>JAMPIT010000575.1:12425000-14825000 GCA_026261815.1 Monarcha castaneiventris obscurior
ATCAAGGCTGACCTGGAAAATAGGCACTAAACTGCAGACATCTTAGTTCTGTAAGTCAGTAGCTGAAACCTTGTAAGTCACAAAAACTTCTAAATATATATCTTGAAAAGACTTACAGGTAATTTCACAAATTATCAGTGTAATAAAAAAATTACTAAAGCTTCCATTTTTGAAATTTATTTAATTGCTAAAGTGTAAAACATATAGGAATAAGTAGATGCATATAAAAAAAAGAATTAGTATTTTGAAAACAGTTATGGTGTCTCCAGCTAACAGATGGTGGAGCTATGTCAAATTATTTCTTGTTTAAAGATAGATTTTCATATATTGGGATGGTTTTCACCTTTCAAATGGATACTGTAAGTAAGCTGATTTTTCTTCATATGTAATAAGCATAGCAAAGCCTCTGTTATAAACATCCATGACTTACTGGCAATATACCATAACTGAAACTATCATCAGATGAATTAATAGAAATGGATTAAATGATGGAATTACACACCAGCTATTCCATAAACTGAATTACCAGGACATAATGGTGTAGCCTTGTATTCTAAAGTTCAAGAAACTTAATTGATATTGAATCATTGTGTGCATTCACAGAACTGTGAGTGTCAAAGACAAATTTGCAGAAAACACAGAAAAAAAGAGGAGGAAAAACATAGCAGAAAAAAACCCCCAAAAAACCCCTGTCCTTAAAGGGATTCCTTCAACTCCTCCCTTCATGAAAAAAATACATATATTAAAAAAAACCTTAAAAAAACCCAACAAAAAAGTATTAAAATGAAAAAAAGAAATATAGACTCATCTAGACACATAAAATGGTGTTTTAAGTTTCTGAAATGTCGATTGCCACAAACTCTCCAAAATACTTTCTATTTTCTAATATATTCACTCAACAAAAGATATGAGCAGTGTATTTATAGCTCTGGTGGTCTTTCTTATTTTTTTTTTCTTTCCTTGATTGCTTATCTGCTGGGAACTGGACTTCCCACTTAACTCATTTATGAAAGGTCACAGCTCATCCTGAAAATTAGATTGTCCTATTTAAGTGACATAATTTTGGTGGCAATTCCTCTGTAAAATTTGCTGTCAATTTTAAGGCTTTGAGCTTCCATGTGAAACTTGATATTAACTGTAAAACATTTACATCCTTCTGAAATCCATCAGCACCGAGGTCACAGTTTCAAGGTAGAAATTCTGTTTGAATTTTTTGTCTTTTTTCTTCTGTAGACACTTCTTGTTGGAAAGGTTATGTTTATGGAGACTTGAAACTATACTTGCTCCGACTTCTCATTTTATTTCAAAGGGATTTTTATTAATTTTTTCATAAATTTTTTGTGAGATCTGTGGATTAGGGGATAAGGCCGCTAAAAATTCAGTACTGCATTCATTTTGAATATTTGCAGTATATAGATTTGGAGGTGGAAAGACAGGTGGAACAGTATACTAATGTTTTTGAAAAATCTAAGTTTTCAGACTATTCAACACTTCTATGGAGTAAAAATACTGCTTTAACAAAAAATTGAATTTAAATAAAATGTAAATAATAATGTTATTTGTTTTGAATTTGATTGCAAATTCATTATCTCTGCTTATATTTGTCCATCCCATTTTTTGCAATCACTCCTGTTGAAACTGAGTAAATTTTAAAAGTAAAATGATAATCTGTAATCTGAGAACTCAAATCCCTAACAGTCCTTTAGGAGATGTGGAGTGGCTCAGCCACAAATAGATGCTTCAGTCAACCCCTTTGATAGCTTCTCTTGAGCACACTATAAAACCCTGTGAAATACTGATGGCAGCAAGGTCAAAGTGAGTTGATAAGTGAAAGAATATTCAATTATAATTTCTGTGTTCTCAACTCTGCTCAGTTATTTTTGTAAGAAAAAAAAGAAGAAAAAAATGTGGCACATAAATGAAAAAAACGTTTATAGGTTTATTGTTAAAAAGGAAGGAGTAATGTAAAAAAATCCCAGTTTGTACAGGATTATTTATTGTATATTAAAATGCTAATTATACTAACTGTGTTAATGATGATGCCAGAAGGGCATGAGTTTGAATTAAACTAATTAAATATATCCTAAAGGAGACAAGAAAAAAAGAAATTGTGCTTCTCTAAAGCTGAATATATATAATTAAAATGAGAAGCAATAGTAGAATGTAAATACAATATTATAGAGATCCATAATGGGAAGACACTGCTGTGAGACATTTAAGCTATTAGATTTATATTTTAGTGTTATAATAATCTTTTGTCGAATGCTCAGAGCACGTAAATTTACATAATTTCATACCTGTGTACAAAACAGTCAGTGAACATTGCTAATATAGAAAGTAAATATAGATCAACTACACAAAATTTTAGAAAAAAAGTCCTTCTCTTGTACCCTGTTGTGAGACCCTCAGCAAGAATCCTTTGGATCCTGATTGTGGACAAAGCAAAGTTGGTCTCAGTATGGCCAAAACTCTCTACTAGATCGAATAAACTGTAGTTTTTTAAAAGGAACTTAAATACTTTCCTCAGGATAAATGTGTGTAGACAATAGAATCATCTCCTATTTTATACAGTTTCCAGCAACTTAGAATGACTTCAATTCGGATGTTAGAAGTTGGAATGGAGAAATAGTGCAGAACATGAAACAAAGCTTAGATTCAGATTGGAAAAAAGATACGAGCTATTTTGCAAAGAAGGTGTGTTATTTTATTCCAAACAAGTACACAGCTAGACCCTTCAAGTGCTTATAAATCTGCAAATTCACCATGAAGGAATATTCTGTTGTAAGCATGTTTTGCATTTAAGGTGGAATTTTAATGTATAGCCTAATTTCTTTGGGGGAAAAAAAAAAAGGACATGTAGAAAATATAGAATTACTTTTTAGACGAACTTGCAATATTTTTACATTTTGCATGCCATTGTATGTAACCTGTTTAAAAGTTCCACACTAAGTTTTAAAATCTCATCATTAGGGTGGACCAACAGAATTTGCTGTCCTTCCTATGCATATTTAATTGTCATTGCCTGGCTTGTGATAGTCATGATGATACATTATCTGCAAAGAGAAACATTTGTCTTATTACTGAAGATTTAAGTGTTTCCACTTGCTTAACATCTGTGAAAATTTTTATGTAGAGGAATCAGCTGCAGGGCAGATTTAATTTTCCTCAAGAAGCAAGAGGGAGTGGGAAAATAAGATGTGTTGGCAGCATCTTCAAGTCTTTGCCAGCAGGACCCAGAGGCTCGAGATGGGAATTTCTATTCTTTGCCACATGGAGCAGGATACTGGTGTCTTATACATGCAGTCCATTTAACATTCTTTTTCATGTGTTTTAGTTGCTGCCTAATTCTTTTCCTCTCCCCAGGGAAGGGATGAAAGCTGCTTCACAGCCCTGACGTGCCCAGTGGCAGGGCTGGGGATCAGACAGGCTGGACAACAGGGACCTGGCCAGGGGGTGCCTGTGGACCCCAGCTCAGCCCTGGGACCCACCACAGCCTGACACCTCTGCCCAGGGATGGCAAATGCACCCGTAGCTGCCAACCTGCAGGGCAGCAAGGTATGTGCAGTGGTGTGTAGGGATAATGACAGTGGTTGCTGGTTGGATAATGCCATGAATTGTCTAACTTTTTCAGTTCAGGAAGGGAAGTTCCTTGTGCTTTTTCAAGGTTGTCATGACATGGATAACGTAATTTTTGTCGCAGAGTTAATGTGGTACAGGTTGGGCAAGAACTTGCTTGGCCTCTAGAAAGGCATATGAGGCAGCAGATTCCTGTCATATGCACTGCATCCTTAGAGAGGCATTCCAGGATTATTGCCTGAGGACCTGCAGTGTGGATACGGATGGCATTGTCAAGGTTTTAATAACAGTATGGGATTCTCCAGTGAGGGGGGTAGGTGCTCAGTAGTTGTGAATGCAGCCATTAATCCCTGTATTTATAAATTTTCAGAATAAAGATATTGGATATAATAAGACCCCAAGGGCATCTGCATGGAACAGTGCTGGACATTATTTTCTCATCTAGATGGAAGTACTATTTATAATTACCCTCTCCTGAGTTAGATAGACAGCTTTTGATTCATTTAATTGTATTCCTCCTCAAAGCACTTTGACTTAATTTCCCCATAGGATGTGCTGTGACATAGCATCAAATACATTCTGAGAATCCAGGCAAATCTTCTGCACGTCTTTCTTACAGTTCTGCAATTTTATCAACACCAGAAGAGTGATTTGGATGTCTTGGAACGTTTGGTTTCTATGGATACATTATGATTCTAAGCTGCAAGTGATTTCACTCTTTTCCAAGTAGCAGCTATTAACATTATGCATCATTAACAAATACAGTTATGTGAATGATATTAGGTGCTAACATTACATTTTCGTATTTTAAGACTGCAGCTTACTAGCACTAAAGGCTCTAAAGTTATTTCATACTCTGCAGCTTGGTTTCTGTGGTTCCTTCACTGTTCACACTCATCAGGGAAACAACTCTTGAACAAAGACAACCTTTGTGGAAGGTTTTTTTAATTGCTTGTTTTTAATCTAAACTGCTTTGTTCCCTTCTGGTTTAGTTTCACAGCTAATAATTTAGCCTTGGATTTTGGAATACTCAACTGACCTCCTTTTGCTCTGATTTTCCAGCTTATGATTTTCTGTAAATGCAAGAAGTACGTCATAATTATCTTGCCCTTGAATATCTGATATTTAGTCCTTTTGTTAGTTTATTGGCTTCAGACATGTAAGCCAGCTGCAATCCTCTTTTTTTTTTTTTTTTCCCTTCTCTATGCTTTGCCCATCCTTTAACAAACTTTAATGTCTATCAGTAACACCAAGAACATAAACTATGGTTCCTACATTAGATCAGACTAGAGAATCATCTCACCTGGTCTCTCTCTGACAGAGGTCAATATCTAAAACTTCTCAGAAAAATGCAAAAGGATGAAAGAAATTCTATTTCCAGGAAAGTAAACTTTGAAGGATTGCAAAACCACTAATAAAATCAGAAGGAAGAAACAATCCGTCATAAAATATTTCAGCTATTTCTCTCTCTTAATGAAAAAAAAAGATGACATTATCTTATGACTTAGAATAATTAATTTTTAAGTGCTGATCCGTTCTAATAAGATTGTGCCTGGCAGAAGCACCCTTGGATTTTTAAATGACCTTTGCAAGAAATTCAGCTATTAATATCTGGAGACAAATGTTTTAAGAGGCACATAATTTATCTCCTGAAACAGATACAGGCCTAGATGTATCCAACATATCACAGAAGCTCCAAGTTTAGGATTAAAGTTATTTAAACTTATTAAGAAAAAAAGAAAAAATGTTGTATTTTCTTTAAGGTTTCCAGAATTTTCACAAATTTAGAAAATGTTGAACATTTTTTCTATCCTTTATATGCATATTTAAAATGCTATAATTGTAAAGAAGGGGCCTAGTTTCTAATTTTTGCTTTTTTTAAGATAATGAAGAAGTTAAGACCACTTAAAATTTTTGCTATGTTTAGCAAAATGCTGGAGAAGCCTAAATGGTTATGTATTGAAGATTAACATTTCATGCAACAGACGTCATCAAATGTTTATTTATCACCACATATTTTGCTAAAATCGTATTTCTTATGGCTTATATAGTTATTATCTATTACAGAGCTAAAATGGCCTTTTCAATTTAAACATTGTAAGATTTATAATTGCTTCATTAATATGAAAATTAAAATATGACTTTTCTATTTTCTCAGCTATTTCTCAGCAATGTATTATTTTTACAGCTCTTCCTCTAAAAGATAGAGACAAAGTAATTTTGGTTTATAAAACACAGTTTATAGCAACCTCTAATGACCATTGTTGTGGGAGCAGTATATGCATTCCTGTAAGCAATATTTTGTGTTGTAGGATTAACAAAGAACATCAGAGTTTTTATCTTTATTTTATAAATCTTCTGTTCCTGAAACCAGAAATCTAGTGTTGGGCAAGACTCTAGGATTAAGGTTTTTCATTAATGTATGTAATCATGGAGAGTTGTTCTTTTTAATTTTTCAAGGTTTTTTTCTTTATATCAATCAGGAACACACACGAACACACACACAGATTTTGATAAAAGACAATGTCAAAAATTGTGCCATAGTAAATAAAAATATCTCACTTGGCACACGTTTCTAATTGCAGACACTTGCAGAGACAGGAACAAAATGTTTGAGTGAAGACAGAACTTCTAAATTTGATGAGTATAATATACAGACTAGTGCTATTTTGGATATCTAACATGTTTGGTCTTTTGACCAAAAAGACTACATGATGGAATATTTACAAATTCAAGTGACCCTATTAAGACCATTTTACCCCATTTTCTAAGGAATTTTAATTATTTTTGAATATGTCTATGTAAAGTGCTCATGAGTACTCCACTTTTCAATGATGAAGTTCTAAGGAGTTTAATAAACTGCCATGATTTACATTTTCCATATTTTTAATAATAAGCCTTGAGAAGGAAGCTGTATGTACATCCAAGTAATATTATCTAGACAACATCTTACAGCCATATGAAAAATAGAAAAAAAACCTTAATGGAAGCTCACTTCAGGACTGAAGAGCAATTCTAATTCTAGGGTGGCTAATAATAATCTTTATAATTTCAGCTCAAAAGATAAGGGCAACTTCACAATGCTTTTTAAATTATTATTATTCTAAAATTATGTGTTTAATTTCCTAGTGGAAGATGAAGAAAGATGACCTTTTCTCCTCCACAAACAGACCAGTGTTTTCCAGGAGCACCTGAATTTATACCATACAGTTACCATTACTGTATGGGAAGTGCTTTCAAAAAAAAAAATAAAATCAAGGGCATGCATGCATGGTAGAGCTCTGGTTTTTGCAGGGGAGGAGAGCTATTTTTGTGAAGAATAGAGGAGATAATATCCTAAATCAAAGAAACAGGCTTTTATACATGTGAGGAAGATGTGAGAATTAGAAAAGAAGTGCTTAACCATTTTCACATTCTTAGTTTGAAGAACAGAAATGCATATTCAGGGGCTACTTGTAATGCAAGCTAAGGAAATAATTGCATTAAAAAAATATGTAAAGAATTAGATCTAAATAGAACAATTCTTGGAGTTCAACTATAAGGAAAAAATACTAATGGCATATTAAATGTAGATTCATAACCATAGCATTATATGGTCATAAATTGAATGAGCGATGATATGCATCCTGAGGCTGGTTGATACATCCTGTCATTTATATTTATGTGCAAATATTCTTTTTTCTAGTTTAGGGGGTTAGTGGCATTTCTTGCTGGTTTGCTCGCTAGTTTTTAAAAGTGGCTGCCTTTGTACTTTTGTTTGGTTTGGGTTTTTTAAGTTTAATTTTCCCATCATTTTAGGCTGCTACCTGAAATAGTCCCTAAATAGCAAAATAGAAAACTTTTCCCTTACAAAGTTGTCATTTCCAAGATGGAACTTAATGTAAACTGAAGGAAACAAACAAATAAACAAAAAGCAGAAGCAAAGGCTTCTGGAGAAGGATTAGAAATTGGCAGAGAGATGTGACTCGCTGAGGCAGGTGCTGAATACAAAAAAAAAAGCCCAAAATATCTTGGTAAGAACCTAATATGTAAGAGAGCTCATGTGAATCAGTTTTGTAATCCTCTTAAATAGTACAGTATAACTCAGTATCAGGGTAGAGTACAAACTTTTGTAAGGACACCAGAAAGGTTTGACTTTGGGACTAGCAATGTGATTTTATGTTAATGGTTTGGAAGCTGAAGTTAATAGCTGGGAATAGCAATTATTTTTCTGAAACAATCTCAGTAAGTTAAATATAGTCAGTGACAGCAGGGAGATAATGTTTAAGTCCCAAGACTAGAGTACAATAATTCTTGTGTATCCAAAGAATTACCTGGTGAAAAGCAAGAATGGTAAATATTTACCATTTGTTTAATGGAATAAGGACATAAACAAATATCTATCTCAAACGACCCACGTGTAACTTGTTACTAAGGAAATGAATAAGGAAAATAATGAACAAAAAATTTAAAAGAATATCTATAAATAAATGTGAAGCTGTTTTTTTCAAACAAGATAATTCATAAATATAATCTCCCATTTGGGTTTACAATCCACACTTGCCAAGTCCTCTACACGGCTGTGTTTGGTAACAATCCTGCAAAATGACTTAGGGCTTTAGGTAACAAACAGGTGTTATTGCCATAAGGGACTTAGTTACTTTCTTAGACAATTTGAAAAATATGTGCAAAATAGAATTTGGATGTATTATTGCCCCTCACAATCACTTTTGAGAGAATTTTTATAGCTGTGATTGACTTCAGCTGAACAACTTGATTCCCTTCATTGATTTCAGCTGAGCTGTTGACTTTTTAGTTATGTCTCCAAATTACAGATGGAAAAGTTTTTCCAGTTTTAGACATTCACTTAAATTTGTAAACACAGGAGAACTTGTTGAGTCCTTGCTGTTGTCTTTATTCTAATGTTTTTAAGCAAATGAAACTGAAATGTTCTTGTGTAAATTAAGCTGCTTTGCATGACTCAGAAAAATCACTTTTGCATCATGTCTCCTGCAAAATCAATAACACTTGGAATACCTTGAGAACATTCATCAAAACAATTACATTTTTATGCATTACATGAAAAATTTGGATAGGATGGGTCCTATTAAATTATGATGGCCTACTCTATAAAAGCATAATAAATTAGAGGTTTCCATTTTATTTAGTTCTGACATTAATATGTTTGACCTTACTCCAGTCAGTCACCATTGGAAATATTTTTAAGATCATAGCAGTGGTTTTTATGCAGCACTGTGTATTCCAGTATTTTAGATACAGGACTATATTTTTCATTTTCTTTAACAGCTTTTTGAAGACATCCAACAACTTTGATCAGAAAGTTGCTGTATTTAGAAAGGAATCTTATAAAAAAATAAAACTCTTTCTTTAGTAATATATGGATTTTTCCCTTGTGCCACCTATACCCACAGCAAAATAATGCCCAGTTCTGAAAACTGTTAAGATTGTATGGAGTCATTTTGTTGCAAAACAAAGGATTCTTTAGCAAAGCTTCATTAATGATCCCTGTACTAGTTGAAAACACAGTAGTAATTCAGAAAGTCTTCTTTCCCATGACTGAGGCTTTTGAAACGACTTTATGTTTACTAAACTCATATTTTAAGTAGACTACTGGTTTTTTTAGGGACCAGAGAAGAATAATTGAACTTAAGTGCAAAAATTACTTGGCTGATGTGCTTCTGAATGAAATTAGCCATGCCTGGACATAAGAGGTAGAGAAGATTGCACTCCTTTTTTATTGCTACTTAAAAAAGAGAAAAATCAAGTTAGTGATTTTTGTTCTACTTCTGATAGGGTTGGAAGATGAGACTTGAGACAGGTGTAAAATTGACTCTCTCTAAAACTCGGTTGATTGTAACTTGGGTTGATTTATTTTTTGTTCTCTGTAATGTAGAGTGATGTCTGTTTTGTCTGCTATTTGGGCAACATACATATCAAAGCAGAGGAAAAAGTGTTTTGCAGGAACAGTGAAAATTTATTCCTGTTATTTTCTACACTTTTCAGAGGTTGTATTGATTTACAGCATTTTGATCTTTGCTATAAAACTTTGGTCTTTTCCATAGGGTATTTAAAAACACTCTTCACTTTTGTGTGAATGGAATAGGCATTTGAGCAGATGTTTTAGAACCTTTCAAGGTTGGACATCTTTAGAGCTGTCAGAGATGCTCAGAGTCTGTATTTGGTTCCTGAAAGATACTAAAGCTGGACCTGGGCTTTTTTGTTGGCCTGAAGAAGAGAAGGCTTAAGGGGAGGGACTTAGTTTGGAGCTTTTCAGTATCTAATAGTTGGATAGAGGAGATGGTATCAGACTCTTCTTAGAGGTGAACAGTGAGAGGATATAATGCAACTATCACAAGTGGCTGCAAGAGAAACCCAAAGGTATCAAAATCCTATAAAAGCGTCACTTAGCACCATAACAGACTGTTTGGAGGGTGTTGTATCCATTCTTGGAGTTTTCTGAATTTATTAGCCCTAATCAAGAAAACCTAAGTTTTGGTTAGTTTAAGTTAAACTTCAAGTAGGAGGATGTATGAGGTGACTTCCAGAAATCCCTTCCAAAACTACAAAACTAATTATTCTTTGAATCTATGTAAAGAATTAGTGAGATATTCAGGGTTCATTAAGTTTTGTTTGATTATTTGTTTCTTTTGTACACATAATGTACTACTCTGAAATGCATTGTCTGTGTGTAGTGTTCAAATGCTGATAGTTTTATTGTTATGGTCACACAAAATTACTGTGTAGTTCTAGTCATATTGAATTCCCTCAGAAATATCTGCTTTGGTTAACTGCTCTCTTATTAGGGCTCTGATGAATAGCTGCAGTCACTGTGTTGGTAAATAAGCGCGAAAACTTTGTCACGTAAGTTGCGATCCTTTTGTTGCCACCACTGCAGCTGACACGTGCTGACTGGTTCATGTTTGTGTGTCAGCATCAGGCTGAGCAATTCCATCTGCATTCAGATAAAAAAATCCTTTTTTTTTTGCAAGCCTTGTGGAGAGCATCCTTTGACCTCAGAATCATTTAGGTTGGAACCTAAGACTTGTGAGATCAAGTCCAACCTTTGACTGATCACCACCATGTTAACTAAACCACAGCACTAAGTGCCACATTCAGTCGTTTCTTGAGCACCTCCAGGGATGGTGACTCCACCACCTCCCTGGGCAGCCTGTTCCAATGCTTTACAACCCTTTCCATGAAGAAATTCCTCCTGATGTCCAACGTGAATCTCTACTGGAGCAAACTGATTCTGTGTCCTCTTGCCCTATTGCTGTTTGCCTGGGAGCAGAGCCTGACAAACACCTGGATCCACTCTCCTTTCAGATTGTTGGAGAGAGTGACAAGGTCTCCCCTAAGCCTCCTTTTCTCCAGGATGAACACCCTCAGATCCCTCAGCTGCTGCTCATAGGATTTCACCAACCCTGTTTGTCCTTCTCTGCAGTGACCCCAACACCTCAATGTCTTTCTTGAAGTGAAAGGTGCAGAACTGGAAACGGTTGTTGAAACTATTTCCTACATAGATTCTTGCTCCACTGCAGACAGAAAGTGTGTCATTTTCAATGCAAATATTTTTATATGTGTTCCTGACGTTAACAAGCTTCCAATTGCAGCATCAGTTGTGAACCCAGCCTGTTTACTACTACATATTTTGTAATTTGTTTGATACCTTTCACACATGACTTTATCTAGAGTCTTATTTTAACTATTGCTGATAGCAAATGAAAAGAACACCATTCTAACCGCATAATAAATGTGGTTAGAGCACCCTTCTCTTCATTTGTCATCAGCAGTAGTGGTCTGGTGTATGAGCATTCTGACACCTAAAAGCACATTTTGGAAGTGTGGTGTTGAGGGACATAAAAAAGGAATTCAAAAGCAGTGAGCTTAAATTGGCTCACTTATTGTAGTCATTACCTCACAAGTCTTGTAGCACTGGTTCATTGAAATTCCCATCAGTAGTTGCGGAAACTCTTACCCAGTACAAGTATTGTACCAATTCTTTCCAGCTTTTACCAGAATTGCATTTTGACAGCTGGATTTAAATCTAGCAACTTGTCAAAACCAAGATGATATGCAAAGAATCCTCATCTTAGTGTGATTTTATAGCTTTAAAATGCCACCACTGTTTTCTGTTTTCAAAGCAGGGGAGAAAAGTTCTTGTTTTAAGATATAATTAATATATAGAAAAACAAAATAAATGGTTAAGACAATTGGTGAATTTTAAACCTCCCTTTTATATCCTCTCGTAGAAGTATTTTGAATGTTGTTCTACAGTTGGATTCAATTATCTTCAGATCATTTCGCATATTATCATTAATCATTACAAATAAGCTGCAAGCTTACACATTTTTGGGGGTTTGGGTAATTTGGTTTGGACATTGTTGTGGAGCTGGCATTTTTGGTTTGGTTTGGTTTGGTTTTGCTGGGTTTTTCTTGAAAATGTGATCTGCACATACCAGGCAAAGAAAGCACTGAATTTTAGTATTTTATTTTCCACGTTCCAGTTATCTGGCATCAACCTGTCAGGAGTAATCTTATTATCTCTGGGCTTTTGTCTGAACACTGAGCTTCATACTTTGCCAGTGTAGTTTCTCTCAAATTTATTCTCCTGCTGTTCTCAGTCTTAACTGAGCTACTGGCAGAAATCTTCACTGGTTATTTTCTAATATCATGTTTTCATTAATTCTCTCTTGCATTCTTGCAAGCAGGCTGACAAGAATACACAGATCAGAAAGCCTGTTAGTATAACCTCTCAGTTATCAAACCCCACAGTCTCATTCCTTTATGGACTTTCCAATTGCACTGAAAAAAAAAAACCCCAGTTATTAACTTACTCAATTTTTAAATTGGTATTAAAGGAGAATAGGTAACAACATTCTGTTTAAATATTTTATGCATATGCAGTTTCCAGAATCACTGAGAAGAAATGAATGGTTTGTCTGGTACTACACAAAACAGAAAACAGAGGAAAAGAGATGTTGAAAACAATTTTCTTTGTCAATCATAATTGGTCAGAGTTATTTAAATTTATGTTCTTTGTAATCTTTTAAATAAATTTGGACAGCATTCAATGTCAATTGTTTGTGAATTTTGTATGACACATTTTGATGGAAGTATTCTTTCCCTATTCTTTTCCCTTCAAAATAAAATTTGCGGGCTAGCAATCTCAGACAATTATCATTATCAGACAAATCACACACTTACTGCAGTCACTCACTTCCACTGCTGCTTGATGTCAGCCAGAACTCACTCAAATCTTCCCAACAGAGCAGGTAAAATTCAGTTTCATGTTCAGTGGACTTGGGGAAGACAAGAGGGATATAGCTCAAGGGATGGAAGGTGTAATTTTGTCAGGCCAGAAGGTAGGAGTAGGTGCAGTCTCAACTCTGAGCAGGACAGGAGGGTTGTGTGCCTCAGCAGGGCATAAGGGAGCTGCAGGGAGGCTATTTAACACTCTCATCTCTAACTGGATTAGGATCATAAAGTGTTTGATTTTACTTTCAGTTTTCTAGGGATTTTAATTACCAATGGAACCCAACATTTATTATTTTTTTTCTTTATTTGGGATATCCAGAGTAGAAACAGGAGTTCAGTTAGTCTGCAAAATTCCAAAACTCTATGCAGCATCTACTTCCCTTTTCCAGCATAGCAATTATGGGAAGCTAAAATCCCAAACATTTTTTGTATCCCAAACTCTATTTGCAGTTTCCTTTTCTTGTTTACCCCTCTGTTATCTTAACACATTTCTCCCAACTCTTTAATTTCCTATTTTGCCCATCCTCCTAACCTGTGTCTTGCGCTATAAATCACTGATGACAGAAACAAGCCCTGTACAGAGTGAGGTCCTGGAAATACTTGATTTTCTGGAGTAATCACTACAGGAAAAATGTTGAACAGACATGGACATGTGTCATCTGGAAAGCTTCCTCCTGTGCAAGGCAAACATTTTTGTACAGATTTGCTTTTTTTGTGCATGTTCCTTGCTATTGAACTCGGAACAAGATTGGTTTGGGCCTCAATCTACATAGCTGGTAAGTCATCTGAACTATCTGTGAATTACAGCTTGGCTGCCTCTGCACAGAAAATTTTCAGGGAAATCTTCTATCATTTTCATGATTACCTGAAACAAACACTTTTGTTTCTTTACCATCATTTGTGTAGCTCTTCCTACCAGCTGAGCAGCCCTCCCAAAATTAAACTGGAGCAATCAGGGGTTTGTCCTCCTTTTGCTTTCCTTTTTTGTTTTTGTTTTCAGAGCATTTACTTTGCCATTACACAGGGCAACTTTTTTTTTCAAGATATCTTCAGGCTGTTCTCTGATTCACTGGTCACCTGAGGTATTAAGGCTATGACCCCAAATAGTGGGAATGGAACAGTGGGAATGGAACTGGCATATTTATTTTAAAATTGCAAATTTCATTATTCTTCAGAAATACTTAATCAGGAAGAATTTCATCATGGAAAATGTTGTTGAGCACCTCAGGTGCCTAGGGAAGTGGAGGAGTCACCATCCCTGAAGGTGTTCAAGCAAGATCTGGGCATGATGCTTGGTGCCATGGTCTGGTTGACAAGGTGATCAGTCAAACGTTGGACTCAATTATCTTGGAGGTGTTTTCCAGCCCTAATGATTCTGTGATTCTCTGATTAACAGAGTTTCATTAGGTGAATGCCGGTGTGTATGTTCGAAATAAATTGTTGTTTATGTGCAACATTTTTGAATTCATCATTCAAATTAATTGTAAAGAAAAAGAAATGCTGTGGAACCTTTTATTACTTCACGGCAGCAGCTTAGTTGCACATTTGCACATGCAATTATATCTTCAAAGGTTCCTGCTTCATAACCTTTTCAACAGACTGGGATCTAATTAATTCTTAAGGAATAGTTCTGTGATCATAGTTGAAGGTGATCTGTCTTTTTTTATACCTCAGACTGACTTGTGGTACTATGAAACACTGCATCTGGTTCTTAATAGTCATGTCATACCGCATTAAGTCATAAAACACCGTCCTGAAAAGATTGATGCAGTGATTTATCTCGTGTCATATCTTGATGTGTCAGTCAAGGAAGTAGAGCATATACAGATGGATCTTATCTGTAAAAATGGCTTGTATATGTGGATTTTTAAGAAAAAAAATCATGAAAACCACAGAACCTGAGAAAAACTACTTTTATACTTAGTATAATGTTTAGAATTATCTGTTAGATGGCCATGTCTTTGATAAGATATGATAAATTCTTTTAAATCAGGATAGTAGGATATATATGACAAATAAAGAGTCCTTGCTGTAGAAAAAACTATTAGGGATCCATTTTGAGCAATACACAACAGGAATCTTCATGGCAACGTTTGAGGCCCTACTGGGGTCTAACATCTTAAAATTTAAGAAATGAATGCTGTTTGTGGTGGGGAATATTCTAGCCAAAATTGTCTTTTGGTATATTTCTTCTTGTTTGGTATTCCTGGTATCAATACCAAAAAATATATTCACAAGAATATATTCACATTAAAATTTCACCTTTAAGAGAAGCAGTAGACAAAGTTATCTGGACACAGAACAATTAAGTACTGCCTGTTAGGTCCTAGATATATTCAATGTAAAAAACTTCCTTTTTTGTTGGTAGATAATAAATTTTTAGGCCCATTTTCATAGCTAATCAACTGTTTCTTCAATGTGCCGAAGTAAGTGAGCAATGAACACTGAAGAAATTTTGGGTAGTGATAGTTGGAATCTACGGATTTGTCTTTGGCTCCTAAGCTGTAAGATTTTGTGGTAAGTATTCAGTCATATAGGTTGTATACGGTGTTTGATGGTGCCCATGACTTCCAGCTCCATTAAAAGCTTTTGAGGTCTCGAGAAGCAACAACTGCTTAATGCAAATATGTAAAATTGTATTTTATACAAAAATGGCTGTAAGAAAAAATAGATACAATTAGCTACTAACTTTAATGCCATGTCCTAGATTTTTTAAAGATATTGCTCAGGATGATTTCTTATTTCCATGTTCTAATGCCATTTCTTCTAATTATATTTTAGTTTATCTATCATTACAGTATTTCTTAGAAAATAGTATCAGCTGCTTGTGTTCAAGGTAAACATATTCTCAATTGTATATTTTTTTAGTAGATATTCTGAAGACAAAAATGGCTGAAGGCAATGATGTTGATGGATCTCCTGGTTAATGTGCCAATCTACTAATTAAATTAACTACATCACAGTAATTTACAAGGAGCTGGTTATAAATGACTTATATTACAGATAAAAATCCTGGAATTAATAAGAGAAGACTCTTCTCAGGATTTTAGTCCTTTGTATTAAAACAAGATATCATTGATAATAAGGAGGGAATTTGCACATAAGAGGGTGTTAATTTTTATGTACTTCTATAGAAGTAATATGGCAATAGCACATTTTTCATATTTTCTGTCCCAGTTGTTTTCCTGCCCTGGATTTTATGGATATCTCATAATTAGAAGTTCACCCTTGTTTCCGTGTTCTATTTTTACAGGAAATGTTAATCAATTGATGTTGCAGAAAGGAACATTAGGAAAAATGTTTTAGAACATCTCAGCTACAGTAAGAAATGTGCTTTTAAAATACCTTAATCTTTTTGATTTACTAATAGTAAATCAAATAGTAAGTAAAAGTCACAGTGGCTGATTTCTTGAAGAAAAAGCACATGTCCTTTCCCTGTCCTTTTATATCTATAACTTCTAAATTTTCTCTGTCTACTATGGCCGGAAAATATTAGATAAATATAGTGTGTTTTTTTTTTTTTTTTTTTTTGTTATGAATAATGGAATTTATACTTCCCTGTGGCAGTTACAGAGTTAGATTGTACATTTGGCCCATATTAAGACTTCAGGATTACCGATGCATGAAGATTTTTTTAATGCCGTAAAATCAAGATGCTGTCAAGAAACACAGGGGTCAGTCGATAATAATGAGACCAAAGGCCTAACAAAGTATTAATATTAAAGTAAACTAACACAGAACAAAACAAATAGGTGGAAGTTTTGTCCATATTCACTAGTGCTTCAGAAATCAATAGCAGGTGGGTGGCAATGTAGGAACCTCTCAGTATAGCAGAAAGGATAGGTTATATGGGGCTCTCCTTCAACTTCAAAATGAGGATATTAAAAATTAAGTAACTTCTAAAATTGACATAAAGGCATTTCTACCTTATTCTGGCTTTCTTATAATGGGCCTTTATTTTGTCACAGAATAAACATATAAATCTTAATAACTTTTTTACCACATACTGTGGCACATCAACTTTGTAATAACAAAACCTAAAAGTGATTATCTTTATGTGATTGCATGTTCCCCTTTGTTTATTTGGTATGGCTTTGGTAATGGAGTTTATGAACTCCATTTTCTCTTGAGATTCCTACTAGGAAAATCTTGTTGCCAGATAACTAAATCTTATATTCTACTCTAAAAGCTGTTACATGATCTATGTTTGTTTTTTTTAAACAAAGATCTCCAAAAAACTTGATTTTGTAATTCTATTAACATTGAGTTAATACCATTCCTGCCTGGGTCCGTGGGGTCCCATGTGCTCCCACAAGTGCCTGGGCAGGTTCAGTATTAAGTTACTGACAAAGGAGTCGGGAAGGATATTTGCTTGCATTACAGCAGGAGAATTTATTGCATCTTCACTGTCGAAGGTCGTAAGGGCAAATACGAACATGATACCGAGGGTCATGGTTTTATCCAGGGCAGGGAAAAGGCGGGACCAAGGAACGAGGATCAATGGGGGAGTGACAAAAGATAGAAGCTGACAGCCAACTGGGGAATTCAAACTGCAATAGATTAATTTAACAGAACCATGGACCCTGGGAAAAGCCTTTTGGTTGCCTTAACACAATATATGTTCACCAGCTACCACACTGAGTTGCACTTTACTGGCATTTACTTCAAGAGATGCAACGTTTCATGATTCCCTCAGTTTACCTTTTTTGACTTTGTACTCAAATAAGAATGTGCCACAGAAGCAAATAACAGCTAATAACCATCCAGAAATTTTAAATTTGGTTTGGTTTGGGTTGAGTTGGGTTGGGTGATTTATTTTTAATTATTCTATAGCAGTTTTAACTCCATTTCAGTCTTCATTTTGATGACAGAAAAGCCAATGTAGTGTATGGAAAGCTGATGTTTCATAGCTCAAGGAAAATGGCTCTACTATCTTTGCTACTTCTCCTTGGAAGGTCTTTTTCCAAAATTCAAGAACAATGATATAATATGTAACTCTTTATATATAAAGAGGAAGAGCATACAAAGACAAGGGGTGTCACAGTCTGGTCATAAAGGCCTGAGAATCTTGTTGTCTCCAGTCATATTAGTTGAACTCAGAACTCTATTGCCCAACTAATAAAAAAAGTGTAAATATTAGAAAATTTTGTGTTTTGTGAATGAGTGTAACAATTTAAGTTGTATGGTCACAGGAGCAAAGGTGAAATCATTGGAAAATAAGGAATAATGGAATAATAACTGAATTAACCCTTACAGTATGTCTATGGCAAGAGGCAGACCTTAGAGCTCATTAATGCTAATTAGTCTTCATTTTAATATCTGATCGATTAAGTGGAAGGTAATTTGTAATTGTAATTGTAATTTGTAATTTTTTAATTCATAATTTGTAATTGTAAATTGTCATTTGCTTGATTATGAAGGAAATATCTTGGAACAAAGGGAGTACCATGACCACTTACTGCTCTTATATGACTTGTTTCAGTGACCACACAGTTGAAATTTAGAGCAGAATTTGCCACTGTAACTGGCACTAAAATATTCTTTGATTCTCTACAGCTTAGAGTCTGTAATCTCTGAACTTCAAAGGGTGACAATGATTTTATTAAGTCTTGTAGAGTAATTTATCCTATTCAAATTTAAGTACATCAGAATATTATGTTTCCTCACCTCTCTGACATCAACAGTTGCATTAGCTGGTTGTTTGTTTGAAGCCGCTGTGAGAGTCTTTGCAAAAAATGGGCAGCAAAATAGCTGCTGTTTTCAATTTCAAACTACTTGCCATTCTAATATATGGAATATTAGCTTTTTTCTGCAAGTGTGAATAGAAAAATAATTAATAGAAGATATATACATACTGTAACAATTACAATAATTCCATTTTGAAATTACTTTGGATATTTTTTTTTTATACTACTCTGTATTAGGATGAGCAAATTCAGTCTCTGCCCCTCTAAAGTAGAAAACTCTACTTAAGAGACTGTAATATATGTGACCACATCTATATGTGATACATATATAATATTCTCCCTATGAACAATTCAAACTCCATCAGTAAACTGTGATTGTACAGTGCTAGTGTTTGGTCCTTTTTGTTTTTTAAATTTTATAACCAAAAAATCCCTCTGTCTCTATCTTAAGTAATCTATTTGTACATCAATCTATTGGACTTTTGTCTGTAAATTTGGAACATGCTTGCATTTTCCAACTCAAAGATTTGTAAAATGTCACTTATTAAAGTTGTATAGGATTTGAAGTGGCAAAACACATAATTTCTTAAAAAGTTTCTACATTTCTTCTTCCTTTTTTTCTTTTTTTTTTGTTCCTTTCCCTAATCTAAACTTTTATTTAACACTTAGGCATAGAAGTCCATCTGGATTTTTAGGTAATATCAGTGTTAGGTTAAGGAAATAAACAATTGCATGGTAACTCTGAATTTTCACAACCATTTTTTGAGGAAACCCACTCAGTGAACAGAATAAAGAGGCAACAAGTAGGTGAAGATACACAAGGATTGCCTGTAGGCTTCCAATATGTTTTTAGATTATATTCTTACATTTTCAATGTGATCTGACTAAAATACTAGCGAGTTTGTCTCCTGTGGTGTGTTAAATTTAGCCTGAAACCTTTCTACTATGATCTTGAAGCCATATGGTCTCGTTAGTATTTAAATAAGAGACTTCCCAAGAAAATTCTGATGCGACAGCATAAGGCTGTTTCAGCTTCACTCCCTTCTGTTTTTCTCAAATTAATCCTTGTTTTGAACAAAGGTACTGGCAGTACTTCCTTCAATAATATTTCAATGGAGTTTCAAATAATTTGAGATTTAGACCTGCAGTAGAGTAATTTGTAACCTTGATGTTATTTCTCTCTCTTACTGAGAAGTGACTGATTTTAATGGAATGGTTGTGTTCTCTTGATCTTGTGAATTTTTGTGTGTTTGGTAATGACCTTAAATCCATGTTGATGATTGCAATGTATAGGTGTTGATGAAGTATTTATCTTTTAGGCAGTGTTCTTTGGCAAAATATTTGTCTGAACAGCAAGCAGAGGAGAAAATAGATGGAGGAAAAACTTGCATGAATCAGGTAGAAACTATTGTAATAATTTTCTATATAATTAGGTAAAATATGTTTACTTATACATATTTTACAGCCATCTTTGGTAAAAAATAATTAATTTCCTATTATTATTTAAAAGATAAAATCTGACAGCAGCAAAATCCTGTATTTGTTAGCACAGCTTATGATACTTTTCAACACACTATGATATAATGGACAAACCAAATCAAAAAGACCATAAATTATGGGGAGGAGCAGTGGAAAAGGAGGTAGTTGTACACGTAAAATATGTATCAGTCTTGTTTTGTTGATGTCTACTAATGAAGACTGATTTGGATGACTCTTGGCTTTGAGAATTTGAAATTTAGCTTTAGGGTTTGCACTTTTTGGCCTGACCATCATTGGTGATACCAAAAAAGGAACTGGGTTCCTGTATAGAATAAAACTGCCAAGTCCCATAGCTCCTGGAGTTTTAAGACTCCTTTGAAATGCAGCTGAGAATTTTGCTTTTTCAATAAAAACAGAGGTATTCAAACAACTGGGTTTGGTTTTTTTTGTTTATAAGACGGCACAGAATTATCAGTCGGAAAATCATATTTAGAAATTATCAAAGAAATATTAGGATTACATAAGAGTTTAATATTTTGTATTTTAGAAAACATGAGTTATTTCAATCAAACATTAATGATTTCAAGGCATGGAAAGAAAGCTGAAGGAGGTGTTTTGATCCTCCAGTTTAAAGATTTTAGATTACTGTATGCTGATAATTTTAAATATCTTAATCCTGTCTTAAAATAGAAATGTATTTATCACTCAGACTACTTTGTTTTCTCTGCCAATTTCCAAGGAAAATAAAAGGTATTAATTGTGATCTCTAAGATTTATATGGAATATTTGCACATCGTGCAACAAATTGAAAAATCACTGGACTTCTAAGACATCCATTTAAATGAGTAAGTGATTTGACTTCTGAACTAGGTAAGAATATTGATCTATTTTTCCAAAGGTCAGACTTTCAAATGATCTGCCTCAGCTTTATTGCCTATAAGAGGCTGGATTCTTCTACACTATATGCATGAACAGAAGTCTACAATCTTTAAAGAATTCTGTAAGTTTGCTTTTATCTCCTATTACAGATGCTATTTGCTACCTATTGACTAGTAGCCCCCATTATTTAATTTATTGGAGGTATTTTTAAAACAACTTGAAAGGGAAGAGGGTAGTGTCTTTGTGATACCTTCAGAGGGGTAAAAAACAGAAAAAAAAGAAAAGGAAAGTTACAGGAGGCAGTAACAATACAGGGAACAGAGGAAAGAAATGACAGAAGTAGGAACTGTGTTCTGCCTGTGAACTGTGTTTTGGGCAGTGAGGATGGTGAAGGGTCTGGAGGGGAAGCCGTATGAGGAGCATCTGAGGGCACTTGGTCTGTTCAGCCTGGAGCAGAGGAGACTGAGGGGAGGCCTCATTGCAGTCACAACTTCCTTGTGAGGGTAAGAGGAGGGGCTGCCCACCCAGCTGCTTTCTTATTCCCCATGCTCAGCAGAGCAGGAGAAGAGATTAAGATGGAAAAGCCTGTGGGCAGAGACAAAGAGGAAATCACTGACCAATTCTCATTGTGGGTAAAACAGACTCAGCTTAGGGAAAATTAATTTAATTTATTGCCAGTTAAATTAGATTTAGATGGTGAGAAAAAAACTTTCAATTACTCCCTCCTCTTCTGAAGACCAACTTCAGGCCTTCATTGCCAACTCTTCTACCTCTGTCCCTGGAGTGGTGCAGGGGGATGGGGAATGAGAAGGTTGTGGTCAGGTTATAAGAGGTTTTCTCTGCCCATCCTTCCTCTTCAGACTTTTCCCCTGCTCTAGCATAAGTCCTTGCCATGGGACACAGTTTCCCTCAGGACATATCTACCTACACCAGCGTTGTGCCCTCCACAGGCTGCATCACTGACCTCTCCACGGGACATAGTGCAATACCTGTGCCTCCTTTGTCTCTCCAGGGGCTGTGGGGGGAGCTCTGCTCTGGCACCTGGAGCACCTCTCCTCTTTATTTTCTCTCAGCTTTTTCTTTTCCTTCACAATGAGAAAAAAATTGCATTAGTTTTTTTCAATTATTTCATGATAAGTTGGGACAAACAGACATAATATGAAATTCATCTTTCCATATAAGGGAATCAGAAATTCTGAAATTTTCCCCAGTGATATAGTTGTATGGTCTTTGGAAACTGAAAATACATAAAATCATAAAAAATATAGTAATACCATCAACTGAAAAATAATTTCCAGTTTATTTAGATTAGACATTTATCTAAGGATCCAGACATCTTTGTCACAACTTTTGGCTCTCTGAAGAGATTTATAGAAGTTATTTTGCTGACAAAGCTCTGTCAGGTGAAAAAGTGAAGCCCTGTCTATCAAATATGACATTTCATGCAATTACTCTTTTAAATGCCATCTTTCCATAAAAAGTGTTTCCCAATTTCTGTTTGTGCTGTGTCTACATTGTTTTTGAAAGGCGTCCTCTGATCTTGTCTAGTTTTCACAAGGGTGATTGGCAGGGAGGCCAGGATATGCCCCCAGTGGTCCCTGACCTCCATGTGATTGACAAGGATTGGCAAGTCAGCAGCTGCCAGCAGAGAGTTGTCTTGGAAGGATTTGGAACACAAGCATCAACTTAGCTTCAATGTTTTGGTTTTCTAGGATGTCCTCTCCTGCCCTCCTTTGGCCCCTCCCAGAGGAAAGATGCTGGGTACTATCTCTCCAGCTTCTTGCCTAATGAAGTGCACATTTCTGAAGCCTCTACAATTTTCTGAGATGAATATTCTATCTACTCTTTCTCAAATCAGCCATGTAAGTAAGAAGCCTAACCCAGTATTAATTAAATCATGTGCCTGAGGTTCATTTTCTATTTGATTAGTATTTTCCCAGTTTTGGGGAGTCTGAATTGTAAGTGTGCATAAGCCACAAGATTTGTCAAATGTTTTCTTTTACTTTTTCACCAATCATTACTAGAATCAAAACAAAGCAAAAAGAAAACAAATTACCTTTAAAAGGCTGAGTAAATAGGATATCCTAATTGCTGATGTTTACTCAATTACTGCCTCTGACATTTATAGTATCTTAGAATCTGTATATATCTAAAAAATTATAAAATTTTAGTGTGTCTGCCATTAATTTATATCTTTCTAAATAACTGAGTGCTGTAAAAATTTAAATGAATAATTTATTTTTCATTTGGTGGTGTTATTATAAATTTTAGATATTTACTCTTGAAACAACTTAATTATGTTGATCTTTAAATATTAAATTGAGTAAGAATGAACAGGAGCAAACAGTGAAAAATCATTATAGGGGTATGAAAAAAGGAAATAAAAAGTATAAAAATCTCTCACTCTATGTGTGAAAAATAGACAAGACATGGTAGACCTTTAAAACAAAAAATGTACAAAAAGGACTAGAGAAAATTTTAAGCTTCAGGTTGAGATTTTTAGCAGTCGTAGGTCCTCTGCCCACATTAATTACTTTGCTAAGGTCAGCTCCTGTGTCTGCCTCTGGGTCTCTGAATGATACTCCACAAGGCATTTCTCTTCTGCTTCTGTGTCTGCAAGTGGCAATAGTACTCTTTAGAAAACTGCATCACATCCTCACATCCAAAGCTCTTTGGCTGCCTTTATAGATTCCCCATTTGCAGTATCTGAGGCATTAAAATTGTGGTGAGTTGGGAGATCCTTTTCAAAACAAAATACTTACCTGTAGGAACTTAAATACAGAGGAAAACTGATGAAACAACATCAATCAAAAAAGTGTGTGTTCTTTTCAAATTTTTCTTTTACTAGACTTCCACAAGAGTGAACTTCTTTTTGTATTTAAACTTAGTGCCTTTGCTCCTTTTTCTAACTAACTAATATGTTTTAAGTCTCTTCATCAAAATATGGCTGCTCTTACTGACTTTGATATCAGGGCTATTGGACCTACTTATTCTGCTGCTCTCCCCTCTGCCATGCTCTTGTATTCTGGAATACCTGGCATGAGAATAGGAAAACATTTCCCACATTGTGCTGTCCATTAAAAACTGTGGAACAAATCACAGGTTTGGTTACATGTGCCTAAGGTGATTCAAATTTATGGGGATTCAAATCACTCAAATGCTAACATGGCATGCATGATAATGGAGGATTTTAAATAATGTATCCATTGGAAACTAGTAGCAAGTAATCAAATTTTTAAAATATCTGGTCACATTGACACCTTATTCATATGATAGTTTTGTGTACTGCATGGGAAAAGGACAGAGCAATTTGTGTTCTTATGATTAATCAAATACCTTTATTGTCAACAAAATAAGACTTTTTCAACCTTAAACACAGGGGCTTCTTTTAATCTTTTTTTAAAACAGATTACTAATTTTGGTAAGTGTTATTACAGTGAAATTGTAGGGTAGGGTAGTTTTTTGCTTGTATTAAAAAATGTAAGATGATTTTTATCCTAAACACAAACAAACCATAATTCTGGGGGGAAAACCATGTACTATATGTCAACATTCAAAATAAATGTGCAGAACTTCCAATTCTGTAGTGCTGTGTGGCAAACACTTTAAGAATATTAGCTTCCAACTTCCCACAATCTGATTCATTGCCTTAATTTCAGCTTTAAACTCAATGCTGAAAGTTTTCAGATTCTTTTCTCACAGGAGTTTTCAAAAGTATTAATTAAAATATAATAAAATAAAGTGAGCAGTTGAATGGTTTTCAGAACTGCTTTGAATTTTACTACAGAGAGAAGCCTGGCAGGGTGCACACGGTGCATTCCAGGGAAGCAGCAGACACGGAGGGCAGTTCTGCAGACGGTGCTAATTCATTTAGCTCCAGGAAGCCATACATCAGAAGTTGTGTCACTGGAGAAATTTGCCAAAATGATGATAGCTTCTTCTGAGACGAGAGAGTCCAAATCACTTGAAAAACTTTTCACAAAAAATGTAGTACTGTGGGGTTTAAACCCAGGAGGCCCCACTCTGAACTATGATATCTAGTCCCCAGTGGTGGGGAACCCTTGAAAAAGTGGCAGCTTTCTTCTCTGGAATCGTGAATTTATGATGTCCAAATCTAACATGAGTATTGCTTCTCAAAGAATTTATATATCCCCAGTTTATATTGGCATATTTCTGTGGAAAGCAGGAACATTATGATTTACTTAACCCACACAAGTGTCTGACCTACTACTGCAGGCCTCATCCAAGCAACTACTTTTTATCAGAAGTTATGGTAACAAAGAGTGACATTCCTCAGATCAAAAGGCTGAAATACCTTAGATAACTGGTTAAAACATACCATAAGGAAAGCTGTACCTCATGAGAATGAGAATCAAGCTAATTCATTATCCTGTTTCTGGGTATGTACTGAAGAGGCTCAGGAAAATAAATCAATGTATACTGTGGGGTTTTAATGACTTTTTTCTTTGCAAAATATTCCAGATTCTGACAAGACTCATGGTCAAGATTCTGTCAACAAACATCTCAGAACAATCAAAATAAAAATAGTAGAAATTAGTATTTCCTGGTTTTCATAGAAAGAGAATAAAAAAGAGCAAAGATGGTCAAAAAGGTTTAGGGAAACTTTTTTAACAGTCCTCAATAAATCTGTCTTTTTCTTTTTTGAACATATTTATGCTTCTAATTTTCACATCTTATGATAATAGGTTCAGTGTTTACCTATGTGGTGCCTGGGGAAAAATGTTCTTCTGGCTGGTAATTTAGAATTACTGCCTGATTGTTTAACTGGGTGTTCTTTGCTCCTTGCCTTGGGACCCAGTTCATTAGAAACAATTACTTACAGTTCTTCATAGCAACTGTGATTTTCTCTGCAGAGAAACTGTTTTGGACATGTACTGGATTTCTTTCCGTAAGATTTTGGATTTTTTTTCCTTGGATGCTCCATTCAATTCCCACTGTTCTGATCATTGTCCCTAAACTATTTTTTTTTGAAAGAACAGGGTAAAATATGAATTTTCTCTGGGAAGTCCAAGTGTCTGTGTTTTTTTCCAACTGGTTCAAATTTTGCTATTTTTCATTTTAGGCCAAATTGTGCCTGTCTCCATTATTGCCCAGAAAATCTCACTAATGGCATGCATTAGAGTATTCACTTAACTTGAAGAATATTACATGTGAGTATGTGATACATTAAGGAGGATTCTTTTATCCTACGTGCTTAATTTCTCTCATTTTATGTTTTATTCCCTGTGGAGCAGTCTGGTGATTGCTCCCTCAAGATGTTAAAATATGAGATTTTTCTTATAGTTCTGTTATATTATGGATAAAGTGCTGAAAAAAAACAGGAGGTCCTTAAGCAAGGCTATCTCAGGTAACAAAGAAATGCTAAAAAAGCATGCCATATGTATACAGATGTATTTAACCACAAAATTGCATGTTTGATAAGTTTCTGTTGTTGTATTTTGTTTTATTTTCTTTTTGAAGGTACTGAGTTTCACCTCAACTCAGGAATAGATCCTGAATACAAAAATAGCACTTTTCATCTTGGAAATAAGGTGCCTATAAAAGCTCAGACAGCCAGAGCATAATGTTAGATCTCTTCTTTCAATTTTTCTTTTTTTTTTTCATAGAAAATTTACTGTAATCTGAGCCAGTCTTTTGTCTTTTTCTATAACCCTTAACAAAGAAGTATAGTTGTATTCCAGTTGCTTTTTAGCTCTACTGTCAACAGTATGTATTCTTTAAAAATAAGTTTATTTTAATTCATATACCTCAAAAATTAATTCTGATTTCTTCTTAATACTTCTATTAGTTTCTTCTAGAAGCTTAGTTTTACTTTAGATAAACTAAATCTTCTAACATTCTGGAGCAAGAGAGACAAACCTAAAAATATATTCAGCATTTTGCCTTGATTTTTCTCCAACAGTTTCAAAAAGAAACAATATATAACCCGGGGAAGTTATCCATGTGCTGAATTGCTTTAGGAGATTCTCTTTTATCACTTAAAGTGCTCAGTGAATTTTACTTCATGCCGCAGTTAAGGACTGTAGCACAGGGTTCTGAGTCATCTTTGAAGATAATTTCTCATTTTCTGTCTCATGAGGGGAGGAATGACTCTTTCTTTGACCCTTACTTGGTTTAAAGAGCAGTCAAAGAAGAGTTTGCAGAGGGTGTTTTGTTTTGTTTTGTTTTGTTTTTTTGAAGTGGGCAAGTAACAATGTCAGTAGCAATATCAGAAAATGCAGGTGCTTTCCTGACATCCACTGTATTGCAGTAACCCAAATGTAAGTTAGCGTAATGGAAATATCTTTGTTTGGACATAACAGTGTGGAAGAAACCACACTTCTAACAATGGAATAACTTTTTCTCCCTTGTCCTACCTATTTTTGACCCGACAGTATTGATAGAGACCTTTAACATCCTACTTCTTTGATGGTTTAGGATAATTCAGAAATTACTCTTCTTTTAATGAACTGAGATAAATCATTTACTCTTTCATCTTGATCCTGTTTTTTGCACTCCCCTTCCCCTTCCTTCCCCACTCTGATCTTCTTATTCTTAGAAAAACAAAATCCCTTGGTAATAAAGTACACAGTGATTATTTTCTACCTGTTCAATAGAAGTTGTTTTTCTGAAACAGGCTTTTCTCAGCTAGTGGCATCTCTAAGTGACCCTTTGTCATGGTTTCAGCTGGGATATAGTTAATTTCTGGGAGGGGATTTTATCAATGCCTACAGATATCTTAAGGGCAGGTGTCAAGAGGACAGGCCCATGCTTTTTTCGATGGTGCCCAGTGACTGGACAAGGGGCAACAGACACAAACTTAACCACAGGAAATTCCATCTAAATATAAGGAAAACTTCTTTGCCTAGAGGCTGAGAGAACAGTAGAACAGGCTGCCCAGAGGCTTCTCTGGAGATATTCCAAACCTGACTGGTCACAGTCCTGTGCAACCTGCTGTAGATCCACCTGCTTCAGTAGGGGGATTGGACTAGGTGGTCTCCAGAGGTCCCTTCCAACCCAAAATAGTCTGTGATAACATGTAGATTTATTTATTTATTTATTTAAATTATTAAACTGTTGCCATTTTAACCCACGAAGTTTTGTCACTTTTACCCTTCTAATTCCCTTTCCCCCATCTGCTGGGGGGAGGAGTGAGTGAGTGGTTGTGTAGGGCTTAGTTGCTGTCCGGGTTTAAACCACAACAGAAGCCATACATCATGAAGAAACTTTTCCTTTGGAAAGGGAAGATTTAGTTGCAAGAATGGAAAAAAAAACTTGTGGGTAGAAGATGAGAATGCAAGTGATAGATGAGGTGATAAAGCAGGGCACAGGAGAGATTAACAAGTTTAGTTCTGTTCAATAGATAGCAAATTCTTAAAGTGTCTCCATTTCTTGTCAAAACAAACCCTAAACTCCTAATAGTCTTTTTCAGTTGGCAACACTAAATCTTCTCATCAATGTGATTAAAAAACATTTAAATAAGAAAGAAAATAAAGAACATTAAAAAGAAAGATTCATTCTTGCAAAATGTTTTGTTCTATGTGTCTTCAAAATTTAACCATTAATTCTTCTGTTTATTTCTTGGTCTGACACTCAACAAAAATGCAGCTGTTTTAACAGTTATTAGTTACTCTTGATGTAAGGACACCACACATTTCCAACATTTTCTTTCTCATTTTGCTCACAAAGATTTGGCATTTACAGCTGCTCTGACACTTCCCCAGAGCATTCTGAAGAAAAACCTGACAATGCCATACTCAGGAACAGATTGGCACAAGGGCAAAGTCCTGGTGTCAACTCTCTACTAATTAGGTAAATGTACACTAGAGGTTACATTTAGAAATACCCATTTGCATCAGTATCTCAGATTTAATAGTATAGTCACTATGTCTCATAGCTATTTCGAAAGCAGTTGTTTTGACAATTATTAGGACACGTTATAAATAATTCAGGACACAATAATGCAAAATAAATCCATTAAGACAAAAGCCCTAGGGCAGAAAGCCTGGCTCTTGTGAAGTCATGAACAAAACACTTTTCCTGAAGACCAAGTTTCCTACCATATAACTGTGTATAAGACTGGCCAAAACAGCTTACAAAATGTGTAACATTATAATTCTAACATTGTAACTCCCATGCTTAACTTTTACGTAATGCAAATAAGGGAACTGTGATTCCATCAATTAAAAATAACAGAAATACTCCCTTGAAAAATGTTAGGTAAATTTGACAATGCTACTATATCAAGACTGAAGACTCAGCAAAGATGGGAGGAAGGGCTGAAGGAGGACTGGGTTACCCTCATAACAGAGATGTTTAGTGTGCTGGAAACAGATCTCAGTCTGCTCCATGATATGTAGTAGAGAGTGACGGCTTCCTGGATATATGTAGAGAGATAATTCAAATATTCTTTCAAGTTGCTTTAGGCTGTTTATTTTTAAATCCTCAAATAAAGATAATGAAGCTCAGGAGGATAAGCAGCACCTGCAAAACAATCCCGTCCATACCACATTGCTTTCTTTCAAAGCATTTTATGTGGTGATCGCGTCAGGCTGTATTAAGTTCATAATTTGTAGGGAATCAGGTAAAACAGTATAGTTGTGTACAACACACCAAATAAGAAAACTATTCTAGATGGAATATGGTTGGCTAATAATAAAGAGCATGATCGTTTACATGTTTTAGGCAGCTTTATTTGGTACAATAAAGTTGAGTAATACAATCAAAATACATTTTAATTGTTTGAGAAATCATCTGATTAATGTAATAACCAAGGCTTACTGATATGTATAAGATGCAGAGTTGTTTCTATGATGCCTGCAAAATCTTTGTAGCCAAAATATTATCATATGCTTTTCTTTCCTTTCCTATTTTTATGAATAAGCTTGTGCTGTTGCAATCCATCTGTGCCTCTTGGATCTTATCCAAAGGCTGTCTATACTCCTTTGCCAGTACCTATATGTCCTATCATAGAATTAAATAAGTGGACACATACAGATACTTATAAATATGTGGCATTTTTCCATTAAAATTATATATTGAGGAGATAAATCATCAAAGACTGGCAAGGCATGGTTTCTAAAAAAACACAGTCCAACCCACTAAAACAATTTATCCTGCTTTAAGGTATGAAAAAAAAATTGATAAAGCACTTTCTAGAAAGATATTAAAAAGGCCGACTTTATTACAATTTGTCAATTTTGTATTGTCAAAAGGCGATGAGAAGTTCTGAGCAATTCTGATCAAGAATAATTAATTTAGTAGTATTTAATTGTACATTTAGAATGGAGTTGCTAATTGGATTATTTGACTTTCTGAGCCTCAGTACCCATCATCAATTCTGCATGCTGAATGTTAAATATTGGATAAATCATTTGATCCTCTCTACCACAAAAGAAAGGGTGAAGATTAATATTTTTATATTGCATGTCACCAACAGTGTAAAAGAGATGTGTATCTTTGCTCATAACTGCTAGCACTTAACATCTCATAGCTGGCCACATTTTTTTTCAGTGTATCTCCAGACACAGGAAGGACAAGAGGGTGTCTGAGTACTGCCAGGTGGATTTATCAAAAGTAAATTGTGTCTGGGCAATCCAGTTGGCTGTTTTAGTGAGATGACTGGTTCTGTGGGCAAGGACACAGAGTAGGATGTTACATGTTGCAGTGGGTTGACCCTGGCTGGATGCTAGGCACCCACCAAACCTGCTCTAAAAATCACTTCTGCAGCTGGACCGGGTATGCACCTTTTCTGCAGGCTGCAGGTGGATTTCTGCTCCTCCATGGAGTTCCATGTGCTGTAGGGCACAGCTCCTTCACCATGGTCTCACCCTGGGCTGCAGGGGAATCTCAGCTTCAGCACCTCGAGCAGCTCCTTTGCCTCCTTCTGCCCTGGGTGTCTGCCGGGCGTTTCCTCTCATGTATTTTCACTTCTCTCTTCTCTGGCCACAATTACATCTGCTCAATAATTTTTTTCTTAAATATGCTATCACAGATGTGATGCTATCATTCCTGATTGGCTCAGCCGTGGGTCCATCCTGGAAACATCTGGCATTGGCTCTGCTGGACATGGGGGAAGTGGCAGCTTTTCAGAGAAATCACACCTGTAGCCCCCCTGCTACCAAAACCTGGCCACACAAACCCAACACATATGTCTCGATTTTATCAAGACCATCAGTAAGGTCTTCCACAGCATTCTTAAAGCCAAATTGGAGTCACTGGATAAGTGGACAGTAAGGTGTGTGGAAAAGTGACTCGACCATCAGGTTTAAGGGGTTAGGTCACTGGCACAACATCCAGCCAGTAGTTTGTGACAAGAAGTGTCTCTCAGATATTAATATAGGAGGCATAATGCCCACTTAGCCAGTCTGTGAGCAGTGCCAAATAGAGAAATGGGCTGAAGAAAGCCCTGTAAAGCTGAACACAGAACAGGTAAAGTATTGCAGCTGGGATGGACTAAAGTCATATAACAATAGGATTGGGGTGCCAACACAGTACTGTGTCCAGTTTCGGGCTTCTCATTACAAGAAGTGGACATACTGGACCACTAAGATTGTTAGAGGGCTGGAACACATGGCATCTGTGAAGAGGCTAAAATAGTTGAGTTTTTCCATTCTCAAGACAAACGACGACCTAATTGCTGTGTTCATGCTGTCTAATGGGATGACAGAAAATTAATTCAGAATTTTACTAGAAATTTCAATTAAATACAAGTAAAAACTTGGTCACCATGGGTGTTTGTATTGTATTATCCAGAGATATTATGAGATCTCTGTACTTTGAAATTTTTAAAATATGACTCATGATTCAACCAGACAGCCTCAGGAAGGCCATTTTAAATTCATGGTTTTCACAGTTTTCAGAGCACATTCTGAATTCTTCACACCTCTTAAGGCCTATTATTTAGGCCTCTTTATTCCCCTTGTTCTGTGGTTGTACCATTCTAGAAGGCAGAATCCAGAAAGATATGAAAACTCTTTTCCTTTAAGCTTCATTAACAACATGTAATAGATGAGACACCAAAAATTCTTCATGTAAAACTTAATGCCAGTGTTCATCTTACTGCTGACCTCAAAAAGTCTTGCTTTCTTGGTAGGAAACTAAGAGGGCTGGCTCATTTAGTCTATTGCAATAGTTGCAACTACAGCACTAAATGATAAGAAACTGTACTTTAGTTTACAAATGATAGATTGTATACTGTTCCCAATTTTGGTTTTTTTAGCATATTTATCAAAATCTTTCTCAACACTCCAGTAGATATCATTCGTTGGTATTCATACCTGGCATCACTTACACACAATAGTTCTCAAATCTATATTTTTTGTTCCTTGGTTATATCCAATCAGGAATTTTTCTTGGCAATGTTAAGAATTTTGTAGGCCTCAGTAATTAACACTTAGCGGTTTGGCAAGAACAGTTTTCTCCATGTGCTGCTATTAAGTATTCAATGATAATTCAAAGTCAGGATTTAAGTTGTGCCATAAAGCCTAAACCTTTGCACTGTCTACATATAAAAACTTGCATTTTTTTTACATCTACGTAATTATTATAAGTCTAAATTAAGTTTTTAAAGAAAAATTTGTTCCAACTTTGAAGAAAAGAACACTGGAAAAGAAACAAAGTAATCTTGTACTGTTTAAAAATCTCTATATTCTGGCATACATCTGGATCAGTGGTAAAAGATCTATTAAAATTGGCAGGATTCATCTAATGGTCTTTTTTTTCATTTAAAGTGTAGTTAATCCAACTTAAACTTGATTCTGGAGAGATTTTAAAAGGAAATAAAGTATCTTTTGTCTCCCTTAATCATTGGAGGGTATGAGTTATACACACTTCCCTGCTACAAAGGCAAATAGGCACATAATACTAAATTTAAGGGACCTCAGCTTTTATTTCTCTGGACTCTAATATTCTATTTTGGTTGGAAAAAAAGAGTCTCACAACTGTCCAGCAGATCTCAGGGGGTTAGTTTAGAAGCATCAAAAAATGCTTTCATTTAAATTCATGGTCTGGGCTTATTCAACCTATGCTTGAACACTTGTTCATCCTTAGCCTCATAAGAAGTTTTTGTAGGAACATTTTCTCGGTTGGTAGGCTTTAGCAAATGAAAAATATCTTTATAACTTCAGGGAAAACCAGTTCATGGACTATGGAGGACCTAAAAAAACCTGATACTTTTAAAGCAAATGAAAAAAGTTTAAGAAAGTTTTTTTTTTTACTCTGATAATTGAACAAAATTAAATTACATATTCTTTCTGTATCAATTTTTTCTCCATTATGAATAGGTTTCATAATGAAACTGAATTTGGGGCCTTTCTGTCAAATAAATAGAGCTGAAAACTGACTAGGGTTACGTTTTTAAATTGCTTCACAAGAAACTCTGAACTAAAGAAATTTCTTTGTTTGGTTTAAGTGGGGTGGAGGGACGTGCACAATTGACACACAAGATTTTACAGCTGCACATTACTCTGATGCTGAGATGGGCTTCTGCATGTACAGTAAGTACAGGAACAACGAGTGAGCTTGGTTGTCCTTCCATGGAAATGATGTTTGTTCTTATCTCTGCTGTGACAATGGTAAATCACTTAATTTACATAGGTATACAATGATGAACATGACCTCAGCAGTTAATGTTTTTCATAACTATATATTAATTAAGTCAAAAGAGACTTGTATTAGCACAAATAGGTGCTGGACTTTGAGCCCTGAAGAAAGCTTTGTATTTGATATAGGATTTATGCCCCTATAAATCTGGAAAACAGAAAGTAAATTTATATCATATGCATTCAAACAATAACTTCAAATAAAGCTTGAAGCATTACTTTATTTATTGCTGCTGATAAATTGTCTCTGCAAGAAGTTGGCATTTATTTTCATATTTCTCAGCAGCATGAGCAAGTTTCAAAATTATGAATTAAAATTCATGTCAACCTGTATTCATGCATTGCAAAATATTAAGGGGAAAACATATTCAAATTTGGCTAGACTAGGTCAAGTACTGAACTGAGAGTGTGCAATGTTATTTGCAATGCAAGTGATAAGTAGGAATTGGAAGCTGAAAAAACTCTTCAGTCAGTCATGATTGCAAAATTTGTATTTGCCTTTCTGATTTAAAATTGTCCATATTTGTTGGTAACTAAAATGGAGAAAAAATTGAGCATTATGCCCGAAAAGATTTTATCAACCCCTAGCCTGTATTTTCATGAATTTAATCTGAAGGGGTATTTGATTTCTGTAACAAAAACTCTGATGAGAGCAGTAACTTCTCAGTAGTTATTATGAGGGCCTCAGGTGTCTGGGTTTCCTGGAGTTTCTGCTAATGTCCACGCTGGGACATTTCTCAGGCAATGTGATGCCCACTCCATTTTTCTGACTTGCAGCTCGGAGCTTGATAAAGACATTGCATTATAAATGTGGCATCCCACAGGAGCTGTTGTTGAACACCAGATACAAGAATATTCTTCTTTCTGAGCAACACTTCCATGACCCCTTACTTATGGAGAAGGGAGTTTCCATTGTTCTCTTGAACTTTGCTATCTCTGACTTTTTGTAGTCAATGGGCAACTGATTTTGGGTCTTCAAGTCCACAGTAGAAAGACAGGGGTGGCAGCCAGAGAAGTGACAGCAGGATTATTGATCCACAGTGAGTGTCAGCAGTATTTATTAGCCTCTAGCTGTCTTTGTTGCAGCCCCCCAAAGAGTGTCAGAGCATTTGCTGCAATTTGAATACTTTCAGAATCCTCTGTGAGAGCAGCAGCAGCAGCAGCTCTCCTTGCTTTCCATGAAACACCATGGACAAAGCATGCCAACTCTGTGATTATAGTCATTGAACGTGTGTGTCCTTCCTGAGAAACCCAGAAGAGCTTCCTGCTCCTGACTATGGGTGTCCATGTCCATTTCCCCTTTGAAAGTGCCACTTCCCAGTTACAACCCTGATTAAAATCAGGAGCATCACGCTTCTTTCTGTTGGGCGCTTCAGGATCTCACTGAAAATTGGATTAAGCTGTGTGTCAGTAATCATGTCACCTCTGCTCAAGAGGCAGTCTTGGAGTGTGATATCCAGCAGTGCCATAAAATCCTTGTTCAAGGGTACTGGTAAGAAATATCAAAATGATGTATCTTTTATTTCCCACTGGATCAGACTTTCCAGTTCTCTTTTTATTTGTCAGAATGAATTCACTCTAAGCAATCTTTTATTTAGGACAAATGGTCCTAAACTTTTCCTATCATATGAGACATTTTCAGCAATTCTAAGGTTAAACCTTACAAAAGCGGGCATTTGGCCCACATCTACATATGCAAATATGTAAAATGCTGAGGAACTTGGAAATTTAAATAACCAGTCCTGTTCCAGCCAGGCTATGAGACCAGAAAAGCAGAGAAATACCTTATTCTATCCTTTGTCATTACTTTATGTATTACAAATCACTTTTAGGAGATTACCACTTTAAATCACTGAACTTTTTTCAAGTTGTATTTCCTTATGTGCTTATAACAAGTACATTTTTTTAAAGGGCTCATTGCCAACTGCAATTGAAAATGACTATTAGAAACTTATAAGAAACTGCTAAAAATGAGTAGGAAGAGAGAAGCATTTGAAAGGTTTAAAAATAAAAATAATGCAATTTTACATGGAGCACTTAATAAAAGGCTGCTTTTGTGGCAGCAAAGTTATTCAATTAAACAAAAAATCTAATTGATATATCTCAGAACTAAAGGGAATTTCTATCTTTATGTTCTTCTACAAAATTTCAATAAAATTACTGGGAAAAAAATCCAATATTGGTTTAAAATAGCTTTTAAGAATAAGAAACACAGAACTGAAAAGAAAGCAGACACCTGACAGTTATTCCAGTTATTAAAATATTTTGGTCTGTAAGCCTCTATACTTCAACAACAGTGTATTTTATATCAGTCACACATTTCACTCTTAAAGATCCCAGAAAATGGCATTTTGAAATGAAGCTGACAATCTCAATAGGCAGCTGCTAAATTCATAACATATTGTATTAAGCAGCTTTTTCCTTTGCTTTTCTTTATATAATATTTCTTATGTGTATTTACTAACCATTAAATTATAATACATAAAAATTAAACCAAAGCAGATATTTATACTTTACTGGAAGATGAAAATCTCCACATCTATTCTATGTGACAGGACTTCAACTTCTGATGCTGTAGTAAGGAATATTTAAAAATGCATCCTAGATTAATTTTTAAGTTTTGGAAAATTAAAAGCAGCTAAACATTGTCTTTCCAGCAGCTGTAGAAATCTCTGTTTTCTAAAATAAAAAAAAAAAAAGAAGTAGAAAAAAAGCAGGTAGGAGAATGCCAGTGAAGAACATGGACTTTCTAAACAATCTGAATAGTGTAGAATGTTTCAAAATTATTGCATTCCTGGCTTACTCAATATTAACATGAATAAGCAAGTTGTGCCAAGGAAGGTTTAGACTGGATATTAGAAGAAATTTCTTCACAAAAAGGACTGTCAAACAAAGGAACTGACTGCCCAGATGATTGCTGGAATTGTCATAACTGAAGGTATTTAAAAGATATGTAGATGTGGCACACGGTTAAGTAGTGGACTTAGTGCTGGGTTAATGGTTGCACTCAATGATCTTAAAGATCTTTTCCAAATGAAATAATTCTGTGATTTTATGATTCTATGATTCAAAAAATATCTGATCCCAGGCTGTCTGTGAACTCGAGAGAGGAATTTGTTTTCCTGATTTGGCTTTCCCACAAAGTCCATTAACCAATCCCCTTCCGTATTTAAAAACAAACCAAAAACCCACAAAAAACCACCCAAACAAATAAACCAAAAAAAAGCAAGCATTCTATATTGTTATCATTATTGTTACATAACATCCCACAATGACATTCTTTATTCCAGTTTTTCCTGTTTCTTTGTTTATTTCTTTGTTTTTCTTTTCTTGTACTATGATCTCTTTGTCACACATCTAATGAAAATTTACTTCTAAATAAGTTTATTTCCTTCATTTTTAAAGACAACATCAGTGCATATTGTATTAGGCCAGTAAGGAATTCCCAACAAAAGTGGGAATAAGATTTTTGCAGAAAATTTTGAGTTTAACAAAATGAAAATTTTAATGAGCAGTACCTGTTCTCTTCAGAAAATACCTTATTGTTGGCATTGCAAAGAAAAAAAGACTTCAAATTAAAATAGTTTTTCAAATAAATGCATTTTGTATTGAATAACCTTCCATTGGAATTTCAATCCATTTGCCTTTATGTACTGTTTTTCCCTTGGGCTTATTTCCCAACATGGACAACACTTCCTATAGCGTATCATTCAGATAATTCACCACATCCTTCTTTCCAGGAGAAAATCTGAGAGCACCCTTTGGGAAATAGAATAAAATTTGAGAGTTTGGCCTAAAGAGGAACGTGAAAACAAAGCTAATCAAACTGCAATCCTCATAAGGCACAGTAGAATCTTTTATTCTTTTTTATTTTTATTACAATAATTTAATACATTGCATTTAGCAAAAATCAACAGGGCTTTCTGAGGTAAAATTAGACAAAAATAGGATTTAATTTTCTTAAAAATATGTATTTCTACTTGTCTCTAGACATTTTCTCAAGGAAACAAACTATATTAATTTAAACAGCACAGTGAACCCTAAACCATTACTTTGTAAATCTTAGAGAAAAGGCAGAAAATATCCTTTAATTCCAAATATGGGAAAAAAAGACAGGAAAACTGAAGCATTCTTGTTGTCTGCCCATATTTTTCCTTGGTGCATGATACACAGAGGACTTATGTCAATTATAGACATTCCAGAGGACGACGTAAGTCTAGACAGCAAAAATCCCACCTTGGGAGATTCTGTGCCACTAAAGTATTTGATGCCTCCCAGATTTTCTAATGCAGTAGGCTATCAGGTCTTCAACTTAATCAAATAATTAATTTTCTGCGTGTTTTGGGGGTTTGTTTGCTTGCTTGCTTAAATATTTTCTCTTGTTGAAGAATAGAAAGAAATGAAATCTTTCTTTTTTGTTTTTTTTTCTTTCTTTGCTTGTTTTTGCTTGGCTTTGGGTTTTCTTGGTGAGGGTGTTAAAAATTTTCTTCAAATTGAATTAATATGTATTTTTATGTCAGTTTGCACTAAAATATATATTAAAAATGTTAATTGTATTTATCAGAATGGTTTTAATTTGCAATGTAATCTTTCCATGAAATTCAGAATACCATGTTATAAAATCCTGCAAGTGTATGGGGATTACATTGAGTAATCCACCTTCAGTGGGTTGCTAGTGGTGACAAATGAGAAGGAAAGACCACAGCTGGATGCAGGCTGAGTCGAGTTTAAATTTCCTTAACATTTTCTGTTGTTGAGGCAGTAAAAACTGTTAGTATAAAAATCTACAAAAATATTAAAAAACCCCCCGTTTTTGCAAACCAGAAACATAGTATAATTGTATAAATATCTTTGGATAAATATATTTGTAAACTCAAGTCATTTTTTTCAATCAGCCTGTAAATGGTATGCCATTTTAAATAGAGATAAAATCCCTGTTTGAGGTAGCCTACCATACCAATGCTATCTCATACATTGCTGATTTTTATAAAGAAATAAAAATGTGCATTAGGAGTTGATGAGTCACTGTCTGGGTTACTGTGTTTGATGTTCCATTGACTTAGATTTTATGGGAGAATAGCGACAGAAGGTAAATACAGCAATTGATGTTTCAGAAATAAAATATATCTACTTACACATATTTTCAATTAGTTTTGAGAAGTGAGGTTCTATTCCATATAAATGTATGTGCTCTGAAGTACATACGGAGTATTTAATTATGTATCTCTCAATATTTTTCTCAAACACATTTCACAGAGCCTTTAGCAGTGCTTCACTTTTTTTTTTTTTAAGATTGCGAATGAGCATTGATATTTTTATCCCTCTTAGTATGATACCAGATTCTTTTCCTCTGTGCTCTGGTTGGACTGGCACACTGTTCAAATGATCCAAATGAGTGCAGAAGACACCAGTAAACAAATGATTGAACTGGATTTTGATACAGGATCAAGCAAAATTCCAGGAAGTGTATGTTTTTAAACAGTGTGTTCTGTTGTCTAAAAGCAACAATTTTTCATTTGAAGGAAACTGAGAAACTTGCAGTTATCCTTTTATTTTCAGTGAAAATGAGGATTAACATCTTTCGGAGGGGGATAGCTACAGAGAAAATTCTCAAGGTATCAGAAGAAAATGACTGATGAATACATGAGATATGCATTGTGCAGTGTTGGTCAAGGGGCTCCCGATCTTTACTAAAACATGTGCAATATTATAAAACCCTTTACAATTTGTTCACTAAATTTATAGCAATAATGCAAAATTCTAAAAAGCAATAAGCTTTAGAGAACATACTGTGTCTTCAAGATGATTATTCATTATGTGGCCTCCCCCAAGCAGGCCTCAATAATAAATCTTGTTAGATTTTCTCATTAAAAGTGTGTGCATGTGGGTTGTCTGCTTTTTTTATTGCTTTTGGGTTTGTGTCATTTTAATTTTGTTATTTGTACAATGCCTGAATTCAGGCATTTAAACACTGTGGAATCAGAACAGCCATACTACTCATTTGTTTGTTTTCTCTTAATGCCACTTACTGAAGCTGCTGTGCTTACAGGAAACATCAGACTTCTTTGAAGCTATATTTGTGTTGTTTTAAGAGATTTTATTATTTCTACCATACAATAGAAATTTAATACTATAACAATAAGAGCAATAGTAATCATTTTGTGTGATTTGTCTTACATTATGACTCTTGCAAGTAAAGTATGTCGTTGTCGCTGTACTCACCATGGCCGAGTAGAGAAACGACACAGAGTCCAGGCTCAGGGGTAAATGGAAGCAATTTAATAATTTTTCCAAAGGCTTTTATGTGTTAATTCACAAGAGTGTGTTAAATGGCATAAAGTAACTGGTCTTTTCGCCATCCACCCCTTGAGGGGATTGGTCAAGTTCTAAGACACCCATCCCCAAATATTTGTCTGGTTAAAACCATAACAATACTGCAAAGCAACCCACAGGTGCAAGAAGTTTACAATACTGTAATCTTGTTCAAAGTAATCTGCATGGGAAAGGCAGAACTCTCGCAAACCACTGCAGAGAGCTGAAGAAATTCTCTGCTGAGGCTTTTTCAGCATCCATATGTCATGAAGTCATAAGGATACAATAATTTGGAATCTAATAGGCTATGAGGGGGGAAAAAGCTTTTTTTCTTTAAGATCATTATGATACGTCTATTTTTCTAGACTCCTAAATCTCCTATTCTTTTTCTTATTTACATAGTTTACAAATGGGACTGAGATAATTGTTTGAGGAAATATGACCTATAAATAAGAACTTTTCTGGAGCTTGCTTAGAAATATCAATATATTTTTTCTACTGGAAAAGTTTGCTAAGTATTATTTTGGAGGAGGGATGCTTAGAGAAATACCCCAATTCTAATGACACTTTATAGACAAAACCCTGAAATTATTTGATACCTAAAAGTTCAACATTGGACTTTTCAAGATAAAAACACTATTTCCACTTTTACAAGTTTGCTTTACATAGGGGATGCCTCTATATAAAAGGTACTTCTGATCCGGTACATGTTAAATTTCAACTTTAAAAATGTTGATGTTTCTAATATGTTTTTTTTTTTGCTTAAGATAAGTTTTGATGAGATTTTATTGTTTAAAGAACTTTGGTTCTTATCATATTTTTTTAAAAATTTCTGAATTTCCTAAAAATTAATTATTAGCCAGGTTTTGCACAGAAATTGTAGAGAACTGATAATAAATAGATACATTTCCTTTTAAGATCTTATCACCTTTTAATGAATCTGTCCATAAATCTTTCTGGGTTTTAAAAGAAAAATCCTGAACTAAAATCAAAAGGTGAAAATATGAAAATGTTTTCCAGGAAAAAGTGCTTTGAAACTCTCAAGTGTTCTCAAATGTTTTTATTCTTTATATAGACTTAAAAATTAAAAAGCTCTGCAAGGTGAAGATTAGATTGTTTCTTAATCTTTCTCTAACTTAAAATATCTTGGAATTATTATATATGAATTTCACAAAGTTTAGACAATATTTCCCTTTGTAAAATTTTCTTGATAATTTTTCAGCTGGTTATTACCATTTTCACAATGCCCCTACAAGTAATTCTTAACCTACATTAGGTTTAAATTCTTTTGATACTTCTATATTAAAAAAAACAAAATAGGAAACCTTTCTTACCTTTTATGGTTTTGATTTTTCTTTTGAGTTCTCAGTCCTACACCTTATGTACTTCCTGTCCAAAGATATACTACTTGCTTTTTTTGATTAGACAGATTATCTAATTATTAGTTTCAATAAATAATTAGGAAACTTTTAACCTCCCTTCACTGTGACAAGGTTGACAGAGCATACACAAATTACAAACTCATGGTAAGTTAAGGAATATTAACTGGACTGTCTTGCTTCTGCAAGACAGCCAAATGTTTGTTGAGACCAAGTTTTTTCACATTATTTCAGTACTCCATGGCTGTCTCTTACTGTGTCTATTGACACTACTAAAAGCCAACTAAGGAGTAAGAGAATATTTGACTGTTGACATATTGTAGGTGATGGTTTGTGAGCTGATCTAATGCCTGACATCCTCAATCCAATCCAAATACACATTAAAAACCGTAAAACCCTTTTACTCTGTCACTTGTCACAGAGAGAATGGGATAATAATTAGAGCACTAGTCATGAATTTAAGAAAGTATGTTTCAATTAAATGTGTTATCATTTGTATATGACCTTAGATAAATTGCTTGGGTTAGATTTTCAACAGTATTTGGTAGTCAATGTGGAATTCATCTCACTTGAACTTAACTGTCAAAAATGGAAGTATTTAACTCAAGCAGTTGTACCAGGTCTCTTTGCAGGCAATGAAGGAGGAAGATTTGTCCCTCTAGAGGAAATGTCATCCCACTTCTCTGTTTCTGCCTCAGAGAGAACCTATATAGTTAGCTTCAGCTAAAAGCTTTGCTCTTATAACTTTACCCAAAAGGAGCTGATGATTTCTGTGACTAGGTTCTCCAGTGAGTGGTACATTTCCTACACTAGCAACAACCTGAAGAAAACTGTATTACGTGAGATGGGTCAATGCATTTGAAAGAGGTGACATAGTTGTCCTGAAAGAAAACTGTATTCTTAATGTTCAAGTATGTGAGACACCTATAACATTCTGAAACTGGGCAAGTGATAGGTCCCTGCAAGCACACAAGGTCTCCTTTGGGGACAGATGGTTATGCTTGTAATATGTATTTATGGAAATGATGAGCCCACATACACATTTACCCACAAGAATGTGAACTAATGCAATACCTATGCACTCATTTACATCTTGAACACCTTCTGTGTTTGCCTTCAGCTTTGCCATTGCAGGAGAAAGTAATCCCAGGATGTTTTTCCTTCAGGATGTGGCTACACACTCCGAAAGTCCAGTCTAAACATGTGCTTTAATGCAAATATTTTAGATATTCAGTATTGGCACAATAGAACTAGCAACTATGTCAGGGGAGGAGGAAGAATAGGGATTTTGGAGCCTTATATAACATAATTTGTCACTAGACAAATTATATGTTAAGGATTTAATTATGCAAATAAAAACTCTGGAAGAACAGGATCACAAGACTCCCCAGAGTGCACATCAGAAAATGAAGACAAACACTATTAGAAATGCACTCACTATCAGAAACAGATCTTTTTCTCTGTCATTGAATCTTATTTTTCTTTTTTACACTCAGTAAAATGATTTTTATGAACATATGTCATGTCAATATTATTTCATTATTTATCTGCAAGTCCTACTACTATATTGCCATTGCAATTTTCCCTTTTTATTCTGGGGGGTTTTGTGTTGATTTTTTGTTTACTTGCCTCAGAATTAATTTTTATTCACTTCGTTCAGTCTAGTTAAATATTATGGGAAGATTTAAAGTACAACAGAAATATAAACTGGTTTGATTTTTATTACAAAACTTTTTAGATTATTAGAAGTCAGTATTTTGAGCTCCACTTGATTTTGGCAAGTAGCCTCTTTTCATCCTTTATTTGAATGTGCAAGTATTTAAAATGTGTGTCTTGCAAAAATATCTTAAATGTTTACAGCGTAGTTCAAAATATGCTCAGCTTTTAATTTCCCTGGGAATGGGAATCTAACATCTGAAATTTCCTTAATGAAAGTCTGAAAACATGCTTTTGGGAGGCAGTTTCTTTATTTCCTTAATTTCATTTATTCAGTGGGGAAAATATCACTCAAATTGTGGCAAGGATCTTTGACTCATTGTTTTTAGCCATTTTGAGATTCTCTAATTGCTCTGTAGAGCTGAATATATGACCTGAAACTTAGTTAAACCTGTTGCAGCACTGAAGGTATTGCTCTTACCCTTTTAGCACAGGAGGGTGAAGAACCAAAGGGTGTTTGATCAAATGAAACAGAGGAATGTGATACAGATTATAGAAAACCCAAGTACCAATGCTCAATTCTAAATTTCTCAATTTCAGTAGGTTAAAATGGACAAAAAGAGGAGGTCAAGAAGGTATAAGCCTTAAGCAAGTTCCAGATGTGTAGCAACTGAGTAGATATGGTTTTCCAGTAGTTCTTGGCAGGCTGTGTTGGGTCCCAGGGGTGTCTGGGCTGCCCTTGCCCTGAGCTGGGCTCCCCATTGCCCAGCCTTTCTGAGCCCCAGCCCTGGGAATGACACCAGGGAAAGGGATAGCAGACCCCAGCAACTCCAGCCAGGAAAACAGCCTCTGGAATTACTGAGGGACTGCTGTCACCTCTTCCCTGAGAGCAGGGAGAAAGGAAAAGTCTGGGGAAAAACAACTGTGTAAAAACATCCCCAAGCAGACCCATGAGTGAGAAGCAATACTCCCCCTCCCCCATGAATATCACATTCCTCCTGGCAAAGACAGGATGTTGAGCGCCAGTCTTTTCTCCAGAAATTAGAATTTCCAAATGTGCCCAAAATATGTTCTGGAAGACTGAGAGTAAAACCAGTAAAAATGGGTATATAATAGTAGGGGTTTTTCTAGTGTAAAAATTTTATAACAGCCTTCAGTTGCTCCAGGGAAGGTTTAGGTTGGATTTTAAGAAAAAAAATTATTCATGGAAATGTTTGTCAAGCATCAGAACATGTTGCCCAGAGAAGTGGTGGAGTCACCATATCTGGAGGTATTTAAAAGAGGTGTAGAGGTAGCAACTGGGGACATGGGTTGGTGTTTGACATGACAGTGTCAAGGTAACAGTTGGATTACTTGATCTCAAAGGTCTTTTCCAACCTAATTCTATGATTCAATGTGTTGGGGTTTGGGTATTTTTTGGGGGGTGGAGAAGGAGATTGGCTTGGTTTGGTTTGGTTTGGTTTGGTTTGGTTTGGTTTGGTTTGGTTTGGTTTCCCTCTGGTATTTCAAGTATTGAATATTTTGAACTGCAAGAAGAGAAGATCCAAAGATGGCAAAACTCCAGGTATTACTTTCAAAGAAATATTCAAAGGAGATTTCAAAAAGTACAGTACAATGCTTACTGGCATAAGTACTCTTCCAAGTTCACCTCTAATTCTTACGGCTATTATTTATTATTCCTTCCTTTAAGGATCTGAGCATTTATTAACTTTGTGATCAAAGCAGTGAAGTCTTAGGATATGTCATAAAAACTTTTAAAAAATTCTGCATTTTTGACACATGCTGTTTTAGAGGATAGAACTGCAAATTTATTTTTTATCATTATTAGCTAAAATTCACTTATTAAACAAGAGGTTTTGGTTCAGTGATGAAAATAGTACCTTTTTTATCTTTTACTTGTTAGTGTGTCTATTATTATAACTCATGCTGTGTAACTGAGTGTCACATCAATAGGCTCAAGAAGATGCAGTGAAAAACTTTGAGGTTGCTTTGAATTTAACTCCACAGGAGAAATACAAAAGATTTACAGTTGCATTTTTTACAGAGATTGCAACCAGACTTTTATTGTGTTATTATTTACATTGGAGTGTATGTATAGACAGCATGTTGCCTCTTACCAGTGTGACTGATCAAAGCATCCCCACAAAAGAAGGGCATAAGTGATGTGCTGGTGAAAATTCCCTATTTGGAATGTTCTTTGAATTCCTGAGTCAGCTGATGCAGCCTCAGTTATTTGATTTAGCCGCCTGTATCTTGAGGTGAAAAGTAAGTGCATGTTGTGTCACAGAGAGCTGTAATGCCTTTCTGTGGGTTGTGCTGTGTGGCTCTGTAGAGAGGCAAGGAGACACTTCTGCCCTTCATGTCCTCCCGGAATAAATTTCTGTTTTGTATTTCATCTCTCACTTAAAATATATACCCTTCATCCTAGACAGGGAGTTGCCACTTGGTTCATGGATTTATATTTCTGTAGCAGGAAGGAGTCCCAGTCTCTAAAAAGTCTTTGGACAATGCTATAACCAAAACAAGAGAGCTGTTTAATGAGTTCAGTATTCTTAATAATTAATTGCAAAATCCACAGTTCTTGGTGACCATCAAAGGGTTTTAAAGTGGCAACATTACATATGCATAAATGATTAAATTGGCCATTATACATTAATGTGTCTAAGTTCCTTTCTTGCTTTCTCCTCATGTAATTTTCTTTCATGTGACTCTGCCTTCAGCCTTGCATTCTCTGTCATGTTGGTTTTTTAAACACTCTGTTTCTTGCAAGACCTGCAGAAAATAAATTTACATTATGCCCTAGTAACAGCTGGTAGCAGAATACCTGTGGATAGATAGTTGTTTGAAAGCTTCTGAGCTCATTTGAGCAACTCTGAGAGCCCACCTGCCTTTTCTGCCTTCACCTTTTGGAAAGTAGGACATAACTTCTGAAAGCACCTGTCCTCTTAACTAGAGGAGCAGTCCCAGCCAGTCAAGTGACTCACGCATCCTTCTGTTGTTTGGATCACTGAATTATTTGAGCTGTTTAGGCTTAATTTTTGCTTATGGGTGTCTGTAATAATCACAATTTTATTTAATGATTCTCTTTCTAAGCTTCCTATACAAGTACAGACTTTAATAGCAGCTGGAGAGATGAACACTAGCAACAGGACAGAAAAGCTGAGAATGTTAAGAAGAGAACTTGTTCCTTCAGGTTTACAATTATTTTGTAATTGCTGAGTAGAGATGACTTTAAATCAACTACTTTTCCATTACCTTGCTATGTGTTTTCATATTTAGATAATTTCTTTTCTATTTTTATTAGCTAGTGAAAGAACAATTTCATCCTCTATTAAGGAAATACAATCACAACCTGACAGCATATTGAGATTTAATAAAGAGTATTTTTCTTTTACACACTAAGCCTTGACAATTTACATACTTAGCTTTGACAACTTATTGTAAGCAGGGGGAGGGAAAGGAGGGTGTACTTTGGGGAAACAAAACTGTTCTCCTACCTGAAAAAAAATCAATGGATAGAGGATGATCTGAAGGTTGCCATCATATAATCTTGGATTTTTTATATAGATGTACATTATTCTTTAGAGAATGTCTTTACTAGTCTTTCTAAAGTTCCACACATCATGTAAATTCACTTAATATCTGAACAGACAGTATCTGGGATTTTCAGGTGGAATATATATAATTCTTTACTTTCTCTGCAAAATGAAATGTTTTCTACTTCCTTTTGCAGTGTGCTCAGACCATAGAATCATTAAGGTTGGAAAGCACCTCCAAAATCATAGTCTCCAACCTATCATATATTCAACCTGTGTAACTTGGAATTGTTTCTAAATGTGTGAAAGAGTGTGCAAAACCAAAATCAAAGAAAGTAAATCTGAAGTCATGCTGTTGAACTGACTGAAAAAAAAATTAAAAGTTGATTTTAAGGTAAATCAACAGGAACTTCCCCATCTTAGAATTATTACTAACTTTTAGCTCTTCAGTGATGTTTGTGTGCTCTCTATTAATCAAGTTTTAAATGATTAATCATTAATATCTTTTAAAATTTTTTCACCTTCACATATAGAACAGGCCAAACATTTTTGGTGATAATAAACTATTCTGATTAGTTATGTCTGAGTTTAAATTTAGAGTATTACCTGCTTACTGTTGTTATATTATATGCTTGGGAAAACTGGGTTTCTTTTTAGACTCTGTCTCTCTAGAGAGAAGCAGTACAGGCAATAAATGCAGTGTCATGCAGAACTTACATTTACATTTTAATAAATGTGGTACAAGATCTGTTGATAGCTTGATTTATCCTGATAAAAGCAAATGATTATTTCTCATTTTAAAATCTCTTATTTGTTCCTTCTTACTGTTTTTAAAATTAAATGAAGTTTCTCTTGCTTCAATTAGGTTAATCAAATATTGTTTAATAGGATCCTGCAGACAGCAAATCAACCACATGGAATATGGACAAATCGTTCTCCTATCCTTTAGGAAGAGTATGAAATGACTTTCTGTTTATCAATATCTTAATCAGATCAAGATTAGTGTTTTTATTACTGCAAGGATGCATTGATGGAAACACTAAAGAAAGCTTTCAGATCTCTGCTGGTGTGATTGCCTGGTAGAACTATCCATAATTCATATTGATATATGTAATGAAAAGATAATGACTAGAGTATATTTCATCTGTTCTTTAAATGTTATTAAATAATGTGCTTGCATAAAAAAAAAACCCCAGTTTGTGTTGTGCCTTGACATAATAAAGAACCGTTCAAGTTTTTACAACCAATCTTTTCAGTCATATACACACTTGGGAAAACATACAGATCACATGAAAGAAAACAGGAGACAAAAATTATCCAGGTGTTTTCAACACAGTTTATCATTCTGTCTTTTCTGAATGTGCTCACAGCTGGCAGTCTACAAGATTTTAAAAGTGTCAAAGTAATTAGAAACAAATTTAACAAGTTTGTTGTGAAAATTACTTTTAGTGTTTGGAGTCCTTAATTATATTTTAAGTCATTGATGATGAAAAAGAAAAAGAGGAAAAGGCAGAGCATTTAGTATAGAGTATTTAAGTCATCTGATACTGAAACAAACAAAAAATTACTTGAAAGAAAATTAAACTAGTTTGAAAAACTTGTTTTGAAGGATGTTGACATTCTGGCTCTGAAAAACTCCTAATGCAAATGTTTTGCTATAGGATAAAACATTGCTCAGAATAGCAAATCTCTCTATTTTATGGGTTTGGATTGGTTTGTTTCTAATGAAAATCCAACTTTTCCAAGAGTGCAAAAAAACCACTCTCATTCCTCAACAGATTTATCTTCTGCACACAAAACTAAACTTTGTGACAGTTACTGGTAATGTAAATTAATCACATATTAAAAGAAGTCACAAAAAAGACAACGCATTTCAATCTGTTCTTTGGTCTGGGTTTGGTTTTTTGTTCATGTATGAAGTGTTCCTTGCAAAATGAAAATTGAAATACATTTATCTCATAGCAGTGTGTATATATGTATAGACACACACACATATGCAAACGTGTACTTTCTTGGATTGTATGGAAATTGTTTTTAAATGCCTGTCTGTGAGCAGTTTTTAAAAGTTGCTGTTTTCAGCATCTTTCAGAAGTACCAGAGAGCAGCAGCCTCCTTGCTTCCTCCCCTTTGACATTCGTTTACTGTCTCTCTCAACATAGATTCAGCTCATCTGTCATCCTCAGCAATAGCTAAAATTATTTTCAGCTCTGTCAGTTAGGGACTTACAAGGCAAGAGTAGTCCACAGTTTCTTTTAAAAATGATTTCTAAATAAAGCATGGAATTTATGCTTCCTGACCTATTTTTGCAAATACTTGCCTCTGAGTCAATGCTCAAATGGTATTCTTTATATCCTTTGAATTTATATTATAGGTGATACTTTCTGCAATAATTGCTTTAGTTCATAGATACTCTCTGTGAATGTCTATGTCAATATGACCATCTAACAGTAAGAGTAGTAGTAGTTGAGTTGATCCAAATATAAATTACTCTTGAAGGGTAAGTTTTCACGTGATTATTTTAAATGGTTTTCTAGACTACATGGATGGAGAGCTCTCATTCAAGGTTTCATTTTCTGATTTCCATGCTTATAGAGGATAAAATCCTTGGGAAATTCTCCAGGGTTTTTTGCACATCTCATCAGGAAGAGATGCTTGTTTGGGGAATATTTTTGTCAGCAGAAACTCCTGTGGTGACATATAAAGGTCTTCCTATTGGTATGGTTTGGAGTCTTGACAACTGTGAAGCAACATACAAAAAGGTATCTCCAATATTTTTTCCGCTATGAAAGCCATGAAGAAAAAAAAATACTCTGACTGAGAGGTTTACTGCTCAGGTGTAACAAAGAAGAAAAATATAGGATTTTTTTCCTGTTGCTTAGTGGCAAAATATACAGCTATTTTATGTATCGATAGCTTTTAAATATTAGATGAATGATTTTGTCTTAAAAAAAAAAAAAGCCTGCCATGAGTAAATAGGGGTTTTTTTGTTTGGTTTTTGGTTTTTTTGGTTGGTTGGTTGGTTGGTTGGTTGGTTGGTTGGTTGGTTGGTTGATTTTGGGTGCTTTTTTGGTTTTGTGGGGTTTTTTGTGGGGTTTTTTGTTGTTTATTTGGTTTTTTTATTTTTTCTTATAAAGTAGATGATAGATTTTGCTACCTATTATTTGTGTAGGAACAGGAACAAATGTAGGAGATCAGTGTGAAGCAAAACATTAGTTCTTCTCTACACAACATTTTCTTCAGGTTAAATTGGTAAATGTTGCTGCCACTGCAAACAGTAATAACAGATTCAATACACTGCACCACTAAATTAAATCGAATGCTGCATTTTTTCAACCAGTACAGTGAGGTGGTGATACTGAGATGCAGAGTCATGACTCACTCTACACCTTTTACTGTTGCAGTTTCCTCTGTCCTTCAGAAATAAACAAAAAGCTCTCTGAATAGTTGCCCAGATACTCTGCACAGATAAAAATCCCAAAAGTTTTAAATGGAGAAAATCATTGTTAAATCATCATGAAAAACAGACTTTTTTCTTTTCTCCCAAGAGATGTATCAGTGCTTAAAAGATTGCAGTTGGAATAGCCATCTCTTTTTCCCTACCCATTTTTATAGCCTGCATTCCAAGATCATTAAAAATTCATTATATATTTTAAAATATTTTAAATTGAATTAGAAACAATGTGAATAATTAAAATGGGCACACTGTTCTAATTACTAACATTCTGATAGGGAGTAAATCAATTGACTCTTTATTTCAGCATTATTTAAAGATACATTGATTACTAAATGAGTACCAGAAGGGGATTACACCTACAATAATTGATGTCACTGCATCTGGCAGGAAAATGGCTGGTTAGAGAGTTAGGTGGAAGGTGGTGAACTTTGTGGCTGATTTCCTCCTTGCTGTTCATTTTATAAAAATGTGGGAGGAAAAAAGGATGAAAAGTATTCTTTCTACTCTAATGTCCACTGGTATTAAATTTTGAGCCCATTATGAGGAGGTAATATAAGCCAATATGTTCCCAGGCAAGGCACAAAAGTTACTCCCTGAAGTTTTCTTCAAAACTGCTTTATTGGCATTAGTATTGCTATTGTATGATGTCATTTAAAAAAAAATACAACAAAAAAAATCACAGAAACAAAGAAAAAAGACATTAAAAAAAGAAAGGCAAGGAAAAAGATAACAAAATGTCAGTTTTCTCCTCCTCTTGCTGAGTTTCATGTTTCTTGTAAACTGGCAATATAGACTAATATGTCTTTCTGTTGTCAGACCATCACATGTTCAGTAAAAGGTAGATATATAAAGCCCTGTAAATATACAAAGTGTGTGAATAATCAAGTATCCATAACACACATCCTCATTGTGCAACAATGGATTTTGACAAATTGTTGCCTTGAAGGAAGACACGGTGGGAGGATGAGGACTGGGGACAGATTAGATATTTTTGCTCTCGTATCTGATCATGAGTGCTTGCTAACATTAAATATCCACTTGATTTTCTTTCCCATGAAAAGGTAGTTCAATTGCAGAAAAGCATAATTTTCAATTAAGAAGTGGTGCAAGGTTAACATCCATCTAAGCATTTGATATATTTCTGCAGACAGAAATATAAGGCATTTTCAGGGCAGTCTGAAATTGTTCTATTTTTAAAATATTATAGCATAGAAAACAAAAACAAATACAAATCAGAGAAGTCTTCATTTTTTGAACACGAATGTTTTCCTTAAGTGTTTAAAAAATAATTTTTAGGAACATCTTTTTTATTCTCTAATTGAAGTTTTGTGTGATACACCAATATGTTTGCCACTTGTAAGAAAAGAGAGGGATTCAAAAATTCCATGTACTCAATTGAAGATGTCTTCGATATTTTCACAGCCAGCACAAGCCCGAGCCCATTTTATAGGTACTGACAAGAACACCTGATGCTATCTAGCAAGTGGGCTTCCTCTTCCTGCTGGTTAGGATTATTTGATGTACTTCTCCCCAAACCCTTCCCAGTGTAGGAAGAGAGGTTATGTCCTTCATAGGAGGCAAGTGCGCCTTAACAAAGTCTTAAATGTCACCTGTTTGTTTCCCTGATTCTTATTATTTTCAATTTATTGCTCTGAAAAAGGTTCAAAAATAAATAGAAAGCCTGCTTCTATTTGTCTTTTTGACAAAATCTGCATATTTTGGATAACAGTAGAAATGCTAACTACATCCAGGCAGACACTGGTAGAAATGTATTTAAAGACATACTTTTCTGCTCTTTTGTTTCACTATTTCGTTATTCGTTTACTTTCCTGACCTTTTCTCTTGAGAAAATGGATGAACTGCAGCTGTCGCTTGCTTCCATGTGGAGTCAGACTTCCACATCTGTCATGAATAGTTAATACTGTGCAATTTAAAGTGCTCTTCTACACTGTCATGCATTGCACATAGCTTTAAGTGGGTCAAGTTGAATTTTGCCAAAAAGCAGAAAAGTAATAGCGCTGTTGTAATATCAGAGTTAGTGAAGCAGACTTGATTTACTTCTCTGTGTCAAAACATTCACAGCCCAGTCAGGAATATATTCAGTTATACTTGGAAGCAGAATAAGGAAAATAATCAAGACAGGGATGTATACACACAGATGAGCATAGTTGTCCTCATTAATCCAAAACGGAGAAAACCTCAGACATCTAGTTCTGTTTTTTTTCTGATGGTAGCCTACAATAGTTGCTTAGGTAATGATTAAAAAAATGAAGGAGCTACAGCATGATCTGTTCCCTGACAGTTTTCTGGTTCTGAAGATTTTCAGCAGATCATTACTTCTGATGGAACTTATACTCACAGATGTCTTCTATGAATTTTTATTATTTTTCAGTCAATCTGTATATTCAAAGTGTCTTCTTACAAGTTCAGACTCATTATACATTGTGTGGCCAAAACCAAACTTCCCTTGACTGTCACCCAATTGTTTGTAACATAATCTAATTTTTCTATTAGAAATAATAATGAAGAATATTGTCCTGCAACTCAAAATGTGTCATGGACCAGTGCAGTTACCTTGGTTTTAAACTGAAAGGCCCTGGTCTCTTTAACGTATCACCATAAGGAATCTAATTGTTAATTGTTAATTGTTAATTGTTAATTGTTAATTGTTAATTGTTAATTGTTAATTAATTGTTAATTGTTGCATGCTCTTCTTTGCCCTTTTTTGTTCCACAATATCTTTTTGAGATGGTAGATGGACTGTGCAGTTTTCAAGAGAGTAGGCTACAATTTCTGGGATAATTATATTTTTAATGTTGTTCTTCTTCCTCACTTTCTAACAGTTCTAACTATCTTTTTCATGATGTGAATGAATTGAGAAAGACTCATCTGCAGTGACTTTTTTGACTGTCATTTAGCTAATGTTAGTTTGAATGTAACATGTAACTAATGTTAGGCTGAATTGGTTCAATTTCAAGGGAAAAGCCTGAAAAGAGGATCTAAGCACATCTGAAAGAAACTTAAAAGGCAAAAAGAGCAGCCAAAAGAAAAAAGAAAAGCCCAAGCTTGTCAAAACTTGTTTACAAGATGAAATCTCATAAATTATTTGGCTGTTCTTATGAATATTTTTAGCTTGGTGTTGACAGCGTTAAGTTTTTCTTTCCTTTTTCTTTTTGCATCACGCATCATCAGCTCTCCATCCTACCTTGTTTTCCTTGAGTTTTAAAGCTTCTTTATTAGAAAGTTTATTTTTAAATGAAGTTCCATGATTTTTAATGGAAAATTTTAAGTAATAGACCTGATATAATACTGAAGATGAAAAAAAATTGAAGGTAAAAAGAGAGATTTATTAGAATGCTGTGAATACAATAAAAGCAATTAAAATATCTTTCTGGGTGTTTTTTTTTAAATTATACTTTGTTTCCAGTGTCTGATACTTAATTTTCAGTGCTAAGCAACGTTGCAGCTTTATTTTAAATCTGTGAGGAAAGCAGGGGAAAGGGGTACAGCCTGTGGATGAATTTGCAAAGACCTGAAAGTATGAAAATATTTATCTAGTTTTGGAAAGCTGCACTGACTGAAGTTAGAAATCATCTAAAAATCAGTCACTCTCTCTCTCGCACATACACACACAAAAAACCCAACAAAATTTATTTCAAAATGAACCTTTGCAGCTTTATTTCCAAACCAATTCCTCAATAATTAGATTACTTTCCTAATTTACAACTAATTTACTGTGGTTGGTTGTCCATTCTTGCAGTGATGAGTAAGTTAAATTGGTTTTGCTGTAGAAATATTTCAGGATCTTTGTATTTTGCAGAAAACAATATAATACCTGCTCTTTTTCTTTAATTTTGAAGATATTATGCTTTCATTGATTAAATCTTGACAATGAATGTAAAGATGTCAAAGGAGCAAGAGAAACAATCAAGTCCCATTGACAATACATAATAAAACATTCTTTCAGCAGAATGTTAGGCAGATACATGATTTCATCATTCTTAGCTTCTTAGACTTAAACACAATGACATTTATATTTAAGCTTTCCTTTTTCTTAAAAGATATTTTTTATTCTATCTCTACAAGTTCTCATGAAGGAAACTTCATGAATAAAATATTTCATCACCAAAAGTTTCTCAACGGAAAATTAGGATATCTTTGAGAGCACCCAGCATGTGACTGCTCATCCTTTATCTATTGACTGCCATTAAAAGCACTGAAAGAAGATTTATATTTATCCAGCAATGACTTCTTTTCTAAAGGTTCTGTGTAGTCCACATCAACTAGGATAACAAAAACCCTGCATGATCATTTACTTTTAAGCTTACATAATTCAGTTACTTGCAAAGCCTCTTTTAGTATCCTGTAATAGAAGTTTATTGTGCTAGAGAAAGAAACTTGATTATGGTCTTCAGGGTAGTGATTTAGGCCTATGAACACCTCCATAGTTCTTACTTGCTGCTCACATCCCAGGATCTCTGTATGGATTTCTTTTCCTATGCGTAGTCATTTTGACAAGAACGTGATTTGCTATAGGTGGCCAAGTGAAGGTTTTGATAACCTTTTCACATTCTCTCTGATCTCAAAGAGAACATTTTGTCCATTATAACCAGAGAATGCTGTGGGAACAGAAGGCAGATCATGAAAAGTGAGGCAATGGCAGTGAATTAAATAACTATTTAATGTCAAAGAAGTGCTTTACCAGAAGTTTCTACAGGCTGCTGGTGTTTCATTTCTAATGAGATAACAAGATACAGGAATTCTAAGTATTTGTTAAAAAAAAAAAATAGCTATGATAGATAAAGAACTGATTTTTTTTTCTTTCTTAAGGCTTATAAAATTTAATGATCATCTGGGGAGAGAATGAAGCTTTGTACCCAATGTCATTTGTGTCCATGTCATAGAACTAAAGAGCAGAGAATTTAAAGACTTAATAGAGGATATGGCTGCTATTCTACTTCATAATTAGGGTTGGGAGAGTGAGAATGAACAGGAAAATGATGACATGGCTGCACATCATGAGTATTAGAATGTCCTTCCGATGATCCCTGTTTTGGTATCAAATATGGTGATGCTACAGAGAACATCTTTCACACTCAAGCATCAGAAAGTTCTGTACAATGATAAAACAATGCCAAGCAAACAGGGTAAAACCTATGTTTTCTACATGAGTTCTGTTTTCCATAAAGTTTAAGAATATATGTCTTAAAATGCTGAGTAGTATCTGAACTCTTTGCCAAGGGCTTCCTAAAAATTTGATGTGCTGGAGGAAGGACTAGGAGACCTGAAATGGCTTTGAATGTATGAATTATTGTTTCTAGCATATTTCTTTTTCACCGTGTTCGAACATTGAAATCTATTGATGTCCATAGAAAGCCTCTAACAGATTGGGATACGCTTTTAATAAAATGTGTAGAAATTTTCTTTCACTCATCGCCCTATGTTTCTGAATTCATCTCATTCAGGAGGATAGAAGTCTGGCTCGAAAGGATGAAGCTTGCCCTGTGGCAACTGATCAACTTCCTCTTTAGCAGTGTATACCATCCTGACACAAACTCTCAGCCACTGCTGTGTGGCTTGGAGCTTGGGAAAAGCAGCATAAAAACTGGAAAGGTACATATTGTTGTTCAGACTTCCAACAGGCATCATATTAAGAACTCTATAGGTCATTCTGCTTAGTCTGTGTTTTTTGTTTTGAATACGCATATTCAGAAAGTTCTCTGAAATGTTTTAATTGTGCAGGAAAAAGAAAATTTTCTGATTCTAAACTTTTTATGCTCCAAAGTTTTAAGGATGTTATGCAAAATAAATGATAATTCCCTACTTCTGTATTCTCACTGAGACTTCCTCTCTCCTCACTGTGTCTTAAACGCATTACACATAAAGACTGTAAAAGAGCCAGTAAAGATAAATTACGCAACTGTTTAAAAGCTCAACAGTCACCACAGTGATTCTTAGGCAGGGGTTTTTTATATCCATTGTTATGAAAAAGTGCCCAAGATCTGTGAAACTCCACCCTCAGCGGGGTTTCAGCTCTTGGACACTGACATAAGGAGCAAGTTGGACCTGTTGGAGCAAGTCCAGAGGAGGGTAATGAAGATGATCAGAGGGCTGAAGCAGCACTGCTATAGAGAGGGGTGAGAGAGAGTTGGGACTCCTCAGCTCAGAGAAGAGAAGGCTCTGGGGAGAGCCTTCCTAAAGGAGGCCACAAGAAAGATGGAGAGGGAATTTTAACAAGGGCATGCAGTGATAATACAAGGGGGAATGGCTTCAAACTGAAAGAGGGCAGGTTTAAATTAGATATTAAGAAGAAAATCTTCCCTGTGAGGGTGATGAGGCTGTGGAACAGGTTACCCAGAGAAGTTGTGGATGCTCCACCCCTGCAAGAGTTCAAGGACAGGGTGGATGGGCTGTGAGCAACCTGGTCTTGTGGAAGTTCCAACAGCAGGGGGTTGGGACTGTATTATCTTTAAGGTCCCTTCCAACACAAACCATTGTGTGATTCTATGTGTCAAATTAAAATGTGTTAGTTATTTTAGTTGATAAGCAAATTTTTCTGAGCACTTTGTCATTGATAGGTCTGAACTTTTCTTCTCTCCTTTCCACACCTGGCTTTCCAAGAAGAGTCAGGATTTCTCCTGCCTGTGACCCCTGTTATCATGGGTCCTCAATGCACAGGCCATTGGATACCTTACAGTGCTCTGTAAAACACCCATTCAATACTTTTTGTGTCTTATCCATTTTTGCACATACCAGTCATGATAGATCTTCCTGTCTGGGCTCCAAGGAAACAATTTCCCTAATCAGACTATGAAAACTCTTTTATTATTTACATCTTGAAACAGTTTTTTACTGTTTTGTAAAGAGGTCATCCTTTTTTGGGAAGGTGGAAACATTCCCTTACCTGCAGACTGACTCTCTCTGGGTGAAATCTTTTCTACTTCATGATGATTTCTAATGCAGATTAACTAAAATAATTTTGACTCAGATTTTTAAAATCCCATAAATTTTCAACCTATTGGCATTTAAAAAGTGCCATTGGCATTAAAAAACAAAAAATCATTGTCCTCTAATTACTAGCCAGATAGTTTTATGATTAATGGAGAGAATAGGGAAAGGAGAAATATTAATTTCTATCTCATCTAAATTGTCAGTAGCTTGACTGGGCCTTAATGAATTGCATTGGCAACATAGTTTATTTACAATATCTGTCAAAAGTCCCCAGGATACTGCAAAAGGTTTAAAGTATCAGAATAAAAAGTTAATGTTCAGGTGTTATATCAATATATTGGAAACAGCTCCTTGCATTACTGATCTAATCAATAACCTAATTTTGGGCAAGTGAATGTGACAAACAATCAGAATGAATGGAATGAAATATTATCAACTTATATTTTCAATCATTGAAAAAGCATTACGTGTGAGGAATAATGATAGTGCCATGACAGAACATTGGGTGTGATTCCCTTTCAGAAAATCCCTGAGACTTCCAATGAAAAAAAAAAAAAGGGAAAGAAATAAAATCTGGGTTTAAATACTAGTGTTGTCTCCCCAGTCATTTGCTTATCATTGCAAAATAATTTCCTAAGATATAACATTGCTTCAAATTAGAAAGCCCACAGGGCCAGGGACCTCTCCATCCCTATAAGGACACAGTTTTTCAGTTGCTAAATTTTATTATTTTCTCATTCTACAAAAATTCCATTGAAACTCATGGAAACCAGTGACAAACAAAGTTGATCGCTTGAAGTGTTTTTCTCTGAATGACCTACATGCTCATTATTCCATTGGTGAATGTGATGTAATCCAATATTCTTAGCTAGAAAGCAATTCTGCTTTAAAAATCACAAATCCAAACCACACTGTTCATATCACCTACTAAGTGTTTTCACCTCCTGGCCAAATTATTTGTAGATCTAGACCAGTTGCTTAATTGCACTTTTGTGTCATGTCCATCATGTAGACAACAGTATTTAATTTTTTGTTATGTCAGACAGAGACTCTATTTCATGTATGAGATTATTCTACTTTCATAACCACAGTACCATTTCTAATTTTGTGGCTCTCTTTATCTGAACTGCACTGGTACTTTGAACTGAAAAACCTGAGAAGTTAATCCAATTCCTACTCTACCCAGCTATTTTGATTTCCCTATAGTAAGTCTATTGCAGCAAAGGTGGTAGGATTTCAACATAAAATAAGTAATCCCCAAAGCATTTGCATGTAAAGATATTTTACTGCTCCTGTGACATAGTACGGAAAGTTGTAATATATCTGATTCAGGTCCCATTTCTACACCTTCCATGTATATCTGCATTTAGCAAACCACTAAACCTCTTTCCCTTAAAATGAAGACCATTTTAAAATGACATGCTGCAAAGATGTCCTGCCCTGCCTATTAAGATCATATTGCAGCAATACAATCTTATTATTGCTTCCAGCCATTTCCACTGCTTATCATTTCAGAGTTAAAGTGCTTTGCCTTTCCAAATTCTTTCCCTGCAAAGAAAAGTCCCCAAGGCATTCAGCCTCATCTTCCTTACTGTAGCTAAATGACAATGGAAGGTTTTCAATCTGAGAATTAAAGGGGAAAAATTTTGCAGAATATTCCTTGTTATTTCCTTTTGGGGAAGAGATCAGATGGCAGTATTAGAAAAAAAAAAAAAGAAAAAAGGAAAAAAGAAAAAAAAAATAATAAAGTGAAGAGAGTAGAAAGAGTGGAAAGGAAAGGAAAAGAAAAAGGAAAAGGAAAAAAGAAAAAAATAGAAGAAAAAGGAAAGCAAATGTGCGGAAAGGTGAGGAAAAGTGTGGTGCAGAAAGGGAAAGGCAGGGGAGGGGAGGGGAGGGGAGGGGAGGGGAGGGGAGGAGAGGAGAGGAGAGGAGAGGAGAGGAGAGGAGAGGAGAGGAGAGGAGAGGAGAGGAGAGGAGAGGAGAGGAGAGGAGAGGAGAGGAAAAAGGAAAGGAAAAAGGAAAGGAAAAAGGAAAGGAAAAAGGAAAGGAAAAAGGAAAGGACAAGGGAAAGGAAAAAGGAAAGGGAAAACGAAAGGGAAAAGGAGAAAAACAACACATAATCTTTATCAATCAATTTTTATGTAAGACATGGGTCACTTTTATTGCATGTCACATTACTTGACATAATAAGTGGCAGATTTAATGTGTATTACATGCCTGGTCAAAATAACAAGGAAAGAGATTTTTTTGTATTCTTGGGATGTTAAAAATTTTACTTCTGAATCCACACTTGTAATTGTATAACCGCGTGCAAGGGAGAAGTTGCCTTATTATGAAGAACATTGGGGGCCTTTTTGATTTTGTCTGACAGTTAATTTACAAGCCACACAAAGAATCACATGTAATGAGTAGCAGTAATAAAACACAGCCACAAAGGAAATTAAGAATTTTTCTTGACAAAATGACAGTATTGATGAGGAACTACTACTGTTCATTGGTGCTACATGTCATTACACCTACAATCAGAGCTAAGTTTCTACTATTTTGAGAAATTAGATGGTGTTGTAAATTCATCTTTCACATCAGAGATCATGGTACAGGCAACATGGATTGCATTTTTGATTGAAACGAAACATAAGCAGCAAATGAACTGAAGAATACTTGGTCATGTACATTGCTTCATCTTGCTCTCAACAGGGGTCACCATGATGCCCTGTGCCCAGACTGAAAGGTTGCTGATGGCAGCAAGTGACAAATGCTATTGCTTTTCATCCCTGGTTTAGTAGGTCCCTGGAGGGAAAGATACCGTGGCCTGGTCAAGTTTTCAGACCCATTTTCCTGGTTTCAGTCCTAGTCAGTTTCACTAACAAAACAGGCAAAATTATATGCAATGAGTGTTATTAAAAGCCTAGTTATTTTATTTCTTTTATTTAATTAATTTTTATGGAGACTCATGTATTAAATGTTCACATAATGCATTTAGCTCATTAATAGCTCATATTGTTATACTTCAATACATATAATGTATATGTGAAATGAAAATGTAGCCTTTGTATTACAGTCAAATATGAATGAGTAAGAAGTTATTAGTATGACTTGTAGAAGAAAAGTAGATAATGGACTGGTGTAAGAGAAGAAAATAGTGTTTAATTTTTCATTATAATTTCAACGGTTGTTTATTAGATGAAGTTGGATCGGTTTCTCATACTTTTCTGAATTTCCTTCCCATTTTTCTTTCAATGAGAAAGTGCATTTAGCCTGAAATGTCATCTTTTAATTCTGCCATCAGTGGGCTGACTGACTGAAATTTCAAACACCTATTTTTAACAGAAAAGCCAAAAAATAGTGACTAAATAAAATCTTTTAAAAAGAAAGGCATGCTTGTTTTATGTATCACTATTGTAAAAATTTTGATGTGAATTTGAAATGTGTCAGGTTTCATATTTTTATCTGTTTTTCATAGTTAATAGCAATATCTTTCTTTCTTAAGACTGAGTTGAACCCTAGTAGCCAATATCAGACACATTTCTGTGGGGTTTTTTTTTGTTATGCATTGATAACATTAGCTTAAAAGGAAAAAAGAGAAAATAAAAAAAAATTATAGTTTTCAAAAAATTCAGACACAAAGAACACATACACAACTCTGTTACATTAGGAACAATATTCTGGAAATACAGAAGACTGGAAAAAAATGTGTACACAGCTTAGATGGCAATTGATTTGCTGAATGTTTCACAAAATAGATATAATGGAATGGTATATAATTGGTTTTCTAGCTCAAAACCATGAACCAAAATAAACTCTTCCAGCCTAATCATGTTTACTTAATTTAGGGTCTAATAAAGGAATGGTGGGATCAATAGGTGGAGTTGGAAGAGAACAGTGCACATTCAGAAGAACATTTTGTTTGAACTTCATGAAGAATCTCTATAAAGGTTGCTTGTCTTGGATAAATAAACAAGGCAAGCTAAAGAATATAAGAAATGTGATGGACTTGGGGTGCCTGTTGCAATGCCAAGCCCAGAATTTGAATACTGAGGTTGATAAAAGGTATTTTATCCAAACAGAAATAAAAATAGATATCTACTGAGTATGAGTAAATAAAAGATTAATGAAAATGTTTTAGTCTGTTTTCTAGAGGGATTCACCACGATGCATGGAACAGATAACACACTTTCTGTTGAGAATTTCACTTTGCTCCAGCATTTGTTTTTCAATGAGTTTGAATTAAAGTTACCAATTTCAAGTTAAAACTGAACACAGTGGTACCAAGGCTATTTTCTTATCTTTACAGAAATACCCATGTCACCTGTGATCAGACAACAACTGGAAAACTCAGAAATATTATTTTGTATAAAAAACTCCACATTTCCAATAATTAGTAGTACCTATTAGTGAAGACACTGCTTACAATATCTTCGTATAGAATACTCTCCCATCCTCTTATTAGACCTATTTAGGAAATCTCAACACACCACATGAGAATAAAGGCTAATAAAGATCCAAAAAGGCTTGGAAATCACTTTAATAAAATGATTAACTGCATAAGAATTCAAACTGTCCATATCTTCTTTCTTCTCTATGTATCTCATTTATTCTATGATAAGGAAAACAATGGAAACATCAATGAAATTTAAAAATAATAAATTAACTATTTAGAAATGAGCAGGTAGACTCAGGAACAGAATATGTTCCTTAGGTAAAGGAACATCAGAATTTGAAAAAAATTATTCAAAGTCTTTGTGGCCAGTAACAGAATTTGCAGCTAAATTAGATGGTGACTTAACTTGAAGTTCATGTTTCTACATTTCCTTAACAGGAATTAACCTTGACAAAGTTTCAGAGGAACCTGCTGATATGGAAGCCATCTGAGCTCTTTTTGTTTTCTTCTGAAGCAGCTGGTACTTGTCATTTTGGGAGTCTGAATCCCTGACAAATTTTTGGCAGCTCTGAACAGGCCTGGAAATTTCTATTAATTTGTATTACTGTCAAAAATATTTCAAGAGCCCACAGCTCAGTTAACACAAGAGGGCACTACAGGAATGCCTGCTAAAAAGTACCCAAAGAGTCATCTGACACAGGTGGGTTATTTTTAACTTTTTCATTTGCTCCTTACATTAAAGTAGAATTAAGGCAAAAATGCTAAAAAATTACCAAGATCTCACAGTTTTTAATGAAAAATATTAATCTGCTGATTAATTAATGATTAATTAAACGTTCAAGAATTTATACAATATAGTGTCAAAACACTATGTTATCAAGTATTTAATGGTTACTATTCTTTACAGGTCTCTAAAACATTTCTTCCACCCCTATCTTGCCCTTATCATCTTTTTCATGACCAGGTGTTCTTTTTATATGTTTTATAGTATGATCAACAGCCCAACTGAGATGCCCTACACACAGCATAGGGAACAAGCAGGAGGAGCTGAAATCTGTGATCCAATTGATATTGCCAAAACATGGTGGGATGAACTCAATTGGAATGCTTGTCAGCAACAGGAGACTCTTGTTCCAAGGATATCCTTGCACAGAGGATAATTTCTTATCTCAGGTGATGGAAAACCCTACCAGAGGACAAGTGTTACTAGACCTGTTGCTTGCAAACATGGCTGAACTAATTAGAGATATAATTCTGGACTTGGTGATCACACCTTGATGGAATTCACAATGATGAGTTGAGTCAGGACACTGATTTTAGGAGAAAAAACCTTCAGTTATTTAAGGAATTGGTGGATGGGTCTCACCACGACACTGCCCTCAGGAACAAAGGAGATGAATAGACATGACAGCTCTTTAAGCACATTTTTCTCAGAGTGAAAGAGATCTTGATTTCTACATGTTAAAAATCAGACAAGGATGGCATGATACCACCATGGCTCAGTAAGGACCTTCTGACCCAACTAAAGTGTAGGAATGAAATGCACAGGTACCGGAACCATGAACATGTCTCCTTAGAAGAATATTGGGATGCTATCTAGATGTGTAGGGATCAAACTGGGAAAGCAAAGACACAGTTGGAGCTGAATTTGGCAAGGGATGCAAAGCATAAAAAGAGCTTTTACAAGTATGTTGTCTAGAAAAGAAAGATGAAAAAAATTTCTCTTCTCACTTCTCTCAAGTCCCTGAACGTCAAGGATTGGTGAACAAAATCCTTCCCATCATAGGAGAGTATCAGGTTCAAGGCCACATGAGGAACATACAAAAGTCCATGGGACAAAACCGGATACATCCCAGTACTCTGAAGGAATTTGTTGGTGTAGTTGCTAATTTGCCACGCTTCCTCATGTTTAAAAAGTCATGGCAAGTCAAGTGAAGCCCCCAGTGACAGCGGAAAGGGAAACTACAGTCATTTTTAAAAAGAGTAAAAAGGAAGACCCTAGGAACTACTTACCTGTCAGTTTCATCTCTGTTCCTGAAAAGATTATGGGGCAGAGCTTTCTGCAGGGTGTGTTGAGACTAAGGAGCACAAGGAAGTGATTAGAGACAGCCAACATGGGCAAATCATGCCTGACTAAACTACAAGACTTCTATAAAAGACTAACTGCATTAGTGGACAAGAGCTATGGATATCATCTATCTGGCCTTTGATAGAATTCTCCACAGCATTCTTACCTCTAAACTTGAGAAATTTGGGATTGATGGGTGGGTTGTTAAGTACATAAGGAATTGCATGGATGACCATGAGTTGCAGTCAATGACTCAGTGTACAAGGATGGTGAGGAGTGGGTCCATACAAATCTCATGAAGTTCAACAAGGTGAAGTGAAAGATCCTGCAGTTGAGTTGGAGCAATTCCTGCAGTGGTGCACCAGCCTGAACCTGCTGACCATCTCTGGCCTGCCCCTGTCCATCAAGCACTGGCCATCAAGTGGCTGGATGAATCAGAATCTGAAGGGGCGTCGATAGGGGAGGAGACTGGCTGAGCGCACCACCCCTGGTTCTGGAAGGTTCTTGGAGGTTCAGTTACAGATTGGTTGCTGTTTGTGCCTGTCACCCCGAAGTTGTACCCCGTTCGCCTTTTAACCTTGTTCACGCCCTTATGACCTGTCCCCATTGGTTGTTTTCCCTTTCTCCACCCTGTTTTTGCCCCCCTTAAAACCCCGTGCCTGTCAGCCTGGAGCTGAGCGAGCTCCTCAGCTTCCCTCGTCCTTTGTCCTGCTTGAATAAATCCCGGTTACCCTCCAGCTGGCTCTCTCCTTCCTTCGGCTCCCTTCGCCTTGGGTCTCCGATACCCACACCGTGGGTGCTCTCGGACTAAGCCTCCCATGCTTTGGGAGCAGCCAGCCCGCAGATACACTCGGGCAGCTACCAGGTCTGCAGTCCAGGGTGTGGACCTCGGCCGCTCTCCTGAGCCCCCATCGGGCTATCGAGATCCGGCAGAGCGAGCGCGACTGGTCAAATTCCCATTATCAGTAAAGACTGAGGGATGAATGAATTGAGAGTACTCCTGGGCAGAAGGATGGATGTTACTGGTTGATGGAAAATTGGATATGAACTGCCATTGTGCATTTGCAGCCCAGAAACCCCCCGTGTGCTGGGCTGCACCCAAAGCCCCGTGGGCAGCAGGGCAGGGAGGGGATTCTGCCCCTCTGCCCCGCTCTGCTGAGACCCCACCTGCAGTGCTGCATCCAGCTCTGGGGTACCCAGAAAGACACAGACGTGTCAGAATGGGTCCAAAAATGGACAGAAAATATTATCAGGTGCTGGAACACCTCTCCTATGAGGACAAGCTGAGAGAGTTGGGATTGCTTAGCCAGGAGGAGAGAAAGCTCGAGAGACACCTTATTGTGTCCTTTCAATATGGAAAGAGAGCTTATAAGAAAGATGGAGAGAAATTTTTTGCCAAGGCATGCGGTGAAAGGACAAGGGGCGATGGTTTTAAACTGAGAGTAGATTTCAACTGGACATATGAAATATTTTTTGTGCTGAGGATGGCGAGACACTGGAACAGGTTGCCTAGAGAAACTGTGGATGACCTGTCATTCGAAATGTTCAAGGTAAGATTGGGTGGGGCTTTGAACAACCTGATCTAATGAAAAATGTCCTTGGCTATGGCAGGGAGGCTGGACTACATGAACTTTAAAGCACTGCACTCCCCTTTACAAAAACCATGCAACACAATCCAGCCCCATGATCTTCAGAAAATAATTCCTAACAAAATTCTCTCTTTTCATTGTCTGCTCATGGGGATTCCTTTTACTGAAGACCACACTTTTCCAGGGAAAAGCCTGTGCTTTTTCTTTTGAAGATATGCTCTGCAGGAGGTAAGGTATTCATGTGAATAATTATACCATGTGCATACCTGTATTTAAAATGGCTTTTCTCTTTTATTCGTAAAGCAGACTACAGCAGGTATAGGATAAGCTTTAGTGCACCAGCAAGGTTATGCTTTGGTACGAAAATTGGTTGGCTGTTTGATTTTTACTAACAGTGTCGAGACATCATCTTTTTTTCCAGTTAAACACACTTAATCTTTCTCAAAACAAAGTATAAAATGCATCTTGAAACTAAACTATATATATATATATATATATATATATGTGGTTCTATATCAATATTCACACACAAGAATCCCTGCTAAAGCAGAGAGACAAAAGTTAGAGGATCTTGTTTTTTTCCAAATATAAATTAAGGCTCATGACAAACAATTTTCTCATGAAATAAAACATTTTGAAATCATGTCATTCTAAAGTTTTCATAAGATTCTAAAATTCTGTCATTTTTTACTTATTTTACTGCTCCAATATTTTTGTTGTGCTAGTACTCTTAGTGCTTCTAATACAATAAAGCCAGATAAAAAATTCTGGTCTCATAAATACATTTTAAAACATTTTTATCACGTATTTTGATTCCACCAAACAGACATTATAAAGAGGAAAGATATAGCAACAGAATTGTTTCGACTAATTTTACTTACTAGCATACCCTTACTAAAATAATTTGAAGCATCCTGAACCCTGTGAAATATGGTTTTGTTTCTGGATTTATTTTGCCTGTTTGTCACCTTCCCTTTGGCATGCCCTAGCTGAACAGGGACTATCTACATGTGTAAGAACAATTTTTATTTTCTGTGGGTGAGCTGATGGCTTCTGGATTCTTTATGTTGCACAAGAAATACAGTTTATATCCCTGTGTTCTAGATATCAGAAATGTTCAGGTATCTTACCAATATGAACGAGCTAAAAAAAACAGAATTTCCCTTCTGTGAGTATAAAATAAAATTTAATCTGCCTTCAGACTTACAAGTCCTTTTTTATATTTTTTGAGTTTGTAACTTCAGGGCTTCTTCATACCTAAGGAAAACCAAGACTTTGTAACTGGTTGACACTATTCTCTTAAAAACTTGATGTAAAGCAAGTCTGTGTATGTCTTTGATACCAAACTAGAAACTATGTTTCAGGTTAAGCATATCAGTGCATTATTTTAAGGTGACTTTGCTGTATTTCAAAATGAGATAAGCGAAGAGGGGTCGTAAAATGCAGTGCAGTTCTGGTAATCTTCTTAAGAATAGTAAGGTTAAGCTAGATTTAAGAAGCTGCTGGAAATTCACATCATGAAATAATCTCTTGAAGGCAAGGAATCAGCAAGCCTGTGATTCCAAAATAGAATAAAAATCAAATTTCCCAGTAGTACATATTCATGAACTATCTTTTTGTTTCTCTGTCAGCTGCAGCAGATGTGTAATATACATTGTCTATGCACATAATATTTTTCCAGAGCAGTGGTTAAAAAATGGCTTGCATTGTACTTAGATTCATCACATTTCAAATGCACATTTGTCTTCCTACGATGAAGGGACATATTATGCACGTTTTGATAAAATTGTGGCTTCAGCAAGTTTTGTTTCCTCCACAGGTCCTTTGATGGCTGAAGGTCTTCCTGTGATGAATTTTGTTAGTATTTTGGAATGTGTGTTCCCCTCAATCCATAGGCAATTTTGCAAGTGGGTGTATGCAGTAATTAAGTAATTTGTATTACTACTGGGCAAATCTTGATCAACTGTAATGGGCAAAGCTCAAGTTTGGCAAATATGCTGAGTCTTTCACCAAAGTGGACTTGCCATGAAAACTGGGCACTACCCTTTCAATTCTTTACAAATGTTCACACACAAATGTTTGATATTCTGAGAGCTGGAATTGATTTCCTCCTTTTCAATCCATTTAAGAGGATTTTCTACCTAAGTGCTAGCTGAATGGCAGACTGGTGTTGCTGCAGCATCTTGCTGCCTGTCTGAATTCTGGTATTGAACTTCTGTTTCAGCTGCTGAGGTCTTTTCACTGGTGGTTCAGATATCAACAACCTCCTAACAGCACACTGGCATGGAAATTCTTTTTCTTACTTGATGAGAATGTTACTTAAAAAAACAACATTATCTTTTCTGAGTTTAGAGCTAGGAAAAAACCAGCATAATATCTGATAGACTCTTGTAAAATATGCTTGATTATCTTGTACATGGAGAGCCAGCTGCTTTTCCCACCATCACAGAAGAAAACACTCTGTAGTTCCTGAGACATGTGAAATGTGTTTCAAGTGACAGCAGTTAAGTTGTAAATTCCTCTTAAGTACTAATAGAAATTCTCTAATGGAGAAAGACAGAGAAAGCAGACAGTTCAGAAGATTGTGGAGGAAAATTCTGGTCATTATGTTGCGTGTCCTGGTTTGGACTATTTCAAAAAAAAAATTTAATAGCAATTTAAAAAAAAATATAGGTCATGCAGGAATGGTTGATAATACACACAAATCAAGGTGGCAACTGAGATTAGCTCAGTTGGTCAGAGCATGGTGCTAATAATGCCATGGTTGCAGCTTTGATCCCTATACTGGGCCATTCCCTTAGGAGTTGAACTTGCTGATCCTTGCGTGGGTCCTTTCCCGCTCAGAATATTCCATGATTCTGTAAATAAAATACATCCTCTAAATAGGTTGCTGCTTTTCCTTGTAAATATTTTACTTTCTAAACTATGAAACCGTTTGAAATGCTACTATACCTCCCAGAAATACAACAGCCTAGTAATTCCAGAAAAAGGTAAAACTGTGAGTTTAGTAAAAAAGGGAGTTTAGTTACACATTGTTTTTTAAGAATTTTAATGTAGATGCAGAAAAAAAATATGTAGAGGATATTAAGCAGAGTTGAATTCCTGACCTCTGGATCTCCTGCTCTGGCAATAACGAACAAGATAAATATGACAATAAGTATTATAAAACTTACAGTGGATTGGCCTACAGTGAATGTATTGGAACATATGCATATATTATTAGGATCATTCAAATATAATGTAATTACCTTAAAAAAATCATTAAAGTTTGGAATAGCCAGGACATATAATATTACATACTTGAAGAAACTGTCAGGTTGCCTTGGCAAGGTTTTCTGCAAGATTAAAGGCAGTAAGAAACCTGCCAATACTGGCACTACACTGCACTAATAAATAACACGGGAAATTTATATAAATCAACAGTTGGCACAGAGTGCAGAGAAGTTTGACATTTTTCTCCTATGCTGCAAAAAAAAAAAAAAAAAGATTTTGCTATATTTCATTGCAACAGGTATTTGAGGTTGGGCAAGTCTGCAATTTACAACAGAAATTATAATGCTTGAGCATTATATTATTACATGCTGGTTTTACATTTGCTTCTGACTTTCCCAAATTTTGAGCATATGGGATTGATTTTTTTGTCAGATGTTTTAGTACAAACTATCATTATCTTGTGTTTATTTTTAAAAAGTCTGCCCTGACCCTCCAACCCAGCACTCCAAATCTTGAAATAATTTGAAACAGCCTTGTGTTCTTCTAAGTAAAGCTTTAACATTTTGATTTTAAATACCTTGCAGATGCTTAGTAGCAATTATTTAGAGCTTTGTTGCTTAATTCTTCAAAGATTTGCATTGGCCATTCTCTAAGAACATTCTCCTTGCAACTATTGATCTTTGTGTCAAAACAGTGTTAGCCTGAGGTCCAAAGATGTCCAGTGGTCTGCTCTGCTCCCTGTTCTCTTTTTTTCACACTTCTCATTGAAGCAAGAGTCAAGAGACTGAATAAAAATTTTGTCTACCAAATACGGATGATATAATGAGGTCTGAGTGCAGGAAGACAGGATAAAATACAGAACTGGAACATGGACTTACAGTGACTTCAAGGGCTGAAGTTGGCTGGGAAAATAGATTAGTTTGAGCAAAGGAGACTTTGACAGAGCTGGCAAGGCAAAAAGGACTCGGAATATGTGGTGAGGTGTGGATGGCATGCTTGTACATTGTAAACAAGAAAAGCAAAATAAACCAAAAACCTTGTACAATGTTGCCAACAAAACATTCTCAAGTAGGGCAATTTTATTTGACTTTGCTGCTTGACAGTGGACAAAAATTTCTGATCCCTGACTCAGACAGTAAGAAAAATAATAAAACACAATTTAAAAAATGCCTATGTAGCATCTATCCTCTTCCTTTCATAAGCTCTACTTTCAGTGTGTTCACTGTTGGGTACAGTGAGCACACTGGAACACATGGGTGTCTTTCCATCAAATTTATTTTATGGGGGTGTTGGGTTGCAGAGGAGAGAGAGGTGATCTGCATAATCGTGTTTGAGGGGTTTTTTGACATGACACCTTGTTTGGCCATGCTGGGCATAATGGTTCCTTTCTGCCACTCTACACTTACTGGTTTCCTGACACCTTGTTCTCCTGTCTGTGCACTGATCGAGACTGTTCCCAGGCCATGGTGCCTCAGGTCTGCTCCCTCTCTGGAAGAGGTTGCAGTTTTCCAGCGGGGTCCCTACTCAAGGATGGTTCAACCACAGGTCACGGTAACACAGGGGCATCCCTGCCCAGCTGTGAGTCACCCATGGGCTGCAGTTCTTCACAGCTGGCCCAGTCTTGGCACAGGTGAGCCATAGCCACAGTCCCTTGCCCGTGCCCCTACCGCGGCCTGTATCACCACCCTGTGTCAGTTCATGGCCTTCTCCCACAAAGGGTACCACCATCCCGCCTCCTACTTACACCTTGTCACTTCTGGCCCAAACATGCAGTTGGCTGGTGACCTGACTGAAACTGGGGAACTGAATACTGAGACAGGATTAGGATGAGGAAAGTAGGACTGAAGCCTGGGACTGAGTCAGCCAGGAAAGCAGAGTAAGAGAAGTGCATCAGAAAAATTTCAATGTGGCGTCAGTGAGGACAAATGAAAGTCGCTGGCAAAAAGTCTGCTGTGGACAGGATGAAGGAGGATGACATTGTGGCAGAGGGTTCAAAGGCACTAAATTAAAAGTTGCCAGAAATGAAGGCTCTGAATTTCACCAACACATACCTACCATATGTTTCAGCAAATTATTCAGCCATTCAAAATTCTTTTTTGTGTTCTCTGCTCCTCCTTTCCCAGACTCTGGAATCCTCTGTATCAGTCATATTTTCCTTGTACATGTTATGAAGAATATTTTCTTTTTACCAGCCTGACACACAGGTGCAGTGAAGTGTCTGCACAAATGTAAAAGTACGTGCAAAGATGTTTCCCTGATTTTGCAGATGAATGAGGCACACTATCCCTGGAATATCCCTAAAGAAAACAGGAGGGACCTTCATAGTGTGAATTCCTGCTGTGAACTGGATACAGAGAATAATATGTACTCAGGCTACTGAGAGAGATTCAAGTGTCATGAGGATATTTCAGGATGGATATTTCTTACTCTGTTGGGTTCCTACTTCCTTTCATCATTTCTCAGCAGCAGCAACAATAGAAAAAAGATGAAGGAAAAAAAGAAAGCAACTGTCTGGAGATATTTGTCCATATGTGGTACTGATTTTTGTTTTCATTTTACTGTATTCCACATTGTAAAAAACAGCGGTAAGGCTTAGTCTGTTCTTTGTGATCCTTTGAACCTTCAGGAAAAGTTCTCATTTGTGTACAAATGCTACCTGTTCAATCTCACAGAGCAAAGCCTCATTCTGCTGTAATTAAATCAGACAAAAAGCCCAGCCAAACAAGAACCAACAGATGGTGTACATCATATGACAATCTTTAGGAGTCACTTTGAAGTAGTGTTCTTTGTAATAAGCCCTGTCACAACATGGTGTATTAACAGCTCCCCATTTTCAGTTTTCAAAAGAGTTTTTTATGATGTGTTGAAGAATCAAATATTTGTCTGCTTTTATTGTTTAATCTTAATTTATATTGAGTATTGATCAGGGAACCACCATTCACATCAAGAACTGAATGCAGAGAGCAAGGTAAACATCTGGATAAAAATGTTGCTGATTTTGGACTATGCAGACATATTCAAAAATGTGTTTTCAAGTGTTTTCCAGAGTACAGGGCCTTAGAAGACTAAATTCGGAAAAAATCAGAAGGAGATATTTTTTCATCATAAAGAAAATTATTGATGCATTTAGCTACACTCTGATTAATCTAATGCCATAAAAGTTTTTCAGAGTAATAGTTTTCTGTTAACAAAGAGAAAGTGAGATTCCAGGAGATTCCCTTCTGGGCTTGTTTATGTCTTGCCATCCCCATTACTTGTTTCTGACAGCTAACACCCACTTCTCATGCAAATCTGGCCTTGAACCTTTTGCTGCAAGGAAAATCTTACTTTTCTAAGACCACATTGTAATTGTGTTTGTCATTCTTGTCATATTGTTTAAATGTCACTCTGGAGAAAATAATACAATAATTAGCAGTGATTTGTTCAGAATGTTTGCTCTTCAGAGCAGTCGTCCTCTAACTTTTGTATTGGGGGATGACACTTCTTGCTTCCTGTTGCAGTCAATGATTTTTGCCTCTTCACCACGGAGGTGGTTGAGATTTGTCTGTGTGCCCACATTCCTGGGCACGTCTGTGCATTCACAATCACTGTTCTGGTGAGCTGCAAAGTCTCACCTGTCCACTTCCAGTACAACAGCTAATGTGCCAAAAAAACCGCCCCAGAAAGTGTTCTTGCAGTCAAACTGCTTTGTCTTGTCTACTCAGGGTATTGTAGGGATTTTCTACACTGCCTTAAATTTGAATAACAATGGTCATGTTTTCTATCCAAAATCCTCACATTGTAGAAGTCACTGTAAGCTACTGCCTTCCTTTTTACTTAAGAATGTCTTCTCCAGCAATAAGCTTTATTCTGCAGAATATTTTAAAATGCCTTACTCTAAACAGGAACTGACTCTTATGGGAGTTGATTTTAACAAAGCTAAATATTCTGATTTAAGAAATGAATTTGAAGCAGCAGTGTGACCTGAGTAAAGCTGCTCACCCCTTAAGAACACTGACAATAAAATAGAACAATATGAGGTGTAGCTGCATTTTGTTACCAGATAATAATTGCAGCAGATAATTTACACATTGAAGATATTTAAAAGAATTATCCTGAAATTCTGGATGTGACTGAAATACAGATTATTTAAAAAATAAAAATCCCACTTCACTGAATTAAAAAAAAAGTTTATCCATCCAATAATTTATGGCCAATTTTTTTATTTTTATTTATTTAGATACGAAGGCATACTATAAAACCCTATAACACAGGCAATTTCTGACAAATTTTTCTATTTCACTTTCAAATACAACTAATAAATAAATGATATTGTAATAGAGATTGAAAAAAAATTGAAGCTGTAAACCCACAGATATAAAGGTTAGTGTCAGAATGAATCACATTTTTGTCATTTGAAGTTGTGTATCTCAGAAGTATAAGAAAAGAACTTTGGTGAAGTCTTTTGGTGGATTTTCATATTTTAGAGATTCAAAAGTAGGCCAAAATCTGGGTTTACTGTCATTTTAAAGATTAAAACCACATTTTGTAGAAAATGAAATAATAAACACCTTTAACAGAAAGCAATATAATATAATTTTAAATGATACTCATGTCAAATTGCTCTTCTCAACACAAGTGAACACATTTTGCTATATTTTCAAATTACACATTTCTTGCATTTTCTGTGGTACAGAACCATTTATAAGAATTCTATTGCTAATATTTATTTCTCCATGGACCCATTTCTGAAGTGAAACACTTGATATTAATAACTGACTCAAGGTTCTTCCTCTTCCCCCCCCCACCCCTCACATCAAAATATGGTTCTTGTCCTTCATTTTTCTAACCTGCTTTTGCTGCTCACTTCTCTAGCTTTCAAGCATGTTCATGGAAAATTCCATGAAAACCCTGTACATTGCATTATACCAGACATTTTCGAATTTTGAATGTCTGAATTGGGATGAAAATTAGGAAAGGTCTCTTTCCTAAAAGAGGGTTTTTTTGCTGCTGTGCTAAGAACATTTAGTCACACACTCCTTTATAATCCCTAAATGGTGTTATGTTTATAATAATTTCTCATCTACACTAGGATCACTTTCTGTGGTTCAGTGCTCCCATATTTGGAAAAAGGTATTCAACTTCTCTGAGGTACTGTATGAGATATGCCATGAGATAGGTGGTGAAGGCATTACCATGAGATATACCATGAAATATGGGGTGACAGGATTACAGTGGGCAGGATGGCCCGTTGAGGGTGGTGATAAGTTATCAGACAGGGGCCAGATGATCCTCATTGCTGCAACTGGCCACGTGGAAGAGGGACTGACACCGACTTGTCACGGTTCTGTTCTGCCCTCAGACAACACCCACAGCCTTTGCAATCTCTCTCTTTGTAACCCTTGATATGACTGTTTTACATAAAAGATTGGTGTCCCCCTGTTCATGCCTCATATGACAGCAGCAGGATGTCATACACCACCTTTACCTCTCCCTAAAGTAGAAGCTGGCATAAGAAACCCTCCATTTCAGGGTATCAAGATACAACCACCTTGCAGATAAGTCAGTGGGCCTGCTCACCTCTCCTTTCCAAAGCAGGTCAGATTTGTGCCTCTGAATGTGTTGGAGTGTGCCCAGGAATACTTGTACATAGAGCTATACACTGATATTTTGTAGGTCTAATTAATTTATCTCCGGCAATCTAACAGGAATCCATAATCTGTTGCTTTAATAAACTGCAATATTTGTGAATCTGTGAGAGTGAAAATTCAAATTGAACTCAGCCAGACTTAGAGTGTTCAGTTGGTAAATCATATTACTGGTGAGGCTGTGATCATAAACGAGACCAGACTTAAAGTGTAACCCACACTATTTGCACATCTGGGATCTTATTGAATGCAACCAAGCTTATAGTCCCAAAATAATAGTACAGAAATTAAGCCCAGCTGCACCCAGCCCCTCTGAGGAACGACAAGAAAACAAGGGGGTAATCTTTTACCAAATTTCTATATTCTTAACATGACAGTACTAACAGTTCCATATTCCTGCACCGTTTCTTAAGGCCATTTTGGATTTTTCCTTTAATTTTTATACTGCAAGGAGAATTTCCGTGGGAATTTCTTCAATGTGTATTTCTGTTCTTCACTGAAGTATTGCAATATTAAAAACTATTTCAGTCTTGTGCCTTGTTCTTGCTACTAAACTTCTGCTTTAAGAAATTTACCTGATTCATGTAGGTTGAGAGATCTCAATGTTCTGAGTTTTCCTGCACAACTCCTCCAGAAGATGGAGCTTGTTGTATTCTGAGGTTTTAATATATTTCCTCATAAATATTTGACTCCTTGCAAGCAGTGTCAAATTGGCACACATGGCCCAGGATTGCATCCAGACTTTTCTGAAGTATCTCTGGGGAATGAGTCCTTGTAACTTCTTTGGTCAGCCTGTTTCAGTGCACAGTCACCTGCACAGTGAAGAAGTTCTTCCTCATATTCAGGGGGAACTTCCTGTCCATCCATTTCTGCCCGTTGCTTCTTGTCCTACTTCTTGTTAGTGTTGGTCTTTGGTATGCCCAAAAAGTAGACCAGAAAGCCATAGCATCAGTGTGGCTTTGTTACTTTGTGCCAAAAAAATATTGCTTGATTAAAAAAATACTAATTGTTTGGTTGAGGTACTATGAAGCATACTCAGACCATAATATGGTATAATCTCATTCTTTCAGCTGCTATCTATACACGTATTCCTAGCAATAAAAGTGGAAAAGCTATGGGTGGGGGTTTTTTTGGTTTTTTTTCAGTTTAATGATAGAAAAAAAAGCTCTGGAAAGGGAAAAATGCCAAGTGGCTGGAGTGGAAAAAACACTTTTTTGACAAAACGAAAAAATATTATCTTCTCAAAACTCAACCTTTTCTTCTTTTTTAGATGGAAACTCTTTGTCACTTCAACGTAATTTTGCAGATAGCTTTGCTTCCTCTATATTTGTTTATAACTCAATTTCCCATGTGTAAAAGAAAAGACGGTGAAGAAGAAGGAAAAAGAAGTACACAACCCAGGATCTTAACTACAACTGACAGCAGGATCTTAGGCTTTTTACTGCCTGAAGTCCAGACTCAAGACATTCAGTCTTCAGCTTTCTTCTGTGTAGCAGATTACTGTGCACATCATCAGTGCATTGCAGAATAGCTGCAAGTCAAGTTTTTTTCTGAGGGAAGCTGAGAGGATGAGAAAGAGGTTATGCTACTCTCTCAGTAGAGAGAGTAGAGGCTGAAATTTGGAAGATTTTTGGGAAATGTATTTTCTTTAAATGACACTGGTGCCATTCCTAGGTCTTCAAGGCAAATGATGAATCCTTCTATTTTACTAATCCAAATACTATATTTAGGCCGAAAGAATGTAATTAGCATTGGCTTATAATCAGTTGTTGACAATACTAAGCTCTAAAATAATTTCTTATACAAATAATTATTCATGCTAATTTAAAGCATTTTAATACATCATCAGTATAACAATTTTCATACAGAGGGAAGGGGATGCTAGTACATAGGCTTATAATTCTGTACACCTTTGCCATAACTGATGGCCAAAGTTTTCACAAGGAGTTAACATCATTTTGTAACTCTTGAAACTACTTAGGCTTCCGTACATTCAAAGAACTTGGTCATTCTTTTGTCCTATCAAAGTATTTCAACATCCTGGTTAGGTTTCTAGGTCTAAAGATACATTTTCTCTGAATCAACACTCTAAACAGAGTTCACAAGCCAGAACTAGTTGTCTAAGGCATTAGATAAATAGAATATGAGTAAAAATGATTGTCCATACATGCCCATTACAAGTTAATATGCATACTTTCATGAAAAAATTGGTATGAATTCATCCACTGATATATATTTATCACTGCAAAGTTAATACGTGTTGTGATGAACATATATTCTCTCTCTCTCCCCATATGCATTTATGCACATATGCTAAATATGATTCTTTATTACAGGTTCACACTCTAAGTTGTAGTTGGCAAAGAAAATAGTGAAATGCTGACTGGACTCTGTTCTCCCTTCCTTCCTCCTTTGCTTGCTGTGTTGGAAAAGAGAAGTGGAAACCCAGATTTTCTGTTTCCTTTTAGGCTGCAGTACTTAGATTCTGCCGGGGAAGAAGATACATGTTTGTGATACCCTTTGGCTTCTGGGATTAGCTCAACTTGATTGATGTAAACCATTTCTGCTGGATTTTGAAGAGATGGCTGAGAGCGACACTCATCCGTGTCTGTCAGTGTCTGCAGGGAGGGGTCAGAGCATGGACCAGGCTCTGCTCAGTGGTGCCCAGCAATGGGACAAGAGGTCCTGGGCAGAAACTGATGCCCAGGAAGTTCCACCTGAACATGAGGAAGAACTTTCCTGTGCAGTGACTGAGGACTGGAACAGATCACCCAGAGAGGGTGCGGAGTCTCCCTCACTGGAGATGTTCCAGAACCATGTGGGTGCAACCCTGTGCCGTGTTGCTCTGGGACGGTTGGACCAGACCTAACACTTTGTGTGATTCTGTGATCTTACAGTGCTCGGTGTTCCCTATGACAATACTTTGTGTTAATCAGTACAATCATATACTGCTTTCTCCAAAGGCAGCACGTGTTCTCTCCATGGAATAATTAGGATGCTTATTTTATAAAATAATTGATGATAAAGGTCAGTTTTCCTTAACTGGAGGAGATAAGAAGCAATACTATCTTTCTGTTAGGCACCATCAGAAGAAAATGACATTTTGACCTGTGGAAATTTGTTATATCTATGCATAGATGTATGTTCAAAGCCCAGCTGTTCTAAAATGGGTATTTATTCCCCCTTTTCTAAAATTCTTTAGACAGGCAAAACATGACATGTCATGGTCATACAGACTCTTCAAAAATATTACAGAACTGAGAAATAGAAGCTGGCATTGGATCTCTATAGAAGATTCTCCTGGACAAAACAAAAAAAATAAGAAATCAAGAGGTAAGGATGAAGGATTCCTTGGCGTAAGACTTTATGCCACCATGACTGGAATAACTTAATTGAATTCAACCATTAAAGACAGCATTGAATTCATGCTATATGTTATTAGGACCCAAACCTTTTCTTTTTCTTTTTTATTTTTACCCATTTCCTTATATTCTGGAAGTCTATTATATATATTTTCATGGGTTTACATCAGGCTGGCAGACTCTCATTTAGTGGGTTTCCCCATGGCTCAATTTTAGAGCCAGCAGTGATGCTTGTTGAAGTTAAGGAGAGTCTGGACAATACTCTTAGTCAGAGGGTTTAGTTCTAGGTAGTCCTACAAGGAACAGGGAGTTGGATTTGACGGCCCTTGTGGGTCCCTTCCTAGTCAATATATTCCATAATTCTGTGATTAAAAATAGGATGGATGGTCCCCAAGGTCACCTGCATTTCTGATTAATTTGATATATAAATGCATTTGAAACATTGGCTAAACTACTTTAATTAAAGACTTCTCTCACAAAACACTTTAATCCTGAAACCAGGGAAAAATTCAAACTGAAAAATTGATGAACGTAACTTGGATCGGGTAAAGGCAAGAGGTTTACTATTCAGATACTTATCATAAACAGTCAAAAAGTTCAGGGTCTGTACACTGCAATTTAGTATGCCAAAATTTATTTGCTTTAAATAGAACAATATTATGATTTATTCATAATAGATTATATAACATAGTTGCATTAGCAATATTGTACTAGAATCATCTGCTCTAGAATAATCAAATATTAATTGTTTATTGAAAAATATCAATAATCCTGTGTTATTTTCCAAATATATTTAATTAATTGTCTATTAGACATGTTACAGGGTGGAAATAGAAAGGAAAGCAAGGTGCAAATATTTCATTCTTTTCTCACCCATCAATATTAATTATAACTACATTTCTCTTGGCTCAATTTAATACATTTAAATTAACCTGAGGAAAATTATTATTTAATTTCACAATTTTGAGTTCCCTTTCCCCTTCTGTGAATCTATTGATTTAAGACATAGATATTTTCCTTCTTTAAAGTACAATTAGCAAAAGCATTTCTGATTCTAGTTGATTTCTAGCCTATTTGTTCAGATTAAGAACATTTTACATTGTTTTTTCAATGCAATTGTTGTTCTGTAAAGTTTCAATGTTCCATTTGTCTCTTTTTTAAAAATTTGATTTTATTTGCTTTAATTAGGGTTAATGATGATTCTCCTGTATAGGAGAAACAGCCTAGGATAAACAACTTTTTACATTTATTGGAGTAGTCTTATCCTGTGGCAATGTTGCAAATTGCCCATTTTATTACAGAAAACTGAATATGATGGAGAATGAAAAAGGCAAGCCTTTGCCTCAAGACAAGGAGGTGCAATTTTATAAATCTTTTAAAATATTCCTACTTATGTCTGTTTTCATAGACCCTTGATGTCAAACAGGTAAACTCCTGCCTGTTTCACATTTGTTCCACCCTGACAGAAATCCTGCATGTCATGAAGGCAGGGAAACTTGCATGTCATCCTCAGAGCATAAGAGCTCTAATTCTTTCCAGAAACTGAAGATAATAAGTAGAGTTTGCATGTGATAACACATTCCAGCTTCCAGTGCAGCAGCAGTAGGACCAAAGTCCAGAAAGCTTTTGCCACCCATGTTTTTCAAACTTTACACAGGCAGACATAGTTTTGCCACACTTTACCTCTTGAACAGCAGTCCCTTGTGTTTCCCAGCTTCCGTTTTAATAAAACACTTTTAAAAGAAATTATAGCCTTATTCTTTTTTTTTTTTTTAAGGGTGTTGGAGGTATTTTGGTTGAATTTATTGAACAAATAAAGCACTAACTTCTATGTCACAGGATCACGGAATCATAGAATGGTTTGGATTGAAAGGGACCTTCAAAATCATCCAGTTCCAACCCCCTGCCATGGGCAGGGACACCTTCCACTAGAGCAGGTTTCTCAGAGCCCCATTCAGCCTGGCCTTGAACACTTCCAAAGATGGGGCATCCACAGCATCTCTGGGCAACCAGCCCCAGTGTCCCACCACTCTCACAATGACAGATTTCTTCTTTAAATCCAATCTAAATATAACCTCTTCTACTTCAAAGCAATTACCCCTTGTTCTGTCACAATAGATCTTGCTAAAAAACCTGTTCTCATCTTTCTTGTCAGTTCCTTTTTGATATTGGAAGACTGTTGTCAGGTCACCCTAAAGCCTTCTCTTTTCCAGTCTGAACAATCATAATTGCCTCAGCCTTTCCTCACAGGAGTGTTCTATCCCTATGACTCTTTTTGTGGTCCTCCTCTGCACCTGCTTGAATAGGTCCATGTCTTTCCCAAGCTGAAGACTCCAGAGCTGCAGGGAGCACTCAACACATAGGACAGATGTAATTGATATGCATTTCCACTCAGTCCTCTGTAAAGCTAAAGATCTGATAAAGTGGCAAGGTAAGAAGAGCCTGCAATGTTAATAACCTTTTTGCTCATGTATACAGAAGGGATTTAGTATAAAAGTCTAACAATATGTTTGTACTTTCAGTACCCAATTAATATTATTGTAAATTAATACTTTCTTGTGTTTGTATATACACAAAACCTTCATGCATATCTATAACAATCCTGTTTGTGTTTGTTTAGCATTCTACTTCACCAATTAATACTTTACTGAAATCCAGTTACTCTTTATAGGGATAATCTTTGCAGGAAAAAAATAAAATCCCCTCAAAAAATTTAACTTCAGTCTGCCTTTGGGAAAAGGAATAGCAGATGATGCCAAAACCTACACATCAGTGCAGAGATGCATGAAGGTTGTAAGGGCTGAATTCTGTTATTGAGGAAAAGGTATCTTGTTCAAATGGCAATAAGCTGATTACAGAAGGAATATCCTGAGTACAAATAGCTGTCCCAGCAAATGTAGGCTTTTCACGAGGCAGCTGTGATCCAAAAATTCAATGTAATCAAATAGGTTAAATCACAAGTAATCTCTGGAGGTACTAAAGAATCTCACAAAATTTGTCATCAGCTGTTCATCTCCTATCTGCTAATACACCTTACATGTTGACATGAATAAAAAGGAAGAAGTGCAAGTTTAGTTTCACAGTTAAAATAAATGACTGGTCTCTTCATCTTTTGCATGCAACCACTTAAAAGCCAAATCTTTGCTCACCTGTGTTTTTTCTATCAAAAATAATTCCTTTGATTTGAAGGGCTTTAAGTGTCTTGTTCCCTGGAAGGATAAAGAGATACTCTTGAATCTCCTTCTCAGCTAGTGACCTAATAGCTGTACTTCATATCCTTGATCACAACTGTACCCTCAAACACCTCTGCTGATCATATCACAGTTTCATCATTTCAAATATCTGAGCTTTAGCAAGCATTTCTGTGTTCAGTGGTAAATAGAATGTCCTTCTTAAATTGCTAAGACGCGTCACGTGAGAGGGGAAATTCCTATCTATCATTTATATTGAGTGAAAACTTTAAATCATCTGAATTTGCTTCCTCTCTAAGTGCTTGTTCCTTTTTAAAATTAGATGTTCTGGAAATGTAATTAAGATAGTATTTTTTCCCCTTCAATAAGAAGTACTAATATAAGAGAGAAACATCAGTTTTCAAGCAATGCAGCAATCTGGAATCTGCATCTTAATTGAACACAAGCTTTTCTATTGTTCTTGCTTAGTCAGTTTTACAGCTCTAGCTTTGATGTGCTTTCACAATAAAACTAAAGAAACAATTTAAAAGAAAAGCTGCATATGGCAGAGTACAGTGGAATCTAAAAAAAAAGATAGAGGTAGTTTATATAACAGGAAGAGCACCCAAGGTGACAGAAAAGACTACATAAAATGTGTTGATTCTTATAGGATGAAAATGTCACATCTGAGCGCATACAAGGTAAATTTTTTGTATATTTGTTGTTTGGGTTTTTCCCCAGGATAAAAAAGGAATCCAGCTATATTGTAGCTTCATCTTCTATATACTCAAATATTCAGTGAGAACACAAACCTGTCATGGGTTTATACTGCTGCAAATTGGACTGGAAAGCACAATCTAATGCTTGACATCTGTCTTACAAGAGCTCAGTGAAGTCTTACCGAAATGCAGTATATCACTGCAAAGCTGTAACTACTGTCTTGGGTATTTGTTCTCTTTCTCTGTCACTTCCACGCTACATCAGCATTTTAATTTATTTTGCAGAAATACCTCCAATTCTCCTTGAAAAGTTTCACTGCTACCTTTTGGTCATTCCTTCCTAAAGAAAACCAGAGAACACTCATTTTCTTGTAAGGAACTAAATGAACAGCAGAAAGACAGCTTCCTTAATTCCTTTTTTTCTAGAAATTAGTGGGTTTTGGTTATTTGTTTGGGGGTTTTTGGGGTTTTTTTTTACATTAGTGTTTTTCTGTCATGGTTTAAGCCCAGCTGGCAGCTAAGCAGTAAACAGACACTTGCTCACTCACTCACTCACTCACTCACTCACTCACTCACTCACTCACTCACTCACTCACTCACTCACTCACCCCTCCCTGATGGGACAGGGGAGAACCAGAAGAGTAAATGTAAGGTAAATTGTGGGTCGAGATAGACAGTTTAATAGGGAAAATAAAAGTCATGCCCACAAGCAAAACAAGGAATTCATTCCCCAACATCCATGGGCAGAGCAGGGCCCCATCACACTTAACAATGACTTGGGAAGACAAATGACATCTTTCCAAATATCCCCCTTTCTTCTTCTTCCCCCAAATTTAAAAATTGAGCAAGACACCATATTCCTTTGGTCAGTTGGGATCAGCTGTCCCAGCTATGTCCCCTCCTAATTCCTTGTACATGCTGGGTCCCCTCATTGGTTGGGTGCCACGAGGAACAGAAAAGGCCTTGATTCTGTACCAGCAATAACAAAAACATCCCCATTATCAGCACTGTACAAGCACTGCTCAGTCATAGCCACAACATCCTTGTGTCATCCATGCTGTTTCCATCACAATTACAAAACACAATCCCATACCAGCTAATGTGAAGAAAATTAACTCTGCCCCAGGGCCTCTTAGATCCCAGGAGCCTCTTCTGCTTCTCATCAAACTATTTTCCTTCCTGAGATCTACACTGCCCACTCATCACATGGCATCAAACTTTGTCTCTCAGGCTCAGGGCACAAAATGCACTGCACCAACACCAAACTGATACTGGTTTGGCAATATTTCTCTGGTTGCATATTAATACTCTCAAACTTGCCTAGTCCCAGAAAAAATGCTTCCTTGGGCACCTCCTTGTGCCTTCAAATTTCATATATGCACCTGCTCTGCAAAGCAGTTTATGAATATCACACCCTTTTGCTTGTAGTCTCTTCAAAAGATGTTTTTCTGAGAAACCAACTTATTCTAATCCTGAGTAATTTATTACCATTCTGGAAAGAATACTTAGAATATTGACTGAAAGCATCTCCATTTGAATGTCTAGAAGCATGTAAACAGAAAAAGGATTTTTCTCTACTTCTTATATTATAAAAACTTCTTTGAGGTAAAATATTTCTCAGTTAATTGTGTCCAATTCAATAAACCTATTGAGAAGAAAATATAATTTTTTAAAGGAAATATTTTTAACAATAGCTATTAAACAAAAAGTTTTGGACATGAAACTTCTTGGCTGATAGATAACCAGTTGTAGAAACGAGTATCCCAGGGGAATAATTCCTTCAGATTCCTCATGTTTCTTAACATTTCTGAGTATTTGGACACCATTAAAGACCATTGAACAGGCTCAGTGAAAACTGATTGAACCCTGCAGAGTACCTCTAATTTGTGTCCTCTGAGAAAATCTCTAATTCTAAAAGCAAGAAGAGACAAAACTAAAATTAATTCTATGATGAGACATTAAGTCTTCCTCTTTATTTAAGACTCTCTTTCAGGGATCCCTAGAGAGACACCAGTATCCTGTTTCTGAACACAACTATTCAACTGTTCCAACAGGAATGTAACTATGAACAGGAAATAACTATGACAGGAGTTTGCACACCTGTTAACAAGCACAAAAAGAGAATATCTTTTTTACTTTGGCTTTAGGAATTACAGTAGCCCCCTGAAGTTAAGTAGGTGCCATTGCAGACACTGTTGTCTAGGACTGAACATGAATGATGAATGAATGAATATAAAATGCATATAATAGAACACATACAAACTTAATTGCTACATTAGGACACAAAGGAAAAAGAAAGGGAAATAAAAATTTTATTAGGAATTCGCTAATGGGAGGCTTTTACAATACATTTCCAATTATTGTCTAATGTTCTGTTCCTTATTTGGATTGTTTTTATTATTGTTTTATTTCCAAAACATCCTCTGCTGTTTTCTGCAGTTCAAATAAGTTGCTTTATCCCAAGCTTTGACTTTACAAATCTTTCTCCCAGAGAATTTGAGTTAGAATTTGCCTAATTCCTACCAGCAATCTAGCTACAAGTTTATTACTCCAAGCCAGTTTCTGCTCAAGCAGTGACAAACCACCTGTGGGAATAGATCAGACAAATGTGAATCCCAGCCAGCTGTAACTACAGCAGGCAAATTGCTGGTTCACTGGAGTAGTCTACTTTTATTTATTTGTCCCTAATTATAAGACAAGGATTTTAGAAAATAAAATTATAGCTGTCTTCAGCAAGGCCAATCTCTCCGAGGAGAATATGGGAATGTTCGAACAGTATGGAAAAAGTTTATTTAAAAGAATACTATATCTTTCAAAATTAACCTTCATCTGTGTAGACTGGCAATCAAATGTTACTTAGAATTGTACTCCATGTAGTATAAAAGGGGAAAAAAATCCCTGGAGAAGAAAATGTTCAGACTTCTTTCTCTAAAATAAATGATCTGTACAGGAGAGAGAGTTTTGAATGCAAGATTAATGTACATTATATTAAATGAATTCTTGCCATATACAATCTCATGGATGAAAGGTTTATTTGAATAGTTTTATTCAATTCAAAATAGGCCATTGTAACACTTTAGCATTGTAAAAATGGGCTTTTACAGTGTTTGACACATGTAAAATGAGTTGGCTCTTCAGCATCTGTTCTGAAATATTTACAAAATTTCCCTATTAAATTTTAACATTGTGCTCTGAAGTGTTCTGCACAATGTAATCAGAAATCCTGGTATATTTTGTTTCATTCAAATGTTAGATCTCCATGGAGAGCTTTGGGATGAAAAACTCCTACAGGTCTTTCTGTTGAAGACAGAAAATATTGTATTGATCTTTATATTAAAAAAAGTATACTGAAAAATCTCTAGTTGCATATAAATAAAGGCTTCTTAATTAGTTTTTACAGATATTTATGTTTCAGGCAGAATATAAAGCAAAAAATATAAAAGTGTTACTATTACCTTGTAGAACAAAAATTGAAAACACTAGGGAACAGATTTTTGCTTCTTCAGGGTTCTTCGTTGTAGGGCACCAGGGGGAAAAGCCCTGGAAGAGAGAGGGGCCCAAGAAAACTGGTTAATATCTAAGGCTAACTCCTAAGAGCTCCAAAGAGATGCATCCCAGCAGAGAGGAAAAGGAAAAGACCAGTTTTGATGAACAAGAAGCTCCTGGACAAGCTCAAACACAAGGAAAACCTCAGAGGATGGAAATAAGGACAGGCAGCCTGGATGGACTACATAGAGATTGTCCAAACAGCCAGGGATCAGATTAGGAAAGATAAAGCCAAATTAAAGATCTAAGTAAACACAGACAGGGACATCAAGGGCAGAAAGTAAAGGTTTTTTAGGTACATTGGTGATAAAAGGAAGACTAGGGAAAATGTGGACCCTCTCTGGAAGGAAAGAGGAGATTTGGGTAAGTGGGATGTGGAGGAGGATGAGGTACCATCAGTTTTTTATTTTTTATTATAATTTTTATTCAGAACCACTAATCAGTCTCTATCTTATTTTTTACCTCTGGAGCTGTGATGATAACGTCACTTTTGGTTTACTTGTTCAATAAAATAATTTTCCACTGAAAAAAGTGGATTATCTGAAACTGCAGCTTCTTAGGCAAGAAAACCTTCTTAGTTGCAAGGAAAAACACTACTGTCATGGCCCAAGATAGAACTCAACACTAGAAGAGTTAGAAAGATGATGTGTAGAGTTAACATACTTCTTGTTCTTTCCATACCTACTTTCATACTGGTGAATGAAATTGAGAAAAAAGGAAAATCTACAGTCACTCTGAATTAGAGCAAAAAGTGAGAGAAGACCTAGATTCCTTGTACAGACCTTAAATGTACTTGTGGAATTAGAAAACAATGTTGAACAGCAGAATTCCATTATTTTTATTAATTGCTATGGGTTTGCCTGTAAGAGCAAGAGAGTTCTTTCCTGGTCGTTGCTAAAAGTCACAGTTCATTAAAAAGGGTTTATTTAGCTGATATTGTTTCAACTCTACTTCAGTACAAATTAAGTCAAGACCATGAACTACTTACTGGATTTCTTTTGGGTTGGTTGTTTGGTTGGTGGGTTGAGTGTTTTTTGATTTTGTTTTAATTTACAACACTGTTAGGAAAATTGGAAAAGGAGGAATAAATTACTAGTTTAAGACAGTGAAGCACATTGAATTCTTAAATGATTGTGCCTATATATTCTGTAAATCTGCAGCAGTTCCACTGTCATGAACATTGGCTTAATATCCAATTAGTGCTTACCAGTACTAATGACTATGCATGCCAAAGAAGTTCTATTTCTGCACTATTGTGGTGATTACAAACTGTTCTTTAATAACAAACACATGAACAAAAGAAATTTTAATCTCTGCAGATTGGAAGCTGTTACTTAACTATCCTATTTTGATTTAGTGATTTGTTGTACTGATTTGATTAGCTGTTTCTGCAATGAATTCCGTCGGTTCACTGATGGAAAAAAACAAACAAACCAGTGCTGACACACAGAGTGAACATAATTTCTGATGCAAATCCAATTTAACTTATTTTTCAGTTTAAAGATAATGTTCCCAAAAATTGTTAAATTGCACCTTTTGGCATTATATCAATGCATAGGAAGTTTTCTGATAATAGACCTGGAAACTGTAAAAGATAAAGACGAAGCCAACAAAATTCTCCTTATTTAGAGGAGGTTGTAAATAATTTTTCAGAATAAAAAATATTAGGATCGAACTTCTGTAAAAAGATTGTATAGACTTTTCAGCAATGTTATAAAAGAAATGCTAGAAACAAAATGTTAATAGGCATGGTCAACGAGGTCTATGTGTGTTTTGTAATAAATTCCAAATATTCCATAACTTAATAAAGAGAAATAGCTGTTCTAAGACAGAAGATAGATTAAAAGTTCCATGATCTGTCCTTGCAAACATTTAGTGATGAAAAACTTTGTTTCATTCTTCCTGGTATAATTAATAAAGAAATATTGAACATTATGATTCTGTTTCAAGAAACTCATGAGGTACTGAATATTGGGAAAGTATTTAAAGTGTATGCTTTCCCTCTGCCTGCCCAGAAAACTCTGCTTTGGTTATTACATATTGCATGCTATCTCTAGTTTTATTTCCTGAACAAAATCTAACTGGGAAGGTTCAGGCAAGGGCAAGAAAGATGGACAGGTATGGAATGTGTGCTTAACAATGAGTAAATAAGAAGGAGTCTTCGGTGTGAGAAAAAAAATCAGAGGGGAGGTAGTAGAATAGAGGGATTTTGAATGATCTGTAATATCATGACATTATTAATGCAGATAAATAAGGATGCATTTCTCAGTGGATGCGGCTATATTACTGGTGTTGATTCAAATAAGACAGTATTTGAATTTGTGTTTCCTTAAACCTTTGTTTTCAATCATTTCCTACTCTGGAAAACCATGTTATATCAAAAAAAAAAAAAAAAAAAAACACAGTTAATTTTATGGTCTGGGCCAAGGGAAAAAAAAGAATAGATAAAAGGACATGCAAATGGACTCCTGCATTATTTGATTTAACCCTGTGTGGAGCAAAGGGTTCGTATAAGAAGACCTGTGGAAATTAATGGCCTACATGTTGGTGTTACTTTCAGCAAGGATCCAGTTGGGGATTATTTGCAGAATCAAGTAGCATAAGGTAATCTGAGTTAAAGTGAAGCATTAAATCCTAATTGAAGATGGCAGTATAGAGTTTCCCAGGAGTGGGTAGTCTTCTCAGAGGGCCTAGAAGCTGTGATACTAGAACAGAAGCATCAGCAAGTGCAGAGAAAGGGGACAAATATCACCTCCCTTATTGATCCCTTTGTAGATATACACTAATTCAGCTGACACCTCAGCACCGCCTTTCCAAATTATTTCAGTCACAATCAGCCTACCTGTCATGTAGAGCCACAGCTGATCTTTGGGAAAAAATGTCTATGTCTGTCTTCTAGCACTGAAAGAATTTGTTCTGCATTTCAAACATCACACTGGAAGTGACCAACTCAGTTATTAGCAGCAAATTTCAGAACTCTGTATTGAGTCCTACAGAATACCATGTCTAAAATAAAGATAGAATCTATCTTAACATTTACACTGATGGCTGAATTTTAAACTCCACCACAAGTTAATATGGCAGAGATGATTAATGACTTTGGAGGTAAATTGTATGAATTATTTTCTTGTTATATAAAAACCCAAAAATCTATTGAAATTTTTTTCTTTTGGTCATTTGATAGCTTGGATTTCATTGGCTTTTTATATTCACTCTTTTATATATATATGTATATGTATATATATGTGTGTATATATATGTATATATACACATTTTTATTTTACAGTTACTATTTGTCTTTTATTTTGCTTCCACAAGGAACTATTACTTAATTCTTATATTTAGACACTTCATTTAGAGACACCTTATGTACTTTTCTAAATGCTTTGAAAATGTGCTATAGCTTTTTTTAATGGATTATTTCTTTAGATGGATTTTAATGCACTTTGTTTCTTCTATGTATCTGTCACTGAGTGTTTAATGTCAAACCTCCTGTTAACTCCAACACTGGGTAATATGCATTTCTTTTGTTTTCAGTGTTTTATAATTGGAAATGTGCTGAATAACAGGGGCATCATTCCCCATGGGAACTCTTATGCAAAATAGGAATCTGAAGATAAGAAAAGTTGATGTGAAAATTTTTAAGAGTGTGTATGCAGTAAATAATGCTATTGATTTTTTGGGTTATGTTGCACTTGTGCATATTTTAATCATAGCTGACTCAGATTTCAGTTCTTCAATAATTTAGGTCTGGTTGTGGTGACAGGAAAAATAAGACAAAGAACATAATGTCTTGTAATTGCAAGAAGTAACTCAAAATTGATTTTTCATGGGCTAATTAGACCACAGTAATAAACTCATAAGACCAGAATAAACATCTGTGGCTTTCATTTTTAACTAAACAAACAAACAAGCAATAATAACTTTAAGCAATATATATTCTTGTACCTGCAATTTCTAGGTTGATTGCCATTATAAAATTGATGTTGAGGACCATTTCTTTATGGGAAAATTCTTCTGCACCAATTCATTCCAATATGTGCAGAAATTATATATTTGATAATTGTAAGACCAATAAATGTACCCAAAGTTGTCATGGTAAAATTTCATGGGGAGAAATCTATGGATTCACACGGTAGTAATGATTCTACTTATACAGAAATTATCTTCATCTTTACTGGGGCAAAATACCCAACAATTTTAAGGTACCTTTAAGAAATAACAGTTGTGCCCATAGTCCACATATCCATACAAGCTGTAGTTTTGTAAATAGTTCCTGGTTTCTATTTGCTCATTTACATATTTGAGAATTCTTCTGATCTAATCCCTTTGACCTTATCTAATGATCCTTCTCCACTTTAATATTATTTTGAGAGTAGTTGTTTCCTTTTTCCTTAGATATAAAACAATACATTCTTCATTTATTTTTTTAACATATTTATACTTAATTTTTCCTACAATTTTCTGAAAATCATCAAAATTTTGATCTTGAACTCATTCTTCCTTGAAGCAAATATCTTGTCATTCTATTTTTTCCCTACATTTCACTTTAAACCAGACTGTTTTATTTAAGTTTTTTTACAGTTCTGCTCTTTTAATTGTTCTTTTTAGAGGATAAAGCTTTTAGTCTTAAATCTAATTTCACCCATAGAGTGGAATATCCTACAGAGTTTTTTTATTATCTGTAATGGCTAAAATAATTTTAATTTTTTTTCAAATATTTGCAGAAATAATTGTTTCAGACATATTTCAAAGGTTATAGATTAAATGGAAAATAAACAGAAGAATTAATAATGTTTAATCAATTCAATTAAGAATCACAATATTATATAGTGAAAGGTCCTTGCTAATAAATTATGGATACACCAAAAATTCCTAAGCAAATCCAAATGATATGTACTTTCAATCTGGTCTCAGGTTATGATGGCAAAAGAATAATACTAGTCCATTCCTTCATGAAAACCACTAAAAAAACCCTTATCTTATTTGGGTAGGTAGGGAGGATGTTGGTTTTTTTCCTTCTACCCAAAGCTGATCAAGTCTTAAGTGCTGACATGTACCCAGAAATCCAGTAATTTTTCTCAACCTACATACAAGCTGAAATGAACCTCAAACATGCTGTTTTCTCTAAACGTGAAAGAGGGTGACTGAAATAGAGAACACAAATCCCTTATTCCGCTACTTAAATGAGGTATTAAAAACGTAGTGTTTAAAGGGTGACAAGCATTTACCAGTAGTAAATGTTTCACGCTCAACAGAGTTTTCCTTAAGAAGTTGTGCAGCTATGGAATTTGATCTCACTCTTCTATACCGCAGTGCATTGACTTAAAGAGAAGGAATATAAAAAGACAGTGATTCAGGTGTTAAGTTATGGCAAAGTGACAATAAAAAGTCAAACAAAACTAGGAGCTTGGTGAATGAGAAGCTGGGCATGCCCCATTCACGAGCTCTGGGAGCCCAGAAACCCCCCGTGTGCTGGGCTGCACCCAAAGCCCTGTGGGCAGCAGGGCAGGGAGGGGATTCTGCCCCTCTGCCCCGCTCTGCTGAGACCCCACCTGCAGTGCTGCATCCAGCTCTGGGGTCCCAGCACAGGAAGGACAGGGACCTGCTGGAGCCAGGCCAGAGGAGAACACCAAGGTGATCAGAGGGATGGAGCAGCTCTGCTATGAGGAAAGGCTGAGAGAACTGGGATTGTTCAGCCTGGAAAAGAGCAGGCTCTGGGGTGATCTAACTGTGACCTTTCAGTTCCTGAAGGGAGCCCACAGGAAAGATGGAGAGAAACTATTACAAGGGCCTGTAATGACAGAACAACGGGGAATGGCTACAAATTAAAAGAGAGTAGAGTTACATTAGATATTGGAAGATATTCTTCCTTATGAGGGTGTTGAGGCACTGGCACAGGTTGCCCAGAGAAGTCGTGGCTGCCCTGTCCCTGGAAATGTTCAAGGCCAGGCTGGATGGCTCACTCAGCAGCCTGGTGTAGTGGAAGGAGTCCCTGTCATTGGCAGAGGAGTTGGAACAAGATGGTCTTTGGGGTCCCTTTAAACCCAGGCCATTCTGTGATTCTGTGAGTCTACAGAAACCTTTCTTTTACCTCTATATGTCCATAAATGTACAGGAATACGTATGTGTAATCAGGAATTTTTAAAAAATTTAAGGCTATTACGATGGAATTATTTTATGCAGCTTTCAGAAGCGGCCTTTGACATCTATAGTTTGGGGCTTGAATTTCATATCAGTATCTTCCAGGATGTCCTTAGTATTTCTAAGTATTTTCATACTGGCGTTGTGCTTGCAATCACTACTTGCTGCTGTGGTGGAACATTTAAATGCACAGAATCATAAATACACCTTGCTCATGAAAGATGAGCACATAACTAAAAGGCTACAGGCAGATTAAATATGCTCAAGAGCACCTACAATTTGAATATTACTCAACCTGATAACCTCTTGTAGTTTTCAAATTTTTCTATGACTCTTAAGGAATAAATGGCTGGTCAGATAAACTGTTGTGATATTTAAATTATTCTCACATCCACTGCCTTCCTTCAGGACCTGGGAGCTCCCCTTTTTTATCCTATAGTAGTAAGCTTATAACATCCCTGAACACCCTATATTCCAATTCTTCTGCTTCCTCCAGGTGTCTGAGACAATGCCTGTCGTTAACATAGTTAATATTTGCATGCAAAGTAAATCCACTGTTTCAAAACACTACTGTTCATGTGTGAAAATATACATGAGCATAGGACATGAGACTCAGGACCCAACTTCTTTTTGTCATTGACAAAAATGACCCTTTGAATAAGCTACTCTCCCCTACCCTCCTCTCCATCAGAAGAAGTCATCTGCTCAATGCCATTTTTCAAGTTGTTCTCTATCCTTTAGTTTAAGGAAAAATGTGCAATATTTATTATTGACACAATTTAAAAAGCATAATATGTCATATATTTAAACTTAGCTAGTAGCATTGCGTTTTCTGTGAAAACTTCACACTGCTTTTTAAATGCAACTACTCAATGACAATACTCACTATTCTATAAAACTCTTAAAAGAGAAAAATTCTCTGGAACCAAAGTTAATAGTTGCCCAGTTAAATCTGCAGGAAAAAACCCAACACAATGCATCTAGGTACCTAAATCCAAAGATCTTTATGAAACAGTAGCCACTTAAACCTCATAAATGTTTTTCTGAATCTAGAGATGTACCTATATGTTTCTTCAGATGTATAAAATACTATCTTAAATCTGTCACTGGCTTATTTAAGGTATATTAACACTTTTAATACTTGAGAAAGAAATATGAAATGGAAAATTTAGTGTATCATGACATCTGGGAAAAAACCACAATTCTAAAAGACTATAAAAATGCTATCTGAAGTACAGAAGACATATTATACCTTTCTTTAAAATCAGTTAGATTCCTGGCATTCCCACAAATCAAGTACATGGTTTGTCATAAATGCTTCATTAAAATATTTCCAGTTGCTTACAAGTAAGTGTACTGGAAGAAAAAACATGCCTGCATGGAGTATTAAATAAAAGGCTGGTCTTACATGAGGGGCAATTACCGAAGCTCTAACTTCTTATTGAAGCAGTGAGACATGGAATAAATATCTTAAGTCTGAAAGAACACCTGTTGAACTACTGATCTATTAAAAGTTCCCTGAAAAGCATCAGCAGGAGAAATAATGTATTTCAAATGTGACTGAACTGAAGTGATTAAAGTATATATTCTGTTGAGAAAATCATAATAATGGGAAGAAATAGTTTGCTTTTCAAAAGAAAAATCAGCTATTAAGAAAGCCAATATACTTTCCAGAAAATTTCTCTACTTTAGTATACAACAGGATTTACATACAAATCTGGAAAATTTGGTGTGACCAAAAAAAAAACCAAAAAACAAACAAACAAAAAAAACCAACAAAAACAAATTTGCAGAAATCTTGTAACGAGAGAAAGGTTGTGTGCTTGATTGCTTCTTTTTTCCCTTAGGAACTAAAACACAGCAAGTCAAGGGGATGAAAGAATGTAGTTTTTGTTAGGTACTGTTACAGTAGCATTTTCTATGACAATGGGGGAGGGAGATATTGATGTTATCATTATTGCTATTGTTCAGGTACATTTAATATGTTTACCAGGCCACTTGTATAAGCATTTTTTCAGCTTCGAGCTCTAAACTTTTAATAAAAATTATATTGTTATGTCTTTTTTACAGATGAGCACTGAGAATAAATGAAATTCACACATTTTATCCCTGGCAACTGTCAGAATAATATTCCAGCCTTTTTTTCTTACAGAAGTCTTGATGTTCATCTTCTTCACCTTCACATCTTAGGTATAGAATGTGAATTTTAATGAAAAATCACGTTAGGAATATTTGCTTTAATTCTAAGATAACCCCAAGGGGCTCCGAAGATAGGCAACACATTTATGTTAAATGCCAAGATATATCACATATTTAAGAATATTCAGTGTTTCACTTTAGCTACAATTCTTTAGATAAGAAGAATCTTAAACAATAGAATGTTATACACATTCCTCTAGTTTTAATCTTAAAATCAATTAGAGTTTCTGTTGTCCTACATTACTCATGAGGTTGTCAGGATGATCGTGTATCAGAAAAATGTACTTCAACATGTTTTCCCAAAGATTAATTTTTCAGTGAGCCTTCAGAAGACATGGCCTGGCCTTCCCCTTTTATAAAGGATATTTTCAAGTGAAGGGTTTATGGGGAGCCCCCTTTGCAAAGCATTTAGTACTTCCCCTAATGGAGAATCAGCTCTTTGAAAGGGAGAAATCTTCAAAAGCTCATGTGAGTTGGGGTCTGTTAGGACCAATGTTGTAAAAAAAGTGGAATTGGCATGGGAGGGGTAGGGCATTAAGGAATTCAATGTACCAACATGGGGTGGCACCTCATCACTTTCCAGCTTTAACATCATAATCTCTTAATCCTCACATTCCTTATGTAACTCTACCCTAATGCTAATTTTTCCTCATTATCCTATCACACGTGATTTTGCCTGAAAAACACCACTGGTTGCAACTCATCTGCCAAGCTCATCACTCATTTTACAAATCTATCAGAACAAGCCAAAAAAATTATTTTGCTTATTATGCTAATTTGCTGAATACCCAATTATAAAATTTTTTACCAAAAAATAACTGTTGCACATTCTATTGGATACATAAGATTTAGAGGAGAGCAGAAGAAATGAAAAGCAAGCTGTAGACTATTTATAGTAAATCACAGGGTTGAATATAGAAAGACAAAAATGTTTAGGTGGTTTTGGATAATAGAGGACAATTATTTTAGGTGTTTCCCAATTTAAAATTTCATTAATTCATGGAAATTATTTTATACATGAATAAATGCACACATAGTGAGTAACATCTGTTATTCCTATTTAACCATTGAATTGCTTATTCTTTTCTTCTTCTCCTTACCCTTCAATTACCCATCTGGTGTATATCATAGTCTATCCTTGATAAAACAATTCTAAGGTAGTAGTTTATAATTCTTTCTTGATGATCATTAAGCAAAAAAGTGCTTTTTAAATCAGCAGGACCACTTGAAACATACTTACAGCACCCTCAAACAAAAGAAGCTCTCATGTTATAAAATTTCAAATTATGTTAAAAATCAAAGATAATGGTATATCTGACTTATACGGATCTGGATATTTCTTTAATCATTAATGTCCTTAAAATCACTTAGGTCTTCCTGGGTTTTGAATCAGACTATGCTATCCATAATGAATGAGAGGGAAGTAATGATAACACTTACAGGAATTTGATATCACTCACATGATTTAACATTTACATGAATAAGAAGAAAAATAAGCTCTCCTCCCATCCAAGCAACTTATGATTCTTTCTTTGATTTTGTATAATGTTCGAGTAAGTGTATTGCTACTTAAAACTAAAGAAATTGCCTGGGTGAGGCCCTCTGGTGTTCAAGAAAGGTAGACTATGAGTGAATATCTCTGTTTAGACCAAACCCAAAAAATTTCATAGAATCATAGAATAGTAGAATATGCTGAATTGGAAGGGACCCATCAAGATCATTGAGTTCAACTCCTGGCCCTGCACAGGACACCCCATCAACCCCATCATGTGCCTGAGAGCTTTGTCTAAGTGCTTCTTGAGCTCTGCCAGACTTGGTGATATGACCATGTCCCTGGGGAGCCTGTTCCAGTGTAAAACCACTCCCTGGGTGAAGAACCTTTTCCTGATATCCACCCTAAACCTCTCCTGACTCAGCTTCAGTCCATTCCCTCAAGTCCTGTCACTGGTCAAGAGTGAAGAGATCAGTGCCTGTCCCTCCACTTCTCCTCATGAGGATGTAGAAGAACACCAAGAGGTCTCCCCTCAATCTCCTCCAGGGTGAAGAATAGCTGCAAGTAGCTTTCCCAGCTCTTTTAAACACGACTTCGATGGTAAAATCGATGGAATATAATGTCAGAAGTATGACATTCAAGTTTGTCCTACAGTTATAATTTTGGTGCAGTTGAGTACAACAGATTTGTCTGTGCCTGTGTTCATGCCCATAGTGTGTAAGTAATTAATTTTCTGGGAGGTCAAGGCAGTCCCCATCGAGTCTCTCATGGATGAGACAACGGGCTGATTTGAGACAACAAATTAATGTCAGGTAAAGTGAATCACAGTGACCTGACTAGGTCTCACAGGAGTTCTCCAGGCAAGACTTTCGAACAGTCCAGGAGATTCTTCCATTGGACTGCTGCTGTGCCTAGGCAAACCAGTAGTCACTACCTGTACCTGCTGATTGATTAATTGAAACTGGATTCACATTCTGGGCAAAAAATCTGGCTATGCAAGGGACTCGTCAAAGTAAATACTGCCGAGGGTGAAGAAACTGATCAAATTGAATATTGGTAATTTTAAAAAGTCTAAGCAAACTCTTCTCAGAAATGCAGAAGTGGTTGTGAAAGTTTTTTCCATGCAGTTAAGGTAGATAAAAGGTTTAAGATAATCAATAGCAATGGTCAGGCATGTGCTAGAGGGATTGTGTGCAACCATACTGAATCTGGACTATAAAAATATAGCAGAACAGTTTGGATAATCTCACATCATGTGAGCATTTTTATGCAGTTGCGAAAACATTCAACAGAGATTCATGTCAGCATCTGGACAGTAGCTGACAATGCTGCTGGAGATATTCAATTCCCAATGTATTATCCTTTGCAGAAGATTCCACTATTTATTTATTTCAAATGCTTTAAGTACGAATATGTATGCAACACCCTTTTTGTAAAAAACACCAACATGAAGAAAATAACTCTTGTTCCTGTGAAATCTTGATGGCTGTTCAGAATCATGCTAATTTTTGCCTCCACTGTTCAGAGCCAGCAGTTCATACTGGTGATACATTAATATAATAAAAGATGTTTCATCTTGTTAAACGTCAGACAACACTAAATAGAACACAGAGATTTAATTCGAGTCACCTTGGAAACAGCATATTTTCCTATCTTCTCTTACAAAAAGTTTTCTGGGATGTATTTGCTAATTCCTTAAATCTTAACACCGAGTTACGGAAGACTCAAAAGAGAATTGCATTTTTTTTTCACTCTTCTGAGAGGTGAATCAAAATTTTTTCTCTTTGTAAGCTTGCATTTAAAGTCTCCCCTATTTATCTTTTTATTGGTTTTTTTCTGGTTTTGGTTTGTTTTTTTTTTTTTTTCCTTGAGACCTCTTAATTGTCTAATGGTTTAGTTCATTCATTTTTAAGGCTTTGATGGCACTTTATGCCCAGATGTTATAAGAACATCTTACGTTTTTAAATAGATTCTTGGTTTATTATTTAGATAGCAATTTCCTCAAAGAAAAAAAAGCAGTGGCATAGAAACTCAGATGAGAAACAGTGTATGTAGATGTTACTGCATATTGATATCTCATTTTATGAAATACTTGATCGAAAACAGCAGCTTATACATTTTGTTCAATTTTCATTGAAAGAGTAATAGTGGAATAAAATTCAAATACACTGAGTAGAATGTTGCCCTCTGCTATGAAGGCATGGCGACCTGGTTCAAAGATGTCAGCACGGCAGCTCAGCCTTCCCCGATGCCACTCGGTCCATAGACACACAGACACCAATGTGGTGGATGGTCAAATGGCATTTATTATCTTATCTCCTGGGATTAAATAGTCTGGGGGCTTCTCTAGTCAGGAAAGGGGGATTGTGGGATAGCTAGGGTTAGTAAGGAATGGAAAACTACTGGGGTTAGGAAGACTGCATTCCTAAGGTGATACTTATCGGAGGGATGAAGGGGAGGGAGATTCCATGCTGCTCCTGCTTTCCGTCACATTGAGTAGTTCTTCTGTCCGCCTGTCCCTTACCTTTCCCCTCCCTTTTTCATAAATGAATGAGGTAGTCATAGATATAGGCACTGAAGTGAGGTACGAGGTAGTAACTTAATAAGGGAAAAGGGGTTTGGTACACCTGAGTAGATTTCGCAAGGCGAGTTAAAAAAGGTCTTGCGACTGACAGTGTTTACAGTTTGGTTTACAGCATTTGTTGGTGGCCTAAAAACAGAATGTTGGCCCGTTCCAGACGGGTCTGGATAAAAGAGACCAGTTTGTTCAGCAGGCATGGTCCAAAGGTAAAAGTTAAAAGCAACATTGCCAATGGACCTATCAAGGTGGAAATTAGTGTGGTGAGCCATGGTGATTGATTGAACCAGGACTCAAACCAGCTCTGCTGGGCTTCCCTGTCTTTCTGTCTCTGAGCCAGTCTATCTCGGAGTTCTGCCATGGAGTCTCTAACAACTCCTGTGTGGTCTGCATAAAACCAGCATTCCTCTTTCAAGGCGGCACACAGGCCTCCTTGTTGCATGAACAAGAGGTCCAGTCCTCGCCTGTTCTGCAGGACCACTTCTGAGAGTGAGGAAACTGATTTTTCCAGAAAGGAGATGGATTTCTCAATCCTCTGTAAGTCCTCATCGATGGTCATTTGTAGCTGAGACAGTCCTTGGTGTCGGGTCGCAAGGGCTGAGACACCCGTGGCCGTTCCGGCTGCTCCCAGGCCAAGCAGCATTGCGATAGTTACACCTGTTATCAATTCTCTTTTGTGGAGTCGGCCGGGTTTCTCAAAGAGGTGGTACATTTCTTCGTCTGAATGGTACAGGACCCTAGGAACAATTAGAACTTGGACACAAAAGTCAGTGGAATCATTGAATTTGGCAAGAGACACACAAGGACTCACTCCAGATCACTCTGACAAACCCACATCCCAGATGCAGATGGAACCACCCACTTATTCTTTCTGTTGGGCTTGACAACTTTGGCGCAGATGTTGCCTTTCTTTGCTAAGGTCGCATTGCCAAAACATCTGCCCTTGCCCGTGACTTGACTCAGGGTGATTCCTCTGCGGGGGGTATCCCACCTGCACTGGTGAGGTGTGTCGGCTGTGGAGTAACTGAAGGGGATTTCTAAAGCAATTCCTCCATAGAAAGGGGGTTTAACATCATAGCAAAGCCAGCAGGAATCGGTTAGGTTCGGGTTAGATTTGTTCAGGGATAGAAAGGTAGCTTCTAACATACAAAAGACTGGGTCAGAGTCAGACCCGGCTGATCGACTTATCTGGGAGGCATCTGCATGACCGATCAGGGTATCAGTGACCTTTGTGGGCAAGGCTTTGGAGTGGGTTGTGTTTTTCCCTTTCAGCACATCTTTAATAACTTTGTTGGGCCCGACCGCCCGGGATGCTGGTGGCTGAAGCTTGATAATTTGCACATTCACCCACTCCTTTGACCCTTGAATGACTACTGTCCATGTTCTGCCTGTGGCCCAACTAGGGTGATTTGGCTGCAAAACGGTCATGTTATAGTCAGTACACCTCCGAGATTTAGGGATTTTATAATAGTTTCGATAGTATTTTTCCTGAAGGAAGACAGGTTGTTTACAACCGGTGGGTGCCCAGGTGAACTGTAAAAATTCATCGGGCTTTTGAGGCTCCCACCCAGGTCCTGATGGTCTGGCATCTGTAACAATGGTTTCACAGCCCCAGTACCCACAATATCCCCACCCCGGATAATTGCAGTACTTCTTTCCTGGGTTTGAGGCTGGGCACCAATAGGATAGATGCATATGTGTAACATGAGGGGAATAGGGGTTTATTTTTGGTTTTCCAGGGAACAGATCAGTAATGCGGATCACAAAGGATGGAGCTTTTGGTGTGATGGTTTCTCTGAGCACCTTGTCATTTGACAGGTGTTGCATGACCCACCTGAATGGCTGATGAGAGTAATGGTTTGGGCTGGCTTGTCCTCTGGCAACAAGCCCTAACAGCAAAATCACACAAAAACACTGTTGACGTCTGGGTCTCGCCTGTACAGAACTCTTTGGTGCTGCTTGACGGCTTGGGGGTCTGTCACTTTCTTCTGGGACAGGGGTGTACGCATTACGGGGGCGTCCCACGAGCATGTCCTGCAAACAGAAACTCACAGTTTTCATTAGTCTCATTCTGCTCTTTTTGAAGGTCTGGCTTTATTGATTTCAGTGGACACCACTTGATTCTGCCTTCCTTTTTGACAGCTGCGTACCCTCGCCCTGTGAGCACCAACCTCCAACCCCGTTCCCATTCACCCAGCTCATTTTTAATTATAACCTTCGGGCCCTCCTCTAGTGCTCGGGTGGCCCAATGTCTTTGAGCGGGACTGTTTGTTTCGTCTCCCCTAGGGAACTGATTCAGTGCTAGCAAAGTGGTTGCCAGTATACGCGCCTGGTCCCCTGAGGGAATGGAATTTTCAAAGCCTTCTGCTTTTGCTAGTACTTCTAACTTGGCTTTCAGGGTCTGATTTGCTCGCTCAACAATGGCCTGCCCAGTGCTGTTATATGGGATACCTTGCACCAAAGTGATGTCCCATTTCGAGGCGAATTCTTGCACTGGTTTGGAGATAAAATTGGAACTGTTGTCAGTTTTAATTTGTTTGGGAATGCCGAGCCATGCCATGGCTGTCAGCCAGTGCTGAATTGTGGCTTTAGAGTTAGTTTTGGGGTGTTGTGTGGCCACAATTATCCCACTATAAGTGTCCACTGTCACTGCAAGCCACGCTCGAGGCTTCAGCAGTTGGCATAAAGTGAAGTCTGACTGCCAGATTTCTGAGGGCTTGAGACCTCTTGGGTTGACCCCACTGGACCATAGGGGTGACTTCTGGCAATGAGGGCAGGTGGCCACTACATGTTTTGCGTCCGCTGTCGAGATCCCGCATCTCTTCACCAGCGCTTTGGCTCCAATGTGGAGTGACTCATGTAATTGACGAGCTTTTTGCAATGTCCACACTCCCTTTGCTGCGGCGTCTGCCTTGTCGTTGCCGGTCTGGAAATAACCTTTAATTGGATTGTGGCTGTTGATGTGAATGACAGACACGGTGCCCTGTCGCGAGGAGTGTGCTTCTTCCAGCATTAGGGCTGCTGCAGATGTTGACACACCTGGTCCTGACATGGCTAGGCAGAGCCTTGCCACGAATCTAGAGTCTGTTACGATGTTGAGGTGTTCCTCCTGGAAGAGTCCGCACGCCAAGACCACTGCTGCTGCTTCCAGCTGTTGCACCGACAATGTGGGGTCACATGCTTTGATGCAATGCCACTGTTCTCCTGCCTGCCACACCGCCGCTGCGGTAGAAGTTGTGGAAGAAGCGTCTGTGAAGACCGTCGGTCCTGGCAGCGGGTGGTCTGTGACTTTTGGTGGCATGTCTATGTCCACAATGTCCAGTAGCTGAGTCCAAGGTGGTCTGGCGGGGTAGGAGATTTCTCTTCCGAAGCCAGTGAGAGCAAGGGCTAGGTACTCCGGTATCGTGGTTGATTCTATGGTTGGCTGCTTGCGGAAGGGAAGGTGGATTCTTGTCGGCTCAGTTCCCAGGTGTCTCAAGGCAAGTTTTCTGCCCTTCATGATGAGGTTAGCGATGCCTTCGATTCCTGGGGAGAATGCATGAGCCGGTTTTCCAAGGACTACCCATTGGATCGGCCGAGACTTGTCTGAAGGTCCTTGGGCTAGTGCACCTACTCCTCCCTTCGGTGTAAAGTGACAAAATCAAGCGACATGCTTGGGTTCCACCTGGCAAGAGTGCCAGTGGACATCTGATGTTCGATGAAATCAAGGGAGCTCGCTGCTTGTGACGTCAGCTGCTTGGGCTCCCAGGGGTGTTTTCCTTTCAGGAGGTCATATAAGGGGTCCATGACCTCGGGAGGAATCAGGACGATGTTGTGGAGCCACTGCAGAGATCCCACGAGGCGCTGCACGTCATGAAGTGTCTTGATGTCTCGGTGGACCTTCACCTTGGGGGGTGTCACATAGGAACTTGTGATTCCCACTCCCAGGAAGGTCACGCAGGGTCCTTTCTTGATCTTTGTGCTCGCGATCTCGAAGCCATTGGCCTGGAGATTTTCTGTGATTGTGGACACTAAGTGATCCACTTGGCTTGCTGATGGTGCAGCGACGAGGATGTCGTCCATGTATTGGATGATGGTTGCAGCAGGGTAGGAGTGTCGGACTGGCGTCAGTGCCTTGTCCACGGTGATCTGGCATATGGTTGGGCTATCTACGAAACCTTGTGGTAACACCTTCCACTGAAAGCGAAGATTGGGTCTATTGCCATTTGGGGACACAACAGAAAAAGCAAAACGTTCCTTGTCCTCAGGGTGCAAGGGTATCGAAAAGAAACAGTCTTTGATGTCCAGCACTGCACATGGCTGCCCTTCTGGGATGGCTGAGTTCATGGGCAGCAGTGTCTGGACTGGACCCATGGGTCGTACTGTCTTGTTTACTTCCCTCAGGTCATGGATGAGGCAGTAACTCTCTCCAGACTTTTTGGGGATTACAAATACAGGGGTGTTCCACGGGCTGACAGAGGGTTCTATGTGACCCTTTTGTAGCTCACGGTCAACTAGTTCTAGCAAAGCTGCCATTCGAGGCTCTGACAAAGGCCACTGCTCCATGTATACGATTTCTGATGATTTCCAAGTCAACTTAATTGGCAGCGGTGGATGAATTGCAGTGGCCCTCATGATAAATTTGTCATCCTAACTCCTAGCAGAGCGAGGACGTCCCTTCCTATCAAAGGTGGAGAGTTCTGTAGAATGTAGGGGTAGATTGCCACTGTCTGTTCTGGTCCCTTTTTTGTGTGAAGTGTTATAGCTACTAATTGAGTGCTTTTCCACGCCTGGGACGGTCCTCCCACACCATTCACTGGGGGGACTTCTTTAAATTGCCAGTGCTGTGGCCAATGTGCTTGAGGAATAACTGTACAGTCCGAACCCGTGTCTGCCCAAAACTGAAGCCCTATGGCGTGGGGATCCTGACTGCCGTAGAGGCAGCATGTCCCCCACACTACCAGGGGCTCCTTCCCTATTTTCATGGCCAGGGCCACCCAGGGACTCTGCCCTGGGGCGCCCCCTGCTGGCCCTGCGGCACAATCGCGGCTTGTGGCTGTGGTGGAAGCGAGAGTGCTGCTGGCGGTGCTGTGAAACTCTGCAATTGCACCATTTGTGTGGGTGCAAGACTGGCTGTCTCCTGCGGGGGCATGGGGAATAAGGGCCCCCCACCCCACTGGGGGTTGGCATAGATGGGCCGCGTTGCATTCGCAGCGGGAGGAGGCTGGGTGCACCCCACACGCCCCCTCCCTCTTCCGTTTCCCCGGGATCGGGACCTGCATTCCTTAGCGAAGTGTCCCTTCTTCCCGCAGCCCCAACAGGGCCCTCTCGCGCGTGCTTGAGATGGAGGCACCGCCGGGGGAGTCTGTGATTTCTGGGGACAGCCCGTTGCGATGTGGCCTGTCTGACCACATTTAAAGCATGCCATTGCATTGGTTAGATCACGCACAACTGCCTGAAAGGGAGTCAGCTGTTCTTCTCGGACCACATGTTTGATCATATCGGCCAGGCTGGCTCCAACTGGAACGGAACGCAAGATTTCCTTGGTCCTGGTATTGCTCTGTTGTCGTAAACAATCCATCACGGCTGGCCCTTTTGCCGCCACAGGCAGGGTAGAAGCGTCTACCGCCGCCTGTAGGCGGTCTACAAACTGCCTGAAGCTTTCACTCTCTGTTTGTTTTATGGTGGACCACGGAGAAGGTCTGGCAACCACACGGGAAGCAGCTCGTATTGCTTCCCTGGCAGCTCGGGAGGTGACTCTGATTTCCTCAGCCCATAATTGTGCAGCTTGCTGCTGAGGTGTAATCATCTCATCATGTCTTCCTGTCAGCCTAGCCAAGCTCGAGCCATGCAGGGGTTGCCCTGCCCCAGAAGACTGGGCCAATAGGTTTGTGCAGCGGTCTCTCCATTCCTGTTTAAAAACTATCATACCTGCCCCATCAAAAATCATGCGACCTATTTGCATAATGTCAAAGGGGAGCATGTTATCATTGCAAAAGAGACCGTCTATGAGAGTGGAGACAATGGCAGAATCCATCCCTTTTTCTGAAATCGCTTTGACGATTGTCTGTATATCTTTGGGGTTTATTGGGTTGTAAACCTGTTGCTGGTTTCCGTCTTGCCCAGTGACTCTCACAGGGAAGGCATGAACTGTGGGTGACCCATTCTGCGCATGCTATTTTTATTTTTCCCCAGTCAGTAAATTTGTATTGTGGTTGCTTTCCGGCATAATTTAAAGCTTTATTCACTTTCGCTTTAAATTGCGTCAGCTCCACTTCTTCCGACTCCGTATCTCCGTCAGTCTCTGGTAACTCAGAGCTGGCGGAGCTAGTGTCGGAGTCAGAGCCGGAAGTCGACTGCCAGAGCACGTCCGGGATCCCGTGCTTTTTCTTGTGGCCCCGGCCCCGCTCCTCCCCCTGGGGGTGGTGCCGATCCCGCCCCCTGGGCTGGCCCTGCCTCCCGCAAGGGGAGGTCTCTCCCTTAGATGGAAACAGCATTGAGCACGGCTCTTGGCTGGGCATGCGCCCTCTGCCGCTCTCCCGCGCACGCGCGTTTGCAGCTCCCTCTTCCCGCGCATGCGCAGCAGCGAACACCCCCACTCTTTGTCCATTCCCACCAGTGAGACCCTGGCCCCGCCCATCTCCTTGCTCGCCAGCGCCATTTTGAGCTGCATGGGGGGGAGGGGGCGGCCGTCCTCGCCCCTTCCCTAGCTCTTCTCTCGTTTTCCCTTGCTTCGTTTGTTAATTCTTCCCAAAAAGATCTCGCATATTGCTGCGCTTCCAACATGGATTCGCTGGCCGGCGGCGGAGAGACAGATGAGGAAACCGCAGGCGTTTGGGAAGATTCTGCGGGGGCGGTGGACCCGGCGGGCTTGGCGGGAGGGTCGGGAGGTTCTCTGGGGGCCCCGGGGCGTTTGGATTCAGGTTCGGGGAGGAGGGAAGCGCGCTCGGTCCCCGCAAACCCCCGTTTTCTGATGGACCGTTCTCGGGGTCTCTCTGTGTCACTGCCCCCACCCCTAGCTTAGGGGTAGCTAATAAACATGCCCGCGCGGCTCTCCAAGTCTCTTGTTCCTCCGGCGCTTGGCGTAAAGCCGTTTCTACTTTCCCCCATGCTTTGAGACTTCTGCCGCTGCCTGAGGATTTAGTGTCCTCCGCTAGAACGTTAGTACATTTCTCCCACACCTCCGGGTGCAATATTTCTATGGGGCACTCGATCGCCCCAAGCTCCAGGAGTTTTGCAATAGCAAGATAAAAATCCTTGATCTTACACCTAATTCCCCGTTGCTTATAGAGTGAACTCACGACCTTTCCGACTGCTTCCATGGTGACCGTGGGTCCTCTTGGGAACGTCTTCCCCGCCTGAAGTCAGCTTCGCTGCTCCAGCCGCTGATTTTGTCCAGGTGACCCCCACTGCCCGAGCTTTTTCTTCTTTTTCTTCTTCCTTTTTCCTCTTTTTTCTCCTGGGTTTCAGCACCATAAATGTTGCCCTCTGCTATGAAGGCATGGCGACCTGGTTCAAAGATGTCAGCACGGCAGCTCAGCCTTCCCCGATGCCACTCGGTCCATAGACACACAGACACCAATGTGGTGGATGGTCAAATGGCGTTTATTATCTTATCTCCTGGGATTAAATAGTCTGGGGGCTTCTCTAGTCAGGAAAGGGGGATTGTGGGATAGCTAGGGTTAGTAAGGAGTGGAAGACTACTGGGGTTAGGAAGACTGCATTCCTAAGGTGATACTTATCAGAGGGATGAAGGGGAGGGAGATTCCATGCTGCTCCTGCTTTCCGTCACATTGAGTAGTTCTTCCGTCCGCCTGTCCCTTACAGTAGAAATTATATTTGTATTAGTAATAATATTCAGTCATGTCTCATTCCTTAAACAAAACTGAGTTTCAGGAAAAAAATAAAGAAAAAAAGGAAAACAAAAAGAGGAAACCCCAGAAATGTAAGATGAAAAACATTTGGAGTACCTTGAAATTCTAATTCATAATTTAATACGGAAATTTTTAAGAATATTAGCAAGTCTGGTATCTTAGGTGACACAACAGAGATATAGTATTTAATTCAATAATGTAATCCCTTACTAGGATGTATATGTTATTAAATCATTATATGCACTTTTACTTGGCAGGATTATTAAAAAATTTTGCTTTGTGATGTCAGATTTTGGTAGCCCTCCACAAAGCATGAGGCAGAATTATTATTGTAACCAATGTTGCTAGCCTGGGTTCCATTGGTGTTGGTTTAGGATATTGTTCATCTTCCTTATGAAGTAATTTGTAAAAATTCCTATATTTTGAACTAAAACCTAGGACAGGGGAAATAAGCATCACCCCTGATTCAGTCGGACTTCTGTGACAAATCAGAAAAGATAATCTCAAGCAGAAACTGTCAGTATTGGGAACAAAAAAGCCAGATATATGCAGGAAAGGTAACATTCTCTTTCTCAGATGTAAAAATTAAAATTTATATCTGTCTGTATCTGTATGACATACCTGCTTACTGCAGCTCAAAAAGGATAATACAGGTGCTGGCATTTGTGACACCTTTTTCTGTGAAAACTGAATTTTACAGAAAACCAGCATAACTTTTTTCCCTTTTTTTGTGGAAAACTAATATATTTACAGCCCTATGGGTGTGTGAATTGTTTCAACATTCTATTATTTCTCTTGTAAACCACTGTTCTGCTAGGAATTTTGTATTACTAACACGTTCAAAATATTTTTGATTTCAACAGTTCTCTACTAAAAATGATTGCTGAAATCTCTTGATGGAGGGAAAAAAAACCGATAAAATAGATCTGGGCTCAGGCTGAAAGATATTTGACAGTTCTCAGCACTCCAGTTCCCAAAACAGTGAATAAAAACAGTGTTTAATATTTGATATCCCAAGCACAGTTAGTTGTGTCAGCATTTCTGATAAGAACATGGTTCTGTAGAAGAAGGTTTCTTTTTTAAAAAAGCCCCAAAAAATAACAGAATAATTCTTAACAAAGTTTTATTGACTTGGGACAAAATAGTTCTATAGACCTAAAGATAATAATCAGTCTTGTTGTATTTAACCTTCATGAAATATTTTATTTGTGCAATTTCAGAATATTCTACTTCCAAAAGAAACATTAAAAAAACCATTTAGGGCATTTAGGTGCAAAAGAAGATGCCACATGTAAGTACGGATAATTTTCAGGAGAAAATTTATCTGAGCATGAATACCTAGAATATTCAAAGAAATTTTATTCTTAATGAAAGACAGACAAAACTTTTGTTACTTTTACAATTTATAAATTGATGACAGTCTTCAGTGGCATTTCAAATGAAGGTTTTCAGAACTGAACTGAACTGAAGATGAATCTTCTGCTGTGTAAAAAAGGGGTTAGAGTCCTCTGAGGAAATAGCAGCTTATGTTATGTCCTATCCACTTCCACATCTGATGCCCGGAGAGTTTAAGGTAAACTTTCCTATCCCAGGTGAAGACAATTAGAATTTATTTTAATCTGCTGCTATTTCATGGTGTGAACTCCTAGTGAGCCCAGCTGCTCACATGCTAGGCCTGTAGTTGTTTCTGCTGCTCTATGCATTTTGGAATTATCCTTCTCTCTCAAGGTACATCAGGGGCTTTCTTGGCTCATCCCTCCTCCTGTGCCACGCAACAGGTGAAATTCAGAGGCAAAAGCAGCTCTTGATTCCCCTGCTACCACTAATGCTCATGACAAAGTGCCACCAATTTTTGTTACTTCCTTTAAGAGCCTTCAGCATCACCTCTTAAACAGGCCTGAATATGTAAATGATGCATCTCTTCCATCTAAACCTGTGTATCACTGGGGTAGTCAAATGTGCCTATGGGTTTTTACGAAGATATATATTAAAATTTGTGCTTTTCTGAATATTTCTGTGCAGGTCAGTAGTGTCTTTTGTGCTTCTTGAATCCATTAATTCTAATAAAATGTATATAATCAGATAAGGCACAACACAGTTAAACACTAAGATAATTTATATACAAGAAACATTTTATGCAGGGCATGATGATAATGTTTTGCTACTTTAAACACCCATGAAACTAAAATACAACTAAAGAGCTCCTCATGTAGCTTTGACAGCAGAATGAGTTCAGCTTGGTAACACAACTAATTTAAATCATGCAACTTTAATGATGTGCTCTTTTGGATTTGTTTTTACTTTTCATGAAGCACATTTTGATCATTTTACTTTGAAAACTGCATCCTTTAAAACTTTTAACTCAATTTCCTAGAACTTAGCTTTTCTGCTAAAAAAAAAAATCTCATTCAATATGTCCCTTTAACCAGGTGTTTGGAAGAACTTAACATACACAATTTTTGACTGTACTAACATTTTTCATAAGAAAAAAGCCCCATTCATTTGAAATGAGATTTAGCTTGAATAATTGGCGTTTGGCAGGGCTGGTGATGCTTCTGAATAAGTACAGAGTTCCATAATAATAAATAGATTTGGTGCATGTTCATATTCTTGGATTTCCTGCATTCATTAATTGTTCCTTAGGGGGACAAATTTTTTGGAAAGCTCAAAACCTTTTTCAGGCACACATGATAAGCCAGACATAGAAGCATCTTGTAGCAAACCCTCGCACAACTGCAAATTTATCAGCCAACAGTGCACAGCTCTAACATATGTATCTGTGTTCTTGTGCAGAACAAAATAAAAAATATTTTAAAGATGTGCATGTGCACAAAAAATGGACAATGCAGGGTGTGAAGGCTCTGCATCAATCCTCTGGTATGTCAGCTGTCTCCTGTAGAAATAACTTCCCCAGGGAAAACTGAAAAATGGAAATTTGTTTTTTGCTTATTTTTTTGTTGATAACACATACATGGCCTCCATTTAATACTGCAGTAGCATATAGGATAAAGAAATATTGAAATCATTTATTGGAGAAGGTTTTAGATAAGCTAATGAGTGAAACATGACAGACAGGCTCAGTAGGTAAGTAGAGATTAGCCATGAACAAAAATTCCTACTAAAAGTACACAAATCCCCCTTATATTTTATTTTATAGTAGAGTACTATGCCATTTTGTCCCTTTTTCAGGCTAGGTTTTTGGTACATACCTATGAAATTTAACACAATACAAATACAAGTAATTATGGTATCAGAATTCTTTTTTTTTTGCTCTCTAAAATTCAAAGAGCAAAACTAGCTGTAATACATTATTATTTATATACTTATTTTACCACAACTACTTGTTACTGTTAATTATTATTGTTAGGTATTAGTCAAGCCAGGTTTTTCTACATGGGTGTAATGAAATAAAACTAGATTACGTGAGAAGAAATATACATATATATTTAAAGACTACATAGCTGAGTATTGAAAAATCTTGTACAGGACCTGCAAAACAGATTTCTAAGCATCAGTTTATGTGTTATAAATTTGCAATGGAAATCCTATTTGGAAGGAAGGAGATTTTGTAGACTTTACCCATTGTGTCCTGAGAGCTGTGGGCTCATTGACTATTCATAGATGATTGTATCAATAATGTTTTAGTATTTATATTTCCCTGAGTCATTTGATGTATTTTCTGGGTAATCATTATATACAAAAGATAAATAATTCTCATTCCTGATACTCTCATTCAGATTGTATCCCTGAGGAAATAGAATTGACTTTTATTTGTTTGGAGGACAAGGTGAAGTAAATACCTTGCCTATCACAGTACTGCAAAGCCCCTTAAATGGCGTAGAAGAATTTCTGATAAGGGACATATTTGCATCCATTTGAATCCTATTCTCAAACAGAGGCTGGATAACAGAGGAGGAAGGTGAAGGAAAGTGAAGGAATCTAAAGCTCTTCTACCGGCTTTCCCTACTAGTTCCACTTTTTCCTCTCATCTGACCCTTGTCCCCTTCCAGTTCTGTAAAACACTCGGACATATGTAAATATACATCATTGCTTTGAGAGTGTTTTCCCTTTGATTATTTTTGCCATTCATTATTACTGTAATTTGTGAAAACATGCAGTGGTTAACTATGTTATTAAATCTGCAATTTTATGAGTATTTTGCACTGTTAATATATCTTATTTATAATTATTGCTCTGCTAATTATCTCTTTCTAGAAAGGGATTAACTTTATTCAGCAGGGATGGTTTTGCTGAAGTGCAAAGGGTCGGAAGCCCAAAAACTGATGCTAAAAAAGACCTGCGTAAACTTCCATCCCAGGGATAGTGCCGCTTAGAGATTGTAATGTGGCACAACAAGGGAAAACATGCCATGACCAAGCTACAAAGCACTCCACCAGAATTATTCCTAGGCACCTTTCTTCCTAAGGTGGCTGAACATTGATCGGGAACTGCTCACTGTTTAATTCTTTCCACTAAATATCAGACTGCCTTGGTGACAGATGCTGCTCTCTGAGCACTGTCACATTCGCATTCTAATTACTCAGGAAATCAGCAGGTTTCTTTTTCCCCACCAAAACATCTACTTTTCCTCTTCTTCCCAAGGAACTCTGCCAAATTAATCTGTGTGCAGATAGTACTACTTAGCAACATTTTCCTCAAGTTTTTGTATCATGTTGAGAAGAAGCTTTTTGCTTTGTTTTCTCACTCTAATATATACTTCTAATATAAATGTGGAAAATCTGTATTGTTTTCTGTGCTCCTAGCAATTAATGTGGTAATTTAAAAGATTTGCATAATAAATACTTTCTTTCCCAGCTTAGGTACCTTAGAAAACTACTTATAATTGTGTAAGACATGCTCATATCTTGTACAGATACGGAAGAAAAATAGCTGTATTTTGTTTAAAGATGATTCTGATAAATGTAAATGTTAAAGTATATGTATGTATGTATGTGTATATATATATTTGTATAAATATATATTCATCAAGAATTTCTTGGGATAATACTTCAAAATATATTCAAATAAGGATTTTTATATCCAGTTATAGTAATTCCAACATTTAAATTCCAGATCTATGCAGACAGATGTCAATGAAATTATCCTTAATTTTTTATACAATAAACTTATGAATACTTATCCTCTTATTTTCTGGTGCTACACTTGCCCTTCTGAATCCCTTCTGGCTCTGACTGTGGGAGTTTTATCCATCCCCAAGCAAAGAGACTGGAAATGTTGGAGTGAGCACCAGCACCCCCAGATCTCTCTGGAAGGAATATGATGCTGCCAGTCGGATCCATTCCTTCTCAGTCCTGGAGTTCCCTTGGTTTTCTTTCCATGCTTTTCTCATTCATGCCTGCTTCCTGTGCCTTGATTCCAGGAAAGGGGTGAAAGATGCACTGCAAGCCTCAGGGGCTGTTTGCAATACACATAAATCATTTCAATTGAATACACTTCCCCATCCTATTGCTCTCATTACCTTATAATTTTATGGGCTTTTTTTCATATCAGGCTTTCCTATCATGAATCTCAATAAAAACCATAATTTACAGCAAAAGGGGCCAAATTATCTCAATTACTTTTATTTCTTAGAAGAAAGTCTCTGTCCTGTGTTGTGTTCTGTGACTATTTACTATTAAACAAACAGCTGGAGAGACTCATTTGGTTATCAATTACTGTCTGTATAACAGAAATCCCAGGTGTTTTACAGAAGTCTGCAGGTTATGCATTAGTTTCAAACGTGAAACTCTATCAAATGCTGTCAGAAAAGTCTATGTACAATACATGTCATATAATACACTGTTTGGTGACTACAGTAAAAATACCTTCAAATAACTCCGATAATTTAATGAGGCATACTGGTCTCACCTGAAATCAAAATAGCTATTGTTTCCTCAACCGGACTTCTAAGTTCCAGAATATGCTCCTCTTTTAAGTATTCTGAAGATGTCTTCTACAAAAATATGATGTCCTTGTGATTGTGTATAAAATCAATTGTCCATTGCTCAAAAAAGACATTTTTTCCTAACCCATAATTATCTCCATCCAGACGACTTGTTCTCCAAAATAAATCCTTCTGCTTTTAAAAGAATCTGACCTGACTGCATAAAAAAAAATGAAATGCATGATTGTTTTTGAGAGACATCCTTTTTTTTTTCCCCGCAACTTTGTCACCGACCAATCAACACAGCCATAGGCTTTCTCTTGTTTCTAATTTGCACAAAATAAAGGAGCACTGATAAAAAGACAGAAATTTTGGAAGGCTTTATATAGAAGCTGAATATTTATAAATTATCTCATCACCAATATCTGATTGTCAGATTGCCTGAAACTTTCTGTTCCTTGGTGATATTGTGTTCTACACGAAGAACACCAACACATTTAACAGATTGCTCTGATGTTTTTCTGTTTGGGTGTCTGGTCCAAGGGTAATTTTACATCAATAATACAATTTTGTTCATACCAGTGAAACTCTGCATTAATGCTACCCTAACTCTAAGCATCAAAAAAATCCAGAAAGAAACAAAGGGACCTTGATATGAGTTCATCATCTTTTGAAGGTTTGCAGCTAAATGACCTAGAGAATTCTTCTGAGACTAAATTTCAACTGACATTTTAGAAACTGGTTGATAATCACTAATATTCCAGGTCAGAGTGTCATCCTCAAAATTTTTACAGTAGTTATAACCTTAGCTATGGAATGCCTTGTTAATTCTGCTTTTGGCACCATAATTTGGCAGTTTTATTAAGATATTATATGTAAATATATACATATATATTAAAAACTTTGATCTCTGTCAAGAATCCTGAATTGAAATGAAAAAAAGACCTTGACATATGGTTCTGGTAGGTAATGTTAGCTGCCAATGACCACTTAGATTGTAACCTTAACCTTATCCCTTCTTTTTTTTCCTCAGCCTGGTCCCTAGGTACTACATAAATGTGCACATCTTGAAAGACAAAGCTTGCAAGGAGATTTAAATATAATTAGTGGAAGAGTTTTTATGTTGGACAAAGTAAAATGGTTATTCTAATTAATTAATATCTTTATTCAAAAACTGCCCCTACAAGAGTACCACCCCTGCAATAATAATGCTGATGGGATAAAACTAATTGTTGTACTGAATGTTGAGTTAATTAAAAATAAAACAAGCAAACAAGAATTATTACTCAAGAATATCTGTAAGATTTTCTGCTCACTGCTACTAAAATGAATGATGTCAAAGAGGGTTATTCTCAATTTTGTAACAGCAAGTGAACTTTTTTTTTAATTATAAAAAAAGCATAATAAAGAACTATGGGATTTTTATTTAAAAATATCTGTAATGTTAAACATCACCATAGCTAATGATAACTTGATTCATTCTGAATTTCTGCATATACATTTTGCAGCAAGACTCTTCAGCTCAATTTGCTGCCATTGTTTGGTTTTTACATCAGCTATCCGCTTTGGCCCACTTTGGAAGACTCCTTGGTACCTGAATCAGTCAATTTGGTATCAGTCAATTTCCCCTTGCTTTATTATTTTAATTATTATTGTCACTATACTCCTTTAGAGCCTTTTGTTTTAGTTACGGTTTCAAAGTTTTGTAGCATTTCAAACTGCGTATGAAATGTTGCATTCAGTAATTTAAAACAGACTTTGTTTCTCCTGTAAGAAATAGGTAGTATTAGCTACTATGCACCATTCTAACTGGTCTTTTTCGTGGGTAACACATAGCTAAGAAAGGACTGCGTGACCCAAGTTTATGTTAAATACCAAGTACAAAGTAACTTAAAATTGTATACTAAGAATATTTCTCCTTCCCACCGCTATCCTTTAATTTTTTCAAAAGTTATGTAGATTCTAGTTTTATTGAATTGTCAGGTTTTTAAAAGCCTCTAATCTTTTAAAAATCAATTTTAAAGTTGACTTCTGGCTTCCTAATTCATAACTTTTGTCTCTTGTCATTTGATCCTTGAATGATGTAGATATCATTCTTTTCATCTGAATAAATAGCTGAAGAAGAAAGCTTAGTATCATCGCTATTTCATTCTCTCCTTTCTGTGAATTCAGATAGATTTCCTAGGAGGGATGCTCTTTCTCTTCCCTTTGACATTTCTCTATCCTGTTTGCACGTACATGCTTTTTCTATTTTTCTTTTATGCTTCATATTTTTTGATGATTTTCATTTTCACTTTAATCTCAAGAGGAGAACGCTGTGTTGAGGCTCATGCTGTAGCTATATACTTGTTAAAGATTTCATGTAGTATTTCTCGAACTGGGGTTCACAAAAGCAAGTAAAAGGGGAAATAAAATTGGATGGCAGAAGTCAGCAGCCATTCAGAGCTACCTGAGTCAGCAGCTACTTTAGAGGGGGAAGTGAAGAGCAGAACTTTTGACAGCAAATGGTTACATGAGCAGACTACCATTACCTTTTGGCAGCAGTGCAGTTTCAACAGTAAAGTGGAATGAGCATAAACATCTGCATTTAGTGATTGCAGTGTATTTCCACCTCAGCTCCTCAGAAGGAAATCCATAACTTTCCTCCAGAAAATATAAGCTACTGCCAGCTAAGGATTACATGGTAGGTGAGGATGAGTGTCAACATTTTAAAAAACTGGATTTACAAATACCTTTGCAAATAACACTGAGCTCATCAGATTATGACAGAGTTAGAATAAATGGCCTACAAATCTATTAGATTGAAGAAGCATCAAAGACAGAAGCGCACATGATGCAAGAAATGTATTTTTTGCAGATGAAGACAGTATTTTCACAGAATTTAGATGAAGACTAATGGTGGTCCCTTGTGCAAGGACAAGATGGCGGTAAGACGTCACCGCCCAGTATCTTTGTGAGGCAAGAGGTTTGCTGAGACAGAGTTGGGAAGAAAAGGTCAGGATCCAGTGATGTTATTGACAATACACGTATATATCAACTGAACTTGACTTACGATTTAGATCGAAATCATGGAGCTCCAAGTCTTCCTTAGAGGAAACCTTCTGGTAACCACTCTTCGTTACTCATGACGTTCAGGACCAGCTGAAGCACCAAAGCAGGGGGATAACAGCTGTTTCTAAGTTATGACACCTGCATCAGGCTTTGATTTGATGCTTGCTTACTTCAGCATTCAGAAAATTAATCTGGCCACTTTTAACTATTTTTTCCCAAACATTTCTTCCTTTCAGGAAAAAGTAGATTTGCTGCTGAAGAAAATACAGAAATCACAGATGCAGTGAAAACAGGTAACCATGAATTTCCTCTTCCTCCTGGAATGGATTTCCAGTAGAACTGTTTAATTAAACTGAGGTATAATAATGCATGAGAAGATATTTTATATTTAGGAATATCGAATTGCTATAACATGGAAAAAATATAGGACAGCAAAGGAAGGGACACTCAAGAACGAAAATGAAGTTAAAAAAATTGCCATCTGTCATGGTTACAAAACCAGGGGGTGGAGCCTTGGAATGCCATATTTGCCCTTTGGTTGTCAAAACCAGCACAGCATTTACAGTTTTTTTACCTTCTGTCTAGTTCAAACAAAGAAACAAGTGAGTGTTTTAGGGCACTATCCCTTTAAGGTAAACAGACTACAGGAATAAACAAATAAAGCTGTTCACTGTTCTCAGAAGAAGAAGAATGCAGGTCAGATACAGCAGAAGGAAAGTAATTTATTTCAATTGTGGTAAACAAAAGCAAGTATGCAAGTTAAATAGAAACCCAGTCTTGTAATATATGCTCTCAGATGAGTTTGTTCTCCTTTCCCCATTTGGCAATACAACTTTAAAAGAGGATGCATTGAAATTTCTCCCTTTGGAAATATTCCATTATTCTGCTTCCCCAGCTTATGTTCTAATTATCCCATTGGGAGGATAATGTTCTAATTAAGTAGCCTGTATGTAGGCCTGTTTTATTCCTTTATGGACATATAAAATCCCTAAGCAAATTTTCTAGGTTTTGACAACCCTTTTATGCAGAAATCATTCCTAATATCCAGTCTAAACTTCCCCTGGTACAACTTGAGGCTGTTCCCTCTTGTTATGTTTATTACTTGGGAGAAGTGACCAAAGCCCACCTGGCTGCAAACACAATAACTAAGGATCCTCTGTAACCATTGGCTCAGTTCAGATTATATGTTGCAAGATGTGAATGATTATGCTATTTACTGAATATTTTTTGTGAGGGAAGAGTAATTCTCATTAGTCTTACTTTCATTAACTTGTGGATAGCTTATTGCATTGGTTTTCAGTTGTGTTTTGTTGCTTTTCCTGCTGAGATTCTTATGGTTTTCCTTTGATGATACCTCCATGTTTCTCATAGAATGGATTCTAAAATCTAAAAAATTACATCACAACTAAATTATTTTATTCACACTTCTCCTTGATCATAGAAATAAAGACTGTGGAGATTTTTTTTCATATTAAGAGCCATTACTTATGTCCAAAAATATATATTATGTTCAGAATGTCAGAATATGAGAACAAATGGACACTGATATGATCTGTACTCTGCTGCCTTGTCAGACTTGATAAATAGACTACAGCTGGGGTTCAGAGAATCATAGAATGGCTTGGGTTGAAAGAGACCTTAAAGGTCATCCAGTTCCAAGCCCCCTGCCATGGACTTTTCACTAGATGAGGTTGCACAGGGCCCCATCCAACCTGGCCTTGATTATTTTCAGAGATAAGGCATCCTCAGGTTCTCTGGGCAACCTGTGCCAGTGCCTCACCGCTCTGAGTATTTGCTGTTAAAAAGCTTTTAATAGAGATATAGGTTATGGTTTACAGATTTTACTACTAATATTTTATTAAAATCTTGTTTTTCACTCATCCTGTGGACCCAGTTCTAAGTATCACATATTTGTAAGTCAAGACAGGACTGAAATTTATTTATATAAATGGCTTTATTAAAAATCAAAAACAAAATGTGAAATTTTGGGCCCTGTAAAAAATGTCCATATTGGCTTCACCACTGACTTAGAGCCAGGAATTTACTCTAGGTATAAAAGATGCATATATATTATATATGGGGCAATTTTTTCCCATGGACTTTTGTGGCCAGAGTCAGTAAGTAAATTTTTCTTAGTTTTTCTCTTGCTTTTACTATACAACTACCACAAAGCATTCCCATGGTTTTTGTCTTCTTTGTACTTAATAATAAAAATCAATATCTGTAAAACCTGCGCCATGACACATTTATGTCAAAATAAGCCCCAAAACTGAGTGGAATTTAGCAAGATGGCTAAATGCATTTCCAGATCAGAGGCCACTGGAAAGCATCAGTTGTGATCAAGGAAATTCTAAACATGGAAATTCAGTCACAATGCTCCTAGTGAAAACACTACCAAAGATTTAACAATTACAATGCCTTGTTCTGAACCTCTGCTTATCCACAACTACAGCACAGGGAACCACTGATTTTGGAATCAGAAATCCAAATTATTTTATTTTTTATGTTTTTGACTCAGATCTTCTCTAATAATAGAACATGGCAAAATTTTCTGGGGAGGGAACCATTACTTGAGCCATGTAGAGACAACATTACTTAAAGTAATTTATAGTTGCAAGTCAACCTATTCAAGATACATTTTCCAGATTCTTATGATAAAAAACTTGGATTAATTCTGGTTATTTCATTTTGCATTACAGTGACAAACTTTGATTAGAAAAGTCATACATGCAATATAAAAGACCAGACAAATTTTAATTCTCAATAGAAATTGTGAACTGGCTCTACCTTTATTTACTTTTACAAGACTGGAAGATGGGAGAGATTTATCTTAAATATATAGTTTCCTCTCAATGTGTTTCCCTTAGCTGTGCTGAATGCTAGCAAGACTTCACTATAACTGTAACACCATCACCAAACACTTCTGAAACATAAGAGTTTCAGATTATTGTGCTCTCAGTACAGTAATAAATTATGGAAGTCTAAAAGAAAATTGGTTGTATTTCACATACTGAAAATGAGAGTTCAAGGTAGAAAATCTTCCTTCTCTGCTTTTGTGTGTCTAGTTATTTTAGTTCTCCTTACATCAAGCTTACTCCAAGCTCACTGAAGATTTTAGGAGTTTTGCCTGCATGAATGCCTAAAGACAAGAGTCCTGTGGTTTGTTGTATGAGATTTTACACTACTTGGAAAACTCTTCTAAAGACCTATGAAAATATAAATCAATAATTCAAAGTCACCTAGAACTTTACTCCCTAAAATCTAAAATGAATTAAAAAGAAGTCTGATATTTACTACTTCAGGTTCATTAGGTTAATCCATATGGAACATCTTTAAACTCACACTATTTGCCCCTGTGGAGCTTTTACAGTTTTATAAATCAATGTTGAGGTATGATTTGACCCACCAGACAGAAAAAGCATTTTTGAACTTCTTGCAATGTATTCCACCAATTAGTATCAACGGGGTCTTAAAGCTCTTAGTTATATGTCTTCTGAAAATACACACAATGGCAAAAAGTTTGGAATTTTTGTGAAATGTTTACTGAAAAACAGTGCAGGTTTATTTGCAGTACTTTTCAAAATGAAATAAGTTCAATTTCTTTAACTGTCTTTCTCTCTCACAAGTATATATAAGGATTTAGCCATAGGGCAAACCATGCATCCTGCAGTTCAGTTCCATCCAGCTATGCCAAAACTTTCCAGGACTTGTGTTTGTGTTAAATTTGTGTTAAAATAACAGAATCAGGTGGCAGTGCAGAGCTCATGCTTTACAGTGCTCTGTTTTCTAGCAATTTCTGTGTGGAATATAACTCTTAGCATTGTAGTTTCTCTTTTCTTGCTTATGGGATCCTTCCTCGTCTGAGTTCAGGATTTAACATGCAACCCAAAAGAAAAAGAACAGATGTAAAAGATAATCTGCACTGTCTTACTGCAATTTGTTGCAGCTGTTCTACTACATTTGCATAATATCTTTTTTTATCAGGGAAATCTTCATAAATACGTATTTCTTGTTCACTGTAGAAAAGTATAAATGTGCAGAAGTACAATGTGCATTTGGAATAACTGAATCTGACCCCTGTTAACTACTTACAGGAAAAGAATTTAATTTTGACTGCTTAGGTTAATCTATTTTTCCCATAACATAACATATAACAATTTTATCTCATACACCACAAAGAAAAAAATATAGTGTCAATTAAAGTTCTATTTTTATTTGTAAGTTTAAACATTAATACTTATTTTCCCTAATTTATATTCCTAAGAAGGTACCTCTGAAGCAGAATCTTCTAGATATCAGATTAATGTTGAAGAAACACCATTTTCACTATTAACTTTTTGCTATTATTCTGCTATGACCCCATTTTTGTTCAGACAATTTGAGGTACAACATCAGAATGGAAAATTGTCTTTACATACATCTTAAGCGATCATTTTCTGGAATCAGAAAACTTGCTTTTCCCAATAAGACTGTCTCTGCCTCAGATTAATAATATTTAAATACAAAAAAGGAGGGTAGTTAACACAGTGCATCGCATTTATTTTCAATATTACATTATAGCCAAACACTATGGATAACAGTCGGTTGTATTTCATAATTTTTCTACTGTAAAAACTATTTAAAGTCATTACATTTTAACGTATGATCTGACTGTTCTTGTAAAATAATATAAAAATATTTTATTTTCTATATTTTGATTTGCAACCTTAGAAATTTTTAGTACTTTTATTTCAGTAACATAAGGTAAATAGCACAGAAACCTATTATTTCTGTGACCCAACAACTGTCCCATTTTGACTGTAAATTAGTTTGTTACAATACTTTTTTCATCCAGACTAAAAATACTTTAACGTTCTCAGTTACTTTGCATCAAAGTTTTTAAGCTTGTAATCAAATCAGTAGTTAATGTTTCATGGATATACTGAATATAGTTAATACAAATATATTGTCTATGTTTATAATAGAATGTAATGTTTATGTTTAAATCATAGAATCATAGAATGGGCTGGGCTGGGACCTTAAAAATCATCTCCTTCCAACCCCTCTAACATGGGCAGGGACACCTTCCACTAGACCAGGTTGCTCAGACCCCATGCAACCTGGCCTTGAACAATTCCAGGGATGGGGCATCATAGCTGTTGTTTTAAAACACCTTTTCAAGGCAATTATGTGCAGTTTTTATGTTATTTCCTGTTATTAGAATATTCCTCTTTTCAATAGGAAATCTAAAATTGCATCAGTTCTAGTCTTACCACCTTTGCACAGAGGTAAACTGACTTCTTTAGCTTGTTTATTCTGCAAAAAAGTCTTAAATAATCAAAGAATTAATATGGGCTAAAATGAAGTGGTTATGCAATTTTAAAAAAGCTTTATATTAAATTGCAATTCTTCAGGGATAACTTACAGCAATTTGATTAAATTCATGGAGCCTGTGAGAAAATAACTAGAGAATCTCAAGTTACAGAATGAATGTTTTACCAGTGTTCTGAGTAAAGGAAACTTTCTGATGGACATCTTTAATATGTGGCAGTTAAACAATACCTATTGGACTTGCATATCTTCAAAGAAGGAACTGTCTTATTCAAGGTCTAATTAAAGATACTTGTATATCTGTGCGAAGACTAAAAATCACAAACTAGAGCAAGTTCTCTTTAATGACAGTTTGTTAGAATTTGATTTCTTATTATGAATATCAGAATCAAATTGTTCTGAATCTCATACACACATGATTCTGAAGGGGGAATATGAAATTTTCAAACTTTTTTTTTAACAGAATTCTTAATAAAGTTGTTCCATTATAAAGGACTACAGGTTTTGAAATGAGTGTGGAATTTATTAAGAAATGTGTCATAAATGCTCAGCAAGGAGGGCACAGCAAATGGGTTTATGTTTGCAGGCATAAACTACATAATTTAGTCAAGGTGCTTGTATAGAATGTCCAGAATCTCTAAAAGTTTGCAGATTATTTTCTCTGATACCTCTATGTTACACCTCATATATTTGATTACAGATTTAATATTCTAAGTTTTGCTACTGTGCCAGGAAATATACAGAACCTCCATTTGAAAGAGTGTTTACTATCTAGAATTGAATGCATGTTGGAAATTTTGTAAACACTACTTAACTGGAATACCGATGTAAATATTTTTCTTAGGATTGTAGATTTTTTTCCGGTAATATTATCTCTTGAGAGCAAAATCATAAATGTGCTATTGAACATGGCCATGAAAGCAGATTTAGAAACACATTATACAGAGCTTGGTTTCTCCATGCACTCTTATACCAAAATAAACAGAGGATTTGGTTTACTTTCCTCATAATCTTTTTAAGCTTATTTTTTGCATCCACAACATAGAATCATAGAATCATCAAGGTTGCAAAAGACCTCCAGGACTATCAAGTCCAACCTTTGATTGAACATCACCTCGTCAACCAAACGAGACCACTGAGTGTGACTTCCTTGTTGTTTATTTAATACCTCCAGGGATGGTGACTCCACTACCTCCCTGGGCAGCCTCTTTCAGTGTTTGACAACCCTTTCCATTCTTCCTGATGTGCAGCCTGAACCTCCCCTGGCACAGCTTGAGGCTATGTCCTCTTTTCCTGTCAAAAACATAAGCCAACATGTCTTAATTTTAGATTTTCATTCCAGGGTTATTAATAGAGAGTTTGGAGAGGAATACAAACAGCAGGTCTGAATTTATATAGGGTATAATAACACCAAGGTACATTAAAAAACCCACATTCTTTGGAATTAAAAAATACTCAGCAACTAAAGAGTGACAATTAAATTGAAGGAAATGTGACTCACTCATGCAGTGTCATATTTGTCAGGTACACGATCACATACTTCCTCACTTCACAATCATTTCTTATTAAATTTAGTACAGTATACAGGGAGCACTGTAGTAAAACTGTATCACAGTGCACACAGGCAGGGAGTTTCTGCATCTGGAAATAAGGCAGACAGGATGCCAGAGTATATAGGTGTTAGTTCTTTATATATACAAACAAGGATACAAAAAGGTACACATATCTTTTTTCAAGGAGCTACTGAGGTTTTGGGTATAATGTAGGAGTCAGCTTAGTCTATTTTCAAGACAGATAAATCTGAGAGAGAAGAGGCACAGAGAACGTTTAAGGGAATGCAAAATCTTTTTGTGAGAAGTGATTGAAAATTCTTGATTTGCTTAGACCAGTACACTGCAATCTCGCAAAAGATATGCTTTTTCTCTATAAATATATGGGAGAAGAGTTGAATGTAGAACAAAGGAAAATTGCTCTGGGATTGACAGGTGTTTTAGGTAAAAAAGCAAATCAGTGTAAAATTGTGCTCAATACAGGATTCAAAATTGTTGCACTTTATGATTTTGTGTTGTAGGGACAGTGCTTGATAAATTAAGAATTCTGTCCAACCTTATGGATTTCAGGCTTTTATTCAAAAACACAAAGTTTAGAAATACATTTTTCTAAGATTTTTTACCTCTATTGCTGTAATTCGTAGCTACTGTCTTCTCTTCTAAACAATATTTTGACCCAGTTCTTACTCATTTTGAGCCATATCCCCTTTGCCTTTGAGTTTTGTCTCTTCTCTACTCTGCATTTATCAAATGCTGATTTTAGATTCTGGTCCCTCTGTATATCCATCCACCCATCAGTGCTTCCTACTGATTCCCCAATATCCCTCCCTCTCCTCGCACCAATTTCCTCACTTCTGTTTCCTTGTATTACCTGGCTTGTGTCTTAGTTCTCTTCATATTCCCACTTTTCAACGTTCAGCTTTCTGCGCTGCCACGTTTCTGTTTAGTCCTTCTGCTCCCTAATTCCCTTACAACTGGTCACCAGACATGGGAGCAGGATCATTGCTGAGAACACAAAGAGAATGCCTTTCTGCTCTTCCCTGTGTCGTGTCACAACCAGCAAGAAGAACAAATCTCATACACTGTTTTCAGCTCTGAAGAGCCTAGTCCTGAAGAATTCTCTTGGTCATTTAGATGAAAAACTTCAAAAGATGATGAACTCATATCAAGGTCCCTTTGTTTCTTTCTAGATTTTTTTGATGCTTAGAGTTAGGGTAGCATTAATGCAGAGTTTCACTGGTATGAGCAAAATTATGTTATTGATGTAAAATTACCCTTGGACCAGACACCCAAACAGAAAAACATCAGAGCAATCTGTTAAATGTGTTGGTGTTCTTCGTGTAGAACACAATATCACCAAGGAACAGAAAGTTTCAGGCAATCTGAAGCACAAGCACTGTTACCAGAAATTTATAAACTAGCAGCAAAAAATTATAACAGTGGTATCACATGCAGCCTGCTTAAATTGATTAATAAATTTTAAATGTGTCTTAAAAATCTGAAGCTACATGACATGTCAGCAATGCTCATAAGGGTTTTGATCTGGGGTTTTTTTTCCTAGTGGATGTCACTAAAGACCTCTCAGAAAGAGCTGCTGACAATTTAGACTGAGAGTTTTCCTTTCAGGTAGGAGGGAAAAATGTGTTAAACATACATCAAGAATTACCAAAAGTCAATGTCTGGAGTGAACACAGTGTATGTGCATGCTGAAGATACATATTGTATGGTGTCAAAATTGAATCACATTTTTATATAATGGTACTTCAACTGATCAATTTTTATAGTCAAGGAAAATCTTAAATTACACAATATTTTAATGGAAGAAAATAAGGTAAATCAGTAATCAATATATCTTTGAAGCAATGCTGACGTAAATTGTATATAAATTTACTCAATAATTGGAAAAAAGTCATACATACTTTACTGTTACAGTATGAGCTGTTAGAAAATAACAGCAGTTCTTTAAGTGAAAGATACTTAAACCATTCTAACAGACATAAACCCCTGCCTTAAAATGAAAATTCTAGTCTTGACCTCATCAGGAAGATACAGAACACATTGATTATGTGGAAACCTATAGGAAGCAAGAGTAATTAGACTGATTTGCATACCTAAATTAACATAATTGTTTTTAAATACCAATGGTTTAAAACCCCAAGCGAGTTTTGGACTGTAATTGTAATGAGTGTGATTTACAGGAAAAGGCAGCAGTTCAACTTCCCAAGTGATCCATCTTACTAAGGATATAATTTTAATTTTGCACTTAATTACTGTTTAAGAGATATGCTACACAAGTGTCATTGTACATCTCTAGTTCTCTGAGGACTGAAGAGATTTTATTTAATCTTTGCTTACCATCTTCTGAAATGCAAGAGTTTATGTTTGTAAGTAGTACACAGTGCATTTGAATGCTGCCTTTAAATGGTTGGGAGACATTGCCAAGAACTGTTTGGAATCTGGTTGATGTGATTGGTTGCAGTTACCTCAACTCACTTCAAACCTATGGAACTGATCAAGCTTCCCTCAGCTTCCTGGGCAGTGAGTACAGAGAGAGAGGGCTAGAGATTTCAAATAATTTGGCAGAGAAAATATTTTGCAGTTGAGTATCAAAACTTCTCTGCAAATAAAATCAGAGGTCAATTCGTACTTCTTGCAGTAGATGGGAATTTTGTCATAGGCTTTAGCAGTATAGAGAAAGTCCCCAGTTCTTAGTTATTTATATAATATTAAAATTGTTATAGAAAGATTAAATATTGCTGGAACCTGTTTTTAAAGCTAAGCCTTCATGTTTTGAAAAATCACTTGATTTCTTAGTTATGATTAAGAATATTCTATAATTTTCCTGATAATAGGAATTATAAGAAAACTGCAAAATGCTTCAAACTTATAACAGTAAAGAAAAAGCCTATTCCTGGTTTTCCTAACTACATTTTCAATGTCCTGTGACAAATGCATTTAATGCTTCTGTAAAATTTCTTGGGAAAATAAAAAGCTAATTTAAAGGATAAGCAAAAGGAGTAAATTGCTATGTTCTTTCCCTGACCACAATGGTAGTTTTGAAATGAAGAAGGAAAAAACAATTCACTACACCTAACTGATAAAACCATAACAGAATGATTTAATATAATTTTTAAACAAATTCTCTTGCACTTAAATTTCCATAACACGATAGAATAGCAGATAAATTACAAGAGTGTAATATACTTTCTTCAGTTCTAAACCCCACTTTATGCCAAGTAAACATCTTTGAGTTTAGTAATTTGCATATTTCAAACACTGACTTAATTTGAAAGATGTTACAATTGAGCAGAACAATGAACTACTAATTATGGCTTATTCCTTTTTTTTCCCTTTTGTCTTTTGTTCAATCATCTATGCTCTTTCTATGGACTGCAGTAGATTGTATCAAATTGTATCCTGCTAGTGACAACAGACTAATCATTTTAATTCCTCTCTTTGGCTAATAGCCCCTTGATTCATAGACATCTGCTATATTTTATTCCCTATTTCTTCTTTCTCAGGAAGACTTTTCTTATTCTAGCTGGAGAGGTTTCTCTATCCAGTTTTTTCTGAGTTTTAGTTTCATGTCATGTCTGTCTCAGAGTAAATGTTATAGATGATATCTGAGCAAGACTTTATGGATTCTTTTAATATGCCTTTTTTTCCTTGTATTCTTTCCCACAACCCAATTTTTTTTTTGCCTTTCAGAATAGTTTTTAATATTTTTGATCAACATCCAACTGTAGCAGCCAGTGCCAGGGAAAGGATTTTCGTTGCTGACACTGATGATTATCACTTTTGTAACAAAAGAAAGTGAGAAAGGTTCAGACAAGTCTTATATCCTGAGTACATATGAATTTCTAAAAGAAATCAGAAGATGCACAACTGACTAATGCTTTCACATTCTAATATCTTAATGGAAGTATAATTGTAAAGCTCAATGAAAAAAATAAAGTTTTCATGCTCCTTTGAACAGATAAGTATAATTTTCTATAACAACAAACCAGTGTAGAAGAACGAACTGTGACATCTAGGAAAAATGTGCACAAGGTCTATTTTACTACATACTGTCAACGGGAACCCCCTAGCATTAATTTCACAATATTTTTAAAATCCTGATCAAAATAATCTGATAAATTACAGAAGCATTCACAACCTGGTCCCTGCAAAAAGTATTTTTGAAAATAACAATCTGGTAGCTGTATTTTAAAAAAGTGTATGTGATGCTAGGACATTTTTCTTCAAGCACTGAAAGATTTAACTAATTAGATTAAAAGGAAAATGAAACTTGGATTCATGCTGTTTTCGATTGCCAACATATTTTTCTAATTTTGGCAGGTGAAAATGAGTAAGACAAAGATTTTTGCTGGGGAGAAAAAAAATCAAATAGGTGATTGAAACATAGAGGTGATATTGTTTAGTATTTGCATCAAGAAGAAGGCTAAACACAGCAAACAGTTTCAAGTCCTCTTTAGATTATCATATTGCAGAGCGTTCTCCTAAATCTTTAACTTGGAAGAATGGATGTGATTGTTTGTTCTGTTGTGAAAATACCATCATTGCAACAGAAACAGATGCTGCAATGACATTTTCGGTGTGAATCCTTTTTCTTCTAACATTTCACTTGATTTGAAAAAGGGATTTCAAAGTCGAAGAATAAAAGCAGACATCCCTCATTGGCACTAAGAAAAATGACTGTCCCCATCATCAGGCAGTAAGAGAGGCCCTGCAAGGCAGAGAAGTCTCAAGGTTACTTTCTCTCCAGAGTCTTAATTTACAAGGCAGACATGCACAGATTCTCCAGACCACCAGGTAGGAAAAACAGCTTGATGTTTTAATGAAAGTGCAACAGTGGGTCTCTTACTGTCAAAGTCACTGTCAGCAAGACAAATGCTCACAGAAATATTGCTAATGTGATGAAAGTGTAAAATCCATCAATATACAGTCCACAGTAGCATTACCTATGACAGTTTTCCCACAGGAACCCCAAAGTGATATAAATTTTAACATAGTGTTCATAAGCCAGAAAGTATTCAGTGATGGAAATCATATTCAGTCACTTGAAATCAGAGCTCTATAGTACAAGTGGCCAATTCTCAGGTTTTTGTGCAATGTATCCCCACCTTTTGCTTATAAATCTTAACAAGCGGTGAATAAAGGAAAAGAATTCCAAGAAAGTTTGAAAATCTTCTCTACTTTTGGGCCAGATGATGAAGTATTTTTAGTGGTGCATCCATTGAGAAGGAATTTGTGTAGATTATCTTCCTTAACTTTCATGAAAAATTCTTAGGGGGGGTGGGTGAGGTAGATTTTGAGGGTTTTCTCCTTATCTTATTTTTCTGCATTTACCAGCATATATCTTTACTACATTTATGATATTTCCTCCTTTTCAATTAAAATAGTCTCAGGACAAATTAATTATGTAAGAGACCAACTCTTTTCTACTTGATTTGAAAAAATTAACCATTTAAATATATATATATATACACACACACACATATATGATTATTATTTTTGGTTAACAGAAAAATTATCAAATAATGATATTGTTAATACATAAAACTGAGACTGAAATTTCTAATATCAAGTGCTCTTTGACATTCATATGTAGCCCAGGAGTTTAGAATAGAGGTATATCAGCATAATAGGAATTATTTCAAATTGGTTTTAAAATATAGCTATGATTTAGGACTGCTTTTAGTCAGGGCAGAAAAAAAAATGTCAAAATAGAGAAAATTGGAAACAACCAAATAAATATATATTTTCCTTTTAAAGAAGAATTTTTTGATTTTTTTTTCTCTTCCTATTGTTTATTTCCCCTCCTTGAAGATAAGATTGAGATTTTGCTCAGTTCAATTTTTTGACATTACACAGAATATTTCTCTAAGAGCAAGAGATAGAAATGATAGATATCTATACTCTGCTCAGGATTTCCATTTTGCTTCCCCCACATTTTCCAGAACCCCTGTCTTTTGCTCATGCAGACAGACAACTGCAAATGACAAAACTGTCATTATGCTTGAATTCACTTGGAAAAAAACCTTTCTGAAATGTAACTTTATCACTCTCCTCCTGAGCTATGGCTTTGCAATCTGCTGTTATGCTTTTTCTAACTATTGCAAAACATAGTGCAACTTAACATTCCTTCACTCCAATTAGCCTCTCAGAAAAGTCTTTTTAATAGCAAATTTTTGTGGATTTTATGAAAACAAATTAATTTGTAACTATCTATAAAGATATTAAACAGTAACTTAACGATGAAATTAAAGAAGTGGCCCCATCTTGACCTTGTATGATGGTATGACCTTGATGAGCCCAAACACGATCTGTGACACAGATTGCATCTATAGATGTGTTTAAAATCATTGGAAATACTCCAACTGTGCAGAAGTTAATCCTCATATTTCAAAATAATTGTGAGATGAGTTAGGCAATATTTAAGCTAGTTAGCATGACATAAATTCTGGACAAAGTTGATAAGGAATATAATTGGTAAAGTATTAAAAGATTGTAACTTAATTAATGGTAATGAAAGTAGCTTTATGGAAATTAGATATTTAAGACAAAACTCATACATTATATTTGGAGATTATAACTTGATTACCATGGAAACCTAGTAAACTGAAGGCTTCTGAAAGACAATTTGCTTGATGCTGCATGATGTGATTGGAAGTTAGACCGCACAAAACCAAAGTATTTTGTGTTGAGAGGTAGTCAGCTAATCACAGAAAGAAAACTGACAGAACAATGCCTTCACTAGTGAAATGGATACTGTTTTGTGCCATTTCCCTACAAAATTACAGTTGCCTGCATTGTAATATTGCATATTACAATGCAAGAGTTGAAATGGTTTGAGAATCCCACCATTTCTACTTTGACTAGCAGGACATCAAGGTTAACTATGATCCCTGGGCTCCCACTCGTATCATTTAAAGCTGGAAACACTTTGATCTAGCACAGATATTTCATTGGGTGAGATCCAAATGACTTCAAGGTGGGACAAAATTTATTCAAACCCCATATTTCCAGCTAGACAAGCAATTATTTGATGTAGCAACTCAGCTGTGGCCATCATGCCATTTTAGTCTGTTCTAAAAGCTTTCAAAGCAGCTATTTCATGCAAGGATTGCTGGTGCACATTACACTGTTTCACCTACCTATGACAGAATATAAAAATGACCAATATAGGGTACGATATGTGTGAAACATTATAGAGTCTAAAGTTTGTGTCTTTTTCTTTCTTTTTTTGCCTCCTTAAAAAAAAGACAAAAATAGTCTTTATTTTTTTGCCTTTGAATTTCTTAAATCCCACCCTGTTGCTTCCTCTGAATTTATCACATTTTAGAAAGTTAAAAGAAATAAAAATGCTGGCTTTTTATGTGCCGGCTTTGGCTGGGATAGAGTTAATTTTCATCATAGTAACTAGTTTGGGGCTGTGTTTTGGATTTGTACTGAAAACAGTGCTGATAACCAGAGGATGTTTTTGTTATAACTTGTACAGAGCCAACACCTTTTCTGCCCCTCATCCCACCCCACCAGCGAGTAGGCTGGGGTTGCACAAGGGGTTGGAAAGGGACACAGCTGGGACAGGTGAGCCCAACTGTCAATGGGTACCCAGTGTTGTGCTAGCTAATGACACCTTTGTAACACAGCCTGACTTTTTCTTTTGGTTAAAAAGCAGTGTTTTCCTTTTTTAAAAAAAATAATCAGATTATTTATCTGCCTGTGTTTTCATCCTGCAACATAGACTCAGAAGCCCATTAATTTAAGCAAAACTGTCTAATTCACACTCCAAGGATTTAAACTAGAAAATTCTCTTCTGATGCATTATAAGATTAAATTCACCTATGTGTTGTTGCAATACATTGGTATTTTATAATCATTTTGGGATGAAGCAATATATTAAATCTCCTTCATCTGTCATTTCTACATGATGAGTATTCATCATAGATCAGAAACCCTTGTTGTTAGTTTCGGTGCATAAATACAGAGTCTGGTAGTTTACACATTATTCCATTGCTGTTATTCCAGGATTCAAGCTCCCAAAATAACAGATTTAAGTTTTCCTTTGATCCTTCAGGGTATTGATGATGCTTCCTATTGGCACATTTTACCTCTCTGTGCAGGGGTGGGAAAGACCAAGTAGAAACTCAACACACACCTACACACACTCTGCATACGCTTATTTTCTTGGCCAAAGACGCAATATAAAATCTCAAATAGGTCAGGAAAGCTTCTTGGGAAACTATACTAACAATCTCCATCTTTTATCAGAGTTCTCCTGTCAGCTTGCTGGCACTTTTTGCTGGCATCTTCTCCAACTTCTTACAAATTTCTGTTTTCCCTTGTTTGTCTAATTATATAGTATGTAGCATATTATTATATGAATCATTGACATTTATATTGGTTATATAAACAAAATATTCTATTTCTAGAAAAAGAGGGTTATTAAAAATGGGTTTGTAATGGTCTGGAATACTAACATTTGTAAAATTTTGTTGCATGATTTTGTATTTTCCTATATTTTCCTATATTTTTCCTAGTTTTGATTTCCTGTCTGTAATTGTTCAAAATCTCACACACATATAAAGTGACTTTAATTTCTTTCCACCTTCAGTTCTATGCTTTTTTCTCCCCACCCGAAAAAAACCCCCAAAAAAAACTTTGTAGTATTATGTCTCAGTTCTCCTTTTGCTGCTTTCTTTTTGCTCAGCATGCCAAAATACGGTTATTTGAGTCTCATTTCCAGTTCAAAGGTGTTAACTCCAGGCAGTCATTTAGTATCTGCGCCAAGGCTTGTTATCTTTAATACTTTCCAACCCTATATGTAGAAGGTCTGTAAGAATTTTTTTTTTTAATGTGAAAATAAATAATTTGCACCTTTGTTTACATTAATTTTAACTCTTATTCATGTATATGTATATGTATATGTATATGTATATGTATATGTATATGTATATGTATATGTATATGTATATGCATATGCATATGCATATGCGTATCTATATCTATATCTATATCTATATCTATATCTATATCTATATCTATCTATATATCTATGAGAAATTTTTAAACTAAGTCAAAGACCTGGAATAGGACCATCACTATTTCTGATATTTTTTTATTAAACAATGCAGAAAAATGCATGATATGTATAGTTTCTCAAGTAACAACAATGAATATTTAAAGACATTTTCTTTGCAAGGTAACTTTCTGTACTGCATATGCAAAGTGAATTTACAAGAGCATGTAGTGACAGAGCAAGGCGGAATGGCTTCAGACTGACAGAGTAAGTTTACATCAGGTATCAGGAAGAAATTCTTCCCTGTGAGGGTGATGGGGCCCTGACAGAGGTTGCCCAGAGAAGCTGTAGCTGCCAAATCCCTGGAAATGTTCAAGGCCAGGCTGGATGGAGCTCTGAGCAACCTGGTCTAGTGGAAGGTGTCCTTGCCCATGGTGGGGGGCTTGAGCAAGACAATCTCTGAGGTCCCTTACAACCAGGGCTGTTCTATGATTCCATGATCTAGCACACTATTCATAAGAAGTCATTCTCCTGGTAGTTCATCTGAAGATATTTACCCAATATATTTACCCATCAAATGTTGTTTAAAGCTAAATTAATTTTTAACAAGCTGATTGGTGTTAATACATGCAAAAAGCAAATACGTCATGCTGAAAGACAGAATAGCTACAGAATGCGAAAGCTGGCACAATGTGCCATTTGGCACCTGAATTCAAAATCCAGCTATGGATTAGCAGGAATGACTAAACTAGTTATATATAAATCTAAATTTATGAATAGCTTAATTATGAGTTAGGCTTACATCTGCAATGAATAACACAAAGTCTATGTACCGATCAAGTCCTATTCAGTAGCTTAACTACGCTCTTCTAAAAAAAGACATCTTTGAAGGTCCTGTTGGGGTTTTTTTGGGTTTTTTCTTGTTTCTTTGTGGCAGATGTGCTTGTGATTTCAATCATGCCAGAACTATTTCCTTTTATCACTTGCAAAATTGCACTGAAGTCATGTACACAATGACTGTAACTTGCCTGTCAAGTACGGAAGTATGGTTTATGTTCAGCCTCTCTGTTTTTCACAGCTCATCATTTATCCCTGCTCTCTAATTCTGGTAAGTGTTCTGACTTATTGTTCAAATTCCCTGGCCCTTACCAATAAAACCCTTTTGTCCTTATAACCACAGGCTTGATCAACACATAGTCACAGGAAGCCCAGCACAGACGGAAGGCTGATGTGACCACTAAATCCCAGCAATCTTCTCTGTACTTTTAAACATTTTGTTTGGTTGTTTTTTGGCTTTTTTTTTTTTTTTGTGGGGGTGTGTTTTATTTTTTTTTCTAGCTTTTGACAAGATTACTAATAGAGGTGATTTTAACTCAGGCTGAAAGTTGTCATGCAACTGGTTTATGCCAGAAGCCTGTTCTGTTTTACCTGCCATGTACATATGTTTCAAAATATACTGAAGGTCAGGCATGAAGATAAAACATCAAACAAAAGAGAGAACGAGTCTCCCAAAACCAGTAACCTTTGACTGGTTGAGTTAGATGAGATTTAGATGAAGTTCCTTTTTTTTTCTACATTAGAAAGTAACCTATAACTTTTGAAAAAAACAGAGTTTAGATGGATGGAATTACACAGAGCTACATTGGAAACAATATCTACTTTTGCTTTAAAACTGTGGTATAGTTGTGAGTTTATGAAATGGCCACTAAATGGATGACCTTTTTTTTTTTTTTGTGAAGTCACTCTTTGCTAGAATCTCCTAAATTTCTTGCTCAAATACAATGGAATGTGTCACCCTCTCTGAAAGAGAGAATGTTGACAATGTCAGTAACAACTGGCACCATCTATACCATGAAGCATCCGGAGGATGCATGGTGGAAATATACATAAATATGGATGTGAAGGAAAGGCCTTCAGTTTTCTCTGTGCGATTTTGTTTTTTGGGAATCAGGTTAAAAATAGAAATCCATTAATTCTTTATATGACCGAGAATTATATGTGATGCCCTGTTTATTTTACTGTTTATTTCAGTCTGCTTCCTGTTCTCTCTGTCTTGCTTCTTCCCTATGAACCTTACTGTCACAGAGAGATACCATTCACAATGCTTGGGATGGGCCATGGGTTGAATGTAGGAGAAAAAAATCTACCTTAACTTTCTTTAAAATTAAATGTAGTGTTTCCATTATCACTTCTATCAAATTTTCGCAATAGAGTAAGGGGATATTGCTGGTTAAATTTCTGAGTCTGCTACCACCCAAATTTCTTTAAGAGTTGGTAACCTTTTCTTTATGGCACCAGTAAATAACAGCTGCAATGGAATTGAAAGTCTAAAAAGGGACCTATTATGTTCAAAAAAATCCAAACAAAATTCCACATTTTAGGAAACACATTTATTTGTTTGTGTAATTATTTTGTTATTTACAATCATGTTTGTGAGAAAATAATTGTTTGCAGTTACAGTCAATAACAATTTATTCTAGAAATTTCAATGCAAAACCTTGAGGTTTTTATCACTGTATAAACAGGCCATTATTGCATTTTCATGGATAGGTGAAATAAAGCAGTCATTAAAATAGAGACCAGTTAGAAAGGATAGAAACTGTTTCAATGTGTTTTCAACAAACAATTGTAGGTTTCAGGTTTTTTGTCTTCCCAAAATACAATAATAGAATATAATATGGATCCTATTTTTTCTTTATGCTTACAAGGGGCTATAATCATTTAAATTTATAATTATATAATTCTAGTGGCTTAATTTACCAAGAGGAATAATATAATTTCAGTCAATCAATTTAAAAGTTAATTAAACTATTGTCATTAGAAATCTAGAAAAGTGGTTGAGAAGGGATTTTAAAACTCGAGGTTTTTTCTGATGTAAACAGTGAAATCTAACCAAGGACGTTTTTATTAAACCAATTTATTAAGATAGTCTATTAGTAATTTCCTTGCAAATACCTGAACTGTGTTTATTCCCATACTGTCAGTATGTATATGTTTTTATTACTTTGTATTATGAATAATTGGCCACTTGCTCTCACCTATGACAAGAGATGAACTTCTTTGATTGAAATTGAAGAATCAGATTTAAATCAAAAAAATGAGATTGCAGTCTTCTCCAAAAATGAAATCAAAACATTAAGAAATTTGAAGCAAAAAGCTTGCAGAACAGCTGATTTTTAAGCTGGTATTTGAAATGAAAAGCATTATGTACTAAATTATTAAAATTTAGTAAGGTCTAGCTCTCAGGGATTGGGGAATGCACATCATGTCTTAAGTTTCTGGCAATGTTCTGATTGTTGTTGCCTTGGAAAATAATCCATGTTGAATTTGGAATATCAGGGTCTGAATTCTGCTCATTATTTGAAAAAAGATATGGTGAAACTTAATTACTGAAAAAGAAAAAAAACCAACTCTGCTCTCCTGAGTTAGTAAGTTTATGGAAAATATAGTGTAAAATGTCTGACTGCTTCCTGTAACTTGCTTTGGGTCAAAATGAAGATATTTTTGTAACATTTTTAATTTTTTCAATTGTATAAAATATCAAGTAACTGAGACGTTAATGATGGCCCCTGGTTCACAAAAGCCAGAACTAGGAAACCCCTTGATGAGTACATTCCCAGTCAAAAAAAAAATTAAATCAATGTCCTTCACACCTAAAGGCCTTGCTGCCTCTACAAGAAGTCGCTTTCTGTTGGTGAGGCTTTTTGATTTCCAAATAAAATAAAAAGGAAAATAAGGAAGAGGAAACATCTGGCAAGGTATTTGCTGTTACTCATTTTTTTCATTCAGCAGTGGAGATCTATACTGTGGAAAGTGTGGTCTGGCCACTGGAGTGGGAGGAGATGTGCAGAGGGTGAGAACAGAGAGGGGAGAGATGAAAGAGTGAGAACCTGTCCATGAAGGTGGCAGATAATGTAAGCACTGAATGATCTGCAGGGAAAAAATAGTTTTGGGAAAAAAATAGATCTTAAAGTTCCAGGGTAGTTGTCTGCAAATCTTTGTCACACTCCAGTTTAACTGCAGTAGTATTTATGACATCATCTGCTCATGAAATAATATACTCTTAATCAGGAGCAATCACTTAAACCAGTTGCCACAAATAAGTGTAACTTGATCATATCTGATGAAGTTTTATGTAATCTGTTTCATTACATTGCTATGCAGTATTTGTAGATATAAAAACGTGTGTATTGATTTAAAATACTTAAGAATATAAAGTACTTCTTGACATAAATTTTATTTATTTACTTAGAGACTTTGAAAAAGCTCAAAGCCCTGATCCTCACCAAAAAGACAAATGTAACCTAAACCCACCATATTTAGGATATGGGGATACTTTAATGAGGACAGATATTCCTAAGGAGCTCTCAGTTTAATGGTAGAAATAATCTTACCAGGGCTCAAAGTCCTTTTCACATCCAGCAATGAATCTGAAGAGGAATTGAAAATTCTCAGAGCATCACTTCCTGCAGGACTTCTGTCTTCCAACTTGCTTCATGTAATCAAGTTTTCAAGGCAATTATTAAAACCCAATCAAGAAACTCCACAGTTCTTTCCCACTAAAATTTACAAAACAGAAAGAAAAGACTGCAAACATTATTCTCCAAACTGTAACACAATACATGCTGCATGTGTTTTCATCCTATCAGATGTTAACAAGAAACCTTATTGAAGCCATCACCATTCTCCACAAAGGTATTTTATGATATGGAGACTGAGGCTTCCTTGCTGCTAACACTGTAAATGCAAGTGCTACTCTCAGCTCTGAGCCATGGCAAATTAAATAGGTTATAAGTAGTTGGATTGCCATGAAATGTCCTTGAAGAACTGTATAGGGCTATCTCTAAAAAGCTCCGTAGTGCATGCAGCACCAGGGCATTAACTTTTATTGATCAGCAGCCACAGAGGTGAGAAGAGCTGGGTTTTTTTTCTAGCACAGAATTCAGTCTCACAAGGTTTACTGCCTGTTGGTCTTGTTATTGCTGCTGATATTAACTGTGTCTTTTGATATTGATCAAATGAGTATAAGAACTCTGAATGCTGTAAATTAGTTCTGGATTAGTTTGCTAACCCAATTAATAGCTGGAGTTTTTAGCTGGAAATTGTTTAGATAAGCTTCTTGATTTTCTAATTTATTGCTTTAAAATGAACTCTCTTTCTGTATGGAGTCAAATTATGTTAGATTCACTTGTGGGTTAGAAGAGAAGAAATTATGTCACCTAAAGAATTGGAAGTAGAAATGCCACCAGATTTGCCCATATAAAATAGCTTAGGATAAATTAAAGGCATATTCAATGATGTGGAATGGAGTCTTTAGCAAAACCTATAAGAATTAAACTATTTTTAATCCAGTGTCTGTATGTATCTTATTGACAGGGAATAACACCACATGCTTATGGAATAATTTCCAGAAGGTGTAGTGACCTGTAGCAATGAATAGTCACAGTATCAACTATTTTTTGAGTGTGCTTTATTCTGTAACACTATTATAGCTTAAAGACAAAAGCCAAACAAAGGCAAAACATTCTAATAAAATCTGTCTTTAATTAGACATAGGCTGAGACCATACTAAAAATATTGAGTTTAAAGTCTCAAGTACTTTATGTTAGAAAATAAAATTTCCCAGGGGTCTATATTTTATTATACATTATTTTCCTGTCATTTTCTTACATTTATGCTCTTTCATTATGTTTTAAAATAAGCATATAAATCATATGTGTGAAACATCAGCAGCAACTTGTATATATAGATACTCTGTCCATGTAGAAACAAATCTTATCTACATACCCACAATATCTATTGTTGAACAGCTGAAATTTGTTTGGTTCCTAACAGATATCACAGTACGGCATGGGTTAGGGCATGAGTTGGACTTGGTGATCTTGAAGGTCTCTTCCAACCTGATGATTCTGTGATTCTGTGAAGTAATGAAATATCATATGTTCAAAGAGAAATGGCAACTCAATTTGAAATCCATATGAGTTCTGTAGTACAAAGAATAGAATGTAACATTTGAAACTTGTGTCCATGATTTTACATAAAACCTTGACAGTTACAACAAGAATTTTCTCCAAAATATGAAACTAATGAGGATGTGGCTTCAAATTTAATTTTTAAATTATCCTTTAAAGTTTTATTTAACTCTGTCACTTGTGTATAATTGCATTGCTACAGGAAGAATATATTACTAAAGTTACTCGTATTACTATTTTTAATTTTGTATTATATTGATTTTTAGTGTAATTTTACCTTAATTTGGAATTATTCATATTAGTAGACCAACAAATAATTATATTTAATGTCTAACTCCTACACACAGGCTTAAATTTGTGTTGAAATCTATGCAATAGGGACACCTGAATATTTTCTTTTAGAAGTTTCCAACACACACCTGTGACACAGGACAAGAGTCCTAAAACTTCTGCAAAAAATGTCATTAAGTTTCATGTGAGTTTGGAAGGAGCATAGACTCTGAGGGAAGAAAATGTTCTCTGAATACTGAGAAACAAAAATGTTTACCAGTCGTAAAAATCTGCACAATTACTGGGTTTGATGAGAAATGCGGATATCAACATGCTTAGCAAAGAAGTCCAAAAGTGTAACTTTTGTGTTCCTGTTCAACAGCAAGTAATCTGCTTTAAAAGGCATTTTTTTCCCCTTGAGATATAAATACCTCTTTTTCAAATTATGTAGTCCATGGACCTCTGAAATTCTCACTATAACTTCTACGTCTAAACTGTTGAACACTTACCACATAGAAAATTTGAATACAAATATAGAAAATGTTTTTCATTTTCTTTTTTTTTTACTATCAAATGCTTTGTTCTCCTAGAAGACTGACTAATGCTGAATTTATTTGTTGCACTTAGAAGAAAGGCACACTTTAGAATTAGTTAACAAACCATTTTCACTTCCACATCCCATCACTCTTCAGTTGCTTCTTCAGCAACCCTGAAAATGCTGCCTGGGAAGAGGAAGTAAATTCATTTTTCACAATGTACTGAACGTAATTCCATTTGCTGATTTTGATTCAAATGTCATAGGTTCATCATCATTTCATTATACTTGTAGTAGTTATATCTGCCGAAAACTTTAAATTCTCAGTAGATAATTATCAATACTTCTTTATTTACAAAATATTTTTGGTTGGAAAATTGTGTTTAAAAAAAAATGTAAAAGAAAAGATTAGAAAGACACATTACTGTGTCACACACACTTTTATTGTGCCCCAGTGAAGACTCAGTAAATATCGCTCATAACAATTTCTTACTTTCTGATGTTCATAACACCAGAAAGAAACACTGATTATATTAGACTGCATTTAGAAAAAAAACCCCAAAATGATTCTTGACTTGATAAAACTGAGAGTGACAAATTAAAAAAGTTCATTTAAAAAAGCTTGGGTAAATATTTTCTGTGTACAGGAAAAAGTTTTTGAGATGTTTTTGGTAGGTGAACACTGAATCAACTGGAAATTCTCCTTTTACTACTAGTAAACTTTCTCTTTTACTGATTTTAAATGCAGCACACAATGAAGGGAGTGTCCCACTTCTTCTTTCATTTTAAAGCAAATGTAATAAAGGCATATAAATGTGATCTGGACAATGTTAGAACAGTACCTCTTCTTTGTATAAAACTTAGAGATTGCTTTATTTATTTTTGTATTGCTTCTGTCCCAGAAAAATATTCCCTAAAATAAACATAATTATCCTGCAGGGGATGTAAGAAATTATTTTAGGTTTATAGGTCCTTTTGCCCAGATAACCATCATTATCTCAGCCAAATTACTGGGGAGACCGTATTTGTTGTTTCTGCTAAATTTATCATCACAGATATAGTAACAGACAAAATAGAAAAAAATAAGGATTGTCAACATCCAAAATAAAGTACTGTAAAGAGCAACATTTTACGTTTTATAAGATTTAGGTTGCATGTTAGGAAGGACTTCTTTACTGTGAGGGTAGTGAGGCAGTGAAGAGGTTGCCCAGAGAAGCTGTGGCTGCCCCATCCCTGGAAGTGTTTAAGGCCAGGCTGGATGGGGCTCTGAACAATATGGGGTAGTGGAAGTTGTCCCTGCCCATGGCAGGGGGGTTGGAATGAGATGTTCTTCGAGGTTCTTTCAATCAAAACAAATCAATTCTATGATTTTATGCATTGAAAATATTATACAACCTTTTTTATTGTTCCTTTGATCTCATACTACTCAGGTACTGAACCTTGTGGAAATTCTCAAAGACAGAAATTAAATTACAGACTCTGAAATATTTTGGCATTTGACGTATTTCGTATTTCTATGCCAAATTTGGAATAAAGGAGATTATGTAGATAAGATTGTTTGCTTTTTCATTAGATCTGAGAGTTTTCTTCGTGAATGAACAAAAAGGTCAATGTTAGCACATCAAATGAACATTGATCAATTGGTAAACTGTGGGAAAAAATCCAACCTTTTTATTTATCATTGTGTCTTTCAAAGAAAGTAACTTCTTTTCTTTTTTGCCATGGAGTAGCATGATATATTAAACATTTGTTCCCTTTCTGAGTTCTACAGTGATGCTAACGTTTTTGCAATTCTACATGACTATAAAAGTTGTAAGACTCCAGATATATTCTATGCCAGCAATTCTGTGTAAACTTTCTTCCTCTAGATTAGTTGTCTCTGGTTCACATATTGGTTTACATAGTTTAATTTTTACTTCAGTCTTACATCATAGAACATATTATAGTACGTCTTCCTGAATTTTTAATTAAGCATGTTGAAGACAATGGGATATCCTCAAAATTTCATTTTTTCCCATGTTTTCTTTATGGTGTTCTGTAGTGAGTTTAAGTTGCAAACTATTGGTAGCTGGCCAAAAATATACTGACTGTAGGTTTGTGTGTTTTTTTCAGAGCTGCTTTTAGAAAGTTGCCTGATGATGATCTTTGCCCTTCACTTGAAGACTACTCTGACTTTACTCTCTTACTCCTGGGGAGAAGTGAATTGTGCTTTCTCAGATTATATTAACGTGCTCACATCCACATCCACACCCATAAAGGAACCCTAAGGAACTCTAGTGACCAAGAATGCTACAAACAGGGTGGATAAACAGAGCATGTCGTGTTGTCCAGGGTGTGGGGTAACAGTTCCCATAGTAGTTTGGGTGGGAAGGCAGCAACTTAGAAAATGTCCTGTTTGCAAAGCTGTCACTGCTGGGCTGAGAGGGGGCACCATGTGCTGGTTTTGGCATTGAATTATGCCAAAATTCAATCTGGCTCAACAACCCAAATCGACATCCTGATAGTGAGGCAAAGATTTGCCAGATAAGCTGCTAAGCTGAGCTGGAGACATAACTGACAGTCAATCACTTTATAATATTAAAGTTCAGTCCACTTCATATGGCCAGGTTCTTATAACGTATTCCTTCTTGAAATGTGTGAAGATTCCTCCCTTGGGTAAGGGGACACCCAAAAACTCCTTGAGGTTGAGAGAAAGAGACCTGCCCATAGGAGGTGATGTGGGTGAGTTACATCAATCTCTACTTAATAGATGTTTCTTCTTGCTAACTTTAATATAATTGCTTTAATATATTGCTTTGATATAGTGTACTATACTACCCTATTTTATACTAGCAGTAGTTTTAGTTTTTATATCATGTAAAAATAAAATTCTGGTTAAGACTTTTTGTCTAATCATGACTAATCACCAGGGGCTAAAAGCAAAAAAGCCGCTGCGAGACTACCAAAGCCTCATACACAGATGCTTTTACTATAATATAGAATTTAATTTCTTGCCTTTTATCAAAGTCTACTGTGTATTTCTATAATTTACTTCCAAATTAAAGTACTTATGAAGTATGTTTTCTGTTCAAACCAGAACACAAAACTGCACACAAACCCACAGATAAAAGAGAGATCTCAACTCACTTAACTCCTTTGCTTTATATTCCTCTGTAACTGCAGCATCAGCACAAAACTCATGACAGAATAAATAAAAATAAATAAATAAATAAAGGATGAAAGATTTGATAGCATTTGCATTTTCTTTCAGACTTGCAAAGCCCCATAAATGTGTTGGCTGTAATATTTATAAAACTGATGTTACAGCAAAATGCAAGGCAAAGAGGATTACTGTTCCAACACAGTTTTGTAGCTGATAGAGCTCCAGCTGCCTGAGGCTTCCACTGAACCATCCAGTGTGTTATAAGTGGTAGGATCATCCTTATTTTTTTGTAGGCAAATAACAGCACAATAAAAAAAAAAATTCAAAATTGTGTATCACTATTACCCATGAAGTCTCATGGAAACCATGTGGACAATCACAGTCATTGTCATCCATCACTCAGTGACACTTGACCCTACCATAGGTTTTCATTTCATAAGCCTATAGGTGGAGAGTCTCAATGTTGTTCACCTTTCTAACTTAGCACACGTAACAACAAAATGCTGGTGGATCATTTTTGGTTTGCAGACTCTCCCTTTTCACTGTGTGGCAATAAAAATACCAGCTAGAGGACAGACTGGGATGCATGTTTTTCAGGGTTTTTAGCTTTAGCATGTTTTTCAAGCTTTTTTAGCTTTTTTAGCTCCTTGTTTAGCTTTTTATATTTTGGGTTTAGAGTTGTGAGCAGTCAAGAAATATTCCCAGTGAGTATGAACAGAGAAGATGACTAGAAAATGTGGATGACACACTAAGATGTGAGGAGGGCAGAACACACCATCTTTCATTCATGATAGATCTATAAATCAAGAAGTAATCACTGGTGAGAGTGCCAGGTAACATTTTCTATATTACTGACCACAACTGTTCATGATTTCTCACTATGTAAAATTAACTTCTTTTTAAAGGCTGAGAGGGATAGGGAACCTATCCAACTCCAAGCTTTCAGGTTAATTGCCATTATGGTAATGAGGATCCAATTATTAGAAATTCTATTTCCTTTCCTTTCCTTTCCTTTCCTTTCCTTTCCTTTCCTTTCCTTTCCTTTCCTTTCCTTTCCTTTCCTTTCCTTTCCTTTCCTTTCCTTTCCTTTCCTTTCCTTTCCTTTCCTTTCCTTTCCCCTTTCCTTTCCTTTCCTTTCCTTTCCTTTCCTTTCCTTTCCTTTCCTTTCCTTTCCTTTCCTTTCCTTTCCTTTCCTTTCCTTTCCTTTCCTTTCCTCTCCTTTCCGCTCCTTTCCGCACCTTTCCTCATTAAGTTTAACAAATTAATTTTTGAAATGAACATTAACTGTAAATGTCTACTCATGTTATTATTTTTCAATTAAATGTTCTGTATTTTGTGTGCATGTGTGTTTTGGTATCCTTGAAAATACCTTTCTTTGTTCCCAAAAATCTGTGTCATTCTAAATGTATCTAGTTTGAGCGTACCATAAGAGTTGTTTCATAAAGTACAATTGCAGAAATAAAATTGACTGCTCTATTTTAATTTTTCACAGCAGGTAGATTTTCCAGACCTTGGACCTCTCTTGCAGTCATATTTATGAATCAATTTAATATTTGAATATGTTTTAGGGTGTGTGAATACCATGCTGCTATTTGAATTATTTCTACATAGTCTTACACAAGCATAAAGACCAGAGGGCATACCTTTATAAGGAGAGATTATATTATAAATTCTTTTGTTATCAAAATAAGGTTTTTTTCCCTTATTACATGACTTTTTAAGTCTCTTTTTTGTGTGTGTTTGTGCTATGAATCCAGCTGAGAAATTGAAGTGATAGTTTTATTGCCATCTCAAAAATGTGAAGCTTTGCAGGCCATTTAAAAATTTCCAACATTTTGCTGTGTTTCAGTATGAAAATTCAATAGAAATGTGTAAAACCTTGGAAAATGAATGTTTTGGTTCAGTAGCTGTTCTCTGCACCCAGTATTGAAACTCCACAGGTGTTATGACAGGAGGAGGCCTGCCAAAGGATGAAGCCAGCTCTACCTTTTCCTCATAGCCCTGCTGACTCTCCGTGGCCAGGACCCAGGAGCTGCACCTCAGCTCTGGGCTCATCAGCAGCCTGTGCTCAGATGTGGCCCTGGCCCCAGACCAACACCTCCTTGGTCACTGAACGGCTGTCTCTACCCTTGGCTCTGCAACAGGAACTTTAATAGAAGTCCAAGGTTTCCCAAGTGGTGGTTTGAAAGTAACAAAGGGGGTTCAGCTGAAGCAAAATGAGGTCCAGTGGACCCCTTATTTCTTTGGCATAAGGCAAAGTCTGAGATAACAAGGTGGGTAGGGGAAGAATGAAAAAATAATACAGAAAATGGGAGACAGAGAGGGACAGTGGCAACTAAAATAGCTGTTGGGAGTTTGGCTGATCACCGCTGTTCATCTCATCTGGTTAAACTCTATTTACTAAATCATAGAACCACAGAATGGTCTGGGTTGGAAGGGGCCTTAAAGACCATCTGGTTCCAACTCTTCTGCCATGGGCAGGGACACCTTACACTAGACCAGGTAGCTGAGAGCTTCATCCAACCTGGCTTTGAATACTTCCAGGGACGGAGCAGCCACAGCTTCTCTGGGCAACCTGTGCCAATGCCTCAACACCATCACAGGAAAGAATTCTTTCTAAGCTAAACCTACTCTGAGTTTGAAGTCATTCCTCTTTTTTGTCACTCCAGGCCCTTTTAAATAGTCTCTCTCCATCTTTCCTGCAGGCTCCTTTGAGATACTTGAAGGCCACAATTAGATCACCCCAAAGCCTGCTCTTTTCCAACCTGAACAATCCCAATTATCTCAGCCTTTCCTCATAGCAGAGCTGCTCCATCCCTCTGATCCCCTTGTTGTTCTCCTCTGGGCTGGCTCCAGCAGGTCCCTGTCCTTCCTGTGCTGGGACCCCAGAGCTGGATGCAGCACTGCAGGTGGGGTCTCAGCAGAGTGGGGCAGAGGGGCAGAATCCCCTCCCTGCCCTGCTGCCCACGGGGCTTTGGAGGCAACCTAGGATCCATTTTAGCCTGATCCTGCTCTGTATTCAGGGTATATGGGAGAGTTATGTGTCTATCCATTAGCTTTGAAGTAGACTAGCTGGAGAGTAGGACATCTGCTCCTCAAAATAGTAGAGTTCTTATCTGGTAATTTGATAAGGGTCCTGCAATTTGGACATATGGTTATTAGGCATAAAGGTAGTGCTAATATTTAAGGTAATTTGTGGGATATTGTGAATCCAGAGGGTTATGATGTATGCACACAAGTAGTGAATTTTCAGACTGATCAGTTGGACATGAAACAGGGGGCTGAGACACCTCTTTTTTTCCATATTTATATAAGTGATGTGTATATTTATATGGATGTCAGTAAAGGCTCAGTACTCTGTCTGTGTTGATCTGTGCAGCTGGCTGTGCCTGCACTGGGAGTGTGCTGCCTGCAAATTTGAAAAAAGCATCTGCATTTCTTGCATCGGAATGGGAGGAATCACCTGAGCTCCCAAAGCCACCAAATATGGCTTTCTTCAAGTATCATAATTTCTTCCTGCGAAGCCCCAGTTTGTTCCTGCATTATCCTCCCCTCTTCCCAGACTGCGTGCAGCAGGAGAGACACAGGCACCATGATGCTGCGTAGCAGAAGAGAATACAGAAATAATGTATCCACAACCTAAACTATGGGGTTTCTCCTCAAGCCCTTCATCGAGGCAGAAGGGGTTCCAGACTGAAGAATGCTCCTTTAGCTGTCAACACAAACCACATATTCCTTACCTAGATAGCCTTTAGAAACTTTCTTTTCAGTGTCTGGACTGAAACACTTAAAGTAATAAACTCTAGATAAAGATCTGAGAACTTAATTGCTCTGAAGTATTATTTCCCTATTGAAAATCAGGGAAGTGAGGAATTACTTTGTTTCCTAGGTTTTGTGAGATCATATTAAAGTTTATAGCTTTTGTTCTGAAATTAGTTTTCATATTTTGCTGGCTCTGCTGGATGTTATGTAATTATGTTAAGAGATCCTGTGGTTCTCATTATTCTTTCTTGCTTGCTGTTGGTGCATACGAATAAATTTCAGTCTTCCCTTGTGGCCTACCCTGTTTGCAGTCAATACAGTCTTGGCAGGCCTATATTGGGGAGAATAGAAAGAGTCCTGTTCCAGTGAAGACACGTAGAAGACAGCTGTATTCTACTGGAAATGCTCAAGGGATGACAAAAGGTGTGCTCTGCCCCTACTTCAGCAAGGCTGTGGGCAGGCATGGCATAAGTATGACCTTGACTTTCTGTTGCTGGGATGCCAGAATATGTTTTGGCCAAGATGACAACAAAAGCATTGTAAAAGTTATGACTTAAAAATATTCTTGTTGGCACAAGGTGCTTCTCTTGGTCTTGGTGACATCGGGATTGCAAATCGTGGTGTCTCCACTTGCACAGCTCAACACAAGATTTTTCTCTTCACTAAACACTTCACCGTACACTTAACAATTTGCTGTTATGAACAGAAAGAAGGAAATATTATATCCACTATTAAATCCTAATGCAACTAACCATATAGTATGGAGGGTTTGTTCTTGTGTCTCAAAGTATGAAGAGGGATTTGATTTTTTTTTATTACTATTATTCTTTCTCATACATTAGAAATCTAAGCCAAAAAAAAGGGCACCTTGCAATGGTTTAACTTTTTTCAATGAACAGAAGGAGTTGCACCTGGCAGTAAATAGACTTCTTTAGGAAACTTCTCTACCCAAATCTTTTATGGGATTTTGTTTGGGGTTTTTTTTGAATGACTGAAAAGCTAAGTGAGCAATGTGAAGAAGAGCAGAAAAAAAGAAGTAAAAAATATGCAATTGAATGGAAGAAAAAGAGGAGACAAATGTCCTTTAAGGACCTTAAATGACCATGGCCTTACCTAGAAATCTACAGGCCAGTGGCAAGGTTTTGGGGATGTGCATAAAAAAGATTGTGTCACTTATCTCTACCATGTTAACATTACCTATAAAATAGATAGAAGATGAAATAAATGAAAGAAAGATCTGTGATAAAAACTAATGCATTGGGCAGGAGAATGTTGTGCTGGATTGTATTACGTATTAAATCTGACAATATTTTTATGGTATGAGAGTGTTACAGAATTAATTTTGGAATATTTTGTTGCTCTTATATGGCTCAGTATGCAAATAACTATCACTCTAAGGAGTTTAGTACAAGGCATACTCATTACATGTGCGATTATTCATCCTTGTAATGATAACATCAAGGTTATAATCATGGTTATAGTGAAATAAATAGCATTTAAAATAGTATTTTTACTATGAAATTTTTGTCTGGCTTGGACTTCGGTAGAGTTAATTTTCTTCATAGTAGCTTTCATGGGGCTGTGTTTTGGATTTGTGTGGAAAACACTGTTGATACCACAAGAATGTTTTAGCCATCACTGAGCAGTGCTTGAACATCATCAAGGCCTCCTCTGTTTCTCACACTGGGGGCACACAGGAACTTGTGGGGGGGCACAGCCAGGACAGCTGACCCAAACTGACCAAAGGGATATCCCAGGCCGTATGGCATCATGCTCAGCATATAGAGCTGGGGAAAAGGCTGGAAGTAGGGGAACACTGTAAGTTACGGCATTTGTCTTCTCAAGTGACTGTTAGGTGTGATGAAGTCTGGCTTTCCTGGACATGGCTGAACACCTGCCTTCCAAAAGGAAAGAGAAAATTATTTTCTTATTTTGCTCTGTTTGTGTGGGCAGCTTTTGCTTTACCTATTAAGCTGCCTTTATCTCAACCCACAAGTCTTTTATGCTTCCAATTCACTCCCCTGCCCTGTGAGTGATTGTCTACTATGTGGGGCTTAGCTGCCAACCAGGATTAAACCACAACAAATCTAATAGCAACAGGTTTACAGTAGATTTATCTTATTTATTTATTGATTGATTGATTGATTTTTTAATAAGAGATATTCTTCTAAAATTCTAGGACTTTGGAAGAGAATTCATTTATGAACACAAAGTCACTATTTATTTTTCCAAATTGCACTCATTTTCACCTTTAGAGATTCATAGGCAACTGTCATGAATGAGTATTTTAAGTTTGCTTAAGGGATTTCCTTCTAAATAATTAAAATTTAATATGCATGTTACTCTTTAGTTACTATTTCAACATATTTCTAATATGAAATTGAAGTTGCTGCTAAAGATAATGCAAGTAAAATTTGCTATCAATAAAGTATCAGGGTTAATTTTCTTATTGCAGAACCTTCTTACTGTTCCCCCTCTTCCAAAATTGCTTGTTCTTTTCATGTTGTAATGCAAACATTTTTCTTTTTCTGCTCTCCATATGACTGGGGCTTTTAACGTCATTCTTAAAACATCGCTCAACAAACCAACAAAACCAAACACAAAATGAAGTACATAGCAATTAAAATATAAACTCGTAAGTGCAATAGGTTTTTCTATTGTTGTTAGTCATTTTATTAAGTAACTAAACAGACTCAGAAATTAATTGCTGAAGTCATTAAGTTAATCCAGATCACACAAGAATGATGCAATAATTGTCAAATTTAGTTTATTTTTCAGCCTAATCAGAACTATGAAATTTTTGGATGAAAACATCTTCATAGCATTGCCAGTCTACTGCCAAAAACCTAATGAGAGGGCTTATATCCAGTACAGTTTCCTAGAGAGGGCTTATATCCAGTACAGTTTCCTAATCAAGGAGGCTGATATAATTTGTTAAATATCTTTCTCTACTGTGACAGATTATCCAACCCAAATAAATTTCTGCTTTTTCCCATGATTTCCTTAATATGAAGATGACTTCAGATAGATTTTCATCGCAGGGTGTCTTAGGTTACAATGTATTCTATCATCATCTGTTAAAACCAGGTGGGGCAGTGTTCTTTATCTCTTCCATGACACATCCCTGATAACTCCCCCCAGAGGGATATCTTTCGTTAATGGGCCATCCAGCCTCACTGCATGCCTCATAAAATTACATCATCCCATTGTGAGATGCTCCGCTCAGGGGGAGGAACCAAGCATTCCTACCTGGATTTAACCTGGGGTTTGGAACACCACAGGCAGCCCTTACCTACTGGATTCCCAGAGGAGAGGAGCTGCATAACCAGCACTGGCTCTTCTACAGGATCACTGCTTCAACAGAACCACTGCTATCACTTCAACAGGACTGCAGCCACCATTTAACCAGACTGTTACCACCACCCTGACCGACAGGGTGTCAGGTTGTATCCTGACTCTGTCAGTGTTTCTGTACTACTGCATTTATTTTAATTTTCCTATTAAATTGTAGTTCTGATTTCAAGTCTCTCACTGGTTTGCGCTCAAACTAGTACACAGGGAAAAGATAAAATAACAAGAAATATATTTCAAGCCTGTTTAGGATCAAGACTAGAAAGTTAAATTTATATTTTTTAGTATGACATTTCAGGTTGTGGGGGCTGGAATTAGAAACCATCAATCAGAGATTTAGTATTTTAATACTTTGACATGTATAGTAGTAATTTTTTTTTTTATATTGTTTTGGTTTGGTTTTTTTTTTGTTTTTTTTCTTTTGTATGTGTTGACATAAATGTCAGTTTGATGATGAGTTCTGTGTTTGGCAGTTAAGCATGTTCTTTCACAAAGCTGTCAAATATATCTTTAGCTCATATATACAAAATTATGAGGTTAGTGGTCACGTTTAGACCCCAGGACAGGCAGATTTCTCTCCCCAGACTCTTCTGGAGTCAGGAAATCAAATTATGGAAAACTTCCCTTCCTTTTCTCCATCAAAGCGCCTAATGATACTGCAAAAATTCAGGTGGTTCATGATTAAGGCCCTATTATTTAAGATGTTCAAGCAAGGGTACAGTTCACATGGGACATCGTCTTCAGGACCAATTTTTCTCAAACTCACATCATGAATATCACAGTTCTATAACAGTACCAGAAACTAATATGTTACAGATATTTCAAGTTGCATTACTACAAGAACTGTTAAAGTGTTAAGTGAATCTTTACAATTTCATTGGATCACACTGTTCATGTCTATCTTGTTTATGACCTTTCATTTTTCATCTATATTTTGTTTGTGCTGAAGCAGATACAGAAAAAGGCAGTTTTACAGTTTTACTCCAATCACCTGTTTTTGAAGAATATGTTTTCCCCCAAGAAATAAAATATGTTCAAAGTGTTAAAGAAAAACTATGCAGGAAAAAAATTAGAATAAAAACTTCTGTTTTCTTTAAATCATAGTCCATTTAGAACTAGTTTGGTTTAAAATATACTTTAAAACTACTCCATGTAAATTCCTGTCCCTGTTTGTACTTCTAATCAGTCCACTAATGACAGTATAATCTAATAATTTAAAAAATTATAACATATTGTTTTACAATTCCAATATGCAGCTGTTGCTTTCCCGAAATATAACAAAACAGCAATAGATTATTAGCTAAGAGAAAAAGTTAATATTTTTAAACCTGTAAAATATCAGGCCATGCCTTGTATCTATAACCTTATATTTCATGCCATGCCCCTCTTTCTTGACATATTTAACTCCTTCATTGGACAAAATCAACCCAAACCTTAACCCGCTTTTCTTCTTGACCCTCCCTGTCCTTTTGTTTCCTTGCACATATTGTTTTAACCAAACAAGTTTCCAGATTTTTTGCTGAAATAGAAATGTTACCTAAGAATAGTTCTGAATGGAAAATATCAAGATGTAACTCACTGCAGTCTCCTCAGAAGTTCTATTTTCTAATATGAAATTGCTCTCTAGACACAAGATTTTCTAATTCGCTTATTTCGATTCTAATTCCAAGGCCTTGCAAATACAGAACTTCTTCTAGAAACATTAAATTCAAATGAGAGTCAAAGGTGTAAATTTAATAATACTCCAAAATCAGTCGTGCTAAAACCAAACACAAATGCAACAGGAATTTGCTATGGCTCAATTTCATTTGCACATCTAAAAATTTATAAGTGTTAATTAATTATTGCTTAGTTATGATTAAAAATGTTATCTATGCAATCAAAACAAAAATACAAAATGCTAATCATGATTAATGTGGAATTGAAATCTAATGAGCTTACAAAAGGTAAAGTGATTAATTTAAACACAAGTGAATAAATTATTTTGCTAATTATTAATTTATTGTAAAATGCTTTGTACTTTGAAAATTGTCATAGCTTGAGAATTTTAATATGTTCCTCATCTTCTGGGACTATATTATAATTTGAAAATGAAAACTTTTATTTTTGGAGAGGCCTTATTTTTATGTTTCTCTAGAAATGAGACACTTTCTTCCCAACAGATCCTTCCATTGTAGCACCAAGAGAGTGTGTTTTCCTAAAATATTAATTCCACACTAATTTTAGAGAAGAAAAATTACAAAACTGTGAGTTTTCTGTGCATGTCTAATTACATATGTGTGCTGAGCCAGTAACTGGTAGGAATAAGTCTGTCAATGCACCTATTTTTCTATTCCACTGGCTCTCAAACCTGCCATTGCCAAAATAAGCATAGAATCATGGAATCAGAATAGTTTGGGTTGGAAGGAACCTTTAAAGGCCATCTAGTGCACCCCCCTCTGCAATGAGCAGGGACATCTTCAGCTCAAAGCCCCATCAAACCTGGCTTTGAATGTTTCTGGGAACGGAATATCTACCAGCTCTCCAAACAACCTGTTCAAGTGTTTCACCATCCTCGCTGGAAAAAATCTCTTAGTTGTATCGAATCTAAATCAGCCCTCTTTTAGTTTAAAACCATCTACCCCTTATTTTATTGCCACAGGCCCTGCTAAATGGTTTGTCCCCATCTTTATTGCAGCTCCCTTTTTGGTATGTTTGAAATTTTCACAACTTTCCAAGCACCCTGTGTGACTGACCTGATACTTTTTTTTATGTCTTGTTTTGGATGTTGATTATGTAAGTGCAAAATGACACTTACAAAATTCTTGTAAAAAACAAGAACTATTGTAGATATTTGATTATTAATTACAATATATTTTAAAGTTGAGTCCTATTTTTATAAGATAAATGAATTTTCTGCACTTGCATTAGGTATTTTCAAAGGTATTTCTTTTTGGGATATTTTTTATGGGACTGCAAGAAACATAGGGACACATTCTTTAAATGTCATTTTTTCCAGCTTCTTAGAACGTTATTTCTGGTACCTGTCTGACCACCTGAATCTCTTGATTATTATGGTACTATTATTAAATAAGAAACTTCAATGACATTTGAAAGAGATTGTGAAAATAATAAAATTAGGAACCCATGAACAGAAAATCATATTTCTTCTTGGGAATATTTTATTTTGGAGATTAATAACTATGTCCTTTACTATCCAAAAAGATCAGATTATTTCATATGGCAAAACCAAACAACAATTACATTATTTTCATTTCTCTGGAACCATATATGTTTCTAAATGATAGGTACGTTTTTAAATGCTCTATTTTTTAAATTATTTTTAATTTTTAATAAAACCTATACTCACTGATACCTAAACCAAGCTTTAACCTTGTATATCTGGATTTAGGGTTCTTTTCCTATACGGGCAGGGAGCTGAGTTTGGTTTTTAGCATTTTTGTCCCAGCTGCGAACTACATTATTTAAATGATTAATAGAAAAAAAAATGAAGTCCTACATTTTTGCTGGTCTCTGTTACTTCATTTATATTAGCTGTGCATATTCAAATAATCTGAAAATATTTAACCTGGATTCTTAGTCAGCATGGAACTTGGCAAGTTTGTCTAAAAATGAATTGTTCTCATGTTCTCATGATTAAATAGATATCTAAAATTGGGACTATTTGTAACATAAAAGACTGAAAGTTGTCTTGAGACTACACTTGAGTAGAAAACCAGTACTGGCCAGTCTTTATCTCTAAAACTTCTTGTACACTGAAAATGCTTGAAGAAACCCTAAACTGGGATCAGCCCCAGCTACATTTTAAACTAGGATGGAAACCTGCAGTATTTATTGTTGAGCTCTTTTAAACACATGTTGACCTTACAGACATGTAAATGAAGGATAACGTGAGATGGTTTGAGTATTTTGGACTAGAACTTGGGGCATGCAGGAGATCATAAATGAAAATGTAAGGAAGGTAAGAGAATCTCTTTTTCATAGTGGGATTCACTGTGGAGACGGGATTATCGTAGCTTCAAGTACATAGAGGATGTTGTCACATCCTTCCTGCTTTCAATGCCACTGTATTTTCCTTTTCCACTTTATATTTACAGTTTTAGTGTTCACCTTTCCTTAGTTTTACTGTTTGCAAAACAAATTATTTGCTTTGTAATTAGTTTTCTTTGCTTTATAAAAGCCACTTTATAAATTGCTTCTAAAATGACTGGCAGCTGCAGTAGCCCTCCAAAAGAAATAATTTTGTCATCATTCTTTCCCATAATTATTTTGCAGGCCAGCACCTGTACCTTTACTTTCTGAACTAAGCTCAGTGTTTATCACATATGCAATTTCACGTTAACAAGCCACCGTGAGTTTTGTCTTTCTTCATATCCTCAGTGATATGTTCTTTAATTGAGACTTGAAAAGGCTAAAAGTCATACATCCTTCATCAGAGATATTGCTTTATGAAGAGTTGTACTAGCATTGGAAGTGTTTTGCTTGGGAGAAGATAGTAAGAAGAAATCACTCCTTCTCTTCAGTCATGCAGCCTACAAGTGTCCACATCTCACACTGATTTAAATTACCTCTTGATCTTTTTTTCTACAGTTGATAAAATAGCATGTTAATCCTTTTGTAGTCAAGTAACACTGACTGTTGAATCAGGCCTAAGTATGAAAAAAAAAACAATAAATAATTTTCTTCTGGATGTAGGTGAGACAAAAACTTTATTTTGGATGTCTGGAATGAAAGCAATCACATAGTCTCATAATTTATTGATGCTTGGTGTCTGTCATGTCACCATATTTTCATCTCCCACTTCTTGTTAAGAATTGGAACAGGGCAAACTGTTGCTCTACTTTTATAGAACTTCAGCTGGAGCACCAGGAATCCGTACTCCTCTTTTACAGGCTTATGGTCTTGCAAAAATCTCATTAAAATCCATCATTCAGCTTTATGCATGAAAGTATGAGTTTTCTTGTCATTTATAAATGCAATACCTTAACTGAACTGTACATAAAAAAGGCACTAGATATTTCATCGACTGCTTTCAGAAGACAGTTTTAGAGAAGCTGCTTTTAATATGGTGCTACAATACATCACATAGCTTTTAAATCCATTTAATCTAAGTTGTACTAAGAGATGGTTCCCACTAATACAACTGAATCCTCTAAGGCTGGACATCTGCAATTAACTCTGACACTAAGCAACTTGGGCTATTTTTGGATTCCTTTGAATATCACCGAGTATTCCATGACCTCTTGCTTTTTGATGGCATAATGTAGGTAGTGTGGCAAAATGCTTTTGAATGCCTGTTTTTATTTAAAAGTTAAGATATTTTAAAATAAAAGTTAAAGGCCTTATTAATTTTGCAATTGTGCTCTCTAACTATGCTGTTAATTTTGAAACTTTGATTCCCATACAGTCATTAGAAATTTCTTTTCCTTTTCTTCTTTTTTTTTTTTTTTGAGTTGATAGTATTTTCTTCCATGTTCTTCATGTTTTTCATGCATTAAATTGTTAAATTTGAGTCTATCCTTAGTTTCCTGATATGCTATGAAGCCTGGAAGTTCTCTACACGATGATTCAGTCTGATCAACCACCATCAGCATGATTTCCATGCTGAGCAGGGCATAATTTTTCTTCTTCTTTAACCACACCAGACATAATTAAAGGCAAAGAATAGTTCCTGAAAATTCCATAGTCAGGAAAGGATCATTAAGTCAATGAATCTTATGTCAAACCCATCTACAAATTTTTAATTAAAATGGACATTGTATAAGCAGACATATACATACACATTTATAATATAGGGTTATCAAACTCCTAGTTTGTCAACAACAGACAAATAAAGCTCTCAATTCCAGGAGATAAAAAACACAAAAAAGGGCAAGAAAAAGATTTTTTTCTCTTTAAAAAATACAATCATTTGCCATGCCCATGGAAACAAATTCAAGTGATTCACAGCTAAGTACTAAGAAAAAGTCCATATTTTGGTTCGCAGATTTATTTCTCAGAGTCTTTTTTTGTGCTATAGAGGAAGTATTCAAAAAATATGAATGCTGTTTATTCAGAAGTTCACCCTGCTTTGGCCCTTGCCTTGCTGGTTTTTGCAGTGGCTCTGCTTTACTTGACAAGTTTGATGTGGAATTCATATACTTCACAAGTCAAAAGATGGAACAGAATCCAGTGAGATACTTGGACACTGGCAAAAAGTTGAAATGACCACTTAAAGGTTAAAACCCCCAATATCTGCAACACTTTCAGTTTCCTTTAACACTTACAGGAGCTTGAGAGTATTATATATGGTTTTGCAAATGTTTATCAAGTTATCCCTATTTTACAGTGCGAAAGACTCAGATACAACAGAAAAGGTGCTACTCCCCTATAATTCCTGCTATTTTTGTACAAGTTTCCTATATGTTTATATTTTACCAGTAAGTTGAAAGTTTTGCAGGTAAGTGATGTGTGATTTTTTGCCTAAAAATAGTTACTTAATGACAGCTTTTGGGAACTTAGAGGGGTTTTTTTTAATGAAAAAAATGGAGGATAAGAAGAAATTAAAGAAAGGAAAAGAAATGAGAAAAAATTGAAAGGGAAGGCAAAAAGGGAAGGCAAGTTGAGAAAAGAGGAAAGAAGAGGGGAAAAGAAAGGGGAAGGGAAGGGAAGGGAAGGGAAGGGAAGGGAAGGGAAGGGAAGGGAAGGGAAGGGAAGGGAAGGGAAGGGAAGGGAAGGGAAGGGAAGGGAAGGGAAGGGAAGGGAAGGGAAGGGAAGGGAAGGGAAGGGAAGGGAAGGGAAGGGAAGGGAAGGGAAGGGAAGGGAAGGGAAGGGAAGGGAAGGGAAGGGAAGGGAAGGGGCAGAGTATTTGTTTAAGGAGATTGTCCATAACAGTGAACTTTTGTGCAAAATAAAAATCAACTGAAGAACCCTAAAATTAATTTTGCATGTAAACACTAGAAAGAGATTAAATGTATCTTATTAAGATATTTTGAGAACAGAATGTTCAACAAAGCATAAAGCAGGAGTTACAATAGTTAATAAAAATGTGTAAGTATTCAGTTTAAGTATATTAAAATAAAATATATTAGTTTCGAACCCTATGGTCATGGGGTGTTATAGTAAGAAACAATATATCACATGAAATATTCAAATTATTTTAAAGAATTCCTGCAGTAGCTCGTTTAATGCAATTAATACATAAAATACCAGAACCGCATTTGAATACAAAGTACATTCCAGAGAACGAGTACCTGTTTTTCTGTTCATTAAATGAAATTCCTTTCAGCAAACAGTTAAGTCCAGCTTTCATTCATACAGCCAGTGGAGAGTGCAAAATGTTTCAGTCAAGCCATATACAGTGTCAACCCATCACTGTAAAGGAACAAGCACAATATTCTCAAAGCCTGTGCTCAGCAAAAGTAAGAGATAAGTCAGTAAAAGACATTATTGGAACTATCTTTGTGGGGAAAATCAACAGAGTGTTTCAAATAATATGAGCAAAACTCAGTTTTGTATGAAGTGTGTTTATTGACCAAATTCTGAGTGACTTATTGAAAACTGGATAAGCCTCTTAAAAAAGACAGTCGGGTGCCTTTGTACCAACTCTTCACACTATCATCAGTTCTCTCAGCTAAGCCCTCTTTGCTCTAAAGAAAAGAGCAGAGCACACAAAATAAAAACCTTTTGAGGAAAGGGGGACTATTTCTGATATGAAGAACGTTCCCAGAGGCCCGACTGGCAGAGGTTCAAAATGCACAATGCTGGTAACTTAGCTGAGTTGGGAAGCTATGTGTTGTTTAGTGCTGTTTAGAACTTCCTGGTCAAGTTTACATACACTATGCTGTGTTCTACTGGTTAGTTATCTCCTATCTGCCTCCTGAAGCAGGCTTGACCCATTTTCTGATGAAAGGAATGCTTTATCCACAGATTTTTCCAAGTTAGTTTTATTGAACTAGTTCAATAATAAACCACATACTCCAGTTACCAGGTTAAAATAGTACTTTAAATACCATTAAAACCTAGGTGAAGTGTCTCACTAATATTGATAGATTTAGAATCAAGCATTTGGTGATGTCTTCTCCAGATACCATTACAAACCAGTGTTTATAAATTATCATGGGATCACAGAATAATTGAGGTTGGAAAGGACCTTGAGAAATCTCCGGTCTAAACTCCTACATGATCATCCTTGGGATCAGACCAGGTTGCTCAGGGCTTTACCCTGTTTGGTCTTGAAAACCTCCAAGAACAAATATTGCACAACCTCACTATGCAACCTGCTCGACTGCTTGCCTGTCCTCACACAGAAAAAAGATTTTCCTTCTGTCCAGCGTGAAGCTCTCTTGTTTCAACTTACACAAAATTGGCAGGAAAGCACTCTGTCACTTCTTCCAGATAATGATCATAAACAAGACAGATTATAAATTAGACCTTTCAATATCACATTTTTTACTGGCTTCCAGAGAAGTATGACTCACTACCCATTAATTGTCCAAGCCAGTTTTTTACCCATCTAGCTTATATGTGCATCAAGCCTGTAATGTCTCAGCTTAATACAAGGATCTACCAAGAGATAGTGTCAAAATTCTTGTAAAAATCACAGTAAATGACATTAATTGCATCTCCCCTCATCCAAAAATCCAGTCATTTTATCCCAGAAAGCAATCAGGTTGGTCAGGAATGATTTTTCCTGGGTCAATCCTTTTTGATTGTTACCACTCAGTGCCTTCTACCTGTGGTGAGAAATGCTCCCCAAGGAGATTCCCTCAGTGTTTTACTCAGGGATGAATGTGAAGCTGACCAGGTTGCATTTCACTGGGTCATCATTTTGGACTTCTAGGAAAATGCACAAGATATTACCTTTTCCAGTCCTTACCTCTTTTCCTGTCATCTCTGGTTTCCCTGACCTATCAAAGGTGATAAGGACATTGGCCCTTTAGCTGTAGTGCACTCCAGTCACTTCTATGGACTTCTATGGATTGAGGCTGGGTTTCGAGGCCATGTTGGATGGGGCTCTGAGCAGCCTAGTCTAGTGGAAGGTGTCCCTGCCCGTGGCAGAGAGGTTGGAACTGGATGAGCTTTAAGGTCCCTTCAAACTCAAACCCTTCTTTGGTTCTGTGAGTTCTCAAAAGCAGTTCTTGACTTGATCTTCATTCACTCCAGGTTATTCTCCTTCTACTCCAATCTTGCTTCTAGGCACTGAGGACCTTGTTGATGAAGACTAAGACAAAGGCAGCCTTATAGGTGTCTGCAGTTAGCAAATCAGGCATTATTCCTAAATTCCCCCATTACTTACTTCTGCTTCCGCCTTTTGTATGCTGCCTTTTTGCATTGGAGCTCTGACTTGAGTTTTGTGTTTTCCCAAGCCTGATATAGCTCCTTATTTTACTGCCTATTGAGATGAGCTGCTGTTCTAACTGGAGCATGCGGTCTTTAAAAAGCTGCCAGTTTTCCTGAGTGCTTTTGCACTTCAGAGCTGCTTCCCGCGGGATCCCACCTACCAGTTTCCTGATGACAATTGCAATTACAATTATGATTGACTAATATCAGAAAACTAAGTTTGAAACAGATGTTTAGATGCACAGACAGATGGAACCCTGTTGTAGTATTCCTATTTCTGCAGTTTTAGAAATATCTGGTGTTTTTCCCAGTATTATAAACTTAAAATTTTGGATGCATTTGTATCTTTTACAACATTAATTCAATTTTTTAAAGAGCGCTTCATCTCCTAATAAAATAAATTCATATTCAGCCCAGTTTTGGTTGCTACATGAATAACATGGAGACATATTTTTTTTCATCTAGTTGCTGCTACCTGAACATTTTTAGTTAAAACACGTCAACACACACCATATTGATATAACTTGCCCCATCTCATTCATCTAGCTTGGGCTCTGATTTGGCTCCCAGTGAATGTGTGTATTTTGCTGTGTATGCATGTTTTAAATCTTGAACCACCAACAGCTTTTCAAAGACTGCCTGATAGCAAATGGTCTGCATTGAAAGAGGAGCTGTCAGAAGATCCAGGGAGGTGATGCTTCACCTCTATTCTGTTCACATGAGACCCCACCTGCAGTGCTGCATCCAGCTCTGGGGCCCCAGCACAGGCAGGACATGCAACTGCTGGAGCAGGTCCAGAGGTGGCCACCAAAGTGATCAGAGGAATGCAGCAGCTCTGCTGTGAGGAATGGCTGAAGAGAGGTCAAGTTGTTCAGGCTGGAAAAGAGATGGCTTTGGGGAGATGTCATTGCAGGCTTTCAGTACATTAAGGGGGCTTATAAAAAAGATAAAGAGTGACTTTTTACAGTGGCAGGACCTCACCTAGTAATAGCCTGACCCAGAGATTTTACACAGATATTAACAGATAAAATATAGCTATAAAATCCTTGGATATCAGCAAAAGTCCTCCGTTGTACTGGTTAAGTGTTGATTTTACTCATACAAAGACCAGTGTCACCATTTCTTTGTATACAGTTTGAAGACAAGCCTCTCAATACAGAGAACAAATTGTTTTTTAGACCAGCGGAAAGGGAAGATGCAGTTGGTTTGTTCAGTCCTTGTTGTAGAGTGTAAAATTCCACCTGTCTTAAAAAGACTTCTTCAGGGCAAGTCCTTGTTTATTTCACTGGGGTAAAAAACACCACCACCCTCAATTAAAAAAAAAAAAAAAAGTCAGGATTTTAAAACTTGGGAGTGTTATATTTTCTAAACACAATTAATGCACAAATGGGGACCTCTGTTATCTCATACAGAACCTTTTCAAATCATGCCCTTTATATGTACTACTGACACAAGCAAGAGGGACTGGGGAAATTTCTTTCTTCTGTCCTTTAAATTAGAATTTTGTGATAATCATAAAAAGGAAAGAATTACTCATTTGGCAAATAATCATATTAAATCTCAATAACTGGAAATATGTGTCGACTATTTATTCATATGTGCACACAAATACAGAGAAAATTAAAGATGACCAGAAGACCACAACCCTTTTCTGCAGTAACTTCTAAGATTTTGCATCAGCTCTCCATGGAATAGGTAACAAAGAATTCTTGACTCTAGCATGAAAATATCTAGATATGCAGTTTCCCAAAAAATATTTCCAAATATCAGTTTCAGATTAAAAACTAGTTCAGTAGGTACTTGAGGGAGTTAAATATTTCCGTCAAAGCAGATGTACTAACCTTTAAACATCTTAGCATAGTGACGAGCATGCTGAGAATGACATACAGAAACCATAATGAAATCTGAGAGGCCCACACAAAGTAAAATTGTTTCACTACCTGAAGGATTATCTTTAGGAAGAGCAATCAAATCTCTTGATATTCATCTTCTGTAGTATAAATCATGTAGATCTTGTCTTAATTCATTTCCCCTCTGTTTTCATACCTGAATGCAAGTTATACTTCCCTAGATAAAATATTCCAGTTTCATTTCACTGCTGGTTCTCTCGCCTGCTTAATATTAAACATGCAATTAAAAGATATGCTAATAGGGACCTTGTTGCATTTGGAAAGAAAATTACAAATGTGTAAACCCATTTTTTATATTTCTGTGCCAAATGATGTATCACCTTACCCAGCAGTACTTTTGACACTCACAAGGTGAAAATGGATTCTGTCAGTGTAGACCGAGTAAATTCGGTTCCCTTCAAATTGTTGCTATTTTTAGAATTCTGTCTATTTTCAGAATTCTGCGAACAAGAGACATACAGATAATACGACAGAAAGGTTACCTCCGAACTAAGCTGACTGGACTTCTGTCTCTGCAGGACTTGTTTCTGCTGGTGCTCCTGATGTAATCATCACATTGGTGATGTTTTCAGATTCCTACATTGCTGGTTTCCCACAATTTTTATCCAGCTCTTGTTCTGACTGGCAAGTTAATCATTAATTTTTTTTTTTTTATCTATGACCCCTCATTTTTTCTGTCAACTCCTTTTCTTATGGCAATCTCACCACCACATGCGTGATCTCGCCATATTTCTCCAGGAATAAGCTGGGATTTCAGCCTGAAGTTAGTCACCATCTAATAGATTTACGCTACAGCAAAATGGAGGGGGATGAGGCAGTCATCAAACACTGCATCTTGCACACCAAATTGGAAAATAGGCCCATGATATTAACTCATGACATTACAAATACATACATCTAGAACTCTGCAACGCATAGTATTAGAGCAGAACAAAACCACAGATAAAGTAAATCAAGCTTCTCAAAAAAATAGGAAGAAATTGCTAAGGCTGGATGAACTTGGGCTTAAAGACTGTTTCAAAATGACCACTAAATTGAACAATATTAATAGTACTTTTGAAAATCAAGCTCTGAACTTGGCACAGAATCAATCATCATAACTCCTTGCCTCTCTTACGTGTTAACTATGTCCAGACTACAGGCAAGATTTCCTGTCTTCCTATCTCCATAGCTGATTGCTGATATGTCTTCCTGATGGCCTTTTAAAGCAAAAGAAATCAAATACTCCATGCAGCTTTCTTGCAGTCCATGACAACTGAACATCAAAATTTTCTGCAACAGAGATGGCTTTGTAGCCTTTTTCTGAAGAATAAAGTTATTCTCAGTGTTTTTTAAAGAACAAAGGGAGTTTTCTGTGAGCACTTAAACTCAGTGTATAAATTTAAAAAAAACAATAGTTATTTTGCTGACTTTCAGATGACCATAGTTCAGTCTAGAACACAGTCTAGCTCAAGACAACTTTATTTTCACTTAAATTCCAAGATGTACATTACCAAAATTTTGTTCCTGATCACTGTTTCTAGCATTTTGTCTTGGAGAGTCCAAGCTCGAATACGGATCTTCAGAATGAAGAGGGCTTTATCATATGAAACTTTGATAATTTTCAGGAATTTGAGAGTGTAAATTAGTTGTGTAGATACAGGTTATTTGATAAACTAACCAGGAGGAAGTCACCTATTTCCTTGTGACCTCATGGAGTAGAAATTCCTTTGTGATTTAGGAAAAATAATTGGCCTGTAATGCTCAAAGCACCATTTCTATTAGTGAGCAGTATTTTTGCAAGTTGATGAAACTTTAGGTTAGCCCTGGCACACAAGTTTGCCACTACATCTCCTTGCCCATTAGACAGATGTGTCCAGGGAAAGCTTCACTAACTTGTACAACTGTGCTCAAAGCTGAAAGCGATGCTGATGAAAGACACTACAAGAAATAGACCCACATATTTTAAGATATTTAAATATAAGGCCAAATCAGCATTTTGCCCGAATTGTTTTAAAATCCATGAATGTTATTTAAAGCTCCTAGGCTGTGAGAGTCCTCTTTTTTATTAATGTCACAAAACAACTTATTTTTGTGACTTAGCAGCCACCATGTTTCATGGCACTTTTTACCACACTGCTGAGTTCAGCGAAGTTCCAAGTAAGAGAACTGGACTTAGCTCTTTGCAAGTAGCTCGATGAAGTCTCTCTGCTACAAATAAAGGAGAAATCACTGAAAAAGAAATCAATTTAAAATTAACTGACATAGTACCTTCTTTTTATAAAGCTACTGAGTTTTAAACATTTCCATACGATAGACTGTTTGTAGCACTGGGAGCAACATGGCCATATAAAGTTCAACTTTGCATATTTATACCTAAACCATATCAAACTGTTAGATTGCTCTTATTTATTAATAAATTTACACATCTGATTCAAAGCTAATACAGTAGTAGGACAAGATCAAGGGGGTAAACCATTAAAGATGCAATTTATGTTTCTGTCTGTTTTCACAGGATTTTAGAAGGGTAGGTCTTCAGGCTCCTGTCTACATTAAAGTCCAGCCAAATCCATAAAACGAAAACAACATTAAATGACTTCCCAAAAGACAGAAATAGCCTTTTAAAGATTCACAGGAGTACTTTTTCTGTGTCTAATCCAAGCAGCCAGCAGGGTGAGATTGATGGGCACTGGCAGAGATGCATTTCATGAGGTAGCTGTCTGCTCGATGGCATTAGAATGGAGCTATCTGTCTTCATTGTGCTCCATTAACATGCCCCTCAGATCTATCAGGAAAATGTCTACAGTCCTGCTTTATAAATTATTACCTCTGACAGTTAAATATTTTAGACCATATTTAGTAATATTGCTCACTGATAAGTTCTTCACTCACCTACATATTTTTACAGTTTAATTTCCATATATGCTTAAAAAACCCAAAAGAGATGTTTTAGATTTTTTTCCTAATGTAAGGGGATTTCTATTCTGTGTGTGGTAAAAATGATTATCCAATTACTTGAGTTCAGCAGTGCAATCTACAGAAATGTGTTCCATGTCAGAAGAAGATAGGTGTTCGCTAACCAGGATATATCTCCTTTAAAGTATTAGATTTGCTTGCAGTAATTAATTTAAAGGTGAACAATCAGTACATGGAAATTATTATTGTGATTGCTTTCAGTGTTGAGCATAATCCAGATATCCAACTCAGTAGGTTTGTTTCCATTTGCTCAGCTTTGTGAGGTCTTTAATTCTGTTTTTTATTTTGTTCCCACTGATTACATTCTGTTAATCAAGTTTGAGAAATACAAGTATGTGCCAGTCTTTACACAAAATAAAGATTTTAAAGAAACCACAGTAATTGACCTTGCTATTTTAGACCTGAAGACCAGATAGTCTTTAATAAAATGAAATTTTATTCAATTTATGTTTCATTCAATGTCCTCCCAAGCTGCATAGCCAGCAGCTTGCAGGGCATTTTTGACGGGAGAAAAGAGAGGTAGAAGACAGTGCTCAGAGGTAGAAGAGAGTGCTCAGTGTTTAACAATGACCAGGCTAATTTTAATTTGCTATCCAGGCCAAGTAGGTTTTAAACTGAAATGTTTTGGTCTGCTTTAATAAATAAATAAATCCTCAGTTAATTTTTTTTCTGCTAAAGTCCCCCTGGTTTCCTAGCATTCCTGTATGGAATAAAAAGAATGTATGCAACAGCAAAACAGCAGTTTCTTTCATGAGTATAGATGAACAAGCATATATCAATTTTGGTGAGGCAGTGGAGAAAGTCAATTTCCCAGAAGTTTTTCTGAAAGAGAACAATAATACTGTCACTACATTGCCCCTTCTGCATGACAATGTCAGTGGTCCAGATGGGATTTCAAGAATACCGGTGTTTCCAAAGAACTTTCACTTATATAACCTAATTCGTTTTTGGTTTTTTTTTTTTCAAATTCTCCTTTCTAGCTCACTTGGTGAAGCATGAAAAAATTTAGGAAAGAAGTGATAAGATATAGATGAGTTTCAAACCAGAGGGTTATCAAGTTAACTGCACTGATCAGTTCCACAGGAGACAGCAGCTAGGAGGGAGATATCTAATAAGATGTAGAGTTTAAAAAATCAGAAGTATACATGGGAAAAAATATAATTTGATAACTTAGGAAGTCATAACAAAAGAATTTAGTTTCAATGCAGCTGAAGAAAAAATAGAACAACCACAAAGCCTGTTAGAAAATATGAGCAGATTTCTGTGAGATATGCTTACAGGAGAAAACCTAGCCTAAGTTAATATGAAGGACTGAGTTTAAAACATCAGGTGACTAGCTGGTTCTCCTCCAAGTTATGGACCACATCAATTACAACTGAGGGAAGATAAAAGGGCGAAAAAGGTGAAATGTAGTACTTGAATGAGGAAATATGCTAAAATCTTGCATTTATAACACCAACACATCTCACCAGTCACTTTTCTTTGGCCCTGCATAAGAAAGGTATAAATTGGAGAAACTCTTGTCACCTCAAGTTTTAAGCCTTGAAGCCATGACCAACTACCTCTGGTTTGGTTAGATCCCACCTAGAGTCCACTGTTCAGCTCTGGAGTCCTCAGCACTTCAAAGACATGGACCTGTTGGAGCCAGCCCAGGGGAGGCTGCAAAAATGATCCCAGGTCTTCAGCACGTCTCCTACAAGGAAAGGCTGAGAGAGTTGGGATTTTTCAGCCTGGAGAAGACTTCAGGGTGAGCTTCTAGCAGCCTTCCAGTGCCTAAAGGAGGCCTATAATAACAATGGGGACAAACCTTCTGGAAGGGTCTGTTGTGACAGGGCAAGGGGTGATGTTTTTAAGCCAAAATAGGGTAGATTCAGATAAGGTAGAAGACAGAAATCTTTTGCAATGAGCATGGTAAAATAGTGTAGCAGGTTGCCCAGAGATGTGGTAGGTGCCCCAGCTCTGGAAACATGCAAGGTGAGATTGGACAGGGCTCTGAACAGCCCTGCTCATTGCACCAGGGTTGGATAAGATGATCTTTAAGGGACCCTTCCAACCCAAACTATTCTAGGATTCTATGAACCCATAAAATTCATCAGCACACAGTTTAGATGGGTGCTGATGCACTTAGCTCCAAGTTTTTATCATATGATGCCAGCTTGTAAAGCCATTGTAACACTAAAGTAAAAATATTTTTTTTCTCCTTCCATTTATAGTAAGTTACACCCAAATTTAGTTCCTTAGTAAAAAAAAGTTTTTTGTTTCTGGAATAGCACTTGTGACATGAAACATATATAGCATTTAGAAAAGGTCTCAAAGAAGTAGGACCTTCATATTAGCAATCATCACTATGGAAACTCACCTAGGTCAATAGAGATGATGATAAAATGCATAACATAAGCTAGCCTAATTTGAGAATGTACCTGGTAAAAATGAACTGGCAGATGACCTTATTAACTTCTCACAGAAAATCCTGTTGCTTATATTTTTTGTATTTTTTTCAGGCTAAATTCAGAGATTATTTTAAAATAGCAGTTTCAGGATGAGTAAGTGAATCTGAATCTGAATCTGAATCTTCCCAGACTATAAGAAGGATGTTATCCAAACTCTTTTCCACTTCAGGCTTTACAACTACTTTTCTTCTCTCAGCAGTCCTGTTGAAAAGGCACATGGAGTAGAGTTGATCAATAAGAACTTAGCATGGACTATCTTGGGATAGGCTGCACCCAGGTAATCCAGCATCTTGCTTTAGAGATTAGACAGTGCTAACACCAAAGGCTGATTATGCATATTTGGGCATGGGGCTGGGCCAAGCACTTCCAGGGAAATCTCACCCTGCTCTCAGTCACACATTTCAAAGCTGATGTGTTCTTACTCTGTGAAATTTGATGGGGATATAAAAATCAAAACCTTTATGGTTTTTCTTTTTTTTTTTTTTTTTTAAGAGAGCCTTGAAAAATGGCTGTGATATATACTGGCATCCATTTAACCTCTGTCTGAGGGGCCTTGAGTGTGATGGCAAGTAGGGCAGGGCTGTGAGCAAGTGGATTGTCCTCCTGGACCACTGGGCAACCATTTATCGCAAAAAAACCCGTGTCATAGCTAGTTAGCCACTTGATACAACTTATTCAACTTAATTCATACTGGCAGAAGAACAGGGTATTTAACTATGAGCAATGTTGACTGTGAATGGAGCATTTGACATGTGAAAATCAGTGAGAAGTTAGGAACCAAAAAAGAAGTGCACGTGTCTGAATACTTTAAACTATGCCTAAATAAACAACTGTAAGCAACTGTTCACATTTAGTGCATTGTGTCCTGTAAGGTCTACAAGTCTTTAATAAATTGAGGCTAATTTTATGTCATGTTTGCTTAAATGGATGAGCACATGAAGCAACCATGAGAAGGCACTGATGCTTCAACCAGGCAGTGAAATGAATACATTTATTTCCCAAGTGGTGGAAAATGCTATTTCCTGTTCAAAAGGTATAGGAAAGAATTTAATTTTTCCTGTGATGACACAAAAGCACTGCAAGCCAGTTTTAGAGGCATGTAACACCAAGGATTGTTCAAATAGACAAAGAAAAAATAAAAACCAACTTCACCTCAGGTGGCTTACAATGTGAATTGTAGGGAATATACAGTGTGAGGCTACATAACTACAGAGAAATTAAGGTAGTAATTTAGCCACAGGAGGGTAAGATAAAGTTTGGGGAAACTAGGTAACTAATAAAGCAGAGGTTACATGTATCTTTGTAAGTGTACCTATTGCCAACCCATATCCTCTGAAGTTGTAGGGGAGATAGTTTTGCGGTTTGGGTTTTCGTATCTTCTGATTCTACATATTATGGTCGTGAAAATCACTAGTACCTTAGGTGGCAGAAAATACTCCTTGAGCAAATCCCAGAGTTATGTACTAAGAAATACCAAAAGCATACTGCATTTTTTTTAGGATGTAGGTAAAACAAGGCATTAAGTTGTCAAGAGAAGAGACTAATTGGAAAATCAAGAAGAGATAATGATAGGCAAATGCTGCAGCTTAGATGTTCAGAGTAGCAGGCAGCAGTCACAGGAGTTCTTTGCAGTTACACGAGGAGGAGATGCAGAAAAAATGAAAGCACGGTAAATATCATTAGAAAAACTGTTTTAATTGCAAATGCAGTAACAGGCATCACTAATTGTTATAGGTACCTCTATTTTTAGAGTCCTATTCATGTACTTGGGCAAGGCATGTAAGCATTTAGATATGAAATTTCTGAGACAGTCTGAATGATAACAAGACCCCATGAATCGCTGCCAACCAAATTCCACTCTAGTATAGAAATGTTGAATGTGTGTTTGCCTGCTCAGGCAGCCCAGTCAAGAATTCCTCATTCTGCTCTTCTTATGCTTAAGAATATCTGACCATATTTTATTGAATGCAAATACAAGTGTTTCCCAATTGAGTAATTAATTGAAAACTCTCGGTTACTGATAGGATTCTTCAGAACTGCAGTATGAATGAATACAGAATAATCTCTCACAGGCAGGACTCCTCTCTCTGGATTATGGCATATATTACTTTTCAGAGACCAAAAAGAGCAAGTAAATACAAACTTGTGATAACTTTTGCAGGGCAACTTTTTATTAATGCTTTGTAAAGCTGATGCTGCAAGCTTGAGCACTTATGTACAAATCTAAAGGGAAAATGAAAAGGAAGAAAAAGTCTTTTAAAATGAAGTAAAAAAATAGGGAAAATTATTTTCTACTTTGAATGGTTGTAAGTTTATATTTTCTGCCTGAAGGCTCTGGAAAAGGAGGGTTATTATTTTCTAGTGGTAGCATGTGCTGCCATGTGTTTTTCTTGACCTGGTATTTGCACACATCTGTACTGCATATACCACATAGAGAAGCTTATTAAAATGCAAATGTACACATGCATACTTTTTGTGATGCTAAAAGGCTCTCTACCAGTGAAAAGGTATGTTATTGTTTGCTTCCCAGAATATAAATGCTGCCTGTAGTTTTGATATTAACTGAGGACCAGTTCTTGGAGGTTTAGAGGTTCACCTCATTCTAAACAAGCATTGTTAAGACACAATATCCTTAATGTCTGTGTAATTAAGAATAAGGGAACTGTAAGAGAGTGTGTGTCGTGAACTGTGATAGTACAAAGGTGGAAAGAGGAGGGAGAGGAGGTGTTACAGGTGTTGGAGCAGCCCCATGAAAACCCAAGATGGAGCAGATATCCACACTGGAGGAGCCCCTGAAGGACTCCAGACCACAGCAGATTTACCCTGAAGGACTGCAGCCACACTGGAGAGGGGAAGAGTGGCAGAGGAAGCATTGGCAGAGAGGAGATGCTATGGACTGACCACACTCTCCCCATGTTCTCAATCTTCCTTTGCTGCTCAGGGAGGGAGGAGGAGGCAGAGGAATCAGGAATAAAGAAGTGAGGATGAGCCTGGGAAAAGGCTCTTTTAACTGGCAGGAAATTAAATTAATTTCATCCAAGTTTTCTGCTTTGCCAATGATGTTAAATAATAAGTAGTGTCTTTGTCTCAAGCTTGACCTACAGCTTTTCCTTCATATTTCCTGCCCTGTCCTGTTGAGGAGGGGGTAAGAGACTGTCTGAGTGGGCATCTGACAACTGGCCAAGGACAGCCCAATAAAACAACCTGTCAGAAGTCAATGACTGCAGGCCTGTAGGTCACGAGGTGACTACAAGGAATAACATGTAGGAAAGACAGTGAAATTTGGACAGACTCTGGAAAGCCTTTGCTCAAAGTATCTACAGCAAAAAGTATCCTGAATATCTGGGAATCTGTGTATATTGTTACCCTTTGGAATATATCAGCTTTATAGAATTAATGGTGCCCAAAAATGCATTCAGTGTAAACATAGCAAAGACAAATGTTTTGCAAATTAGATTTAAAAAACAGATATTCCATCTGACTCTATTTAATTTTCACAAGTTTTTTTCATGTTTTTTTTCATATTAAAACACCTTCTCATGGCCAGTTATCTTCTTTCTCAAGACATGAACGCGTTCCTGTTAGAATTTTAAAGGAGAAATAATCCCAGGAAATTACTAATCTTTGGGTGTATGGAGGGAGAGAAACATTCTGAAGATAGTAATTTAGAATTTATTTTAACTTATTCTTTTTTTTTTTTTCTACGTAAGAGCAAACAGGAAAGTGCCAAAATCAGGTAGCTATGCAATCTGTCTTCATCAAAGAATGAAAAAATAAAATTTCACATTTATACTTCCAAAGAGGAATCAGGGAAAGAAATTAAAAATTTTCACGTGGTTCCTTTCATTCTAGGAATATTTTCAGTCTTTTTATTACAATTCTACTGTTACATCCCTACCAAAGAACTGTAATATTAAGTCTTATCTTTATGTCAGTCCTGGTTGTATCACAGTTGCCCACTTATATTTTCTTGAATACATATTTTCAAAACTGAAAAATCCTATTTCTGAAAGGAAAGATCTTGGTTGGTTCACAGAAAAGCAGTTAAGGAAAACTCTTGTCTTAGATTTTATTGAAACATTTTGTTACATTCTCAGTGATAAACTTCAAAAAACATAACAAACATCTAACCATAAGGAGATAGTTAAAATCCTATTTGTTATAAATGTACATTTTTAGTAACGGGTTTTTTTGGAAGTTTTATACATTGTAGCCAGCCTAAGGAAAAGTGGATTAGTGGACAGATGTTTTTGTTGCTTTAAATAAAGAATGTTCATATATGAAATAAAGCCTAGACAGGGAAAATAAAGTATGAAAAGGAGAATTGGTCCAAAGGATTTCATTTTCCCCAGTAGTGGAAATGACCTGCTAGAATATGTGGAAATCAATAGTTCTATTGATGGATAGTCAATCGTTTTAAAAAGACTTTTTTGTTTTATATCACTTCTACTTTTATAGACTTGTGGTTTATAACAAACATAAAAGACACAAGCTTCATTTAATTTGGAATTTCCATCAGTACTTGAAAGCCTTCATGCTTAATTCATCTTTAAATAATGGCAATTAGTATCTGAATTTCCATGACATGATTTCAGAATAAAAAAATTACAGAAAACCTTTAGTGTCAACATAATTACTGCAGCATTAATTATGATTGCTATCTCAAAGACTATTCTTTCTCTCAGAAAACCTGGAGTGCTAAACTTCAAAGGTGAAATTTCTAGTGATTCAAAAAGACTGATATCTGTCGGTTCGCAGTTCCAGTATTTTCTATTTCATTTAAGGAATACACTTATATAATGAAAGTTGGACAGGAGTTTCTTGAAAGTAGTAATTATTTTAGAAGCAATGTTTCTGGAGTTGTCTATTCTTTTAATTAAACGGGGGGTTGTTTGTTTTTTTTTTGTTGTTGTTGCTTTTTGCTTTTTTCCAAGCTTCCTATGCTGCCAAACACATCACTTTCTTATCACAAAAGAACAGAACAATGCAAAGTAGTGTGGATGATTTCCAGTGCTTTATGTTTGCACACAGTGCTCCTGAGATACAGCTATGATGAAAACTAATTGAAAATTCCCTGGAGTTCCTTATGTACCCCTGAGTGCTTAAGATTCCATGCAGAAATTTCTTTCTTTTAATCCCCTTGGGAAAACACAGAAATATTGCAAAGTATTCTTCCTAGCAAGCAGCCAATATTTAAAGCTAGTACTTACTATGATCCTTTATTCATGTCCATCATCTTGAATGTTCCACAGCAATTCCTGAAGTAATCATTAAAAGTGTGCAATGTACTTGCAAATTTCATTATTTTAGCATCCTTCTTATACATATTCTTCAAGGAAAATAAATATTGCAAGTAAAACAGAGCAGTTATAAAATTCTGTACTTCAAAGAATCACAGAATAGTTTGGGTTGGAAGGGACCTTAAACACTATCTCATTCCAGCCCTCTGCCATGGGCAGGGACACCTTCCACTAGACCAGGTTACTCAGAGCTCCATCCAGCCTGGCCTTGAACACTTCCAGGGATGGGGCAGCCACAGCTTCTCTGGGCAACCTGTGCCAGGGCCTCATCACCCTCACAGGGAAGAATTTCTTCCTAATATCTGATCTAAACCTACTCTCTGTCAGTTTGAAGCCATTGCTTCTTGTCCTGTCCTCCAGGCCCTTGTAAATAGTCTCTCTCCATCCTTCCTGTGGGCTCCCTGCAGGTGCTGGAAGGCTGCAATTAGGTCACCCCAGATCCTTCTCTTTCCAGGCTGACCAACTCAAATTCTCTCAGCCTTTTCCCAGAGGAGAGCTGCTCCATCCCTCTGATCACCTTGGTGGTCTCCTCTGGGCTGGCTCCAACAGCTCCATGTTTTCCTGTGCTGGATGCAGCACTGCAAGTGGGGTCTCGTAAAAGTATCAAATATACAAACTTCAGGAGCGTAGAGATGGGAAAGACCTTTAAAGCAGTCATGGATTTTTCTTTTTGCAACCTGTTCCTGAGGACAGGAATGGATGGCATTGTATTAGATATGGATAACAGAAGAATGCCCTTATTGCAATTTAGGCTGATGAGATACTCCCTGCCTTCACTTTCTTCCTCTTTTTGCCTGAATATTTGTTACAGACAATTAAACAGGTGATGGATGAACCCTCAGCTCTTGGATTTTACTGCAAAATATACAAAGTTTGAAAACACTGCTATGTGATATAAATTATGAGCCCTTACTGACTAGTTTGCATTTCAATTGGCCTTGAAGAGTTTTACATGTGTGAGCAATAAACAACTCACAATAATGGTAGAATCTGAAGAAAATAAAAATTCTTTATCAAGAAGTGAAAAATAATAGCAACCCTTACCATGATTTTCTTTTGGAATAACCAGATGCTGTGCTGTATTTCCCATATATCTCCCTGCAAGGAAGAATGGCAAAACAGATTTACATGTTTACAGTTCGAAATTGCTGCTACTGTGTTCAGAAACAGAACCAGATCCCATAAGATATAAAATTCTGTAGAGGAGTTTGTCATTCCAAATATACACCTTCCATATTATGTGGTGCACAGCCGTAAGAGCACATGTGCAGTGCAATGGGTGCACTGCCTTGATTCACACCTGCATTCAAGTACATCTCTTACCACCCTTCTTGAAACCATTGCACCACTCGCTGATGATGGGATAAAAGAAGTCCATGACTGTTTCCATGACTGCTTGCTGCTCTTTATGTTACCACAAAAAATACAGAAAAAAAATCCCATATACAAGAGAGAAGCTGAGTTTTATTTGTTCCTTTTTAATTCCATGCCTTGGGGAAGTAAAATAAACTAAAATAAAAGCACCGTAAAATTTGATGGGCAGTTGATTTCCTTGTCTAAAGTAAGAAGATTAAAACTCTTTCTTCAGATTGCTCAGTGAACACTTTTACAAACCCTTAGCTTGTAATCCAACTCCTATAAAGAAACCCTGTTGATTTCCTGGAGAAGTAGGGCTTCTATAAAGCACTTAAAATTTTGGCAAAGATGGTTTTTCACTAAAAGACACAGGTACTGAGGTCCTCTCTTCTGTGCCTGAGATTTGTGAACTCACAGTATGAGTGGCCTGTTATTTGAATTTTAATTGTTTGGGCTTTTAATCTAACATTTAAATTAATTCCAAGCCTAGTATGTTGAAGTTTTCCTTATTTTACTGTATTCGTAAAGGTACTTAACAATAAGTAGAAGTTACAAAATGAAACCTTTGAAAAGCATTAGAAAAATAAAAGCATTTTATTGTTCTTTACCACTCATGAGTTATGCTCATGACTTCCAATTAAATCCATTCAGGAAGACAAATATTTCTTTACTACTAAGTTCTTGCTAACAACTGTGTTATGTGTATATTTTTGGAATATTTATCTGTTCTCTCTGGTAAAGCATAGCAGGGGGATATAATGTAATGCTTTAATATACTTCAGAATGTCAACTGATACCCTTCAAAACTTAATTCCTAGTATTTTTTATATTCATTTATTTTTAAATGCCTTGAAAGAACATCATGCTACTAGGATCTATAATAGAGCACAGAATAATTTTAGTAGTTATTTTATGTAAATATATCCAAAGAGTAATTCTTCCAAGCACTCTAGTTGCTTTAGAGATTCTGTTATAAACTCTTTATTATTTTCTGAAAGGAATGAAACAATTAATTAGCAGTGTAAATTAATCTCCTAATAAATCAGAAAGCTGAACCTAATCAAAATATGTAATGAAATCTTAATATTATGGGAATCAATAATTTTTTAGAAGAAAACATGTTAAAACATTGTACAGAAAACAATGTATCTGCACTGTGAAGATAAATATCTTTGAAAAAAGTGCAAGTTCTTCCTGTGTTATTAAAAAGAAACACTGGGCCATATGGGAGTCAGAGAGGCTCCCCTGATTGCCCTCAGTGGAATCATGGCTTAAGCTTCCAAGACTCCCATATAATATATAAGGAAATTCTGCCTCACAAAGGGGAACTCATTACTCAGTGTGAAGTGTGATCCTAGCATGGTCTCTTCTCTGTGCAGAAGTATTAATCATGTTCATCTTTGCTGTAATAAGATGCTAAACACTGTCATTTAGCACTGCAGAGGTATAAAATTAAACCTCTCTATACAGTGCCAGGAAAGGCTACATTTCATAATAGCAGAAGGCTGGGCCCATTCACTCCCTTTGATGAGAATACTTTTTCCCATGATGCTAATAATTTCATTTTTATGGATATACTCCTTTGTGTAATCAAATATAGAGCTTGATCCTTTGTTTATTGCAGGATTGAAGCCAAAGAAAATAGCTGTCTATTATTAAATTTCATTCTGGCATAATTAAATTGGTTAAGGGTACAATTTTCTACAGAAACTGTTCATTTTCCAGTAAAACCAGTAATATGAAATTATGTGTAGAATTTGTCACATAGCAGTGCCTAAAGAAACATCTCTGCTGGCTTAAATGTATAACAGAACAGCTGTGCCAATTTGAAGGAACTGTAGTGTGCTAACTATATCCATATAATTATATTGATATTATTTTTGTATGAAAATAAGTCTTAAAAGAGCTAACAGTTTGGCACAGGGAAAGGTTTATCAAGCTTCAGAGGAACAAGCTACTGGAGTGTGCCTGAAATGCACAAAAAGAAAAATTAGCAGGAGATCAATTACAATACTAGTAAGAATATTAGTGGTGACAGAAAGCTCGAAGAGTACTTTCAGGAAAAAAAAAAACAAACCAACAACAAAAAACCAACCAAGAAAAGACAACAGCCCAAATGAAACAGACCTTGAAACCTGAGCCTTCATTTTCCTCACAAGGATTTATAATCCAGGTCTATGAGCAAAGTCACTGCCGTGAGTAAGGCTTGCAGAGAAGTTAGAGGTACAGAACTAAAATCTACATTTGGAAGAATACAATTTCTTTGTAAGATTAATAGTATTCAAAATGAGTTCAAAAGGAAGTCATTGACTTTTCAACTGTAATGTTGTAGATGTCAGATCATGTACCTCTGTTCATCCTTCACATGACAGATTAATTTTGTCATAAACTGTGTTTTCTTTCCAGTAAAACTGAGTAAGAATTACATGAAAAATCTTATATATATATATCTACATGTACATATATCTGTATAAGGGTGAGACGTGTGGTATAAGTTCAGCTACATCTCCAATTCTGACTCATTTCATCTCATCAGGGTATTTTTGAAATGTGATGTAAAATAATCTGAAAGGAACTGTATCTATTAGAAAAAGGACTGCTGCAGGAAAAAGTCAATAAAGTCAAGCAAATAAGTCAATATTAAGCTTGTTAAAGCAGTGTGACAGATCTAGAGGCAATTGAAAGCATAGTAGGATTTTTTTTTTTTTGGCCAGTTAGAAAATGCATACAAGTATGTGAACGCGTCTGTGTGTGAATGTGTCTGTGTGTGAACATGCGGGCAGACACACTAAAGCAATCCTTCCCCACCTGCAGTGCTGCATCCAGCTCTGGGCTCCCAGCACAGGAAGGACAGGGACCTGCTGGAGCCAGCCCAGAGGAGGCCACCAAGATGATCAGAGGGATGGAGCAGCTCTGCTGTGAAGAAAGGCTGAGAGAATTGGGGTTTTTTTAGGCTGGAAAAGACCAGGCTCTGGGGTGATCTAATAGTGGCCTTCAAGTACCTGAAGGGAGCCCACAGGAAAGATGGAGAGAGACTATTTACAAGGGCCTGGAGTGAGAGGAAAGAATCAGCATAGGTTTAGATCAGATATTAGGAAGAAATTCTTCCCTGAGAGGGTGATGAGGCCCTGGCACAGGTTGCCCAGAGAAGCTGTGGCTGCCCCATCCCTGGAAGCGTTCAAGGCCAGGCTGGATGGAGCTCTGAGCAACCTGGTCTAGTGGAAGGTGTCCCTGACCACAGCAGAAAGGTTGGAATTGCATGTATAAGGTTGCTTCCAAATCAGGGTTTTGATTCCATGATCCATTTTCTTTAGAAGAAGAATGAATAGTTTATTGCATTCAGGTTGGCTTGGTGTATTAAAATTATTAGCATTCCCACTCTTACGTAGCACAAGAGGGAAAGTTTTGGAACTGCATGCTAGGAATGCAGCAGGTCAGTTAAGCAAAACACACTTAAAATGATCATTGTGGATACACCTGGTGTGACATCATCCATGCAGGTATATTTTGTAGAAAATATGTTTCTAAAGGGAAATAGATGAGGGGCAAGGTCCTGATCAATGATGTGTGTGTTACATTTAACAGATAAAGTTTCATGTCTCAGTAAAACTGAATTACAGCTATTAGTATAAGATAAATAAGTATTATCTTTTCAGTTGTACAATAAAAAGTCTTTAGGAAAATTTTTACAAAAAAAAACCGAGCAGAAAATATTCATAAGAAAAACATTGCACTAAAAATCTTATAAGCAAAAATATAACAAATTCTATGTATTGTCTGGAATTGATTTTCAGTGTGATTAATGTTTTAACAGGATAATCAAATTATAAAACAGTTATTATTGCTAGTCTAGGTGTAAGGATACTTACATTGGATGCTCAAATCATCTCATTATCTCTATTACCGAAAAGCTTCATTAAACCCTTGAAACCTCCATAACTTTTAATGTTGTTATTCATTAACTTTGTAGTATCTTTTGGGGGCTATGTGCATTCTTCCAATATTCCTCCAGATCCTAAGAGTGACATAGCTAATTTTCTTCAATAAAGTGGAAAAGGAAAGGATTTGGAAGCGGTTTACAATGAGGCATCAAGAATCTCAATATTTTGCTAATGGACCAAGGTTGACATGGCTCTATTTTTGCATGACTCATTATGTAGGTCAGAATTTGCCTAGACCTATAATTTTCTCAAATTTGTGGTTTAGACTTTTTTTATTAGTTTCTAAATCTATGTTTTGTATGTTTTTCTCCTCTCTTTCTAATCTCTAAAGCTGTTTTCACCTGACCAAGAGAATTAGACTCTTTTCAGAACCAGCAACCATGTCAGGTTTTTTCAGTCTGAGGCTTCTGTTGACATATTTTATCCATATTTTTTTATACCACTGAAATATGAAACTATCTGCTGAACCTCAACCAAGTTCAACCATTTTAAAAACAGGCCCTACATCCTATTATTGTCATGATTTAAATATATTTGGATTGAGTAGCATGGACTCTAGCAGTTCAAAACAAAGACATCTGGTTCTGAGTAGAAAAGGTACTATAACAATTGTGCTTCTGCTGTAATATACTTCACTATCTGAAACTGCTAAACATGAAGTAAAAAAAATAAAGTAATTTCCATGGAAAAAAGCTATTAAAACTTAAGTATAAATATTAACACGGGCATATTATCTCAAAGGTGCAACTACATTGTTGTTACTCATAATAAGAACAAAGAACTGAAAAAAACCCCCAAAACCCCAAACAAAACAGAAGACAAACTCCTTTTATTCAGAAGTTGAACCCATATGAAATAAATGCTGGCTTGGCTGCCTAAAAATGTTGGTTTCACTGGAGTTACCAAGAAAAAGACACAATTTTTTATTCTTCTATTTTCAAGTGCACAATTTAGCTCCATGGCCCTGGAGAATTCTGCTATTGGTATTCAACTATAACTCAAACTATCTGACAGAGAATATTTTGTGGAAATCAATAATGTTGAATGTATTAAAGATACATTGAAGTTGTTTTATTAGTAAACTGGGCAGTTTCAAAGTGCTCTAAAAATCCAGTAAAGCTCTCATTTTGCAGGTGAAAATGTGTTTTGTATATTTTTATGGCAATACTTAATGAGGAGATAAGAAGAAAAGAATATTAATTTTCTTTCTTTATACATTCCTTTTTTAAAAAAGAAATTCTTCTCCAAAGAGTTACACTTATTTTTTACATAATTGCTTAGAGTATTGTCACTTTTGTACTACTAAAAGCAAGGTTAGCTTTTAATCCAACAAATGAATGTACACAGTGGCTCTGATCCACACAGATGTTATTTATACCATTGTATATATAAATCTATAAATTTGTATGTTTTGCATATATACTCAAATGCTTTGATGATCTAGGAAAAGAAAAATGAAATAGTCAGAAGATCTTAAAGCACTCTCAGCTTGACAAAATCTATCAAATCTCAAAGCAGGCTGAAAAGTGCAGAGCAATAAGCATGATTTTTTGGTTCGGTGTTTTTTTTAACAATTATTTTAGGGTTAATTTTGCATTTAGTTTTTTCTTGATGATGTCATTGTTGTCAAATTTTTGTCTCTTTTTATACAATTATAGTTATCTGTTTAAGTTGTGCTTCTAAACAGAGACACCAAAATGGCTTTCACTTGTGTGCCTGGCTGCAGATTTGTCCTCCCTGTCTTCACAGGTAGCACTGAAGTGTGTCTCCTGTCAGAACTGGCATAAAAATATCATTTTACAAATCAATGGATATGAAGCCATTTTGTCATAGTCACTATTTTGTCATAGTAATTTGACTTTCCTTTTCTTAATGTGTCATACTTTAAACGGAGGTTTTAAAAGGCTCATGGTTGTTTCCTGGTAGCCAATCAAGAAGGCTGTCCTAGAAGTATTTAGAATTGTTTGTGATTGAAACTGGGAATAATCCCAGATATTGCTTGTTTTCGGGCATCTGCAGAAAGGCTCAAAGCAATCTGAAAGAAGGAAATTAGAAATGCATTTTCATTCCACTCTGCCTTTTCCATAAAACTTTATACTCAGTTGTCTATCCCAGAACTTAATGTCAATAGTTACGTTGATGTAATTTTTAGAAGTATGAATCTTTTCCACTATTTCTTTAGTTAAGTTACCTCTCCTAAATCCAGCATACTTTTTAAAATTTGTGTTAAGCTTTGGAAAAAAAGCACTGAAACTGAATATCTCCTGTTACACTTAAGAAAAACCCTTAAGAAAAGAAAAAGCTTAATGAACTCTTTTAGGTGTTCAGTTTTTGATTGTGCCATATACAAAGGTAGGTCTTAATTTCACTACCACACGTGAATACAGTGAATGATGCACTATTTTTTTTATCAGGCTGGACAATCAGTCTGGAGCAGAAGCCTGTCTTCTTTAGATATCAGGTGATATGTAACATCCTGATACCTGGCAACTATACAGCTCTTCCTTCATACAACTTTTGGATAAATATCTCAGGACTTTCAACTCTATTTGCAGTACTACCCTTGAATACCTGGGTTCTTGTAAGTCTTGATTTAACTTGTACTTAACGCGTGTATTTATTAAAAATGTTACAGAAAGTAATGACTGTAGGCTCATGTCTCTCTAAAATTTCATCATTTAAAATTTTTTTTCCTTTCCAAATTACTAAATTATGTGGTCCCTGTAAATAACATCAGCCAATATTTCCCATTTTCATAAGTAACAATGTGACCAAACCCATAGGAGAGATACCATGAATTTCCACTGTCCAAATGAATTACTCTAAAACTTTGATGTGATAATGTCACTTCATTCCACTTTCACTAAAAGTTTACATCTAGTCATCCAAGCTTCTATGCTTAGGAGGGTATCTGCACAGGATATTCTGCTCCACCTACAGTAGGTTTCTACACTAAAAAGAGTATCTCTTCCCTTTGACCAAAAAGGATGATTTGACCAGTTGTTAGTTAACATAATGACTAGTTTTGACCACTAGTCTCGCTCTTAAACAGATAAAATTAGATAATCTCATTTTACCTCTTGTTTACATTAAAAATAGATTGCTTTTCAATCACTTTTCCTTCTCATTTCAGACATGGAGTGTTTTTCTGCTCTTAATGTTATAATTTCTGAAATAAATGAGATAATAGAAATGTTTTTCTCTATAAGTCTTGTTCTAAGACGTGAATAATAAGCAGTTTTTCTATCCTCATCACATATTTCCTCCTGATTCTGACAACATATTTGAGAAAGAAACCACACAAGACACAGAAAACTTTAAATATTCTCTTTGATAGAAAGAAGTTTAAGAATATTGGGACAGATTAAGAAATTATGAAGCCAAGTTAATATGACATTTTCTATAGATTTCAAGATATTGGAACAAACTTAGAAGTCTATCAAGCAGCAGAAATTGTTTTGCAAGTAACTAGACATCTTAATTGATTTCCAATGGTACTTTATTGCCTGTATTTGACAAAACATTAAGTGTTTTGTGCTTGTTTGTAGGTCGTTTTCCTCATCTGAGAACAAAAGAAATAAAACCCCCACACTTTAAAACCAAACAAAGAGAGCAATCTGCACAGCATTTGGCTCAATTTATTTCTACAGTTATTTTCTTACCTCATAATTTTTTATAGCTGTCACTATTTTTATATGGCTTTTTATGAAAGCAAAGAATTCACAGTTAAGAAAAAGCTCTCCTGGATTTATGGTTAGTTTGCAATTCTCTTCAAATGGCACAATGAAGTCAGACAAAATTCAGAGGTTGTTGGAGTGAGAGGACATGAGGACACAACAAACCCAACAAAACCACAGACAAAGCCCTAAACCTTCAGATACAGGAACTACTTTCATCTGCAAGTGATTCTTTATGCTCTCTGTAGAAATTAATCGGCACGTGACAGAGGTGCAGGGTATTGCATTTGAAATCTTTAAAAACCTGTGTGCATCCCGTTTGAGCTGATCCAAATCTTCAAAAAGTCACTTCTAATTTCAGCAACTGCGGTCAACATACGACATGAGATGAAGTGATTTGCCTTTCTGACAGGAAAGATTTTCTAGCAAAAACTTTGTCAGGGGCTTTGTTGATTGAGTGGGTAGGTTTTGGTTTTTTAGTTTGTTTGATTTGATTTGGGATTTTTTTGGTTTAGTTTGGTTTGTTTGGTTTTGGTTTTTTCCTTTTTTTTTTCTATTTAAAGAGATATTTGGATATTTAAACACTTTAAGAACTAAATCATAATTATCATTGCGCCTTGATTGAAGAGACAGGTAATAAGTTTTCCTGTTGAAAGAAGATAATGATTTCTCTCTGAATATAAAAAAAATCTATGATTTATTATATTTTACATTGTGAATTATGTTATATATACCTTATACTTTGGTATATAGTTTTAAGGCAGCATTCTATGGACAAAGAAAGGGAATGGTTCCCTGATGGGGATAATGAGAATATTTGGGGTTGGAAAGAGTGATATTTGAATAGGAATGAGCTGCTTTTGAGGAAAAACAGTAACTTTTTATTATTATTATTTTACAGTGGGCAGTAAACCTTGAAACTAGTGTATTTGGGGGACATATTTAGACACATGATAGTGAGTATATTTTGGCTTTGTATAATAAGGACATCTTGAAATGATACCTGTGAGAATGCACAATTTTAACCACAAAGGTTTTGATGTGCTATAAATATGTTACTACTTTGGATGTTACTCTGTTTGCTACACATTTTGTTCTGGCAGAACTTGAAGAATGTGTATACATAAAGTGCTACAAATTCCTTTGTAATGTTTCATTCATTGATTAACACCGCCATAATTAATATTTTGACTGTCTCCAAGATAAAAAGAAATTAATCTTGAATCTTATAAATTATTTAAGTATTACTTACCCTCTCTTTAATTTCAGTTTCATCTGATTTATTGTGTTTTAAGGCTCTTTTTAATCGTTACATATTGTTATAGATAAAGAATTCACAATGATTACAAAGTTTTGCGCCTATAGTAATTTCAGTTTCCTTGCTTTAATAAATGTGTTGCTTTCTATCAAAGATGGTGTTACATAAGAACTCCTATAAGAATCAAGTATGAGGACAGTTCAGTTTCTGTGTTTAAATCTTCTAAGCATGTGAATTTGTTGGCGCAGTGTACAAATGATAGACTTGTCACAAGCTCAGATTTGTGAGTATTAACATGTATATAATGTCTTTTATAGATCCATTAAAGTACCTATTAGTCTATTCAATCAGGTAATGGCAGTGTGGAATTTTTGCTATTTTTGTTATCATTTTATAATAATACTGATTGATAGTGTCCAGACATTTCAAATACTGTCTAGAGTTTAGAAAACATGTATGTAAACTTTATAGTCATGTATCAAGACTATATTTTTCTTTCAACCCACTCTAAGCATTTCTCTAAACATGTGCCTGATACTGTTTTTCACAGTAATGATATTAAGTGAAACCCTCACCTCTGAAAACAGAAAAGGCTTGAAATTCTTAAAATACATTAAAAAAGGTGAAGAGCAGGATGCAATACAGATAAACGAAAATATATGTAGTTAAAACATTGAAAGAGTAAAAATGGTTATTCATACTTTGTTAGCAGATCAGGTATTTTCTTATGTAAACTTCATATGTATCAAACTGACAGACAGTAGGTTTAGATCAGATATTAGGAATAAATTCTTACCTGTGAGGGTGCTGAGGCACTGGCACAGGTTGCCAGAGAAGCTGTGGATGCCCCATCTCTGGAAGAGTTCAAGGCCAGGTTAGATGGGGCTCTGAACAACCTGGACCAGTGGAAGATGTCCCTTCCAATGTCAAGCAGTTGGAAGGAGATGATTTTAAGATCCCTTTCAATCCAAACCATTCTATGATTCCATGATCTTCAAGTATTTTTAATTTCAATTAAATTAATACTTTTATGTGTCATTAGTTCTACAATTTTACTTCATAAGGAAATATTAATATTTTTATGAATAATTTCCTAGACATTGCTTTCTATTCTTGGTGTAGATTATTTTTTAAAGTCTTAGAACTCTAGCTTCATAAAATTAATTTTCTTAGGGGTCAGGATTTATGCCTTTACCTCACTGAAGTGCAGGAAAGTTTGCACCAGTGAATCTTATCCAGCAAGTTAAAATCATCTTCTTGTACCTTTTATCCCCACAGAAGTAAATGACCTGGTTTTGAATCTACATCAAAGAATAGCTTAGCATTATGTAAAGCTGATTAAAAGATAAATAATTTTTAAAAACTCATTTTGTCTATAGGTTTAATTTAGCTGTACGTTTATAATCTCCAATCTCAGCAAGTCTTGCTTCTGAAGACATTGCCACTAGTTTTTCTTGTCTGCTTTTAAAAACATGTATATTTATTCTTCCAATGTTTATTTTGATAGTCATCAGAGTGCTTTATATTAACATGTAGCACATTTTTTTCTTGTCATATCATTGTTTCTGATCAAAAATACTATTTTAACTTGACGTAATGTTAGCTTTTTTTACCAATTTTTAAAATCTATTATTTTACTGTATTTCTCTGTGACTAATTAAAGTAACATAGTTATAGCATTTAAGCAACTCCAGATTTGACAGTACACATTCAATCCTCCTGATGATTTGGTGGTACCTTCTCAGATAAACTGCTTGAGGGTAAGTTCTTTTCTATCTGCTTGAATTTTTTCTGTTTTTCACTGGAGATTATGCAACTTACAGAATAGTAATGCTTCCACCTATAAAAAGAGGGAGAACCTGCACATTGTTGAATAATTAGAAAATATTAGCAATCAGACAAGCAGCAAAAGCCATTGTATTGGACTCTGTCTCTTTGCAATGAATAGATGAATGTGGTGCCCTAAGCAGATTTCTGTTTATGAGCATTACTTTTTCATAGAATCATCGAATCATAGAATGGTTTGAGTTGGAAGGGACATTAAAGACCATCTGCAATCCCCCTGCCATGGGCAGGGACACCTTCCACTAGACCAGGTTACTCAGAGCTCCATCCAGCCTGGCCTTGAACACTTTCAGGGATGAGGCACCTTTGCTCTTGGGTGGTGTCTTTTATTTCTGCCATGAACAATTTTACTCTTTGACCAGTATTATTTTGGCACGCTGCAATCCAGGACACAATGTACAAATGCTTTTTTATACAGCCTGGGAAAGCATCTTCAGCTTCTGGATCACCTGCACCTGAAAACATCCCAGGAAATGCTTACAGAATCTCAATCAGTTGTAATTCATGCTATAGAAATATTTGGGCTTTAATTCTTATGCAACTTTTTGAATTGGGTAGAAATTTTATGAATTTCTTTAAGCGTGGGTCATGTCTCCGCCTTCTTAGAGATCTCCTTCAAACTAACGTAAACTGTAAAAATAGACTGTTGAGCCTGCTGGACAAGCCATGTTCCATGATATTGCAAGAAAATAGCGCTTATACTTTATCATCAGTGCTCAGGAATTATAACAATAATAAGTGTTTCTTGAGAAAGATTTCTACACTTCTTCCAAGCGAGCTGATAAGTCTGTTCTGATGATAAAAGCAAGTTTAGCAAAAGTAAATATGGATCTCACCTGCCATGGCTTGCTTTCCAAAGGAGGAAGTTGTTGGCAATATAATGTTGGCTGCACAATTTCACAGTACTTTGTGAATATCAGTAAAATGCATTGTGTAAAATTATCACTTCTTGAACAGCTAGGGTGGAGGCCTTTGCTGGCATATTTGGGTCACCTCATGCACTTTTTCAGTATTTGATATCTGCAGCACCTTATTTCCTTTTGTCAATTATTGTGATACTTCTTGTGCCTTGGATCTCGATTATTATTTAGAGTTCCACAAAATTTCTGTAGTGTTAAGTCAGCAATCCTTGTCAGACTAAAATAAACCTGAAACGACTGGTTGTTATTTTTCTTTTGTAGGAGAAGGTAATCACAGGGTCTTCTGAAGGAGTATTTAACCATGAGATACCAGTTTTTAATTTAGAATCCTCTGCAGTCTGTTCAGTCTGTTACTGACCACAGCAAAAAAATATTCTGCATTTTTTCTTCTCCAACCTCTCCATACATTTTTTTTTTAAAAATCAAAATTATTCCATCTACTTGGATAGGAGATTTACTATGCTTGTGTCTTCTTACACATTTACTTTCAATTCTACTTAATACGCACTGCAGACAATACACTGGGCTGCCTTTCTTGTCAAATCTGGAATTCTGGTCAAGGCTACCATGGAACAACCAATGAGAGAAATTGCTTCTGTTTCATAAAAGTGCACCTAAGCGATGTCCTGTACACGTGAAATTAATATTTTCTTAAAATTTACTGCTTTCAATACTTCTAAGAACTAGCATACTGAAATTATTCTGTGTACTCCCTTAGTGTCTAGAAACCTGATAAGTGGTGGTGACTGAAGGTCAGTAGAGTTTGACCCTTTTGTAAAATCACAATTCTTGACTTTCTTGCACTAGAGACATAACAGTAGAAAACTATGGGTGGGAAAAAAATTTCCTTTGAAAGTGTTGATTTCTAAAAACATACATCAGGGTAGGTTTGATGAATTTTCAAAGATTTTTCAAACTTTTGAAATATTTTCAGAATTTGTCATTTAAATGTTTTTCTATAAATGTAAATATTAGTTCTTATTGTTCTTGTTTGAAATTCAGATTTTGGAACAGCTGTGGGTTTTGGTTTTTTTTTCCACAAAATACATTTCTCACTTTAATTTGAAATTTATTCAATAGCATAAACTACAGAAAAAAAATTCCTATACTTTTTATTTTAAAAAATATGTTTTTATTTAAAATTATATCAGTCTCCAAAAGAAAAAAGAAGATTCAAAATAAATTTAAGTTTTTTGATTCTGACTTCAACAGTATATTTTGATTTGTTTTTCTGATTTCAGAACCTAAGCCAGACCCTTAGTTCTTTAATTTCTTTGTTTCTGATCTCTGGCAAAACATAGTTTTGACTTGCAGTGAATAGTGTGTGTCTCCACTCTCTCTGTGGACTTTTTTTCCATTCCAGTTTAGACATTCCTCTTTAATTTAGAAAGATGTTTTTGTGAATGTGTGCTTTCTGTTCCATCAATGTTCAAGGCCAAGTTAGATGAGCAGCCTGGTCTAGTGGAAAGTGTCCCTGCCCATGGCAGGAGGTCTGAGAAAGGTGATCATTATATCCCTTCCAACCCAGACCATCTTAGATTCTATCATTCCAGCTAAATGTACTAATCTTTCTTTTGATAAATAATTTTAATCCTGCTTTCTCCATCTATTGTATTTTAGGTAAACAATCATACATGTGAAAGAGAATTTTATGTATTAGATGCCCACTGATCCTGAATATTTAATACTGTACTTGCAGCCATAATTATGCTTTTATCTCCACTTCAATATTTGTTATGCTTTTCTGTGTATATTTTCTATTTCTCTGCAGGTAAGTCTTGATTTAACTTAGCAACCAAATAAATCTCATTTTCTAAGGCTTGAATATATCCAACATTTTATAATAGGTCATCTATCTCTATCTCTCTTCTTAATTAATTAATTGCTGAGTGATCGCTCCCTGTCCTTATCTTGACCCACAAGTTTTTGATACATTTTCTGCCCTGTACAACAGATGAGGGGACTGATAGAGTGAATTTGGTGGGCTTCTGGCATCCAGCCAGGGTCAACCCACCACAGTCAGTCAATAGTCTTTAATTAATGTGGTGGAAAATACCTTGGACAAGAAACATTTATCTACCAGAAAACCACCTAAGATTGCAGCAATAGTTCACTTCACGTAAAATACGTTTAAATCCACATAAACACAGAGAAGAAATAGTTCTATTCCAAAGATCAAATTCTCCTGCTCTATGTGTTAGCACAGCTCCCACGGGCACCCTTATGACATAATTTACATCTGAACACAGTTAGTCTAAGTTAATTGCAGCTTTGTGTGTAATTAATTATATTATCAATCTGTCTCCTTAATGTTCGTTTGGATTTACAAGTTTTTATGATATTAGATGAACAAAGAGGAATATAAAAAGCTGTGGATTCTTACCTTGGATCTTAAAACATCCAGCAGGTTTGGACCCATGAGGAGAACACAAAAACAGGGAAGACTGCAGCTAAACATAATTAGGAAACATATTTTAATGTCTTCCAAAACAATTTTTATCCACTTTGGTATCTTTTTTTAACTTTTGTTGTCTTCTTCTTAATTACTGTGTTCTTTAATAAAAAGCAGTGAGCGGTGGGGATGGAGGTGGTGGGGGTTGTTTTTGTGAGGAAAAGCTTTTAGAAAAATGTTAGGATGAATGTGGTAAAAACTATCACTTTGGTTTACATTTTTCTGTTTGTTCGGCTTTTTTACCACGCAGAGAACCTCATACATATTATGGTTTCATGTATATCTTACTCAGTCTTCTACCTTAGCTGCAGTATATGCAAGCTGTGTGTCCTCTAAATTCACTCTTACTCTAAATTTATACTTTTAGCTTTCAAACAGAGAGGCCTTATCTTTAATTGAAATTATTTGGTTTGTGAAAGAGCTGGATTAAAACCATCTGTGGTTTTCAGTTGTCATCTATGCTGTTTTAAGACTCAAAACCCCTAAATGATATTTTGAACTACAGTTTCATGTACCTTCAATCAAGAAAATTTCTGTGAACAAAGAGAGCATTCACACTGATGGGCTAGAGCACAATACGCATGTTCAGGGACCACTATTGGAAAATGTTTACTAAGTACATGGAATTCACATCAGAAATTGCAGGAATCTAGTATTAAACTAACCACCTTTAAGGTCTGCAGTGAGAATTAATCACAACATACAAAAGAAACCTGAAATAAAACAGAATATAAAGGGAACCATAGACTGAGATGCAGATAGCTGAAGATATTTGACCTTCAGTGAGATGAACTCCTACTCAAGCTATCCTCAAGTTCACACCAGTTTTATCCTAAAACAGATTTTAAGCATGCTCTTACTATTCAATGACTTAAAAATTGTTTATGTAGAACAAAATATATCACACTATAGTACCTAGACTTTCACAAAGGAGAACAATTCAGGAACAATTAATTCACTAAAAGTGTTGTCTAGCATTGGAATGGGCTGCCCAGGGAGGTGATGGAACCAGCATCCCTGAAACTGTTCAAGAAACAACTGGATGTGGCACTCAACGCCATGATCTGGTTGACGAGGGGTGATCGGTCAAATATTGGACTTGATAATCATGGAGGTTTTTCCAAACATAATAATTCTACGATTTCATGATTCTATTCTCCCAAAAGCACAAGAAGAATGTACACCGAAAACCAGCCAAACACAACCATTGACGAACATCACTACTTTCACCTGCTTTTTTAATTTATCCCTCCGGAATTACTGCTGCCATTTTTTCTAATAACTCTTGGGGCTCCTGCTGCAGCTGCTCACTCCAAAAGGAGGTGTTCTGGCTCAGACACCTCTGTGCTTTCTCCTTTCTTTGGAGGCTGACCCTCAAGGACTGGGTGCAGAGAGGGAGGCACAGCACAATCCTACTGCTGTCAGAGTCCAGGCAAGCTTCCTGCAGGAAGAGACGCAGTAACAAGAAAGGGATCTTTGTGTTGTGTGAGCATTACCCAGGAAAGGTGCCACGAAGCAGCTGAGCCAAGAGAGGCTCTCGGAGGCCGACTCAAGAGTGGCTGTTCCACTGTGTGGTGTCAGTACCTAAGGTACGGTGAAGTGCAGTGGCTGATTGAGGTCATCCAGGAAAAATACGAGGAACTCGATTTCAGATCTCATTAGTCAGCCTTCAGTCACTTGGTTAATAAACCATGATACCTCTCTGAAGCAATGTTTGTAAAAACTGTGGAATGACATGTGCCTCTAAAAAAAGAAAAAAAACCTAAGAAAATTATCCTTTTTCATTTAATTTTGTTTATTACTGGGTTAAGCTTTCACAACTTACCATTGTACTCTCAGAAAGATTTTGCTAAATATCTTCACTAATTCCAGCATTCTCTACAAACTGAAGAATAAAATATGTGCTTCAGGTTAGGTTGTTTATCGTTATAGCTTGTCATTTTAAAGAGAATTTTAAAGATAAACATCCATTGTAGAATATCTGCACCATGCCTATCTATATCATGTAAGGATATACAACACTAAAACCTAATTCTATAATTATGTAGCAGTAAAATGCTGAAAAATCTTTTCAAGTGCACTGAAATAAAAGCTGGTATATTGGTCACCCTAAGATAGCTGATTGTTCTTGTCAGTGAAACCTGTGAATTTGATAGCTGCAACTGTTTTTCATGTTAACTGTGTAAGTAGCTATTTGCATATGCATCATTTCATACACATTTCAAACATTCTGGTGTCTCTTTCCTCAAAATTTGAGGATACACATTTTAATATTTTTTCACATAAGAGCCATGCTATTTTTTTTCAATAATACAATTATTTTCTCAGCAAACAAGATTCAACCAGTTATGCTGTATATACATACTACATGTCATACTATATTGTATAAATGCTGTATGCTTATGCTTAAAACCCTTATTCTGGGAAAAAGCCATATGCTCATTCATTAGTATTTTTAACAAGTATTCTGACTGTAAGACTTTAGAAAGAAACGGATTTGTAAGCGTAAGATTTCTAATTTATCATCACTTTCATTTCAGTTATTTAGTGGAGTAGTGGTGGAAATGAAACGTGTACATGCTGTGCAAAGCTGATGAATCTATCTGCATGCAGTCGTTCTCCAGCCAATGAAAGGTAGGTAAGGCAAAGTGAAAAGGAATTGTCTCACTTCAGAAGAACACTTGAAAAACAGCCTTTGGTAATTGCAAAAGGTTTAATATTAAAGCATTTAAAAAAAAGATCTGCTGAGAGCATTACATCTCCCTTTAAAAATATAGAAGATTAAACTCATAATATTTGTTGTAGTTATTGGTTAAATGGCTTACATTTTTCTCTTATTACCCAAAAGCCTGTAGGAATTCAGCATCAATATGCTTTACTGTCTCTCAGGTTTGCTCCTGTAAAATTAGCCAAATTTTCTAACTTGATAGAAGTCATCTCACACATATCAAACAGGAGTAAATGTCTGTGGACAGAAAAGGAAGAGGAATTTCAGTCTGAAATGTAAGCTATCGCTTTTGTGTGTGACGACTTAGATTATTCCATCCTTGTCTAGACTAACATTACAGAGGTGATACAAGGCAGACAGCATGGCTTTATTAAGGACAAATTATGGCTAGACCAATCTGGTGGCCTTCTGTGAGGGAATGACTGCAATGATCAACAAGGGAAGACGGACTGATGCCACCTAGACTTCTGTGAGGCCTTCAACTCTCACAAGGTTGTCTCACATGACATCCTTGCCTCCAAATTGGAGAGACATGGATTTAAAGGGTGGACTATTTGGTGGATAAAGAATTAGCTGGATGGACACAGCCAGAGAGTTGTGGCCAATGGCTCTGTGTCCAGGTGCAGAGTGGTGACAAGTGATGTCTGTCCTGGGACAGGTGGCTCTTCAGTATCTTTATCGATGACAGAGACAGTGGGATTGGGTGTACCCTTGGCAAGTTTGCAGATAACACAAAGCTGAGTGGTGCGGGTGACACAATAGAAGGATGGGATGCCATCCAGGGAGACCTGGACAAGCTTGAGAACTGGACCTCATGGAATTCAACAGGTCCAAGTGCCAGGTGCTGCACCTGTGTCAGGGCAATCCCAGACGTGAGTACAGACTGGGAGAGAAGTCACTGAGAGCAGCCCACAAAAAAGGACTTACGGGTTCTCATAGAAGAAAAGCTGGACGGGAGCCAAAAGTGTGTGTCAGCAGCCCAGAAAGCCAAGTGCATCCTGGGCTGCATCAAAAGAGGTGTGACCAGCAGGTGAGGCACGGGATTCTCCCTCTACTCTGCCCTCGTGAGATCCCAATTGGAGTGTGCATCCAGCTCTGGGGTCCCCAGCACAAAAAAGATGCTGACCATGTTACCATAATAGAGCAAGTCCAGAGGGGAGCTGTAAAGAGGATCAGAGAGCTGCAGCACCTGTCCTATAAAGACAGGTGATGAGATCTGGGCGTGAACCACATCTGGGCTATTCATCCTGGAGAAGGCTCTGGGGAGACCTCATTGCAGCCTTTGACCTACTTCAACCTACTGAAAGTGCCTTATAGAAACAAGGGAGAGAGACTTTTTTACACAAGCAAATGATATAGGAGGACAGACAAGGGAGAAGAGTTTTAAACCAAAGGAGGAGAGATTTTGGTTAGATGATAGGAAAAAATTGTTTACCCAGAAGGTGATGGAGCACTGGAATGGGTAGCCCAGAGAAGCTGTGGATGCTCTATCCTGGGATGTGTTCAGGGCCAGGTTGGATAAAGGTCTGAGCAACCTGGTCTAGTGGAAGGTGTCCCAGCCTGTTGCAGAACAGAATGGGTTAAACATGAACAGCATGACTAACTTGTTAAAAATGCTACAGCCGAAGCTATAAGAAAGATGCAGATAGAAGAAACTGCAGAAATCACATCCTTTTGCACAGAACAGAACACCCTGGTGAAGACTGCAGAACATCCTGCAGCAAGATAAGCGAATGTGCAAAAGAAAAAGTAACATTACAGCTTGCTATGCATTAGCTAGCACGTAGACAGAACAAATGGAAATTGCTATGCAGAAGCTTAAACTATAAATATCTGTGCCTCTTTCCAATAAACGTCCTTGCATCACCAATGCTTGGTCCCTGTGTGTTTCAATCACCGTCACCAGCCCACAGCAGGGCAGATTGGATTAGATGATTCTTAAGGCCCCTTCCAACCCAAAACATTCTATGATTTTGTGATTCTATTATTCTGATTCTGTGATACAGAGGGAGAACAACAGCAAAAATTCCTAGTGTGTCCAGGTTAGAGTTTGTGTCACAGTGTTACACTGGAACACACAGATCTTTGCTCCTGTGCTGCTGTCACAGGGCTCTAGTGTCCACCTGCTACATGGGACTTTTCATTTATCCTTGATTTTAGGGCTCTTTTTGCTTTTGATCTTTCTCCTCATTTGCGATGTTTTCTGACAGCAAGATGCCAGAATATCTTAGATTTTTTTTTTCTATCTTTTTATTTTTTAAAACTTAATGGGAAAATACAGTCCTCAGGAGAGCCTTCCTGTCAGTCAGATGTGTATTAGCATCTTCTCTTCATATCCCTGATCCTTCCAGAATAGATTTTCTCTCTCCCCATTTTAAGAATAGTGTTAGTTAAGAGCAATACAACTGAAGAACACAAGCCCTTCTTTTCTAGATTGTTGTACAGAACAAAAGAGCTTCAGCTATCATATTAATATTTTAAAGTCATGCGCAATTTATTATAGACCTTTTCATAGCTATAGGTGTCTCTGTATTCAAAGAGCTAAAATTATAATGAAGGACAAAAATTGTATGCTTTTTAATTAGAAAACTGGCTGTTAATATATCATTGCCTGCTGCCATATAATTGTCAGGGAAATTGTTTTCCTTCTTCAGTTTTGTTTTTTTTTGGTTTTTTGGAGGAAAAGGAAAGCTTTTCTTTCCCCCAGTCAAGCTGTGCAAACATAAAAAATATTTATGCTTCAGTTACATTCCTAAGGGATAAATAGCAGTTAGGTAGCTAACTCTAACTGAATTTCAATGCAAGTTAGGGACATCTCTGCCTTTGCAAATTTCTCCCCCTATAGAAATCAGGTTTTTAGCTATATCACATGCTTTCACTTGGTAGCATTAGGGAGCACCCTTATAATTAGAAACTTGCAATGAAATCTTAATGAGAAACAGGAGACAATATATCATAATCTAATATAATGATACCTATTAGGATGTTAGAGCTCAACTCATCAGTAGTATGCTTATGAATACTTATCTTCATTTTTAGGGAATTTTTGTAATTTAATGGATGGATATAATCATCGAGAGACTGAAAGGAATACCTGATTGCAGACTGACCCTGGAGCAAATTGTGATATAATTCATGTTTCAGGCAGGACAGGACTAGTTTACAGAGGGAGAGTAAGACTTTTTCATTTCAACAGTTACAGCTGAATAGCTAGAATATACAGCAGATCTTGCACTCCTTGTTATTTTATCATAACAGCAGCAGTAAAAATAGGCCGAGTATGTCCTTTATTGGCAGGAATGTGGACAGAATGACCTGATCAGTATTCTCCACCTTCACATTTTTGTGTCTGATAACAATAATGGACACCTGGTAGCTGAGATTTTCAGCACAGATTTGGAAATACATTGCATATATATTAATCAAAGGGTTTTCCTTTTTGAATTATAGATCAGAGACAATAGAATGATAAATAATACAAGAACACAGTTGCTATGAAGTTTCAAAAAAGGGCTCCATAAGCACAACAAGATGTGCTTTCACATCTGTCTGAAATACATTTTTGTGAAATTCCTGGAGATTAATCTTTTTGGAGCACTCACGTATTTGTACAATTAATATCATGAATCCTTTGTCAGACTTCATAAGGTCTGTCATTTGAAGATTGCTGTCATGAGGTTTTTACACATTAATAATCTTCTGTACTGCAAAATATTCAGACAATGCGATTTTAGTGGCTTACAGAAAGAATAATAATATAGCAGCCAACAGCCAAAAATGTAAAAACATTCATTTTCAACAGCATTATTTTTTCTTGTAATATATCCTTTTCTCCTATTGCCTATTTATATTTCTATTTCCCTTTTTCTGCTACTGCTCCTTATCTCTTTTCCCTTTCATCCCATTCTGGTTTTCCCTTTCTTAATTATTCTTCCTCTTTCTTCTTGACACTCTCATTACATTTATTTTTATAAAGTCTATTTAGAAGGGAGAGAACACTATTAACAATCCCGAGATTTTTGTGCTTATGAATTTTCAGTAATGAATGTCTTTTATATCATGACTTTGCATTAGAGAAAATAAGCTGGAGCATGAAAGCACAGCTTAGGCCAAATGAGAATTTCCCTTTTAAAGCTGTGTTAGTTGCATTAGGGGGACGGATAAAACTTTCTCCTGCATGCAGCCAGCACTACCTCAGGTCCCTCTCTACTCCCATGCTCAGTAACCTTCCTTCCTGCTCTTTCCCTGGGTCACTTAGGTCAGACAGTTTGAAAATTTACGTACAATGTGAGAGTGCAGCATGATTATGTATTGGCCAATACATGCACAGCAGGTATCTTGGATGAAGAAGCTCCTAGGCCAAGCATTAAGAGACTCACTGGCCCTGATGGAAGACTTCAGAGCTTGCTGCAAACATCAATCAGCCTCTTTAGCTACTTGCAGATCCCTGATGTTGTTGAGTCACTGTCTTCTGATTCTTTGTTTTTCAGATGATACCCCAAGGGTTTTATAACTTTTCATGTCAGTATTTTCCCTTTTGAAAGTCTGAACTTCTCCCAGTGCTTCAGCAATGACACTTCAGAGTTTTCAGTTTTCTTATCCTGTATGATTTTAGATCACATACTTGCTCAAGCATTGAAACCAGGCTCCCAGTAACACAGAGCCAAGGTCCAAACGCAGCCTGGGGACACAGACAGCTGAGTCCTTGGGGGGAAGGTGACTCTTGATCCCTTCCTCAGCCTGCAAGACTTGCCAGTATCTCCATTCCTCTGGCAGTGTCCGTAGAAGGAAGTGCTCCTTTCTCACATTCAGACCCTATTTCTGCGCTATAAACAGCTGTCGCCCTTCCTCCAGCGCTTCTGAAATCACAGCAGCCACACGGAATTCTTGTTCAGTTTGAGCCCCTTAAGAAGGATCATTTCAGCTATTCTTAGATTATATATCTTATTTTTGTAAGCCTATATCATTCTCTTGAGCCCGAAAATTTCTACTGAATATATCTCCTCTGCAGCCTTTCAGCAGTTCCCTCTGTTGATTACATGCTGTTTTTGATACTTAATTTGGAAATTATCTAACATAGGAAAAATGTATAAAATTCTTCTGGTTTAGGAAATTGTATGATTTAAGAATTTTAGTTATCCTCACTTGTTGGCTTCCTAATGTAAAATGCCTGTTAATGCTATATGAACAGGAGATGATAGTTGCATGGGTCTTATTGCACATGCTTTTAGCAGCCGATCCTTTCTGTCACATAACTAATTCCAGCAAAGTATCTATGTTTAAAGAGAATGCAAAATTGAACAGAATAAAAATAAGTAGGCAGTAGTTAAAGTGTTTGAGGAAAAAAAAGTAAAAATCATTTGAGGAATTAAAATGTTGTCGTGAAGGCAATATTTTTCATTTGCTAATTGAAAGAAAATTGAGGCTCACGCTACCAAAAGTAAGAACAATATAATTTCTTCCTATTTCCATTTCTTAAAACTATTTCATTTCCTAAAAAAGAAAAAAAAGTGTGACTAAAATAGAGAAAGTGCAAATGCTGAGCTATCAGACTGAATTTTAGGGACACTGACTCTGCCAGTAGGTACTGACATGGGACATAGCTTTTGCAAGGTACGCTACACCTGAACACTACTGTGGTGCCTGGGGGTACTTTATACCTTACCATGAGTGAAGATGCTTATGCCCTTGATCCAGCCCAGCCAGATCAGAAACTATGAGGCCCCACTAATCCATTCCCAGTTTAGAATGTTTTAAAAATCAAGTGAATGCACCCAGATTTTCAGTAGGCTCATTTATACTAATTTATATGTAGTCCTGCATAAATTCTTTTCTGTATTTCCAGGTCCGTTATAAACTCAGGAATTATGAGCAGCACAATTTGTTCATTTGCAGTTACACAGCAGTGAAAAGTATGTTCTCAGCCAGGGCAGAGGTCCCAGAGGTACCTCCACATATCTGACTCAATTATTGATAATTATGTAGCCGTAGCTGCATGGAGTTCAGCATTTAAGATGATTTTACTTCCCCGTCTCCCCTCAGCTGTGGGCTTTTTTCTATAGTTTCATAAATACGTTGCTTTTCTGAGGAAAACTTCCACTATGATTCCTTTTTTATACTGGTCTGTAGGACTCAGATTAAATAGGAAGCCCAATTCTCATAAGTCATAACACCGATCAAAATGAGTACTGGCAAGGATTCTTGTCTAATTTTTCTGCTTAATGACAATTATATCATTAAATGAATAATGGAAATCCTTAGTAAGAAAAAACTATATCTTGATAAGAATTCTGAGAAAAAAACCCCCGGTTTTCATTGAATCCTGTTGCCTGAGATCTTTTTAATTCACTATTGTTGTGAATCCATCCTCCATTTCATCAATCCTCAGAAGGACCTTTGTCCCAAGCTATAAATAATACCTTTGATTTCTTTAGCAAAAGGCACAATCACAGTAAGGTGACTAAAGGGAGACAAAGGGGAGGTAAATTTTGGAAAAATGAAAGAAAATATTGTCCTACTCTTACAAAAGTGTGGTTAGGACTGTTGTGCTAACTGAAAACAACACAGTTTCTTCAGCTTTTCTTTGACAAACTGCAAACTAATTAAAAAAGGAACCTATGAAACAATATTAGGAAAGCATTATTTTAACAAGTAAGAAAAGGTTATGTCAACTTTTAAGAGTATATTTCTAACAGGGAGAATAGAGTGACTTTTAAACTGTATCAAGCTGTGATAATCTAGTTTCATCAGAGTGTTGGCTTATCTGTAATCTATCTGTTTTGACATTGAAGTCAAATTGAGTTAGATACATTAAGGATTTCAAAGCAGTTCCCAAATTCATCAAAGACAGAAAGCAGGTAGGAGTTTAGCTACAAACTCTTCTTTTTTCTTGATCATGTGGCAGGCCAAAATTCACAAGCACTATCAAGGTATACACTCAAGTGAATATTTGTGGAAGTATTTAGCCACAACTGTTTCTTTTGCAAACATCTTTTGCAAACAAAAATTTGCCATCTATAAATGTTTGCAGAAATGAAAGAAAGAATCCAGTAAGTAATCCAACAAATTCTCTTCTCCTAAAAAAGCTTTAGGATTTTCAGTATCCTTAGAAATATTATAAAATATAGTTTTCCACCTGTGAAAAAATTAGAGTGGTGTATAATTACAAGAGAGTTCTACAAGTAATAAAAAAACCATTAAATCTTTCTAGATCTGTTGCTCGTAGCTGCTCAAGATTGGTGACAGACTGGATTTATGAATCTCCCACAACTACTCAGTGGCTGGGAGACCAAATACTAAGCAGTGGATCAGCTGCTTAATGGTTGATACAGAGCAAGTCCCTTCCCTTAGGTGAAGATGAGATCCCTAAGGATCCAGTACATTCTGAAACTCTGGAAAGCAACTCAATCAGTAGTTTTCAGTCTAAGACCTTAGAGATCTAGGGGTTTTTCTAAGTCTGTAAAAGGCGGCTAACAAAATCCTTTCTTATATAGATTGCTCACATTTCCTCTTCACAGGTCCTAATATCCTCTGAAAATATTAGGTGGCATCAGATTATGATTGTTATTTCCAATCAGTAATCATATCCCATTTGTCCTCATTGCACAGGAACTAATAATGTGCTTGAAAATAAAAAAGAAACAGACACTTTAACTGTCATTGTTTAGAATGAAATCACTGGAAAGTTAGCTTTAAAACAAACAAAAAGAGAAGGCCAAAACTCTGTGGGGGTGAAAAAAATTGTACACTCAAATATATCATCTTTGATTGAAGCTTTCCAGTCCTAGAAAATTGGAACACGTCATAGGACTTCTGTTCAGATAATTCCTATTCATTTTGTATGCATTTTTTTCATCTTTCTCAAGAATACTACAAACTCTTAATAACGTTATTATCTGCTAACAGCTGCTTCCTACAGCAGGATGTCTTATTTCTGTTAGTCTATTAAAACTTTCTTAGCCACAATTCTTCCCACTGCCATGAGTGATCTGCCTGTTCTCAGCCAGGGAAATATGGAGAGTTTTTGAAGTTCTTGAAGTCTTAGGAAAAAAACTGACTACTTGTTTGCCAGTACAGCATGCCTTAGTTGCTTTTTTTTTTCCTTTAAAACATTATATACTAATTTACATAATTTGTATTTTCAGTTATTCCTCAGTCAGACATAGGAAGAATGCTTTTGAAAAGGTCTTGAAAAGCAGAATGCTTTTTCGCAAAGGCATGTTGTGATAAGACAAAGCTAGATGGTTTTAAACTTAAAGGTTTAAATTGGATTTTAGGAAGAAATTCTTTACTGTGAGGGTGGTGAGGCACTGGAACAGGTTGTCCAGTGAAGCTGTGAATTCCCACTCCCTGGAAGTGTTCAAGGCCAGGCTGGATGGGGTTCTGAGCAACCTGGTTTAGTGTAAGGTGTCCTTGACCATCTCAAAAAGGTCCCTTCCAACCCAAATAATTCTATAATTCTATGTACAATTTCATCTGTACAATTTCTAGATGAGAATTTTTTTTACAGAAGATTAAAGGGATTGAAAACATTTTCAAATTGAGAAGTGGTTTTGATTGAGTGAAACGAGGCTTTTTTCTCGTGTGCATTTTTTCATTGAAAGATTTCAGTTTTTCAGTTCTAAGGCAGGATTTCTAATAGTTTATGCCTTTGTGACTTGAGTATCAACATCTGTGCTTATCTTTAGAAATGTCATTCATCATTCATAGTGTGCACAAATGCTCATTAGAAAAACTGAAGATACAAGGGAAATGTCTAAATAAAGGAAATGGAGTCAAAACCTCTCCATTCGAAATAACAAAAATTCAGGAGCTTTTCTTTGCCATTTTACTTTTTCTCTAGAAAGTATATCAGAAGTTCTTTCCTTTTAAATAAAAGTTAGCAATTGCTATTAGCTATAATCAAGATATGAATTAAGTAGTTCAGCATTTAAACATTTCAACATTTAGAAAATCAATAAATTATGATTAATTCTTCCATAACTTACTTGGCAAGTGTTAAAAACTTCATTGTGTCCTTACCTAATTTCACAAATGTCTAAACTAAGTAAAGGACATACAATGAAGGGTGGCAGATACTGTACTTAATGGGAGTTTGTAGAGGCCCATTGGAATATTAAATCCTTATGTTAAGTCCCAATTCTTGCTGAGTAGGGCTTGTAAACTAAATCGCTTCTTTCATATTGTGTCTTTTTAAGTCTAAATAAGGTTCAGTTCTGTTACTAGTAAGCTGGTTTTGTGGATCTGCCCCCATTTTACTAATGGTAGGACAACAGGAATCTTTTATTAGCAATCTGGAATGAATGTTTTCCTTTTAAATGTGGCAAAGTGATGTCGAAGTACAGGATCTTGCCTTGCTAACTGTGGTGGAGAACGAGTAAGTTGGACTTGCAGCACATAAGACCCACTAGAGCACCTTGGCTCACACTGAGCTCTGCAATTCCTCCTCTGAAGGACAAGAAATCTTCAACAGTGCGAGAATTCTGTCAGCTCTTCACATGCTAGACGGAGAAGAAACAACGTGTTTTCCCCTTCTCTCATCTTCTATTTAACAAAATATCACTGCTGATTGAAGGAAAGAAAACAAGACATGTCTAAATATATTGCTTAATGTTCAGCCCTTATGTTTGCCCCAAACCTTCACTAACACTGAATAAGACAGAGATAAAACGGAAGTCCTACATTATTTTTTTTCTTATGTGTTACCAAGAGCCATTAAATGCTTTTCCTGAACTGAACAGAAAGTATCAACAAAGAACACTTGCAAATTCTGCTGATTTTACTGATGTTCCTTTGTCTCTGGAAGAGACATTATCGAGAATGATATATTGCATTGTACTTTACAGCAATAAGCTCACTCTCAGGTACTATGTGACCTAATTTTTCTCTGTGTTATTAAAACAGAAGAAATTCAGAACACAATATTTTAAGCTGCATATCCTTTTATGCTCAGACACCTGTATAAATATTTTTGGCTGTCTATCTGTTTGATCCTTTTTGTTAGCACTCTTCAGAATGGTGATTGGAAGGTTTCTACTTGCTATAAATCTTCAGACTTCAGCAAGTAATCAGGTCTTTACTAGGACAACATTACACATTTCTCATTATGCAAAGAGTGTTTTCATTGCTGACTTTGGATGGATATAATTAGAGGCTGGGAGATGCACATCTGACATGAGCACAGCCTTTAATAATGGGAAACTACTTTTAAATTAAAACCAAAACGGACAGAACTACTACTATTTGTAAAACTCTTCCACAGCATAAGAGATATTATAAACATTTCTTAAACTGAAGAAACAAGCAAGACACTAGTTATCAGTGGATCCATAGCAACTTATTGCAGCTTCTTAGACCAAAATTTATGAAATATGAGATCAGGATGTTCACCTATTGTAAGTGATATTTCACAGCTAGCAGTCAAGCTCCATTTTTATCTCATTTAGTAAAACATATGCAACCTGAATCTCTGGAATGCATCTTTCACAATCTTCTTAGACCTATCAGCTGAGATTTTGGAGTTTCTTCACAATGTCTGGTTCAGATTTGTGCAGGGCAAAATTCAAATTCTGGTACAATTTCATGACTTTTAGTGAAGACAAGTTTTATTAGACATAGTCAACTTTTTCATCAATGACAGAAAATGGGTAAGAAAATGAATAAAATTATGTGTGTTTAATATAAATTATAGCAAGTGCTTAGAAAATCCTCAGAGAAATTGCATTTTAAGTTACTTTTACTGTAGAAAAATTTTCAGTAGAGTTTCTACAACCCTGAGAAGATTCATCAAATGCCTGAGAATGTCAGCTGTTAAAAAGTTAAGTAGCAAATAAGCAATTAGTTTATATTCCTGTTTTAATTAGCATACTTATGAATAAATTTGAGTATTCAAGCTAAACATTCAGATAAACATTTTTATAACTAATACGTATATTATTCTTTCACTTTAATTTGCACATTTTAAAATCTATGTGGCCTTGAAGATAATACCATCAACATAGTGCACATACTTCTGTCAGCTTCCTCTGAGACCTTCTTTAACTAAACCATGTTGACCATGCCTGGCAGATCTTCCATCATGAATTCAGTCCTCAGACTCCCAAACAATTTTTGTTGTCTTCTGACGCCCATCTTTTAACCTCTCCTTTGAATGTCCTTCCACTGATGTTGTGACCTGAGCCATATGGAGTGCTTCAGATAAAAACTGGACCTTGTGCTACCAGATTCCTAAAAAAGTATCCCTTATTCACACTCTGCTTTTAAGCGGTAAATTTCTTCTCTGCCAGGGAATCCTGACATTGGGGAGAGCCATACAAAGGATACACATCTTATGTATCACATTGAAGTTCAATCTCAGCTTCCTCAATGTTGCAACATTCAAATATGTTTAATGTTGTCTTTTTGCAATGTGCAGAGAAAGAAACTGCAAGAATTGTCCCAAGTACTATTTATCATTCATTCATGATATTGTGTTTGTGCAATGGGATGATTCCTTACTACATCTTTTATGAACCTCCCCAGCACCCTGGTTTATATTTCAAGGTGAACACTTGGGATTTTATTTTGGCTTCATATCAAATATCGTTTAAGAGGCCAAGTTTTTCTGCTGTCAATATTAATTGTGACAAGTTAATCCACCCGGAAATATTAAGCAGAATTAGCATTTAGACAATCAACTTCCTTTTGCTTGTACACCAGAACTGTTGAAAGACAGAATATGTTCTACATAATTAAGGCTTTAAAATTTGTCTACTCCCTTCACTTTTTTTCATATCTTCCACCAGGAAAATTTAATTCCATTTTAAAGCATCTTTTTAAAATTAGAAATCTGCTTGATTTCTGAGTTTTCAATTTTTTGGTTGAAATATTTTCAGATGTTACTTGAAATAGATACTAATGATAATATTTCTAACTAGAGGTGTACTGTACTAGTATGTCAAGACCCCAGCTTACCATTGTTTTAAGCATTGCAATTACACACAATGAGTGGCAGTACTTCCTAAGGTTCTTTAGAAGAAAAAATGAAAATATGATAATTATCTTTTATGCAGATAACACTGAGAAACAACCCAAGTAAGTGACAAGAATCAGAAAGAACAATGAAAGCAAGTTTCCTGAACAGAATTTATGGTTTGTTGAAACTTTTATTTGTTTGAACTCTTTGTCTTATGTTTCTGTCCACAAGGTGCATAAATTTCCTCCAGATCATTCCTGGGTTTAGTCTGTGTTTATATGTTCTGTAGAATATTTGTACATAGTTCAAAACTACTATGCAAATTACTTCAAAATGTCTAGAGATGGTAATCTGTAAATTACTCAACTATGATTCTAATTTGATGAACAACACTCAGAAGTTTCACTGAAACCATCTTTCTGTCTCAGGTTAAAAGTGCTAGTATCCATATTTATAAAATAAAAATCGCCATTCAGCAATACTCTTGCAGTTACATTTTCCATTGGTACTCATTGAGAGTATTCTAATCATATATTCATTATATGAAGTATTCATTGAGAATATTAATATGAATTCCAATATTCTTTTAATATTCAGTGATCATAGAATATTAATGAAAGAGAACACAATAAATCAGAGAATGCACATTAAAGGGAATATCTTTTACTATTCGAAAAAATACTTTTGAAACTGTTCTGAAGATATTTGTACATTTCAGAAGAGGATCATATTTCTGAATGCATTTTCTTTGAGTTTTGTCATGCAGATTTCCTAAATAGAATACATTATTAAATTAATGATTTGCTCTCCTTTAAATAACATATATGCTTCAACATGAGAGCATTCTGTCTCACCAGGTGTGTCCAGGATCTGACTGTAGACAATGGATCTGAGCCAGCAGTATGGGATTTCTTTCCTTCAGCGGCTACACAAGGACCTTCTTCATCAGCTCCTTAAGATAAAAGACCAAGTTGAAAAAAACGTGTCTAAACCCATTCAAGCACAAAAATTACATCTGAGAAAATATATAACACAGAAAGGGCTAAACAATTTGTTTGATATGGATTGGTATTTCTAGAGAAAATAGAGCACTGCAATTCTAGGAATTAACCACAGAATCACAGAATATCCTGAGCTGGAAGGGACCCACTGGGACCATCAGTCCAACTCCTGGCTCTTCACAGGACACCACGACAATCCCACCCTGTGCCTGAGAGCATTCAATGCTTCTTGAACTCTGTCAGACTTGGTGCTGTGCCTACTTCTTATGATGACCTGACAGATACATCATATATTGATTCTTCTTCAGCTTTTGCCTTCTCACTCTATGTACAGAGCCACACCCATGTAGGCACAAAGAAAACTTGAATTTCTCTTCATTAAGTGGGAGAACATATAGAGAATTAGTACTGAATTCCTAGTTTTTGTTTAACTTTATTCTGATTTACCAAGAACTTTAATACAACAAATTGTGAAACCTATTATCTCACCTTATCACTTTATGTACTGAGGGTGAAAAGAAAATTTAGTTTTTCATAGCTAATTCGTCATTTCATATATCCAATTTCTAAAAACTTTAATAGACATTACACATCTAATTGATTTTTAATACACGTTTGATTTTTTTTCTCTATATAAATTCTTGAGGGAATCTTCAGTCAGAGTTTTAACATGAATCTTGAAGAAAACTGTATGCAAGTGATTTCAAAGGAATTTTTTTTCTTCTAAAAGGATAACTATGCTCTAACTCATATGGCTGCACACATTTCAGAAAGGTCGCTGTCCTGAAGTGTTAAATTTAATTTTAAAGTAGAATTTTTTTTACTGCAGAGAGGCTCATAAATCAGGGCATGCTTTGTCATACGGAGGTTTATTACAATAATGTTCAGTGCTTGGGTTTTTTGGTACTTAGTACAGTTTAAGCTGAACAGTATTGTCAACCTGCCAAGTTATTGAAGCTCATGAACCTTCTCAATGACCTCAGTATGTGCAGCAATGGAACCTAATTCTGCAAATATGATCCTGAAACAACTAAAGTTTCAAGGATTAAGCATGCAAGTCTTAACTACTTTAATATTTTAATTATCAACTGAAATGCTTTACGGGAGAGGCTGAGAAGGATGGTGTGCCAAAACCAGAAGATTTTGAATGAAAATATCTGCAATTCTTAACCTTGTCTGTATAAATATGTTGAGAACATATGCGGTAACTTTGAGAATGGTGCAAATTTAGCTAAAATCAAACTGGAATTTTACATAAAAGCTAGAATGAATTGCTAATTCAAGCAGGAAGACTACAGAGGCCTTGAATCATGCTACTCCATGTTTCAAAGTTGTGGCAAGGCTGTAATGTCAGAACTCAAGAGCTGGCAAACTGCACCTGCAATTAATGTCAAATAGTTGTCCAAAGTGTGGAGTAGGCTTGTATTCAAGAGCAGAAAACCAAGATATATTTCTTCCATGTGTGAATGTCAAACCCATTAGTATCAAAGCAGCATATGTAGTGGGCTGCTAAGAATTTCACTAGCACAGATAAATTGGGTGGATCAATATGTTACTACATCGTCAGTACAAACTGACTTTGAGTTTAGGTAATGGCTGACAAAATGATTCAAGAGGAGTATGTAGAGGAAGTAATTGCACCTCCCATTAGAGAAAAGTCTCTGCTTGTTCCAATGATTCCACAGAAGGCTATAACTGCTGCTAGTTTGCTGAGCTAGCAAAAAAAAACAGGGAAAGCAGGAGGCTGAAGTACTGGAAGCACTATTCTCCCTTTGCAGTGACGGAGTTGAAGGAGGTTTTAAAGATACCAAATACAGTAAGCCAGAAATTCAGTGTACTAAGTGTTCACATCTTCACAGATTTTTTTATACTCAAAGATGTATGAAATTTATTGAAGATAGCTGCAGTTGTCTGACAAAATTAATTCAGCACAGACATTGCATAAAGGTCAGGTGTTTTGCTCAGCCGTGTCATAATGTGCAGTTACAGTAACAATTATATATAGCTACCATGCCAGGGGTTACAACTGAGTGTGAGAGTGGAAATGCTTTGTGGATATTCCATTCTATGCCCATTAATGTTCTTGCTGTACTATTGATGATTATGAACTCAGCACCACACACTGCCCAGCACTTTCTGCTTGGGGAAAACTTCTGTATTTTAGTTGCTTAGAAGAGCACTGCCTCATCCCTAAAGAGCTACCTGACTGAGCCTGTTCCTATGCCAGGTTATTTGTCTACCTGATGCACACTGGAAAACACACCCTATCAATATATGTGTGTGATCCCATGGTGGGCCAATGGACCGGTACAACACCAACAAATTATTCTACCAATGGCGCAAGAAATTCTTGTTTCAGCTGAAGCTCTCCCTGCAGCATCAGCCCCACAGCCAGGTATTGAACCACGGTGTGTGTCCAATTCTTTCAGCATTTGAAACCATCACAGGATTGTATCACTTCTCCCTCAGTCCCTTGACCATCACTTCCAGAGTGCACTTTCCACTGGCATGCTTGGGATTCGCCCAGCAGCGTCATTGGTGCCCAGACGGATGAACAGCAAAGGTTAACAGCCCAAGGGTAAGGTAAGGCTTGGTATTCCCACCATAACATCCCAGATATGGGGGGCTATTCAGTTTATTTTGGGTTGGGTCAACTATGTACACACCAGTATCAGGGAAGAAAAGGGAAGAGGTGCTCCAGCAGCCTCTGGGGAAGACCATGGCGAGGGAGCTGTTCCCTTGGAGTCCATGAACAATCGTATGTGCACATATCCAATCTGCAGCCCTGGGAGAAGCCCAGGCTGTAGCAGGTTTAATCTGTGTCTCGGTTTTGGAGACAAAACTTCAGGAGAAAACTCTCCAGAGTGAGTGTCTCCTCCGAAGGGAAAAGGGCCTCCCCTTTTCCTCCACCAATGAAGCAAGTCACAGAAAGTGGGTCACAGAAAGTGGAAAAAACAAAAAAACCTGTTTATTAACACAAAACCAAACAGGGTAGAGCAGGGAAAAACCAAAAAAAAAAAAAAAAAAAAGCTCAAAATACAACAAATTCCCAGAGAGGGAAAAGACACCCAGGGCTCGGGCTACCCCGCGGGCCCACCGAGGCCACCCGCAGGCCCCCCGGACCAGTGAGGAGAGAAGGGAGGCAGTGAGGCAAGGGAAGGGAAAAAGAACAAGAAAAACACCCCAACAGAACCTTTTCCCGGCTAGCTGGAACACAAAAGAAACCCCCAAAGCAGCCCAGCGCTCCCGGCGCGCTCCCTGCCGAGCCCCAGAGCCCCGAGCCCTTGGCCCGGCCGTTAAACGGCCCCGCACTCGGGTCCCGTGGCCCCGCCCCCCGGGCCCGTCTTAAAGGAACCGCGTCCGGCATGGAGCGGGCGGGTGAGGAATAAAGCGGCCTCGGAACATCACCTCAGGACAGCCTGAAAAACTGCAGCCTGTGGGAAGGACCTATGCTGGATCAGGGAAAAAAGGTGTGAGGAGAAAAATGAACAGAGAGGATGTGTTACAGACTAAACCCAATCTCCTTTCCCTATACCCCTGCACTGCTCAGGTGGAAGGAGATAGAATGGTCAGGAGGGAGGATGAGCCCAGGAGGAAAATGGGAAAATGAGAAGGAAGGTGTTTAGAGTTTGGTTTTATTTCTCACTATCCTACTTGGTTATTAAAAATTGTGTTAAGACCCCAAGTCAAGTCTGTTTTGTTCATGACAATAATTCCTGAACAATGTCCCTGTCCTTGTCTTGAACCACAAGATCTTGCATCTTATTTTGCCCTGTCTTCCCGAGGCAGCAGGCCAAGGTTAACCCACCACAGATCACCCAGCAAGAACCAAGTCTCCCATTCCAGTTAGGGGCCATCGGGGGGATATTCCTACCCTTACCAGTACCTGACAGCTATTTCCCACCTTTCTCATTTTGACCAGCACCTCACTCTCCAGCATGAAAAAAAATGACCAAACCTCTGCTTTTGAAACGTGAATATTTTTTTTCTAGGTGAGCTATTCACAACTTACAGAATATACATTAGTTCTACAAGCACTGTTGATTATAATATTCAATTATTTCATTCATTTGGTGAATGTCAATAACATGTATGTAACTACAGGAGTATGCATGAACACAAAGGTATTGCTATCCCAATGTGAGTATATTAGCAAGTGATATACAGGACTTTATATAAATAACAAATGGTAGTGAAGTTTTATTCATAATGTGTTTGGAGTAATTCAGTTTGCCTTCGGAAAGACATTACCCTACGTAAAGCCGCAAGTAATTTATACTGCAAAAGTCAGTTCCTTTCTTTTTAGGATAAACAAATAGAAAGAAATATAAAAAACATACTAAGATACTCTTACAGAAAGAAATTATATATAAATATGCAAGAACTGCTGATATATGAGTTGGTAATGTTGCATATTTCATGATATGTTGCTTTTATGTTTTAATATAATGTTTCTTCATATTATCATAAGAACTTGAATTTCTTTGGTCTTTATTAGACAATGTGTTTATTACTATTTTTATGAAAATTGAATAAATATTGGATGAACAAGAAGCTTTGAAAATTAACTGCTTTTATGTCTTTTAATGTTGAAGTGGTGGAGGCCTATTCTTGTTCAGTTTAAATTAATGCAATACTTGTGACTTCTCAAAAGGGTGCAAGATAACAATATTGTGTTTCTAAGAGAGAAAGAAAGGTTGGAAATATGACCTAATCTCCTATACTGTGTGAACAAGATAGTTCATAGTCATTACTTCTGGGGATGACAAACCTTACCATTGCCAGGGTAAATTGGTCAATTTACAACTAACTTCTCTGGCATTCTGGTCTTGCTATGCTCTGTTTGTTTTAAATGCTTGTCCCTCGGCTTCAAGAGCTATAATGCAGGGGAGGATCTTTTTTTGTATAGTCAGTAAAAGCAATCTCAATCACTCAGCTCTATATACATATTTAAATCCATATTACTTACGTCTAATTTCTGCATTAATACAATTGCATGGACCTTTTCCTATAACACAGTCATAAGCACTTTTTTTAATATATATATTATAGAAGACTGGGTAGACATAAACATGATATATTTCTGGGATGCTGCGTTGTACTAGAGACAAAAATCATGCATTTTATTTGCTCTCTTTTTATGTTATGTTCCATTAAGGGTGAGGAGCTATGTGAAACCTCTGTGCACTATGAAATCACAGACACAATCTGCTGAAACCGTATCACTAAATATGCCAAGTGTCAGCTAAGCGTGTCAGCTAAGTATGTCAGGTAAGAGTGAATATGCTAAATTATTGGGTAAAGTTTTTATTCCCAGAAATGTGGTGCAATATCATGGTGTATGGATCTGATTAAAAAAAAAAATAAAAATGTTGCTTTTTCATAGCGTGTTGGAATTTATGTTTCTCACATGGGTGAGAAAGTGCTTTCCTCAGGGAGCTATTTGCCACATTCAAGGGAAACATGATTTCACAGAAAGTAAGATATAGGAGGTAGAAGAGACTCTGTGAGCCTGAGGGATCAGGATACTTGGCTGAGGAAACTAGAGACAAGATGGCCAGGCTAACAGGAAAAAAATGTGTTGAAGATTGTGTGGAGTTTGTTACAATTTACAGTCATGAGCTAGTTACAATCAGACCGAAGGTGCATCAACGACTGCTTTTAAAGAACAGTGTGCAAACAGAGTTACATGTGATTTTTATTTTTTTAAATCATTTCCACTGTGTAAATGTGGAATTGTGTAGTAACTTTTAATTGGGTCTATTTAAAAAATCCAGTCTTTTTAGTATCACGTCTGACAGAACCTCTCCCTTTTATTGTGAAGGATTTGGGGTTGCATTGCTTTTTGGGGAGGGAAGGGGGTGGGGAGGTAACTTGATAAGTCACCTTCATTCCTGCTTGCAGAATTTTGCACAGGAGACAGGCCAGGCAAATCTACCTCAAAGCTCTGGTTAACACCAGGTCTCTTTAAAGTCCTTAGGGCACACAGGTTCAAGGGATGCTTCCAGCTGGAGATGAATTACTATTTTTCTTGGAGCAGTGAAAATTTTCAATCTGCATCAATTTAGACAATAATTGCAATAATTGCAATAATTGCAATAATTAATTGTTAAGAATGAATATAATTATTAGCAATAATTATTAATAATTAGTTATTAGACAATAATTACACCCCATAATGGAGTGCATTCCATCTCCAAAGCAGTAATAGATAATGCAATAATACTATAAATTTTTCCTTTTTTATGCAGAAGTTTTGACTGTCTTAAACTGAAATCAATTCTATTTCTAGTCTTTCCAATGCAAAATGAGATGCATTACTCCCTGCCAAGTGAGACTGAGAGTTCCAAAGGTATCTGCATCTTTCCCATTTAGCCTTCTACATGGCAATGATACCTAGACCTAAAAAACACACTTGTCAATACTCAAAGTAGTAGAATGGGACACACAAATCTGCTCCTGTTATTTTTCAGACTAGTGAAAGAGCCCTGATGCTGTTAATGTGAGAGGACATTCCACAGGTTCTGATTGGCACTGGGAATGCAATCAGTTGCCTTTCAGTTTCAGTACAGTTAGCTTTTGGTTTGGCTTTATAATAGCTGTTACTATATTGAAATTATCATTCTGCCTCAAAACTTTAGGTGGATATTGTTCAGTGCTTTCCTTTAACTTACTAGAGAGCTGGTTTACATGGATGTAAGTGAAAGGATAATTTCCCTCCAGGCATAAATTACATGGCACCACAGAAGATGTGTGATCAGATGACATAGTAGTCTTAAAATACTTACTCACATTCATATCATTATCAAGAGAAGTTGCACTGCAATCAATGGAATTAAGTTTACTTTAAATTTTGTGTGAGATGGAAATTCTTTCCACAGAAAAAGGAAAATTTGTGTATTTAACACTAATTTCAGAAACCCAGAGTAATGCATTAGACATTATAAAAATAGTATTTGCTTTACTGAATAAGATCTATATTCTGAATTATCTGTCCTATCTCTAACTGTAACCAATAGTAAGCAAATATTTTACATAAAATTTTTCATGCAGCAAGTGGATGCAATGTAATTTATCAAACAATAATGTTCCATCTTAATCCTGCATATTTAGATGCTTAAATTGTGAATAATGCATTTTTGTCAACCCTGCAAAGCATTGCAATGTATTAAATGTTCTAACCCAACATTCTTACTACCTGTCAGCAGGTATAAGTCCCATTTCTGCTTGAGAAAAAATAATATCCTCAAAAATTGATGATGAAAGGTGGCTTCCTTTTCAGAAGTTAAGGGAACAAATATCCCTCTTACCTGTATGGCAACCTTGGAATTTAACACCCAGATATATTTCTGCATAGACACTGCTGCAAACTTCTTGTCTTGTTTGTAAGTTCTTATAATTGCAAGCTAGGTAATGACCTAGGATAGAAGCTCTGTCTGACTGGTTTTTTTTTTTTCCTAATATCATCCTCTAGCAAATCTCCACTTTGGCTAGAATGAATTTCTGTCATGGAGTTGTATAGTGACTGACTGTGTAATTACCCCAAAGTTATGGAGCTGGAAAGACTGGAATATTTGATGTATTTTAGTATTATTCAGTAAATACGGGTCATTTCCATGCAGTGGATGGTTTTGCTATTATTTGCCATATGAGTATGACAAAACAATAAAGATTGAAGAAATCAGGTAATGTTTGTCTCATCAGCTTCATCCAACTTAACACCATAACTAAGAGAGTACAGTTTACAACATGCCAAGAACATAAGATATTGACGAGCTAAGGTGGCAGATGGGATATAAAAATATTAATAAAATGTAATGTATTAATAAAATAAACCATGGTGTGAGTTCCGGGTGTGCACCAAGGGCTGCAGAGGAGGAAAGGTATTTGTGGCCTAGTGAACATCAGTGATGAGCTATTCTCAGTCTTTATGATCCCATGCTGTGGCATAAGAGGAAAAAATGTACAAACTTTACAGCCTCCTAAAATCCAGAATACCTGCTCTGCAGTGTACAAACTGTCCCCAAATGGTGTCATGTACTCCCAGTCGACAGTCAATGTCAACACTGTGTGCTGAGGTGCAGCAGTACGGAACTGCACGGTGCACAGCTAAGCAAACAATATGCTTTTTAAAGGCAGCAGGTGAAACTGCTGCCATTGCTCCTGTGGCACATTGGGCCTTATACCTGGAATCACAGGCAAAAATGGAGAAAATATTGGAAGACAGAAATAATAATAAAAGAGGATAATATGATTTATGACAATGAAATGTAACTTTGAGTAAAATCCTTGTCATTTTCAGGACCATGGTTCTTATATGGAAAGATTTTTTTTTAAGAAGTGGTCCATTAAAAATGGAGGTAAGGAAGAGAGAAAATATTCTAGTAGATGTAAACATTAGTATTTAATGAGAAAAAAGTGTAATCATGAAATAAAATGGACTTCAGTTCATAATATTAGTGCCATACCTTCCTTGGTAATCAGCAATAAAAAGAGCCGTATTTTTCATATGAAGACTGATCAGTAATTTAATCATGATATTCAGAAGAAAGAAAATATTTTTTCTAAATAAATAATGTCTATCCAATTAACCTAAAACCATTTCAAGTTTCTTTGTAGGTTTGGAAATAAATTAAATTGCTTATTTATTAAGTACCAAAGATAATTTTATTTGTAGCAGTTATTAAATCCATTCAGTTATTAACCAAAAAAAAAAAAATACAAAGAAAACAAACAACTAAAATCCCCAGAGTTTTAGTAGTTTTAGAACAAAAAAAGAAGAAAAAAGATTATAGGAAATCTGTGTATGTCTTTAAGGTTTTAAGTGGGTTACTTCTGAATTACTTGAAAGAACCGATCAATATTTCATAGAATCTCACCACTGTATGTATTTGTTTAAGGCACTTTGATTAAATTGAATTATGGGTCTTTTATCTCCCTGTGGCAGTCAACATTTCCAATAGACAAATGTTGACAACAGTGATTCTGAGTCTCTAATTATATTGTCCACAAAAAAGAGACAGCTTTTTAAGTAACAACTGAAACAGTCATGACCCAGCACTACAAAAATAGTCAGATTTATGGACATTAAATGTAAGGAAAGAACAGAGTCACTGGAAAATGTGCAAATAATGATAACAATGTTAAGGGGCCAAATATATGTGGAATGCTCTTTCACTGAGTCTTCAAGTAGTTCAGGAAAGACACAGAGAAAACAGCACCATTTAGATCTTTTTCAGGTACTGAGAAAAGAGCAATCTCATTTTCACAGAATCATTGAATCGCTGAGGATGGAAAAGACCTCTAAGATCAGGAGGTGCAACCTTCAACCTGTCACTGCTTCTTAACCACTCAGCCAGTGCTATACCTACACATCCCTCCAGGGATGGTGACTCCCTCCCTGGGCAAACTTCCCTGGGCAGTTTGCACCAGTGCTTGACAACCTTCTCAGTGAAGAAATTTTTCCTAATATCCAATTTAATCCTACCCTGGCACAACCCAAGGTCACTTGTTATTTGGGAGAAGAGAACAACCCCCACCTGGCTGAAAACCCCACTCACGTACTTGTAGACAGTACTAAGGTCTTACCCAAGGCTCCTTTTCTCTAGGCTAAACATCCCCAGAACCCCTTAGCTGCTCCTCACCAGACTTGTGCTCCAGACCCTTTGCCAGCTCCATTGCCCCTCCCCAGACAAGCCCCAGCCCTTCAATATCTTTGTTGCAGTGAGGGGCCCAAAATTTAACCCAACATCTGAGGTGTGGCCTCATCAGTGCCCAGCACAATGGGACAGTCTGTGCCCTGGTCTTCTGGCCACCCCATTTCTGACACAAGCCAGTTGTTATTGGCCTTTTTGACCACCTGGGCACATAGTGGCTGTAGCCACCTCATTGTAACTACAATACCACAGGTATTGTAACTCCCCCACCTGGTATGTATGTGAAGGCTACCTGCATTTATGAGTACAATGTGTTAAAGCAGACAGAGTAGGTGCACAGGACGAAATAAAAAACCCCAATCTGCTGAAAGGTTGGATTCATTTTAGTTTTGTTGACACATATGCCAATTAAATGCAGTATTTGATTTCTTATGAAAAGCTCTTTTCTTTACTGAGACTTGTTAAAATTTAGTGTGACTAATGAATTGTTATTGTAGGAAATGTGAATTAGAAAGTGGTAGAACATAAAATAAGTTTTACCAGCCAAAAGTTAAGTTTTCTGAAGATCAAGAGGTTGGGGGAAAAGCTGATTAAGTTTGAGTATATGACTTGAAAGTAACCATTACTGAAGTAAAAATCACTTATGATAAAGAAACATTTGCTTCTTTTAAAGCCCCTTTAGACAAGTGCAAAAGGACATTTCCTTTTCATTGTCTGAAGAAGGTAGTTGAAGGTCTCTGATGTTTCAGGCAGACCCTGTATTGATCTGTTAATTGGTAAGCCACACGCCAGTCCTTTGCAGTCTTTGACTCCAGGAGAACTTTATTTAAATTTTAAAGAATTACATCAAATTTTAGTGTTTTTATCTAGTTTTAGATATTATTTTTCCATTAGATGGACTTCTTTTTTTCCCCCTAGTTCCATTCTTTTTCTGCCCACACAGGTGTAGGACATGTATATTGCCACATCTTCAAAAGTATGGAAGAAAGATTTTTTGTTTTAAAAGCTATAAAGGTTAATGCCAATATAAGAACCAAGACCAGCCTGTGAATTACTAAATATACAAGGATGATTTCGAAATTTATGATAAGAAGTTTGTGTTATCATTTCTCAGAAAAAAAATTTTTTGGGAAACACTGAATGAGCTTGGTTACTGGATTTAGGAAACCATAGTCTAATGATTATGCCCAAAAAGAAAACAGGTGTATCCACAAATGCTAACACTGAATAGAATTTCCAAACTCTACTCAAATGAAATAATGAGTGGTAGAACAAAGCCTTGTAAAGAAAAGATAAACCAGTTTTAGTTTATAATTATCCAGTTTAGCTTGTTTTCTTCTCAGTCTCTGTAGTTCCTTTCTTCCATACATTACTTTCTTTTGCTAAAATATCCACTACATAAACTCTTCTTTAAATCTTTTTCTGACTGCATGAAAGTAAAAAATAGATGTGGACTTCAGTTGCACTGTAGTTTCTGGTCATCTTAATCAAGATCTAGTCAAGAACTGAATCAAAATTGCGCATATCAATCCTATACATATTCATGCATTAATTATGATTGTCCCTAAACTTATTAATATAAAATGAACGGCTCTGAAGAAATTTTTACACTGAGAACCACTTCTCATTTCTATGCTTTTACTTTTCAATAAGCAGTCAATTCAGTAGTAGCTTAACAAATTCACTAGATCACATTATCATCTTTAGGATTGTTAACATTTACAAAGAGAACAATTGTTCTGTGCCTGGAGGAATGTACAGCTCCAGAATCCAAGATTCCTTGTTTTGGAATCAGATAAGGATCAAATGGAACCCTCTGGGAACTGCTGAAATTGATGTGTGTGCTGATTGTGACAGGAAAGATTTTCTTTTCTGTAACAGCTGACACACGTCACATGCAACAGAACTGAGTGGCTGACTGTGGATTTACATATATACAGTGTGTCAAAGACCTACAGAGGAAAAAAAACCCATGCTTTTGTTTAATTATGCCATTTTGCAAAGAAGGATGTGGCTTTCTTTCCTTTGCATAGTTATACTGAATTTTGCAATTAAGGGCTGTTACTTGCTGATATAAACTGAAAGTAGCTAGGAGCAAGATTTTAATGTTTAGAGGAGGGACGAATCTCATTACTGTATTTTGAAACACCTAGAGAATCTCAGTCTATCCTTCTCAAGGTTGGCAAAAGCATATCTAAGCTCATGTCTGACCATGACATAGGGAACGATTTTTTTTTTTTACTGTAGTAATAATAATAATAATAATAATAGTATTTATACAAAACACAGTCACATCATTCCAACAGAATTAATATACTTACCACACTTACTTAAGCAACTTAATTTAGGAGTACATTTCTAGTTCTGGAGGTTATTTCTCTGAATGATGTGTGAAAAGGGTATTTTTTTCCCTCTGTTTTATTATCATTGCAAATTATTTCTCAAGTAACCTGCACAGATTTCACAAGGAACCCCAAACGTATTAGGTGATTATGTAATTAGATCCTTTATTGTTATGAGCATGCCATTAAAAAGAATGAATTAAGGTCATAGAGAATAAATTTAGCTCTGACATTTGCTACTTCAGAGTGCTTGCTTTTACAGCTCTAGTAGTCTATTAATAGCTTTGTTTGTACAAATGTGTAGATGTGACATGTCACTATGATATTTACCTCTCACTTGCAAATTCCAGAAGGAGTTGATTTCAACTGCTTTAAAAGTAGTTGGGTGCTCCTTTGCACATTTTTTTTTCTCAGCTGAAGATGTTAGATGATTCTAAGATGCTTCAAACAATAACAGAAAATTCAGTAGTTAAGACATCTACAGGTGAGCTTCTTGTGTTCATGTATGAATTACAGAAAGTGGTGACTAGAGCACTCACCTGAGCTGATATCAGAAAAATCTGTGGAGCTACTTATGGAATGCAGATTCACTAATTACTTTTTATCTGAAGGAGATCTGTAAAGAAAACTGGACTTTTACAAGCTGATTGTATTCAGGCTTCTGTTATCTTCATATCTTATTGTTATAAGGCACAGAAGCATTAATTAAAGACATGAATAACTTGTAAGAAAAAAGAATTGGGGTGGTTTGAGCATCTAAACTCTTCTGGCTTTTGATGGCTCTTGAAGTGTTGCTAAGAGAGTCTCAAAATACAGATAAATCACTCTAAGTGTCCAACTATATTATGGTTCATTTGTTTTGTTTTTGTTTTTAATTCTATGGTTTGCATAATGAACCACAATAAATCAAATAAATTATTTTCAGTTTGGGGTGTGGAAATGTATGTATTGACCTTATACTATGAAGGACTTGACATTTATTTCACTACAAACAACCTTTGAAATAAGACAGTTTTCTCATGTCATTTTCTTTTCCAAATTAGGTGATTTTCTTGGCTTAAAGCCAGGTTCATGTCTCAGTTACTTTAGATTCCAGAAGCAGCATTCTTGTTTGTTTGACTGCCTTTTTTTTTTTGTATGCAAATGGACTATATTTTAGCAATAGGTAGGATTCAGGTTTGCATCCTAATTGGCGACTTAGAATGCCCAGCATTATCCTTCAGCAAAGTCAGCTTTTCATATTGAAATTCTTGAATGTCACAAGGACTGAGAATAGATGGAGAATAATTATTATGTTTATTTTAAACTGTCCTAGAGTTTCAATAACTGTCTCCAGAGGAGGCAAAGAGCATAGCATTTACCTACTTGTATAGATGTTATTTTACATGAATTGCTTTAAATGTTCTGATTTGTAATACTGAGAGAGAGATAGTGTGACCTCTTTTAGCTGAGCAGGAAGAGTCCTTACAAATAGAATAGCAACAGATATGTAGAAACATATGTATATGTTAATTTTTGTGTGTTTGCCTATATACACAGGCACATACACAGGAAAATAAGGCATGGAAGGATTATGTATTTCCTAATGCACAGACAAGATCACAAGGACTTTAGAAACTATTAGGCTAAGCACCATTGGGTTCAATGCCCCAGGAAAACATTGGAAGAGCCTTTGCTGGTCAGTCATGCACCATTCAGGCAGTGAGGAGCCCTCTGTGTTGTCAGCTTGTTGTCTCACAAATCCTCTCAGGCTGATGCTTTTCCACATTTTTGCTCTGGGGTTTTAAGCCTATGCATTTCATTGGTTTTCCACCTTGAATTTTTTAGGTACTAATGTTCTCTAACTCCAAAGTTCTGTCAACATTTTTTATCTTGCTTTGTGGAGGGTTGTGAGCCTTTGACTCAGGAGTCCTCTGCACTCCCTTGGAGGAGAGAAGCTTGAGGGCAAAAGGACTCAGAGGTAAGAAACCTCTCTCTAGCTTGTGGTGAGAGACTGAACTACTGCCAGCATGCCTTGTTTCTCTATGGTAATACCTTGTATCCAGTTGGAAAATTAGGTTCTACCGCACCCCCTGCCTTTCCCATAAAAAAGGCCCTGGATCTGCCCTAAATAGGGGATGTGAATTCCCTGGCCTCCCCTTCGCAGGGACTGCTGGACAATAAATCTGCCTCTGTGGAACTGCCACACAGGGCTCCTGTCTCTCTGTCCCTGAGTTTGCCTCGGGTGATCTCACACAGAGCTGAATCACAAGAGCTGGAATCACTTGTAGCTGAGAAATCGCTACACTTGCTGAGATCACCTACTGTCCAGACAGGCTGCCTGTGCCCCTAGAAGAGCTGTTCTTTGCAGGACACTCTCTCTAGGAAGGTCCTGGCTTCTGGTGCCTGACCAGCATCAGACCTCCTTGCGATATTGCATGGCCCTCACTGTGATAAATAGATGCTATAATATTGGCTTTCTGCAAATGTTAAAATAAGTAATGTTAAAAGTAGTGGCTTTGTCACAAATAAATGTTTTATATATATATATATATTAGCTTTATTACAAAATAGGTGCTACTTAATGTAGCCTGGTTGTGAATATGTGGTTTTTAATACTTTTTTTATTCAACCAAAAACTGAGAAATAGCTATGTTTCTGAACTATTTGCTTGGACTCCAGCTATGGCATATCAGCAGCTGTGGCATATCAGCACCTAATTAAGATAATATGCGTCGCCAAGAGACTTATCCCCACAGCAATCTTCTGGTTTCGGGAAGAGGAGAACTGTTCCTGGAAAGGGTTTTCAATATGTATAATTGTTTATGAATATGTAATAAGTCGATGTGTATGTAAAGGAGTCCCCAGGATAGCAGGTGTGCTCTTGGCAGAGTGCCAAAGCACCCAGCGCTGTGACTTTTGCTTTATTATCTTTGTCCCTTATTGTCCTTTATTAAACTTTTTCAATCCTAACAGGAGAGTGAACCTCGTTTTTCACACTCATTGATCTATCTTATAATGTAGCAAATTTTTCTGATCTCTGAGCCATGGTACCAGTGCTGGGCCTTGGATCCTTGAAAGACACATGCAGAATTTCCTGCTTGGAGTGAGAAGAAATCACAGTGATTTAGGAGGAAAGGATTATATGGGTATTCTGATCACAAAATTCATTATAGTTCAATCAGTTAGCTTTAGAAAGAAAGCATTAGACATTTCCATTAGAAATAAAATGTAGTGAGGATGGGAAAGGAAATACGTCTTTCTCTTATAATAAGGAATGTTGAAATAGTCCAATAATTTTTGAAGATTGCAGGAGGCAGCTACTGCTAAATGGTTTATTAGTCTTGGCACCAGGAAAAAAAAGAACTAGCCTTGGCACATAAGAGTTTATCAAATCCCATAATTCTCCACTTTCCATTTCTCTTGTATATGAGCTTAAGTAGCAACATCTTAGAAGGCTGGCAAACATCTGGCAGCAATGGATGTAGAACTGGAATATGACAATGTTAAGTGCAATGCATATGCAAACATCTTTTCCTTCACATAAGCATGTGATTTTCTATATATAGCACATCTAGAACAATAACAGTCTATTTTAAATCTTCGGATCTTAACACTTGTTTTAGGAGAAGCAGCACTGCTATTCTCGGCTTACAGATAGGAAAACTAAAATCACAGGGCCAGAGTAAAAGAGGAAAAATATAGTACAGAGTCTGCAGGGCAGCTCATAATTTAATTCTCAGTTCAACATTCTGTCTATGTGGCTTCACTGCACTCTTGTCAACACTTAAAGCCCCTGTAATACTCCTAAGTATAGGATAAGAAGCTGATGCTGCAAGTCAGACCACTGGGTAACATCAGGTGGTGAGCCATGATAAATTCTATAGTTTGAAAAAAAAACTTCATTCCTAAATTCATTCACTAAGGCTATCTAAATCAAATCAGATCCTAAAATGACATTTCAATGGGTTTATTGGCAAGGTCAGGTGTTTAACCATCTATAAAGTTCTTGGTCAAAAGGCAGGAGAATTTAGACATGAAATCTCTGCCTTTTTTTCCACTTTGGTGCCATGTCAAGATTCATCCTTCATTTTCCTTGCTTGCAAAAGGAGGATACAAAAAAGGCATTTCCAAATGGCTTGATATCTGGAGCAAAATTATGATGGTTTTCTGATGTGAATTAAAACCAGGCCTGCTTCAAAAGCTTCTGATATTCAGTACCTTCATTGTAGTTATTTTGGTAGGAAGGGAACAAACTTAGAGAAGTGAACATTAGCTGTATAGGATAAGGAGCAAGGAGAGTGACTGATATGATCTCCTCTATGTTTCCTTGTAATGTCCCTATACCTCTTGAAATGTGAGAAGAGACACTGTGCTGATATATAGTGCAGAAATAATTGCCTTCTGTGCTCGTCCAGCACCTAATGCAAAATAAAAGGATATCTCATATTTTATACTCTCTCACCACATATATAGTAGAAGGCCTCAAAAAAATTGTGAAAGATCCTGCAATATGATTTTTTTTTGGCAGCAGTGGGGTTGTTGAAGTACCTCAGACTGTCTTCTGAAGGTTAATTAATTTTATACTAAGAAGCTAGTCTTTCAGAAGCAGCCATCTAGTGGAAACAGAAAAGTCTTAAATTAACAAACATATATCATACTCGGTAGCTATATGAAGACACACAAGCCTGCAGTTTTTATATTATAACACCATGTAATTGTTTCTACATATCTTCCACTGCTCCAGGTTTTCATCTAAAAAAAATGCAAAACCTTTGTGCTTCTTCAAGTTGGATCTTGCTTTTTATTATACTGCTGCTAATACAAGAAGAATACTTCAGAATATAGAATTAGCAGGAAGATTCTTTCCTTGGAATGTACCAAAAAATAATGAATATTAAATTTTTTGCTTTTAAATAATGACTTTTATATCTGTGCACTTAATTCCAAACATTAGGAAGCCATATTCTAAAAAAATTATCTATTTTTAAGCAAATTTCAAGAGACATGTAAAAATATTTTCCTATCAATATCCAAAAATGATATTAATACATTACACAACAGGGATTTTTTTGGGACATAAAACACTACAATATTAGAGAACTGTTGATTATAGTTAAGCTTTTAAGTTCTGTCTTAAATTTCAGTTTCACTCTGCTAAACAATGACAGAACTGATTATTTAAATTGGAGATGATGATTTGGAAACATATTTAGGCATGTGTAGGTTCCTTTAGTGCTGTAGATAATTTCACTGCATGGAGAGAGCATTGGTTAAAAACAGAAACCAAATTATTGACATCTTGGCATAGGAATGGTCACGTGGGGAGTCAAATCTCCTGAACAGCATGGTCCCCCACAACTTCGTGCAATGGGTGTCTCCATTGCTGACAGCAGCATCTTTAGCTTGATAGCATAAGACTCTCCAAAATGTTGCTTTCCTAATTTCAGATTCTCCACCTGATCATAGTCCTATAAGACACCCCAGCACACCCACCATCCACTTCAATTATACCACTTATATGTAAAATATCTCTTAAGCATCCCATATGTGTACATTAGACTATTCTTTGAATAGTTTCTACATCTACATGAATAATTTCTGCTGTTTATTGTGGTTAATCTTGGCTGAATGCCACATGCCTGCTCAGCTCTCTCTCCCTCTCCTAAACAGGACTGGGGGAAAGAAAACAAGGTCGAATATCTCATGGGTTGAGATAAGGACAGTGAGATCATTTAACAGTTACTGTCATGGGCTGGGAAAGAAACCTGTCATTTGACTTGGAAAAAAATAATTTCATTTCTTGCCAATTAAAATAGTGTTGCATGGTGAGAAACAAAGACAAAAAAAACCTAGCCCCGTAACAGCTCCTCTCTACTGCTCCTTCCTTCCCATACTCTTCCCTTGCTCCGCTGTGGTCCTTCCCACAGGCTGCCATCCTTCAGGATAAACCTGCTCCAGCATGGACTCTCCACAGACTGCAGTTCCTTCAGGAACATCCATCTGCTGCAGTGTGGGGTCCTCCACAGGCTGCAGTGTGGATCCCTGACCAACTGTGCTCTCTCTCCTCCAGGGGCTGCAGGAGTGCCTGGCTCACCTCCTGCTCCTCACAGCGCCTGGGCACCTGACGGACATCTCTTATCTACTTACAATCTCATCATTTCCATGTCAGGAACTGTCTAGGACACCTCAAGGATGTAGACTAGCATATTTAAGGTGCTGGGACTTCAGGTGAGTGTTCTGAGTTGCTCCTCTCTTTCCAAACCTCTCCTTCTCTTTCATTGTGATTTCTGTTGACTCAAGTAGTTGGGGAGTTGTGCCTTTGTTCAGGGAGTTTCCCAGGGTTTAAGAGCAGCAGGTGTGCACAGAGGCCCAAAGAGCCAGATAAATCACAAGCAAAACTTCAGAAAAACCCTGAGTCTCATCCTCACACCTTGCTTTGCTCTTGGGCCACTCTGCACACTCACTGTGAGTGAGATTTTCCATGTGTCACACCACCTCCCAGCAGGAAAGGGTCAGCCCTCCAGCAGCCTCTCAACACCAGTGCTTCTCCACAGCAGCCTTCATCCCAGCTGAGGGGACCACCAGAAGACGCATTAGCAGAGCTCACTGGTGACCCTCAATGGTTTATGGAAGCAGTCCCGAGTCAAGCCCATTTTATAGCTAGCTGCTAACAGCTGTTATCATAGCTGCTAGCTGCTAGGCTTTGCTGAGGCCTGTTCCCATTGTAGTTACTCAAATTTAATTATTGTAAATTGTGATTCCGGTTTATAATCCCTCCTAATGTCTCTCCACTATCAGAAGGGGCAGGGAGAAAAGGGTTGAGCGGGTTTAATTTTCTAGCTATGTTTTAAGCCAGCACATTTACAGAACTGGCTGCAAGGCTAATATTTTAATATGATTATTCAGTTTAAGAATGTTTCAAAAGTTAATATCTGAATTTTTTCATCATGTCCATCTCATGTCAAATTATTTTAGGACTTGATTTTAAGTTTCTGTATCACTGCTATTTTACTTTGAAATCATTTGAAAATGAAGGTAGTCATTGATTTGGATGTCATATTTGAAATTTAAAGGGTGGATAAAACAGGGATACATTCAAAATTCACTAATTTAACTATTTAAAACAGGCAACCTTTGTTTCACCTAAACTAACGCAGATTTACATTTTATTCTGGGTCAGGCCAGAAGAAACATTTAATTACTTATTCTACTTCTTAATTAGCTATCTCCCAGATAATATTCATTTTTTTACCTCAGCCAAATTAATCTTGAACTTCCAAGATAACCATTTGTTCTTAATGATTTCAATTTGGACCCTATCCTTGATCTTATCCGAGTTAAAACAAAAGCCATACCTCCCTGGAAGAAAGCTGTTTCGAGTTTGCCCAGTCACAGAAAAATGTGGGCATTCTTAGGCAGAAATGTTCTATATAATCATCATCATTGTCAAACACTGTCAAGACTAAATATTGGGAAAGTATTAAAGATATTTTTTGGGGGAAGCGGGGATGAATAAGTTGTAATTTACATAAAGCTGGTATAAGTTCTTTGGAATAGCTGTAGGCATGCACTGTGGTGACTTTGCACTGTGTGTTCTTGCCTGTCCTCTGTCCTTTGCTTTGCACAGCAGTGCAAGTCAGCATTTCTAAGGACAGACATCTCACAGTCCATCCTTACCTTAGCCTTGACGCTGTTGAGGAAGCTTCCAGTTTGTTGACAGTGGCTAGTGATTTCTCTGTCAGGAAAGGGTTTCTAATCTGGACAAGGGAATTTTGGTGTTGGAGTCAGAAAATTAATATTGTGTTGCAGATCTTTCTGGGGTATAGGAATTGTTTCACTAAATCCATATGGATGGGTGTCCTGATTTCATCTGAGATAAATTGAATTTTCTTCTTAGCAGCTGGTACAGTGCTGTGTTTTGTATTTAGTATGAGAATAATGCTGAAAACACACAGATAATTTGGCTGTTGCTAAATTGTGCTCACCTTAAGTCAAGGACTTTCAGTTTCCCGTGCTCTGCCAGGAAGCATGGGCACAAGGAGCTGGGAGGGAGCATGGCTGCGACACCTGACCCAAAGCAGCCAACGGGATATTCCATAATATAGAACATCATCTCCAGTATATAAACTGGAGGGAGCTGTATGGAGAATGGGCTGGGTATCAGCAAGTGTGTGATGAGTAAATATATTGAGCTTCATTTGTTTCTCTTGGGTTTTACTCCCCTCCCTCCCTCTCTCCCTCACTATTACTATTATTATTGTTGTTGTTATTATTATTATTGCTGTTTGTGTTGTTGTTGCTGTTGTTATTATATTTTGTTTCAATTATTAGACTCTATTTATCTCATCTCATGTGATTTACATTTTTCCAATTCTTCTCCCCAGGAGGGAGAGAGTGAGAGGCTGAGTGGTACTTGCAGACATTTGGGTATAAACCACAACAGTGGGGAACAAAACTTAGCTGGTACCCTGTCACTGACTGTTGCCAGAGGTACAGATTTAGAGCCAAGTACCTGCTCCAGTGACTGAAATGATATTAGCTGGAATTAAATAAAACAAAAGAATCATGAGTTTCACATACCTGTGTCCAAAACTGTCACTGGTGTGAAATTTTCTTTATTTGCACAGAACAAAATATGGCAGTTTTTTACTGTGTTTCTTGTTCCTTTGTTTCTTTTTTTAAGGAGATGATACTTCAACATAAAAAGATCAATGTATTTCTACATTTAAAACCCAGCAAGATTTACAGTGTAAAAAATTGAAGTGCTCTGAACATTGTGTTCAGACAGCAAGTTGTTTAACTCAGTGTGTTAACTCTGAGACATTACTAAAAATAGAAAAGACTCATCAAAACATATTTCTGAGGCATATGCTTTAGAATCATCAGAAGTAGAGATTTTTTTCTCTTCTGCTTTTTTTTTTTTTTTTTTAAATGTATATTTTTGCCAACCTTCAAGATTATTTCCGAGGAAGGAGTCCAGAAAAGCCAAAGTATATATGTATTTCTGGGGACATTGTTAAACTTTTGAAAAAGGCAGCAGGACTTTCTGGACTTGGTATGGATGATTGCAAAAGGAACCAACAAGGCTGAAGGATCTAAAGGTAGACATTGATGCTTTCCATTTTGCATCACTGAGATTTAAATTATTAGGTGCAGAAAAACTACCGTTTTTAATTGTGTGAGAATTCTTCTCACTAATGGCGCAGCTGGAATCTTGCAAAAAATGAATAATAAAGATTAGCAGCTTCCTTTTGTGTTATTCATGAAAATTTCAAGGATCAGAGGCTTAGAAATTTCTGATCAGAATCCAAACAGATATAGAATGCTACTAATCCAGCTGTACAAGTATCAGTGAAACACAGCTAATAATTTGAGTTCTGATGTTTTGTTCTCAGTCAATTTTATTGATGATGCCACTGAAAGCATCCCAAAGTAATTCAGTAAAATCAATTCTCAAGTTAGTATTGATTTTGTCAATTGAATATACACACGGTTTTATACAAGGTCCTTCCATAGAGTTCTGTGGGATAAGTAGAATGACAAGGAATCTTAGGATTGCCTTTTTTTTCTTTCCACCCCTAGGTTTTTTTTAGAGTTCCCATGAAGGAAAGACTGAGCAAACAGCCTGTATCTCTTCATTCTTGTGTGGCTGCAGAAATCTCAAGTTTTATTAAAAGCACAGTGAAAAGCTAGTGGATTATAGTGCAAATGCTGAAATGAGAAGACAAGAATTCAGTTTGCATATCTATGGCTGGAAGATCATGCCCTTGTTTACATGGAGGATAATGATTATTTCATTTTCAACAAGGGCATGAAACCCTAATGCCATACTAGAGTAAGATTTCATACCTCTGCTGAAAGCCAACGAAATGTGTAGGTTCACTGCAAATACCTTTCAAATATGAGAGGCAAAGTTAATGCAAGGCCATTTCCTGTATCCTCTACCTGAGGTAAATTTTGATCAGACTGTGAAGAAGAAGAGCTGCCATACATACTTCAATTATTTAGCAATCCACGCCAGCACCCCTGTTGGGAAGATTTTGACTCAGTAACTAGTGCTAGGTATGATAACAAAGATGAGAAGAACAGGGTGACAACCTTTGATAGGGACAAGTATGAAGAAGAGAAGACATTTAAAGGAGTGTGAAAAAACAGCATGTAAAGTTAACACGGAGTGGAGAGACAAATGAAAATAGATTTTCACATTCCTTCTGCTTTTAAGATCCTTGCAGTTTTAACCATTACAAATAGAATGGGGAAAAGTGGAAGGCAGAATGAACACAAGCTCACTGTGTTTCTAGTTGTGGGCTTCATTCACCCAAACTGTCAAACAGGCTGACACATTCTCCAGCATGAAATGTATCCTTCTGTTTAAGGTGAGCATATGCAAATTATTTGATTATGCAAATTGTTTCCTGAAATAATTGCATAAATGCCAGACATGGAGGTGTGCAGAATGCGGTAGTTTTATAAGACTACCAATCTCTAAACAGATTGATTTAAATGTTTCTTATTTCTATGTCCTATTCCATAAGTTATTTAATCATGTGTAGGATTTTCAGTCTTGCAATTACGAAATGAATTCTGTTTTATTTCAGTCCTTATTGCCACCAAAAATAAGAACATGCTGTTCCCTGTGTGAAGATGCACTCGAGAAGTAGTTCAAGACTCTGTTGGGGTCAGTGGGGCTCTGGGAAAACAAGTGGCCTGCCTACTCTACTCAGTCTCCACCTGCATCCACCCATTCAGGTCCCACTACTGTTCAGTCCGCAGATCAAAAAAAACAAGCTAGCCGTTAAGATGAAGAGTCCATTCTGTCTTCTGTTGAACTGTAATAGAATTATAGAATCAGAAATTCATAGAATTGTTAACATTGGAAAAGGCCTCCAAGATGGCTGAGTCCAACTCTTAACGCAGCACTGCCATGTTCATGACTAAACACCATCCCCAAGTGCCACATCCACACAATTTTTGAACACTGCCAGGTACACTGATTCTACCACTTCCCTGGGCAGCCTGTTTCATTGCCTGATCACACTTTCTGTGAAAAACTTTTCCCTAATGTCCAATCTAAACCACCCTTGGCATGACTGAGGCCATTTCCTCTCTTCCTGTCACTTGTTACCTGGGAGAAGAGATTGACCCCATCTCACTGCAACCTTCCTTCAGGGAGTTGCACACGGCAAGAAAGTCCCCCCTGAGCCTCATTTTCTCCAGGCTAAACACTCCCAGCTCCTTCAACTACTCCTCCTCAGACTTGTGCTCCAGACCCTTTCCCAGCTCTACTGCCCTTCTCTGGACATGCTCTAGGAACTCAATGTCCTGGCAGTGAGGGGTCCAGAACTGGACACAGGACTCGAGGTGACCTCACCACTGCCGAGTACAGGGGCACAATCACTGTCCTGGTCCTGCTGACAACAATATTGTTGATAAAGGGCAGGTGCTATTGGCTTTCTTATCCACCTGGGCACACACTGGCTCATGTTCAGCCCCCCCAGGTCCTTTTTCCCCATGACATGTTTCCAAACACTGTCCCCAGCCTGTATCACAGCCTGGGATTGTGACCCAAGTGCAGGCCCTGGCCCTTGGCCTTTTTGAACCTCATACCACTGGCCTCAGCCAATTGATCCAACCTATCCTGATCCCTCTGCAGGGCCTTCCTGCTCTCCAGCAGATCAACATTCCCACCATGATATTTGTGCTGTTGGTTTTCCCCCTGATTCTTACCCTCAAACACTCAACCCTATTGTCTCCAACATTGCTCCAAAGAAGACACTCCCTGACATACAGGGCAACCCCATCACCTCTCCTTCCTTGCCTATCCCCTCTGAAGGGTTTGTAGCCATCCATTGGAGCACTGCAGTTGTGTGAGGCACCACCATGTTTCTGTGATGACAACCATGTCAAAATCTTCCTGCTGCACCATGGTTTCCAATTCCTCCAGTTTGTTGCCCATCCTGTGCACATTAGCGTAGATGCCCTTCAGTGGGTTATTGATCCCACTGCCTCTTCAGGGAGAAAAGCTCAAATTCCTGCATGATTGTTCTCAGAAGCCTCTGTGGTTTCTAACACATGGATAACCCTTGTGTCCTTGCTGCTGCAAATTGCTTTGCAAGTAATGCACACGCACAAAAAACACTTTAAGGGACAGTGACATCATAGTTACAAAGAAGAGATCGATATTCCGAGCTTAAATGTCATTGCATGCTTTGAAAATTTTGATAAATATCGATAATTTTATAACAAAATTTTCTAAACTGAAGATTGTAAATGCCCAAAATGTTTTAGTTTCCCTAATGTCCTTGACTATCTCAAGTTCTGAACAGACATGACTATGTCCAAACTCCTGGGCTGAGTAATGTGCAAGTGCCATAAGTATTTCAAAGTTTTTAAATATTGTTCCTAAATTCAAGAAATGACACAATGAATACTGTTTGTAACTACTCTATTGACATAAGTATGTCTTCAAAGAAGAAATTTGGATAATGTCTGAGTCAAAGACGACAAGAAAATTGCAAAAAGCCTCAATGCTGTTTAAAAGGTTTAAATAACTCAAGTGAGGTTGAATAAAAGAACCAAGTTTAGACAAGAGAAATAAAAACTGTCTGACATTAACAGGTAGAAAAGTTGCTGGTAAGTTTGTGGTTGGTACTGAGCATTTTTAATCCACCTTTACACAAGTAGAACTCCAGTGGCTTCAGTAGTTCTGATTTATGCTAGTATAAATGAGAGAAGAATCTACCCATATGTCTTCCTGCATGTCTGTAATAAATCCTGCAGGCTACTGGTGCTATATAAATAACATAGTAGGGTCAGGATAAATTGCCAGACAGAGGGTTACATATAAATATTGTCAGAATTGGGGTTTATAAGGTTATTTTGTGACATGGCTTACAAATAATGTCATCACATGCAACTTTTTCACAAATTATTCAGGAACAAGATGATATAGCTGAAGCAAAAAGAATTTGGGGTTCAAGTGAAATTTCTAAGCAGTTTGTGGCAAAATGCAGATTTATTTTCAAGTTGTAATTTTTGTATTTATCTTACTATCCACCTTTTGTTCTTTTTCTTGTAATACTGGTTACAAGGATATAAAGAAGACAACTGTCCCTTGCAGCCTTCTGTTGGGAATATTTCTATTGGAACAGTCAATGATTCTTTGCAGATACTGGGTTTGGGTGCACTTAAATTTCAATAGTGGGTTGAGAGTTTGAATTTTTTTGCTTGTCTCCTTCCATCACCACTAACACCACCCCTGCTTAATTTGGTTCTTAGCTGCGGGAAGACGTCAGTGCCATTTATAGAACATTTAACTGTGAAGATAAAATCACTACTTTTCGGTATATTCCCAAGAGGCTGCAGTGAGAGCTTTTTATTTTGTAGTTTGCTAAACTCTAAATAAATAATCAAAGATATGTTGACCTTCAAGTGCAGTTAGTAGATTTATACTTCCCTTTTTATTACTGTTCTAGACTCAGGACTGCCTGATTTTTTTTTTTTTTTTCATGTGTGTATCTATTTAAGCCCAATACTTCTGGAAAACTGAATCAGTGATATGATTTCCAGACAGCAAAAGTCAATTTGAATTTGGGGGCTTCTCCCTAAATCACAACTAACCAGCTTATAGACTAATAAACAAGCCTTAGCCCTCAGACTACAACTAGTGTAGTCACATGAAAGACTCTAAGTCTGGTCCTTAGTATGAATTTATGGCCAGCTGTAGATCTACATTTTCATGGATTGTTCAATGCCCACAATTTATGAATACAGCTGTTGTCTCACAGGCTCAATGACTGTTTATTTTCTTTCTTATCTCAAAGTTTATGTTTATCTTTACTCTTATTTTTAAACATTTTTAAATGTGTGAATGTTAGGATGGCTTCAGTTCTGCAACATTTTTTGTTATGATTGTTAATAATTGATTCCAAGTAAGAAGAAATTTATAATGAATAGGGTCATTTTAATGTCTGTACATTTTGCTAATACACTTATGTTTTGCTCCAAGCTTTCTGGCATAAGTCTCTATGTATTCTTGATGGTGTGTCTTCAGAACCTCCATTAATGTTAGAAAGATTTATATCTGCACTGTAAAAGGCATGTACTGTGTCTACTTTTAATCCATCTCTCCTAAGTAAACTAATTCCCAGGAATCTGTAGAAGTAGAGGTAGAATAAATTCAAGTTCAAATTTCTTGGATGGTTACCATGAGGACTGTTCTTCCTTTGGGATGTAAATTTTTTTAAACCCACATTCAATGCAGCTTTGTATTGCTGTTTCTTTCTATAGCTACATCCTATTGCTGTTTCTTTCTATAGCTATATCCTATCATTTTGCACAAGTTCTCAGTGACACATCTGTAAAAAGATGCAAAGTCTTGTGGAATATTCATGCAACGGATGGATTGGATCCCTGCTTCCAATCACTTTCTGAAAAGTCAAGCTAAACTCCAGCTACTCAAAGCTCACAAATAAGATTTGTTATCTTGTCTCCTGTCCTGTCAAGGAAAAGTTAACACTGGTTCACAGTTTATCAGAATAATTATGAATATTTAGCAACATTGAAGGACTCTGCATTTTACTCAAGATTAAGCAGAGTGGAAAATTTTGAAATTTGATGTATTTATGAAGGATTCGCATTCTGCCAGCTCAGATTGTATGTTTTTATTCCTTCAGAATACAATTAAAATTCATTCTTACATTTTGAGGTTGAGGAAATTCTATCTGGTTAATATATATTCTCTCACTTGATGAGAGAGTGTGATCCTTCATAAGCTGCTAACCCTGCTCCAAATCTGAAGGGGTGGATATGGATGCAATCAGCTAAGTGGGTCTTTATTCTGCTTGGCATCAGCACAATCAGACTTGGTCATGGGACATAAGTGCAGATTCCAGACTAGGAACTGAAAAAGAAAACGTGTTTTGCTGTAGTAACCAGGGAAAAGGACAGTTACAGGGAGCAAGCCTAGAAAATGCACAGTACTTTAAAATAAACAGAGACAGAAATTGGCAAGATAAGATTTATACATGGTCAAATACAGAAGAACTTTTTTATTGAACAATTTTATTGTTGTTTTCAAGGCCTCAGTGAGAGCTGAGCTGGAACAATAATTGTCTTATAATGTGCTTATACGCTAACGAAATATATAATTTTCTAGAAAACAGAGATTCTAACTTGAGATATCTGTTTCTGTGATAGCTGCTTAGCTGAGAAGGCAGAAACTGGCACCTCTTCAGATATCACTAGGGAGAAAAACTGTGAAATTGTGAAGATACTCTATTACTGTGTGACAGGTTTGAAAGGTAGTCTTTTAAATACAAACAATCCATCAAATTAATTCTTAACGGATTATTGATCATAATGTAAGGAAAGGGTATGATCTCAGTTAATCTTAGTTCTACAGTCTTAGACACCTGGTTTCAGAAAAATAAAGAGCTTATTCTGAGCCATGATGTGTCTCTTTTTGTGGTATCTGAGGTGGGAAGTATTTCCTCTGCCTTTGACTTATTAATTTCACCTCCATCTATTCCATTTTTCCCTGGAAGCCCCATTAAGAAAAGGTGAAAGGGACACCCATCTTGGTCATGACTGTGGAGGAAAAAACCCCAAGGAGTTAGTGTAAGAAAAACAGGAAATAATAAGGAAATAACATGAGGGAAAAAGATAAAACAATAAAGAAATAAATAAGGAAAATAAGGAGGAAGAAAAAGTAGATAGTGTTTGGGGAATAGTATAGGAGACCAGATAATTCTTAAAAGAAGAAGGGAAAGCATCCTAATGTGAGCCCTTGATTTCATCTGAAATCCCAGATTTTATGGATATTAACTTAAATATATTAAGCACAAAGCAAATAATTACAATTTTCAAAATGCAAAATGGGTTCAGGATTTAAAAGCAGTTTTCTACTGCACAAAAAGTAATACATTCAAAAGAAACTGATCTGCCTTGGAAGGTTGTTTGCAGGGGCATGCCTTTTTTTTTTTTTTTTTAATTTTTTCTGTGTAGCATGACTCTTTTAGTCCTGTCAGAGTACTCCCATTTGTATTCATTATGCAGATTCCTAACAGTTTTTCTTTTAAATTTAGTATGCATCAGGTGGCTTTCTCAGTGATACTGAAATGTAATAAACAAAAGTGACTCACAAGGTCACTTGGTGCCACTCCTATGTTAATAAGCTCAGTTTTCCCCAGTTCCATATGGAAGAATTGCTTCTGCTGTGAAGGTGAAGCAAATTCTGAGGGCAAAATCTGTGACCATGGTGACCTGTCCTAAGCCTTACAACATAAGTGAGCCCAGTCTTCTCTCTTCCCTCTGATAAACAGTTGAATCCAGTTTTGCTATTTCTGCAAGTAAATATTTCCATTCCCATGAGAGCTACTTGCAAAAAAAAAAATTCCTTGTGTTTTAAAAACTCCTTATTTTTCTTTTTTCAAACTATTTTATTGGGTTTTGAACTCCTTTAGTTTAAAGGCTGCAGTGAGAAATAGAAAATGTTAAACCTGTTAGTAATGATTTACTAAGCATGTTCGGTTTCTTTGCAATTCAGCCTGTTCATTAATTTATATTTATGAATATAAATGTTCATGTGTCTGTACCCTAAAGAATACTTGCTGTAAAGCAGAAGTGGCTGAAAAAAAATCTAGAAACTTCCAGCAAGTGAAACTTGATTTGTTTCTTTCATGAGGAAGAAAGCCCATTTGGAATAGGCTTTCTTTATTCATAAATCAGCAGTAGACAATACACAAAAGTAAAGGTGTTTATCTTCAGAAATACAAGGTCATGGAAAAAAATGAAAAAAAACTGTTCCAATTTTATACTGTCTTATCAAACTGTGGATATGTTTGTGCTATTGTTTTGTGTCTTCCAGAAGAAGCAGACAGGTAAAGGAAAGTGACGGAGGATCCTGAAATTTTATTTCATGCCCTGAAGTCTAAATTAGTACATTGGAGACACAACAAGATAATTCAAAAATTGAATATTAATTTGAAGAGCAATATCTTGCTCAGGAAGGAGAGAAAGGGCTATAGAATTAGCTGCTGTTCCATGTATCAGAGATGCACATGCTTGTTCTCAGGTTATCACAGATGGAGGCTGAAGATATCTGATAACACCTGACATTGTCAACATTGGGTATCAGTTGGATGGGGCTTTTCACGCACAAATGGAAAGTCATCCAGAACACAGGCTTCAACATAAAAGTAAATAAAAACATTGCTTTGGAGGGACATGCTTTGGGACTGAGGGTGGAATTCAGTGCCTAATCTGAATTTAGCATTTTAGATGCTGCACAAAACTTTTTCTTGCTGGCCCTCCAAAAGGGTGGGAACAGTCCACTTGTCTCAAGTCATATCTTTAGAGTTATACAGATATCTCAAAACCCTGCCATGTCTAAAATCAGCTAAAAGTCTTGTGAACTCTTGCTTGGTTACAGGCGAAATGGAAATAAAGAGATGGAGGAGTTCTAGGTGTGCAACACATCTACCATGGAGAGACCTTCAATACTGAAAAGTAGCAGGTAACTTGGACAAGCATGGCCAGGAGGTGACAGAGTCCAGAGCTTTTAGGACAATAAGGAGAATTAACAGAAATGTGAAATAATATATTTAGGACAAATTACTTCTTTTGCCTTGAAAAACTGGCTGATGAGCTCCCTTGGAAAGAGGTTCCAAGACAAAATAATAGTGATGACGATGACGATGATGATGACGATGATGATGATGATGGCTGTGGCAATAAAGTTTCTTTAAGCAAATGCCAGTTCCAGATGTTTCCAATGCAAACAATCCAATTAAGGAGGAAAAATGGAAATAATAGCAAGAGATCAACTTGGCCAACACATGTATTATGTAAATATACTTCAAGTAAAACAGAGAAGATTAGGAAGGACAGAAATACAGCGGAAGTTTACATGAACAAAAGCAAAAAAGTTAAGGTTCTGTGCTGATGTCAGCAAAGGATGTCAAGTGTATGTAATGAAATATTGTCAGTGCACAATGTAGAGAGTGGAGAAAAAAGAGGAATAAAGAATCATGCTGCTTCTTCCAAGACAAGGAAAATTACTGGCTAAAGGTACTGAGTAAGTTGAAGTATTTAATCCCCTTTTACATTTGTTTTCACCAAAACAGTCACCTATGATCAGATGGCTGAAACAATTAGAAAGAGTGAGGTAAGAATAAGACCTTGGATCACAATAAGTAAAGGACAGATAGGAGTGTACTTATATGAATTGGATGTTTTCAGAGCATTTGGAGTGGTAACCGAGATGGTTAATGAGATCCTCACACCATTAGCAATTACCTTACAGAACTCATGTAAATGAGCAAACCTTCAGTCATCAAAAAAAAAAACCAAACAGATTGGTGAGATTATTTCCTTTACAACTTCAGAATTCACTTTTTCCTCTCAGGTTGTTCTTGTCTAATCCTTCCTCCCAGATCATCAATTGCCCCTCTGCTGAGTGTGTTGAGTGTTAATATAAATCCAAATGGATCTGAATTAACCAAAAAATATCAAGGTTTAAGACATGTTCTGTCCTGATGTACAGAAATATTCTTGTGTATCAACCATCACCGATTTTCTACTGTTTTGAATTATAATCATAATTTAAAGAAGTGATATAGGTGTAAATATTACATCGATAATAGAGAAAAAACTGTGTTCGCATTTCAGTTGTTTTGTTCCCTGGGATCAAGTCTCAGTTAATCCGAGGAGCAGAAAAGGACTGGGAGCACGAATCAGGGTGACACACTGCTACAGAAGGTTAATCTGTGGGTGGGCAGAGACTTGGGCACAGTTTTGTCTTAAATTGCTGATGCCAGAGCTCATCTGCCAGAGCCTGAAATGACTTCCCAAGGTGCAAAGTAGTGTATTATCAGCTTTTGGAATGATTCATTTTTCTGAATTCTTTTAAACATGAATCTGCCTGTAAAGGAAGGCTGATTACTCAGTTCCTCCCTGCACCAAGTTCAGTCTTTTGCCCACAGTTCAATACAGACAGGGAAGTGACTAACTTGTCATTTTTCTTTTACAAACAGCTGCTGGGGTATAATTAGTAAGAGAGAAAATGAACAACCATCTACAATTTCTAAAGTCTTGAGGCTGGGAAAAAAAACCCAAAAAAACAAACAAACAAAAAACCCCAAATCAATCTAGAGGAAACAGGAGAAACTGCAAAGCAATGCAAAATTGGGGGAGAATTGGAAAATTATCTCTTTATAAAGAAAAGGAGAAATAAAGTTGTGAAGAAACTGGAAAAGAACAAATGCAAGGTAAAGAAGATGATATCTACTAAAAAGAGCTATCATTGCTTTTTAAAGTTAAGTAATTGAGAAGAAATGTCTTTGGTTACATATATGCACAGAAGCGAAGTCACAGCAAAACTAACTAGAAGTTCAGCTGGCAGTTCTTTAAGTACATAAATATAGTTTCAGGACCCAGTTGGTGCAGTTTGCCTCTCAGTAAGAATTTTAAGCTCACACAAAATATAGTACTGTGGCTGTTGTGTGCCTTATTGCTTACATCTGACCAATCAGCTCACACAAATGAGAGCTTGGGAACCATTGGTTTCTTGGAACATCTTTGCAATAGTGTCTTGTTACCGTTATTACAGCTTTTGAGAGAAATTTTCACAGATGCTCCTGACGACTAGTGCAGCATCATGTAGACAGACTGTCGTGAAGCAGGTAATTGAATATAACTTGCTTCATCCTTGGCCAAATCAGATCCTGCTGAATCATTTTCTCTCTTAGGGATGAAAGAAGGTAAGATTTGGTTGCAATAGTAATTTTGATAGTACCTGAATGCACTTGCTTACGTACCATACGTGGTACTGTTGTGGCTCAACTATGATGGGCAGAACATACCCTGCTATGTTCTCCATATTCTGCCCCTCATATGGTGGGATGGGGCAGAGAATCAGAAGGATAAAAGTGAGAAGACTCATGGGTTGAATTCGAAACAGTTTAACAGGTAAAGTAAAAGCTGCATGTGCAAGCAAAACAGGAAATAGAATCCATTTATCTCTTCCCATGGGCAGGCAGGTGTTCAGCATCCCCAGGACAGCAGCGTTCCAGCGCCTGTCATGGTGACTTGAGAAGACAAACACCATCATTCTGAAAATGTCCCTTTGCCCTTTCCTTTGTCTCCCAGATTTTATTCTGGATCATAGTATCATACAGTATTGGATATTCCTTGGGTCACTTGGGGCCAGCTGGCACAGCTATGTCCCCTCCCAATTTTTTGGCACAGCCCAGTCTCCTCACTGCTGGGGTGATGTGAGAGGCAGAAAAGGCCTTGGTGTTGTGCAAGTGCTGCTCTCATAGAGTGTTGTCAACACTGTTTTCATCACAAACACACAACATAGAACTATACAATATACTATGGAGAAGAGTAACTTTTTTTCTGGCCAAATGCAGAGCATACATAGCGTATCAGTGTAGTGAGTCGCTTTATTTTCATTATGTGCAAAATGAAGTAAACTAACAATTACAACCTATCTGCTTTACATGGACTTAGGGACAAACGTATAATCACACATTCATAGTCACTATCCATTTAAGATATACAGAGAAATAACCCTTTGATGTGATGGTGGTGATCTGTAATCAATTTATCATTAAGATTTTATCTTATTTACACAATTGGACACTGTCCTGAACACCTTGCCCTGGCTGACCACACTTGAGATGGTTTAGAACAGATTATTTCTAGAGGTCCCTTTCTCAGTTTGTGTTCTGTTATCATAACTAGATAAAGGTCTCATTTGCAATAAGCCCTTTCTAATTAAAAAAAAAAAAAAAAAGAGAGAAAAGAAAATTTTCTGTTCTCTTTTACTTTATTGCCACCCATCCAAAACCTCCCTCTGTAATGTCTCTTGGCCATCTCTCCCTTAACAGCTCAGTAATAATGTAGGTTTTTAGGGAAGTTCTCTTAACCTTTTTTTTTTTTTTTTTCTTCAGAGTGGGATGAAGGACACACTAAAGCATAAATCTATCAGTTCAAATACAGATCTGAACTTTCTTGAATTAAGCTATATTTCAATCTAGATTTTGACAGATATTTTGGAGGGCAAGGTCTTGGGAGCTAGTGTCAAGCAAGCAAAAAGAGAAGGAATGGACACATTGAAGAAAAATTACTGCTTTGTCCTTTAATAAAGGCAAAAGAACATCTCTTCAATGTTTTTTATCAATGCCTGGACACAGAAGTTGAGTGCACACTAAGAACATTTGCCAACAGCACTAAATTAGGAGGAGCTGTTAGTTTCTCAAGGGTAGGGAGTCCTTACAGAGATTTTGATAAATACAAGTGCTGGCCAATCCCCAGCAATATGAAATTTTAACAAGTAGAAATGCTGGATTCTGCACATGGAATGGTGTAATCCTGGGTTACAGCAAGAGTTAGGGACAACATGCTGGAGTGCCTCTTGAGGTTTGGGTCAGTGGTAAGTTCAATATGAGCTAATAACGTGTCCTGGTGGCCAAAAGGGCCAAACTAATCTCAGGGCACATATAAGCACAGTTGAGAGAAGTGATTGTCCCACTGTGCTCAGCATTGGTGCAGCCTCCTCAAGAATTCTGTGCAATCTTGGGCTCCACAATATAAGAGTAGAAAAATAGCAGAATGTGTCCAAAGAAGTACATAAAAATTAGATATATGGGTTAACATAAAATACAAGGTTTAACTGTTTGGTTGTCCTGTGTGGAGCCAGGAGTCAGATGCACTGGTCTGTGTGGATCCCTTCTGTTTAGCGTAGTCTATGGCTGTATGAAAAATATTTCACATTTCTAGATTTCAGCATTCATGCTTTGGTAGGACACTGGTCTCCAGTCTGAGCTTTGTGAGTTTTCATCTACAGGTCTTCATTATTTGAGGTGTTGAGGCATAAGCCAAAGTTATCAAGTGATTATCTTCCAGCTAAACCAATTTCACTGAAAATACATGTAGTTATAAAACATCCCACTTTCAAAACAATATGTATTGACCTGTTAAAATACTGACTTTTCATGTCTGATGTGCTTAATTTCAAAAATGGAATATCCATTAATCAATATTGACATTTTTAGTGGCAGTGGCAACCCAGTGAGGTATGGATGATTTTGCATTGCATCAGAATACATCAAAATATGATGAGATGTCAAATTTTGTGATTTTTTTTTTTTTTTTTTTTACTTTAAAGAGAAATATAATTCAGTGGTTTTCCAGGTGAAGAAAAAGAGACTTAGCCAATTACTAGAATTAGAAGATTTAAATTTTTTTCTATTTACATGGTTTCTACAGAATCAGCCAAGGTTAACCTTTGTGGCTGAGAAAAAAGACAAAGCAATGTGTATAACCACGTATCTAATTCAGTTTACAGTAGAAATTTCTGTATTTTCTTTGTCTGCATCTACACGAGACCTTTATCCTGCTGAGCCAGAAGTGATGACAGTAAAACAGCATGGGCTTATGAAATTAAATAAGTGGTTTTGAGCCACAATTAATTCCTTTATCTAAAAATTACTTCTAGGCTTTAACAAATGTAGATTGTCAAATGCTTTCAGTTTGGCTAAAATTAGACTGCTACCTTAGTACATTCTGAGAACTTGAAGATGAACTTCAAAACCTGGCTTACTCAGTACTTGGCTGGAAAAAGATGATCTCTAAGATCCCTTCCAACCCAAACCATTCTCTTATCTAATGATTGTATGATTTTACAGATAGCAAATACCATACTATAGTGGAGTTAAGACAGTTAAATATTGTATCAAAATTACTTTTATGTTCACAGCTATGCTGATCTTTGTGCATCAGTAGCAAGACTACCCTACCCCATGCAATGCTAAGCAATGATTTGACAAAGTTACAAACATATTGTTGGATTCTGTGCTTTATTTATTATTACACTGATCTATCCATATAAATACTTTTTTCTTTCTGGAATTTATTGAGCTTATTCAGTAATTAAATATTAACATAAGAAATGCAAAAGCATAACATTGATTTAGTAAACTATTTATAATGTGAATAGGATTCACTCCTGTGCCTAGAATTACTCCATAGTAAATAGAAAGGATCTTCTCTAAGAAGTGATTTTCAACCAGAGTATTAGAGAAAGTGTCTTGCCTTACCTCTTAGAGAAGTTACTTTTGTCCACAGTCTATGAAAGTGCTTCTTTTCTATGTCAAAGACAGCCTGTCCTATGCTAATCAGACAGCCAGAGACAAAGAAGCTGGTTATCCCTTATCTCCCACTGTGCCAGAGTCTCCTCAAAAGAGCATTCAAAGTCTGCTTACTTGTATATTGAGAATGTTTGCAATAAATATACCCCAATTCCATAATCTGTAAGGGAGATTTATGTGAGAACAGTCCTTAACACCTCTGTGATTCAACATTTAAATTCCTCACTGGAATTTAACCTCTCAATACTTTCAAGGTCAGGGTCTGAGTGCCTGTTGATCCATAAATGTATCTCAGAAGTTGTAGACCTCAGATGCTCAGCAGGTGGCATGTAACCAGAAGGCTGAAGGTTAGACAGCCTCAGACACATTTGTACAGCATAATAACTGGAAGGAGTCTAAATCTAGAAACATTTTAATGTTGACACTGCTATCAGTAAGAGCTAAAGAAAGCCTTGAACAGTAACCCTCCTTTAACACTGTAAAAGCACAAAAAAAACCCCAGCTTTGTAGGGAAAAAAATTGAAAACTAGTGTAAAGCAAATAAAACATACATCTGGTTTTGGTAATTCCTCCCAAGAAGAAGTCAATTCTGGCAAGCATGTAACAGTAGAAATCATATTTTGCACATAAGACAACTTGCCTGTGGCTATTACTTTATGTAAGTAGGTTTTATGGAATATAAATGCCATGGTTAGAATACTAAGAGACTGAGAAACCTGTGAGTAACCCTCCATTCAATCTTCCTAGAAAGCCATTCCTTTAAACAGAGTTGGCAGAAAATGAGTCAATAAAATCTCAGTATCTGACATTTAATCTCTGGCATGGACCACAATCTTGAGATCACTTACAACTCTTTTTTTTTCCTGATGAGGTACTAGAATAGCTTTGCAGAAATGTTTTCTTACTTCTTTTGTACTGGGGAAAGTAAACCTGTGCCAGCTTCACATGGGCTGATGTCCTGGCACTAAAATATCAGAATTTAAATGTATCTATCTAAAAATATCAGAAACTTGTTGTATGGCACTCTTTTCTACTTACCACTTCAGAATGATTGGTTATGCTGGATTTCAAATGATTCAGCAATAAACCACCTGATGTAATTCCAGTTACATTCTTTTTTCACTGCTTTTTGCTAGTTAGTGAAAAAAGGATTAATTTCAAACATAAGAAAGTATTTGCTGTTAGACTTGCGTATTTTCTATTTCAGTGGGAAAAATGTTTTCCTTCACAGGAAGGGAAGACCTGGTATGGCTTTGCTAACCAGGAAGATAATTATTGTCTGAGTAATTTCAAAGAGACATCAGCATCTCCAGAACAGAATGGGGCAAACAAAAGTGCAGTGTCAGGAAGAACTAACCAGGTTGTTTGTATAAATAAATAGCAATTAATATGGTGATGAGGTTATAGAATCTGATTGATAACATGGATGGATTTGGGACATAATGGGACTAAGGTTTCACCAGGTTAACAGTGTGCTTCAGAAACACAGCAGAGTTTTCAGCTAGGAGTTCTCTGATCAGAGACGTGTTCTGTCAGCTGAATTGGGTAGATGGAAAAAATTGGAGCTGATGATGCACATATACCATTTATCTCTTATGCTGTGGGTTTTCAATTATTTTATTTTAGCCTTGATAAAACCCTGAAAAAATAGGATACTGGATGTTCTTGTAAATAGTGACCACACTTGTAAATTAAAAAATGTGCCATTAACATGTTAAAATTTTCCCATTGCAATTTTAGCCTGTGTCATCAAGAAGCCTCTGAAACAAGCTGTAGGTATTTTTCAGAAGTCAGTGCATCAGCACAGGAGTTTTTGTCACTAGACATCCTGATGTGAACATTCTATTTCAGAAGTTAGGGAAGTTCAATTGTATAGAGACAGGACTCTGAGCTTTGTCTGACTCAGCACTGCAAAGAACACAATTTATTAGTGAAGATGTAGCTTCAGAGACTGGCCTCCAAAGATGTATTTGTATGGGGATTTAAAAACTTACAAGATGTTTTTCCACCTATCCTCATGAGCCCTTTTGAAAGCTGTTGTTTCAGTGATGGTAAAGTGAACATAAGCATGGAAAGTTCTGTTACATAAGCAAAGCAGGAAGGATGCAACCTGTACCCTGAGAATCTGAAAGCCCATGTCCCAGTGCAATAATGGAGCAGGATTTGTACCAGTTAATCTGCTTTGTAGTTTATTCCCTGTGATATTAGGCATTTTCATTCTAGGGGAGGGTTTTTGACAAATTCTACCCACAACACACAGGTCAGAGCGATGTGTTTCACTTCCACACATTTACTTATCTAATTTAACATGTTTAAGTATCCTAATATACCACACTTTGATATTCTCCTGCTGTTACCATAAGGGAAGGGAAACTCGAGTCATAGAATACAGAATCTATTAAATCTTTAAAATGCACACACAAAATTTTGATTGTACAGGTACACTCCATTCACAGAGTATACATTCACTTGTTTCCCCCAAATCTTAATGCTGAAAGCTCTTGTCACATGATTTTATTTCTAAATTCATTAAAGATTGCGGAAGCTGGTCTGGGTCCATAGTCAACTTTCCAAATTATCATTATGTACTTTAGATCATTGCTTCGTTGGGGTTTTTTATTTGCTTTTGGTTTTTTTGGTTTTTTTCATTTGATTAATTTTTGTGGTGTTTTCCTTGGGCGGGGTGGGTGTTCAGGCAAATTACAAGCAGTGAGAGATCTTGGTGCTGTGATACTGCACCGAGTAGATACAATATTAGTGTTTCTTCATTACACTACCCTTTGGAGGTGAATACTTTTTTAGACCTGCATTTAAATTGCAGTCTGTGTTGGCCATATCTAAGGATAATAAAAAGACTAGACATTTGACAAATATGAATGTTATTCCATTAATTTTTATAACTTTAGAAAAGTCCCATTAATGTAAAAAAAGGCCCATATATATCCTTTTTTGAGGTAGGCCATCACTAGTAATAACATAATGATGTTAATTTTCTAATCACTCTCGCATATGTATAAAGCATAGCAATTGATATTGTCAGCAATTTCAGTGGAAATATGTGTCAGTTAAATTCACTTGGTATGTATGCAAAACTGCCACTCATATTATAGCACTTGGAAAAATTTACTGTCATCTTAATTACCCTGCTGAATTTGAAAAATATAATCTCTAAGTTCGGTACTTAAAAATGATGACATTTATTTAAATTATTAGATTTTTTTTTTTTAAGATTGCTTTTAGGTTGAAAGTAACACTAAAAAAAATAATCTTCCTGCACATACTCAGAGGTAATGAAGATCTGACATCACCCAGTTAGGTTCTAGAGTGCTTCAGTGATGTTGCACTTGACATGCAAAGGAGCTTTATGTTACTATAAAGACTATTGGATTGCATTTTATCATTGGGAAGGATAACATTTCTTGGGGTTTCCTTCTGCAGAGACAGCATTTCTCCTTTTAAAACAGGAAACTGTTTTTAATAGTCAGTGGAATAAGCCTGCTCAGGAAAACTGTGATGGTCAAGCACCGCTTGAAGGAAAATGCCTAACTGTCTTTTTGGTTACTTAGGTGGAAATAATATACAATCTAAGCATCAAAAAGGCATAGAAAAGAGAAGTTTTGATGTTTCTTTTGTGGACTGAAAACCAGAAATGGCAGGATAAGAGGATCAGATAGACAGACGTGTTATAAAGATTAGTTTTGCAGAATATTATGCTTTCTGCAGTGTGAAATTAAGAACTAAAAGACAAATCCTATTTGTCTCACTCAGAGCAGTTACTTTCAATCAATAAAGTCACATTAGTGTACAGACTTTCAGGATCATGTGTTCACCTTACACTGCTGAGCAGCTGAAATGAATAGCTGAAATGCCAACTGAGCACTCACAAGCCTTATTGGCTTCACATTGAGTTGTAAGTGCTTATCATTTCCCAGATTCAGATCTTTCATGCATAAAGCTCCCAACAAAATCGATACTTTCTGTGTGTCTGGACCACAGGGAACTTCGCACCACTATCTTTGATTTGTGTCTGCAGATATTCATGGTTTTATTATGGAGCCGGCAACTTCTATTCATGTCCCACAGTCCCAGATTTTTCAGTCCCAGTAACTTCTTGGACACGCTGTAGCTCTCTCCTGCCTGCTCCACTGTCTTTAAATCCTGTGTTAAAATGGGATGGGAAATGAATAGTGCAGCTCCACGACAAAGAATATGAAAACCAACCCCTTTGTTCCACACTGTAGATACTCGCAGTGACACAACACACATTAAGAGCTGATCAGAACTGAAAAGAAAAAAGTAAATTCATTTCCATGATATCAGGGCTTTTAGGCAGGCAAGACTGTCCAAATAAGGAATGACATCCTATATGGGCCACTGAGATCATTTTTCCGAGTTATTTGACAGTTGCTTATTTACTAGAACACTTCAACCCCGAGCCTCTGCAGAAGTGAACAGGACAGGTCGTTCAAGCCACAGGTTACTGCCAGAGGCTAATAACACTTCATTCTTCAGCTGCAGAATATGTGGAACTCTATTACTTTTAAAACTGAAAAGTACATGTGCTAAGGTTTCACCTTTCCACCCCACAAGGGGAAAGAGGTGGAAAGGAGGCATCTCAGCCACATTCCTCATGTGCAACTTATTGTGCGTGTTAAGAAAGCACCCAGCTTTGTGTAATGGGAATTCTGTAAAGTAAAATGTATTGCACTGTTTCCATTTCAAATGAAACCTCATTATTGTCTATTTAATTCCATATCTCCTTAGCAAAACATTCCAAGCACACAGTCAAATCTTAAATTGCAAAAGAGATCAGTTCTATGGGGATTGATGCAAACAAAATGCTTTTAGAATAAAGCAGTGCTTGACTCCCCATCCAAGATCAGAACATGTAGCATTCATTTTAAAATAAAGCAAAATTAAAGCATTAAAAAGACAGAAAAATACCCCAGAGCTGTGGTTTGGAAAAACTGAGAACTCCTGCAGAGAGCATCATTTCACATCAGATCAGTGTGAGTTAACAGGGAACATAATGTTGAACATAACCAGAAAGTGAATCCCATTTCAGCAATAACTGTTTCTAATAGGAAAAGGAGGATTGAGAAAGACAGCCCTTATTAAGCAGCCTAATGTCTTAATAGTCTGGCCTATTAGTTTTCTGACATCTAACCACTGCAATTCTATTCCACCTTATGTAAAATACCAGGGGTTTTAAGGTACTGAACTTGTGTTGCATAATTTAAGCTGCTGTAGTGAGGATTCACCTGACTCTACTACTGTCAGAGTCCAGCAGGCTGGAATTTCCATACCACACAAGAAATATCATACAAGGCATCTCTATTCATGAAGTTCTACATTTTCTACCAGGGTAAACTTGTATGTAGCAGACAGATATAGACTGGTTGTAGAGGTGATACTTCATGTCTATATTATTGTGCTTCTTACGTTTAAGTATTAAATTACTAAACATTACAAAAATGTAATTTGTTTTCATTTACAATAACAACAATGAGCTGAGAAAATACTACTTCTTGAATCAGTTTTGATCAAGAAATTTCATTTATGAAGCTAAAAGCTACAATGAAAGCTTAACCCAGCTAAAGGAAATAATTTCTTTTTCCCTGACACAAATCTGTATCATCAGTAGTATCGGATGTGAAGGTTTTTTTGTCACAGAAATTTTGTTAAGTCCAGAGTATTACTTAGTAACATTTTCCAAGTGAAAACTGGAGTTTTGTATTTTTTTCTTTTAATTAAATTTAATCTGTTTTTGCTGGTCTTATCCCAAAATTATTCTAATAGAACGACTCCTTGTAGTATAGAGGGGTTAGCTAGCACAGTCCATTAAAGTGATGGCACTAAAACCACAATGCAATATTTTCAACTACTGAAAATAAGGAAAGGAGACAAATGTTCCTTTATTATAACAGACAAAAAGAGAAGTTCATTATAGTTATCTGGATAAAAATATTTATACTATGATCTAACTACAGCAAATATATTTTTAATCCAAAGCTTTTTTTCCCCCAAATCAGCTGATAAACATTAAGTCAAATCAGGGGCCAGTCCTGGAGAAGTCCTCTGCTATTTCAAAATAATACTGGACTTTTTTTAGTTTCACACTTAGTTCCTCATAACTTGACCTGACTCTTCCAGACCTTCATTGTGGAAGTTATTTACTTAAAAACTATATCGTCAAATATATCTACCTGTCTAAAACCCAAAAAGCAAGCTCTTTTAATCATCAGCTGTAGATCCTGATGAACCTTGTTCTGTGCTTAACAAATATGCAGCAGACACTGAAGTTACTGCTGTTTTATAACTTGTGTATTTCTAGTGAAAAAACTCAATAATATCTTAATTCAGAAAGTATGGATTGCCCTCAGTTGTCTGAAGATATGAGGTCCTAAGAAATTTCACTTTGGGAATTATTGTGGTGAATATTGCATCTGTATCTCCATAGCATCAGATAGCTGAGAGTGGATTGCCTGATATCTAAAATCCTTTTTGTGTTTTGAAATGTTAAATACAGGAGGAATTGTGCCAAGTCTGATTGGTGCTCCAGTTTGTCTTTTGTGAACCAACTCCTGTTTTGCTATTAGACTCTCATGCTGAGCAGCCAAAGAGGCTCTCAGGGTGTAATGCAACATTGCTCTTTGAATTGCACAGGGAGATACTGGGAAAATTCCTATTAATCAGCTCCCAAATCAGCACTTTCCTTATTTCTACTGGTGTGCTTTCCTCTCATCTTGTAATTTATTTTCCTGCATCCTTATGGCCAATCAGTTACCCAGATTGGGATAGTATATCAAATACTTCAAAAGGCTGCAGATCTTCAAGCTTTCTATGGATTTTCATTTATATGAAAACATGACTATGCATTATTGTGCAGGGCCATGTACATCCACAGATAAGTTTTTATGCTTTTTGTTTTGTTTCTGAATTGTGCAAAGATTTTCAGGTACATTGTAGAAAATTGTAGATAGTCTCATTACATAACAAAATGTGATGCAATTCTGATACTCACAAAAAGGACAATGCAGGAACTCTGGTCTCTAATCCAATTTGCACCAGATTGTTTTTAAAATGGAGTTTTTAATCAAAGCCCTTCAGAATGCTTTCAAAATTATCTCTCCTTGAAAATATTAGCTCTAGCTTAATCTGTCCAAAGACTCTAAACTGACTATTTCTTGCATGTTTTAAAACTACTTTATGCTGTCTATCTCCTTAGCTTTTGCCAACATACAACATATACCAACAATGACAGTGCTTTCCAAGCACCAGCCTGTACAGACAGCCTGGGAAGCTCTCCCAGGTAACTCTTACCTTGGAAATACCATGATTTCTAACTTCTAGTGCTGGACTTGATCCTGAAATAGTAAATACTCAACAGTTTGGCCAGGCTCAAATGTTAAACTCCTAAAACTTTTGATCAGATTCAAACCTAGTATGCTAACTGATAAAACAAACAACTAACCAACAAAACAGCCCCAAATCAAAAACAAAACAAAAAACCTCAAGTAAACAAACAGAAAAAAACCCCACAAAAAAACCCACAACCAACAGAGCAAAAAAAGAAAACAACCCCAAAAATCCTAACCCTAGTCCAAAGCCTACTCAAAATTCAGAAATCCTTGCTACTTCACAGCAGACATTCAATCAGGTTATTCAGGCAGATGCCAGCCAAAAAAAGCCCTATTCCTTGTTCATATCACATGGGAACTCCAATCATCCATCTCTGCCAGAGTGAATCTCTAATTCTTCATTTAAAATAAGCTTCAGCTTACTGACTCTTCCTGTATAGAGACATGAACCTGTGTGTCTGTGGAGGGACATGGGGGAACTGAAAGAGAGATGAATTTTGGGATCATGTCAAGTAGAGGGGATGGGGTGATTTAAAAGAAGCTGATTATTAAATTTATAATGTCTGTAGTCCATGCTTCAGTTTTGTGGAGGTGGATATATTGTTAATTCCTATTATCAGGCAGCAGAAAAGCTACTTTTTAGAAAGGTTAAGGTGAGCCTGGAAAGATTGATGAAAATCACATTCTATATGTCTGGAAGGTCAGTTTGGAAAGAGTAACAAGATATCTCTGTCTTGTAATGTTAGAGCTATAATAAAGCACTGTCTGTATCTAAAAATCCACTTTGTAAACCCTGCAGACAGGTACAAAGTTTCAGGTACTAGTGATTCTGAGCTTAAGGCTCAACTGTCCTTGCCTTGTTTCATTAGTGCATTCTGCAGCTGGACTGCAAAATAGTCCCTCTTGCCAGAGGTCACTGAAATCAGAGCAGCTCTCTGCTGCTGGGGGGCATCCCGTGGCTCAGCACGAGCAGCAGTGTTGCCATGGAATGCTTGGTTTGTTTTTTTTTTTGGTAATTCAGCTTTGTTTTTATCCTTTTCCCCTTAAAATATTTGCTGTGAAATTCAATAAAAACTCATTAAAATAATGTGGTATGATTGGGAAGTATGTTGACATCCATTGCCCCCATCTCTGTCTGGTTCTAGATTTCTCTGCCTTATGTACACACAGTTTTTATGCACATCTTCAGATACGGCTTCCTTTACTCCCCTAATTTACTGTCAGACTGCTGAGCTGCTGTCATGTAAATTACTGTCTTCAGTAAGAACTGAATGAGAGATGGAGAGGCTGGGTTTCTACACTCCGTTGTTATTCATTTGAGTGATTTTTCTGTTAAAAAACCCCTGACACTAATAGTCACAATTTATACATATTTATATTTCAATTAACTTAAGGTGAAGATTTCAAATAAGACTAGTAAGGAAACTCATTAAAGCAGCCCATGCCATTAGGTTCTGCAAAACATTTCCTGACAATATACAGAGGAATTAGAGATAAACACTTTAAAATTTGAAACTGGGTGTAGTTTAGTCTAGCACTGTTCTGTCCATGGGACTTTGATAAATACTTTTTGACAAGGTATTCTCTGTCATGTGGTTTGGAAACTTGTTGCATCAGAAAAATGAAGATATGCCCAGCTGGAAATAAGCATCTGCATGTGGTGAATGTTTCATGTTGGTCAATGTCTGGTATTTTACTAGAAGCTTTGCTGCCATAATAAAGCATATATTTAAACAAAACAAAAGAAAACAAGGAAAGAAAAAAACCACAAAAAAACAGCAACGAAAACCTCACTAGTTTAACCTTTTTAATGTAATTTATTTGTTTTAACAAAACTAATTATCTATATTAGCTGGAACTTGTCATTGGCATTGAAGAGAGCAGGGAATGGCAAGAAGCCACAGGCTGCTTTGAAATTCTGCTGTATGCACTTACAGAAGTGACCTTTCAGAAGTCATAAAAACCAGGGCTGAGTGTTTTTGAAAATTCCAACGGAAAAGAACACATCTTGTGTACCAATAAATAAATGTCTAGCAAAAAGGCTCGAAATAAAAAAAAAAATGAGTGTAATGAGAAATATAGAAGCCTCAGGCTGAATATTTCATATTGCCTGGCATTCTGAACCAAAGACCGCTCAAATTAATTTGATGTACAAATTCTAGAAGTAGGAAATTTAAAAAAAAAATTCTCTATTTCCCCCTCATGCTCAGTTTTGAATGAACATTCTACAGTCTAAGAGTTCAGAACAAATATACATAATTACTAACAGCTAAGAACTATCATGAAGGTCCTGGATCCCACAGGATTTTTGAAAAAAATATATCTGCATTTTTTTTAAGTTTTTGAATGATGGATCTCTGTAAATAGTTATTTTCTTACTTAATTTCTGGTATCAGAAGTTTTGGAACTAATTTTTGACATTTCAAAAATTAAAGTTTAAAATTCTTCATCTAAAAAAAAATTCCCCAGAACATAATGTTTTTTTGTTTTATGTTTCCCAAACAAAGTGTTTTTCTTAAACATATGAATGAACTCACCCATTTTTACTTGGAGATATCTTCCCTCTTTTCTTTTCCCCTCCAAACCCAAATATGATAAAAACACAGCAATTAAATTAGGTTTCTCCACACTACAGCTTTAGTTGTGAATGCCAAAATATGACTAAAATTTTTTAAATAATCTCTAATTTTGTCTCCTCTTGTATTGAATGATTTAATCTAACTTGATTGCAAAACATTTTAGTGACTGCTTCATAAAGAGAAATACTGAATTAAAATAACTTTGACATTCAAATATAAAGTCATGCTGTTTTCTGAATGCAGTAGTACTAAGAGGTCTGAGAAAGGCCAATAGGGACTGCAGTCATAAGAGAACAGTTAAGAAATAGTTTCTACTAATACTTCTCTTACAGCAAACATGGAAGAGAAGGGAATCTATTAGAGTCAGTCAATAAGGGAGGAATTGATGCGCTGGGAAATTATGATTTACTGAACTTAAGAAAACAGGTATTTTTCAAACCAACAAATTATATTCTGTGCATCAGCCTAGTGAATAGAATACAGTAAAAGCTTCCAATTCTGATCTATCTGTGCTTTTGTCAAGCTACAGTTAGCTCAGCAAATATTTGAGGACCATTTCAGTGGAATGGTAAAGGCAGATGCTTTGTGAAAAACACTATGTCAGCAGATTTCTCATTTTGAGCAAAAGCTAAGAGGAAAGAACAGATGGAGTAGAAGACTTACAATGGTTACAGTGCACAAAATGTAATTTATATTTAAACAATTAAACATTTTGAATGGACTTCCTTAATTAACTTCCAGCGCAAAGCAGTAAGTACTGTAGGAGGAGTTATCAGTAGTTTCCTGTGATTTATGAGCTGTGTATGAAAAGGTAATATTCAGAGAGTGGCATTGCAATAGCTACATGTGCGTTTGAGGATAACACTGGCTACACTTCAAAAGAACGAGTAAAAGTGATCTATTAATTCTTGGAGACAGCTCATTGTTCTTGTTGCATAATTTAATTAAACTACATCCAAATATAATGGAAATCTTACTAATTGGCTCTAGGAACTTGCTGAGCAAGACTTACACCATATTGTTAACATTTGGGTTATTTCCTTTGAATACTTTTCTGAGCATGGGATGTACAAAGCAGCTGCATTTGGATTTCTTTGTGGGTTTCTTCTTGCTAATGTACAAAGGGCCAAGTGCTGCATCAGGGGTACAGATAATTTACCTCCACAAGTATTACCCCTCTTGACACAGCTTTTTCAATAATATACTTCCACAGTTACAAAACTCAGACTAAGCACTGTAAAATAGCATGCCAGATGTTTTATGGTCCTTGTCCACTGCTTCCTTTCTGTGCTACTTTGGGACTGTCACCTTTCCTGGCTGCTGGTACTGCCTGAATGGCCCAGCTGTCAGCTTTCCTGATGTAGTAACTGTTTCATCTAAACCTCTGTGAGACTCCCTGTACTATTTCTCAATATCAGTCTCTCTGCTGCTCCACCTAGTCCTTTTCCCCCTCATTGTTTAGCTGATGTGTTTTACCTTAAGACAAAATTTTTCTGATTCCTCAGTGCTTCAAATGCCACCAGAGCCAGCTGCTTACAATCTCAGCCCTAACTCAGTGTTTACAGGCTGTGCATCTTCCTCTCCAAATGGCCCCATGGACACCCTAATCTGAGAGGTGAGTCTGGGCTCTGATGGGAAAAAAGTGTTGAATCCCACCTGTGAGGATGGTGCAGCAGAAACAGACTTTTTTGGGATAAGGAATAAATTATCCCTTCCCCCATTCAGCTGTGGAAAATTGCAAATACAAAATCAGCTACAGCCTAAGCTTGAACATTTTCCAGGTCATTCACACTGATATAACAAACACTACATCCTTCTTAGAGCTCTTTGAAAGAACTGAGAGAAAATTCAGGCTGGAAAGAGTTAAAATAAACCTGATTTGGGGGAAAAGAGATAGACTGATGAAGAAGGCAGTAAAGAATTTCACTGAAGCCTTGTGTGCCCAATGGGATATAGTCAATGATTACCATCCTGGCATTCTCCATTTTTGCTCTACACTAGCTTGGAAACCTGAGGCATCTAGTCTTTACATATGCATACAGGTATGTATAAAAGTGAAACAATTACACGCACACACACACACACACAAACATTTATAAATATTATATAAGACTATATAACATTATATAAAGTTGTATATTGTGGTATTATAATTTATATTATTATGGTTTAAATATCTATTAATATATGTTTATATTTATGTCTTGCATGTAAATTACAACCAAGCTTCAATGGTGCTGTGCAAGGTCAAATGTAATGAACACTGGGTCAAAGACAAGAAATAAAAATGTATCCCCCTTTAACAACAATAAAATACAAGTATACATGTATGTAGTTCAAGATATCTGGAGATCTGAACAGTGGCCACATTCCTATATCAGCAGCAGCTCCTTGTTTTCATCGTGGTCTTGTCTATGACATAGATATCTCCACCTATACTGTCTATCACACTCAGTTCTCTGAATGTTAAATTAGTACTCTGAATATTAATCTACTAAACTGTCAAGATTACATTCCCACAGTGATTAGCAGTGAGCTTTAATGATCAATAAACTTTTACTGATTGATGTTTACAACCGTGGGGACAATGGTGTCATTCTGTACTTAGACTTTCAAAACACCAGTTATCTTCTCGGGCCTGCACTTTTGGTGGTCCTAGTTCCAGCGCCAGTTCTCACTGAACAGCCTGCAAGCTGCAGTTACCTGGCAACAAACGTTTTAGTCAAATAGTCTAGTAACAGCTATACTCCTGTTGTAGGATCCTGGAGCATTTGACTGGGGAAAAAATACTGATCTGTGAGAAGGCAGATGCCCATAAAGTTATTTGCTTGTATTTATATCTTTTAGTTGGGACATTGGTACATTATCAAAATGGGTTCAGAGCAATCAGTCCCCTCTTCCATATGATCTGTTCACGTTACTGTCATGAATCCAACCAACCAGGCTGTACACTTCTCAACCTGCCTCATCTCATTATTGCTACTAGTCCCTTTTTAAAGAAATGCATTTTGAAATGCTCTAGGCTTCTGATGTTGGGTATCTCCTCTTCAAATTTAAAAAAAAACCCCATTAATCACAAGTAATTTTGCTGAAATATATAAATATGTTTCCATAAATATAAAAACTTTTTAAAAGTGATGATACAAACTTTTGCATTATCCATGGTACAATAATTGCGTGGAATACAGCATATAATACAATTCTTATGAATCAGCTTCTGATTTCTCAAAATCCAGCTCAACATCTATATTTACCTTTCCATATACATATTCTGTAATGATGATGAGAATCCTGATTTTGCATTTGATATGTAGAGTTAAATTCCTGTTTTTATGGATCTGTTCATTTGTTACAGGTATCCTTGAGTTCTTCAACTTTGCAAGAGTCAATGGAAAATTAATGCTGTACATCGTCTTGTTCAGCCATGGATTGACAGCAAGAGCTTGTGCTGGAAGCCTTTCCACCAATTGGATCAACGTGTTCAGCTTTAAACTTCATGTGGAGAGCAGGAAGAGGGATCATAAAGCGTAATTGGTTCCTCCCTTAAATGTATATTCAATTACGCAGTCGACTACTGCCCACACAGAAACTTCTGTGTTTCATTAGGCATTTCTGAGCTGCAGAACCCCCACCAGGATGCTCTTCCTTTTATTGTGGCATGGAATATCCTACAGCTTTTTTCATTGTTATCTTGTCCACTGATTACAGGTTTGATTGATGAAGATAAGGCTTCCTTTCTTCTTTTTGTTTCTTGTTCTTTTCTTTCTTTCTTTCTTTCTTTCTTTCTTTCTTTCTTTCTTTCTTTCTTTCTTTCTTTCTTTCTTTCTTTCTTTCTTTCTTTCTTTCTTTCTTTCTTTCTTTCTTTCTTTCTTTCTTTCTTTTTCTTTCTTTTCTTTCTTTCTTTTCTTTCTTTTCTTTCTTTTCTTTCTTTTCTTTTTTTCCTCTCTTTTCTTTCTTTCTGGCATTAAATAGCCAGTTTGCTGCATTTAGTACATATAGCTTTTTATTGATTATGGCTAAAATTGTCCTCCTTTTTAACTAAAGAATTTTTAAATTATAACTTCCTCAAAATATGGTTTATACACAACAGAGTTGCATCTATTGTCAGACATTTTCAAACATCCTGAAGTACCAATTCTCTATTGGTAATATTTACCCTAGCTTTCAATAAAATCCTGTATTCTTTTTAAGTTTTTGTGCTCTAATTTAAAGACCTTCTGCAGTGGACAAAGACCAATATATCTCTCAGAACTTTTGAATCCATTTGCTCCTTACCATTCTTAAGGGCAGTACTTATATGGTTATTTAGTTTATGGTAGAACTGGAAGTATTTTGATGTTATGTCTGCAAGCAACTGCATTGGTGATTGAGGGAAAGTTATTGCAATTTTATTTGTGATGATCAGTGTTTCTGAGCAATTAGGTTTATAGAAATCTGTATTGTGTGGTGATTTTAGGAGCCTTTAAAAATTGTGTTATGAGAAAACTACTGCCTTTGGATAAAAAAGTTAGTATAAAAGGCTTGTGGTTATTCTCCTCTGCCTACAGGGTATGAGCAATGGAGTGAGTGCTGATGAGGTGTCTAGGGATGAGACACAGGGAATTCTTCAGATAAGCACACACTGCTCCCAAAGTTTAGAGCTAGACCAATTTACACAGCTTGAAGGCAGAGTCTGTCCATCTCACAAGTCACTTAGGAATGCTTTCCACTTCAGTGAAAATTGTTGTGTGTGAGAAAGCATAACTTCAAAACACCCCCAACCCCCCGCCCCCCCAAAAGAGCAACAACAAAATCTGGTTCTGTTATGTTCTTTGTAGCTAAATAAATGTAATTGCAGTATTAAATTCTTAGACAGGCTTGAGCTTGTTTGAAAACCATTCCTGAAATCCCTCCATATTTCTAGATGTACAGGTTATGTAAGTTCTTATCTGGTACTTTGAATGTTTCAGGGATACAAAATCATTTTTTTCAATGTTGTAAAGGGCAGAACATCAGGCTCCAGCATACTTAAATGCTGTACAGTCCATTGGTGAAATTGCAATAAAACTAAACATCAAAATAAAACTTATATAAAAGTTAATAAGCTTAGCGTGCAAGATGCTTTCAAGCATTTAGAGAAATTGCATTACCAGAAGTCATGATCACTATAAAGCCAGTATCCTCATTAAAGGCTTTGAGGAGGATATAAGCTTTTCCAAGCAGGTTTCCTCATTATAATTCTTACAGTGTATGTGAGTAGCTTTAACGTTTGCCTTATCACAGCAAAGCAGTGAAAACTTTAAAGTGTACATTTGACACTACCATGAATTTACATGGTACCAGGAGATTACTTGGTGTGGAAGACCAATGGCCTGAATGAGGAAATGCATTGACTTTCTCAGGTTTTCATGGATCCAGGAGTGTCATGGGTAGTTGTTAGTAACACACCATTTATTTTCTTTTGAAACCTGATGTTGTGTATTGGATCTGGCTGGGTTGGAATTAACTTTTTTCACATCATCCTACATTTTGCTGGGGTTTGTATTTGTGGCTAAAGCAGTCTTACTAACTTGCCAACATTCTAGGCTTCAAGGGGACCTAATTGTGGCCCTCCAGTGTCTGAAGGGAGCCCACAAGAAAGATGAATGGCCCCTTTTTACAAGAGCACCTGGAGTGAAAGGACAAGGGGAATGGCTTCAAACTGACAGAGAGTATGTTTAGGTCAGATATTAGGAAGAAATTCTTTACTGTGAGGGTGGTGAGGCCCTGGTACAGGTTGCCCAAAGACCCTGTGGCTGCCCCGTCCCTGGAAATGTTCAAGGCCAGGTTGGATGCGGCTCTGAGCAACCTGGTCAAGTGAAAGTTGACAAAGGGATGAGATGAATGTTCTGAAGGAACAAATGATCTTTAAGGTCCCTTCCAACCCAAACCACTCTACTATTTTATGATTTTTGCTACTGCTGAGCAGTGCCAAGACTTTCTCTTTTTCCCACTCTGCCCCTAGAGTTGTCTGGGAATGGGAAAGAGATTGGGAGGGGACACAGCCTGGAGGCACATGCCATAATATTTGACATCATGCATAGATAGGTAAAGGCAGGGGGGATGTTCTTGCTTATGGTGTTTTACTGTAAGGTGTGCTGAGACCATGATTTCCCAGACATGGTTGGTCATCTGCCTGCTGATGTAAGAATGCACACATCAACACTGTTGGGATTGCTAAATTTTCCTGAAGAGAACGAAATTACTTTATTAGCATCTGATGAATAAGTAGGCCTTTCCAGGATGGTCATGGGTCTGGTTACATTTGTCTCTGGCATACACTGGTAGCATCTCAAAATTCTCCTTACTCAGAAGCTGAAGTTTCTGACTGTTAGTTCAAACCCCTGCCTGATAATTTGGTTTGTATTGCCAAATATTTAACACTGATCTCTGCTCTGGACCTTGACTACTTCTTGTCACAATTCTTCTGTCGCCCTGGTTTTCACAGTGCTCCATGTTTTTACTTTCGTAGTAGAAGTTCTCATGCTCTTTCTATAAACATAGCTCTTGTTTTTCTAACCGGCTAAGGATGTTTACTGAACTTTTAGATAGTTGTTCATTCCTTTCTCCAAGGCGGAGAAAGGTGATAGACTGTGTTCCTATCCTGTAAAATGCTAGAGGTGTTAACCTCATCCACCAATGTATGATTGTTTTAGAAGAGGTATAAAAGTGTGATAATAAAGGTGGGCAGGCCCTTTTGGCTCTGCTCCGTGGCTCGCCCTTTTGGCCTCTGCTCCGTGGACCTGCTGCCTAGCCTGCTGTTTGAGTCCTCGTGTTCGTGTCCCGACACTGCAACATTCTTCAGCCTCTTATTTGATAATAATGGCAGAAGAAACTAAATTAATAAGCAAAGTTAACTTTTGCCAAAACAAAAAATTATGGAGGTTTTTCATAAAAGAATCCATGAGATTGAATTTCTAATAGTAAATGTGGCAGACTCCTTGGTGTTAGAAGAACTGATATAAGAAAACAGATGATCATGTTATGCTCTGAATAATCAAAATATTTTTATGGCCAAAAGAGAACAAACATATATATATATACATAAATGTGAAGTTACAGTTTAGTTTTAGCCTGATAGCTGCTTTTACAATCTAATAGTGAAACTATCACCCAACTTAATAACAATACTCATAAATAAAATTGATACAGGAAAAATATTGAGAACATTTAAAATCATTATCCATTTAAACCTACTAACACCTCCTTGTTTTCTCTGGTATTCAGCCTACTCTTCCAACGTCCCTCTGGGCACTGAACCTTCTGCCTTAATCAAGAAAACCAGAACCAACACACCTGATGCAGCCAGTGGGAAAAGAGGCAACATGAGGAGCAGTCCTTCTGCTCTGCGATGAGGAAGGATGAAGGAGGGAAGGGTCTGCAGTCCCAGAGGAATGAATGGTCTGAAGGTCACTGCAGTGCCTGAAAGGACAGCAGTTATGATCCAGATTAGAAGCAGAATAAATCTAGTTCTGGAACTCCTTTCTTTTTTTCTTGTAATTCAAGTGTAAATTGAAGTCAAAGTTTGAGGTAAAGACTTGTGGCTGAAGACTAATTCATAACAGGCCCTAAGAGAGCACAAAAATATTCATGCAGCAAAGCCTAATGACATAAAAGGAATGCAAATACAATTTTATTTTGGTCTTCTGATGAACTGAAATCCCATCAAGTAGGCCTGCTTTATCTTTGCAGCTATCTCAGAGAAAATATCCAGGGAAAATTTACTCAAGAACAGTTGCTATTATTTTAAATCTCATTTTATCTAATCTTGAATGATTCTAAATGGCTTTCTATACGGTAATTTCATTTGAATTAAAGTTACCTCATATCTCATATTTCTTCTGGTACAGCAGAGTAAAAATTTGCCTTTTTTCTCTGACATTGAAGCAACATTTCAAAATAAAACATTATTTATTGAATGCTCAAAGGCACAAAGTATTTTGGAATACGGTTTAAAAATTTATTTTGGCTACACCTCTGTAAATTCTTCATGCTAGCTTCGTCTGTCTGACAGAGAAAAGAAAAATCAGTTAAAGCAAAAGCTGCAGTACCCCTTGCTGCCCTTTTGTCTTCCTCCCTCTGCAGATTTGTGCCTGTTCACCAGTGTTGTGCAGACACAAACTGGACAGGCTCTTCCTGCTCCTTCAAAACTCTGGCCTAGCCTCAAGTGGGAGATTTTTTACATCTCTCTTGGTCCCATTCTAACCTGAATGAAACCAGAAAAATAAGGTCTATCCCCACTGATGATGGAGGCATTATTTTCTTTGCTGGTTTGAGTAGCTACATTACAAAAGATTGTCCTGCATTTCCTCTAGAGTCTATCAATTGTAGTCTCAGTCGTAGCTTCATGTGAAGAAAATAGTCAAATTACTGTACCTATCTCCAAGAGATTCTTACCATATACATAAATACAATACAGGCATCTCAGAATTTACCATAAAAGATTAAATTTGTTGTTTACTGTTGTTTGCCAGTAGTAAAAAAGTACTGTGAAATAATTTTGGTTTTGTGTTATTTTTTTGTCTCCAGCAAGGAAACTGCAGCATACCCAGGCCCTTGCACAGAGATATGCTTGACTATACTTAGTATTTTAAACTTTAACCCAAAACCTTCTCTAGAGGATTTTGGGGTATAGACAAACAACTACACCAAGCCTTTGAGAGAGAAGCCTTTTCTATTGCATTTGATCTCTGTCCCACCATTGCTTTAAAATGCAGCATTTTAGTGAATATAGATCTACTTGTAACTGGGGATTATTGTGTGAATAGGATTTTTGATAAATGGCTGTTTTAGTTCCTCTGCAACCTAATTTATCGCTGGAATTGGAAGATTTACAGTTTCCATATATCTAGACAGGAGTGAATTCAGCCAGGTCACCTCAGTTTCTCTGATAAGAAATATATTTATATACTTCCATTATATTTATATATTTATTATGGACAGCAGAAAGGTTTAATCAGAACAGATCTTTAGAAAACAAACAAAACAAAATCTTTAGAAATTCTATAGATTGATTCAAAATAATTCTCATGTCTCAAACTCTCTGAAGCAGAACTTCTTCCTTGGGAAAACTGACAACTCTACAGAACCTCAAACCTCGAGAAATCTTTTTATCTGACATCCTATAGTTTCCTTACTTCCACAAAATAGAAAGTGTCAGACCTTTGAATGTGAAGCCAAGGAAATATGTTAATATTTTCAGTACTGCAAAAAAAATATTTTATAAAAATTAAAGGAATAAAAAAAGTCTCTCAAGTGACTTTATCTGTGGAAAACAAGTCTGTTTGCTTCTTCAGACATGGGCAGAAACTGGATGAGATCTCCCAAATGTGAAGCCAAGCTGTCAATTTTTATGGCTCTTACTTCTAGAATTCTCATTAGAGGTCAGGGAATTCTATTCTGAACTGAAATTCACTTTTAAATTTCTAAACCACTGTACAATTTTGGCATGTGTAGTAGGCCAGAGAAAAAGTTGCTATTTATTGGCAAAGTTGTAAAGAGGAAGGTGTAGGGTTTCTATGTGATTACTCTGCATTAGGCTATTACGTTATATTATCCCAGTTTTCTAAAATAGTGCTGGAAAACAATCCAGTGATGCTTCCACAGTGATACCATGTAAGTACAGAGTGACCATGGGTCTTCAGCATTGAATGTCTCTTCCCTCTCTATGAAATATTGGTCTCCCGTCCTCAGGTGTCCATCCTAGTTGGGTAGTACATTTCATAAACTGGAAACTAGCTCAGAGGGGAAAGAAAAGGCGGGGGGGTGGGGGGGATATAATGCTTACTTAAAAGAAAGAAAATTAGAAGAAGAAGAAAGAAAAACACATGAAAAGAGGATCAAATGCCCCTAAGCACCAAATCAGGTACTCAGGCAAAGTAGAAGATCACACCAAAAGCATAATGTCAGAAGTTTTTAATACATTGTGTTGCCTAGATCAGTAATTCTCCTGTATTTTTGTGATTAAAATCAGTTACTGTGTACATAAAGAATTCTCTTTTAGAATGATCTTATTCATCTTTTCACTGAAGGGATAAGAAAATCAGAATTCATAGATACAGTTTGAAGGCAATATGCCCAAACAGTGTAGCTTATTGTTTGGAACTGTGGCACAGGGGGTTTGTATTGATCCAAGAAGGCAAATTGTAAGGTAGGCATAATTCTACAGCACCAAACAAATAACCTCAGAGAGAGCTGTATGCTTTAACCAGCCTTAACGCAATTGGAATTATTCTTTTCAGATAGCCTGCTGACTGCAGAAGATGGGCACAGCCTGAACACCTCCCTTTAGGCAGCTAAAATTAAATGACAGCAACCTGACCTTGAAAAAGAAAGGCAAGATACAAGGGAGGGCAAAGGGCTCTTTCCTCCCTTTACATTATTCCAGGATTTGGAGGTCTGGCAATTTACGTATCCTGTTTACAATCAGTCCCAAACCACTGACATAAAAAGAAGAAAATAATGCTTTAATATTCAGAACAAGATGAACATAGCAATATTGCAAAGCCAAAAAAGTTATTTTTTTCTTATGCAGATGAAATGATAAATCTGAAGCACTTTGCTTTGGCTTTTTCTCCAACACACTGTCAAATTGACAGGTTCTTTTTAAACACGCTGATTTTTACCAAAACTGTGTTTTCAAATGAAGAATCTTCTAACTTTTTATGACAGAATCACAGAATCCTTGAATATTCTGAGTTGGAAGAGACCCACAAGGATCACTGTGAACAGCTCCTGGCCCTGCACAGGACCATCCCCAAAAGTCACACCATGTGCCTGAGAGCATTGTCCCAACACTTCTTGAATTCTGTCAGGCTTGGTGCTGTGACCACTGCCCTGAAGATCCTGGTTTTGGTTATGATTTCAAATTATCCTTTCTGTATTTCCTAAGCAAGTGCTTCTGGATGTTTTTGGTTGGTTGGTCGGTTGATTGCTTGCTTTGTTTTTTTGGGGTTTTTTTTTTTGTTGTACCTGAGTTTTCTGTAATTTACAATCTAATTTACGAGTATGAAGTATGCCATTAATTATAAGTGCACCATTCTTTCTTCCCCCAACTTCCCTCCCCCAAATTCTGGAATTTATTTTTTAAAAGACTACATTGAGGAAAAGGATTATTTCACTATCACTGATTCCTTGTTACACTAGGCATCATTATCCAAGATATTGTTTATGCAATTTTGTGAGCAAAGTAAATCCAAGACTTCTGTCCAGGAAAATGTAATCCTTTCCTTTGTTTATTTCTTTCTTTTATTTTTTTTCTCACTGTCAGCTACCTATTGAAATTTATTACATTTCCTTTTTGTTAAACCTACATTCATGGTTCTGTCTATAGTTATTATATGGCTAGTGAAATTAAATATAAGAATAGATGTCTCCTTTGTTAACAGTTCTTGTGTCTTGCAAACCAAGATAAAAGTATTTTGCAAATAATGTTCATCTTCAATAAAACTGCTGTAGCAAAAGTGATACTGTTGGGTTAACTGCAGAGAAGAGCCAAATTAATTAGAATTTTGAAAGAAATATTGTCATGTTGAAAGAAAGAGAATTTGGAAGAATTTCTGTGGATCCAGGATTTTACCCTTCAAACTTCACGTGGAGTCACCCTAAGAAGAATTGCTGGGACTAAAATGATGACCATTATGATAATATTGGGACTAAAACCTACTCAAGTTTTTGTAAGTTACAGCTTGTAAGTATACAAGCTGTATAAGAAGAAAAATCAAAATATCACTGAAAATATGTCTTAGGGAAGGAAAATTGTTACACATCCCTTGGTTTGAGGCAATAGAGCTAATGCTTAATTTTGGGGTTCATAAATACTGCAAGGTCAAGTAAAAAGCATAAAACAAAGCAGAACAAAAATAAAGGAAAATTAAATTAAACTAAGTTGCATGAACTATACCCTCTCTACCAATAAACTGTATCGTATGAGTTAACAGAATGTTGCCAGAACTAAGAAAGCTAAGAAAAACAAATACGTAAGATTAACATAATTACATGTAACAGTCAACTAGACCTTCAAAATATTTAGTAGTAATAAAACCAATAACAACAATAATAACAGTATCAATTAAAAAAATCCTCCATATTTTTGTACTGATGTATTTCCTGTGTGACTGACTGCTTCCAGTTTCACTAAAAATCCCACTTACAGTTATCGAGCCTGGTTTGTGCTCTAGGAAAGCGTTCATGAAGCTTCAGCTGATTTGGGGTCATAAGCTGTCCATCAGCCCATCTTATTAGTTATTAAAACAACAAAATAAACAGCAACAAACCCCAAAAGCTTCACAAAGTTTTTGTCTTCCTTTAGTCATGAGACTGTTTTTGTTTTTTTTTAAATTCCAAGGTACCAGCCATTTTATGAGATTAGTTTGGCCCATCATTCAGCCTTTTAGACTTCCACATTCCATGCGATTGTAAAATACTCCCCTCTTCGTCATCGCTTTCTGAATTTAGAAAACCTCTCAAATACAGTGCAATAAAGGTTGTAATTTGGGCATGAACAATGTTTACATTCAGATATTTTTGAGTCTAGCAGATGCCATATAATACAGAGAGAAACAAGTCAGCTGGAAAAGAGGAATCAATAGGAATTTGTAGAGAAGCCATTACCTGTAGTATTGCGATGACACATAAAAGAAACTTCACACAAGGGGAAGAATGGTCTCAAATGACAAACGTAAAAATATTTTGGACTTGGGGCACAATATCATTTTTACCTGTTTTCATCCTTAAAGCATTAGATATTAATGAAAACACATCTTTGTTTGATGTGGTGATTATTTCCATGATCCTTACTAATGATCCATATTCCTTATCTCTCAAAACTATTTTCATTGCTGAGTTTATAGTCCTCCTTTTGGTATCCCTTTGTTACACCTATTTAATTTCACATATTCCATAACCTGCACTGTGAAATATCTTGTAATTGCTCCAATGTGCTCAAATGGGGTCCAGCCCTTTGTCTTTGAAAGTTTAAATAGGCATTATTGCCCCCTAGATTTGTACTCTGTTTTCACACAAGAGGTGTGATGGTTGTATTCAGAAGTGCTGCTTATAGTGAGGTTTGTGTTCATTTGGAAGTGGTTGCATATAGTTGCATTCCATCTTATACATATTTTGCCTATCCCTAAATACTGTCTGTAGTCAGGGTCTTATTCAGGAAATGGTCTTTAGCTGCCACCTATTTCAAAGCTCAGTAACCTTGTAATGTAGGAATGGAACATTGAGTCTTTCCCAGATGGTGTAATAGTGCCTAAGTGAAGTAAAGGTAAAGAGTGTATATCGACTTCCCTGAGCTAAAGTGGCTGAAAAAGAACAGTTCAGCTTCCAGTCAGAGATGTTCTTGAGATTATAAAGTATATAATCATACATTTACATAACTACGTATGAAAAAAAGGTCTGTCCACACCATGTAAAACACACACCTGCACACTTCCTTCCCTGCAGGATGTGGCTTCAATGGGAGTTAGAAAGATCATTGTAGTTTCCTCACAGATGTTCTTCCAAGAATTTACCTCTAGGACTCCCCCAGCTTCCTTTTTCTCTCCAAGCTGAAATTAACTGGAGGTTTAAAGACTCCACGGTAATTGTCATAATGTTTATGTGCATCAGTGATCTTTGTAATGCTGGAGTAATATATTAATGCATAGAGGAAACTAAGCAAGTTGCTGAGCTTTGATTACAAGTGCTTGAAGAAATAATAGTCTTGCATTTCAGAATTATGACTGAATAAAGAAACACTGGTTTGAGAACTCCCGCCCTTTCCCTGGTTTAGACTGCTCTGCCACTAGCAGGTGTCTGCAACAACCTGACAGGTTTGAATTTAGTCACAAGGAATTTATTTGAACTTCAGTTACATCCACCTTTAAAAGTAGTAGGGAAGTGAAATAAGTTACTTGTGGAGAAAAGTCGTGTTTTTGCACCAGAAGGTGCTCCCTTTAAAATGTCAGTCTCAGTGCCTTGGCTCTACTTTATCTTTGAGCATTTTCAAGTGGTTCATTTGGACTGCTCCTACCCTTTCTGGCTGAATACACCCTGCTCCCTGTGATCAGCCAGCCAACATGCTAATGGAATGTAATTTGCACTGCACATAATTATCTGGATGGGAGACTCCCATGCTTGTGTTCTCTAATGGAGAGCTGGATTATGTAGCTTTATTATTCAAAGTAAATGGGAACATGAGTTACATGCTGTGTAACTGAAATGAGTAGGGCCCATAGGTTCAGCCTGATGCTTGTTAAAGCAGCCTGCCATAGTTAACTCACTTGTAAAATAGGATTTATAATGGAAACATTTAAAGTGGGAACACCAACTTGTCCCCATCTACCAGTAGCTATGAAAATATTGTTATATGGCAGAATGTTAGCACAGAAAAAAGGCTCAGCAGTATACATTGCAGTACATATTCTTTCATATGCCCAATGCAATAACTCTTTAATAGGTAATTCATTGTTTTTATAGTGTTTCTTGATAGGGGAAATCTAAGTATGTACCCTAGTTTTTGCTGACCTGTCTACTTTGTATATACTGTCACAAAATTAATGAGTTTTGTAACAATCAATCTTTAAAGTCTCTTGAAATAAAGAGTTGCAAAATGAAAGCAGAGTCAGTATGTTTCTCCTTTTAATAATTTCATTAGGTGACATGCTGATAATATCTATCTTTATTTGGTGTCCACACTCATAGACTAAAGTAAAAGTGGTGCTGGAGAAAGGAGTGTTGGTGGAAAAGTGGCCACAGAAGGAAGGCCTTACTGGGTTTTGATTTCTCTGAAAATATATTTTGATTTACACCTCTCCACTTTTTCAAAGTCATACCCTAATCATATGCATCCTAAACAAATGCATCTAGCAGTATGAAGTGACTACCCATATTGGGTAATGCTCTTATACCGAAAAAGTGTAAATTTAGATTAGAATAGGTATAAGGAAGAAAATATTCTGAGGGGGGTGAGACACTGGAGCAGGTTGCCCAAATAAGTTGCAGATGCCTAGCCATTGGAGGTGCTCTAAGTCAGAGCATCCAACCTAGGTTGGATGGGGCTTTGAGCAACCTGGTTTAGTGGAAGATGCCCATCTCCAAGGTAGGGGGGTTGGAATTAAATGCTCTTTAAGGTCCCTTCCAAACCAAACCAAAAATGAAAGAGAAACTCAAATCTACAAATGATGGAAAGGTAGAATAAGTTTTGGAAACGGACTGAATTGGTATAGGAAAAAAGGTAGGAAAAAGATAAAATCAGTAGGGAAAATATTAAATAGGAAAATACACATGCGAAAAGCACTGGGAAAGGAATAAAAACAACTTTGAAATTAATGTTTCATAATTCTTTTCCTTTCATTTGAAATATTCTGTATTTTTCCATATTTTAAACACAAAATCTGCAAAAGGCACATTATGTCAGCATTGTTACTATTATACACTCCAAGGTAAAATGAATTTTTGTGTGGCAGAGGAGAGCCAGAACATAATTTACACGTCACTAGAATGTGCTAAATCCCTCAGCAATGGACACCAAACAACACTCAGCTGCTTGCCTCATGGCCTTTTTTTTTTTTTTAATATTAATCTCTATCAGAGCCCTTTATAAACAGCTGGGTTCCATCTTTAGTTTGAGACAATGGTGGTGCTAAAATGTGTAGAATCCAATTGAATATTTTCCTTACTTTCACCAGGTCTGTCTGCTTAAAACAGAATCTCAAAAAGAAAGGCAATGAGTTCAGGAAACTGGTTTTTAAATTGACTATAAACTTGCTTCAAGAGATATGGCAATATAAGAAGGATTTCGTTTCTAGTTGGCTAATATCAATCTACCTATATGTTTATACCATCATTTGGTATTTTAGTCAATAAGAAAATTGTTCTTTTTCTACTTGTTTCAAGAGATGAAGGAAAAATTTCCCCTCCTCTTGCATGGTGTACAAGTATCTGCAGTGTAAACAATGGCTTGCCATGTACAATATTAAACACCGAGAATCATATTGGAACTGCAAATCCTTTTATTAATTATGGAAGATGTCACTGCAAAAGTGTGTTATAAATGAATATAATGACATTTTTGGAACGTTCATTACTACTGTTAATGTTGAGAGCCTACCATATGAATTCATCATATAATAGCTGACTCTATCACAAACACAGTATTGAATGCTGAATTTATATCAGTCCTTTCCAGGCAGGGATTGTGCCATAATTGCATTACAGAATATATGTGTGTTAACCTGGAAGGAGGCAAGTAAAATTTATGTTTTAGTTTGTGAGGAGGTGAAATATCTATTTGTTTATTTTATCAAAGTGTTGTTAGAAATCACATTTTTATGTATTGTTACAAGTTTTCTGTCTGGTGTTTAACAGGTGTAGATAATCCCTTTTCACAAATACAAGAAAGAGTAAATGCTTTAGAGCAAAGCATGTTTTTCTGTTAACAATATTAATATTTTTAAACAAATAAGTCACAGGTGGTTGTATATGCTATATTATATAATCATATTGATAAATAAACAGTCCCTGCAGTTAATCACATTTCTTCCCAAACACAGAAAATGTGTATGTGTTTGGTGCACCTGGAAGAGGTATGACTGCACCTGAAATGGGATAAAGAGAGGGAATTACGTTGAATGACACTTTAGCTCAGGTGTAGCTACACCCACTTCTGCACAGTTAATGGACCTGTCCATGGTATCTCTCATATGGGACATGGCTTTGCTTTAGAATGTGCCCTCATGATACTACTGAAATTTTGGGTAAAGGTATGTAACGATGCAAACTAGATTTTGCAATGACTGAGAGGTGCTGATCTGTGCAATAAATTTAATTAACAGAAGAAATGCCAAATCTTTAGTTCTGGCTGATATCTGGCCTCTATTCTTCTGCATTTAGTAATTTACTTTGTTTGGATTAGTAATTAATTGCACCCTTATTTTCTGTGCTATCCTAGAAGCAGACTTCTTCTAACTCTATGCTAATACACTGAGACAATATTGACTCAGGAAGAAACAAGTTGATTCTACAGTGTCACTTACTGCAGCTTCCTTTGTTTTGCTCAAGGATTCAGTATATTATATGATTTTTTTCTAAGATTAGTCATATAAACCACTGTTTCACTTTCTAAGATGATAACTATTATACAAAATTTTCTGTCCAAGTTTTAATAACCTGAAATTTCCCTCTTTCTGCAATAATTGAAACTGCCTCATATCTTAAAATTCTTTCAGTGGTAAACAAGTGTAAAGACACAAGTCCAGCATTTTGTGAAATTCAAATAATTTCAGCTGTATAGTTTAAATCCATTAAAAACTTTTTCATCAGAAAGAGTTCTTGAATAGGACAAGGTAGGGTTAGAATGAGATCCTGTGGAAACTAGTAGGACATACAATTAGCAGCTTGCAAAATCCACAGAACAGAATTGAGGAGTGTAGAGAGCAGAGAGGAATAAATCAGGAGTTCTGGGAAAAGTGTTTAAGATAGAATATTGCAAATTCAGTGCCAAGATCACTTCTGCTGATTGCAATTATATGGAGTCAAGATTACGACTACTGAGTATGATCTCTTACATCTGAAAAAATTTCTTAGAGTAAACATGCTGAGAATTTGGAGGGTTCGTACCATTTTTTTCAGTCAAAACTGAGACAGCATACTAGAAAGAAATGTTTAGAACTGAATGCAAAAATGGGTGTAGAGTTTAAAGATTTTGTTATATATCTTGTCTGAAGAAATATGACTGGAGAAAGAAGTTTCTTGACTTTTCAAACAAGTATAATTTGCAACTTATGCCTAAATAGCAGTAAATTCCTTTTAGTCACTATGTAATTAGGCTGGTCATTACAATCTTGAAAAAAAAGCTCCACAGAAATCATTTCATGAGGTGAGTTTGAATTGTGCTAGAAAATATTAATCTTAAAATGACTTCTAGATGCAAAGAGCAACTTCTGCTTGCGTGCTAATAAACAGGAATCATATTTGTTGCTGTTAAATAATATGTAAGTTTGTGCTCCTGGATCTGAAAGCAGATGATTCCATTCATAATTTCTCTTACTCATGATGTTCCACTTAGAACCTGCAAGCTTTTTTGGCAATGTAATGTAATAGTTAAGATATCCATAAATGCTCTAGGTAAGTGCTTTGTCCATCATTACAGACATAAAGGTCTTTTACAAGAGAGTAAGCAGATTATGGCTATACTGCATGTTCCTGTAGCCTTCGGGAAGGTGTCCATTCCCTTTTAGGCAGGAGCTGCTGTGTTAATTGCATTTAACAGGGAGGATGCTTTAGGCCAGCTCTAACAAAGTTTGGTACACAGGACCACCACATGCTTCATGGGGACCTGAAGAGCAAAACTACTCACAGGAATTTAAGATCCAAATACACACTGTGGCATAATGACATTAACTGTCACACATTTTACCATTTGATTTGTTTTCCTAATTTCTGTGGAGACAACATAGAATTAACTTGTGTGATTGCAATACATCTTTTCTTAATGGTAGAAGTCACTATAGTTAAGTATATAGCACCACAGTTTAGTGACTATAGTAATCACCATATAGTGACTAAGCATGAGGACCTTTTCCCCCCAAATCATGTGCAGTACTACATTTCTCTGTAGCAAATATTAGTAATCATTTTATCAACAAGTCATTATTTATTGGGAGTTCAACCTTCATGCATGACCTTCATTTTATCACCTTGATACTACAGCACTGTCAGACTGTGCTTTTAGCAAGAGTTGATGCTTGGTGTAAGAACTCCATGTCTGTTATCATGGTGGTTGCCTCGGTTTTGGAGACAAAACTTCAGGAGGAAATTCTCCGTAGTGTCTCCTCCAAAGGGAAAAGGGCCTCCCCTTTTCCTTCACCAATAAGACAAGTGGGTCACAGCAAGTGAAAGTGGAAAAAAACTAAACAAACTGTTTATTAACACAAAACCAAACAGCAGCCTCAGAACATCACCCCAGGTCAGCGGCAACAGAAGTTCTGTTCTTTGCTGGTTTCGCACCTTTCTTCTCCACCTCCTTATTGTCAGTGATGGAAAATTGCATGCACCCCTTTATGCCATACGTGGAGCCCATGGAGAAGCTCTGCATAATTCTTTTAGTGTTCAGCATGGGACGGAGGTGTCATTTAATTGGTTTTCTGATACCATAGCTGTACTCCCATGGGATGCAAAGCAGTGCATCCTGTGAGCATTTGTTGATGAAGCTGTTCCTTTCCTCTCATACTATAGTCCCAAGGGTTCCTTTCAATGAAAAATCATGTCCCTACTTGGTTTTTATGCAAAAGAAGTTAACCATTTCAATGATAATATCTTCTCCAAAAACAAAAACAAAAAAAAAGGAAAAAGGGGCTGGGATAGGGAAGAGACTGAATTTTGTATATTTCATAACCACACAGGTGGATATGAATGGAAAGAGTCAAAGAGTCACTTGAGGTGAAGTCTCAGGGATCTGCACTCTGTTCATCTCAGCCGATCCACCCTGAGGCTGTTGGGTGACAACACAATTAGAATTACAGGTGACAAGCATCATCAACTTGCACTAGTGTAGCCCATGTATTCTTTCTAAATATGAAGAAATAATGTTTTTTCAAATCCTCTTGAGTCTGTAAAGCATTTTCAGTAACACAAATAATATTCATTCTTAATGGCATGCTTCAATATAGGATTTTTCTATAGGTTGTAGTTTTCTTATGCTAGAAAACATCACTATGCTGGGAAATGGAGATATGAATAAAATGCTACAGATTTAATTTCTTTAAATTATGATAAATAGTCATCTCAAAATTAATTGCCCAAGACTTTTTTATGTATCCTGTTACATGACATTGACGCTCATTTCTCTCAATATTACAGTTTGTTTTCTGGAAGCACAGAATTTGACTGTTAAAGGGTTTGGAGTGTTTGAGTTATTCCCTTCCCTAGTTCTTGCTCTTTGAAAATTTCCAAGCTCCCTGCTACATAAGACAATTACAGAACTGTGCCATATGCTTTAGGCATATGCCAAGCATTTTAGAGAAGTTCTCAGTGTTGTGTTCTGCAGATATGTGCAGAAAGTGCTACTCTGAGACTTGAGCAAAATGTCACAGCTGGAAAAAAAAAAGGTTTTTTAATTATAAAAAAATAATGGAGCTGTGTTGGACTTCTTCAGGAAAGCCTGACACAGGTGTTTGTGCAATGGAAGCCAGTTATTAATTGATAGAATTAGCCCTGCCCTGCAAGCTGCTCCCAGCATGTGAGCCCCATTGACTACAGCTGGACTCTGCAAGGGCACAGTGCCTTCCAGCCAGACGGACCACTTTGCAGGGTCAGAGATTAACTGTACCATCTGAGTGAGAAAAAAGTAACACAGGTAAGTCAGGCATCCAGTCTTCAATGTAGTCATCACATTATCTCAATTTTTCACTACTTAATTTGTATTGTTATCATGTACAAACTGCACATAATTTGGTGGGATCTCATCCAGGACATTAAGAGCCAGATTCTCAAATAGTAAGTGTTCCTATGACGTGAAATGAAATGTGACTAGCTATCAAATTCTTGCTGCAAAATAGAATGGATCGAGGATTAAAACTTCTATTACTCTTTTATGCTGTAAAAACCTGTGTCACAGTGGTTGGATGGTCAATTTAGTGTCTGCTAAGCCTTTTTCTTGAAAAGCAGGTTACATCTTCTGTCAGCTATGGAGAAAGGCACAGTAGATAGTCTGAAAATCTCTGAACTGCCAGAAGTACTCACAGTAGAATCAAGGGTCTCTTGTTTATACTGGAGGTTAAGCTATCACCTGCATGGTGAGAGCCTCTGAGCTCCATTTAAGGGAGAGCATGCAGAGAAGTTTTAGGTTTGAGTTCCAGATAAGAAAATAGCACAGTAGTCCACTTATATGTCCATGTCCATATTGCAGTAATCCTTCATTGGTAAGAATCTGGCAACGTGCAAACCACACTGTGCAGATTGACGATTTTATTCTGAAATGTGCAGGAAACAGCAAACGCAAAATATCAGCTGTCTTAAAACAGGTACATTTTCCTTAACAGTGAAAAAAAAAGGAACTTAGGAAAAAAAACCCAAACACACAACACTAAAAAACACGCAAAACCACCCCAGAAAAATAAAACCAAAAACTAAAACCAATACCAATCAAAAAATGCATTCTATTATGATCTGATTTGTATGTGAATTATTCTTGACTTTATATTACCATTTAGATTCTGTAAGGTAGAACCTAAAACAGTAGAAAAAAATAGACATCACAAAAATGTTTCAGAAAGATAAGGTGAAACAATTAAAGGTATAATATCATTTAACCATAAAGGAAGTATATTAGATCTTTTTGTACAGGCTATTATTCAGGCATTAAATGGTCATCGATCTATTTCAGTCAAAAGTACATTTCTAATTATTACTTTTAGTTTTACAAAACTTAAATGATCTTCATCTACTTCTTGAGACCTTGGTATCACTAAACTTCCCATTTATTAGAATAACCAATAAGCCCTCTCCTTCTCTGGAGAAGAATAGAATAATATGGATTAGGAAGGTCCTCCAAAGCTCATGTAGTCCAACTTCCCTGCATGGTGCCTTGATCATGGACAAGCCTGATATCCCCTCTTCCCTCAAGTCTGGTTTAACGCTCTGTCAGTAACTTGTGAGCAGAGACTCTCTTCCCTCTGTGAGAAAATTGAATCTTATCTGACACCAGCAGACTGACGCCTTGTAGGCCATACCATTATTAAAACCTAAAAATTGTAGTGGTAACACCAGCCACAGGACCATATATTAATAGGCTGGGTCCATCTGTGCCTTCCAGTGTCACTGTCTGCAGCCGGAAGACAGAGGAAAAATCACCTGTGCTCCAGATTCCCTTACCAATCATCCCAAGGACCTGAAGTCCTTTTTGACCACAGTTGACCACACACTGCAGTTTCACCACTACCTACATGGAAGGGTGGTGATGGGTAAAAGTCCGAGCCTGTGCCAGGCTAGAGAGTTTCCTGGTGATGTCCTTAACCCAGGCTCCAGGGAGGCAGAAACCTTCCCTAACAGAAGTGTCTGTCTGGATGCTCTGTTCCCCTCAGAATAGAGTCACATATAAGTATAACCTGTCTTTTCTTGCTTAGAGGGGTGGTTGTGATACAAGGGATGGGCTGTTCTGACTTTGGCAGCAACTCTGGTACAGAGGCACTGACATCAATATATCCATCCATTGACTGGCCTTCCCCATGCAGAACCTCATCCCTGTAGTACAGATGCAGCTGGGAAGGTGAGGTGGGCAAGAGGGTTCACCTGTTGCCCTGAGCATGAGCTTGCCTTCATTCACTCCATCCATATAAGCTTCCACCTTCTGCCTGGTGGGAGGGTGATACTGGATCTCCTTGATATGGGTTTTCTGGTGGCTGTCCCTGTTTCTGTCTCAGGGAGGGCAGCACATGGTTCTACCTCCACCACCTCTTTTTCATGACCCCTGGTACTTTTACCTTTTTATTTCCTCTCATAAATCTGCCACTGGAGAAAATCCTTACTCTATTCCTATATTTTATTTGCAAAACAAAAGGCTAGAAATCGTCCCACCCATTGCAGTAACAAATAATTCACTCAGTGCTACAAGATTTTATGGGTTTTGTTATGTTTGCCTATAGCAACTTCATCTGCGTAAAATTTTCCAGCTTTATTAGTTCTACTTCAGTCCACTTACTGGTTTTATTGTCAGATTTCATGAGAAATCTTGATTTGTATGTCTGGTGATTAAATCAGAAAATATAGTGGATAAGAAAGTAAGGAAATCATCCACTTACCTTTTCTTTAAGGAAATATATGAAGCCAATAGTTTTAAATTTTTTTCCACTGATAATGACTCTGAGGTAGGAGTCAAAGATTTCTATTTTTTTGGACATACTGACATTTTTTTTAAAAGCCAGAAATCTAGAAATCAAAGGCAGTAATTCTTAAGCTGTAAAATTACTGCTCTTTCTCCATATGATTAACTTCCATGACCTTACTTTATAGGCAGAAAATGTCTTCCAGACTTTAAGGATTCTATTATGTGACAGAAGTTTTCACATGAAGTTCCAGGACACCTACGCACTGCATAAGACTTTATTCAGTGGAAGTAATAGTGATAAGTTGGACAAGATACTAATAACACGTAGTGCCTGGGGATGCTCAGAATTATGATACACACTAAGATTGTAGGTTGCCTCAGCATTTTACTGTGATTTCTTGCAGGTATTTGTACTGAGTCTGGCTGGGATAATGATAATTTTTTTCACAGGGTCCTGTATCATGCTGTGATTTGGACTTGTGGCTAGAACAGTGTTGGTAACACTGATGTTTTGACTGTTGCTGAACATCCTTTGCACAGGCTTTAGGCACTCCTGAACCAGCAGCTGGAGGGCGTTTAGCTGCTGGTCTAGGTCAGCCCAGAACAATTGTCTTTCTGAATAGAGAATCACTGAATTCAAGTTGGAAGGAATCCCAAGATGTTATCTTGCCCAGCCTCTGCACAAAGCAGAGATCAAACCAGGTCTTTCAGGGCTTTGTTCAGATGGTTCTTAAAACTTCCAAAGATGGTGACTGCACAGCCTCTCTGTCAACCTGCTTCTCTGCTTGACTGTGTTCAAAAGGAAAAGGGAAAATTTTTTGTGTCCAGATGTAATATCTTTTTCTCAGTTCATGCCAATTGTCTCAGATCGACATGATAGATTATTCTGTCTTCACAATGACTACCCCATGTCGGTGTGTATTGGTTTGAAAACAAACCAGTGCGAGATCGCAAGTCAGGGTTAAAATTTAATAGGAAAAAAATTAAAAATAAGTTAAATAATACAAGGGAGAGAAGAAAAAACACTGACAAAGTCAGATAGAACCTGACACCCTGTTAGGGTGGTGGTAGCAGTCCAGGTGAAGTAGTTCAGTTGAAGCAGTGATCCTATGGAAGGGTTGGTCTCCAGCTGAAGGTCCAGTGGTAGCTCTTGTCCTCGGGGAACCCAGTAGATGGGGCTAACTTAGGCAGTTCCAAGGCCAGGTTATATCCAGGTGGGAATGCTTGGCTCCTCCCTCCTTGGCGGAGCATCTCACAATAGAATGAGATAAGTCCATGAGTCATGCAGTGGTTTCTTGATGGCCCATTGTCTGTTATCAGGGGTGGGTCACAGCAGGAGATAACAGCTAATGGCCCACAGCTGGTGGTAATAGAATACATCTATATTGTAACCTAGGACACGGTGACTGAGGCACGGAGCCAGACCAGCAGGGAATCTGAATTGTTTATTCAAAGAAACAAGCTGGTTTTATACACTTTTTCAAGGCACAGTATTTCCTTACCGGTAATTCTCACTACATGACCTATCCCATGTTGCCACATCAGCAACACACTTCATTCTATGGGGTGATCACTTGCTGTTCACTCATCCATCAGCTCCCAGCAGGCTCCTCTCTGTAGGGATCTGCCGTGTGACACCTGCTTCCCCCAGGGTCTGGTGGAGAGAAGCCTCTGCGTGTGCCATGTGCTCCTTTGTGCTGCAATGTGCTTCTGCAGCACATCTCACAGCCCACAGCTCAATTCTATTTTATCTCTTCCCTCAACCCCACAGGCAGCTGTTAGGTCCCCTTAAACCGCATCTCATCCAGGTTGAACAAGCTCATATCCCACAACCTCTTATTGTATGGCACATTCCTTAGCCCCTGACCAGCTTGGTGGTCCTCCACTGAACTGGCTTAACTTTGACAGTGTCTGTCTTTAGTAGGGAGGCCTGAACCAGACACTGGTCTGTGCAAAGAAGAAAAATCATTCATAAACCCAATGAGACTGTACACTGTTTTCTCCTCTAAGTCACTGATACAGATGTTAAATAGGATAGGTTGTGTTGTATATCCTGAAGAAACTCCACGTGTTTCTGGCCTTGAGCTAGAAGAATCACTAGGCGATATCCTTTGAGACTGATTAAAGGACCCAGCTTGTTTCACACCCATCTAGACAATCACCTGTCTAGACCACAATGTGCCAGGCTGCTCACAATGAGGATGGTCTAAGAGACCATGTGAAAAGTCTACTCAAGCAAAGACAAGCAACACCCACTGCCCTCCCTCACCCACAGCTCTTGTTACTTCATCTTAGAAAGCAAACAGGTAAGTCCACACAAATCACAAAATATGAGTTCAAGATTTCCTTTTGAGATATTCTCATGACTTTCCTTGTTGCCAGCTCTCACGACTATATTACTCAATTGAAAGTAAGTATAAGGAATTCACTTTATTGGCTGTATAATGCCTTCTAAAAAACCAGTTTGGCTACAGTGGGCTAAGGTGAGTTATAGCTTAAGCCTGTGAAAATATGTTACTTAGACAAATATTTCCTACATTTTAAGCAAGATACGCACCTCTGGTTGCAATACCAGATTATTAAGAATTGGGAAATATATGTGATACACAGCAGGGGGTCTGGAATCTGTCTTTGTGTTATGTATTGTATTATATATGCATTATGTTTGCCATAATAAGCCCGGGGAAATTAGTACTTCACTGAGATTTTCTGCAGCTTTAACCTTTAAGAGATAAAGTTGCTATGTAATTACTAAAAGCAAAAAAGTCCTGCATTAAATTCCTTTTGAAGTAATCTTTGCCTCTGAAGAAAAAGTGAAACAATAAATTGATTTTTTCTTCTTCAAAGTTAGGCAATGTATGGAGAGATTTTTCTAGTATTATTCATTTAATCTAAGACTTTATATGCAAATTGTGTCAGAAGTTTAACATTATTGTCTTTTTCAGCATGAAAATTATCATGCTAAAATCTTTGATACCTATTTCCCTTCATCCAACATTTTTCCTTGAGTAACTAATGAAGGAAGTTATGAGGGCTTTTTAGTGTAGTAAAAAGCCTCATTGTAAGTGCTCCTCACATTGTTGCATCTTCTTGAACCTGCGGCTGACTAGAAAGGTTTTGTTGTGCCATTGTGGTTCTTTGGCAATTTTAATTGCAGAAAAGACAATATACAATGCACGTGCCTAACTCAAAGCTGCCCAAGAAGCAGCCTAAGCCACTGCCTACATCGGAATGAGTTCATTTTATGTGTTACATAACAATCCATTACTCGATGCATCAAAGTCCTCACTTCAACAACACTTCATCGGTTTTACTATATAGCACATTTAGGGGAATTATTTTTTGATTCTGCATTCTCAAAAGACATTGAGGGTAGGTGATTTTGTAGGATTTCTTTAAACTCAGCAACTATTTTATTAGTTGATTTAATCACAAAGTAGCCCTAGGCTGTGGCAATAGGTTTCAGCCCACATTACATTCATTGAAATTTAAATCTTGTTCCCATCACTGAAGTCATCAGCTATTGTGGATCGTTTAAGTTTTTGATAGAGGTAGATGGTGAGTCATCAACTGCACTATCAAATATCTATTTCCCCAAGAATTTAGATATTTCAAACTTTTATTTTACTACTTCAGGTTGTTAGTCAGGATCTGTCCACTGGGGACTGTAGATTTAAGCCATGTCTTTACTGCTTGCTTCAGGTTCTTTCATGCCCCTTTTACTTCCCTGTAAACCAATAGACAGATGTATTCAGGATGCTTTTAGTTCTATAGCCCTGTTAGCACAGTATTGAGCTCAATGCTGTGCTGATACTCGGCCTCAGAACCACAGCTACGTCATATCTACATGGGCAATGTGTAGATGTAGCAGGTGTGACTCCCGTTATATAAAACTCAATTCCAATATAGTCTAGCATTTGGTTCCTGTTCTCACTGCAAACTGCAGCTTCAATATTCAAACCTCCAGCCACAGTCAAATGCTTGATTTTTAAACTGTGTTCACTTTTCTAAGGGCATTGTTGTTTTGGGTGGGGATGTTTTGAGATTCACGTTTTGAAAGAGAACTTAAAATGAATTTGAGGACCCCAAACTAAAAATGTGCTACAAACCTGTTCTTGTACAAATCTGGTAACTGCAAATCTAAACCATTTTTTATATACTAAAAATAATAAACCAATTGCATTTACATGTCACCCTATACTCAAGTCAGGAATATTTTTTTCAGCAAAATATGACCTGCAACATTATTTCATCATTCTCTGACCAGCCTGCATTTGTGCTTGGGATTGACTTGTGTAGGACCATACACTTGAATTTGTTGAACATCATGAGGTTTACACAGCCCCACCTCTGAAGGCTTTCCAGGTCCCTCTGGATGCCATCCCTTCTTTCTGGCATGTTGACTGCACCACAGAGCTCCCTGTTGCTGACAAAGATGTTAAACATTTTGGCCCAATACCAATCTCTGGGGAATGCCACCCATCCAGTGATGGTGAATGTCCACTTAGACATTGAGCTATTGACTGCAATCTCCAACCAATTCCTTGTCCACTGAGTGGTCCATCCATGAAATCCATGTCTCCCTGATTTAGAGACAGGGATATTGTGCAGGACAATGTCATCTGCATTTCACAATTCCAGGTGGATGATGTCAGTTGGTCTTCCCTTATCTACCAGTACTGTATCCCTTTAACACTGGGGCCTTGTTACAACCCTCTAAGTCTTTTAACAAAAGCAGAATCCATTTATAAAATTCTGTAATATTTATTCTTTCCTCTTGGTTGAAGATGGTTCAGATGAAGAATATGTTCATATATATCTAAAAATAATAATACTTTAAAAAGTCCCAACAAACAGCAGTGCTTTATTGTAGTGCAGTTTAAAAAGGACTGCACTAATTGGCATTTAAAATTTAACCAGTACAAGAAAGGAAAAACAGTATAGTGACATGCTTTGTTCATTTGCTAGAAACTGAAGTTATTCTAAGATATCTAGGTGACAAGCAGCTACAGTAGCTTATCTTTCTTGTGTTAGGAAAGAAAAAATCTTCAGAATAGAAATGAGCCATTGATTTACCAATGTTTCTGTAGCATAAAAATAGAATATAAAATATATCAGGACCACAGACAGAATGAATGAAGGAAAGCAATGAAAATAAATGAAGTGGCTGAGTGGGATTAATTTTTGGAGCAAATAAGTTGGTTACATAGTCTTCAGGCAGAGCATGAAAATATTTGAGCAATCATTTCATGTTAGAGAACAGAGAAAGAGATGAGGATAGGTATGATTTCACTATAAACACATTTGTTTCTACTAAGCACTATCCACACAACTGAAAGAACAAAACTAACTGAAGGAAAACTGAAACCAGAACACCGAGCCTAAAAAAAAATGTCACGTAAAGTGAATTAGGCTATTAATCAGCATCCTTTTTTCTTGGTTACCTAATATTTTTTAGTCAATATTGGTAAAATATTTTAATTTTGCTTATGCAAACTTAGCCTACTTTTGTCTTTGTTTTTATAACCAACATTATCCGCAGTATTCAAAAGCCAGGAGGCTATTTAGTTAAGCAGTATTTAAATCTTAATTCAGACTGATGTAACACACACCAAAATCTTTCATTCAGTGTTAGCAGGCAATTTCTTATCAGTACAGGCAGGCCAAAAAATTCAATTTATGTAATTCTGCATCTACATAGTTTGCTTCATTTTACAAGGTGAAGAATGTGTGGTAGTCCTGCAGTTCTCTTATTACAGAACCAACATAAAATTATGCTCATGGTTAGAGAAAATTTTTCATATGGGTAATTAACACATGACTCACAGAAGTCCTTGGACACTGGCTTCCTTCCATTTCAAATATTAAAAGCATAGAAGTAACTAACAGTTGATGATATGCAGTCACTAGGCCAATCGAAAATTAAGATTTACTAGTGGTAAGAATATGATATTGAAGGAAGAAGAAGAATGGAAATTGCTGCTGAATTCTTTAGGGAAAAAAGTGCTTGTCTGTATTTCTCTTATCTAAGTGATTAATGGAAATAAATTATAAAATTAAACAATATATATATACTATGGAAATTACCTTCAAAGTTGATTAGATTTTGTTTCTACATAAAATGAAAACAACAAAAAACAAAGCCAAAAAGCCCCTCTCACCTCCCCCCGCAACAAGAAAAAGATTTTTCACTGAATTTTAGGAAATGTAAAATTTTTTTCCCAAAAGTTTTCCTGAAATCAAGTTTTAAGGAATTCTTTGTATAGGAGGAAAATAAAGGCATCCATTTCTACAAAGGAAGAATTACTCTTTTTTCAATGGCTCAGACAGTGAAAAATAATGGAGGACCTGCTTAACATATTGGCATATATTAAGGCATAGTATTGCAGATAAGAAATGTGTGTCTTTAATGTTTAGGGTAGGCACTTACTCGAACACTTGCTCTTTCACAGCAATCTTAGAAAAAAAAGGAAAATTAGTTGCTCTCCCTATTTTAGAAGTTCTGGTGTTTTCCTTTTTTTTTTTTTTTCCCCTAGTATTTATAAAAAGCTTTACAGGCATCAGTAAAGAAAAAAAAAAACCAACATTGTGAGTATGAAACCTAAATACAGAACATTGCAAATACTTGAAGCAAATTTTTAAACATCCTCAGGGAAGATAAAGTTGAAAACAGATTTCTTTGCGGCTATCTACTGAGTGTAAAGGGAAGAGATGATGTCTTATCCTTCCTCTTAAAGGTCTATATTAAGAGGATTGCTTAATTATGTCAAAGAATGACTTATTTCTGCACACAAAACTATCCAAACCTGAATAAAACCATCCTTTAAGATGGCTTACTGAAGCAATGGATATTTACCCCACTCCCCACACCATGACCTTCAAGGAGCTTAAAGCTTTCAGGCATTTTCTATACAAAGTAATCAAGATAAACTTACTGTTTGTAAGATTTAAGTTTGTCAAACAGAAATCTGCGAAAGGACTACAAGAACACATTATCCCATCTGCTCCCTACCTTTCTGAGAGGAAATATTCGTAGCAACAGTGAGATGAAAGAGGGAAGGTTGACTTTTTAACTGTTCAACATGCCTTTGGACAGGGAAATGTTCTTTTTATACAGTCTAATATTAGTAGAGCACTTCCAATAAATCTTTTGAGGAGCTGAAAACAATTCCCACTGAAACTCTGGAAATAGTGTCTCTTCGTCACCACTGAAGTGTTGCCTTCTGGAAGGGCTGAGTAATTAAGAAAGTGCTTGCCAGTTCAGCACGGTGTGGCAGCAGCTGTCTGCTCACTCAGGTGAGAGAATTGAATTCTGGAGAGCTCTTGACTCACTTTCTCTGGCTTGCTGTTAAAAGGGAAGGTCTATGCTTCATGATCTTCCCTTGGTTTTCCATCACTACCCCAAGCAAAGCTTCACCCCCGAGAGTTCTGTTCATCTTTTCCTTCTTCACTGCAGACATTAGATTGTTGGGATATTGCAAAGTTTCAGATAAAAGGAGTTAAAAGGGATCAGAGCAAGCCACTGGTTATCTTCTGATAGCTTAGAAACAAAATAGGTATTTTAGACCCTCTTTCTGGCCTTATTGTAATAAACTAAACAGAATATTTTCTTAATTCTCAATATCTAAGCAAGCAAAAGAAAGAAAACATGGAAAGTGAGGGCAGTGAGGCATAAGTCTGTATGAAAGAGAATATATTGAGTTACTAGGAGCAAGTCATGCCATTTCAGCTTTCTAGGAGATTTTTAGCATGCAGAAAACATGAATTTAAAAGCTGGTTTCTGAATGGGGAGGGAAATTTATCTTAATTGAACCTTTGCAGACATTTATAAATTCAAACATTAGAACTGAAAAAAGCATGTTACTATAAGCTTGCCTGCAGGATTTTGAAGTCAAGTACCTGGTTTAATATCTTTCTTTCTCTGTGTTGTTTTGATTTTCTCTTTTGTTTTGTCATACTCTCTGATTCTGTCCTTTCCCTTTTACTTCTGTTTATCCTTGTAATGCATATCTGCAATCACTTTGATTTCAAACTCAGATCCCTTTATTTCCACTGAGGGAAGTCAGTGTTATCACTAGAGGTGTTACTAAAAAAAAACTTTTTAAAAGCTAATAATAAGAAAGATATAAATTCTGCTTCCCAGATATTTTCTGGCAGTGTCCCCATATTGTTACATCACCTTGTGGTACTGGAAGCCTCAAGCAGCACATGCTCTTTGTTGTAGTGTAAATTGTGCATTTCCATACTGCTTTTGTATATTCCACATTTACCTCCAAACTACTCTTTCATGAATTGTATTGTTGGTGATGTAATATTTGAACCACTTTTTTCTTTAGTATCCAGAATATTTCCCCCATGTGAGGCAAGCAGTACATCTTCAATGCTAGTGTAGAATCTATTCAATTTTACTAGATATCCACCATGCTTTCCAGTCAACACAGAAAAGTGGCTGAAGAGAATTTTTTTTTTAATTTTTACTTTTGAATCAACCATCAGCCCCTGCTTTCTGTCTCATTCAGGTTTGGTGCCTTAAGGATGAGCCATTTGCTTTATCGATAAAACCTAGTTTGAATTTTTATCTGGAAAAAGTGATATTGCAGGTCACATAAACTTTATCCTAGAGAATGGTAGAGCTTGCCCACTTGTGTTTGCTTGTAGAGCTTGCCTGCTTGTTGACTGCTGTGTTTGCCTGTTTTCCTCTCCTTTTCTCTATGGTTAAGTGGAAGCAGCTTTTTCCTACAAGTTTGTTAAATATTATTGATATTAATGTTGACCACAATTACTTAGTGTAAGGGCTGGTAATTAAACCTTAAAAGCTGTTCCCAAAGCATCATTCTCATCATTAAAAGTTTCCCAGGAAAACATCTTTCTATATCTTTTTGCTTTTACATTGCTTGCCCAAAGAAGCATAAAATGACTGCATGCAATGTCTTGTAAAGAACTAGCAATTTTCCTCTTCCATCTGCTTCCTTCCTCATAATATGTCCATTCTTTCATTTCTGCCTTTTCCCTCTATGTTCATATTTTCCTTCCCATCATCTATTCCTTCTCTTTTCTATTCTAAAAAAGAAAAAAGAACAGGACAGAGAGGAATGAAGTTGTCAGAAGCAAATGGATTTTGTGAAATAGCTGTTTTACAGTTCAGCAATGTTAAACAGAGACTGACTGTGTTGTACAGGGAAATTTAAGAACATCATTAATTCAAAATAGCTGGTTTTGACTAAAGGGTATTGTGTAATAATGTTCAGTACCTAAAATCCATTAGGTTTCATTCTTTTTCTTTCTATTTTCAATGCTCCAGTACAATCGTATTTCTCAGTTATCACAACTTTTTCATTGAAAACTTTCTTCATGGTTCAGAGACATCCAGCTAAGGGTCAAGAAAATTTTTGAAAACATCCTGAAAGAGTCAGTTCAAAAACCATTTTGAAACAAAAGGATGGAAACTACTCTGGTGATAAAGGTAAAGAACATTTAGGAAAGGTTTTCCCTGTGTGAGCAGGTTTGGTACTGCGCATTTTTATAAGCATTTAAAGTGAAAAAACCCTAATTTTTTTTCCCTTCTGCCTGGAGGAGAGCTGATTAGTTAACAATTAACTCTGAAGCCCTTTTGGCCCAGGAGAACTCTGTGTATTTGTGGGTTTCAGATGGCTAATGATATTGTTACTGCAATAACAACTATTTAAAAAAATGTTTAGTATGTTGCTGTTAAAAAAACCCAAACAAAATGGGACACATACAAAAAAAAAAAAAAAAAGAAAAAATGAAAATGCTACTGAGCAGTTTGCTCAAGAAAATACATACACATAAATACACTTACAGGTTAAAGTCTGACAAACAGAAATGTCAACGAAGGAATTCACACTGTAGTAATCAGGTTTGTCACATGCTGGCACTGATGAAATTGACCATCCCTGCATTCCCCTTTCACCCCTCACCCCACTGTTGCAGGGAGCAGTAGCCACTCCAAACAGGATTAACAGGAGTTTTGATCTCATTGAGCAAAATGTTGTTTTCAAAAGCATACCTTAAACCAATTCTCCCAGTCTCCTTGCCCTCAGGCACTTAGAGATTAAATTTTATATATATATATATATATATCTATATATATCTATATATCTCTATATCTATATATATCTCCATACAGGCTTCACAGTCAGAAAGCCAGTCAGGGCCCAAACAACATTCATCAGTCAAGCCAGCCTTTCTCAGGAAAGAAAAGAAAGGAGAAAAGTAAATTAGAAAAAACAACAAAAATCTCAAACCAAACCTAAAAAAACAAAAAACAAAAAACAAAAAAACCCCAACCAAACTCAAACAAACAAAAAAACCACCAAAAAATCCCCAAAAAACCCAAAAATCCGACAACCCAAACAAACAAAAAAAAAAAAACAAACCCCAAAACCAAATAAATAAACAGATTAAACCAAACTGAAAAATGCCAAACAAACAAAAAAAATCCCACAAAAATGATAGCATTTCCTTTTCCTTTATCCAGCACTGTAGTACAGGTATAAGAACTGAAATCTTCTCCCAAATTCAGACCAGAAGCTTTTGTTTCAACTAGATTAACTACTGGGTCAAACACTGCAAGGAGGACAGGCAGGGAACAAGAGCTCCTCATAAACACTGATGTGAGAAGTTCATGTGGCCCAAAGGTTTATCATGAAGTTTGGATTGTTGAAAAATGCATATCGTCATCAAAAAATATCTGCAGATATTATATTGTATACATATTATACATCTTGTATGCATATATAATATGTATTAATTTTGACATCTTATACTACTGCAAGGGGGAAAAACTTAAACACTTCATAAAGAAGGAAAAAGTTTGACAAATGTGGGAGTTTTAGGTATGATGTTACTTAAAAATGTTTGGTTTAGCTATTTAAATTGTATTCTAAAATTGGCAAAAGCCAGTGCTCGACATTTTGACTGGTTTGTTTCTTTCTTCTTCTAGGTTTGGATCCATGTAGCATTTTGGGAAGGAGTAAAAGCATATTTTTGAGCTAAGATTGACTTTTAAGAGTTTTTTCCTCTTTAAAAAATATTTTTTAAAAAGATTATGATTTAATTAGCTAAGATTGAGCCCTTATTTTTGTCTATGACTACTATTGCAGAAAATTCACTGAAGAAACAAGCTTTAAAAAAAAAATCAGCAATTTGTGGTGCATCGGTTTCTACAGTAAAGACTGATAGGAGAACATACAATTTTTGTTTACTTTTTAAAAAGTGGTTTTGGAATTATTCAGCTATTTAGTTTTCAAGTATGTTTTTAACATGTTTTACAAGCTCATGAAAGGCAGATAAAACAGTGTGGAAAGGATTCCTCTAATCACTTTTGGTGAATTCTTGTTTTCATACCTATTAGCTGAGCAATAAATGGGAGTTCATTCTCTTGCACAGTCATTGCTGGGGACTTACTGGAGCCTGTGTTCTATATTTGTAGCTACCATTGAATTATGTACAATTCCTGTTCCAAAATTCCTCTTAAACTAGCAGAAGAATATTTGCTCCTCGATCATCATGTTCATTGAGTTGTCCTTTGTGTTATTTCACCCTGTAAATATAAGTTTAGAGTCGATTCCTTTGATTCTGTTTTGAAAGATTTCAGGAGTAGGGAAACACACACTTAGTGCCACTTAGCTCTAGGCAACGATGTCACAACCTATGTGGGAGCCAATTATAGCTAATTACAGTTTGACTAACCTTCTGTGCCATTGAAATTCTTGAAGACTCTCCCCAGCTCCTGCTCTAGGCTAATTCTTTTTCTAACGATGTATCTGGTCTGGGAGAGTTTGCTGTTTCAGTTTAGTTTGTGGGAGGTTTTGTTTTGGTTTTTTTGGGGTTTTTTTTGTTTGTTGGTTTGGGGTTTTTTTTCCTTTACTTGTAATATTGTATCAACCAGAAGAAAACAGAGAATTAGAAAATGAAGGAGAATCCAAAACTCATTCAACACTAACAGTCTGCTAGTGATGACCCCACAGTAGGAGTCAAGTAGTTTCACCAGTTTTAAGATATTCATATTCAGCTTTTACTTCAGAAGTTGATTTTCTTTGTGAGAATCAGAATCCACAGAAATAAAACCTTCAACACTGTGAGAGGGTTCTGGAGCAACTCTGATAACTCTGGGATACCAAACACAGCACAACTGTGGTTTCCCAGCAACCAATGGGAAAGAATTTTTTTTCCAGAAAAAAAAAAAAAAAAAAAAAAAGAGGTGAACACATCCTAGGAATGTACAAAAGCAACTAAATAGGCGATGGTGCTAGAAATTTCCATTATCAGGATCTGGGAAATGTTTGGGAATATGATGGTGAAAAGGAGGTTGGGACAATCTAATTGAGAAGGAGAATGAAGAATATAAGGAAGAAAATACAGAAGGAAAGGAGAAGGAAAGGAAGGGTAGGAAGAAGAGACAGAAGGAGGAAATAAGGAGAAAAAAGGAAGGAAGGAAGGAAGGAAGGAAGGAAGGAAGGAAGGAAGGAAGGAAGGAAGGAAGGAAGGAAGGAAGGAAGGAAGGAAGGAAGGAAGGAAGGAAGGAAGGAAGGAAGGAAGGAAGGAAGGAAATGAGGCAACATTTTATAAAAAGGTATTTATGAGCTTAGAGGAACAGGTGAATACACTAATAAAATGGAATTCAGAGAATTGTAATGGCAGAAGTGCAGATTGTTCTATTGCAAGAAGAAAAATAAAAGAAAAGAAAGGAAGATAAAAAACCATGTCATCATGATAAGGCCATAATAAAACAAATAATGATAAGAAATTATTTAATCTTATTTATGAGTATTTGAATTCCCTCAAAAACAAGACAGACACACATAAAACTAGAGTACTGGGTTTATGATGCAGAATATTAGCACAAACCTATAGGACAAAAAATCAGTTTGCTCAAAACCCAAAGAAAGATACAAGTCAAAAGAAATATGAAACATTTTGTGTTGGATAAATCTTACTTAATATTAGCTATCAGAGATAAAAAAGTCTAATCAGAGCTAGATGGAAAATCAGCTCTGCTCAAATTTCTTATGAACAGATAGTTATCCTTTCCTCCTAACTGCAGGGGGAGCCCAGATGACCAAAAACTATAGATTAAACAGATTTATATTTTAAGTATCTATGAATACCATAAATTAGGTCTTATTAAAAGCATTGTCTATAATTACTTAACTAATAAAAGAAAAGCTTTTAAAAGGAAGACAAAGGGAAGACAAAATCCTCTCCTGCTCAGTGGTGATCCGAAGGAGACAGAACTGATTAAAGCCTTTTTTGCTTCCAGGTTCATTGTCATCAAACACTTAAAACAATACATCGCAATGGCACAGACTAAGATTTTTCTTTCAACAGAAATAGAGTGTATTAAAGAGTAGGTAAGACATATGTTTTCAAGTTGGCTGGGTGTGATGAAATTCACTATATCACAGTCTGAAGTGTGGCTGGAGTAATCCCAGAACCATTTGCACTTGTCTTTGAGAGCTTATAGAAAACAGACAAAGCCAGCAGTGTAGAGTTAGTACCCACTATCAAAGTGGGAGGGTAAAGAAAAGTGAAAAAAGGACAAAAAAGGGGAATTATTGTCCAGCCAGCTTTATTTGTATTAGCAGAAAAATGCTGGTACAATCTAAGTGCTTTATAACCAACTAGAAGATAACCAGGAGACCAATGTAGTCCAGTATGGATTTATCACAATCTAGGTTTGTGAAGATAATCTAATTGCTTTTGCAGCTGGGAAACTGGCCTTGGGGTTGCAGTGAATTTGTAAATGCTTTGGCATTGCTAAACTTCTAACATTTTCTCAGGTAACATGCTAAGGAAACATAGTCAAGACAGAATAGCTGCTGAATGCCCAACTGATTGGAAAATTATCATTAAAGAGTGATTCTTTTTTCCCTGTAAAATAAAAATCTGTTTGAGTGCAGTTCTATACTGACTCTGGTTTAATTTTTTAATTTTTTTTTTGCAATTTTGATAAGAAGTGAAGACTGGGCATGAAATTTACCATTGACAACAGGTTGGGAGTATTCACAAGTATGATAGAGGCCAGGCTTAGAAACTAACATGATCACAGCCAATTGAAACAATTTGGTGAGGAAAAATGCACTTCAATAAGGACAAATGACAAGCTCCACACTCAGCAGAAATAATCAACTGCCATAAATACAAGACAAGAAACAGATGATTAGACATGATTGGTACTGAAAAGAACCCAGGCATTTAATGGGCCACAACTGAACATGAATCAACTGTGTCACATAATTACCATAAAGAGAAAAACATTCTAGAATATGTAGACCGGATTGATGTCCATGAGGTTGGTGACATGATGTTGGATTCTATTCAGCACCAGTTTGAACTCTGTCAAGAGGAATTTGCCACAGTTCAAGAAGGATGTAACCCAGATGAATGGGGTTCAACAAGGAATAATGAATGTTATTACACCTGCAAAGGACTGACTTAGGACGACAAGTTAAAAAGGAGACAGAGAGCACATGCACTAATAATTAAATGTATAATAAAAGTGTTGTGAAAATAGAGTGGAAAGAAAATTTCTCCTTGGTAAAGATCAGGTAGATCCTTTTGGGTAGATCAGCCTGTCTGGGCATCACCTCGAGAGCTATTTTGTTTACATTATCAGTGCAAGCTTTCTACAGTACTAAAGTACAGGAATGTATTTTGGGGAAGATTATAGAAATTCCACTATTCAGAGCTGAAGAAGTAACTGTCAGGAATGGCAGAATTATAGCTGATCTTGCCTTTCAATAACAGGTGATTCTTTATGTTGAAGTATTTCCTTTAATTTTGGTTATGAGGCTTGCGAAAGAATCTCAATTTATTTCTGTGCTTGCTTTCTGCTGATCCAAGGGCATATCTTCATCTCCTTATCATTTGTTTTTGTGGTTTATTTGGAGATCTATTTATGATACACTCAGTGGAATTTTTTGTAAATAATTGTCCTTTTTATTCAAGAGCCATATAGCTAAGAAGATATGCTTAATGGTTTTATGAAAATGAATGAAGCAAAACTGATTTATGCTACACATGGTATTTTTAAATTGTCTTTTCAGAGTCTCTTGTAGAGAAGTTTGAAAGTGACTATGCTATACTTTAAATACATAACTTTATGTAATTTAATTCCTGGTCTTAATGATTCATTGGTTACAACTGGTGAATAAAAAACCAGAAAAGTACTGTTTGAAACTAATAATGAATTTCAGATGTACATAGTGATAGTAGCTCGTTATATTTGGCCTCATAATGTTTAATAAACCCTTACTTTCGATGTCAGATTTCCACATGCAGATTTTTTTATTCATCTGTAAAATTCTGTTAACATATCTGCAAATTCCTGTAGAAGGAAATATATACACTGTAATAAAAGACTTTTTTATGGACGCCTGTGGTATACCTCCTTCATTAGGAAAGGAAAAAAAAAGGCTGTGTTGGTGACAATAGTTCTTTTGATGTATAAATTTAATGAAGAGGCAGAAGATGTTCAATATAACCAAAAGAAAGCGGTATATAGCAAAATCATCCATGACTGGAACTGGTCTGAGGTGTTCTTCACAACTCCCAGCAATAGTACACAATTTCTAAGACTTGATAAGCATCTTTCACTGTTAAACTATAGCAGTTGGCAGAAAGGTGTGCAAAACCATCATTCTTCTTTTATAAATGGAAGAAGTGTGAAAAGGATGGCCTGAAGAGACAGAAATCAGCAGCAAGGCAAGTATATAATTCCTTAAAGCATCCTTTAATATTGTACATTTAAAATAAATGTTTTTCCTATAAGCATTTCACATTCATTTGCTTCACTTCATAATCTTGCAAGCTCACGTTCAGCCACTGAGCAAGTGCTAATTGTAATCTGGGAGTGTGCTATAAATATGCAACAGTCTTCTCTCTGAAGGACTGGGGATAAACACTATGTTGTTGTTTCTTCTGAAAATGAATAGAAAGCGTTGTTCTTATTATTTGATTTAGGAATGTATGGGCATATTTTTAGTTGTTTGTTCTACAGAGGTCTATTTGAGAACTCTATTTTAGTTTCTCTATGATAGTTTTCAATTTATCTTCAAAATGGCAAGCAGAAATAATTTGTATGTTTAGCAAAGTGAAAAAAAAGGCATTCTGTCAGTAAACTAAAGCAAATAATTCAGTTCTTTCTATACTTGAATGGTAGGAAGTTTAACTAGAGATGTGATCAGTTCAGCTCCAACTTCCTTGAAGAACTCTAACCCATCAAATCAAAATTGATGGGTCAGTGCTGACCAGACATTGCTTGTATCTGCCTCGTGCAGCTATTAAAAAAAGAAAACAACTGCCTCAACAGGGCTTCTTCCAAATGAAATCTCTGCAGATTGTACAGTGGTGAGATGAGCACGTTTCCCCACTGCTTCACAGAATCTGAAATGATTGCAGTTAGTCCAAGTAATGTCTGCAGGGGTATTTTTTAGAGAGTATTTTAAAATCAAAACCTGTGCCGACTGGGTGACTTATAAAAGGAAAAATCCATTTCAGGGAAGGGACAAACTGCTGTGTGTTCCCCACAGGCTAATTCTTGAAATGGGCTTTTGAAATTCTTTTGCATTTGAAATGAATGACAGTCATTCACCTGTTTGTTTAGCCTGAGTTTCACATTCAAAGAAGTGGATAAGTGCCATTTGAATAAAGTGCTCCAAAAAGTGTCCTTAAAGAGCCTCTAAGGATGTAAAATCTTTCAAATCAGATTTGGGGCATGAGTCCCTACTTGCAGAATATTATAGTTCATGCAGTGAATGTGTCAAGCCAATTCTCAGCACAAAACTGGCTCCTCTTTTCCTGGAGTGACTACAACAGCCCAGATGTTTATGTACCCAATAATTTAGCACATGCATTGTGACACATGTTAACACACTGCAACAACAAGATATAGTTTGGTTTTCTCCCTACAAACACATTTGAAAGACAACCAATTTATTTGTACTTTGCATGTGAAGTTATGGATTGGATGAAAATTTATCCTGAATGTCTACAACTGCTTGAATTGAATTTGGTTTAGAATATGGAATTAATCTCTTATCTGTGAAAAGGAAATGAAAAAAATTGTGAGAAAATTTCTGATGTGAATCATGAGAAGGGCATTCAGATTATGGCCAAGGAACACTAAAGTCTTCATTACTAGAAATGTACACTAAAGATACATCAAAGTGATTTTTAATACAAGACTTTTTTAAAGTGTTCAGTTGAGTTTGAATTCTAAGCAGAACATATTTTTGTCTTTATCTCACACTTTGGCTGCTATTTGCAATAACCGGAATTAAATGTATCATTGTAGAAATGTCCTTGAAACAGATTTTTCACTGGTCAAATATCTCATCACTCAGAAGTTACATTTTAATGAAGTGTTTTATAGACTTTATCATAAGTCTCTGCGTTCACCTATTAGTAAGATGAAATCATGTTAATAAAATTACGTGACTTTAAAATTAAGGATTAAAAGATATCATTATCATACGACGTTCTGTTTTTAATATTTCTGGTTATTTAAACATAATAATTCATACAACAATGTTCCCCTGGGGTGTGATTAGGGTAAGTTTTGAGAGTTAAAATTATATTTTTCCTGAAACAGCAGCAATATAATTTAAATGTTCTATCACCAGTAATTTGATTTGCTGTTCATTATAATAACAGTAATAATAACAAATTCAATTGCTATTAATGGAAATGTCATATGCACTTTCATAAAGGTTTTATTGTAATTCAGTATTAATCAGTGTATCATTAAAATAAAGTGTTATCATCTAATTTGTATTTATTCAAGCATAAAGGAAAAAAAATCTATTATGATGTACTGCACCATTATGCAATCTGTTGTTTTAATGGAAAACAAATTTGTTATATACTTGTGTATTTTTCTTACATTATAGTGGAGAAACATTGTTCTAGAATGTTCTAATTTACCTCATATACACCCAACAATATTGTAGTGGCAAGGTTAAATTTCATCAATTATTTCCTATTAAATCATCTCTTCAAAATCTTCAAGGTTAAACCATGTTGAAATAGCTTTCAGGACTGTGGTGCATCCCATCCATAATAAGGGAGTATTTTTATTTGAACAAGTTATCTTTATTAACACAGATAGTTGACTAAAGTACAGGTTGATACAGCAGCTTCTAACCTGCATGAGAGGTAAATTTCTCAATTTCCATAATTAATAATATAAGTTGTTCTTACTCATATTTTACATTCTCAGCTACAGTTACACAGGAAGGACTTTAAAACTGAAAAAAAGGCCCATGAATTTCACTGGTGTTTTTTTATTTTTGTAAAGTAATCATTGTGTCTCTATGGTGAACCATTTAGGGAGAAAAATAACAAGGTAATTTCAAATGTATAAATTCTACATTCATTCATTCATTGAAGATTGAATCAAAGTTCAACTGTAATACTACCATATTTCTTCCCCGTGAGGACGGTGAGGCACTGGAACAGGTTGCCCAGAGAAGCTGAGGCTGCCCCATCCCTGGAAGTGTTCAAGGCCCGCTTGGATGGAGCTCTGAGCAACCTGGTTTAGTGGAAGTTGTCCCTGCCCATGGCAGAGGTTTGGAACGAGATGAGCTTTAATGTCTGTTCTATCCTGAACCACTCCTTGATTCTATGAAATTACCTCTAAAAAATAATAACAGTCTGGATTATGTAGCCTTCTGAATTATTTTTGATTTTTGAAGAGTCTGACTTTTGCAGCAGATCCAGAACTTGGGGTTAAGCTATTCCCATCAGTCTGGGTAGAGTTGGGGTCTCTGAAATGGATGAGAAAGAAACCAAAATAAACACAAGCAGAGATCTACAGCTAGCAAAAGACAATAGCAAAGGAAGAGATATGTCAAAAAAGACAACAAAAGAGCACATTTGTACTTCATGGCTTTAGGCTCTGTTATATTTTCCCAGTCACAGTCACAGAAAAGCTTTTATTTAACATGGCACTTTTTCATACTCATTTAAGATGAAAAAGCACTTCTTGACAAAGAGGTGTATCTCATGTCTCTTTCTAAATTATTCTAATTCCATCTGCGAGCCAATAAAACTTCAATACTTGCCTGAAAACTTATTCACTTTGAAAATGATTGATGAAATATTGCTTCAGATGAGCCAGAAACCAGGATTCTTGCATGGATAGTGAAAATCCTGTGCCTGAAACCCTTCAAGCCATAAATCCATTTCAGTAATGTCTCCTATGTGATATTTGCCTGATTTTTGTAAAAGCAGAAGGCATCCCCAGAAGAATCATTCAGTAGGAGTGAGCATAAAAGATGACATCTTAAATTTGGGTTTCATGGGACCGCTGAAGGTTATTTTCTCCTACCTTCTTCTCAAAGCAGGATCAACTACAAACTGAGAGCAGGTTGCTCTAGGTCATCTTGTCCAGCTGAATCCTGACTGTTCAGTGACAGAAACCTCACAGTATTTCTGTACCCTGTGCCTCACAGAGGAAAAAACATATTCTGATTCCTAGAATTTTTCATGTTCAGCTTGTGCCTCTCTGCTCCTATGAGCCTGTGTGAGCTTCTGGAGTCACAGAAGCACAGAATCATTTAGACTGGAAAAGATCTCCGAGGTCATCGAGTGCAACCTTTGACTGGTCATCACATTGTCAAGTAGACCAGAGCATTAAGTGCCATGTCCAGGCATTTCTTGAACACATCTAGGGATGGTGTCTCTGCAACATGCCTGGGCAGCCCAGTCCAATGTCTAACAACTCCTTCCATGAAGAAATTCCTCCTGATTTCAACCTGAACCTCCTCTGGTGCAGTTCGAAGTCATATCATCTTGTCTTCCCACAACTTAACTGGGAGAAGAGACCACTCCCCACCTGACTACATCCTCCTTTCAGGGAGTTGTATAGAGTGAGGTCTCCCCTGAGCCTCCTTTTCTCCAGGTTAAACACCTCTAACTCCCTCAGCCACTCATCACAGGATTTACTCTCTAACTTCTCTAACTCTGGTTTCCTTTTTTGGAATGTTTTCAACTTCATCTTTGCTGTAACAACCCACAACCCACCAGGCAGTGAAGGCAACAGTAAGCTTCCTCTAAGCCATCTCTTCCTTGGTCTGAACAAGTCCAGCTGTCACTTACAGCATGAGTAACACTTCATTCTCCCAGGCTCTGCCACTAAGCACAGGCACCAAGCAGCATGAGAGCAAACCCTGACTCTAAAGAGAAAGTTAAAAAATACACCTTGAACTTTTGGTTCCCTCATTTTTCAGCACACACACACATTTGCTGCCAACAGACCCAAAGAAATCTTTTTTGTGTCACCAGTATCATAGAATCACAGAATGGTTTGGGATAGAAGGGACCTTGAAGATCATCTTGTTCAAAGCCTCTCTGCCATGGGCAGGGATACCTTCTACTAGACCAGGTTGCTTAGAGCTCCATCCAACCTGGCCTTGAACACTTCCAGGGATGGGGCAGTCACAGCTCCTCTGGGCAACCTGTGCCAGGGCCTCACCACCCTGATGGCATTCCTAATATCTGATCTAAACCTACCCTCTTTCAGTTTGAAGCCATTGCCCCTTGTCCTGTCACTCCAGGCCCTTGTAAAAAGTCTCTCTCCATTTTCCTGTACACTCTCTTCAGCTGCTGGAAGGCTGCAATGAGGTCATCCTGAGGCCTTTCTTTTCCAGGCTCAACAATCCAAATTTTCTCAACCTTTGCTAGTAGGAGAAGTGCTTGTGCCCAGCTGAGCTGAGGTTTTCAGAGACCCATAGCTGCATGCCCTGGCAATAAGCCTATTTACTATCTGGATAGCTTCTCCTGTCTTTCACCTTTTCTGTAATTCCTTTTTGTCTATGAACACATTCAAGATGCTCATAGTGAATCAGGGCAGGGTTTTGCCAGGCCTGTTGGGTTTCTGCCCATTAGAATAGACCATTTCTGTGTCCTGGGGCGTCTTTCCATGAAGGAAGATGCTGTGCCTATGCACAGACCTACTGAGAGATTTCCAGGCACTGATCTGTGCAGTAAATGGGTCTGTATGGTCAACCAGCATTTTGTTTTCAAACTGGAGCTGTGAGAAGAAAGGGAAATCACATTCTCTCCGCCCCTTTCTAACACACTGATATCAGAGTTCCTTGCAGATGTGAATTAGGGGTAATTACAGGCAGAACTTTTCACTTTGAGACAAATTCTGCACATTTATATCAGTAATCCCCATATGTTTAAGTACTTCCTTCACAGTGAATAATCAGGTGCTGTTACTAATAAACAGTCATCTTCAGATCATAGATGGGCATTGGGAAAAGTGTTTTAAAGCTATTATTTTTCTCATGGTGCAGCATTAAGTTATATAACCATCATCTTTAGTTGTACTGCCTCCTTATTGATTTAAAGCATGAATTTCAAACATATATATATGTGTATGTATATATACAATGATATATCTCAGCTGGTGTGCCGCTTCATTCCAGTCACCAACACCAAAGGGAGTTTTTGAATTAATGTAGACCATTAGTAAATCAAAAAAGCAATTCAATACAGCACAGCAGGGAGTAGATGCAATATCCACAGCACTGGAAAAATATTTTAAGAAGGGCAGTTGTTTGTTAAGAGCTAGGGAATTCAGAAAGACAATTTACCAGAATGCTCTAATAAAGATCAGAATTGTGCTGAACAATAATAAAACCCTGAACTGAACAATAACAACAAAAAAAATCCAGCAAACATCTCTAGAAACCTATAAAGTAAAATGACATATTCTCCCAATCCAGGCCGTTGATCATAACCTTGGTCAAGGATAGATCTAAGAATTTTATGCTGCTCTGTGCCTTAAACCTCAAGGTACACCCATGAAAATACCTAAGCACTGCAGCACAGAACTTTTAGTCAGCTAACTTTGAAGTACACGCTCTTAGAGCCTTGTTTAGACCCTGGACCATTGTTATGGGGCATGCAGGAAACACTCGGGTCTTGACATTGTACACAACATTTCCAACATGCTGCCAACGAAAGGTAGAATATACAATAAAGATTTTTTTTTTTTTAATTTCCCGTTTTAAAAACTGGATTGCAGCTGGAACTTACCCATTTCAATCAGGACTGTAAAGAGGCTTTCCTGTATCCTAGGGAAACACCATCTGGAATTTCTTTTAACAGGAATACATGTTTTTCCTTTCTTTTTTTCCTTTTTTTTTTTTCTTTTTAGCCCTGACTTGAGCAGAATATTGCAATGTTTTGAATTCAAGTTCAAGAGACTACCCAAACTTTCCACTTCTCACAAAAACAGCTTCTCATTAATAAGTCCCTCACTGTTTTTTGCAGCATTAAAGGAACTTCTCAGTTCTTGCTTCCCTGAGTTCAGCTTGGAAGCTGGCTGGATGTCAGAGGATGATTGAACCTTCTCACAAATGTGTTTGCAGCCTGTTGAGAAGGCACATAGTTTACTGTGTACAAAGTAAAACTTCTACTTCATATTCAGAATAATTTACATAGCTCATATTTTGGTAATCAAAACAAAATATCTGGAAAGCATTTCTAGCTACTAAGAAGGGCAGAAGAAGTCAACATGGTTTTGACCAACTAAAAGGATGAAAAAAGAGATAAAAACCATGCTGGGGATCTGTGCATTGTCCTGAGTAGAGCTAGACATCTCCTCTGGAAGCTGATGGCTACTTCATGCACATTTCTTCTGGGCCTAGCCAGAACTCCTGCTGGCATTTTCACTTTACCAACAGTAATGGCAGATGAATGAGTGAATGAAATCTAAAAATGTACTTTTCAACAAAGTAACCCTTTACATCTACTTCCATGGCATGGCACAGCACTATTTCTCTCAGTGGAGTCCTAAAGAGACAGAAGAGAGGCAGGTATATCTTTTATCTCTTCAATCCCCGGTGTTTCTGGGACAAGCTATTCCACCATTAATGTCTTAGAGTTATGCTAGCGGAATATGAGTGAAAATACTGATTTAGCAAACCTCTACTGACTCATAGAGGCAGATGAGAGAGACTTTCTCTCCATTGAGACAAAGCATGCAGGCAATGATTACAGACAACTTGGCTGTGTACATGACTATGAGAGGGTTCATTTTTGTGTCATGAAAGGGGTTGTTATGCTGTGTCCTGGTCTGAGCTGCGACTGCAAAGCACTCTCAAGTTTAGATCTTACATGATGTCATGTATTCCTTGAGTTTAATATTTATTGCTCTTTGTCAAACAATAAGATTATTGTTAAAAAAAGAATACAGATAAATCAGAAAGTCTGAGAGCTGACAGATACCTCAGGAAGAATGGATATTCCAGATATGGCACTCCATACCTTTGAGAGACAGCACATTGACTGAGATTCTCATCATTTATGGTGACTCCCTCAGCTTCCTGGTCCTGATGAATTCCAGCTGCTCTGAAGTTCTGCTGGAGCCTACAGTGCCCAAAGAGGTACCACTGTTCCAAAGCAGTGAAATGCAGCTCTGCTTCTGCTTGTCTTTTTTGTCACTCTATCACTTCCTCCAGCTTTCTCTCTCTCTCCTTGGTTTTAAGACAAATTACCTGCACTCTTTTAAATTTAAATAAATCTAACCTAAGCAGGGGCATATACCATCAAACAAAAAGAAAAACCACCGCCCCCAGGACTTTACGTGGTGTTATTTTCACTTTTTTCAGACATTTTTATCAGATCATGAGGGAAGAGTTAGTAGGCAAAGAAACTTAACAGGTTTCTGATATTTTTGCCAATTTGTACCCCAAAGCTTTTTCTACCTGACCAACTGGTTCATTCCAGCTGGAAGTGCATTTTTGCTGCTCTGCTTGAAATCTTTAAAAAATTGTAGATATGTTTGTGTTTTGTCTCACTGCTTCAGTTCAAGGAATCCAAACAGCAAAAGAGGAGACTTTGTACCCAGATTATCTAGTCTTGAGATGTCTAATCTGTAGGAGATATGAATAAGGGACTGTTCATTGTCATCCCTCCCCCACCTATGACTGTCTCATTTCCTGCTATAAAGCAACACATTGTCTATTAAAGAATTATATTTACATTTTCCCAGCTTCAGTCTGGACAGTGTAACCATTGATTTCGTGTGAGGGAACTCCTTGCCAGAACAGTGGGACAGTCTCCATGAGTCTTTAACTGAACTTCAGTAACAACCATGATGATGAAAGTGACATGTCCTACTCAAATATGCTACAGAATTAGTGCAAGGATGTCTAAGTTTGGTACATGTCATTTCATACTGTTTGATTCCAGCAGGCTGGAGGGTAACTCCTTCTCTCCAATGCAGTCCCAAGAGCCTTTTCATCAGCTCTAGAGCTCAAATTAATTGGATAATCATGAAAAGGTTAGTCTTCCACTTTGAATCAGACTCCCTGAAACAAAATCTATATTGATCAGAAAAATAAATGTAGGAAAACCAGCTGGTTAATTTGAAAGCCTACATGAAGTATTCAGAAGTGAGAAATACAAATCTTCCCTCTTTTCCTTGCAGACATTTCACTGACTTTCCATAGAGAAATTCTTATCTGTCAGGAAAGCAATTATCAGATTGCACATTGGGAAAGAAGTCAATTTTTCTTCTTCTTCAATACTCTGGGCAAGTCAGCTCCCTATATTTCTTCCCTATCTTTTGATATTTTCACACTGGAAGTGTACATCTAGACTGAAGGAATATCAGCCCCTAATTCCAATAGAGGGCACTTAAGAAATGGGTGGCTACTTAGACTGGGGCCAGTGATAGGTTTGGATTGTTCTGTTACCTACTTGTCCACCAGTGCAGCAAGTCTCCAGTTTTGGTTCAAAAATCATAAATTCAAGAGTGATTCTTTTGAACATAAATCTATGTGCTATACATGTCTTATTATGATAATTCTGTATGTAATGTTTTCAGAAATAATCTCCTACAAAAAAAGATATTTTCCTTCACCAAAGAGCTTTACAGAATTCCTGAGACAACTGACACATCTTACACATGTATTTCAATTGCTTATCCCTTAAAGACCTAATTCACACATCTCCTAGTTTAACAGGGTGAAACAATGGCTTTTGTGTATTTATCAAAAAGAAAATTCAAAGAAATATTCAAAGAATCACCTATTGCTTGTTGATCCATCTTTTGCATGACAAATTATTTATCATTAATTGCAGTGTGTCTCCTGTCACATAAAATGTTTAAATTTTAAAGCAAGATTTTATGTGGGATTAGTTCCATAAACCCTGATATATGCAATTCTTCACAGTAACAAGGTTTCTATGAGGAAAAACCTACTAGCAAGAGTTGCAGATCAATGCCAAGCTTTTTGTGGCTGTTTAATAGCATTTTAGAGGCTTTTAAGTCAAGCAAAATATGAAGCCATCTTTATCAGACATAGAAATAACTCTTTAATTTCACCCTCTCAGAGAGTGCTAGATCTAAAAGAAGAGTATATCATTGTAGAAATATAGTACAAGAGGTAAAGTTAGGGGTTCTTTTGGTCTTTGGTTTGTTGCTTTGTGGGGTGGGTTGGGTTTTTTGGTGTTGGTGGTGGTTTTTGTTTTATTTTGGGTTTTTTTGCATAGGACTTCACACTGTTTCAAAAGGAATTAAGAATTCCAAAGACTGCACTGGAGACATTTGGAAGATTCCCTTCCTTATAAATACCTTAGGTCCCTTTTCACAGCCTCAGCAAAATATTTTGTGATAGATGAAGTACATAAGATCAAATAGACTCTGTAGTTAACATTCTGGAGTCACTAGCATCTTGATTTTCATAGTATGTCTCACTTTTTCCAAAGAGGGTTTGCCAGTGTGGGAAAGGTGATCAGGAGTTGTTTGTTTAAGGATGACATTTTATTTCCTGTGAAACAAGGAAAAACAGTAGGCAGAGTCACTCATTCCTCTTACATTCATGCAAGTAGCACATACATGCTGCAACAGGGGGACCACACAGACCTCCTAGTTCAAAATGACACTATTAAAAAAATTACACTTGTAAAATGAATGACAAAGGACTCTTTGAATCTCTACATCTTACAGTTTCTAAAATCAAGGTAAGTAGAATTGCTCCCCAGAGCAATTGTAACAAGGAAAAAAAACAGTCTTTACCAAAACCTTTTTACAGACAATTTTATCTCAAAATTGAGAGAAACTTTCATTTTCATTCCAAGCTGCTTTCTTCTAATGCTTTCACACTGTAACTACTTTAGTATCTTTTTTTTAAGGTTTAAAAAAAAAAACCTCAATCCCAAGACTAGCAGCATTCCTAATAACCTTTTTTAGCTAGAAATTGCCATTCTCAGCATTTTCTCTCCTTTAAGACAACAGAAGATTTCTGACCAGGGCCATATTTACACAACACAAGTAAAATCATTCGATGTAGACTGGGTAAGGCTACTTGATCCAAACTGTGCTGTAGTCAAAAGGAATACTGTCATTCTTGCAGAAACAGAAGTCAGCCTAGAAAATCTGCCAAAATGTAGTGGGCATTCACTATCAGTAAAGTGTTAAATTTTGATTTTACAGTGGGGTGGGAACACAAATTTTTGCATAGATTTATGTTTGCATTTTTCTAGCTACTGAAATAAAACTAATCATTTTTTTTGCTCTGATAGGGTTTCTTTATACTTGTATTATCTTTTTCCTGATTATACTTTCTGTGCAACATTTATATTCTTGATACCCGCTATTTAAAATAAATGGATTAACCATGGGGTAAGTTACTAATTGTTATGAATAAGAGTGGAAAAATAGAGTCCTTTGAAGACATTGTCATTTTAATGACTTCATTTTAGCCTTATCATCATTTAAAATCGATAAATGAAAGAAATACAAAGTATAAGATATAAACAGGTTGACAAGTGCATGACAATAAGAGATACTGAACATTATATTACTTTTTACTGTATTTCTAAATAGAACTATCAATCAAAGATTATTCTATGGAAGACTGATATCAAATCCAGATACAATAAAAGATTTGACAGGTACATTTTTCATACTCTGCTACCTCTTTATCATGTACAGTCTGCTTTTTGAAGTCATTACTGGCTGATTCTATTATATATCCAGTCATTTGGCCCATGAACAGCCACTAAAGATTAATTTTGGCATTCAACTCAGTCTTTACATGTGCAAGCTGAATTCCAATTATGTTCTCTTTGTTTATTTAGAAGTGCAACAAAAAACAGACCTTAAATTCTTGGATATTTTTTCCTTTTTTTTTTTTTTTTGCTAGAGCATATTTTTTGGCCAACAAATATGGCAGTTTCTTATACATTAGTATTACAGGCCAGTAGTTAATCACAGTAAGTTATTCACAAGTACCCTGACAGATGATCCTTCTACAGCATGATGTGGCTCAGGAGTTCTTCTATAGAAAGATATAAAAAAAAGTTGAGATGATTGATAAAGGACCGAGAGGATTTCACCCTTTCCCACAGGTAACACCTCCATGTGTTCAGCAAGAAAAGAAACAGATCAACTAACAAAGGAGTGAGTTGGAGAGAAGCTGGCAGTTCAGTTGGTCCTAGGAGTGCTCAAGTAAATTAATCAGTGAATTGTAACATGAGATAAAGAGGCAGATGTTAGCCTTCTTTAGTGGTATTATGTATGTAAACTAAAACAGCTACACAGACAAAATTGTGGAACATTCAAGTAGGACTTTACTGACAAATTAATCAATAGCCATAAACAGTACCCAAAGGAAACACTTCTTTGTGACACATTTTGGAAAGACTGATTTTAACCTATTTGCTGACTCTGAAAATGGTGGCTGAGCTGTAATATCAAAGGAGAAAGATGTCTGAAACACACAGGCTTGAGAACGGCATCTTCCATGCAGGGTTACACATTAAAGTTTGATGCATTAAAGTTAGGAAAATGTTCAGTCATCAGGATAGTCTAAAAGTAAACATGTAAGACCAGTGCTGACATTGTTACAGGTAATGAGACACAAAAACTTTTCTTCAAATGAAAGTTATTTGGAGAATGGTCTGCCATCAGTACGGAATGACTGCAGGGATTTTATGCAATGAATAGCCAAGGGACAGGACAGAAGGAGGGCTGCATTGTGCTAGAGCATTGCTCAGGTGTCAGGAGGAACAAAGAAACATGAGGTGGTGAAGGCACAGAGTGGATTTCCAAATGCCTGTAACATCTTAATCAGGTTTACATAGGAAGTTAGGTTCTACAGTGCTTATCTGAGCTGAACAGAGTTGCTGAACTTTCTCTCCTGAGCCTTTAGTTAAACTGTGAGGATTTGAACAGCACAAGCAAGTTCCCTCAGTGCAGAATATGAATGAAGGCAAATTCCCATCAGGGAAAAGGTACTGATTTTTTCTTTTCTATTTAAACATTACACTCCTTTTGTAAAAAACACTCTGGGCTAAGTATGCTGGCATAATACTTGCTTTAGGTCAAAAACCGTCTACACATAGTTTTACTTTTAGCGATGAATAACTCTGTATTTCTCTTTTCAACCATTCCCTCCCCAAATTCCATTCATAGCAAAAGTTTCAGGAGGAAAATCAGAGGTATTAGGGCTTCTGCCACTCTTACTATGCCAGAGAGTTTCACAGCAGGAATTTGTAACAGAGAATCCTGTTAATCATCCCCACCAAAACCACATAGTTTCCATTATGGTAGAAGTGTAACCTGGCATGTGAACAGGAACAAACTGAAGCAAATTCAATACTGTTTCTGGGTCTGTCGAAAAGAGAGAGCAAAGTCTATCATGTGTGTAATCTGAGTTCCTGAGCCACTGAAGGGGAGCCATCCTCTCTCGGGAAGCCCTGAAGTAACACTCATGAGGCAGTGTGCTTAATTTCAAATATGCCACTTAACATCAGGGCCTATTATCTTCACCACAACAGTGCTGTAACATAACTATATGACCTCTTCAGCATTCATAATAAGGCTGTCTGCATGGTTATATGTTGATATTTCATCTGAGGCTAAAATGCGCTGATGGAAAAGCAGCACTCATGCTGAATTTTCTTTTTTTTTTTTTGTTTCGTTTGTTTTTTTACCATAAGATTTTGGCTTTAGATACTGCAGATTGTTAGGCTTTTATTCAGTCTTTCTGTGTTCCCAGGTGTGCTACCCCTTCACTGAACTTTAGGAGTCCTAGTTTATCTGAATTATCTGTGTATTATATTTATTAATGTATTTATATAAATACCAGAAGTAATTCTATGAACTAGCAATCTGACAAAACAGCAGAAGCTATCCAAGGCCTTTCCTCTAAGCCTTAAGTAGTTTAGGTACTGGGCTGAGGAGACAAACGGCTTTATCTCAGCCATTATCCAGTTGCTAGGTCTAGACCCCAGGATACTCAGCTACCTTGACCACTGAGGAGGAAGAGTTTCCACTTACCATGTTCTTCCCCTTTCCACACAGTCATTGCATCCTGTCCAGACTTGGTAAAAGGGCTATTGGAATTTAATTTTGTTTCACTATTTTATTAAAAAAGGAAAAAAAAAAAGATTGCAAGCAAGTAATTTTTTTTCTTGTTGGATACACAATACATTTTATTGTACATATTTATTTGCAAGTCCTTTAACTGAATTTGCTTATCAGAAGTTATCCTGCCAACATCTTGTTCTGCATTCAAACCAAACCCCTGAAGCTACAGAAGTAAATATCACTTACGTATAACTGGTTTCATTTGTGAAATTTCTATCTAATAAAATACAATTACGTTTTGTCTCACAATACTGCCAAGTAAAGGTTAAATTAAGAGAAAACAATTAAAGTCTGGTTTATTGACATTTGAAAACAGTTATGAAAAAACATCTTATTCAGCCACCCCTGCAGGGCTCCCTACGTTTCTGAGACAGGATCCCAAACTTCATATGAAGCAGAGTTTCCTGGGATAATGTAGCAGAAGCACCTGTGGCACCCATAAGGTTTGAAACCAAGTGAGGACTACTAAACATGCTTTTCTTGATCACAAGCACATTAAAGTAGGGAAATCTGTGACTGCATATAAGAATTCTACAGCATTGTAAGAGTGCTAACAGTGTGATTTATATAGACACCTAAACATGAATATATAAAAAATACACAGCCACAAAGAGGCAAACAGAGATTGTGTAACTGCACAACTGGGGTGCAGGAAAATATGTTCAAGCAGTAAAATCTTCAAGGCAAGAACTAAGGGTTTACAGAAGTCAATAAAGATGTGTGATGAATCCAAAATGGATGAACAGGACAGGTACTGATGGAACCAGAATAAGCAAGAAAGGTTTCTGGCACAAAAAGAACAAACTCTGATCCCACAAATAGGACGCATTATGTCAAGAGCAGATGAGATAATCCTCTTTCCTTCTGGGGAGGGGATGAGCAGCACAAGGGGGAGGATGAGGGGAGCTCATTGGCTAAGGCAACAAGGACCATCAGCACTGACTACTCAGTGTCAGCTCCCTGGAGTTGGATACTCGAAGCCCACTCAGGGTGTCAGTGTTGAGGACTGACTGCTTTGAACATGTATTGTTGACAAGTGAAAGTGATTAAGAGCCAACCACTAGCTGTGTGACATCAACAACTGACAATCAAGTGTTGGTTTGCTGAAAGTGGCCAAACTCATTAATTTTTCAAACACTCCATAACAATCTCCAATTTTCTAACTGATTCAAAGGCACATGCATATATAATATACACACCCATGTACCATGTATATATATATAAAAAACATACATATGTATAATCTTTGTAAAATAATATGTACAAGATATTTACATTACTGTGCATATATATCAACCAGCATAGAGCAGTACCCTAAAACATATCTATAAACACTACAAATATTCTGTCTTTCAGGGCCTGTTGTCAGGTCTAATTTGCCAAAACCCAAGGGTTGCAAGTGAACTTTAGAAATAGAACCTGAGGCACATAGAATCAGAGGCTATGTAGGACTTAAAAAATTCCAAAATTATGTTCACTAATACAAGAATTATTCAGAGCAGTAGTTATGCAAAGCAGGACTCTTACTAGCAACAAAAAAACCCCAAAACTCTCTAAGTTGTAGCAAGAGTCTCTGATTGAACACTTATCATGGTAGAAACAAGCACACCATAGGAAAGTGATTTGGAGGTCGATATACTTCTATCCTACCACAGAAATCACTGGTTTTATATTAGATATTTTTATTTATTTTGGTTTACCAGTCTTGGAGTAATTAAATGAAATAATGACCGCAGCAGAACTGGATCCATTTCAAATTAATCAATAATGTAATAGTTTCTATTTATTTCTTAATCCCTCAGCACAATATAAGCATGTCTACTTTGTTTCCTAGAATTCCTGACTACATTTTACAGGATGAACACACATGACACAATATTTAAAAACTCACTCCAGGCAAAATTCAATTCTGAGAAAATCTCGTTCTCTGCTCTTTATGGATTGTTTTAAATCTAGCCACAATTTGGATGCACATAAATGAAATTTTAAATACAATATTCTGAAGTGCCCTGGATTTTTTAAATGGTTTGTTAGGTATTATTGTCTCTGAATCGCTTCACAAGTGGAGAAACTCTCAAATTTTAAATCTATATTTCCATTGTTTGGCAGAGTTCATAATGATTGATAATGGCAAAAAGTGCCATTAAGATGAAGAAGTTCCTATTAGATAGACTGAACTCTGTAGCATAGATTATTTTTATAGCTTCCTAGAAATTCATGGAATATTTGAAAATATGCCTGCTAAAGTAAATCAGCCTGATTAAAAATCCAGCAAGAGGGAGTCGAAGCCAGTGAGAATGGAGTCCTTGCTGTCGATGCTGGCCCTTGCTCTAGATACTCTCAGGTGAAATACCTGTAGGCTTAAGCCTGATCTTGTTGGAGGAAGTTCAGAAGAGAGTAAAGAACTGAGGTAAGAGCTCTCCAAAAAGTCCTAAAATGTAGCTTATTGGTTGAGCAATTTTACATGCAACTTTGTCAGTTTTATTTCTACAGACTTATATAAATATTGCAGTAATTCCTCTTTCCCATGATCAGATATTAGCTTCAATTACACCTGTAAATGGGTCCCCAGAGATCAGTGCTTGCCTTTATTTCATAATGCTTTTGCAAACATAATACAACAGAGTTTTATGCTCTCTCATTTCTATCCCTTTGTGGTAAAATAGGCATTCCATGTAACCTCAAAGCAGAAATGAGCAATACTGATAAATCATAGTTTTTGTAATAACTTTTGGTTGTTATATGCTGTAAGCAAGAGAGAATATGGTTTTCCCTTCTGCCATTTGCAGTTAGCCTGAGAGTTTACAATTTCTTTTATTGTCAGGGCTACTACATGTTATATATTACATGTAACTGTGGACTAGACCTTAGGCCTCATCTTGCATTTATCTTCACGCTTACTATAGGCAAAGAAGGAAGAATAAATATAGAACACATGATGATGCAGAGAAATTATGACAAGATGTTCCTTAAGGTCCCTTCCAACCGAAATCATTCCATGATTCTAATGGAGGGTAAATTTAGGTTAAATATTAGGGTGACATTATTTTCTGTGACTGTGGTGAGGCACTGGCACAGGTTGCCCAGAGAAGCTGTGGATGCCCCTGGAAGTGTTCAAGGTGAGGCTTGATGGAACTTTGAGCAACATGGTCTAGTGGAAGGTGTCCCTGCCCATGTCAGGGCATTGGAATTAAAGGTTCTTTAAGTCTCGTTTCAATCTAAACCATTCTTTGTCTGATTCTATGAAATAGTGAGAGGGTCATGAAAATACCTTCATTCTAGTCTTTCACTTCACAGTCACAGAACACAAAAGAAAAAAATACATTAAAAACCAAAACCAGCCAACCAACGACAACAAAAAAATACACTGCAAAAACCAAACCTCACAAAACAAAACAAGAATAACTCATGACATTGCATGATGACCTTGATCCATAGGGCTGATTAAACTCTCTGGAAAAAGACAAGGGTCTTTTAAATGTTCCCAAACAGATAATAAAGCTCTAACAATTCAAAACTCTAATTTTTGAAAGAAGAGTATGTAGTATATATTACCTGCTATTGGTCTTTAGAACAAGAATCCATTATATTCAGTTTCATCATTATATGTCAATTCCAGTAGCTATAGAATTTTTTTTTTTTTAAAGAATGACAAACAAGTCATATTAGTATTCAATGGCAGGTAAATGCCTAAATACATTAAAGGTTAGTCTTGACTATTTGACTTCCAGACAATAGATCCCCAAACACCCAAATTTAAGATGAATGAATGTATAAAACTTTAGCAATAATGGCAATTAAAAGCAGCCTGTGAAATATATATATAGTTAACGATATAAATAAATGCTATTAAAAAACTGTATAAGTGAAAGAATTTCAATTTGGACAAATCCAAGAAGACAGATACAAAGTTTGAGACATAAGGAGAATGAGAGGAAGATGATGATAAAATTAGCCAAAAAAAATCATGAATTGCAACACAAGGAGAGTGTAATTTCAAAAGAAAAGTCAGGCATGAATGACTCTGGAATCTGGCCTGTACCTTGAGTTAAAACTTCCAGAGTTTTTTTTTAGTATCTGTTATACTTCCTTCAGCATTCAGTAATAGTTTAGATACAGCTACAGTTTCACCTGTTTCAAAACATAATTTCATGACGTTCTCTTTAGGAAAGTTGTTAAATTTACCTCTGAATCAACTGCTTTCAACTTTCTCAATTCTATTTGCCACTGCTGTTCTCAATACAGTTATTTAATTTCATTTTCTGTCACCTTCGAATATAATAAGCAATCTCCCTTTCATGTCTTGCTTTTCTTAACCCTGAGTCTCATTTTGCACTATGGTCTTGCAAATACATGTAACAGTTGCATTTCCTTATCTTAAATTTTCCATGTCTCAATCTCTTTTTCTTAGCTATCAGTATCATTTCACACAGTCATCTACACATCATCAGAGAAAGAAGCTTCTCATAGAAGCAAATCTCTAATTTAAACTTGATCTACAAGATATTTTGGAGCAGATGGGTTTTATTGTGTCTCCTTGGCCTGAATCTGAATGAATCACTGAGTCGTGCAATGACTGGGGTGTTTGCAGTAATTGCTTGTTGATTTTCTTTTGACCATTTGAGGCTGAAAGCACTTTTGATTTCTTTATTGTACATTGGAGGAAGGTCACTGATTTGATTTGTGATAGTGTTCCATTCTGCTGTTAATGTTTGTTTCAAACACAGTGTAAATGTTTGCTTTATTATGTCTACAAGACCCCTTATAATTGACATTTAAATTGTAATCAGTGCATTTATCTCAAATTGAAGTTTCTCAAAATTAAATAGTTTTATCGAGGGAAATAGACAAGTATTTGTAAATTGTGATAGTCTAAATACTCATTTTAACAATTTTAGAAGGCAGGAGGACAAAGTACACTTCAGCCAAGTAATAACAGTGCAATATTTTGTCTGAGAATATTAATATACAATGTTCACTATTAATTTTGGATGAGGTGCAGAATGTCTATACTAGCTGCTTTTTGACAAAATACATAATATGAGAACCATAAATTGGCTTTTTTTCTTCTCTTGTGTGGGAAATAGAAGCCCTGGGACAATACTACCCGGACCCCACTTGGCTACATAGTTCAGCAGTAATGTTCCACATAAAAACACAAGCATGGTGAAGCCCGTGTCACATATTGAGTGCCTTCTTCCAGCCCTGTCCTCTCAAAGACAAATCTTACTGTAACATTTTCCTTCCAAGCCAATTCTTCTTAATGTTACAATAAAATGGCAATGAACACTCTACTGCTTCCTAACACGATTCCTGGGTTTGTCCATGTTCAGTTTGATGACAAGTTGTAACACAAAAGTTAACAAGCTGTGGGGTTCCTGCATGATACACACTCAACTTCACCCTAGATTCTCTGGAACATTAAAGCTCGAGCAAGCAGAGCTAAAGGGGTCCATAACCTTTCTCCTACTGCTTATTATTTTGCTTTATCTTTAACCATCTGTGTCATCATCTTCTGACTCCAGCATGTCCCTAGTGTGACATCCCCTCCTTAGGAGGAAGGGAGCATCCAAGATGCATAGGTGCTTGTAGTCAAAAGGAAAAACAAAAGTCAAAGGGTCCACTAAAGATTACAAAGTTTTATTAGTAAATTACACACTTGGCATGGAAATTGATATAAGTTAGTCCCTGATTGCCTATATAAGCACACAGCATTGAGATCTGGATAAAGCAATAGGATGAAAGGGAAAAGAGAGAGACAGATGAATTAGGGGGAGACAGAAAGAGGGGGAGACAAAAAGAAAGGAAGAAAGGGAGAAAGATCGTCACTCCTGGCTGCAGCACTGATCCAGCTGTGGTGTCCAGGGTCCTGTGCCACCCAAACACCTGGGCTTTAATGAGATACCTTTTTTTAGATAAGTTTTCCCCACCCTGGAGATGTTTCTCAGTTTCTATGCAAATTAGTTCTCACGTATAATCTGTTCTTCTAGACCATTCTGGAAATGGGTCAGAAGCTTCAGGGGTCTTTGGTGGTCTTGTTCACCCTGATGTGGTCCATGCCCACTTCTCAACCTCACTTCTGCCCTTGTGCTGTGCTGTGTTGTGCTTAGCTCCAGGAGCCAGAACAAGGATGTTTGTCCCAGAAAAGTGTTGCCCAAACTCCCTGTGGCCCCTGCTCCAGCCACATTCTGTTCTTTCTCACAATGTATTATTGCCAATAATCCTTGGCTGTTACTACCAACAGTCTTTGGTTGGCTCCACAACAATCTGGCCATCAGCATTTAAGACATACTCATTAACATCGTTTAGGCTTCTGCATTCACTGCTAAAAGTGGGAAGGCTCATTTTCAGTGTGACTCTCGTAGCAGTTGCCAATGACAGAAGTGCAGCTGGAGTCTGCAATGTGTAGATTCTTTTGCAAAATAAATAGAAAAGACTCCTTCTCCTGTTTTTAGAAAACTGTTTTCTTTCTTCTAATCCATTTCAAATCAATTTCTTCTCTATTTTCAAAAATAAAAAATCCCACTCTTTGGGAATCCTCAACTATGTTTCAGCTGGTATGGAAAGTAGAGAAATTGTCACATCAATTTTGCTAAGGTGAGCTTTTCTCATATAACTCTTTGAGAAGAGTGGTCTATTCCATAAGTGTGTATGTGCCCATCTACATGTGTACACTGTGTTGCAGAAATTACTAGCTCTGGACATCCTCGACTGCTCACCTGTACTAGATTAGATGAAACAAAAGATGTCTTGTAGTGGCCTATTTAGCCTGAATTGGATCAAGGAATGCTCACAGAGTTTGAGAAGAAAACAAGCCTCTAGCTCAGTTGACAATTATGTTCTTTCTTGTGTAGTACACCTGTACCCAGAGGCTGCAAGCCTTCATGCCTTGTTATGAAGTCATTTCTGTGTCACAGTACTTCAAAAGAATCTTTGACGGGAAGTCACATTTTCATTGCCACAAGGGTTAGACTCAGCCACATGAACATGGAGCAAAAAAGGAGAGATCTTTTGACAGAGTCCTTATGTCCTATGATAAAGCAATTGCTGTCTAAACACCTTTTTGTTTTTTTTTTTTAAATAACTTTGATTTTCTTTACCAAATCAATGCACAAACTGTAAAGTGAGCATATGACTCATGCACTTCACAGCAAAATCCTGGCATCTTTTCATGAATACAGTTACAATCATAATCTGCTGTCATATATATAATAGAAACATAGAAAAATACTAATGAAAGCATCCAAAAAATATTCAGAAATATGGATAAATGCAAAATCCTGCATGCAGCTGTCTCGATTTAACTTTTCCCCTCAGCTACCTAGAAGAAAGAGATTATTTCATTGGTGTTTGGCTGTCAGCTTGGCATCTTAGTGAAAATACCTTTCACTTCCCATTCCCTTTTCGAAAAGTTCCCAAACATGTACCTTTGATGCTAAGAAATATATTACGTTAATCACTGTTGCAGACTTTCATGATAGTGAATTATGTTTTTCATATTTTGGCAAAAATATTCTATCATGTCAGATGTTTCCTGTTTACTACAGTTCATAAAATTTGCGTGGAACAAAATTTTCTTTATAATGAAGCCAACTTCTGGTCCAGAACTTCTTCGTTTATAAATATGAAATAGCAAGAATTTTATTACGTAACCAGTGCAATGCATTTAGTTGAGGCAGGGATATGTGTCCAAATAGATTGATCCATGGACTGAAAAAACAACTGGAAGACTGAATTGCCCCTATATACAAGCTCTTGACTGTTTTTAAATATTTGTCACAGATTTTTAGCACCCATTTGAAGGAACTCTAAAAAGCATGAGTAGTACATGACTACTCTGTGTACCAGGCATCCCAGACAAGGATCAGAAAAATTAGGGAAAAAACCAAGCCAGTATTGAAGGAATTTCTGGATGTTAAATATGTTGTAAAATCTTGCATAGTAGGCATCTTAAAATTAATCAAAGAAAGAAAACTGAGAATTGTGTTTATGCATGTCACATGATTTCACTCAACTGGGCAAAAAGGCTGCCAATCAATTTTGTAGAAAAAAGAGCTTTTCCCCCCACTTGAACAATTTAATATGTAACAGAAGGGAAAAAAACACTTTGAAAAAGAACCCACAGATACTTGTTTTCCAAAGCAAATAAAGGTTGGTGAAGAAGAAAGGTGAGAAGTAGAATCAAACATGGTTTCAGCTATTGCTTAAGTAATCTAAAGCAGATCTAAAACATTTGTTGCCATAACATCAAAGCAAAATGCATCCTAGAATGACCAAAGTCTAGTACTATAAGAGGAACAGACTTTACTTATGTGAAATAAAAGTAGTAATGCTTTCCCAGTTTGGGAACCTTTAAGTAAATTTGTTTTAAAGGCACAGGTGATGTAAAAATATAGACAAGTGACATGCAATAAGTAGACTGAGTAGCACTAGGGCTCTTAATATGAACCTACACTGAGGCATTTATAAAAATATACATTAACACAAGGAGTTATGGGCAGACTGATATGTTTAATGAGCAAATCCTTGCTGTCAGTGAGTTTGTGGAGGCTGTCTCTTTTTAAAACTAATTGCTATTGCATCCACTTAAATCATGTACCCAAAATTATAATGAGAATAATATGTGAGATTTATATAGTAATCTTTATTCACAGGTTTCAGACCTTTGGATGAAATAATGTATTAATTGGAGATGGATTTCTCATCAAGAGATGAATGGAACAAGACTTTTCCAAAGATTTTGATGCAAAACAGCTGGCTTAGAGAAAATTTGTAAATGTCGATAGGTATAATTTAGGAACTGTAGCTTCATGGTTTCCTTTCATAAGATAGAAAGGCATGAAGCTTTTTCACGGGTTCTTGGTTTGTTTAAAGCCGTTATGAAAAGCATCCACTAAATGTGAAAAACCCATTCCAGAATTAGACAAAATAAAATTTAAACCACTCTCCAGAATTCATGATTAGTGCCAACACTTTAGTGTCATGGTGCTGCTGGGAGGAAAACACATGGCTGAAGCGTGAGTCTCCTTTCGTCTTCTCTTGATGATAATGCTGCACTTACAATTTAGCTGTAAAAGCAGTTTTGTTTTCCTATCAGAATTCAACTGCATTTCCAAATCATCTGGTCTATCTTCTCCATGATCACTGGCAAAGGGAAAACTACTCAAAGCCAACAACAAAATTAGCTCTAATCACATGTTCTTTAATCCCAGTAAATCAATCCCATTGCACCATCTAACACATCTTGTTCCTGTTTCGTACAGCAAGAAAAGTGAATCAGGAGCTTTGTTGGCCTGTAATGTGTGTCGGTGTGTGGGACAGCATGAGGTCTGCCTACACCTGCAGCCTGAGAACAGACCCATTCATAGGTAAGAGAGGAATCTTTTACCAGACAAGCAGCAGTCACCCCTCAGCATCAAATTAGTCTCTGAACAGCCGGGACAAGTGGTTGTCCTTGAGTTAGGAGAGCTCCTCAAAACACCCCTCTTAAACTAAAATTAGTAAATTAAATTTTGCATTCCATGAAAACTGAGAAACTGTGCAAACTCAGTTACAGTGAATCATTAGCCCCAAACTATTACACTCTATGTGTGTCTGTGTGTGTGTGTGTGTGTGTGTGTGTTAAATGTTGTTTCCAGTCAGCTGTAGGAAGCTATTGAGTCTTATTCACAGCATTTCTGAAATCTGGATCAGAATGAATGCCTGCCGATGCCTTTTATCAAAGACAGGAAACTCCCACTCATCACCCAGCCAGCTGCTGTTTTTATCAGCTCATTTGCTGCTTCCTCTTTCCCCTTCAGGAGACTTCTTGGGAGCAGAGTGCACACTTTGTATGAGGAAAAAGAGATTGAAATAGAGCAAAAGACAAAGTAAGCATGAGGTTGGTTTTGTTGCTTTATTGATTAAAAAGAGGAAAAAAGCTGGATATCACACTGTATTTTATTGTGCATTGTTTCTGCCTAACACTTCTGCCACTGTATCACCATTGCTCCCACCATCTCCCTTGAGCCTGGCAACAGGCATGGCAGCAGGAAGTGCCAACAGCTTCCATTGGGAAAGGGCAAGTGTTAATCCTAGCCTTACAGAGCCCCTTGGAAAGAAATAATAATAATAATAAAAAGAAATTTTCAAAAAGCAATGCTTGTCATCACCAGAACTGAAGAGAGCATCTAATATCTTTTATCATGAATTTTTAAGAAGAAAACTTTAGAAGGAATGAAAATATAATTAATAAAAGGTGACATTTTCACTGAGGCAGGTAAATAGAAAATAACAGAAATAACCCCCTTTACGTGATTATCTTTGTCTCAATAAATTTCAGGAGGGTACTTCACTGAGATCACTTACAGCTAAAGACTAAACAACTGAGATGGAAGGGTCATAATGCATTCTTCCCACTCACAGCTCTCCCACATCAAATAATCAGTTCATTTAAACATTTTGACAAGATGGTTTTCAATATATTGACTGATTACTGTGATAAAAATGTGATTATGGAAAGTGTCTCTTTGTGACAAGTAAACCAGTCATTTTCCTAAGTGTGCACTGTTATAAGAAAACAAAACGAATTGTAGCCCCACATGTATACACAATCTTCATAGTTATGGAAGATTGATTATTTCCAAGAATCAGAATTTAAAAATTAATCTATAAATTGCTTTGCTAAAAAAATTACTAACAGGGGATATACTGATGGAGCAGACTGTGACAGGATAAATTCTTTGACAGCTTATGCTGGTTTTCTTCCTAATTAAGGCAAGATCCCTGACACTGAACTCAAGATAATTAAAAAATATACACCTGGTTGAAACCAGTCTGCTAGGTACCATACTATCAGTGGAGAAGCAAAGGAGACTGTCATCCTTGCGTAAGACAAGTGTCCAAGACAGTTTGGATTAATTGGCTTCAAGAAAACTCTAATCCTCACTGTGGCCTAGAGAGAGAAACCAGGTGATTAACTCAGAAAAGACCATGGACTATGTTTGGGTAGCTTTGATAGTTAGTGGCTTTTAAGGAACACCAGGGAGAAAATATGTAGCTATTTGTGCCTGAAAAATAAATTATCTGTGTCATGGGTATGTGGCTGAGACTGGTGTTGATGGAAGTTGAAGGTATAACATATAAAGAAGATGCTTCATGTTGACCAATATATTCTAGAGGCGAGCTGGAGGAGAATGAAATTGGTTTGGGATAGGTTGTTCCAGCACCAAGAGGCATCAGTGGCTTAGGCAGATGGAGGTAACTAGAAATGTCACTGTCCAATGTTAAAAACACACCTGCAAATTTCTGTATGCATGTATGACAGCACAAACTGTCTTGGAGCAAAGAGGATAAGCCTGTTCCGTTAAGCCTGGCAATTTAATACTAGAAATCATTTGGATTAATGCAGTGGCAGAAAAGGGCCACATTGTTATCCCTACCAACCTCCAGATGCAATAAAGAAAATCATAGAAGCATTAAGGTTGGGAAAGGCCTCCAAGGTCATCCAGTTCAACCCATTTACAAACACCACCATATCAACTAAACCACAGCACTAAGTGCCACGTCAAGTTGTTTCTTGAACACTTCCCTTGGCAGCCCGTTACAGTGCTTGATGACCCTTTCAGCAAAGAAATTCTTCCTGTGAATTTATTCCACATGAACCCTTCATGTGAATGTTTCTAAAGGTTTAAGGATTTCCAAAGTCAGTGCCTGTATTTTCTTGTTTTCTCTTGTTAAAATGCAACTATATTTAGTTACCAAATTCAGAGATGTGAAAAAAACCTTGAAAATAATGAGATAATCACACAAGAGCTTTAAACAAAATCAGAATTTCCATTCTATAAAAACTGAGATGATCACTAATTATTTATGGTCCCTTTCGCAGAACTATCAAGCTGCTCATTTTGAAGGTTGTGGTGGACAGCACAGCTGCACTTTGCAATACATGATATAAAAGGAAGAAATCTAGCTTGACTCAAATGTTTAAATTTCTTTTTCAGCTTTGCCAATGTCATTGGTGTTAGAGTTTGTTTTGGTCCTCATGGCTAAATATCCCTGTTTCCATCTGCACTTCAAAATCACAAACTACTTCTTACAACTTCCTTCATGTCAAAATCTCCATTTTAACCAGCTGCAGAAATATCTGGTGCTTCAAAATAAAACTGTTTTGATGTTAAAAACACTGTTGAGTAGAACAGAACAAGGGGTATTTCCAATGCTGCAGTAATTCAGAGGGCACTTGTCGAGCATTAGAAAAGAATCAAGCCTGTCACAGCACAGTGATATCTTTTTCTTTTCAGTAAGTTTGCTGCATTAGGAAATAACATGGCATGTGTTGACACAAGTCTTGACACATTAACCAGAAGGTGTTCCAGTCCTCTGAACGCCTTGTGTGACTTGACATAATATTTGAATAGTGAGACACAATATGCTGTCAGGAATTTTTCTATCAGCCTGGGGTATGTTAGTTCTGTGTAATTGCACCAAAGCACTTCTGACCTTTTGAAATTGCCAAGTTTATACCACTGTCTGGCACTTTATATATCCACACACATATACATGTATATTTGTATGTGTATGTAAACCTGTGATAGATGGCTATTTAAAAATTTAGAATTTCTAATATAGGCAAAATTTCTGGTATTAACCTCTGCATGCTACCAGATGCCCACCAAGCTGCTATGTCACCCTTGATTAGGTCCTCTCACCAGGACCCGAGGAAAAAAATACAATGAAAAAGCTCTAGGAAAAGATAACTAAAGGGAGATTGCTCACTAATTATTGCCATAAGAAAACCAGACTTGAACTGGGGAAATCAATTCAATTCAGTTTGAAACAGAGTAGTATAATTAGACACAAATCCACCTTCCTCCTAAGTCCCCCTTCCCACATCTACTTCCTCCTATTGTCCTGAATGGCACAGGGGGATGAGCAGTGAAGGTTATGGTCAGGAATTCCTTTTTAATGTTGGGTTCATCTCTGGCCAGCAACGGATCTGTCTTGGATCTGCCTGGAACTGGCTTTGTCTGACATTGGTGCTTTCTCCCAGGACTCACCCCTGCAGCATCCCTGCTACCAACACCAGTACTGCAATACAGTAACTCTGCCAGATTTAATTGCTTTTGACCTGGAGAAAGCAACATTAAGAAGAAAAAAGTTCAGTCCCTGAAATTATCCATTCAGTCTTTTAATTTCTTCACTTAAATAGTGAAGAAGTAAACGGTTGAACTTTTGGTACCTAGACAATAACACATACAATAAACCATCACATTATCATCAAGCAGTAATGAAGTTCAGTCCTAATTGATATTAGATGGGTTTTTATTGCACAATAAATATTGTACATCCAGTCTCCCAGCCAAAGATGGATGCTGTGTAATGTGAATGTTAGACCACTCTGAAATTCAAGCACCATAATTTTATTAGTTGAGAAATATACCTTGGGCAGGACCAGGACTTTAACAAGACATAATAAATAAAACACCTTATCTAAGATAACCTTAGGTATAACATCTCATCTATCTTCTGAGCTTAGTGTTATTGCATCTTTTCTTCATTGGTATTAATTTGGACAGTAATTTTTTAACAAGCTCTGCCTGAATATTGTAGAAAAATCTGGTCATCCTAGTGAAATTTGTACTGTCCTTACCTGTCCTGTAAATTCATTTGAGACAAGTTCTTTCTCTAACCATTCCATATGTCTATTTATCATTCTTAGTGTAAAAATCTTTGAGGAAATACTAGAACAAAAATGTTCTTAAATTGGATTTAATCAACCATACTAAGAAGCAAAGTGTAGCTCACAAATACTGAGAAGCAATGAGAAATAATTTCAGGAAAAATAGTGTTCTTTCATTTTTATGAACTTTGGTGCTTATCAGCACTTCATGAACTTTCAGAATGAGTTTTTATGGTCAGCTAGGAGAACACAATTCCAGTGAGAACTCTGGTAACATTTCTAAAAGCCCTAAATACATTCAGATCATGTAAGCTGACCTGACACCTAAGGAGAGCACCACAGGACAGAAGGGTCTGGATAACAGCATCAGATAATGGTACAGTATTTATATGGTGATCTTTCCATTCTCTTCCTACTATGCAGAGAGAGATTGTTCTCCCGTGGCTTCAATGATAGACTAACAGTGTCTCTGCAATCAAGTGCTTTTATTTAAACAGAGCCTCCTCTCCTAAGCTTAGCTGAACTTGTCTGAATTTCACTCTTCTGTAGAATGCCAGTATAAAGACTATCTATCCTTTACTGCTCTGGAAGCCCTTTGGCCTTAAAGGAGTCTGCAATGGGCCATACTTGAATCTCTCTGTGAATCATGGAATCAGAGAATATCCTGAGTTTGAAGTGACCTGTCAGGATCATTGAGTCCAAGTCCTACCCTTCACAGGACAGACCCAAGAATCCCACCATGTGCCTGAGAGCTTTGTCCAAAAGTTTCTTGGGCTCTGTCAGGCTTGGGGCTGTGACTGCTGCCCTGGGGAGCCTGTTCCAGTACCCTAGCATCCTCTGGTGTTTTCCTAATATCCAACCTACACCTCCCCGACACAACTTCATACAGTTCCCTTGGGTCCTGTCACTGGTCACCACAGAGTAAAACTTAGTGCCTGTCCCTCCACTTCCATTCATGAAGAAGCTGTGGACAGCTATGAGGTCTGCCCTCAGTCTCCTCTTTTCCAGGCTGAGCCAAGTGACCTCAGCTGCTCCTTATATGGTGTCCTCTCTAGTGAAGTGTCTAGATTTAATTCAGCTTCAAAAAGACTTAGTTTAGGTTCAAAAGAGCAGATGACCAAAAAAAAGGAAATAGCAAAGTACATGCCAAGTGATACTCCAAAACTTTAGGTCTTCATGGAAAGCACTTCCTTACCTTCAAGGATACTCTTTAGTTTGAGTGATTCCAATCTATGCTAATTATGCCTCAAACATGCTATTGAACTAGGGTCTTACTGCAGTACTCTGCTGCACATGCAGAGCTTACTAAAGAGTGACAGAATGAAATGACAGAAAGTGAAAAAAAATGAGAAAATTACCATTATTTGACTGTCTGCCACAGTCACCCTAGCTACTTTGATGTAGTTTCTGTTTAAGTGGACTGACAGCTTCCGCTGTTTTCCTCATGAACTTCATTTTAGAAGTTTTGTTGCATGTCAGGTCACCACACTGATGGTGGATGATACACCACACTACACAGGGAGAAATACCTTGATGTCTCTCAAGACCAGGTCAGCTGACCATGCAGCAAACTTGGGCCGGTTGTGGCATTCTGTGAGGCTGCCTGTCCTACCAGGTAAGCCTGTCTGGGCTATTTTTTAATATAAATGGCATTAAAAACAAAATACTAGCTGAAAACTCTATTGTTAGGTTGTAAAACTCATTTAAAAATATTCTAATATAATGGCTCAGGATATGCAGTACATCAGCTTTATGCTGTTCTATCCTTACACAGTAGATGCAACTGACAGTCAAAGTGAAGGAATTGCAGCTGTGAGTGTTGTTAGTTGTGGATTGCAGGAGTTTGAATCATCAGTTGATTCATCTTTTGGTCATTTTCCATGATTTCCTCATTGGACCATGGGGAAGTTATCAAAGGCTCCTTTCCACAGATGGCTTTAATCATTTAAGAAATTTGCATCCCTGTGTCAGAGACTGAAATGCTTCATGCCTGAAATATCATATGAAGGAGTTTTGCCCATTATAGCAAAAACTGCATAAAGAAGCTACAACCACAGAAGCCCACCCCTCCTTGAAGATGCCTGACTGGAACTTCGGACTGTGAGTTAAGCCACCTAGGTAAGATAAAGGTCAATCATCTCAGGTCTAGGGAGAAACAAACAAGGCTGAGGGAGAAGAATGCATCCACTAGAAAGCCAAACACCAGAGAGAATCTTCCCTGACTGAGTTTGGGGTGGGGGAGACCACAGCCCAGAGAGCCCAGGTTTATACAGACACCCCCGCAACTGCAGGGGGACGAGGAGGTTTCAGGTGCATGGTGTAACCTCTGGTCAGAGGCACTGAACACCCATCTTCCATTATACAAACCAGCCCAGCTGTGGAACCCCCAACCCCACAGGCCACATCCACAGGACTTTCATGTGAGAGGCAGCTGAGGGGGTCATAATCCATCAAAGACCCCACAAAGTGCCTCCCAGAGTCATTCCTGAGGCCTTGCACCACAGGACTGCACGTGATGCAAAGTGATGCAACAGATCCAGTCTGCTGCCAGAGACTTTGCCAAACTGTCCCCTCCCCCTGGCGGGGGGCTGGTTCCTGGGCATTCCCACCTGGCCTGGCCTGAGTGTATATTAATCCACTGGATTCTAGGCTTTCGGGGGACCCTCCCCACCAAGAAGACCAGCTGGAGAGGATCAACGGAACATCAATGGAATCCACGGAGTGGTGGTATTTTCTTTAACCTGTCTCTGTCACTCTCTTTCTGTTCCCCCAACTCTTTCTATTTATTTCTCTTTCTTCTTCTTCTTGTCTCTCTCTCTCTCTCATATTTACCACCAAATAAACCCATACTATTGACTTTGGCATATGGTCTCACTTGCACCTTAATTCAGGCAGAGGCATTTCTAATAACTTTAAAAACCAGACTGTAGCACCTCATTGCTTCTCCCAGTCAGACATTTCTGCCACCACAGTTGAATTGTCATAAAGTTACTGCAAAATAGATCACTTCTGTTTAAAGCTGAGAACAGCTAAAGCTGCTGAATATACAACAGTGCCCCGAGGGTTACCCACCTGCCACTGTATACCACGGGTTCATGGGAAAGAATCATAGAACTGTTTAGGTTAGAAAAGATCTCCAACACCATTGAGTCCAACCTCTGACTGATCTCTACCTTGTCAACTAGACCAGAACATTGAGTGCCACATCCAGGTGTTTCTTGAACACCTCCCGAGATGATGACTCCACAACCTCTCTGGACAGTTCATTCCAATGTTTAACCATCCTTTCCATGAAGAAATTTTTCCTGATGTACAGCCTGAACATCCCCTAGAACAGTTATGTCCACTCATCTTGTCACTTGTTACATGGTAGAAGAGCCTAACCCCCACCTGGCTACAGCCTCTTTTCAGATTGTTGTGGAGAGTGATAAGGTCTCACTTGAGCCTCCTTTTCTCCAGGCTAAACAACCCCAGCTCCCTCAGCTGCTTCTCATTGGACTTGCAAAACCAAAGGATTTTGTTTATGCAATATCACCCATATCTTCTCAAGATCTGTCCTTAAGGTAAACCATTAAAAAACAAGGGATTCAGCAGCTGCAAATCTGAAGAGATAGAAGGAAACACACACTTCTCTGTCCAAAAGCAGCACCTCGGTGCAGAAAGGTATTAAGAATCACAGAATTGTTTGGGTTGGAAGGGACTTTAAAGATCATCTAGTTCCAAAATTTTAAATTCTTCAAGGCAAGGGAAAAAAAGAAAAATACCCAAAACCCCAATACATAAAGAAGGATATGACTCTTAGTTCTGTTCCTTTATTTTACACTGAATTTTCATTGGATGGAACTCTTCAGCATGACTCAGAGCTCCCTTAGGTCAGTGCTGCAATTTGCAGTAAAGTTTCATTTCCATCCTTTCCTTGCTTCCCTTTCCCATACATTTCCTGGAGCATGACAGATTCAGCAATGTCCACATAGACTGAACACACACTCACATACACACCACATTTCCTGTGCCTTAAGTTGTCCATCAATTGTAGTAGCAGAAGATGTTTAGGTAGTTCTGGAGCAGTGAACAAAAATGAATCCATGGGATCAGGGTAGCCGCACAAATAAATGGCATATGAAGTACAGGATTAGAAGTTTACATCTGTGCATTTTTCCTAAATACCTTTTTAGATAAATTATATCTATTTAAAGACATTTTTGAAAGGTTTGCTTTCTTGTGCTTTTTCTAAAAATCCTAACATTTAGGATGCTTATTCAGTGGCATAGTTTCTGGTAAATAAAACTAACAATTGGAAAAAATCCAAAAAAATATTATTTGCTTCTTGACCCAAGCCTAAAATGAAGGTTCCTCTATGAATCCAGTTTTTTATAAAACCATACATAAACAAAAGAGTACAATTTTCCAGTAGAGTATTCATGTGGAATGCTAACAAGTAGCAGTAAACCTTAAAAGAAAGGAAGTATAAAAATATATTTTAAAGATCTTTTCAGAGAAATGGTATGAGGTTAGAAGCATCAGCTCGTACACAAAGCATCCATTTTCTGGCACTTTTATCACAGAGTTTCTGATTTATTGTTGAGGTTTTGTTACCTGATATGTCAAATGAGTCTTGACTGACAAATGGAAAGATAATGCTAAATATATTCTTTCAAAAATCAATGTATTCAAACATCATAAACAACTTTTGTAGAGCTGCAAAGGATATTAATGAAAGCTACCTGGAGAGTTTAAAGGATCTTTTTTTATGTGGAGGGTTCTTTAGATTTCTCTTTACTTCCATAACTGGAGATGCATTATTTCAATGCTAAGGGATCAGATTCACACCCGGCCTAAACTGGCCCAGTACCACTAACTCCAGCAAAGATTAGCACATTTATTTATGCTTCTTGAGATTCTGGACAGTTACTGTTTATACATCAATTTCTGGGGACAGGATTTTATTTCCTTCGTATTCCTCTGATGCACAACATTGTGATGCATGTATAAGATGCCTAGAGTGAGGTCTCTTACGAAGAGGATCTTTTTTCCTGATTTATTAATCTTTCTCAGGAATGTGTACCTGGAGAGAAGAAATGCTTTTCTTCAGTCACAGAAATATAAGTCTTTGAAATTTAGTCTTTAGAGAAAACCCTTTTTGTACTGTACAGTCTCATACTGTGAGTAACAAAGTCCGTAAATAAAAGAGTGCCACAGAGCTCACAGGTTATCTGTTTAACAACGACAGCTTTGTTCTTCTTGCTAATTTAACACATTTCAGTATGCTAAGATTCCGTGATTTAATCATTCTTAACAATAGATTAAAACGATTCCCACTGAGATTTGAAAAGCAAGAGCAACCACAACACAGGCCTAAATCAATGTGTGCCCTGCAAGCAGGCTGCAAATTAGAAAAGGTTGGATCCTTTATTTTATTGCATGAAAATTAAATTAAAAGTGGTAGGAAGTCTCTAACTTCTACATCTTTTCTGGAATATATTTGCAAAATTAAAGTCTATTGACAGCAATGAGAATTTAGGCATTAAGTTAGATTAGATTATCCCTTATGGAAATTTTAAAATGAAAGAAAAAGAAATCCTTGGATTTATTTTAACTGAGTAAGATGAGGTTCTTCATTACTTTTATTTAATGCTTTAGCTTTACTACATGCTTCAGTTATATGATTATTAGGTTCATTTATTAATAAAATTAAATAATTGTAGAAAAAATATGAATTCACTGTGTAACCCTTCATCACCTTGTAAAATCTAATTTGGATATATGTTTTTACTTCTAATGAAAACCTATAGCAGGTGCTAAGAATTTATTTAATCATTTTAATAAAGGAACTCTTTTAATAGCTCTAAACACTTTGCTGATTCTATCCTCAAAACATAACTTTCCATGGAAACAGGTTAGGGAAAGGAACCCTCTTGGAGGGCTGTGATCACTTACAGCTGACAGATGAAACAAAGAAGTTCTAAAACAGCAAAGGAGTGATTGCCAGTCATTCAGCAGGTCAAGACAAGCAGAACTAAAAGCTCTGTACGGCAGGAGGAAAATTTGTCACTTCTCCTGCTTTCTCCACGAGATTTATTTAGCAGACCTCTGTTTGGCACTTGCTTTCTGGAGCAGCATTTATTCCTGGAGGGTGACTGCAGCCTCTCTTCAGTCCTTGGACCCCATATCAATGACATGAATGAGTGACTACTGCTTTGGGCAAAAGAAAAGCTACAGGATAATATACATCAGACAAGTATTTGGTCAAAGGATAGCCCTCCCTCCTGCTGCTGCTGTTCCTGACATGGTGATGGGGAGGTTCTGCAGCCCAAAACAAGGAATTCAGTGAATAAGCTAAGTACAAACTTTGAAGTTTTGGAGGTGTGAAACAGGCTGAAACCCAATGCATATTATTCTCACATATTTACAAATACTTTTTAAATACTGAAGAAAAGTTATTTTACTTTTAAAAATTAGACCTACATTGAATACGTATAGGAGATTTAAACTTACTATCTTTTCAAAACCGAATAGTTCCATTTACAGACCTAGGGATATGAATTGGAGAGGGAGGGAAAGCAGTGGGCAGGTAACTGTGGGGGTGCTTCATTTCTGCTGACACTATGGTTAGTAGGATATCATTTGTAAAAAACTGGACTTGACACTATTGATAAAACAGGAAGTATGACAAAAAATTTCAATATCTCTTTCATTTTTTTCATGGATTCATGGACTTTATAAGGCAGAGGGGGACAATTATAATCACATCATCTGCCTGTTTCTATTACATAGGTCATACAACTTTCTTGATTTAGCTTCTGTGGATGAACTGAAATATAAATTGTTCTAACATTTTTAAATGTTAATTATTCCAAAACAGAATCCGCAACTTCCATATGCCGTAATTCACTGTAAAGTTTCCTGCTATACTTGAGAATCCTCTCAATAATTTTTATTATATGACTTCCTATCAACTGTAATCAAACCACACTTAACAAGTAGGGGGGTCAACGTGGAGTTGGTGAATTCTGGTTTTTGATATGGAATTCTTACATATAGACAAATTTCACTTCACTATCAGGTTTTCTACTTTTCTCTACAAACTTTGTGCCTGTTTTGAGGAGAAATTCTAAGATGAAATGCCACAGAATTAAAACCAACAAATTAGGAAAACATTTTAAAGTGGAAGCAAACAGAACAGAAATTAAAAGCAATCTATCTATGCAAACTGTCAAATTAACCAGAGATCCACTAGTCCTAGGTGCCTGGTGATCTCATCACTCAGTCAGTTTTAAGAAGTAATTCTTTACATATTGAATTCTCACTGTAGAGATGTTCCATTCCCACAACCTCCTTGACACGACCATGTGGTTGAATGTCACAAAATTGTCTCATTGTTTAGACAACACTGCGGAAAAGCCACCACGGATCTGCCCAGGAACAACAGCTAATGGTTGGCCAGATTGATCCAATTTGTCTGGGACAATCCAGAGAACCAGGAACAAGATGAGATGTGCAGGGATGACCCAGGGCAGAGTAACAGCAGCAGCACCCAAGGGCATCTGTTTTGTTCAGTAAGCTTTCGTCAGACACGAGACCCCTAATGAGCCCCATGGGAATGCCACAATTCCATTGGATCTCAGAACAGTCTGCTTGGCCAAACAGTGGGAAAGAGGAGAAAAGCAAGAAATCTCATCCTTGTGAGAGGCAATATGTGTAGGTGAGTGTTTGGCTTTGTGTTTGGGAATTGCTGCACCCACAGCATTTGTGAACCTTTTAACTGCACTGTGATCCTGCCATAACTCCATAACTCCTGGTTCTGATGGAGGGAATTAAAGGTTGGGTGCATCAAAAGCTTAAAGGTATGTCCTGAGCTTGCATTTCCCTCTCTGCAGCACCCCCAAACACATCTAAACATAAGCAAGAAGAGGTACAGTGCTGCTGTACTAAATACATTAGAAAGAAAATAGTAGAATAACACCAAAGGACATGAACAACCAGGCAGCACATTTAAGAGACATCCAATGTTCTAAAGAGGTTCCAGGTACACTGCACCACTCCTTGTGAATTCTGAGAAAGGAGAGGAAAAAAGCCAAACAAAACCCCCTCTGATTTTTAAGGTTTTTTTCCAAGAACTGACACTCTGTGTAGTAACTAAAGCAAAATGACTCAGCCCAAAACCTCTGCAAGCCTGTTGGCAGCGTGTTATGGTTATTTCAAAGCCAGGTAAACAACATGTGAGAATTACAGGGAAAGGTACAGCTGAGGTAGTCAGTGGTGATCCTGGAACTAAGGCATCTCAAAGCTGAGCTGCCACGTCTAGAAAGGGACACCAATGCTTGTACCAGGCACTTTAGCAAGGACAGAGAATTGGTGGGACATCCCATCACAAAGCAAAGAAAGCTTGAGAGCACAATAATCTACTCTGCTGAGCATCCAGATGTGCAGCACTGGCACTACAGATACAATTTCCTTTGCTAAATTCATAATTTGAGCTCCTTGAATCCTTCACAGTCCTTTAATAAATCCTCTCCAATTTATCAATGTAATTTTTGAACTCTGGATTTCAGAACAGAAGCAGCAGCCACCTAAGGAGAAGTAGCACAATTAATTTCTACTCAATATTCTCATGTTTTTGTCTCACATTCGCCTTTATAATGTGGAATTGTACAGAGTGTTCATGCTTGGTGTGACTTCTTGCACCTTTTTAAAAACATCTTCTCTTCAAGATGTTTGTAGCTGCAAAATGTGGCTTTTATTCACACTTCACTAGACCAAAATGTGACTTGGCTGAGTTGCAAATTGTATATTTATTCTACACTTAAAAAATCGCCTACATAACCCTGCTGAATACTACCTTTTTTTTTACATTCCTTTATGTGTGTGTGCGTTTGTTATAAATTCAGTCAATAACAGTTTTGTTTTCCTCCAAGTCATTGATAACAATATTAAATAGCAAAAGGTCAAGAACTGTTTCTTAAAGACATCACAAACATCAGTAAGAAAGGCAGTGTTTAATCTGTATGAACTCTTCTATTGATTTTGTATCACCTGGTTTCCTAATCAAAATATCATCCTGTAGCAAACCAAAAGAGTTTACAGAAAAGGAAGTGGTAAATTGCACTATTACTGCTATCAATGGCACTTCCATTTAAAAGAAAATTTAATAACCATGTAGAACTCATGAACCCATGCTGCATAGTATTGTTATCCATGTTGCATTATTTTGCTAATTGCAACTATTCTTACAATATTTATCGTAAAATGCCAAACCTGTCTGCTGAGCATTCAGAAGTTCACATACAAGCCTCAGCATGGCAATGATGTTCAATCATCTTTAGCACTTTCAGGCAAACAGCAGAAGACATCAGTCTATCATCTGATAGTCACTCAGGAGTATTATGCTTTCCCCTGTCAGCCTTCACTTATATAGCGCCTAACACAGGAAAAATTATTAAGCTGAACTTGGGGAAAAAATAAGGAAGATAATAAAACTATTACAGCTAATGTAACCAATTTTTAATGTATCTGCTAACTGCGAGAAGGAACAAAACATAGAGAAGAGAAGGTTCCAGAGGTATCCTATAAATACATATATATATATATATATATATATATATATATATATAAATTCCTGAAGTGAGAGTGTGAAGAGGATGGAACAAGGCTTTATTTAGTGATGCTCAGTGTCAAGACAAGCAATGGGCAGAAAGCAAAATGCAGGATGTTCCCTCTAAACATCAGGAAACTTTTGGTCTGCAGATGACTGAGCACAGATATGACTTGATCAAGGAGTTTGTGGAGTCTCTCTCCTTAGAGACACCAAAAAGTTTGTGGAGTCTCTCTCCTTAGAGACACCAAAAAATTCTCTGTACACTGTGTGGTGGGCTACTGGCTCATGGTGGCTCTGCTTGAGCAGTGGGGTTGGACCTCCAGGGGTCCCTTTCAATCTCAAGCATTCTGTAATTTTGTGATATACCTTAAAGGAAACATAGCTGTTCCTCTCTTTCAGTGACCAGTGATATCTCTTGCATCCTGGGAAAATGCCATCACTTCAAGGATTACATATTTTTTTAAAATTTGGATCATGATGACATAAATTCTGACGCCAAATGAAATATTCCTTGGCACAATTTATCCTGCCAAACCAGAAGTGCTCAGAGAGAGCATTGAATTTCCTAGTGGAGGGGAATGATGCCTTGTACTACAGCAACCTTTGTACTGTCAGATTTCTTTTACCCAGATGACTCAAGGTGCAGTCTCTTCCCTCTAGTAGGGTCAATTCTCATCTAAGTTTCTCCTTGCTAAACCAACCTATTTCATCTATTGCATTTCAAATAAAAACATTCATTTTGTGAGATTGTTCACATATTACTTTTTATGCCTGAGGCGGCTTCCACTGCTCAGTGCAACTTATACTTGGCAGGCAATTGATCAAATTGGAAGCATCTAAGAAATAGTGTAGTGGGTTGATCATAAATTGACAGACAGCCTTTTAGACCAATCATGCTTCTCTAAATTTTACATATTCAAACCCAGTGAGAAAGCGGAATTTTTTGGGGCAGTTCCCATTCCGGCTCAGTGCAGGGACGGGAGAGAGGGAGGGGTGGCTCCTGTTGTCTGGCCCGCGGGGCTGGGGACGGACGCCCTGCCCTCCTGCCCCCTTTTCCCAACGCTGCAGCACAGACTCTGGATTGCTGGGAGTGGAACTATTCCCTGAACCGCAGGTAGCTATGGCCGGCTACAGGGCTGAGGTCATCTGACGCGGTATCCTGAGGAAGGGGGAGCTGGCGGAGCCTCCAGTGCAGCCAGCGTACTTCGTGGCAAACAGAGGAAGACACCCCTTTTCCACATTGTGCACTTAGCTGCGCAGAGGGAGCGGGGGGGGGCTCTCTCCACCATGGAGCCCGGTAACACCCTACAACATGGCAGCTTCAGAGCCAGAGAGAAGGAGAATGCGGGGTCACGTGGGACGAAGCCACAAGGGCGGGGCTGCGTTGTCTTGCGGGCAGCTTAAAAATCTCCTTGCCTCGCTTTGGTATGAAACTGTAATATCACAAACTGTTTGTCTCTTTAATCCATGTTAAAGTACGTGGGGGATGGACATTTTTTCGAGTAGCTTGTAAAAAGGTTGAAGAGTGCTGATGCCAGGCTATATATAAAAGCAGGGAGAGGCTTTTAAAACCTGGTGGTGAAGAAAAGCCTTATGTTCAAGGCAAAAAGGAAGATGATTCATCCTTAAACGAGTAATAACCCCATGTGAGGGCCTGTGTTTTACAGCTGAAGGAGCTGTATGAGGGCTCAGGGAAAAGAGATGTGTTACACCTTAGCAGAGATTGTTTAATTCTAAGTGAACCTGCAAATGGTGGCAGTTTGTAAAACCACGTAAAGCAGGAGGGAAAACCTTTTTTTTTTCCCTTTCCTAGAACTGTGACACTGATTGGGAGAGGGGAAAAGTGGGGGAGAGAAGGAGTTCTGGAAGTTTTTTCTGTTGTTGTCTTTCCTCTTTCTTCTGGGTGTGTTAATAAACTTCTTTATATTCTTTAAGTTTTGTGCCTGCTTTGCTTTCCTCCTAATGCTTATCTCATAGAAAGGACATGGGGGGGTAATGCCCAATTTAACCTGAAACCACTATACTAAATTGGTGTTTCCGCCCAGTTAATGAACTGAACCCGCTACAAATAGTCTTAAAAATTATGAATTTAGAAGGAAAAAATATGAAAATACTATATATGTTAATTCATAAATATTTCTGTGATAAGGGCCATATAAGGCTTTAAGAGAAGCAAAGGGAGAGGAACAAGAAAAATATTCTGGGAAAGAATAAGACCTGTGTCACAGTAATTTAGAAAGGAAGATAATGTGACACCACTGAGCCTATCAGCTTTTGAATGACAGCATGATAATAGCACAGCCTAATGCTAACCTCTGTATGTGTGAATCAAAATGAAAATTAATTTCTGTACAAATTAGAACACTGAAATTAGCAACCACAGTTCAGAAAATGTCAAGAAAATGCAAATTACAAGATTATGGACCTCAATAGGATCAATTTTTTATTTGAAATGTGCTCATCTGTATCTGATAATATAATTTTACTTGAGCAAAATTTAAAAAACTAGACTTACTACATGTTATATTCAATAACACATGTTATATTCAATATATACAAATTTCACATGTTATATTCATATATACAAATAACACATGTTATATTCAATATATACAAATTTCTTCATATGGGGAATGACCAAGGAAATCATGTCCATCATTTCTTTAAATTATATTCTTCAAAACTGAAAATACAATTTAGTACTTTGTCTACGTTACTGAGACAAAACTCAGTTTAGCTCAGTTCATGAATGTGAGGAAACTCCAACATCCACAAGCAAGGGTAATTTAAGCTGTGAATTGCCATTAAGAGAGTTCCAAGATTCATTTCTGTACTTATTCAGGAAAAGGGGTACAGCAGCCTGCAAGCTTCAGACAAATCCCTTGAGGAATTAACCGAAGTAACATGATGTCGGCTGTTCATTTTCTTCCCTTTCAGGTAGAAACATATTCCTCATAGATATGCTGTATAGTTCACAGGGCCAGTTATCTTACAAGTGAACTAGGGAACAGCATCCTTGGAGGTTCTAGTCCAGTGTTCACCTTGGTGAGATTGGGAAGCTATCTGCTATAGCAGGAGAATCCCAGAATCACAAAATTATTTCGGTTGGAAAAGAACTCTGAGATCATTGGGTCCAAACTTTTTCCAACCACCTCTTGTCAATCAGACCACGGCACCGTGTGCCACATCCAGTGTTTTATTGAACACCTCCAGGAATGGTGACTCCACCACCTCTCTGGACAGTCTGTTCCAATGCTTAACAACCCTTTCTGGAAGAAATTCTTTCTGATACCTAACCTGAACCTCCTCTGGCACAGATTGAATCCTGTCACTTGTTACCTTGGAGCACGGCCCGACCCCCACCTGGCTACACCCAGAGTTTTAGAGAGTGATAAGGTATTCCCTGAGCCTCCTTTTCTCCAAGCTAAACACCCCCAGCTTCCTCAGCTGCTCCTCATAGAACTTACCTTCTAGACCCTTCGCAGCGCTGTTGCCCTTCTCTGGACACATCAGAGAAGGGAGGCCAGAAATGGTGTAAAGCAAGTTTGCAAACCATTCTGTTTCAAAGCTAAATACTGCAAGCTGTTAAGCTGTGATACTCATATCTAAAGGACTGCTTGTCACTCACATTTCACTTCTTAAACTTTGTTTTCATTTCAGTGTTGAAATTCTAAAATTGTGTTTAGGATGAGCACTAGCATTCAGCAGCTGCAAGCTGTTAACATATGATCTCTTCCTGCTGTAAAAGCAGCAATCCTACAGAAGTGCTTACAAAATGCATAGACCAAATCATTAAAACAAAACATTCAATACATTCTCCAAACATTAGGGGGGAAATATATTCAAGAAATTATAAGATTACTTCTATATATATTTTATTGCTAAAAATATTCCCCAAAGTACATTTGTAAATTGCTCACAAGTCGTTCTTTGAAAATATCCATTGCTACAGGCATTGGTTAATTTTGATCAAATATCTCTTCAGTTACCCAGCAGGAGAATATGGAAAAAATCATGCCAGTCTTTTCTCAGAGGTGCATACTGAATAGAATAAATTGTGCAATGGGCACAACTTGCAATGCAGGAAATTTTGATAAAACATAGGAATTTTTACACACAGAACAGTTCAATACTGAACCTTGAGTAAGCTGTGCAGTGACACTGACTGGTAATGTCAGTAGGAAATAGCCTTCTAAGTTACCTAGCTACAATGAAATAACTGTAAATGACAGAAAAGTGTGAAGGAATGTTACTGTAAAATGAGAAAAATGGCAAGGAAAGAGAAGACACTGAATGATGGGATGGCAGAAGGAAGTATCATCAAAGAGGGAAAAAAAGCAAAGGTTGAACAAAAAGATGAAAGATACAGATAAAAAGAAAATTTTAGACAGCTGTAATCAAGTAAAAATATAACAAATTAAGACAATTAGTGACACAGCTAACTGATTGGGATAATAATTAGAATTAATCAAGACAACTGCAGTGATTTTCTAAAGATGAGATCTCAGATCAAATGGAATGTGGTCTGGTGACCACTGAAATGGTAGGTATACTGGCTGTGTCTTTGGGATGGAACAGAGAAGTCTGCAATGCACAAATCCAGTCCTTTGTTCTAACTGGTATCTTGCTGTAGCTACACGACTGCTTGCAGTCTGTTCTTACATAAAGCTGATGTTATACACTACGCTGTTTACTTTTAATTTTACTTAACATTAAGCAAACAATGAAATTATCAATTATATTTCCCATTTAAATGGTGTTATCAAGCTGAAAGAAAAGCTGAAGTATGAAGGTTTTCTCTGGCTCTTCTATATGACAATAAAGGCATCTGCCTGATTTAAGGAAAGAGGAATATTTGCAAGTTTCCATTCACAAGTCCTTTTCAATAAAACTCTCTGTAAGGCCTGAAGCCTTGTCCTACAACTGTCAATTGAATTCTTGAAATTTTCTTTCAGTAAATAAAAGCCAAGTCCCTGTTCTGCAAAACGAGCTCTCTGTAACGCTATTTCAAAAGATCCTTACATTTGGGTAAATGTGGAGTGCTGCAGAATTTGCATCAGTTATTGTGCAGACTTAGGCATGTTAGAAAATTGCACTGCCACTTTTCTTGTTATGTCCTAAGTGATTTACTGTCAATACTACTCAGAAATAACCAGTTATAGTTCTCACACTGTAATTTAACTGTAAACAAAGCTAACTGAATATTTACAGAGTTGATCTATTTAGTTTCCACAATTATTTTTTAAGCTGAGACACCATTCCACTGTTTTAAATATCTACTTCAACATAAAATATTGTTGGATTTTATTTTCTCTTTTTTTTTTTTTTTAATGAATTCCATATGCCATGCTTCTGACAAGGTGAGACTACTTTTCATTTCTGTAGTGACAAAACAAATAGACCTGTGGAAAACAGCTCAAGTATTCTAAGACTTTCTTGAAGCAAATTTGCTATTAGAAGATTATGTTGATTCACAAGAATTTTATTCTGTTCAAGTTCTCCAATATTTTTCACATTTATTTTATTTTCTATATAAAGGTGGTTGGAATTGGAATAAACCTGATTCAAGGTTCATTTCCTCTAACATAAAGTCCCTACAGTATCTGCTGAAAGCCTCAGCAATGTAAAGGAGTTCACAGGGTACCTGTACGTCTTTGTAACCAATTACTGTCTATTGTATGATGAAGAGCTGTTTTCCCTACTTCTTTGCTTCTTGGGTTTTACTGATTCACAAAGCCACACGTTCACCAAAATGCACTGTTCCTCTATGCAGATCTTGACCTTACTCAAATCAACAGCTACTCAGCTTCTGCAGTCACACTAGGCCCAGAATTGCTTTGCCGTTCTGCTGCTACATGAAAACTTTTTTAATTAATCACTCATCCTTTCTTAGCTGAATCTGTCTCCTGGATGAAAAACACCCCTCTTCATTACAGCTGCCCCTGAATCTCTTTGTTGGAGCATCCTTTCTCCTGCTGAAATGCCTCCTTCTGTGAAACTTCTTTCTCCTACACAGATGGATATGTCCTTTTCTAGCACGAAATGTAGGCCTACGTAAACACCCAGGCAGAAAAATTTCATGACACAATGTATTCCTTAGATCCATGATTCATGGTCGAAGTGTCATAAAAATTAGTTTTAATCTTTAGTATTATCATAACACAAACAAAGTTATCTTCACTTGACCCAGTACTATCTTACATATTATTGTTTCTCTTTTTGAAGTCAACTCTGGACTGAAGATTGTGAGAATGAACAGTAGTAGGGCTGCTGCATTTAATTTCCCTTGAACTAGGACTTTCAGACACTTCTAGTGCCCCGTGATTTAAATGTCTTTTTCATTTGCTCTTCTGACTCTTGCCTACCAGAAACAAGGGGACAAGAAATATGTTGCATGTATGGTGCACTCCAAGCTAAGTCTACACAATCTCGTTGTCATAGAATGAACAGGGAAAATGTGCCTGTTGCTGAAGAGGTTTTTTTTGTAAGTATTTTTCCTTAGCTTCTGAAATCACAGGCCTTTAAAAAAGAGGGAGGGAAGGAGAAAGGGAACAAAACCCCTGTATTTCTTAGAACTGTAAGATCAGAGAGAAGTACAAGAAATGTCTGTCCTGTGTTTTGGTTGTCTTCATTTGAAGATACAAAAAAGTCATCAGGAAAATAAATCCAGTGAGAAGGGATATAAAAATGGCAAGTAAAGAATAATATACTATCTAGTATTAGACCACAATGAAAGGCAGAAGCATGGGACTGTGTCAAAAAGCTTCAGATCTATATGTAATTTCTTTATAACCTTTTGTGCCCCTGTTTAAAGGAACAGCTTTTCTTGTGATCTTTGCCTAGTATCTCACTAACACAACTACTGTAAGCTAAGTTAGGATTTCAAGATCAGGAGTTTCATAGATCCACTCTTCATTTCAAATAAAATTTTAAAAAATAAAAAAATCATAGCTATTTTCAATTAACGAAAAAGAAAATTTGTCTGCAAGTTAAAGTTATTCTGCTCTAATGTCAAATTTATTAAAAAAGTTTTCAAATACATACTCTTTTGAAGAGTACATTTCTTTTTATTCTGACAGCTCATCGGTGGATTTAAAATAATACAGAAATAAAGCTTTCTTGCAGTTCAGAAATTCTCTCATCTCTGTTTGAAATTATGTAACTGCCTCAATCAAAAAACCCTCTGGAAAATATGTGCCGAGAGATTTGTGTGTTTGCAATTCTGGTGAATAGATCAAATGTGCCACTCTCTGTATGTTTCTTAAATCCTCTTTCTTATAAGAGAAGTCACAGCATCCATAGTACTTTTTTTACTGTGAACTAAAAAAAATAGCACCTCTCCAAACAACTCCATATCCAACAGTCCTTATATTCTGAAAAACACAAACTAGTTTGAATTGGGCCAGTTCACAGCTCTTTTATTATATGCCACTTTTTTTTCTTTTTTTGTCCTCATCTACATTCACCTTAATGTTTCTAAATCATCATTGATTGGTTCTGTGAGGACTAGAAAAAGCTAATTAATCTAAATTAATATTCCCCTGATAAAAATTGAGATAAAATTAAAATTGCTATTTACCCACTATTGGGTCTTGCTGAAGGCAGTTCCTGCTTTTTCAGAAAATCAGTCTACTGTTAAAGCAGTAATCCAGGAGAAACTTCTGATCCAAAGATATTATTCAATATGCTTTAGGTCATGCTGCAAACTCCTTTATTATTCATGGCAATTGCCTTGCTTGCTTTAGGCTTGATTTGTGGCTGTGCTCCAAGCCCAGAAAAAGCATTCAAGAGTAGAGTGTGAGAGGAGACAGTGTATGCATCAGACAGGAGAAGAGAAGCTGCAGCTGATACAAGGCATACTCGAGAGCTAGAAATGCACTTTCAGCGGAGGCATTCAATGGAAGTGGCGCCAGAGCATAAACAAAGGCAGCCAGGAGAGTCTCCAAGAAGGAGAGAACCAGACCATCAGGAGTCTTATTTCATCAATGGGAGGAGGAAAGGAAAACATGGAAATTCAGAAATTATAACAATAACGCAGCCTCAGAATGCCTGTTTGATTTCTCTTAAACCTGCTGAGCTTTCGGTATGGAAACCTCACTTAGATAAGTCCATCAAATCTTGTTCTCGGCTTAGTTAACTCCAAACTTGTTGCCTGGATCAGAGCATGCGAGCAGGTCTTTGGGAAAATAAACCTGCTATAAATTTAAATGGAAACTAGCAAAACAAAGTGCCAACCCTCTCCAGTATTGTTAGTAATTATATCCCTGTCCATCTTCCTAAGCACAACCCTACACACCTCTGTACTGCAAAGTGTACCTGGATGTGACACATAGTCACTGTTTTAAATGTCAAGACTTCTGTATTTCCTTGCTAACAAGAGTGATTGCAAGTTCCTCAATGTGTTTCAAATCCACATTGTAGCAGCTGCTATGGTTTTATTATTTATGTTCCGGTTCATACTCAGTGCAGCACATTGATGATTCTGTTACTGTTTTCCTTTCTTCCACTGCAGTACAGAAGATATTTAATGAACCAATTGCACTAGTTTGAAAAGAAACCAGTGGGAGGCACCAAGTCAGAATAAAAATAATAAGGAAATTTTAAAAAAAATAAAAAATAAAGGCAGAAAACAGTGGGTTAAACTGACAGAGTCAGGGTATAACCTGACACCCTGTTAGTTAGGGTGGTGGTAGCAGTCCAATAAAATGGTGGCTGCTGTCCTCCTGAAGTGGTGGATGTGATTCTATTGAAGCAATGATCCTGCAGAAAGGATCTGCTCTTCCTCAGAAGGTCCAGTGGTGACTATGTAGCTCCTGTCCTCTGAGAATCCAGTGGAAAGGGGTGTCTGTGGTGTTTGGAATCTCAGATTATATGCAGGGTGGAATGCTTTGTTCCTCCTTCTGGGTGGAGCCTCTCACAATGGGATGATGAGTCATGAGGCCAGGTGTTGATGGGCTCATTAACAGAAAATAGTCCAGAGGGAGTTATCTCTGAGTCATGCGGCAGAGCATTGATGGGCCATTAACAGAAGACAGTCCGGAGGGTGGAGGCAAGGAAACACTGCCCCACCTGGTTTCAACAGCTCATGGGGATGGTAATAGAATACACTGCAACCCAGGACACCAATGAAGAAAAACACCTAAGAATTATAGAGAATAATTATCTTACTGAAGAATAGTATGAATTCCCTGAGGAGTCCTTTCTCCCCCACCTCACTCATCTCCCTGAAAAATATAATAAAATCTTTTATTCACCTAGGCAGAGTAAAGCAAAGTGGAAAAGCTTTACTGAAAACATCTAGATAACGTCTATTATTCTGTGAGAATAAGGCTTGTGAAATAGGCACCAGATATATACACCCAAAGTATCTTAACAGAAAGTAGGTCATGGCTAACATAAAAGTGATTGCTTCAAAATAATCATTTTAAGAGGGTGTGACAGTATAAGAAATTAAAATATATCAATTCTAAGCAGTTATAAAAATCCACTTGTAACCAAATGTGTTTCAATACGCTGCCTGTACCTAATATTTTATTTAAAGGTCAGCATTTTCAATATCTACCATAATTTATTTTTTCAAGAATAAAACAGAGATGCATATAGAACAGTTGCGGGGAGATTTGTTTATCGTGTCTGTCAATAGATAACCTAAATGTGCAGCGTTTTCCCGGGTGTAGACAGGAGGGGAGCTTTTCTTATTTCTACTTTCAAAAGCTTGTCTAAATCTATGTTCCTTTACAAAGCATTACAGAATAAATATGATCAAGCCTGTTTTCAGAACTATAATTTTAAAGAGGTAAATTGGTAATGTAAAGTCTGAAGGCACTACATCACTGAATCAACTAAGTAAAGAGCCAAACCGACATCTTACAAAAATGAGTCAATTGAGTGTCTCTGAAGTTCAATCCTGTGTTTTAACTATTTTCAGGTTGCAATTGTGCCAGTGAGACAGGAATGTGCTCAGGAGATCAGCCAGGAGATCTGTTGTATCCAGGGGTGCATCAGGCACAGCACCACTGGCTGGGTGAGGGAGGCTATTGTCCCACTCTGCTCTGCACTGGGGCGGCCTCACCTCAAGTCCTGGGGGCAATTTTGGGTACCATAAGGAAAGATATAAAGCTGTTAGTGAGCATCCCTCCTCTGAAAGACACAGAGGTGGTGAAAAGTCTAGTGGGAAGCCATACAAAGAGCAGCTGAGGGAGCTGGAGTTGCTCAGCCTGGAGGACACTGAGGGGAGACCTCATTGGGGTTGGCAGCTTCCTCACAAGGGGAAGAGGAGGGCAGGCACCAATCTCTTCTCTGTGGTGACAGTGACAGAGCCCAAGGGAACTGCATGAAGTTGTGTTCTGGGGTGATGTTCTGAGGCCGCTTTATTCCTCACCCGCCCGCTCCATGCCGGACGCGGTTCCTTTAAGACGGGCCCGGGGGGCGGGGCCACGGGACGCGAGTGCGGGGCCGTTTAACGGCCGGGCCAAGGGCTCGGGGCTCTGGGGCTCGGCAGGGAGCGCGCCGGGAGCGCTGGGCTGCTTTGGGGGTTTCTTTTGTGTTCCAGCTAGCCGGGAAAAGGTTCTGTTGGGGTTTTTTTCTTGCTCTTTTTCCCTACCCTCCTATTGCCTCACTGCCTCCCTTACCTCCTCGCTTGTCTGGGGAGCCTGCGGGTGGCCCCCGTGGGGTGGCCCCAGCTTGTCCGAGGCCGTGTGTCTGTTCCCTCTCCGGGAATTTGTTGTATTTTGAGGGATTTTTTTCTATTCCACCCTGTTTCGTTTGGTGTTAATAAACACTTCGGGTTTTTTCCACTTTCACTTGCTGTGACCCACTTGTCTTATTGGTGGAGGAAAAGGGGAGGCCCTTTTCCCTTCGGAGGAGACACACTCTGGAGAGTTTCCTCCTGAAGTTTTGTCTCCAAAACTGAGACAGTGTCAAGGGAAGTGTAGGCTGGATATCAGGAAAAGGTTTTTCACCCAGAGGGTGGTTGTGCACTGGAACAGGCTCCCCAGGGAAGAGGTCATAGCACCAAGCCTGACAGAGTTCAAGAAGCATTTGGACAGTGCTGTCAGGCACATGGTGGGATTCCTGGGGCTGTCCCGTGCGGGGCCTGGCGTCGGACTTTGATGATCCTGATGGGTCCTTTCCATGTCAGAATATTCCGTAACTCTATGATTCTATGAAGGGTAAAACAATAGTTCTATGTTTTTATATTGAACACTCCCAAAAGGAATTACCAGGCTTACTCAGAAAATATTAGAAAAACTAAAATAAATCTCGAAATAGGCAACAATATTCCTTATTTTTCATTTAGGTATTCCATTCTGTTTCCATATGTTCAGGAAAACTTTATCGATAGAAACATACATCATAGAAAGAATTGGCTGGGCACTTATTGAAAACAAGCAGAAGTCAGTCAAAGGCTTGCCTTGTGTTAACAAAAATCTCAAGAGTTCATTAATATTGTGTTGAATCTTATTTTGTATGCGTGATTAATGAGCATTTGTAGAGTTTCTTCATTTTACAGTTTTCACAGAGAAATACCATAATTGACAAACACTTAGCAGCTTTTGGAAACTACATCCAACATGTTTGTTATAGCTTCTCTTAACCATGACTGCAATATAATTCACTATTATCTTGTTGACGAGGGTATGATTCATTTCACACATCACTGTTCATAAAAATAATGTGTACCTGTGCTCTGATTTTGTACCACTTCAAAGCTCAACTACCAACGAATTCATGGTCAATTAGTTTGACTGGATGAATAACAGAAAACTACATAGGTTTCTTACCTTCCCATATTTTGTGTTTACATGAAATTAGAACCTCCTAAATCAATTACAATACAGTGAATTACTTGTAGTTCTCCATTCCTTGCATTTAGTAGAAGAAGACATCATTTTCTCTTAACTTGGTCACAAAAAATAATACCTGAAATAATTAATTTCCTTGTATAAGCTGGTAAATGCTGAAGAAACTCAGAATTAAATCTAATGAGATTTTAAGTTAGTACATATTTCTCTGGGAGCTGCAGAACTGAACTGAAGATCCTTTACTGTGTAAATCCTATACTCACAAGACTGATCCCTCATGCTCCTGTTGTTGCCTTTTTCCTAAACAGGTGTAACAGGTCCTAAACATCTTTTTACTGGTAAAAAAATATAAAAGACATTAAAATTGAGAAAAACACCAAATTTCGTATTCCTTATAGATATATTCTTCTGAAATATTGACCAGAAAAATAATCTTGTTTGTCACTCATCTTTCTTTGTGTCATTTGGTTGACTTCTATGTTTCATACAGAATGAGTGTAATGTTTTTTTAGTGCGCACAGGTGGAGTTAGTGTTGATTTGCCTCATATTTCAGAGAAAGTTTACTTTTGCTATTGGGAATGGTTGCACATGCAAACAAATACTGTACTCAGGGGGGACCTTAGAGTCCAAGACATCTGCTGAGCAACAGCTACACATAAACACTGATCAGTGAACAGAATCTTAAGTCACACAAAGGGCAACAGATGATCCAGAAAGTGAAAAACCTGGTTAACAAAACAGTTTGAACCAAACTCATATTTTCCCTTGAACTCAGCAATGTACTTCCTACAGGGAATATTTGGCCAGGATGAAATGTGTCTCTTTAAAAAGTGCAGCATAGTCATAGTGATCTTACACTATGGGTCCTTAGATAGCTCCTCCTGTAAAATATGTAGTTTTTGTAATAAATTTTGGAAGGACTTTATTTGACAGAGAAGGTTAACACAGAGGGATCTATCCAGACATCTTTATACAAATGAAAAATAGTAAGTTGGCTGTTCTTTTCCCTTAAGCCCTGTCATTCCCCATCCACATTTTCTGCTCTTCTAAAACATAAGAGTGCTCAAAAGATACATTCATATGTTCAAAAGGTTAATTCAAATTAATGTTCATTCAAAATCTTACACCCATATATGAAAACTAAGCTTAGTTGCTGGGTTGCTGGCACAGACTAATATAAAGATAGAAAACATAACAAGAACCTAACATACAAAAAAACCCGGCCAAAAATCACAGCCATGATGGTTCGGTTGACAGTAAATTTGCCAAAGTAGCTTTCCCACTATTTTAGAGAAGGGAACACAATCTTTTTTGTAAACCTAGTAACTTTTTTGTAAACTAGTAACAATTCCTAGGGTTTTTTTCCACCTCTGTTTTAGCAGACCAGGTTCTGAAGGGATTTCAATATTCTCTGTAAACTTGCATTACCTATGCACAGAAATCATTACAAACCCAGATTCCTCAGAAGACCTTGTGCTTTAATTTTTCAGCTAGTGCCTAGAGCAAGACAGCAGAGACAAGCCAAGCATTTAAAAGTCTGATTGTTTTGGGCTTCCTTTTTTTTTTTCTTTTTTTTTTCCCATATAAATGATTAAAGTTAAATGAATACAGGGAAAAATAGGTCAAAAATGCAATCTCAGAAACTTTGATTAGAATTGTGTTCTGAGTTAGTTCAAAATTAAATTACTTGATGCTATACCACAACACAGGTTGGGCAATTTGAATGTTTGTTGTTCATGAGCAATTTTTCTAGAATTCAGACAGTATCATAACATGTCCTATTATGTCATGCTGAAAGACAGTAGGTTTAATTAAATATTAGGAAGAAATTCTTCCCTGTGAGGGTAACCCTGGCACAGGTTGCCCAGAGAAGCTGTGGATGCCCCATCCCTGGAAGTGTTCAAGGCCAGGTTGGATGGAGCTCTGAGCAACCTGGTCTTGTGAAAGATGTCCCTGCCCACATCAGTGAGATTGGAACGAGACCACCTTTAAGGTCTGTTTCAACAGACTGTTCCATAATTCTATGATTTGTCAAAGAAGAGAATAAAATATCCCCTTATAAGCTAAATAATATGGCTATATATCTTGGACCCTAGGAGAGAACACGACTATCTCATGAATATTCTCCATGAGTCATGCTGGCCAGGATGCTAATTAGAGCTGAACAATTACTGAAGTGAAAGATGTTTAGGTGTTTCATTAAACAAGTCTGGGTTGTAGAAAAACTCTGATTTCCTCATATAGATGTCATGGAAGCAACACTTCTTTCATGAAAATGCACAATATCCTTTAGATGCCAATGAGGTGTGCCTGAATAAGGATTGGAGGGCTAGAATACGACTGAAGAAAAGCATCACACTAATAAAAATGATTTTTTTTTCTGAGGAGTCACAAGACAAGACTCACTAAGGAAGGATCAGGATTCAAAATGTCAAATTTAACAATGGGAATGCTATTTATGTATTAGTCAGATTTGTTAAGAATTGTATCAAATATCAGTCTGTACACATGGTTGAGAAGACCTGATTTTAAAATTGTAATTTAGTGTAAAATTTTTCATGATCTCTGCATGCAGGCTGGCAATGACAATTTGGGGATGACTGCACATGCTTTTGAGACTGGGAACTTTGGAAAATGTGACACAAAAGTTATTAGAACCATCACTTACATCTGCCCATACCTTCCCCATACCTCTTTTAAGTATGACCTACAACAGGATTTGGTGAGGAAGACTAACAGTTGCAGAAAAGGAAGAGACGAAACAAAATCAAAATCCTTAGAAAGACAGAAGTGGTTGTCCAACTGTATCATTGTCTCTTAAACAAATGTCCAGATGGCTTTTCTCTGTTTGAATCCAGAAGGAGAGTTCTTCAGCCTAATGTCTCAACCATAGTCAATTATTAGCACAAATTATCAACACAGTCATTGTTTTGTTGCACTTATATATGCCTAACATATCAACAAAACCTGAAAAAGCTTTTAAAAAGACAAGTCTAACCTAAAAAGGTTTCATCTAACTCAGAAACAGAGAATGAGTAATAGCCATAAAATTTCTTCCTAAAAATAAGATAGAAGCCTGAAGCAATAGTGTAACAAGAAATGTTCTTACAGTAGCATGGGTTTTTGGGGGAGGAAGTAAAGATTTTTGAATATTTCAAGGTGATTCCTCAAGGGGAATACCTTATAATTCTGTGATCTCCAGGGCAAAGAACAAAAAATGAACTACAGGAGAAAAAAAATTAAACGTAAAGGTTGGTTTGTGAGTGCCAAAAAAGCAGATGATGGGTGTTTATATACTTGGTCCAAACAGACCTTTGATATTGGATAGTGCATCTGGAAACTTACATATAAATTTAAAGCTTAATTTAAACCTACAAGATTTGGTTGTCTTGCTGGCTTCAGACAAAAAAAGCCTAATTCTTCCATGCCCATAGAAGCAACTGGGTCCAAGCGAGGACACCCTGCTATCATCACTTCAGGTCCTGCCCTCTCACACAGATTACACTGAGAAAATCCAGCTTTGGCAATGTCCAGGATCTAAGAGGGATAGGATTTTCAGATAGCTTGAGTGACAGCATCTCCTGCAGTGCTACAGGGAAGTGGAGGGCTCCTGCAGAGAGTCTCACAGGCTGTCGATGCTTTTTGTACTCCTCAGTGCCATTTCTCGCGCACCCAAATCATAGCTGTCACTGCAACCTTGTCTGCTGTTCTTCACTTGGTACTGAGCTCCACATCTTTTACTCTCACTCTGCCACGAAAAGTGATGCATAATCTCCCATCTCACATCCCCTGTGAGGTGGTTCACTTGTGTCATTTTAGGAGAGATGACAACTGACACAGCTGTGTCATGAGGAGAAAGGGCAGTGAAAGGGGAACTGTTGAATGAACAAAGAGCAAAACAACTTCTAGACCCATGCAATATCATAGAAGAAAAGTGGTATTTCCCTACTTAGAAAATTACTGGTTTTAGCTCAAGAACAATTTATGAACAAAATTAAGGCAGAGTTTTGCAATCTTACGAATATGACTGCACATTCTTACAACAGTGGTGGAGAGAGAATGTAATTCCCAAAGTCATTATTTCATAGAATCATAAAATAATACAACAGCCTCAATTGAAAGGGACCTTAAAGATTATCTCGTTCCAACCCTCCTGCCATGGGCAGGGACATCTTTCACAAGACCAAGTTGCTCAGAGCTCCATCCAACCTGGCCTTGAACACTTCCAGGGATGTGGCATCCAAAGCTTCTCTGGGCAACCTGTGCCATTGTTTCATCACCCTCACAGCAAATAATTTCTTCCTAATATCTGATCTAAACCTACTCTTTGTCAGTTTAAAGCCATTGTCCCTTGTCCTGTCATTCTAGGCCCTTGTAAATAGTCTCTCTCCATCTTGTAGGCTCCCTTGAGGTACTGGAAGGCTGCAGTTAGTTCACCCCAAAGCCTTTTCTTCTCCAGGCTGAGCAATCCCAATTCTCTCAGCCTTTCCTCATAGCAGAGCTGCTCCATCCCTCTGATCACCTTGTTGTTCTCCTCTGGGCTGGCTCCAGCAGGTCCCTGTCCTTCCTGTGCTGGGACCCCAGAGCTGGATGCAGCACTGCAGGTGGGGTCTCAGCAGAGCGGGGCAGAGGGGCAGAATCCCCTCCCTGCCCTGCTGCCCACGGGGCTTTGGGTGCAGCCCAGCACACAGGGGGTTTCTGGGCTCCCAGAGCACACGGCTGGGGCATGTCCAGCCTCTCACCCACCAGCACCCCCAAGTCCTTCTCCCAGGGCTGCTCTGGATCTGTTCATCCCCAGCCTGGATTGGTATCAGTGGTTGCCCTGACCCAGGTGCAGCGCCTTGGACTTGGTCTGTTAAACCCCATGGGATTCCTGCTTGAGCTTGTCCATATCCCTCTGGATCACCCCATCCATCACGTGTCACCCACACCACTCAGCTTGGTGTTATCTGCAGACTCTCTGAGGGTTCACTCGATGCCTTTGTCTGTGTCAATTAATGAAGATATTAAATAACACTGTTCCCAAAACAGACACCTGAGGGACACCACAGGTCACCGATGTCCATCGGGACTCTGAGTTGCTGACTGCAACCCTCTGGATGGGACTGTCTAACCAATTTCTTATCCATCTAACAGTCCACCCATTGAACCCATGTCTCTGCAATTTAAGAGAAGGATATTCTCAGGGGCCGAGTCAGAGGCTTTACAGAAGTTCAGACAAATGTCATCTGTGATCCTTCCATTGTCTGCTGATGTAGGCACTCCATCATAGAATGCCACTAGCATGGTCAGGCAGGATTTGATATTGGTGAATCAAATGATAACAAAAACCATTAAATGCTAGGAAAAATAACCCTGTTCATGTTATTTTGAAAATACTAATTATTAAAAAGAGGCTTATAAACCTTCCTAACTGCAAAAGGGCTTTCAAGTTGGCTTATGCAAGTATCTCGAATCACGCCCTTGCCCTTTTTACATCTCTATGATTTGCTTAGTTCCTGAGAATGAGAGTTATCAGCGTGTTTTTGTAGTGTTAAGGTGACAAGTATCATTTTTTCCTGAAATATGCTGTACATGAAATACATTAACTTGCAGGAACAAGTTGTCTGACCCAGAGACTTGGAGCAGCAATGTGCACAACTAAAGCTGAGGGACAGCCAGCCCCTAATAACATAAGAAAGTCTCTCATTTCCCATTTATAAGTGTTAAATGAACCACAATTCTGAAAACTAAGTAAACAAATATGAGCTTTAAAATTTCTTTTTCACACTTTTCTATTCTCATATTAGTCTTAAAAGGCCTTCTGTAAGCCTGTCCTAAAGACCAATATTTCTTTTCTTGTTTGCCTTGGAAATAAACATGATATATATATTGATGAAAACACATTTTGCATAAGAATGATGAAACTGCTCAGAAAAAAATTGCTGCTATACTCATCAAGTATCTCAAGAGTAAAAATGAGTCTACATGGAGAACAGAGGCAGTGTCAGGCTGAGGATATCTGTAAGACACTCAATATGAGGCAGCATCAAGTGTTGAGGTTCTCCAGTAACATCTAGTGACAGGGTCAAGTTTCAGGACATTACAGATAACATTTAGCCGCTTTTTGTATCTCAATTTACAAAATGCTTAATCAAATATTTTCTCTGAGAGATTAAACTAGATCTACCTTTTCTTTTAAAAGTCATAGAATTATCCTTGTCTTGAAGTTATTTGAGAAATGTTAGCGATGCTGTTCCTACAGGAGCAATGGATGATGCGTTATAATGGCTATAAACAAAAACAGGATTCAGAACTGCAGCGTGTGCTTTCCACCAAGCTGCAGGAGCTGATTTAAAGACAGATACCACAACACTGGAAAGAAATCTCTTTTGGCAGGCACCACCTTTTTGGCAAACATCACAAGAGGTGTGAAGACAGTTTGTTACTCAGAATATTCAGGCAAATTATAGAAATCAACATGAAATGTTGAGCAAATCTGGGGTCCTTATTCTTCAAAAGAGGATGATGAAGCAAACACTGCCCAAATACCTTAAAAACTAATGAAAAAAGTAAAAGAGTAATCTATTTATCCAAGTCTGAGGACAACAGGACAAGAAGTTCTGGCTGTGAAACTATCAAGAGAGGTTTAGGTTGAATGTGACTTTGAAAGGAAGAGGTTTCAAACTGCTGATACCAAATGCATCCACTATGGGTGCAAGACTTTTCATTGCTGGCAGTCTGTAAAAACAGGTCGAATGACAGAGCTGCAGGTCATGCTGCCATGCAGGTGTTCACGGAATCACTGAATCATTACGGTTGGAAAGGATCTCCAAGGTCATTGAGCCCAACCACTGACTGATCACCTGCTTGTCAGCTAGACCATGGTACTGAGTGCCACATCCAGGGGTTTCTTGAGCACCTCCAGGAATGGTCACTCCACCACCTCCCTGCGCAGCCCATTCCAATGCTCGACAACACTTTCAGTAAAGAAATATTGTGTAATCATAGAATTTTCTGGGCATTTGGTTTGCACATGCAATATCATTTTATGCATTGTGGGCATACTTTCCCTTCTTTCCTACGAAGTGCAATTTTTATGGAACAAAGTTCCTCAAACTGCAATATCATTATATTACTTTGTTATTTGAAGATGAAAACTAGATGATGTCAGTTAATGATGATCATTGTAAAAGTTAATAGCTGGTAGAGCATATTTGACTGCTGTCCCAAACCCAAAGAGCTTAAGACCTAATAAGGAACTTCAAAGTTTACAATTAAAAGACAGAAATATAAAAAGGAAATAGAAAGCAAATTGAGATTAAATTCAGCTGTGGTACTTCCACAGAATGGCAATTAATATACATAATAGTGCTGATCTGGCTTTAAAATACCTTTTTTTTTTTTCTTCATATTGATCAAGAGCTTTTATGCACTTGAAAATAGTAGAGGTTTAACAATGAACTTCAATGAGCATGTTTCTTATTGTGTTCACTACCAAGACCTTAATATCAGTTTTAAGACACATGCCTTAATTCTGCCATTGTTTCTTTATGTGCTACCATTTTCATCAGTGAAGTAATAATGTTAACACCAGAAGCCTTCATCTAGAAACATCCTTCTTAAGAAACAACAGTGTAAACCACTGAAGCTTCAAGGACTTTATTTTGCCAAAAACTAATTGCTATGTACTGTTTCTAAGCAGATATAAAATTGTTTAAAGGATAAAAACTACAAATATCATAATGCCTCAAAATATATGCAGCAAAAAATGTTAGGTATCACTGCTGCAATGATACAGCAGTAAAAATGCAGTCATACCTTCCTCCATGTTTTTCACACAATTAATAGCAATTTTTAATGTTTCCCCAACCTCTTAGGGAAAACAGTGTAGCCCATGTCATCTCATATCCCCTGTTTTGGCCACTGTGAGTCGGGTGAGATATAGAAATAACATACAAACCAGCAGAAGTACTTGTGTAATTGTACCTACTCTGAATTCATTTTAGTTAATGACTCACCTCCATCATGCTAAGAATCCATGTGACTGTCAGCACAAACATAGCTAAATTAGACCAAGCTTGTCTCCAAGAGTGGGCAGAGGGAACAAATTCTTGATTATCAGTCTTTGCAGGAACTCGATCCCAGCTGTGACTGCACGGAGGTGTACAGCAGGAGGGTAATGAAGAAGATATGGATTCAAACACTCTCTCGAGCACAGGAGGAGAGGTAGAAGGCTGCATATCTGCAGTACTGTTGGTAAATATATTTTTAGTTATATAAAACATTTCAGAATATTTGCTAGAATATTCTGCACCACCTCTGCCCAATCATATTTATAAATTATTTATTTCTTACAATATGTCAAGATACTGAAATTTCTATATCTTCAATAAAACTGCATATATCCTATACAGAAGAAATCCATCACAACTTAGGCTTTTCTGGTGACTAATGAGCCAAGGCATTTATTGTAGAAAAGAACACAACCCTACTGTAAAGGCTAGAAGTGACCATCATGTCTATACAAATTCTTCCAGTTGTTTCTGTTCTTCATGGTTAATAAGAAATGTATGTCCTTTTCCCAGTCTTAGTTTATATAGGTTTGAATTTTGGCCACTGAACTTCTTTGTACTTCTTTACTGTAGTTAATTCAAGCATCCTGTTCCATTAGAAATCTTCTAAATTACTGATGAGTCTACTAAATTGCCTTTTTAACCTTCTTCTGGATAAACTAGCAGAACAGTAAATGTTAAGAACACGTGTAGGTTGGCCAGATGGCTTAAGGGAGATATAACTCCACCTTCATGTCTCTCATTAGCTGTACTCTGTATAATGTAAATTTTCTAATCAGATGAAGTGGTCCAGAATTGCATAGTTCTCCCATTCAGACATTATCTAAATGCATGCAGCTCAGAATAATTTAATGTATCTAATGCATTTCATCTGAAATGCTGTATAATTTTAATAGTTTTTTTTCATTACCTCTGAAGCCCTGTTGTCTTCAAAAGATTTTTAAATTAAACCAACTTAAAAACAAGATTATCTCATTTAGTGTCATTTCATCTATAATGGTGTTTGGAAATCAAGTTCACCCTTGATTGATGACCAGTAGGCTACCACAGGAAGTCAAAATCAGCAGTGCAATTACAATAGAGTTGGGTTCTTTTAACTGTAGACTGTAATTCTGGGATATACTCCATCATGTTTTTGACAGTTTGATATCCAAATTCCTGTATGATCATTTCTTAAAGCTTGCTTCATTTTGTGTTTTCACTGACTGATTTAACAGTTCTCCACAAGGGGAACGCCATGTTAGTAGACAATATGAAGCAACAAATACTGCTGAACCTAGATAGGGCTGTGCATCTAATCATTAGGAAACAGTGACTTGCCTTTTCCTCAGTCTCCATGGTCAGTTTTCTTGGTTTTATGGGAGGTGGAAATTTTCTAAGAAACAAAGAGGGTTTATTCACCCAGAACAACCTGGAAATTGCAATCATGATGAATCCAAGTACAGAGGTAGCTAATTTTGGGGTTGAAACATATCTGAGTTGTGGAAAAGCAGATTGTATTCAAAATGCTGGGAGCAGAGAGAGGTGGAATGGTTAAAAAACATGCAGGTACTGTTAATGGTCTCTAAATGTGAAGGCCCTAGTGTATGTAACCCACATATGTATATTCCACCTTACTAGGGAAAGTTAAATCCCTCTGTCAATTAGAAATGTATTGTGTTTTTCTTATGTATCTTCTTCGGTTTGTTTAGTTTTTACTCCACAATTCCTCCTAAGGTATATTTTGTTAGCGGGGAGGACACTGAAGGACAGTTATTATTCATTATTTTATGATTAATAACAGCAGTTTAATGGAGGAAAAAAAACCAACAACAAAATAAAAAAGAGGTGGAACACTGACTGCTACTTCCTAACCACAGGATAGCTGCTCTATACTGGACTTTTAAGAAGCTTTGTCAACAAATACTACATCATGAATTATTCATATTATCAGCTCTATTAATTCTGTTACAACGGTAACACGTCCCTAGGGACTGAGACTCAATTCTCCTTCTGTCTACTGGCATCACAAGGAAATCTAAAGGAGAGACTGAAAATGGCCCTACCATTCATCACATTTTCTTTGGCACGTTCAGAAGAGCACATTATTTATACATGAAGATTAAATATGCATTTATTTGTCACAAGCAAGGATAAAATGATTAATATGACTTCTGAAAACCAAAAAGAGTTTACAAGGGAAACTACCAATCCAGAATTGTAAAGTCACAATTAACTTTTCAGTTATACAACAAAATGATAGTATAATGGGTAATTTTACTGCATAGCTGAAGAGATGGTGGGTTTGCATCACAGAGCCTCTTCAGATCAAATTGTGATAATGCATTAAGACATTACATCAGATAAAAAGCCTCAAGAAATATAACCACATTTTACATTAGTAAATACTTTTTTTCTTTATCAAAGAAGAGTATTTTAAAAATATTTGTATTCACCTGCAGTTTGCAAGGCAGGGAGACACCTATCTCAGCATCTGAAAAAAAGTTAGTGATATCATAATGAGCAAGGACGAGTCACTTGTACAAATTATCTTAAAGGCAGTCACTTCTTACTAAAACACCTGTGGAGATTTCTTTTCTAGGCACCATGGAAAACAGAAGATAAGTGGATGCGGCTGGAGGTGAGAGGTATCAGTTAAGGTAGGGATATTTTCTAGATTTGAAAGAGCATATTCTATAATGTATTTCTCTTGAGCTATCAAGAAAAACAGGCCTAGAAAGAGAGCTTTTGGAGAGTGGAGGCAGCAGAAGAGAATTGATCATAAGGGAAGAGTGGTGATGTGGTGAGGGCTTCATGGCGGTGTCCTCCACTGCAGATTTCATGCTTAGATCACTGGAGACTACTTCATTCCTCCTGCATGGAGCACCATGGGTGAATACAGTGCACCTTGTGCCAATTCCATACCACTCTGGGCAGATGCACCAGACTAAGAAAAGCAAATAATAATAATAGTTAAGTATATTTTGTTGACTGGCACTATTCCTTTCTCCACACAAAAGAAGTCCCCTATGAGCAGATAAAGCTAGAGCACAGATTATGGGTACAAGTCAGAATAGTAACAGTATGATTTAAAAACATTGCATTTCATTTGTTTCCTTTAAGCCCAGCTTTAAGTTTAGCACAGGAACACATGTTCAAGGGAATAAATTTAACACATTTATTTAAGCACAAACAGGTTTCAGAAAAAAAGCATTTTACAGGGTGTGGATGCCCAGAAGCTCTCAGGGGCTGTTTTGTGGCCTCACTGAGCCTCCCTTTTGCTCAATCCACAAGGCCTGGCACACTGCAGGCAAGGAACTGTTATTTCAACACTGGAGCTCTACCACATGTGCCCAAAAAAAGGGTATTTAGATGCTGAAATAGAACTACCAAAGTTCAGTACTTCAGGACAGTTGTGCATAGCTGGCAATGTTAAAAATCCAAATTTGGAGCTCAAACACCTAGAGTTTAAATGTTACCTAAGGCACTAGAGAATAATGGCAGCTACTCTAAAGGTAGCAATGAGGGCATTCCCCTTTAATGTTAAGAAAGGATTTGCAGTGCTGCTTTAATTTGTTCTTCTAAACAGTAGATTTCCTGAAATGCAAATATCTTGATCTTTGGGCAGTATTCTTCTAAGAGGAAATATCTCAAAACAGATCTCCCCAAATCTCATTGGGAATCTGAGCCACAGGGATCTTCTGCAAATTTGGCACAATTCCTTCTGGAGATATTGACCAGAGTAAGTCAATGTTATCAAGTCCTCCCAGCATAGCTGGGCTCCTATGTCTGTGACATAAAGAGAGGAGAGAAGAGTGAAAAGAAGACTTCAGTGGGCTATTGTTGTATTATGGAGAACACTACTTCTGCAGAAAAAAACCTCTCTTGCCTCTTAGGTCCTCATGTATTTCTACCCTCAGTTAGATGAGCTGCATAATTCAAAAATATGGCTGTACATGCACTCAGTTCTCAAAACTGCTGAGAATTATAAGCATAAAGAGCACAGAACCATAGTCATAAAATCCACGGAAAATGAAGCGTTTCCTAGACCTAGTTACTTGTCTAAATATAATTCATTCAGTATAGTTCATCAACTTTAACTATATCTGCTTGTTCACATAATGAAGGTCAAACACAAAAATGGATTTGAACTCCAGGCATTTATATATTACTAGCTAACAATCCCATATATCACTGGCTCGTATAGTGAACCAAAATAAACACTTCACGAACTTGATAGTCTGTGGAACAGACAGTCTGGAAAAGACATAAATAATTAGTGACACACCATATACGAGAGATATGGAAGAAGGTCAAGAAATCATACCATGAGAAAAACTCAGACATACATTTAACACAAGAGCTCTCTCCAGGTTATCATGGTTGCATTATTTTATTAGTGTTATTAAGCAAAGAAGTAATATGACTTGATAAAGCAAAGTAGAGGAGCATATTTTCTTTTCACTGCCTGAGCATTCATTTCAAAGTCTTAAATGCAGAAAGTCAGGGGGGTTTTTTGCTTGGGTTTTCTTTCACAGTCTTCAAACAACAGACCGCTTAGTATAGAATCACTGTACAGTGGGACAGAGATCAAACATTTTAGGGTAGCCCTGAGAGATGACCCTTGCCATTTTTTGCAATGGAAATTTGGTAGAATAGTCAATAGAACGCTTATTTTTAATGGCACTACTAGGTTCTGAAATTATGCTCAGCAGGTTGGGTGATCCTGGAGAGACTTTGAACATAATACTGCAAATTGTGCAATAAAGTATGTTACTGTAATCCCTGTGTTAAGGACAGACAGACTTTTCAGATAAATCTAAGAACCACTGCAGACTTTCTCTCAGCTAAATATACAAGGCAACCTGAGCCTGTTTTGTAGGTTTAGCAAAATTTGACTTGGAAGCCACCAGCAAATGTAGCAGACGCAACTCAAGATTTAGAAAAATATGGTCCAAAAATAACTGAGAAAAAGGCTCAGTCAGTTATGACCTTGATTCTGTTGATATTTTTGTATATACCTAACTCATGCATATGGATAATCCTCCAGACCCCAACAGCATTATTTATAAAGTCAGCAAGTATTGGAAAAAAGAGTTCAGTCCTACTTTAGGAGTAATGGTTATTGATTATATTATGATATTAACAGTTTATCAAAACTCCCAGAGATATATCTGATTAAATATAAGTAAAAGAAACCTATTGAGACTTTGATTTCCCTTATTATTACTTGCATATAACATGCATCAAAGTACATGGTGCAGGAGATACGAGTCCTTGGAAGTAATCATGTGAAGTTATAAGAGTAAAAATCTCAGTTTGTGGTAATGAGGTAGAAAAAAATTTTATTGTTTTAAGAGAATCATGGATTGGGTTAGAAATCCTTGTAAAATGTATGGTAGGGTGTGTTGACTAACAGTAATTACCAAGTTCAGTTTCGAGGCTGTCTTTTTCATGATATTGCACAGTTAATGGCTAATGTTATAACTGGTGATAGTGCAGTATAAGATTGACAGAAGTGCAACATTAAATCAACACAATTTGAACATTTGAACATTTGAACCACACTGTGAAAATTATTTTGGATACAGTGTACTAATGTGCATCACAAACATTTCAAGGCCAGAAATGATACAATGTAGGTTGTTGGTTTTGTGTTTGTTTTATGAGGAAGAGATATTTTCTACTTTATAAGGATTTTGAAATATGACATTTCTTTCTGTTCTTTTGAAGAAAGAGAAGTTGTAAAGATAATAAATGCTACCATGTGTTTTAGAAGTACATATGCTTAGCATACCTTGCTTGACTCATTATGAAATGTATTATGCTTGTGGCTAATTCCTGAAGAGCAGTTATACATTATTCCTGATCATCACATCATCAAGAGTAAAGAGAAAGACTTGCACATCGACAAAGATAGACAAATCTCAGTGAAAGTTGGGAATTTCACAGTCAGATTTGCACAAGGAAGAAAAAAAAAGAGGAAATTTTCATGTAAATTAATTTTTATTTTCATATTCAGTAATGATGCATGGTAAGATTGTAATGGCATCGTTACAGAGTATCATTACAGAATGATCCTGAGGAGTACAGGACATGCTGTGTTGTACAATGCACTAGAGCTCACACTATTTATATTATTTTTACAGCCTTTTTTAAAAAAAAAAGTGGTTTAACTAACTGTGGTTTAGCCACATTTTATAATTTGTTCTGCACAAAGCAATGTGCTTTGCCATCTGGCATCTCTCCTCATGGGCTCTAGAATGTAGAGCCAGTGTGAGGGCAGTCTGGGGAAGGAAAGCAGCATCTTATGAGCAGCACTTGCCAGTGGCTTTCTGACAAAACTAATTCTGTAAACACCATCTAGGTGTGCTGAACTTTCACCAAGAGAAGCCATGCTGTTTTCATGATGAGCAACTAAAGACTTTTAGTTTCCAGCAGGTAAAAGCTGGGACTATCAATTTTAAAGGCAGCTGGGGAGACATTTTTTATTAGTCCAGGTTCACCATGATCATAACATTATAAGAATTTAAGTTACTGTCAGGATTTCTAAAGTTTCATGCTTGCAGACACAGCTATCAAAATGCAGTAGTTGGGATACACTTAGAAATATCTAGTTTAGGGCATCACTGTAAAATATTTATTTATTAATCACATCCTTGTTTTAAGAGCACTCTCACAATATCTGCTTTTTAGGTAGTCTTTTAGGGTGCCTTTATAGTCAGTTGAAAAAAAACCCCAAACAGTTCTAAAGTACCATTATTCTTATCCTAAAACACATACGACAAGACAGAGGAACCTCATGCAAAATATATTTCTCACAATTGAGTGAATCTCAATTCACAATCTTGAATACAAGAATCTAAATGATGAACTTATAATGGTATTATGAACATTTAAAAATATATGAATTAAAACCCCATTTTATAGGTCAAAATTTCCAAGCAAAAGAAATCTCTTAACTAGAAATTCCATGTGTTTTAATTATATAGTTCTATTTTCCTGTACAACTATGTGTAGGTTTAAAACCATTTTTTTTTCAAATAATTGTTCCTGTAAGTTGGTTCAAAAGCAGGTTTTTTTGTTCCCTTGAAATCCTTTACTCTCTTTATTTACTATAAGGTTTTTTTAATTTTAATTTTATTCCGTTCAGCTCTGTTCATATTGAAAATCTGGAAGATCTCAGAAGTTATAAGAAAGAAATACATGCATTACTTCAAAGAGCTCAAAAAAGATGATTCCATGCATTTAAAAGAGGCTTCATTTATTTGGCAATGAAAATGAAAAGCAACCAAGGACTTTCTAGACACATGACATTCTAATCACATCTGAATTTTACCTTAATTTTGTGATTTCTGGTTTCTTCAGTTTCCACAAGTGCTCCAGAAAGTCCTACCAGTGTCAGACCTTCTCCAGCCCATCCCATCAGTCTGGCTTCTCTCAGCAAAGCAGCTGCAGTACAAGCCGTAACTGCAGCTGGAAAGAATAGGGGAAAGAAGATGAACTGTCCATATAAATATGGAAACAGGGTTTTCACAACCTATCACAGGTATGAGCACAGCCTCTTACCCATGTTCCTACAGAGATGGAAATGAACAGATTGTGCTTGGACAAAAGCATTGGATGAGGAGAAATGGAAAAACAGGATAATAAATAAGAGAAAACAATGAAGCACAAGAAGGCACAGAGAACCAAAAAGGAAACACCAACCAAAACAAAACTAAAAAAAAGATTCCATTAAATGAGATTCAAAGCAAGAATGGAAAATAAGCAGTGAAACAGGATATATTAAGCGATAAATAATACAAAATAGATCTTGATATACAAATGTAGGACAATAAATTTAACTGTAGCCAGCAGTGACTCGGAAAACTAGATCAGGAGAAAATGACAGTATGACCAATTTCCCAGCTGAAAATTGTGGTCACTGTAGTGACTTGCCTACCCAAATAACATCAAAGTTTTTATTTATGGCCTTCCATCGATTTCCTGAGAGACCTTTCTTTGAAGACTGTACTTTTTGATATGACACAGCATGTAACTCTAGTATTTGCTGACACCAAGATGTCATTCTCAGAAAAAACACCTCTTTAAGGTGCGGCTTCCATAGTGAGGCAGTGACAGGGCATTCCTCCAGTTTCCAAGGGTTAATACCCACGGGTTAAGAGAATGGTTGCGACACAGGCAGTGGCTTTAAATCGTCTTAACACTGCACTAACTTACTGCAGTTTTAGCAGAGTAATGAGTTACAAATAACACTTGTACACATACACCTTTAATTCAGAGTTCAAGAACTACATGAAATGAATTTTGTGACCTCAATCCAACTGCCAGAAGCCAAGAGTCCAGATCAATAAAACTGTGGCCTCAGGGGAGAGTAATTAGCACCCTGGCAGAAAGTGCCATCGCACTTGCCAGGCACTGAATGGTCAAAAAGCTACATCTCTTCTGTCTTTTCAGAAACATACCATGGGATGAGAATTTTTTACTGCTGTTCCTCATGTTGAACCTAGGGTTTAGACTAAGCAGAAGAATGAAGTCTTCAGAAATATATGTCAAGATTTTTCTTGGAAATTAGATCTTTACAAGTAACTAAATATATCTCATACTCAGTCAAATTTTAAATGGAGTTATTACCACAATAAACAGAATAGTATGTTTTTACTTCTGATTTCCCACATCACTCTCAGAAGGAAAGACCTGCTTCTTACTATATTCATTTTCTTTTTGAATTTCTTAATACAAACTAATTATTGTCTTTCACCATTCTGCGCAATTTATCTGTTGACTGTCCAAACAAATGCACTGAATGATGGTGTTTAATGTGACCTTTGCCCAAATCATTTTCTTATGAAATAAATATTTCATGGACTGCATTAACAATAGCAGGAGCCTTTTCAAGTACACACTTGATAATACTAAACAATTCAAGTAATGTATTAAGAAATAACATTTTATCCATAAACCGTATTATTATTTGCTCTATCCCTTCTATTCATCACTCATTTGATCACATTGAGCTACTGTGTCCAGTTGGGACCACCGAGTACAACAAAAGCATCTAGAAGATGGAGAAAGGTAAGAGGATACATGTCAAACCAATCAATTCTTGAGTACTTGCCAGGTGAGGAGTGGCTGAGGGAGCTGGACTTCTTCATCCTGGAGAGGAGATGCCTGCAGGGAGGGAGCTGGGACAAAAAAAACCCAGATATCAATTGAAACAAGATGCTTAAGACTAGGTGGAATAAGTTTGGGTTTTTTTTCTCTCTCAAGGACAGCCAAGCATGGGAGTTAACTGTTTTAAACCTCATCCCTGGAAGTTTTCAAGACCTGCTTGGAGAAAGCCCTAAGAAAGCCCTAAGAAGCTTGGTCTGACCCCAGAGCTGGCCCTGCTGGTTTGGGCAGGAGGTGTGACTACAGACCTCTTAAAGTCCCTTCCCCACTGAGTGACTCTGTCATGCTACAGCTGTAATGTAAGGATGACTAGGACATTAACTTCAAAAGTACAGCACTACAGTGCTAATTAGTCCACATTAGCGAATGTGAAGAGCTAATGTCAATGGAGTCAAGCTGATGCAGTCACTGTGTCATACTGGTACTGTCGTAGCACCATTTCTCTCTATTTCTGAAGAGGATTCCTCTAACCTTGTGAACAAGCAATGCTGAGAGAGAAACAAATCACATGTGCCTACTCCCTGACTTTCCATCCTCTAATCACATCTTGTTTTACTAGAATAAACTTCTGGTATGAAAAAATGAGTGATGCAGACAAAAGGCCTAATCTTTGTTCTGCATTTCAGTGTTTCAGGCTAGTTCTGCATTTCAGTGTTTCTGTAGAATCTGTGTTTCCTCTGTTAAAACCAAAATCTCATTATGGGTGAAAGCAAATTGCACATCTTCCTAGAGCTAAGAATATAGTAGTGGTGTTCTAAAAGTCCAAATCATGCAAGTAAAAGAGAAAGGCCTTATTAATAAAATACCAAATTTGTTATCTGAGTGTTTTTACTATCTGCCCCTTTCCTCTGGAGTTAGCCCACCCTTTCAAGTTCCAGTGTGTTCAGTTTCACACATTCTAGTGTGTTACAAGGTTGACATTTTTAGTCTTCTTGAAGACTGAGGAGGTTTAGGATGAGTTATGACTATCCTGAGGTCTTCACTGAGAGGAGTGTGGTGTTGATGGTAAGATACTTTTCCTCCTTAGTGCTGGGGCTTTCGTTTAATACATTGTCACCTCCCCACCTGCTCCCTTTCCCCTGCTTCCAGGGAAGAGGTGAAAGCTGCCCCACAGCTCCTCTGCACCCCCAGAGGGCATTTGTCCATCCGGCACTGCCAGGGCCTGCCGGGCCCTTCCCCAGTGGCATTTCCAGAGCTGGAGCTAGGACAGGCTGGGCAAGGGGACCCCAGCTCAGCCCTTCTCATGGCAAGGACAGCCCCTGGGATCCAACACTGTCCAATTCCTGCCCCCAGTATAAACCATATTTACAGGGCCAGAGCTTGCCTGCACTCTCTGCAGAAGATAGCATGGATTATAGGCCCTGACTGGTTTGTATCTGCTAGCAAATAAAGCACCTGAAGAAAACTGCTTAAAATCTTGGAACAAAAAGGAACATTTTTATTTCTCTTCAGATGTGATGTTTTGAACCCTGTTCACCTGTTAGTAATATGAAGAGGTGACTTTGATGACATTCATGTGGAAGACATAAAAGAAAATGAACATCAGGTGAAGTTTCTAATAATTACCTGATTTAATTTTGTGTAAAGAGAAAGCAGATATTTGAAGTATCATGGTGAACTCTGACAATTTTTAGGACATCATGAGTCAGACTTCAGAACCTTTCCCTGACAAAGAGATTAATAAGGTGAAGAATATTATTAAGATCTCTTCAGAAAATAGATTCTGTGGGAACTGATGTTGAGAATGTGCTCACGTGAAAATTGTTCAAAGCCCTGTGTATCAGGGAGGTGCAAAGATGAAAATATTTCTGGCTGTAGACCGTGGATCTTACTGTATAGAGACCATGAATCTGACCTGCTAGAAGACCTTCCTCTGCCATAGGGTATTAAAGTCCATGATAGATTAGTCATGAAGTATTGGAGAAGAGGTGAGGATCATACCCATGCTGATAAATTAGGTGTGGGTTTGTGATCCAGACTGTGTCCTCTGTGGATGATTGAATACAGAATCAAAGAAGAGATGAAAGTGAGTATTTTATCCCCTGAGCCATCCTTTTTCTCAATTTCTTTTTTATTTTCCTGGTATTTTGTTCATCAGCTGCTGTTTTGGAAAATTCATGCATATTTGAATATTTTGAACTATGTTGTATTAATTAAATTTCAACTTCTGAAGTATTAACTAACCAAGCACCTTTTTTGAGTCTTAATTGAAGGCTTACTTGATTTTCAGCAGTAGGTTTTTATCTAATTGCATTCATTTAAAAATATGTGAGAAGCAAACTTGCAGAATAAAACATAGAAGAATGCCTTTAAAGTTAAAACTTGAGATGGTTCAGTCCAATACCTTTTTTTTTTTTAATTAATCAGTAGGAATCTTTTCAAAAGTCAGGCCAGAAAAGCATTGCTTTTCATTATTATGATTTATGAAATCAGTCCTAATAATGGATTAATACTCTTCAGACAAAAGAAAAATATGAAAAAAAAAGAAAGGTGGCGTTAAACTAACCTAATTTTAAAGAGAATGTGAGGATGTTATGAGACTTAAATGAAAGTAAAGATGATTGGTGCAGAAGTTTAGAGACATTTTGAATGAACTTGAATAAGCACGATTTAGACACTTTCCTTAGTATTATGATCTTCATTATATTGATTAACTAAGTATTGTATATATTTGGAGAGCTTTTAAAATGTGTGTCTTTGTAGACATTAATGGGCTCATTACAGATAGCACAGCTACTCTTGGACCTCTGTCTAAGCAGGTTAAATGGTGTGACCATTTGTTGCCACCAAATCTGCTGAGCTGCTGTCTAGAGAATGATCTTACCCATTTCCTTTATTAACTCACACGGTAAAAGAAGTGCCTTTATTTGCAACTGAATAGGGAGCAGCCAAGCAGAAGAAAAGACACTGAGATTCCACGTTTTCATTCATAGATCAGAAATTATTTGTTCAAGCTTCCCCCTAGATTTTCTCAAGTCATGTCCACAGTGACCCAGCCTTCCCCCCACTGGGTAAGCTTGAATCAGGAGCAGAGCAGCATTCACAGGCTGCTGTTGCCTTTAACCTTTCTTTGTCAAGACTTCAAGCACTGCACTGTTTCAGCTCTCTCTGGTTCCTTGTGTTATAACAGACTGAGCCTCAACAAAGAATCAAGGGTAAGAGTTCAGTTTTAAATTTTGTCATGGTCTTCTAGATGAATTTAAGCAGGTCACTCTTCATTCTGTTTCCATTTTCCTATCTTAAAAGAAGAAGAAAAAATCGATTTGCCTCTTTGCAAAGTCCTCTAATATGTATAAATCATAAGTCTATAAATCCTAGGTATTACTACTGTCTCCTTTATTTGACTGAAAAATGACTGAGCAAAGCACTTGATTCAAGACACAACTAACATCTATAATCTATCTTAGTTTGTATTCAAAACCAGGGAACATTTGTGTTGGTCTTTTTAAATAAAATGAAAGGAAATAAAAAGCTGTTGGTTATGTGTCAGTGTGTGGAGTTTCTAAAGGTAGCTGCAGTGTTTGTCACGGAAGTGTTTCAGTGTGACTCCACTCCGAAACTGCATTTCTTTTGATTTACTTCAACAACTGACATCCACAGACATCCACAGGTCATCCACGTTGTCTTTAACAAAGTGGGTATATTTACAGAAGATTTATGCAAAATACTTAGAATGTCATAGGATTTCCTCTAAGTCATTCTAAGAGGTTTATTACCTGTTTAAAGATTGACAATGACACAATGGACTTAAAAGGTACCAAGAAGTGTCTTGTTTTATTGGGCTTGACCTTGCAAACTATTATTTTTTCCTGCAATTTACTGACTTTAAAATGTTCATGAACTTCCATTTACCATTTAACACACAACCCCTTAATTTTAAATGGTTCAACTGATAGTTACAATTTGTGTCTTAATTCAGATGTACCAAAATTACCTTGCACAAAATCTGCTGAAGGCTATCGGTAACCTACCTTCAATGCAGAAGTCAAGTTTAAATTGTGCTGTCGATATTTTATCCTTTAAAAACCAGATACATAAAATAACTCTTCCAGTTCTGAATTTGTGCTGTAGTGAATTTATATTCAGGGAAAAAACCTTAACAAATACACAAGAGTATTTTCTTTGTCATTTATTTATTGTAAGGGATTCTATACAATTAACATACCAATCTATCCACGTAATACTAGGATTTATTTTCATTCACCTGATGTTTTGAAATGAGATACAGTGGAGCCAAACTAATTTCATTATTTTACCAAACTGATTGACTTCAATAATTCTTTCTTAGATAAAAGACATTGAAATTTATAATTACATTTAATATATAAATAATTATTGAATTTTTCTGGAAAAAACAACATAATGTTTGATAGAAATTAAATAACTATTAAAATATTTCTAACATTTTCTTTAGAGTAAGCTAGACCTCCCAAGCATTTAGAAAATTTTCATTTAGGGTGGCTGTAAGTTTTTAATTAGCCTTTTAAACAGACTGATAGATATATTGCTTTTTCTTTTTTTTCTTCAAGGTCTTTATTTAGCAACTCTTTGCATGTTGCAGCTCATCAACCACAGTTGATGGGTTTGAATATTAATCACACAAAACCAGCTATACATTTAATGCTTATATATATAAATGTATTAATCTGGTATACTTTAAATCCAATTGTCTGTTCTCATAAACAGTTCTCTGGCACTTTGCAGCGCATACTGCCATGAGATAAAGTGTTTAAGAAAGCATCAGAGTGTGTTCTGAGGAGATAAGTCACGTAGTGCAAAAGTTTTCCAAACCTGACAGTACACAAGAAGAACCTAATAAACGTAGGAAAGAGTTGGGTAATTACTAATTAATCAAAATGATAACATGAAAGGAAAAGAAGCATACCTTGATTAATCAACTTTTCATCTCTCCTCCAGCTGCTAAAAGTACAGGAAACAACAGACTAAATGCATCACCATGGTGAATTCACAGCTAAAGGACTCTGACATAAATTGACTGCAAACTTTGCTTAGTTTGTAACTTTAGTTAGCAAGTAACCAAGTTTAAAAAAAAAAAAAATCAATTTAAAATTATTTGGGAAAAAAATTAAAAATTATGTCTTTTAGTCCTGAAAATTTCACTTCAGAAGCATGAGAACATTTTTCAACTTCCATTTTCTTCTACACATCATGAAATTAAAACAAACCCTTTATTAGCTCAGAAAAAAGAAAAAAAATCATCACTCTAAAGACAGCAAATGGAACACTTTAGGGATCTTTTTGAAAGATTTCTTTCCTATTTAAAAATCAAGCTTCAAAAGCTGTCAAAAAGCAACTAAACTCATAAAAAGTTTGAATATTTCTGTTAAAAGCAAACATAATTAGATATAATTTCAACCATAACTGCTACTATTGCTGTTCTTCTTCTCAAAACCTGTTCTTGATGACTGATGCCTTCATTTAGCTTTTCTTGTATTTTTTTTTCCCATAATTGACCTCCAATTTTGCAATATCCATTAAAAGGGCAGGTTTCCACGTGGAAATTTTATTAATTTTGATGAGAAGTTTGAGTCTTGCTGAACTGAGAGCACTACAGAACAGCAAGCTTAGATACACAGAGAAAATTAAATGTTCCTTTAAGAACTGTGGTTTTGTCTCGGCTTGGGATTTTGTATTTTACGTAACAATTGTTTAAAGTGACAGCTTTGGTGCAGAAAATAGAAACTTGAGCTTCTCACTTCAAAGCCAAGACACTTGTTCCATAGCTGTTTTTGTCTTACTCTTTCTTCCTGGCCCTTTCCTATTTTTTCATACAATCACAGAACTGTTTGGGTTGAAAGTGACCTTAAGATCATCTTTACGGACAGGGACACCTTCCACTATCCCAGGTTGCTCAGAGCCCCATCCAACCTGGCTTTGAACACTTCCAGGGATGGGGCATCCACAGCTTCTCTGGAAAACCTGTACCAGGGCCTCACCACCCTCACAGTAAAGAATTTCTTCTTTAAATCTAATCTAAACCTATCTACTTTCTGTTTGAAGCCATTTTCCCTCTTTCCAAAGCAACAGTTCAACAGGCATTACAAAAACTTTCATCAGGTCCTACAACTCTGATGGTTATAAATACCAAGATGGTTTTTTTTGCAGTGGAATCCTAACTGGCTCTGAATTAATACAAGAAACTTACCAAATTATTAAAATGTTTCATTTCAAGAAGTCATGTAATAATTTATAGAGCTTCAAATAACCTACAAATTTTGTCAGTGGCTGAATAGGGTTGTAGTTGAACAATTTTGGTTTTCTTTTCCTTCTTCAAACATTATACTGTTATAGCATCCATTTTCTTTAAAATAAAAACCCACCACCCTACTTTACATTTAGGCTGTAAGTAATCTTTCAAATATAAAATCATAGTATCAGTCCACTCTGTAATGCAATATCTGCAGGATCATTATGGCATGATTGTTTTGAGACAGGGGCTTACCATGGTGAGTCACTGGCTTTGATAAGGATGAAGACAGAGACAAGTTATTGCCAGCATACATACTCTTCAGAAAAGATATTTTAAAAATAAAGAAAAAAATACTAATTGGAAACTTTCAACAATAGTAAAAAATAAAGACCACATTAAAAGAAAATCATATTTTGAAGACTGCTTAGCTACCCACAAACCATGTTAATATATACTTCCATTTTCTGCTTGTGTGATGCAGATTTCTTAGAACATTTAGAACAGGTACTATTATATAATCAGTGCATGCTACCTAATTACTACTAGCAAGGTCACCACCTGCATATTAAGTTGGTGTTAATGTAATTTAACAGTGTTTAAAAAGTGCTACTCAGATATTCAAACTCAGGAAAAGCACAACTGAAGAAGATCAGAACATTTTTACTCCCATTTGTTGTTATTGCTAAATATATATATATATATTTAGAGGTATGTAATCCACGTATCTTCTTTTGACAAGCCCAAAACTACTTTACAGAAAAACAAGCTTTCTGGTAAGATATTAGAAATTTTTCAAAGCTGTGAACTGTATCTGCAAATCATATTTTAGATGTCTTGTGATCCTAAATGTAGGTTGATTATAGGGCTTTTTAAAAGATTATGTGGTTCAATAAGGTTTTTCCCAGCTACTCATTTTCAATTTTCAAAATAAAACATTTTCTGCTATTCATGAATGTTCTATATTCAAGGAATAAGAATATATGACCATGTATGCTCCTACACTTTAAACATCATTCAAATGGATATAAGCCACTTCTTCACTCTTTGGAAACACAAATCAGAGGTTACACAGCTTCCCCCTGTCTCTGAAAAATATTTTTTTCACAAATATATTCACTTACATGGTCTAAGCCTGAATTTTAGTATTATTTCTACAAACTTGTAGGTGTTTTAATTATAAATCAGAGCAAGAATGTAGTAATAAACCCTTGAAAATGTTATTTCTATAATTCCCTAATAATATTGCTCTGCAGTTTCCAACTGATAAATTGCATTAATACTTCAGAAGAAGCACTGATTAGAGAAAGAGTGCATGGATTTCTTTAGGTAAAGTGCTAGATCTCTGTGAGCTAAAAACTACCATAACACAACATATTAATTATCATCAAGGTGGTATTTTCTTGCAGCAGGCCAGTTTTGCTCTATATTGATTGCAAAACAAGTTTCAAGCATTCAGGTCTTGAAGGCAAGCCTTTTTTAATTTTTAAATTCTTGTTAAACTAACAACTTTTCCTGCAGATAGGAGAATAAAGCTCTCTTACACAGACAGTGTAGCTGATTCTTAGCACCAAGTGTCAACACACCCAAATGGCATAAAAACTGCCACATAAAATGATCTATGTAGCCAGAACCATTATTTTTAAGTGCTAAGCTAAAATATAGAAATTGTCTTCATCTTGATTACTGTTTTGGGTAACTTTCTCTTTCTTCTGCCACGTTTCTAAAATGCTTTTTCAACCAATGACACACTCTTATAAGGTCTAGGATTTTTTTGCAGAAGGGGTTGTGTGGACTAAGATCCAAATGATTGTATCAATAACAGAACTAAAGGTTAAAGATTATATCAGAAGTGAAAAAGGGAAGAGTTTTGGTGGAAGAAAAGAAAAGCCAATCCAGTCAAACCCATTACATGTTCAATCAGTTACTATTACTTCTAACCTGGGCTCTAGTTTCGTATTCAGAATTAATTGCCATCTATATTGGAAGTGATAATTGACATTGGTCCCTTTTAATGTGCTTTCAGAGGGCTTCAAATTCCTTTCTAATTTGAAATATATCCTCAAATATAGAAAATGGAGAGATACCATCTTTCTCTACAAAATGTTTCAGAATGTGCAGTTTTTAAATTAAGAAGAAAGAAAAAATGAAGAAAAATGTTTAATGAAAAATCCCAATCATCTCATAAACAACCTGTTTTCTACAAGGTAACCCTGATTTATGAGAGTAATAGATTTTACAGATAAAATAACTATTGCTTTTATATTTTACAAATATTTTTTTCTTATATTTATGTTTATATTAAATTTATTCCCTCCATGATTCCCCCTCACCAAGTCAGAGAAGCAATTGGTTTCACTAGGCTGATTCAAGTAAAGATGCAATTTACGTGTTCTGGCCTGAATCAGTCATCTTTTGTAGTCGCAGATATGAAAGGGACTCTCAGCAAAAATCTTCCCTGGCTGGGGAGTACTACAACGTGGTTTACATTTTGTATGCAACAGAAATAAAGACCTCTCACTCAAAATTTTTGGCTAAAATACCTCCCCAGGTGCCAAGGACTTTCCATTGTCCTTTGTAGGCTGGATTTCTTGGGTCATGACTTGGTCCAGACATGATTCTGCAGAGCCGGATTTTCTTATTCTCTTTTTCATCTTTAGTGACTTGATTAGCGTTGTTTGGGCCCTCCGCCCCTTCATTGTTCTCTACATGAGGTGCAGTATTGCAAATCCCATCACAGCAGGAGGCCTTAGAAATACAGCTGAAGTCCGTTCCCCTGAGCAGGCTGCAGGGGCCAAGAGCATCCCAGTCGGGCTGTCTGACCTGTCTCCCTATTTGCCCATAGGCTGTGAACAATTTCCTGATAAAACCCTGTGCTGGTTCCCCCCCAAAGCTGGAAAGACACACTGCTTACCCCTATGCATTCTTTTTCCTGATGTATGGTTTAAATAAGGTCGAAAGACAAATGAAGTATAGTATGGAAACTGGGGTGTGGTACCCTTGGGGAAATGGGCAGCTACAAGGTCTGGTATTCCAGCACATAGGAAGTTGATGCACCTAAAACTGTACAAAACGGCCCTAGCTTGTATTACATATTTGCAGATGGTTTCAACCTGCAGGTAAAGGCACCTGGCCAACCTCCAGGTAAAGATCATTAGAGCCTCAGTACATGACTCTCCTTGGGTAGCCAAACCTCACTGTTTTCCCATTTCAGTGGGAAGCTTTACCTATCCCACCTTAATTTGTGAAGATGTCCAAGCTGTGTGCACACACCAGGCCACACTTTATCATGTGAATAAATGCAGGGAAATGTGACTACAATGTTAATAAAATGGCAGTCTATGGCTATGTGTGCTTTCTTGAATTCCTGTAACACTGCAACTTCAGTGTTCCCTTAATGAAAGTGTTCTTGTAAATACTAGATACACATCTATGCAGTTTATGCAAATGTGCATCTGTACAAATTCACAGTAAAACATTAACTACACGTATTTCACACATTCGATAGGCAGGATATTGAAATAATTTTTCTAATATTCCTAAATTTTACTTTTATAATTATGGAATAGGACTTTCATTTTTGCTTAGTCATCTAATCAGATGTACTAGTTTGAAAGCAAGCCAATGAGAGACTCCAAGTCAGAACTACAATTTAATAGGAAAATTAAAATAAATGCAGTAGTACAGAAACACTGACAGAGTCAGGATACAACCTGACACCCTGTCAGTCAGGGTGGTGGTAACAGTCTGGTTAAATGGTGGCTGCAGTCCTGTTGAAGTGATAGCAGTGGTTCTGTTGAAGCAGTGATCCTGTAGAAGAGCCAGTGCTGGTTATGTAGCTCCTCTCCTCTGGGAATCCAGTAGGTAAGGGCTGCCTGTGGTGTTCCAAACCCCAGGTTATATCCAGGTAGGAATGCTTGGTTCCTCCCCCTGAGCGGAGCATCTCACAATGGGATGATGTAATTTTATGAGGCATGCAGTGAGGCTGGATGGCCCATTAACGAAAGATATCCCTCTGGGGGGAGTTATCAGGGATGTGTCATGGAAGAGATAAAGAACACTGCCCCACCTGGTTTTAACAGTTTATGAAGATGGTGATAGAATACATACCTTTGGTTACATCTTACATTGTAATTTAGGAGATCAGATTATTGTAATTCGGATTTGGCTACCAAAATATTTTTTAGTTTGAAGGAAGGTATAATAACAAGATGAAATAAAATCAATTTGTACTCCAAAATCAAAATTACTTTGAGCGAATAAAAAAGCTGACTAAATATCACACTGAATCTATTTTTTTTATTTACAACCATTGAATGAAAACAAAAGATCAATTTAAGAATAAATTATAAAAGATTTTAACTACCCTCTTTCATTTTTATTGCATTCATTCTTTTTGTTTGGTTTGTGGTAGTTTTTTCTAGTTGGTTAACCAGAAATGATGATTCCTTCAGCAATTTTTCATTGACCCTGTGGGCATATTAAGGTCAAATAGCAAATGTCATTGTTTACATTCCTCACCACCATTATTTACTTGACAATATTTACTTGCTAAGCAATATGGATTTCTGACCTCTACTAAATCAATTACTTAAAAGAGCAAGAATGTTATTGCTCCTAGTGACATAGATTTAAAAAACAAAACAGATGGAGAATCTATCTATCTACCCAGTCATGCTATATGTCATGTCATTACAGACAGTGTATTAATTGTTTGGGATATGAGACAGGACATCAAAGCCCCCTCCACGAGGATTAGTTCGCATTTAGCTCATGCTGTTCCCACTGCCTCAGTAACACCTGAAGAACCTTGTCTCCTTTTATGCTGCAAAGTCATTCTCTGCTGTCAACATGCAGAACCCAGCGCAGCTAATCTGGGGTCCTGACACAGCAGGGTTTGTGAGTATTTACCTTAGATTGACACCTAAATGTGTTAAGTACCTATTTAATATTTAGTACACAGGTATTTTATTTGCTCTTCTCATTTTGAGTAAGATAACGCAAACACTTTTTTTTTTTTGATATGGGAGTTTGTAAAGCCTTTCTAATTAACGAGTAATTTATATGCAACAGGATTCTAATACCTGTTGCTATACTGTGTCTTATACTCAGATTTTTGTGGTTTTCCTTCTTGCAAACAAGTATGTCCTGAATATTTTTTGGATAAGAGTAGAAAAAGTAGTTTTAATTGAAAGAGACAGTATCAAGGGGACAAGGCATCCTCCTTGTCCTGGTAATTACTGGTCCATAAACTGTGTATGTAAAAAGATCTATTGAAGGGATTGAATATTCTGACAACTGAAAAAGAAAGCAACTTTGCTGCTCTCAGCTCATTTTATTCTGCCAAATCATTGTCTAGCTCATAGATTCTGACAATAGTTAGTGCACCAAAAATGCCATAATTAAGTGAGACAAATAAGTGTAAATTTACTTTGTCATCTTCTTTAGGTCTTATGAACAATCTGTGCAATCACAGATTTTAACAAACTTTCAGCTGACATGGAGCGTCTTACTCTTTCTTGACTCTGAAACGTATTTGCATCAACTTCAAAAATATCCAAAACAAACAAAAAAATGCCAACAAGCATTTGAAACTGTGCGCTGAATCCATCCAACTTAACTCTGGTCTGACCCTTCCATGTAGAACCTCTCACTGAAATACAGATGCCAATTTCCAATAGTTTATTCCATTAATGCAATATACACATTTTTTTTTCAAAAAGATAAATATATGAAAAATCAGTAGATATGCAGATTAGATTTTTCAGTGGGGCACACAAATGAGCTCATTATGACTACTTTAGGTGGGAGCTGTCTTTGTATTAAATACAGAGTCCAGTTTTGGTGACCAGTGAAGTGAATATGTAATTATGATATTTTCTATCTTTTATAGATCACTTTTGCCCCCATGACCCTGTAAAATGGTACCAATCTTCTAGGAGAAATAATGTAAAGAAATAGCATGAACTGGTTTATGCTTGGAACGATCAGGGATACAGACAAAAGCACTTCAGAATATCACAGACACCTTTCTCACCTGTGCTTTCATTAAAATGTTTTAAAAAGTATTCCCAAACCCTGTTATTTCTGTTTTGGAGATCCTAAAAGACAGTCTTACTACATATCTAGAAGTCATCTCTCCAAGCACAGTGACCTTCAAGGGCTTTTCTGTATTAACGATATCAAGGTCTATATCAAGTAAGTCTTCTGAAGTTACCACTATTAAAATTTTATATACCTTAGTTAATACTCAGAGATGTGGGGAATGTTCCCTACTTACCTTTTTGTCAGGGAGAAATTCCAGTACAGTCTGCAGTCAATTAACAGTTAAACCTACCTGGCTTTTTACACATAGGAATGAATTTTTTTAACGATGGCAAGTGACTGAAACTGTGCAGCAGGGGAGTGCAGGAGAGAAGAGATAATGCCCTATCAAATCACTTTCAGTGTTGGAGATTATAGGAACACCCAGGGCTGAACTTCCATTCAGCAGAAGTCGACCAAGAAAAAAGGATATAATGAGAGACTTCATCTTAGAGCAGTATGCTCCTCAGCAAGAAAAGGCTGAAATTTATCTAACAGACTGCTGCTTATTTCCTGGGAGATGTTTGAATTGACTTTAGAGATAGCTGACTTGTTATTCCACTGGCAGGGGAGAACAGAGAAAACAAAATGAAACCAAGCTAGAGTGAGAGCTAAAGAAGGAATGCTATACTTAGGGGGTTTTTTTCTTGTCTGCTTCAAAATAAAGCAATTGCTTTTTACTTTTTCTCAGCCTTTGTATTTTATTAAAATAAACTTATTTTATTTCACTTAAAAGTTCACCTGGTGCTGCCAGACTCTCCATCACCATACAGTCCAGGGCTGAAACAGGGCATGGATTCTTAGCTGTGGCAATCTGACTCTCAGGACTAAGTCTTCTGTGTCTTGGTCTGCATCCACTAGGTGTGATTCCTTGATCTGTTGAGAGAAGGGGCTGGACAAAGGTGTGAGTGTACCCCTGGCAAATGTAAACTGGAGTACTTCTGAGGCTGTTGGCGTCATCTCTGTGTGTATCGCCCCTACCTTAGCCAGAAAGGATAGGAGCAAGAGAGTGACAATAAAAACACTTTCCAGAAACCTGGGAACTAAGAATAGAGGAGGTTGGATAATATTTATACAAACCACAGCAGCAGTGCCAAGATGTAAATAATAGATATGAAATAATAACAACAGTTGATGGTCCCATGAACAGGGAAGGCAACACAAAGGCTTACATGACCAGCAAAAACTGAGTTAAGTTTTATGTTTCCAGAGAGCGCTGGTTAGTCTCCCCAAGGTTCTGGAAATGTAGCCTGTTTGGTGAACAGCTGATGTCACTGTAGGGAATCAGGGATCCATCTGCCAACGGCAGAGTGACGTAGTAGTGGCACTCATGGCATGAGTTGGAACAAGCCTCTTTCACAAGAGATCATCATGTATTAGCATGCTAGGTATGAAGAGCTGAGGATAGTTGATATACACCTCTGAACCTGAGCAAGCTAGGACAGAAATTGGTTACTGTGGGATTCCTTCCAGTCTTCTCAAGACCTCACTACCAACACACAGTGAAGGGAACTGCAGCAAATGTGCTGACCCTTGAAACAAACCCATCTGTGACATCCTGCTCCTACCTTGTCTGCTGTGATTCCCTGATGGCTTTGAGTGCCTATTCAGTCCTCTTGGTCCCTACCAAAGTGACCTCACCCTACCAAGCCCACATACAAACCTCCTCCTTTAACCTGATACAAGGCTAGTCCAGACACACTCAGATGATCTTTCCACTCACAGACTTGTCTCCAACTACATGCTAATGCATGAGTGCAGACAAGTGCACATGGTATCCTTGTTATAGTACTGGGGCTGTGGCTTCCACAATTCTGCAGTGCTGGCTCTGACCACCCACTACACCTAATCTTTATCCAGGCTGAACTAGAAGTACTTTCTGGACAGTCTGACTGCACACCTCTGGAAAGGACTGTCAGTGTGACAGCTGCCTGCAAAGGGGGGCAGGAAAGTGAGCAATGGATCCTGAATATGAGACACAGAATTCTTGAAATCACTTCAGCTTTTCTGCATGCAATTTATGTTTTCACTTGCTTTTTAGCAGGATGGTGGTAAAATATTGGGTTTTATTTCTTCTAGACTTTTGCAACAACTTTGATTTTGGAAGGTATTACAATCCTCTTTTGATTAACATTTTTGTTTGAACTACTATTGGAAGTAATTAAATATTTGAAGTAGCAGTCTGAAATATATTTGCCTATAACATACTGAAGTTCAACTAAATAAGTATTTCAATGGTACAAAAGGAGCAGGATTTCAGTTTAAAAAGAGATTATTTAGGGATTTTCTATTGTTATTATTATTATTTTGACACTCTTGCTCTGTCCCAGAAACCATTTAGCAACAGTAAAAGCTCAAATAGCTACTTTTTTAGTCTCTGCCTGTTACTGAGTGGACATGTACTAAGCTATACCAGCATAATTCATAGAAATTACTGTTCAGGAGGAATGTTGATAACCTTGTTATTTCTGCTTCTATTCTTTTACTTGCTTTACATTGCTTAATAATCCTTGTCATGTTATTTTTCATTATTTATAAATGGGATAGAACAGGCAACATATTCTCTTCTATGGACTCCAACTTCTATGTGGAACAATAAGCCATAGGGTGAACAAAATAGATCATGCACATCTATAAAACTAGAAACTGTTTTAAAATGGAGCTTCTTGTGTTTCATTCTTGTGCCTCAGTTCTATATTTAGCTGAAGGATAGATTCATGCTATTTTCTTTTCTTGTTTCATTGGTTATTTTTTAAGATTATATGATTTCTGGATATTTTAATTTTCTTCCTTTTAGAGTGGTGTATCAAAGCAGAATGTCAAAGTTACTATTTCCTGAAGGATAACAGTGGCCACCCGGTTGCATTCACTGGCCAATCTACAGTGACTGTCATGGTTCAAAGCAAAGGGAACAATGACCAGTGAATTGAGCAATTCACATTAGTGATTGCATTACTCTGTTGGTTAAATACTCATACAGTGAGAGTATACCTTCGAGAACTTGAAATTCAAAGTATATGTGGGTTTTCTTTCCTAAAACTCTGATGACAAATGAATGTTAAATGCATGATGTGCATACATCCATTGTCCATATGTTCACGTGTAGCTCACATGTCAAATATGAACATTTTGTAGTTGATGTGAGTGCCAAGCTAGGTCGTTAAGTTTGCTTTTGCGAACTTCTTGTATGGACTAAAACTGGGAGGAAAATTGGGATTTTATTTAAAGCATTTGTTAAAAAAAAAAAGATGCATAGATAAATATTAGTATCTTTTTCCTTATATAAGAATCTACGAATCCTCATCACTATCAGGGAAGCTGCCTACTTGTAACTGTAAACACATCTGCACAGTCTGAAACTTGTATCAGAGCTTCCCGCTTTCCTGTTCCCAGTACTGTGGTTGAAATATAGAAAACTCCTGACAATGACAGTGTTCACAAAGCCAGTAACTTATTAAATGCCCTTCTCTTATCTTTCAGAAAGGGCAACCTTTTGGAAGAAGCAGTAGAGAAACAGAAATATGTAATCAATTTCTTACAAGTAATGTTTTAAAAACGATTGAATGGGCAAAATAACAGCACACAGATAGTCAGTTGTTGCTGGAGTGTTTGGTATATGTGTCATCTGTTATACCACTGTTTTAGGAGAATGCACAACAAAAATGAGAGGAGAGAGTGCTGAACCCACCAGAATGTTGGGAGATGCAATTCCAGAAAGGAGGACTTCAGGGACTTCCAGCATCACTTTCCAGCATAGCAAGAACATCCACAGTACATGGTGCAGTTGCACTGATGCACAGTTTTGTCACTGAGACTGATGCTGGATCTTCTCTGCTCCAGTGGGGAAGTTAATTACTTTTATCAAAATTAATCTAAATCTGCATTAATGTAAGGGTTAGGATGAAGGTTAAATAAAGCTTCAAGTCATCTTGTCCTAAACTTGTCAGATTAGACAAGTCTTAACAACTGAAGTGATGACTGATTGTTATGAAAGCAAAAGCTGCTGCTCTCTCAACATTGCTGAGGCTGCAAGGTAAATGTGGAGACCATCTAGTCAACCCCCTCCTCTAAGAAGCCAGAGCAGGTCACTCCAGTGAGATTTTCAGTATCCCCAAGGAGAAACTCCATAACCTCTCTGAGGAACATGCTCCATTGGTCAGTCACCCTCAAAGTTAACATTTCCTTATGTATAAATGGTTTTTCTGTGTTTCAATGTCTTTTCTGTACTTCCTCCATGAGGTGTTTATGCACACTGATAAAATCCCCCCTAACCCTTCCGTGTTCCTCATGTGTCATGTGCTCCAAGCCCTTAATCACTGAGTAGGTATTTACAAGAATTACCCCAGCATCTCCCTGTCTTTTGTACAGAGGAGCCCAGCAGTGGGCCAGCACTCCAGGTTTGTCTCACCAGGGTTGAGAAGAGGGGAAGAACCATCTCCCTGAATCTGCTGGTAAAACTCTTGTCTAACGGACCCTGGGAGACTGCTGACCTTGATCCCTGCTGGATCAGAGATAACTTGGTGTCCCTGAGGGGCCCAGGTACAGGGCTTTGCATTTCCCTTTGTTGAAATTTATGAGATTCCTGTCTGCCCACTTCTCCACCCTGATAAGGTTCCTGTGAAGAGCAACACAACTTTCTGGTCCACCAACCAGTTTTCTGTAAAATCCACCTTGCTGGAGGTGGATTCTGTCTTGTCATGCAGGTCATTAACTGAGATGTTGAACAACGGTGGTTCCAGTATCACTCTGTGACATACACACCAAGGACGTTGGCTTTTCTAGCCCCATTCTCAAATGGTTGGACACAGTCTCTGTACTTTGCTTGGATCACTTGTCCCTGCTTCCACCTACTGTATGCTTTCTTTCCATGTTTGAGTTTTGTCAAAAGCTACTTGATCATCTCTGTAGACCTTCTGCCACCGTTGTTTGGCTTCTTGCACATAGGCATGGACCATTCTTGAGCTTGGAGGAGGTGATCCTGGAAAATCACCAAAATGCAATTATGAGTATTTGGTGTCTAATATCCCAGTCTAAAGACATTCCTAAAATTATCTTTGCATTGTATGTTTTAAACAGTGAAAAAAGAAGATTAGTTTACTTTCTTTCATTACTTAATTAATATTTATTGGCACAATAATTCTCTGCAATATTTCCCCATTCTTTTTTTCATTATAATTCCCACCTTATGGGGAAAAAAAATCTGGTTAACTTTATTAAATGATAGCTACCATCAATATCTGACCTTTGAGATGTCTCTTCACATTAAATCTAAATCCTCTGGATTTTGAAAGGATTAAATAGGTTAACTGAACACTTTTATGCTTAACTTTGGCCTTAAAAGCTCTCAAAAACAAAGTCCTCATTTTTATATATTTCATGTGCTTATCATTCAGTATTAATGTATTGAATAAACTGAAATGGAATTTCGTATTTGTTCTCCAAATTTGTTCTCACAATCTTAGGATTGTGGATAAGTTTGTTATAAACAATGTTTTGAAAAGATTAGGCAAAGATTAACCTATTGCATTTTTTTGCCTTGTGACTGCCAAATTATTATAGTTTCATTGTTTTTTTTCCTAAAAGAATGAAACTTATGAATGAGAAGAACAGTAAATGATGAATAGAAGTCCCATAAAATTGTTCATGAATGCTGGGGTTTTTTGCATGCAAAACTAGATATTCATACATTGAACAGTAATTTCCTAAATATTCATGTTGAACAAAAACTTCTCTGCATGAGTTTTTGCTAGCAGTGAATATTAAGGAGCAGGAACCTGATTTGCAGAAACAGCTGTGCAGTGCGGAAAAAAATGTTCAATTAACCCTATTTTTTTAGTAGCTGTACAGCTCAATTTATCAGGAATATTGCAATCCTTATCACCTCACCAGGATGCACATATACACAGACAGAGCTCTTCCATTCCTTTTCCACAGCTCTGCCAGCTCCTGCCATAAATCAGTGTTTCAGTTCTTGCCCCACATCCCCGTGCTACACAGGACTTGAGGTCTCAGGAAAGCAAGCAGAGGGTAACTAATTTGATTTCCAAACTGTTAGACTGGAATTAGATGAAGCATTTTATAACATCCGATGGCTTTCACTTTCTTGTCACAATCATTAAAGACAAAGTCCCTCAGTGCACTGTTACTGATTTACAGGACTGAAACATTTTGTCATTTTTGGAAAGTTTGAATTTGTGAAGTCTAAGTCTTGGTGTTACAGAGTAAGGGATTAATGCTGACAGGCTAGGTGCATTACAACATTTATCCTCCAAGAGCTACATTTGATTTGGCTGAGTGACTTCAGCAATTTCACATGGAACATGACCTTACAAAAAGAATGAAAACAACCAGTGAATGAATAAATGGATGGCCCAGGTAGTAAATTTGCAACAAACTGAAGGAGAAGGAGATAATCGAAAGGATAATTTTAGCTTCTCACTAGTGAAATATCTGGTGGTCATGAATAAAGAAAAAAATTGTAAAATATTTTTTTTCTGAGTTTGAACAAAGTATCCTGAGGCTTCTACCTGAGCCATCTGTCAATTTAACCCCAGCCAGAAACCAAGTCCCACACAGATACTCATTCATTCCCCACCAGTGGGATGGGGAAGAGAACTGGGGGAGGGTAAAAGTGAGAACACTTGTGGGTTGAGATAAAGACATTTTAAAAAGGAAACCAAAAGCCTTGCTAAAAGGCAAAGTAAAAAAAGGAATTCATTCATCACTTCCCATGAGCCAGCAGGTGTTCAGCCATCCCCAGGAGAGCAGAGCCCCATCACATGCAATGGTGATTTGGGAAGATAAATCCCATCACTCCAAACATCTCCCACCCCTTGTGCACCCTCAGCCCACCCACTGTTGGGATCGTGTGAGAGGCAGAAAACTGTGACTCTCTGCAAACACTGTTCAGTGATAATGAGAACATCCTTGAGTTATCAGCACTCTTTTCAGCACAAATCCAAAACACAGCCCCACACCAGCCACTGTGAAGAAAATTAACTCTACCCGAGGCAAAACCAACACACCATTCAATTTACAGAGTTAAAAAAAGGTGGGATCTGCCACAAGCCTATTGATTTGATATATGACTGAATGTATTTCTTACAAGCTAATAGGATATTTTAAGTAAAAAACAATACCCTAAATTACATATTTAATGTAATAAATTAAATATAACATTTAAATATATATTAAATAAACATTAAAAGACAGTTCCATTCTACATGTAGTTTGATTTTAAGCAGCTTCAATGAATGTTAAATATTGCTGTCATCAGTTTACAGTCTGCATGAAGTATATGATACATATCTGTAATTTTCATATGTTCAAATACCTGTTTTCCTATCAATTACTGCAACAGTAAAAGTCAGTAGCAGAAAACTCATAAAACACATGAGATACCGTGAGACACTGGAACATTAATGGTTAATGACTCAAAACAATTGGCCCTGTATGGAGGCAGCGGGTGCTGTGTGGGCGCTGGGTTTGCACCTCTCAAGGGGGAGCGGGACAGTTTTGGGGTATGTGCTGTTGAAACCTCGTAAGATTCTCATAAGACCACCCACTACTGGTGGCTACAAGCTGGATTTTCAGCCAGATAAGGGAGAAGGCCAGTAAGAAACAGATCCTGCAAGGTGGGATAGTGCTTTTTATTGTGTCGATGTCCTCTCTTATAGAACTGGATCAGTTCTAAAACTCTCCCCCACCCTGGGGAAGGTATTGGGACATTCACATGTAGGTTTGAAGGTATCTGTCCCTTCTGATGGAGCAAAACTGGCTCAACTGCCATGATGTGGGAGGCAACCGTCTTGTCTTAGAAGAGGTCATAAACCACCAAAAGGCATTAAGTACCCCCAGATTCGTTTCTGGGGCCTTCCACCAGAGGACTGCACGAAATCCAAAATGTTACAGCAGATCCACAGTCTTGCAGCAGACAGTGTAAAACTCCCCCAGCAGGACAGGTACCTAGGTGTTCCTATGTAAATTTCAGCTTTAACCCACTGAACTTTGTGTTCCGTGTGCTTTACCCCATCCTCGACAGATCAAGACCGTGACCATCATTTTGATCACTTTAGACATCAAAATTGCATCAATCAAGTCTCACTGCTGGACCCTTGGGCAATGATATCTCTCTACTCCTAGCCTTTCTTTCTCTTAATTTCTCTCCTTTATACATTTTCTGAAGTGTTATTTTTGTATTGATATAGTACTGTAGATAATAACCAAAACTGATACATAATCATTTCCATTGGAAACTGCCACGGTGCTGTGCTGGCTAGCATGCTGCCTCGGCACCAGGCAACACTCCAGCTGCCTCGGGTGGAGGGGGTGGAAGCTGACGGCAATGCTGGAGGGCAGGCGAAGCACCTGCTCATGTTTGCCTTGCCCACCAATGGCAGGGTGCATGGAGGAGGGGGGAGAAAGCAGAGGGACTCTCCCGTGAAACACAGAAGGGTTTATTCCAAAGAAAAGCCACAAGGAGAGCCACTGAAATTTTGCAGGCGCAGGGTTTTATACCCCACATAATAGACGGGGAGAGCATACAATAACCAGTAAAATATCAGATATGGGGTCTTACGAAGGTGGGGAGAAGGGACCAGGGTGAATGGGAGAAGATGTGGGGAGCAGACGGTTAACATGAGCCAATCACCAACCGAGGAACACAGAACTTTCCAGAGACATAAGCAAATATGAACCATAACAAGGAGCGGGGAGGGAGCAGCCAATGGTCCCAGCATGCTACACACAGCCTTTTGGGTGCTCACTGTGCCTTCGAGCCCTTGTGCTGTGGAGGCATCAAACCAATGGACCTCTTTGGTCTGCTTGGTCCAGCTGACCATGGCTCTGGCCATGGCTCACTGCAACAGGAAAACAAACTGCTGTAAAATACACCTTACAAATATATATGTATATATACATATATGTGTGTGTATATATATATATTTATTTTTTTTTAATAAACACTGATAATTCAGTGTCGTTTCACTCTAGTTCTCCCCAAGGGATCTATGAACAACCTGAGTTACCCCTTCAGGAGTGGGTCGTAATAGGTACTTTCAAAGTAGAACTGAGAAGTGTTATGGTGAAAAGGATCCTGATGGATCCCCACAGGAGGTTAATAGAGAAATGCAGTTTCTGAGATTTAATTTCCCTAATCAGTCTCCCAATTTCATTATTTTTACAGACAATTATCTTGGATATTTCTAGAAGAAAACACTCTTTAAGATAGATATAAGTACTTTAATCAAAACAAAATAAAAAGCAAAGCATAACACTGACACTAGCTTTAAGACTTCTGATACATTTCAAACATAAATAAAGAATTTAAAAACCTTATATTAAAAATAATCGAAGATTACCTTCTTCAGATCCTGAAGTGGTTAAAATTTTAAAATTAAAAGGAAAACAGAAAACAAATCAAACAAAACAAAAAAAAAAAAGCAAAATGTGGGGTTTTTTAAAATTTTCTTTGACATTGAAGTTCTTCAAAAGATTCATTATGAATTATGTAATGTTTTCTACAAACGCTTCTTTTTACAAAATGTTTATTTAACTTATTTGATGAGAGTGCTCAGTTTTTTCACCTCTAGAAAGTCTGTTTCAACTTGTAAGTTTAATTTTATATACACAAACTTCTAATACATTTAAAAAAAATATGAAGAAAACTAGGAAAAAACTTAGAAAAGAGTGAAGAGGATTTATTCTACTATGTCTTCCCCTTTTATGAATACAATCTATTCTGTCTCCCCATTTTGTTAAAATACTACTGAATGATGTAATGTGCTTTTAATCACATTTCAGTATTACTATTTCACCTTGTCCCCATCCATAAAATGTGCAATTATTTCTTTTATATTTTTACTTGAAGCAGATTTTTAAAAAAATTATAATGGCTCTTTATACTATGAAAGAACATTCTCATTTCACAGTTTGAGTAGCTCTGAAAATTTCTTGCGCTTTGCCATATTACTCTTCCATGGCCCTGGATGGTTAATCCAAAATTTTCAAATAACTATTTTAACGTATGCAAAGGCAAAAATCCATTTAAGAAAACCAAACTTAGTACAATAGAAGAGGACTTCTTATGAATTTTTGGGGTGTTTTTAAAATGAGTTATAGGAATTGAGGGTTATGTCATATTACTTTTATGAACATGCAGATCAAGCCTTCTAGAAACACATCGGCACTGATAATAATGAAAGCAATTAAATATTTAATTTACTATTTCACTTCTGAAAATGCCAAGGTCTATTAAACCACTACAAATACAGATTGAATCATACTTTTAAACAATGTGCTCTCAACCGGGGGTTGTTAGCTCTTTGTCAATAAAAAAACCTAGACAAAAATATATCCACTATCTCCTTTATAGAAATCAATAGTCACACATTCATTAAAGAAAATGTTTGAATGTTTTCTGCAAAATAGATAAGAAATACTATGCCTTAAAAAGAAGTCAATATTTTTATTTAACTGAAACTGCGTTTCAGTGCATCCTATTAGACTTATGAAAGGGTAAGAAGCTTTGATCTTGCAAACTTCCTGTGGTATCTGGTCTCATCTGTGCTTTCCTTTAACTACAAACAGCCTCATTAAAATATTGGCAGTTAGAGGATTTGAAAAAGAAGTAAAACATACCCAAAACTGACGGAGAGGAAAGAGTATCAGCTAAACAGACAAATTGCGTGGTTTCGTTTTAAAGATTTTGCATATATGTTCTGACAATATTAACTCCCTTTGTAATTCATTGTGAAGAGTCACCCATCAAAAAGAAAATTTAGTTTCTCCTTGCTTAGGTGGTGTTTGCATTAAATTAGTGCTAGTACAGAATAAAAAAGAACTTTGTGCCAATCCACAAGCTTCAAACAAAGCGATTCCTGGAAAATTTAATAAGGCAGCACAAAATGCAAGCGAAGGTCTCAATCTGTTTAATCATGCCTAAGGGTTGCAAAGTCACCCCAGAAACTGAATGATTGTTTACAAATGGATTTTGACAGGTAATTTCACTGAATACTCCACCCCCATTTTAAATTTATGGGTCCAGTCCTACATCCAATGAAACCACCTGGCAGTTCGCAGTTGATTAGCACAGGAATGTGGTTCACTGGTTTCTGAGAGCAGGAGAAAGTAAGCAGATTTGGCAGCATTTCAAGTTGTTGAACATCACAGGCAAGCCGTGGGGACATCAGTCCATGTTCTTGCTTGTTCAGCTTCAGCTAACATGGAATACACAATGGATTTGGGAGCACTGCTTGAGCCTGCCCACATGTGAATTAAACTTCCTAGACTGGAAGAAAAGTGAAAAACAAAAAATGGAAAGGCCACAGGAAATGTGTTGTATCCATGTAGCAGCTTCAATAAAGCAATGCAAATGGCAGGACTAAATGGACATTGAAAATATATCAGAGGAAGGATATCATCCTCAGTTTTCATTTCCCAGCACATCCTCAATCTTTCCTTTCCTGACCTCTGGGCTGTGTCATGTCTGCCTCTTCCTCACTGAGTTTCCAAGATGATTTGATGGACTTCTACTTTTCCAACTGCATCCTGTTCCAGGCCAGTTGTACTGAATTACACAGTGGTGGCCAGGAGGCATCAGCTCTCTGCTGCAAGGGAGACCTTGGTGTTCAGCACCAGATACACACTCTTCACCCTCCTGCTGCAGTATGTGGAACAGGATCTACATTTCTATGGATTTGCTGTTACTACTTGCTATCTCTTCTTCAGCTATGTAAAACCTAAGCCATAGGTTTTGGCCTGAAATGTGACTTTAATCTGGAAAGTTTCTGAACATGAAAAAAAAAATGCAATTGAAAAAAAAATGTAATTGAAACAGGCTAGAACCTTCCACGAGGGTGAATGATATCCTGGATCTTTAAAAAGGTTAATATTTTCTTTTATGTCCTCTAATTAACAGTGAAATTCTGCACTCATAACCCAACCAAAATTCTATTGGACTCTACACTTAGTAGCTGTTAAATTACATCTATAATTAATATAAACAGAAAATGTGAGTAAGATTAAAAATGTCAGCATTTGTTTGAAGTGGCAGAAAATTTAACATGCATTTAAAATTACATTTCTATTCTATTATAAAGCTATTTGTTTTATTAAAATGTATCTTGAGGCTCTATTGAGACAGATACCCTGATTTCACAATTTTGACACTAGAGCTTGTCTAAAGATTGAAGCGCAAACACTGAATACTTGTTTCTATAGAATTTACCATTTTCAAAGCAATTGTCTGCCTTTTCTGTACTAAATAATTGGAAGGAATACTTTGATTTATTTACTCAGCATGCTTATTACCCAGTAATAACACGGCTGATAGAATGGTATCTGGATTCCCCCTGTCCCCCTCAGTTGAATAAAGTACAATTTCAAATTTAGATTTTTAAGAGAAAATATGTTAGTTCAGAACTTCCACTATTTGAAGAGCTTTTTGTGATGGCTTGCTGTAGAACAACTTTGACATGAGTATCCACCACAATCTTTTGATTTCATGTAGTTCTTGCAATGTAGTGTAAAAGACACTAATGTTCATTAGAAAAAATATTTTTCATCGTGAAGGTGGTTGGCCACTGGAACAGGCTGCCCACGGAAGTGGGCAGAGCACCAGACATGAGAGAGTTCAAGACGCATTTGGACAACAATGTCAGGCACATGGTGGGATTCTTGGGCCAGGTGTTGGACTTTGATGATCCTTTTGGGTCCCTTCCACCTCAGGATAGTCTATGATTCTGTGATTATTTACTGTAATCCAAAATACATAAATCAAAGAAATCTAATTACTGCAGAAGGAGTTAACAGGTGGCTTCTGTCCCCTATTGGGATTATCGGTATTGGCTGAAAAATTGTAACCTTGTTTATATTCAAAGAAATTTTCCGCATAGCCTTATAAATTCCCTTCATTCATCATTATTAATAATTAAAACATTTATTGCTGAAAACTTATCCACTATTTTCTGCCAAAACCAAAGCCTTGATACTATATGCAAAACCCGGTGAAAATTAATGTGTGAATTCTAAACTTGCCTGAACAGACAAGAGTAAGTTTCTTCTGGTGGTAAACAAATATTATGACCCTTCCACTCAGTCTCTAAAGCAACAGGGTAAAATAGAAGTATCACTGACTTTCACTTCTGTAGGCAACACCGAGCTCTAACATTAACATTTAGGGATTTTTTTCACTGCAGGTGACATTTTGATATCTAATTAAATTGTTCTTTAGAGAAAGAACATCATAAAGCTGGCTTCAAAAGACCATGAACCTTATTAGTTAAGTACTTGCTCTTTAAAAAGTGCATATTTTATGGCAGAAAAGTCTTGGGGGGTAAACTTTCATTATGAATGAATTTCAGATATGATTTTTTCAAACTGCTCAAAAGGCTGCAGACAGAAGCTCATAGACTGTATCCAGTTTGTTTCCAGTGTTTTACTTCAGAACAAACAGCCATCTTGGCAATGTCATTTTCCTGATTAAATATTATATCTATTTAATGATACTGTACACTATCTTCACCTCATTACATTTCACTTTTATGATTTTTTTTTTTTTGTCATGTAAGAGAATATCATTAAGTCTGTTTAAATAATCTATGAAATTCAGCAGAATGTTGATTTTCCATTTATTCACCCTGGAGAGTTCAGGCCACAGAAAAGCTTTATTTGCTGAAAAACAGTGAGAAAGAAAAGTATTTAGTTCAGAGAGATATGAAAGATGAGGCACCAAGGGGCAGATTACAGTTCTGTCTATAATTCATTGGCCTTCTACCTCTCACCAGCTTTTGTTAAACGTGCAACCCAAATGAAGAGAGAATTCTACCATTTCTGCTAGTCCAACAAAGTAATCACAAAAACACTCCTTAACTTTTCCAGAAGTAATTTTCATGAATTTTCAGATTTATCACATATTTTAGCAAAATCAGAACAAGTATTCACTTTTTATACCCTTTGAACTCACATGGTGTGTGTCCCCCCTTTTTTTAATCTATCCACTTTTTAATGTCAATAAAACCATCTATTGCATTCAGACTGTTTTACTTCACTGCTCACCCAACATTCCTGTGGGACATAAAATACTGTAGCAAGCCATGTGCTACTAAAAAAAAAAAGAAAAAAGAAAAAAGAGAAGTTTGCATTCACTTTTTCTTTCTTGCTTTCTCTGTACTGAGTCCAAAATGGTAAACACAGGTCAACAGCTTCTATTTTAGACAGATACAAAATAACAACCCCAATGAAAACATATAGATAAATTCAGATTCTGATTTAAATACAAATCTGGATCTAGAGTTTATTTTGTGGCATAAACCCATCCCAAGGATGGCTCAAGGTCAGGCTGGATGACTGAGCAACCTGATCTAGTTGAAGATGTCCCTGCTCACTGAAAGCAAAGTTGGACTATCTGACCTTTAAAGGTTCCTTCCTACCCAAACTCTTCTACTGTTCTATTTTACAAGACTTCTAACCTGTACTGAACAGAAACCCTACATCAAATACCTAGTTTCTGGCAGACTCAGTAACAGATCAGAGCAATCTTCCTTCATTTTCCTATGTGATTACCCTAATGCACCGTATCTGTACAAACGTCTTCTTCATTCATTTTAATCCATAAATGCTGCTCTATGATAACAATGATCTAGACAAATTCTCTCTTCTACCTTTGTGCATTTGGCACGAACCTATTACTTAAATCTTCCCATTTTCTTCTGCGTATCTGCTCATTTTTCAGAATTTAATATGTTTATCTAATTTAGCAAGATTGTGCTGATTGTAGATCTTATCTTCCAAAACAGCTGCTATCCTGCTTAGTTTGCATATCAAAATGAAAATTCAAACACTGCAGAATGAACTTTAAGGTTCTGCTAGAACCTACTGTTTTGCTTTTTTAAATTATTATTTGTGGGTATTTTTTGTTTTCAGCTTGTTTGGGGTTTGGAGTATTTGTATTTTTCTAACATTCACCTGATTATTAAAACAAATTGAAATAAGTTAGAACTATGATTAATTTTGTTGGTGTAAGATTCAGTCTAATGAAGTGTAGGTCAGTTTTTCTCAAAGTGCACAAAATTACTTTCCTCTGCATTACATACATGCAATGGCACTGTTGGTGAAAGATCTTACAACACAGAAAAATTGCAGTGAGTTGTTCACTGGAAAAAAAAATGCTACTTGTTGCAGAGACTGTATTTTTATTTATTCAGAAGCACCATAATCAGAAGGAAACTGTCAGGAAAAAAATTCTGCCTCTTCCTACTCCCCCAGGTCCAGAAAGTTCACTGTTAGCAACCCCACCCTAGTTTTGTCAGCTGAAGAAGTATTTTGGAACGATTTTTTTGTCTATTTTTAGAACAGACACACAGGGTCAAAAGTCTAATCCCATAGTCTGCAACATGTACTTAAAAAGAGTGCAAGCAAAAGAAAGTGTTTGCTACAGCAAGATGTGACTTCAGCCACCCTGAGGCTTAGACCCTTCCTGAGCCAGATGTGGTATTTTTGTGTTTAATAAGCTTCAATGGGTTCTACATCTGTAACTTTGACTATTTAGTCTTTTTCAAGCTCAGCTATAAATTTTTCATTTCCTGTAGCCCAAGTTCTCCAGTGATCAAAAAGGGCTGGAAAGTGGTAAATACACACTGAGGAGCAAATATGTAAGCTCAAAAGGAATACCTATATTCATCATCCAAGGGAGGCCACCAAGATCATCACAGGAATGGAGCCCCTCTCCTGTAAGGAAAAGCTGAGAGAACTGGAATTGTTGTGGGAACAGATAAGGCTTTAGCTGACCTAATTGTGGCCTTCCAATACCTGAAGGGAGCCCACAGGAAGATGAAGGAGAGGGTATTTGCAATGGCCTCAGTAACAAGACAAGTGGGATGGATTCGAACTGACAGACAGTAGGTTTATGCCGCGCTGGCCGCTGGCCGCCCGGTGGCCGGGCAGGCGACAAGGATCAGTGCCCCAGCGGCGAGGCAAAGTCCTCGTCTGCAGATGTGGCTCTCTGCAGAGGGCTCACTGAGGAGCAGGCTGCAGCTCAGGTGTTGCTGAGCAACAAGGCAATGGTGAAGGCAGGGAGGGACCTCTCTCTGGTGCTTGCAAATCCAGCTTTACCGGCCCCAAGAAGGGCAGAAAAGCAACCGCGACTTAAGGCTGAACGGTATGCACCAGCAAAAAGGCAGGGAGAGGAACTTGGCAAGCCCTTTTATAGTGCCTAAAAACGAGGCGTTACAGAAGGAATAAACAAATAGAGAACCAAGGGGAATTAACATACAAACAATGGCAACAAGGTAGGGGAGGAACTTGGATGAACAAAGCAATAGGAGATCGAGAAAGGGAGAACTTTCCAGAAACTCATAACTATTCAATGAAGCTTATAAATATACATAATCCAGTAAACCAGTGGGGATTAAGGAACTGAAGAAGGCTCTGGAAAAAGGGACAGGAGATGCTGCAGGGGCGACACCCAGTGGGAGGAGACCCTGCACCTCCGACCCGCCCTCGGGGTTAGAGTCATAGGTTGGAAAGTCCATCCACTGAATGATGTCCAGCCCCAAGGTGGGCTGGGCCACAGCAACAGGTTTAAATGAGATTTTAGGAAGAAAATCTTCCTTGTGAGGGTGGTGAAGCATAGGAACAGGTTGCCGAGAGAAGTTGTGGATGTCCTGTCCCTAGGAGTGTTCAAGGCCAGGCTGGATGGGACTCTGAGCAACCTGGTCTAGTGGAAGGTGTCCCTGCCCACAGCAGGCCATTAACACATCTTATTTCAGTAATCTTCATCATACTTGGCAGGCAGTGTCAAAAGATTCCAAGGCAGTGAAATGGTTTACAGTCTAATTCTGCTATTTGAACTGGGGAGAACATGGGTTTGTATGCAAATCAGTATTACTTAATCACTGTTAAAAAAAAGTGGAAGATGTAGAAATACTGTCATAAAGTAACACTAGAACTTAAGTGACAACAGATGTCAAATCTAAATGCTAATGCTAAAATAGAAGTTTAATTTTATTTTGAGAAATACATATAACCTCTTATCCTCGAAAGCCCCAAACATCAAAACAGTCTCTCAAAACTGCAATTAAAATACTGCTTCATTCATCTTGTTTGAATTATTCTGCCCACTTAATTATATTTTGGAGGTATTCCCTCTGAGTGCCATTTTTCTACACATTCTCTGTTGTCTTCATCTGGAATTTGTTTACCAAAACTTGCTCCATTCCTCCCAGGCTTCACTAAAATGGATTAATTATGTTCATTACAACATATGATACTTGCAGGCTTTACCTTCCCCTCTGCATGGAGACAATAATGCAGTGCCTTTCCTCAGGTTTCCTTTCAGATGCAAAGAAAACTAGTCACAAACCATTGAAAAGAATAAGGAGATATTGCAAAAACAATCTTCATTCATTCATTTTAAAATATTTTTAATGACACATATAAAAACTTACATAAAAATATATTTGTATGAACTGTTAGTCTTAGACTTACTGCTTGAAGCAGCCCCACAGGTATGAAGAAAATACATCATTATTTCTGTGTAACACTTCTACAGCAAGAACAAGTTTTTACTAGCCCAGAATTTAAGATGAGATCCTTTTTTTGTTGCTTGCACTTTCTAGATGTAATGGTCTCACAGTAGTCTAAACAAATCTAAACAACAGCAAAAACTGATGAGGAAAATGCTCTAAGATCCCCTTGTTAATTTTTTTTTTTTTTTTTTCTTATTGATCTGCTGAGTTAAAGCAGCGTTTACTCACTTACTGTTTTTTCTAACTATGGAACTTTTCTGTACCACATTTTCCATTACTTGGGTTAATAGAAATATCATGCCTGTGTTTGGTCACCCTGTCCATACCAGTAATGTGGGGATATAGGGAAGGAAAAGGGGAAGAAAAAGTATGGGAAGAAGAAAGAAATACACAAAGACTCTCTGAACTCTAAATTTAAAAGCCTAAAGCCCCTAATCTCCATTAGAAAATGCAGGAATGGGTAAAAAGCTGGGAATAGAAATCTGTCAAAAAATTGATTGAATACCAGACCTTTCCCAATGTTAACCAGATAATTTAATATCACTGTCTGAACTCAGCTATGTCCACAAACACAAGGCTTTCTATGCACGCAGGAACATATAATGAAAAAAGTAAAACCATTTTTCATGAGGTGCTTGATTCTGTTTTTCCTGAAATCTCATGCTCTATCTTACGATCACATTTTGTCTTTTTTTGGGTATTTTTTTGTATTATTAATAAAGAATTACCATAAAATTATAGACATGTCATGTTTAGCTACAAGTCAAATTGTCAGGAAAAAAATAATATGCCATTCTATTAGCGTATTACCACGTCACCTTCCATGATAAATTGTGCATCCACGGCACAACCAAGTCAGTAATGATGTGCTTCGACAATCAGTTCCACAGCGTACAGCACTTTGAGTACCTACAGAGGTATTAACCTTCCCTGAGGTGCAATTGTAAAATAAATAAGCAAGCAAATAAACAAGCATTATCATGTTTCAGGATGTTATCAGTGGTCAGAATGTGTGCGCTGGGTTACTTGCTGAAAAGTATGTGTGGCTACAACTCTTTACATGGGAAATATGACTGTGTTCATTAAAAAGTGCTCTGGGCAGTTCCAGTTTTCATAGAAATTGTGAGCCAGCTACATATAAATGGCTACCCTTTCCTCATGGTTTTCCCACCAGTTAAGTCACCCTTCCCACTGCCCACAGGCCTTCTGAGTAATGTCTTTTCCCATGACTAAGAACTACCCATCTCCAGTGTAAAACACGGTGTGATTTGTCAATATGCAGATTGTTTTTCTGTACATCAGGAACCCAAACCTTTAGCTTATGCGCACTACCGATCATGTTCCATCACTGCAAGAAGAGAACTGCACTTGCCTGAAGACTGTAGAGCTAGAAGCACACTAAGTCAAGGACGTTGCACTGGAAATGTCTTGACACTTACAGTGCTTTTCTTTTAACTTAGTAGGTTTTTCTGCATTTTAAGTAAAGAAAAGAAATTTCCAGGGACTCTGTTGTGTCACAGTCTATCAGAATGAAGGAATTATTAAAGGCCAAAATCAGTGAAGCTTCTTAAAGTAATGAGTGCTCTCTGGAAGGTGGCACAAAATGGCCTTCAGCAAAGCAGAGTTATTCAAGAAATAATAGATAGAGCTCCAAACTACCTGAACATCAAATGAGAAAATGCAGAGCAGTGCGACCTGCAAAATATGAATGTAAGATAAGTACTAATATCTCAGAACAATGATCTATATATTTAATCCCTTCAGCTGGCATTAGGAAATTTCATTTAGAACTACGTAGAACATGTATAAACAATCATCTTCTGCCATCTGTTCTCATACTTCCTGGGCAGCCATTAATTGTGGTAGGGTTTCTGGTATGTTTCTGCCTAATCCTGTTATTCATTTCTGGACCTGATGTCCAGGAATTTATCTAATCCCTTGAACCTGCTAATTATGTCTCCCTTGACAATTTCCTGTGTCAGGAAGTCTCAAAGCTTTATTTTCTGTTGTGTAAACTATCTGTCTCCAATCAATCTCACTAGTTTTACCAAGTGCTTCCTAGCTTTTGTGCTGTAGCTGTTACATGCTGCATCATGACTTCACAAACTCCCACAATTTACCTCTTTGGAGATTCCACTCTGCCTGCCCTGCCCTGGTCTTGTGAGGCTGAGCCAGTACTTCCCTTTACAGAAGCCATTATTGCCACTTTCTCAGCAGACTGTATCTCCATGTGCTCAGTTTTCTTAGTTCCCATGACAGACTATGCCATCTTACCTGTGGGAGCCAGGCTGGTCTGAGATTCCCAGGACTCTCTAGAGATCAGAAGTAGCAAGATTTACACAAAGAGCCTCGTAAGCCTATAGAAACAAAGGAAATCTGTAGTGTTTGCCAAAAAATTATAATTCCACAATCTAAACAGATATTCCTGTACATTTGGCAAGATTTGAGTATAAACTCCTATGCACTTCATTGAACAGGCACAAATAGAGAATGTGCTTAAAGACACTAAATATTGCCAAGTGAAGAAGCTCCACTTTAGTTAACATTCCCTTGGCACAGCAACCAAGCACCAACTTCCAGCGGTAAATATGAGAATTGTTACCTGCAGTAGTGCCCAAAAGTAGCCTGGTATTTACTGTGCTTCAAAATTCTTGTAGAAAAGTAAGTTCAAGCAAATATCAGAGTGTTTCTGTGGAAAAGCGTACTGAGTGTGGTTGAAGCCTCTGAGAATTTGACATCAAAACTATTATTTTACACAGACTGCTCACCAGATCCCATTAATTCTTAATGATATTGATTTAATAAAAATTTTTAAAAGTATTACAACAAACAATGCCAGTCCAGCCGAGCCAGGAAACCTGATTTGAAATACCCTCTCTAAAAATCAGGTTGAAATTTTGCTCATAGTCTGTTAACTTGCATTCTATCAGCAAATACTAGCTCGAACTAAAATGCGTTTCTGTGAATCAAACACCAAAGTAAATATGGGAACTTCCAGAATATTTTTAAAGTAGATTTTGCATCATCAAAAAAATTAGTGTTTTAATCCATGATTCTTGCCTGGTCTATTACTAATTGAAGATTCACTAAATTATCTTTATAAAGGTCAAAATGCTAATTAGGAAATTCTCTTCAATGATAGATCAGAGATGTGGAACAAATTATTAGATCAGCTTTTTCTAGAGTTCAATTATGCTTCTCTTCATCGTAAAAACATAATAAAATTCAAAATAAAAGCTGAATTTTGCATATTAAATATTTCTTCTTTTTTTAATTGGATAGAAAATGATCTTGGAAGGTTTGAGTTTATAAAAATTACATTTTAGGTAAATTTAGGTACAATTTTATAGGTACTATTTACTTATTAGCATCAATACAATCATTGGTTATAAAATAATTTTAGAAATATCCTTCAAATTAATAAGTGCACTAATAATCTAACCTATAAACATTTAAATAAAATGCATCTAAGATAAAAATAATTAAAATACAGCAATTTTTGAAGAGCAAGGGATATAAAGTAATTTAAATGACAGAATATAATATTCCTGTCCAATCAGAATTTTAGAAATGAAGAATCAGCCATGAATTTATAGATAAAATGATCCATCTATTTTCCTGAAACATAGAATAATTAAGAAAACACTTGTAATGCCTCAGCAAACTGAAATACCAGCATTTCTTATTCTTATTTGCCACATTACTTTAAGTGTCATATATGGACTTCTGTATTTGGCCGTTGCATATTAAGTGATTTTAACTTTGCCCATCAAGTGTGCTAATTGTTAATTGTTGTTTATTGAAATTACTTATCGCCCTGTTAAAAGTTAGTAAGTTTTAAAAGTTACTCACCCAAGTAAGTTAATTAAGAAGTACTTCAGATGGTTCTGTGCTAAAATCCTCCCAAGTTTAGACAATCACTTGTCAGTTCTTCCCTTTTACCATCCAACTATTCCTGTTTCAACAATTATTAATTTTTATATGTTATTACCCTGTTTTTAAAGATTTCTAGAGTGTTTGTGGTTAAATGCAAGGTTTTTATCAGGTGGTTTTATGATTTTTAAGAATGTTTTGTTAAGTTTTAAAGCCTAGTCAGACATGGACTTCTGGCTGACAGGGGGCTAATTTTAGGGCTCAGCCGTTACCCTGCAACTTGCATCCATGGCAACCTGGAATTTTAATGAGGTATATTCCCGCCTTTCAAACAAGTAACATCACTCCCCTAGACAAGTGCAAGCCATCGGTGGGCTGGAATTCCCTCATCTCAAAAACCCCAATGACACAGGACCATGGAGGCGGGATTGTGGGAGGCCCGGGGCAGATCCAGACAGTATAAAAGTTACGGACCACACGAGGGCTGGGGCTGTTCATCTCAGATTAGCTGCAGGTGGCGCCCAATGCTGGGTCCTTGGCCTCTCTCTCACTGAGACACTGCAACTACTTCGATTCTAGGCTAGCTGGAGTCACCCCAGCGTTGCAGGCTCTGCAAGGGGACACAGAGCCAGTCTGGCCATTAGGGTCTCCAATCCCTGTGTACTCGGGGTCTCTTATTTTTCTTGTTTTCTCTTATCTCTTAATTTTACGGATCCTGGACTCTTTTAATTAACTGCACTGGTTTGTTTTTAATTAAAACACAATTCATTAATTTTTAATTAATTGCCTCTTTAATAAGTTTTATTTTTTATTAAAAATCAAGAGTTGCCTCATTCCTGACAGTAAGTTAGTCATATATATTGAAGATATGTACTATTGCACAGAAGATAATTCTCTTGAATTCCAAAACCGCAGAACACAAATAGTAAACATCATAAACATCTTTGGCTTAACTGCAACATCATTGAACACAAACTTTTTTTATAACAGCATTTTTAGTAAAATGGCAGGGAAGAAGAATTAAGTTTTTATACTGATAGTTCCCATCTCACCTTCAGGATCAAAACTGAACTATTAATAACCACTAGAAAATTACCACAAGCTATGAGGATGTCGTGCACTTAGTAAATGTTCTCCTGATGACAGACGCTGTGAAAAAAGCTTCCCAATAGGTTTTTATAATTAGTACAGGATTAAATTGTCCAGACCTGTTAAAAAAAAAAAAAAAAGACATACCCAAATCTTGAGTTCAAATTATAATGTAGTCTGGACTCTGCAATCGTAGGCTCATCTATCATCAGCTGAGAATTTACTCAAGTTCTCATTTTTCATTTCTCCCAGGTATGATGATACGTCCAGGCATTAACTGAGCTGATAATGAAAGATAATTAATTCATGTTTTTTAATAATTGTAGGATATAGAGTCAAAAGACATATTCATACAGACTTCATAGGTTTGGTGTTTTATGTAGATACAGAAGACATGAACATTTTGCAAAAATTTTATTCAACACACATTTTCCCTGATCCCTGAGACAAACAAAAAATGTAAAAAACTTTATGAAACCTCCTTGCAATTGTTTTTCTTAATGGAGTTATGTTGGTTAATCTCTGGTTTGGATTATGGGAAATGAAATGTGATTACTTAGCAAATACATTCCTGGCCTTGCTTTCAAATCATAGAATCATTCAGGTTGGAAAAGACCCTCAAGATCTTTGAGTCCAATCTTTAACCCAGCACTAGAAAGTCCACCACAAAACCATGTCACCAAGCAGCATGTCTACAGGGTTTTTATCTCCAGGGCTGCAGTAACTAAGGAGTCTTGTAAGCAAATATTTCTACCTTATTCTGAAATCAATGATTTGTAGTAATTTCTTTAATGCATATCACCACTTTAGAGACATCCTTAATGAAGAAAAGGCAGTAACCTAAGAGCCCAGTCCCAGAGGAAATATCTACACTCAGCACCTAATATGGTGAGAATACATCTAGGTTTAGTGTATTTTTAGCATGCATAATGTATTTTATTTAATCTCTTTGTAGGTTGCAGCCTTGACAAAGAACAATTATTATTTTAGCTGTTCATAAGGAGAAGTGACACACCCTTTGCTTGGATGAGGACAGCACACAGCCTTGCTGCCTGTGAATGAAGCCCCAGCATTGCTATGACTGGCCCAGCTAATTGAAAAAAAATTGCTGTCAAGCTGTGATATATTGCATAAACTAAAGATAAGACTGTGTAATAGCCAAGGACTCCAGGGAAATGTGAAAAGTGTTAATAAATGTGCAGGAAATTGACTGTCACCGGCTGCATGTAGGGACTCACCAGGTACCTGCACCAGAAGTGAAAACATACCAGTGCTTAGACTATTATATTAGCCCAGAAATGACCACTGTGTAAACAGAAATTTTCCATGTTCCTCCTTTTATAGAGTAACAGTTTCCCAAACAAAAGATAGCTAAGACATTAATCCTATGGGACTTCTGCCTATAGCAAGGAGTAAGAATCCTTCAAAAGGATTGCATGGCAGCCTATTATTTAACCTTTGAATCTGTGTAGACAAAATAGCATCAGACTTAACTCATTCCAGGAAAGTACCAGAACATTTACATACCTTAAAATGTACAGAAGTCATTTATTAGATACTCTGTGTAGTATGAGATGTAAAACTGATGGCAAGATGTAAACTCCCAAGCATTATATCACCAGCCCAGTGCAAAGGCAGTTTTATGAACAGAACATTGAGCAGAAGCATGTCACAGCTGTGGCAAACAAATGATCTCTGAGAAGATTTACAAATGCTGCAGTAAAAATGCAAAACGTAAAAAATAAAGACAGGCAAACATTCTGGATGAGACAGGTTGTACTAATTCCTCATGTTTGCTGTAGCTACTCATGTCTTTTCTAAGCCAAATGTGAGGTGCCTCCAGCATAATAGAACTTCCTCTCAATAACTCACACTTCTGTAACTTAAATCACATCCCTCCCCACATTCTGTCAAAATGAATGTCTTGAGGCCTAGAAATTCAGTCTTTAATGACTAGTGCTGTCTGACATTGATAGCAAATATCTGTTCGGTGGATGAAAAACATCAACATGATTTCATTGGAACCAGTTCAAGGAAAGAACAGAGCCTAGTTTTGATGATTCTGAAGCTTTCTAGACATCTGTTGAAACAGAAACCAGAGACCAAAGCCATCCACTGATTGTGCAGCAGGTGTATGACAGGGTATATCCAGATATCCTTTTTCAATGATCTCTTAACCTGTATGCCCACAATTTCCTTCTCGTGGAAATCAAAACACCATGGAAAATGCTGTACATGTAAACATTAAATGTAGCCACCAGGCACATCACCATTACAGTTTTGGAGTCTGAGGAAAGGTTTGCAGCCAACAAATACCTAAAAAAGCCCATCTACCAGGCTGAACTCAAAATTCAAGGATGGTACCAACAAGTGAAACAAGATGCTTAAATGCACTAAGAAAAACCTGAGGATATGTGGAATCAAAGGGTCTGTCCAGTGTCATGTGTTTCCCCAATAAAACCTAAGAAGGGATGCTAAGGGATGAACAGTAGGCAGGAATACCTGATGTTTCTGGTAAAAGCGTTCCTTACCTGCAACTGTTTATTAAAGTTCGCCCAGACCAAGAGTAGTCTTTCTCATGTAGCAAGTCTTTGCAGATTACCCTTACATGTATTTGTCCAGTCTCACCCTCAATTTTCACCAATTTAAGCATCCATGTTCCACTATTTATTGAGTTGCTATACAGAGAACCACATCTTGTGTGTTTTGCATCAACTCTAGCTGGCTTGTTGTGAGTCTCACTGTCTGTATTGAAGGGAATGGGAACAATTAATCCCTATTTCCTAATGCCACTTAGGATTCTGTATGCTCTGTAATACCTAGTTCTCTCTTCTACAGTCTTAGCCTATTCAGTATTTCCTCATACAGAAAATGTTCTTTATCTTTGTTCATGTATCTTTGCCAGCTTTCACTGAACGTTTTTCAGTTCAGTTACTCTCTTTTAGAGGTGAAGTATGCAAGATAGGGACAATTCCACACTTTAATGCACAAGATATGGACAAACTAGGAATTCCACAGTGCAGTGATAATGTTCTCTGTATTTCTTTTTATGAAGTCTCAGCAAGTCATAATATTTGATTTTCTCTTTTGTCTGCTCCTGGGCATTGAGCTGACATTTTCACAGGATTTTATTCCATAACATCTAGATCTTGCTTCTGAGTAGTAGCAGGCAGCTTAAAGCTCTTCATAGCATTCATATGTAAAATTAGGATTGGTCTTCCCCATGTATATCACATTTAAACACACTGAATTTCATCTGCAATTTATTTCCCAGCCACTTGGTATTATAAGGTGTCTTGACAATCTTTCACAGTCAGCACTTGTCCTTAGACTCTTCCATAACTTAATATCATCCACAATTTTGGTCACTTTAGTACTCACCTCTTGCTCTATTTTCAAATGTGTTCCACCAAAAACGCCCTTGGAACTCCTCAGTTATGAGACAAGGCCTTTATTCCTACTCCCTCTAAATGGTACATTAAAAATATTTAACAAATCCAGTGAAGAAAAAGGAGGAATAACAGAACAATAAAAATATATTTGGAAAGAAATGGTTAAGTAAACCTAGGGAACATGACTTAGGCTTCCATGGGAAGTGTTAGTTCTGTTTCTATAGGTCTGAAAAGATTTATATAAAGTCGTAAGTTCCTAGGGCTGAAAAGACTTCTGAAGTACATGTCAAAATGCAAAGAAACTCCATGTTGTTTCTGTAGCGCCAGAAAAATCAAAAACTCAGATATAGTCAGCCCTTTTGAGTGCTTTAAAAATATTAGGGTTTCTTGTATGAAGTCTGGTGCCTCTATTATACAGAAAATTTACAGCTCTTCTTATGTCTACGTAATCTTAATGCCTCATAAACAAATGCCCTGAAGCAAAAGGAAATTAGTAGCTACTGAGGTTGCCTAAACAGAGATGCTTACAACTGATTGCATTAAATTAACTGTTTAATTGAATACATTTGCCTGATTGAGTAAAACGACAATTGTGTCAATGTTTTTTTCTAATTGTGTTAGTTTGCACGGTTGGTTCACTGCCCTTTCTTGAGCTGAGAGTAATCACTAATTTTGTTGCTCATGAAGCTGTGATAACAAGCAGATGAATTGACTTTCACGTTGTTGTCCACATAAACTGAGAAGTAAAATGAACCTCCTTCTATCCTTTCAACCTCTAAGCTAGATTATTAAAGCATCCTATTAAAAATTGGCATTGTTATCCTGCAATACCTGTAGGCATAAGAATGATAAGGAAGGCTAGGTGGGTTGCAGAGGAACAAATTTCACCCATTTTAAAGAGTTCAGAAAACACTCTTACACGTCAGTGGAAGACATTTTCTCACCCTTCAAACTATCCTGATTTTTTTTTTAAATTTTCTTCACTTTCTCTTGGGATGAAATCAAGAGCTCTTAAGAAATACTTAAGGAAAAAAAGTGGAGGGGGAGGGAAGGATGAAAGTTCATGCAGCTTATTCTGGTTTTTCTGTCAGAGTCCTGATGAAACAGTAGAAGTCAAATCTTTCATCCTCACAGCAGGACCTACATGTGTTCTCATACCTTAAGTGTCTCATAAGCAAAGTTTAATACTGAGTAGTTGACTAGTCTGCAGAGAGAAAAAAGATTCTTTTTATCTTTACCATTGGAAAGAGTCCCACTCAGAAAATTTAATCAGTGAGATTTGGTATATTTCATTAAGCAAGTATTAATTAAGACAAACATTTTTACTCCACAGTGCAGACATAAGAATAGCTACATCATACACGTAATACCAAAATTCAGTTCTCTCATCCTATGCTTATTTAATTAGCATACAGAGAAGCAGATTTGCTCCTTACCCCCTAGATCTTCACTCTCTTGCCATCTTTTAAGAGACTCACTGGCCTTTCTCTTGTCCTGACAAGAAATTCTTTCCAAAGTTCTGTTTGTAAAAGTTGCATTTATGATGCAAAAAAAACCCCAAAAACCCCCATAAGTTATATGTAATGAAAATGCTTTTTGTGAGAAAACTTCAGACCAGCTCTCCATTCATCTAACCTGTGCCAAATAAAATTGGCATTCACAACAACTTCACATGTCTTTGTAGGAAAGAGAAGATAATACTCATTTAGAAAGTCGCTGCCATCATACATGACCCACAAAAGCCTGCTATAATAGTTCACATAATGAAGTAAATCCTGTTTCTGAATCAAAACTCCGACAAACCAGTCGATAATCAGACTGCAAATGTAGACACAAATAAGTTTTGAAGACAGGTATCTTGTTCTTAGCAGTTCATGGTTATTAACATGAGATTTGTTTGTATTGCCTTTTTTTTTTTTTTTTTTTGTGGAAGAATGAAGGTTTTTAATATATACGTTGCTCTGTTTGTAAACCACAATTTCTGTAATATTCTTTCTACTGATTAAGTTACCTCATTCATTGGTGATGGAATTGATATACATTTTTAATACTGGGATTTTTCTGGCACTTAATGTTCTAAATAAATAAGCAAAGTCAATAACTCATGCCATTGCTGCAAATGTACGATTGAAAGCGAGCCAGTTCCCCGCCTTAATCTACAACACAGAACAAATGAAAAATTATTAAAATTATGCCCAGGGCAATGTTGATTGTTGAATGTTCATCATGTGACAATGAAATCCTGTTTAAAATTTGAGGGGTTAAATGAAATAAATGGAGGGCAAGTTTTCTTGGTAAAACACTACCATTTGCTTATTTATGTATATTTTTGCTTCTTGAAATTCAGCCTGCTGTACAAGATCACCAACAGGTATTTATCACCCCATGCAAGACCAGAAGAAAAGGAAAAAAAACAACCAAAAACCCAACAACCCACAACATGACTACTTCCATAATGTTTCTTCTTTATCAGACTGCCCACATCTCAGCTTTTCTCCAGCTGATGACACAGAAAATGACTAATCTTTTTCTCACATGATTTTATATTTCATTTGGTTTTCAGATTAACAAACCTTCCTACTGAAATACTGACATATGACTTTTTTTGCTCCCTTTCAGTCTAGTGGTATGGTGACTTAGTCTTAAATAATTTTTTGCAGGGACCAAACACGACTCTTTTTCTTTAAGCTCAAGCACTCTATATGTTCTGGATATCAGAGGCATTTCAGTGTCTTGTGATAAGTCTACAAAGACTAAGTATAAGGTGTTGAAGAAGTCCAAATATTGCAGGAAAATCTCATCTAGGCAAATATAAAAGTGTTCAGTGTAAAACAAAGAGAGACAGCAAGGCCATTCAAGCATCTGTATTAAACACAACTTATATTATTACCCTATCTTGGAATTTTTAAACTTATTTCCTGCCAGATATTTGGAAATATTTTTATATTTGGTTCATTTGTTCCAAATGTATAAAAATATTCTATTTTTCTGCAAGATATCAGATATTAGACTGAAATGAAGGTTTTGTATTTCTACTGTATAAAAAGGAAAAAGGTGCAATGAATTCCTACTAAGAGATTCCAGAAAATTATATTAAAAAGATATAAGTACATACATGCATGTATGTGTAAATTTTTGTATGCGTTGATTATCCACTTTGGCCTCAATTTGTCATCAGTAATAGGGGGCTTAAATATAGGAGGTAAATGCTCTCTTCTTCTTTTTGATTCTTTATGTGGATAAGGCAGTTCTAGCCCGAAAAAACCAAAGGAGTTTCCTTTCTCAAAAATAATTCGAAAAGGCTTTTTACCTTTTTTCTCACAATTTTTTTTTTTTCTTCCTCCCCTCCCATAATTTTTCTGCTCCGGTGGTATCTCCTCAGCTGGAGGCTGTCAGCCCAGGGAATATTACTAGCTTGTCTCAGATGGGTTTACATTCTGTTCAAAGTATCTGCAATTTTACATTGTTGGATGCAATCAGAATGAGAAGACAGGTTGAGACAACATGTCTGAGGGTCAGACAGGAATTCCAATAGAGCATATAGACAAATATTAGCTGCTTCAAAGGCCAGAGTAACTGCTAATAAAGCTGCGCTACTGAAATCCTTCAAAAAGTAGCTTTTTCAGTACATCTTTCTGTCAGTGCCAGCAAGACTGAACAGAAATATCGATGCTCTGGCTTTACAGGGAAAGCAATACATTTTCTCAGTTACATCTTCCCAGCATTTAAGACAAGGGGCCATAATTTCTCGGGACAGCCTTTTTTCCCCACATTTTTGCATTGCATCATTTTACTGGATAGTACTCACAATAACAAATTCTGTATCTTGTTTCCTGATAACCCACACTTTTGCACCTTACATCTCCCTCCTTTTTTTTTTTTTTTTTTTTTTTAATTTGTGCTGATAATGTTAAAAATATTTAGGGCTAAAAGGCTTTGGAAAGCTCTGAGAGCTTCCAATGAAAAATTAGGTTCATCAAATAAAATTGTTTTGAATGGTAGAAATTTCAAGGTGGAGGATTTGCCGAGCTATCTCTTGTTGGTTCCTCAGGTAATCATTCTACTTTTGGAGGGAAGGAATGAACACAAAAGAAGAGAGTCCTGCCCCTCCAAGGTCAATGGTAGAAGGTACTGCTGAGCAACATATATTTTTTCTTCAAATACAGATTTATAAGACTTACTATCTTTAAAAAAAATCCAACACAATTTTAATTTTTTAATTTAAAATAAAAATATGTCATATTATGGTGAAAAGAAAGGGAAAAATTTAAATTTTACCTTCTTTGATCTTTCATTAATGACTTTGAGGGTGCCAAATCATCCTTATTTCAGGTCCAATCCAGAGTAGCCCACAAGAAACATGGAGAGAGACAATTTACAAGAATCTGGAGAGACAGTACAAGGGGAAATGACTTTTAACTGAAAGAGGGCAAGTCGAGATTAGATGTTAGGATTCTTTACACTGAGTGTGGTGGGGCACTGGAACAGTTTGCCCAGAGAACCTGTGGATGTCCCATCTCTGGAAGTGTCCAAGTCCAGGTGGGATGGGGCTCTGAGGAACTGGGTTTATTGGAAGGCATCCCTGCCCACAGCAGGGGGTTGGAATGAGATGATCTCCCAACCCAGGCCATTCTATGATTCTATGAAATATGAATCTTAGAAGAACTATCCTGTAAAAGTCATATACATTTACAAGAACACAAAATAAATTTTAATTGTATTTTTACAGATATTTTCTGTTGTAGGCTATGTATATCTGTTCTTCAGTATCAGTTCTTATCACCCTAGTTCTTAAAACAGAAAAAAAAAGAGAAAAAGAGATGTGTGGGGGAGGGAACAGGGAAAGTGACAGAGACAGATTAAGCAGAAACATATCACTCTTCCATGGGTCCCAACGATGTCTCATTGCTTCCCTCCATCTGGTCTCCTTGGTGGTGGGAGTCCCCTGCCAAAAAGTACAGAATCCAATGGATTAATATATCTTTGGGCAGGTGGGAACACACAGGTACCTCCCTGAGGGGGACGGGCAAGTTTGACACTGTCCCTTGCAAGACTCTGGATCTGTTGTATCGTGTAGTATCACGTGCAGTGCTCTGGTGCAGAGTCTGGGGACCCCTTTGTAGGGGCCTTTGATGGGCCATGACACCTCTGCTGTCCCTCACGTGGATGTCCCATAGATGTGGCCTTCCTGGGGTGGGAGTCTGTCTAGCAGAGGATGGGCATTCACTGCATCTGGCCAGAGGCTATGCCACACGCCCAAAACCTCTCCTCCTCCCCATTTTGTTGTAGGGATCTGTGTGAGCCTGGCAGCAGAAAAACCTGGGGCTGTGGCTTCCACAACAAAGGTGCTGGGCTCTTGTGAATGTATTATTTTCCCCCAGTCCAGACTTGAGTCACTTTATCTTATCTCTATTAACTTGCAGTCCAGGGCCTCAGACAGGAGGCCCATTCAGGGTGCAGTGGTCTTCCATGCAGCTTTTGTTACACCTTTGCTATAATAGGCAAGAGTCCTTCATAAAGATGTTTAAGCCATAAACCATAACATTTCAGTCTCCGATAGATTCTAACAATTTTCAGGCCGGTTGTTATCGATAGTGACCTGCACAGTATACCAAAACATGGCTTATGTGGTATATCATTATACAGACATACATCTCTATAAATTTATTTTCTCATTTATTTTCTGAGCACTCCCTAAGAATGTCATTGTGTTTTTCAGAAGGGAAGTTATCCCCGAAAAAAATTGTGCAGTTTTTACCGGTGTTTATTTCATGGATTGAAAAAAAAATTACGAATACCATCTCTGTGTTGTTGGTGAGCAAGTGACCAAGTACTACCAGTGACAAAACATCAGACTTACTACCAACCCTCACATAAAGTAATACTTAATCCCTAATCAGTGAGCTGTAAAATTCCCTGGCTGTTTCCAGTTATCTTAGTCTGCAGTTGTCTCACTACCCTTCTCTTTCTCTCTTTTCCCCTTTGCAGTCACTTGCCTCTCTTGATTCACTCATCCCTTCTTTAGTCTTCTTCATTACCTTCTGCTTTCTCCTACTCATCATACACATAATTTCTTGTTCTTCCAAACTTCTCTTTCAGAAGAGGTAGTCTGCAAACAGAAAATTTCTCCAGAAATACTTCAAAACATATGGAAGTTCTACTTCTCTTCCCACACACACACACACACTTCTCTGCTCAAAACCCCTTCCACGCCCCATAAACAGTCTTTTAAAACCCAAACGCAAATCCATCTGTATTTGTCTACAGGAAGAAAGCATAAAAAACTACTGCTGGTGAGTACGACTTGTAAGGATTGCTGGTTTGCAAAAAAACTTAAAAGTTTTTACTTTGTTCCTAATACAGGGAAACATCTTTACTTTACTCAGCAGTTTCTCATAGTTGAGTGTTCTCTAAGCCTCGACTAGCTGAGGAAATGAAGTATAAAAATACATGCAAAGAGTGTTGTGCAAGCCCTGTTACCACCTGTTGTGAAATGAAGCAACACATAAGAAAAAGAAGTATCTTTTATAATGAAATGGTTGAAAAAAAGGTGGCTTTGGCTTCAAACCATATTTGTGCCACCAATTTTTGTAAAGTATATTAAAAATGTGTGTAGTCAGAAAAATGCTGTTATTCTTTTGAAAAGACATACGTATCCATCTCAGGCAAAACTCAGCTTTAGCATCAAAGCTAAGTCTACCTCAACATTTAAGGTCACTCTACACAGAGGTAATATTCCTCTTAAGATCTAAACCCAGCTGAATCTTACGTAGCAACTTAGCTGAATTTCAGTGACTGAAAGCATTCATGCATTTGACATGATCTTGTCATGGATTTGGAAATTTATTCACACATTGCAAATTCTCTGGTCTTTATTACCCATTAGTGCAATCAAACCTAGAAATATGTATAACATAGATTTATTTTTTTCTATTCTGTAGTAGAACAGAGCACAGAGAACGAAAAATTTGTACTTAATCAGAAAATTTTCAGAACTGCTGGTAAAGGGGAAAAAAAAAAAAGGTGTAATACTTGATTAAGCCTCAGCTGATATTGTGTGTTCTTTTGAATTCATTTTCTTTACTCTTCAACTAAGTCACATTTTTTTTATTGCTTGACAGGAGGTCCTTCCAAAAGCAAAAGGTGAAATGTTTAATTTCTATATGGCAAAGTAATATATGGTATTTTTTTCTGTTTAAAATAACAGAAAAGAGTATTTCAGAACAGAGGAATTCTATGTTTTAAAAAAATACCTTTCTCCTCCTCCTCCTTATTCCAGCTAAAGGGATGGATTGAATCTGCTCTGATTGTGAGATTCTAAATGGTTTAAAACATCCTGAAACTCAAGTTTTCAGTTGTCTCACTATTTATTAGAAGAAAAAGGAACCTGAAAAATGGCAAAAAATCTCAACAACAACAAACTAAATAAACAAACCCCCTCTGATCCCTTGCCTAAGTTTTCAAAGCACTTCTGAAGTCTGACCTCAGGATGACGTCACCAGAGGTGAGGGATACACTTTGGCTTTTCTTGTCTGCCATTAACTCTGGTAATAACAAAATGAGCTTTGCAAAGAGGCTGTCAAATTTGCCTGATTTATAATGTTATTTTTTAGCTTCCAAGCCTCTCTGGACTTTAAAGCAGAAGCAGTGCCTAAGGTGCCTTCAAAACTCAGGTTTGCAGGTTTTTTCATCAGGCAGACACACCACAAAGACCATACAAATCCTTTTTTTTTTTTTTAAGCAGAATTTATAGCTCTTGAAACGGAGCTTCATGTCTCATTCTCCTACTAAAAAAAACAACTCAGCTACCTGCAAAGCAATCCAAAGCAGGCAGATCCTGCCTGCTTCCAAAACAGATTTAATTTAGCGTGTTGTCCCTCTCATTTCCCCTCTGTTCCAAATACACTTTGAGATCTTTGCCATATTGCTGCATTACCAACCAGTCCTGATTCCAGCAGTTCTGGGGACACAGATAACTTTTGTAACACAATGTACTACCTTTTTTAAGATGAGCTGGAGGAAAACAAAACACATTTCTGAGCCCGAAGGTAGTTTCCAGCGTTTCATTTGAAATTTTTCCTACAGACATTTCCTTATAATATTTAGGGTCCTTAAATATCTGGATCTTCTACATTAAACAAAGATTTAAGGATATCTGTGTCAGACATCAGATCTCAGACTGTTGAGTGTTGCATTTATTTTTGGATAAGGGAAGTTTTAAATAGAGAAGAATAAGCAGATTATCACATGCTATATATTGAATCCTATAAATGTACCAGATCCTGTTTGTTTGGGGTTTCATTCTTCCTTCCTTCTCTAGGTTTCACATTTTCATTTCATGCCCTACAATGTATAGAGAGGTATTTATGGTGCTTTCATATCTCTAGGAAAATTCTGTGTTTTCTTCAGAGTTCCCTGTGAGCTTTCCATTTCCTTGGTGGAATCAATCTCCCAAGACTTGCCCCTTTCTTGCCTTCCTCTCCTTCTTCCCACAGTACTTCAGACTAAAATGATGATACAGTGAAAAACAAGATCAATAGCTTTCTAAGATCAGTAGCACTCTCTCTAAGTAGTTTGGAGTTAGAAGCCTTTGGTTCAGTCACTCTTCATGATAAAATCTATCCTCAGCTTTCCAAATTAATAGAGAGGCTGAATCTTATGTATATGTATTATCTGTTATCTAATTAGGATTATCTAATTGTCCAGAGTGACCCAAATACCTCTCTTAGTTCTATCTGAAAAAATCTGTAAGGTAATTTATAATAATAATGAAAATCTATTGAAAATCTTAATTATAGATAAGTATCACTTCTTGCAATACGTTGTGAGAGGATGGGTTGACAGATTACTGACAATTAAGATCTTACTTACCAATTCACATTGCTCAGGCAAAGACCTCAGTTGAAGGCTTACACCCTATAGTAAGTTATTTGTCACACAAAACCAGATAACTATCTCAATATTAATCATTATCACATCCTTTATATTTGCTGATTTACTCAATCATAGTGCAAGATCTTAACATAGAGGCCCACTGAACTTCCCTTTAGGATTTTATTGTTAGATAAAATATTGAAATATTTACTAACGCCATCAATGTCTTGTCTTGTTCTATTGCTAAGAAATACCCCAGCAACAATGTGTTACTCCTCGCTGTAATAAAAGAAAAATTTATGAGCATTTGCTATAAGTCAGGCAGGAGTTCAGGTCATCATTTGTGGATTAAACCTGAAGGAGCTGTGGCAACAAATGTTTGCTGGTCCATACATGGGACTGGAGGCACATAAAGATTTTAGATGAGAACATTCAGAATTCCCATCTGCAATGGCACTTTATGCTGCTTTCTTCTGTTACTTTTATTCCTGTTTTATTTTCCAGCACAAGTAAGTGAATCTGTGAGCTGCTCATGACAGTGTAGTCAAGGTTCTTCTGAATACTGTTACTGGTCTTTATAATTGCATTAACTTCAAACACAGGCACTCATCCTAGACATGTTATTCGTGTATCACTCAAGGAGGGCTTAAAACTATTAACATATAGTCAGAGCTGTTATCAGCGAAGTGTTCAGGAGAACCACTGCTGGGATCCACCAAGGTAACAACATCACTAGCAGGCAGCAGGTTCGTTTTCTGACAGTCATCTTGTGCCAATGCTTTAGGACTGTTCTGGGACACTGCCAGACAAAAGAATTTAATGGGTTTACTCTGCTCTACAAAGAAGCCTGCAAACTAGCTCAGTATGCTGGAGGAAGGAAGTCAGAGAAGGTTCAGGATTAAAATAATCCTAGGCAGATAAATAAATTCATACACAGCTATTAAATTCACAAAGTTTCCTGAGGAAAGTCAGCAGGAAAAGAAAGCACATGCCACAGCAACCCATGGGATCATGCACAAAATGCTAAGCCTGTCATGTTCATTCTTATAATTGTAACACCTCAGGTATGATAGATACTCATAAATATTGATACTTTAAAATCTGTGGGGGTTTTTCCTGGTGTTAAATATATTGTCAAGGCAGCTGTCAGTCACTAAGCCACTAGTCACAGTTCTCCCAAGGGATAAAGTACAGATTCCTAAAATACTCACCACCTTGAGGAAGCAAACAGTTGGTTCAAATGGGCAGGTTCAAGAACTGCAGTGTGGAGGAACAAACTGCAAGATTTCACTCCAGTGGAAGGACAAAAACACAATTTACACCATAAAAATGACAAGAAAAATAATGGGATGAAAACTAAAAAAAGCAATTGGATTTCATTGGTGTTCTTCCAATACACACCACCTGACAAGTACTTTCTGTTTCTTACCTGTGTCCCATAATATTTGCAAAATTTAGCGAGGAAAAGGAAAAATGTACTACTAACTTTCATTATTGACATGCCTATTAAAATACTAGTAGTAAACAAAATGTAAATATAACCTGTTCCCCTAAATTACACCTGACCAGCATCATTTTCAATTTAAGCATGGATCTTAAAAGATTCAGAACTCATTAAATGAAAGGCAGAATCATTAATTATGTTACGAATTAACTGGTAGCCCTAGATCTGTGAGTGTGTGAATTACTGTCGCTCTATGAATGTTTCTCCCAATGATAAGCAAAGAAACTTACTTGTCAGTTAAAGAACACATATAGTAGATGTCATCAGCTGCTACTTCCTTCAATATTTCTGTTAAAAGCTTTTTTTCTTACTGAGAAAGATATAATGCTAGATCATTAACTGAACACAGAAAAACATACATGAACGCTGGAAGTACAGTTGGACACGTTACACTTTTAGAAAGAAATTAAGAGAGAAAGTTCAAAATTCCATGAATGACTAAAAAACCTCACTTAATTGACAAATCAATAATAAAAATGCTCCTTTAGAATTTAGCACTATGCTGTTGTATTGGTTTTGACTGGGAAAGATGATTTTCTCCATAGTAGCAGGTATGGGGCTGTGTTTTGGACAGGTATGGAAACAGTGTTGATAACACAGGGATGTTTTCATTATCTCTGAGCAGTGTTTGCACAGAGCCAAAGCCTTTTCTGCTTCTCAGACTGTCTGTTCTACCAGCAAGTGGGCTGGGGGTGCACAAGGAGTTGGGAGGGAGCTGGGACAGCTGACCCCAACTGACCAAAGGGATATTCCAAACCATATGACATCATGCTCAGAATATAATGCTGGGAAAAAAAGAAGGAAAAGGGGATGCTCAGAGTGATGCCATTTGTCTTCCCAAGTTGCATATAATGAAACTCATCCCCTGCTCTCCTGGGGATGGCTGAACAGCTACCTGCCCTGGAGAAACAGTGAAAAAATTCCTTGTTGTACTGGTGAGCATGGCTTTTGCTTTTCCTAATAAACTGTCTTTATCCCTTCCCATGAGTTTTCTTCCTTTTACCCTACATATCTCTTTCCCAGTGAGTGGCTGGGTGGGGCTTAGCTGCCTTCTGGGTTTAAACTACCCTTTAAAACAAGGATACTAAAAATTCAGACCATATTTTAGTCAGTCTGGCAATCTGAGAGTTGGAGAGTTTCATAGAGGGTTTTCTCTCTTATTTTTTTTTTTTTAATCTTTACTAAAAGTTTTCTCTAAAACCCTGTAACCAGGAAAATGAGCAGCTGAGAGATATGTTTAGAGGGCCAAGTGCTTAGTCTTTCAAGAACAGCTGGTGGAAAGGCAAAGTATAAAGAAAGGAAGAAAATGTCGATTTTATCTACTTTAGCAGTAGTAAAGTCCCTTATGCAGACATATGAAATATTTGGTCTACCATGTTCCTCTGGGACTATAGCACTTACTATCCATCTGGAAACTTGAGGAAATACTTGGCAATAGTCTGTTTCTATCCTCTTGTGTCATCTCAGATAACACAGGAATCAGAACCACACTACATCTTTTTCTGTCCTGATATTTTAGATTATGGGAAGGGATCGACAGTGGGGTAATGAAAAATCAGAATTCAGTTTTTGATCAGATTGAGTACTATTAAATGAAGCTTACATTGCAATTTACTGGGTAAGACTTGAGTAAGTTGTAGCAATTATATTTCTAGAGAAAACCTTAAAGTCCCTATTGTTTTGGACAGGTATATGCTACAGCAAAACAAATTACACCTGTAAAAAGGGAATGGAATGGGATACTGAGTAAACTCTTTGGCTGAAATGATCCCTAATGGATGACAAGTGTGCTAAGATGAAATGAGCATGAACCAAATAAAGAACTAATAGATAAAAGTGCTGTTATGATTGGTAAAATGTTTCAAGGCTGTCTATCAGCACAAGTTATCCCAGAAAATACCTATATTGAGTTACTATATTTATGTTGCTTACACACACACATACATTAAAATGAACAAGAATGATATGCTGGGTACAAATTCCACTTCAGTGAGGAAGAATAATCACTATAACAAACTAGAAGGAAGCTGTGAGCGCTCTCCTTTGACATCTTAAATATACAGTAGGCAAACTACATCTCCCTGAAGAGTAATCAAACATTGGTCAGCTTTTAATCTGTCAGTTAGCTAAATTAAATGAGGTAAAATTTAATTGACTGTGAGTGGACTTGAGTTTCTATTAGAAACTAAACAGCTTTCCTATCTCCTTCATCCTTCCCTCCTTCTGTAGAAATGTTGATTTGCGACAATTCACGTCATTATAAAACATTTTGTGTTTTATAAACCCATTTTTATTTTTTCTTCTGGTTTTATTTTGATTAATGGTTTTGTTCTCTTTTTAAATATTTTTTAATTGCAAGTCTAAATATTTTATTTTTAAAATATTAAAAATAAAAACTTTATGATACCTGCAGCTATTTTAGCTTTGAAAATTATTTGGTCCCATTGAATTCTATTTTCCATCAAAAGTTACTGTCTGTGGAATAGGATCACAGGAGGTCAGAGAAGATAATTCAAGAGTCTCTGTGGCCTTATACATATTCTGATTCTAAGCCCTAACGTTGAGAATTCAGTAGGAAACTTACTCATAAACCAAGAGACTAAAGCATTTTGCAGACTATCAAATCTGACCCTTCAAAGCTGATGAAAAGACCTATATACTAACAACATTACATTTGTTTTGAAGAGCACTTGCGGCACTTTGATAAGAGCTTGACTCTTTCTAATGAAAATCAGAATTAGAGAAGCAATATATCACTGACATATATGATCCAGGTTGTCTTAGACACTGCTAAAAATACCACAAGTTGTGCTGATGGGCTGGTTATTTGCTCTTTTGGGACGCAACAGTGGAAAAGGAAAACTATCAGAAGTGATTGAGGCAACTGACACAGCTCAGGTGAAAAGAGGTCAATGAATTAGATGTCTTTCACTTAGACATTACTGTTCTGAATTATCTCCTAGTAATTGAATCTGATAAAAAAGACATAGAGGTAAAAAAAGCACTGTCTGAAGCTTGTTAGAAATTAAGAAGGTAAGAGGAAAAACTGAAAAACTTCTTGCAAGAAAACCATAAGTAGATTGTAAACTGCTTTTATGCTTTGAAATTTTGCACCAAACCTGACTCCTAGAGACAAGTGTATTGATATGCAAAGTGTAAACTTTGAGCTTGTTTTATGCTTAGGATTCAATGATGAATAATATCATGGAACTAAGCAGTATTTTCATATCTGTAAAAACTGGTGAATGTTTATGACTGTGCACTCTTCGTGGGATGAGTTACACCCATTAATGGTTTGAAATGAATGTGACTAACTTTTAACTTAAGTACCATAGAGTGGCAGCCCTTCTCAAGTTTATTAAAGAATCATCAAAATAGGGTCTGGAGCTACTCCACGGAGGCTCATGATCTTACTTACTCTCTTCATTCTTACTTACTTACTTACTTACTCTTTTCATTCTTATCCTGAAGTTCTTGATGTTCCAAATATCTTACTTTAATATATACCTGCATTCCTGCCATGTGCTACTGTGATGGAAGTGCTACGGAGTGAGCTGAATGTCCTTATTTGTTCCAGCAAGGAAAAAGCTTTACTTCAATGACATTTCTATACAACAGAGGCAAATGTAGTCAAAGATTATGTTCTGTATTGAGAAACACAGAATGGTTTCATGCTGAAGAAGTTTTTTTCCTGCCTGAAGGATTGCTTTACATTCCTGTCTTTGCCTCTTTTTTTTTGATATCATGCTTCAGTTTTAGGTTTATGAAGTCATATATTTCATATTTTTGGCATCACACATATAAAAGAAAGGTAAAATTTGCTTTCTCATGTTTGTTCATATTAAAGCTCTGAGGAGCACTTCCCACACAAATGTTACTCAAGTAACTGTGAATTGTAATTGCCACTGTAAACAGACATGCTCATAAACAGCAAGTACACTTTAGTTCTACTGAGTGGGGTATAAGATATGACCCTCATTAACAGACAGGAGCAAAACAGAGGATGTTTATGTGTTTAGAGTGTGCAACAGGACATCTATTACTTCTGAAATATCTATATAATATTTTCTCAGTTCTGTCACAAGCACTCAGAAAAGATCATAAAACCCAACATATATTTATCATATCTGATATATTTATTTACCATTGATGCACACTTGAAATTTATGAAGGTCATACTTGAAATGGTTTCTTTCTGGCTACAATGGCTACTGAACGTTCAGTTCAGTGTCCAGAAAAACAGCACTGCTTCATCAAGACAGGCATTTCCTCACAATGTTCTTACTTGTATATGAAAGGCATTTCTAATCCGTTACACTAGGGCCTAAGAGATCATAGATTATGCCTACCACATCATAAAATGTCTTGAAAAGGATTAAAACAATATTTTTGAAAAATCTTGACATTTTGATAACTGCCAGTTAAAACTTACTCAACTAATTTTTTAAGATATCTGAACACCAAGTTAAAAAAAAAAAGTAATTTCTTTTTCCTATCAAACATTTTAGAAAATATTATCAATTTTTTTTTGAAAAATAAATATGTTAATAAGATTTTAATGCCATTAGAGCTATTGCTGCTTATAACAGACCCAGGTGACAAATTGGATTTTTCAGCCACTTACTTTTTAAAAAATATTATTTTTATTTTTCTTAATCTCCTCTTTATTAACCTCACCAAATTTATTTTTTAAAATAAGAAAGATAGTTTGAAACATTACTGATAGTAGAAACATCTGCCTACCAGAGGAATACTAATCAAATTTCTTGATCAATTTTATCAAAATACAGGGAATGCAATCTTACAGCCTGTTCTAGAACAACTTCTCCACTATGGGCATTTTTTCTAAAGAGCATGAAAAGTGTTATGGCCATTAAGCACTCATTGAGTAAAACTGCTAAAGGAAAGAAAATAACAGCAGGATTTGAGTAAGATATTAAAATTTGTTGTTTTCTTATTTTTTTTCTTCGTACTTCTATCTTATTGTCTCTTTACATTTTTCACCTTTTTTTTCCCATTACCTTTGACTTATTAACTCCTTAAACATCAAACAATAGAACTTAAGAGCCAGAAGCATATACTGTAAGCTTCCCAGGGTTATCTTTGTCCCACTGCATTACCAGAATTAATGTATTATCATTCATCCCTTTCAAGACTGCATTTTCTCCTGCTTCTGTGAATGAGAAATGAGGCATTTGGGCTTATGATGATTGAAATGTCCCAAGCTGACAGCACAGAATCACTTAAAATGACTGGCTCTCTAACTCTCCTAATAGTGTCAGGTTATCATTATGATTCCAGGGATACTCATCACAGACAAACTTTGGTACTTGGTATTAAGCCATAAGCATTTATGCTTTCATCTAAGTCTCCTGCAATTATTGGGGTTGCAGTATTACATATGAAAATATGCATCCATATTTAATATTTTTAGAAGGGGTAAATATGGTTACTTGAGAACTGCTAGTTAAACCATTTCAAGTAGACAGATTGTAGTTGTCACATAAAGAATAAGAGGAACTAGGGAAGAGACCCTAGGGAACAGTTGGCGCAGGGATACAAGGCTTTCACTAGTTGGTCATTATCCAAACAGCTAAGAGGGGAAAAATATGTGGAGCTAGTGAAGGGGTGGGGGGGAGGGGAGGGGAGAAGGTGGGGAGAGGAAGGAGCACAATACAAATAAAAATAGTAAAAATAAGGAACACAATTTCTGTTCTGGTTTTGCAAGAGTCACAATCAGAATTGTGGTTTGCTTTTCTGTCTCTTTTATGCCACTACTAAACTAAAAATTAAAGCTCCCTCCCTTTGTGGTATTTAAGCCCCACCTTCTCTCCCCCCCCAGCCTCCGATTAGAACCCTGACAGTGCTATTGGCTTTAAGATGGCCAGACTTTAGGAAAAGTCTCCTACCCATTTGAGGAATTTGCTCACCTTCAGGCCTTACACCTCTTCATTTCCTCTGCTTCTTATCTAACACTAAAACTGTTCCTTGCCTTTGTTCCCAAGAGTTTAATGGGGATACATAACCTAGTTCTTCCCATTTAATTGCACATTAGGCCTTATTATCACTTACTATCATTGCTGTGGTGCCTCATATACTTTTACAAATTCCTATTAAATTAAGAAAATAGTATCTGTTAAGTCTGACTACCTTTCTCTTGTTACATCCCAAAAAAGCCACATATTTGTCTTTATGTGTGTTTTCTTAATGGGGAATACCAAGGCTGATGAGAAAGAAAAGCTGACTTCACATTAAAATTGAGTTAAAACCTGATAACTCAGCCTCTCCCTGGCACTAAAGAAAGAGGACTGCTTCTGCAGGCTGGGTCTCTGTGAAATTGCTGCCTGCCTTGTACACAAATCCAGACCCTGCCACATGCCTGTTGACAGCTTATTCTAAAACAGCAATTCAAAAATTATGATCAGCGAGACGCAGCCTCTTAACTGCCATTAGAGTGATCGGAGCATCCTCCTCCCAAATGACTTGGAAAGAAATATTTGATGGCAATAAATACAAGATAATGAACACCATTATATTGAATGATAATTGCACACACTCAGAGGGGGTGAGAGCAGGTTGCTCCTTGAAGGAAGGCAAACTTGGATCCAACGGCAACCATGGCGGCAGTGCTCCCACAGCACCAGAGCCAGGCCAGCAGAGCCTGGCAGGGACTGCAGTGGGTCCAGCAAGCACCAGGCAGAGGCAAAATAACAAGCCAAGCCCAGGATAAAACCAAGAAACACAGACACTTCAGCCACAGGGCAGGAAGCCCACTTACAACACAGCCAGGGCAGGCATATGAGTAGGGAGGGAGGGCCTTTTTCTCAGAGGCAGCCACTGAAATCACCCCGCAGCGTTTGAACACCAAGTGCTCTCTCATGCAGGGTGGAATTCAACTGCAGACAACACTGTCACCAGATCTAATACAAGACAAAAGAACGTGTATTTTCAGAGCAGATTTAGGTGAATTCATGTATTTTAAGTCTACCAGTAGCTGTTATAATTGTGACAGTTGGATCACCTGAATTCCCAAATTGTTGGTTGCTGAATTGCAATACTGGAGTAAAGATCCCTCTACCTACTCTTTCTGAAGACATTTGCTTGTCACTGTTAGGAAAATGATGCCTTAGTTTGGTGCTACATTTTCCTACAACAATCTTTGCATTCTTTAAACAGAAATAATTTATATAATAAACAAAATGTCAAGAATACAAAAAGGCTGATTACAAAATGAAGACACAGAACATGTATCAACAATTAAGTCAAGAATGCAGAAGATGAAAAAAAAAAAGAAAAAATAAATTTTAAAACTATCTACCAAATCCTCAAAATTTTTTTAAGAAACCTAGACAAGTAATCTCTGTGCAAGAGGATTAAGGAGAACTTATGCTAAAAATCACAGAATCACAGAATCACTAGGCTGGAAGAGACCTTCAAGGTCACAGAGTCCAACCCATGCTCTTAACACCACCTCAACTAAACCATGGCACTGAATGCCGCATCCAATCTTTTTTTAAACACATCCAGGGATGGTGACTCCACCACCTCCCTGGTCAGACAATTCCAGAACTTTATCATTCTTTCAGTAAAAAAATTTCCCTTGGTGCAGCTTGACACTGACCTCTTGTTCTGTCAGTTGTTGCCTGGAAGAAGAGGCCAACCCCAACTGACTACAGCCACCTTTCAAGGAAGCTGTAGAGAGTGATAAGGTCACCTCTGAGTCTTCTTTTTTCCAGACTAAATAACCCCAGCTCCCTCAGGCGTTCCTCACAGAGCTTGTGTTCCAAGCCCTTCACCAGCCTTGTTGCCCTGCTTTGGATGTGTTCAAGTGTCTCAATGTCCTTCCTGAACTGAGGGGCCCAGAACTGGACACAGTACTCAAGGTGCGGCCTCACCAGTGCCAAGTACAGGGGAAGGATGACTTCCCTGCTCCTGCTGGACACACTATTCCTGATACAGGCCAGGATGCCATTGGCCTTTTTGGCCACCAAAGAACACTGCTGGCTCATGCTGAGTCAGTTGTTGATCAGTACCCCCAGGTCCCTTTCTGCCTGGGCACTCTCCAGCCACTCTGTTCCCAGCCTATAGCATTGCAGGGCGTTATTGTGGCCAAAATGCAGGACTCGGCACTTGGACTGGTTAAACTTCATCCTATTGGACTCAGCCCATCTATCCAACCATTCCAGGTCTCTTTGAAGAGCCCTCCTACCTTCCAACAGATCGACACATGCTCCCAGCTTAGTGTTGTCTGCAAATTTACTAATGAAAGACTCAATGCCCTCATCCACGTCATCAATAAAAATATTAAACAGAGCTGTCCCAGCACAGACCCCTGAGGGACACCACTGGTGACTGGCTGCCAGCTGGATGCAGCACCATTCACCACCACTCTCTGGGCCCGGCCATCCAGCCAGTTCTTAACCCAGCAAAGAGTGCACCTGTCCAAGCCGTGGGCTGCCAGCTTTTCCAGGAGTATGCTGTGGGAGACAGTGTCAAAGGCCTTCCTGAAGTCTAAATAGACAACATCCACAGCCTTTCCTGCATCCACCAGGTGGGTTACCTGGTCATAAAAGGAGACTAGGTTGGTCAAACATGACCTACCCCTCGTAAACCCGTGCTGGCTGGGTCTGATCCCCTGGCCATCCTGTAGGTGCTGTGTGATGGCACTCAAAATAAACTGTTCCATAACCTTACCTGGTACTGAGGTCAGGCTAACTGGCCTCTAATTACCAGGATCCTCCTTCCTACCCTTCTTGTGAATGGGTGTCACACTGGCCAGCCTCCAGTCATTTGGAACCTCACCAGTGAGCCAGAACTGCTAGTAAACGATGGAGAGCAGCTTTGCAAGCTCATCTGCCAGCTCCCTCATCACCCTGGGATGGATCCCATCTGGTCCCATAGACTTATGAACATCTAAACCACTCAGCAGTTCTCTGACTGCTTCCTCCTGGATAACAGGGGAACCATCCTGCTCCCTTACACCATCTACCAGCCCAGGAGGACAGTTGTCCTGAGGACAAACCGTCTTTCCAATAAAGACTGAGGCAAAGAAGGTGTTAAACACCTCTGCCTTCTCCCCATCTGAGGTCACTAAATTCCCTCCTGCATCCAGTAGAGAACAGAGGTTGCTCTTACCCTTCCTTTTGCCATTAATATGTTTTTAAAAACATTTTTATTATTCTTCACAAAAGTTGCCAAATTAAGCTCTAATTGAGAGTCGGCCTCTCTAATTTTTTTCCTACATGCCTTAACAACCCCCTTAAATATTTCCTGAGATATCTGACCCTCCCTCCAAAGATGATACATCCTCTTTTTATTCCTTAGTTCCTTCATAAGCTCCTTGCCCATCCAGGCTGGACATCTGCCTCATCCACTTATCTTTCAGCACACAGCGACAGTCTGTTCCTGTGCCCTCAAGATCTGTGTTTTGAAGCATGCCCACTCTGCCTGGACTCCTTTGTTTTTAAGGGCTGCTTCCCAAAGAACTCTCCAAATAAGTCTCCTGAGTAGGCCAAAGTCTGTCCTCCAGAAGTCTAGTGTGAAAGTTTTATTGATGCTCCTCCTTATTTCACCAAATATTGAAAACTCTATGATTTCATGATCACTGTGTCCCAGACAGCCTTCAACCACCACATGTACCAGCCCATCTCTATTTGAAAACAGCAGGACTGGCATAGTCCCTCTCTTGGGGGGCTCACTCACCACCTGTGACAAAAAGTTGTTCTTCACACACTCTAAGAACCTCCTGGACTGCCTCTTCCCTGCTATGTTAAGTTCCCAGCAGATGTCTGGTAGGTTAAAGTCACCTACAAGAACAAGGGCTGGTGACCCTGAAACATCCTCCAGCTGCTTGTAGAGTAAGTTATCCATCTCTTCATACTGGTTGGGTGGTTGATAGCAGACTCCCAGAAGGATGTCAGCCTTGTTGGCCTTCCCCTTAATTCTTATCCATAGGAATTTAACTTAATTAGTCTCAATTTCCATGGCATCAAAAGCCTCCCTAATATAAAGGGCCACACCTCCACCTCTTCTTCCTCTCCTGTCTCTTCTGAAGAGCTTGTAGCCATCCAGTACAGCGCTCCAGTTATGCAAGTGATCCCACTACATTTCCATGATGGCAACTACGTCATAGCTTTGCTGCTGTAGCACAGCTTCCAGCTCTTCTTGTTTGTTACCCCTGCTGCGTGCATTAGTGTACCTGCACTTCAACTGGGCTGCTGATTTCACCCCTGACTCTGACTTACCACCCTTGGGCTTCTTTCTGGAGAGCCCAGTTGCATCCTCTTCCACCTTCAAACTTGGTTTAAAGCCCTCTCAATGAGTTGATAATGTGGGCTCTCCTGTTCCTTTCATTGTCCTTGCCACTGAAGGGATTGAGCAAATCACTGTCTGTGCTCCTGCCATAACAACCAATCAACCCAGAGCCCTGAAGTCCACTTTAATTGCCCGGGTGCTCTTCTTTTCAATCTCATCACTGCCAGCCTAGAGTATCAACAAAGGGTAATAATCAGAGGGCCGAATCAGCACAGGGAGTCTCTTGGTAATATCCAGTGCCCAGGCCCCAGGGAGGCAACAGACCTCCCTGTGGGATGGGTCCAGTCAACACACACGGCCCTCTATTCCCCTCAGAAGAGAGTCACTACCACTACCATGACTACTCTTCTTTTCTTTATAAGGCTAGAGGTAGTGATCCGTCCGACAGACAAAGTAGAATTGGGAGGCTCACTGGGCAGATTATTTTCTTCTATGTCGTCTGGCTGACCCTCCTCATCCAGGGCCTCATACCTATTCTGAAGTGGCACCTGAGTAGGTGATGGGGGTCGGGAGGAATTTTTATTACCTCCACAAGTAGGAACCCATTTCCACTGCCCTTCATCCACCTGGTGTCCTCCTATGGCCTGACGGTAGGAGGCATGGGAGTCCTCTGATTCATGGTGGGCTTCTCTCAAGAGAAGGGTGAAACTCCCCCAGTCTATTTTCCTTTCACTTTCTCTAATGTTCCTTAGTCTTCCTACTTCCTCCTTAAGCTCTGCCACTAGAGAAAGGAGATTGTTCACCTGTTCACACCTCAGGCAGGCGTCTTTTGCACCGTCCCCTGGTACTACTGCTCTGCTCAAACACTCCTCCCAGGAAGGGGTCTGGACAGACATGTCCTTCTTGGAGGGTTCTGTTTGGCTGGGTACACTTTGACTAGTTGTAGCTTTTGATTGTGTAAAGACCATTGCTGAAAAAAACCCAACCAACCGAATCTCAACACAAAAACAAACTAAAAACCCTACTAGCAGGAGGACAGCTTCCACCCTGGCTGCTTGTCCTGCCTGTGCAAACTGCCGCGCAAACTGCAAATTGGTGAGGATAAACTAAAAAGATGATAAGAATATTTTGTGGACAGTCTGGACAGAACAAAATCTAGGATTAAGCTTAAGTACTCCTAGAAAAGCCCAAAGCTTCACTAATTAGCAGTGACCTTCCACTAAATAGGAAACAAAAAATGTCTGCAGGAAACTTCATGGCCAAAGCAAAATATCAGGCAGAATCTGATTGGAGAATCTGAAAGAAATGACCAAGCATCTTTAGTGATGCCTTGAAAGCAAAAGACTGTCAACTTTAAATTCTCACAGTGTCACAGAAGGAAGATGAGCCAAAATGTATTGAGCAGCTCAGGAGAACATTAATGTCACTCTCAGGGAATATTCATAGTAGATTGATATTACAGCAAGGGGAATCTAAGAGAAAAAAGAAGGTAAGAAAGTGTACAGGTGACAGAGAAAGGATGTTATATACTGAACATGTTTTGAAGAGTCCTAGGAAGGCACATTGAAGTGCAAAATGGTAATCATTATCAACCTGTATGACTCTGAAAAATCTTACTACTCTTGCAGAAAATGCACAGAGGAGAATGGTTGGCTGTGGAACATGAATGAAGTAAATTGCTCTGGTTGGTTAACCTTGGCTAGCATATAAATATCCACCCAGCCAGTCACTCATTTTATCCCTCAGTGGAATGTGGGCAGACATAAAGACAGGGAGATCACATAACCAAATACCATTGCAGACAAAGCAGGCTTGCCTTGTGGAAAAATAATTTAATATATTGCCACTAAAAATAAATATTCCATTATGGATTTGGTTACTGTGGAACTACCATCTCCTTGCCACCTACATGCATACAGCAAGAAAGCAAGTCTGTGTTAAACCAGCATATTTTGTCCACTCTCAAGCCAAAAACAATGTATTATTTCTTGACAGGAATAAAAAGAAAAATGTGCAACTATTCTTACTTGTTGACTTCACTGAGAGAACAAGACTTGAAGGAAATAGTGTGTAAAACCTTGGACCAGGAGTCAGCTCTGTAAAGACCTAGATATTGAAGGCTTAGTGTAAACTTTCTTCCAGTTTCTGCACTTCTAGAAAGCGCAAAGGGCAGCTCTAAGGAGACAGAACTATAGTTTTGAATGTTGCAACCATTCCCTTTGTGATCAACGGTTTTAACAAATTTTCTGTAAATAAACACTAGGCATTTTGTTCTCTATAGAACAGCATAATGATGGAAGATAATCCAAAGGCAGAAAGAAGAAAGAATCAGTAGTGTATCTCTTACGAACAACTTGCATAGCATTTGGACTGTAGAAATTCTTCAGACGAAACCACATGCTTTCTACTAAATATCTATAAAAAAACAAAAAATGGATCGAACAGGTAATAAAACTGGACACATATAAAAGATGCAGGAACATATCCACTGCTAAATTCCTGTTATGGAAAAGGCAAAATGGTTTGGAGATGTCCAGAGAAAAGGAGCATAAGTAGTCCTTACCACTCCAAATGCTGTAACAGTGAACCATCAAAGAGTGGTAAGAATTAGAAAGGAATGACAGCACTCTGCTCAAGAACAGCCACCTGGAGCCAATTTCCTGGCCTATCACCAGATGGCTTTTGAATGTCTCCAAGCATGGAGACTTCACAACCTCTCTGGTCAGCCTCAAAGATAGAAAGTGAGATAGAAAGTTAGGAGTCAAAGATCAAATAGAAAGATAGCTTAAACATTTGAAGGACTAATTTATTTATTTTAAAGACTTTGTATTTGTTTTTGTTTCATAGAATTCAAGAAAAAAAACAAAATACAGAATTACAATATTAAGGTTAAATTTTTAATTATTTTAAAATTTTATCATGTTATCATTAAAATATTTGTGTGTCTATCTATATGGAGGGAATACAAGACCTTGAATTATCTATTACCTCTTGAACTACAGTTCAGAAGCATGATAGAATCTCACTGATTGTAAGGCATTTTTACATAGTAAAAAATCATTCTTTTAAAAAACTTGAAATAATTTACAGAGGTTTAATATACTTTTAGATCAAATAGAAGAGGAAACAAAATCAACAGACTTCAAAGATTAAGTTTTTAATCCTTTATTTTTAAAGCATTGTCACTGAATTGAAAAGAACTTTATAATTGTAAGGTAGGTTTATAATTAAACAGGGAAAATGCTGAATATATCTGTTGATGTAAAAGAGAGCAAGCTGCCGATAGCAAAGTACAAAATGCATTTCCTTAAATCTTCTTCAGTTTCTTTTTGTCTCCTAGAGATGCACATTCTAGTTAACTTAAAGTTATTATTTCTCTGCCTTTATGACACGCCTGTGGCACTGTGCAAGGTGATCAGGCAAATGCAGGTGCTCAGGGAAAGTTATGGGTGCTTTAGATCTTCCACTAATAGCATCAGACACACCATTTTTATGTATTCTATATTATATGATACAGTTCTTGTCACGGAGCTGAGGGAGAAATAATGGAATATTGGTGAAGAGGATTGTAAACATGCTTGAGTGACTTGCAGCCAGGGTGTTGAAAAACACAAAGTTCATACAAATTGTTGTTAGGCCTTGTCTGTAGAACAAGTAGAGAATCTCTGTTTAGATAACATGTGGTAGACTTGGAGGCACCCCATGGAACATGCTTCAGATTTCTGCCCTGCTGTGGAAAAGATAAAAGCACAGTGGTAAATCTCACCTGCAGGAACCCATGACACACAGGTGAAAACAGCAGGTTCGCTCATCCTCCAGCATGGGCTGAGCTCTGTGGTGTCTGTGTGAGTGTGCACACACTTGTGTGTGCACACCTGCCCAGGTACTGCTTCAGGGATGCTCTGCTTAGCAAGGCAATGAAAATAAATTTTTTCTTGACATTTCTTCTGTGCTTGTGCCTGCATCCTGCCTCTTCCTGCTAGCACACAGACATTTAGCTTTTATACAGAATCATAGATTCATTAAGGTTGGAAAACACCTCCAAGATCATCCAGTCCAGCCTTTGACCGATCATCACCTTGTTAACTGGACCATGAGACTGAGTGCCACATTCAGTCATTTCTTGAATGCATCCACGGGTGGTGACTCCACCACCTCCCTGGGAAGCCTCTTTCAGTGCTTGACAACCCTTTCCATTAAGAAATGCTTCCTGATGTCCAATCTGAATCTCCCTTGGCGCAATTTGAGGCCATTTACTCTTGTCCTATTGTTTATTTCCAGGGAGAAGAGCCTGACCTCCACTTGCCTACAGCCTCCTTTCAGGGAGTTGTATAGATTGATAAGGTCCCTCCTGAGCCTCCTGTTCTCCAGACTAAAGAATGCCAGCTGCTCCTCATAAGACTTGTGCTCCAGACCCCACTCCAGCTCTGTTACCCTTCTCTGGACATGCTCCAGCACCTCCATGTCTTTCTTGTAGGGAGGTGCCCAGAACTGGACACAGGATTAGAAGTATGTCTTCGCCAGTACTAAGCACAGGGGGACAGTCACTGCCCTAGTCAAACACCACTAGCCAACACCCCATACAAAGCTTTTTTTTTTTTTTTTTTTTTTAACATTGGGAATTCCTATCTGCTTAGATATTCTGAAATTTTATAGTCCTTATATAACCCTGAGGAGAATAAACACAAGGATGCCTACAGAAGTGAAATACCACTTAAATTAAAGAGACACACAGTTAGAATTTTTGTGTTCTTACATTAAGTGAACACTAATTTTGCTTAACCAAATAACCAGCTCCTTTAAACCATAAAGTGACCAGCTCCTTCATGCTTCATTAACTCTGAGTCCTCTTTACTAAGTCATATCTTGCCAGGAAAGAGTATTGCAGTTTTAATAGGAAGGTATCAATGTCTTCTCAAGTTATTAAAAACATTTTAGAGTCTCAATGGACTAAACCACACTTTATGCAGAAAAAAACACAGTAATTCTTTACATTAGTATTAAATCAACACTGCAGATTTGTGTTCCAAAAAGATGATGAGAAACTTGCAAAGATTGCAGAAAAAGCTTAAATCTCTAAGGAGTTCAAAATTGAGTTGAGTGAAAATAAATGGGTTCCCACCCATAGAATGAATTACATTAATTTCTATTGGCATGTATGATTTGTGAAATCCTACCTTTTAGATATACCTGCATGCACATAAAGAAGCCATCAACTAGTACAAGGATCCTGAGCAAGAAAATGGCCTCTCGATGGCATGACTGGCCCAGAAAACTGATCTGTTACGCAATGTAGCAAAAAGGCATATCTTTTCTGGACATAAAAATGGCAAATCTCTTTTTAAAGCTAACCTGCATATTGCCAAGACCATCTTTATTTAAGTACAAGGAACAGCAAACTGTGTATTTGAATATGCAAGTTCCCTGGGGCAAGGAAAGCTTTTGTTTGTGTGAAATTTATTTTCAAAGGATATCATCCAGCCAGAAGCTGAGCCTTGTGGGCACTGGTATGATTTAAAGAGAATCTCCTACAGTGTCCCAGCAACTTGCAACTGCAAAATGAGAGGTACCTCTCCACTGTTACACTGGTGCTCCTGCTTGCAAAATGAGACCATCAGTGCCATGAGTTTGTAGAGAGATTTACCGTGGCAGGGCACATCACAGACTTGGTGCCTCCTGCTTCCCTTCTTGCCAAGACTACCAAGTTCTGTTTGTCATGAACTAGTGTTTTGTGCTACTTGAAGAATCACTTGGAAAGGTATCAGCAAAAGAAGGTTTAATATAAAAATGAAACTTAATTGGCAAGATTCACTCTGCTACTTACCAGATAGTTAAAGCACACAGAAAAATCAGACTAAAATCTAAAATCAGTCATTCTAAAACTAAAATCAGCATTAAAAGATCTACGGAGAGTCTGGAGTTGGAAAAAAGGTAAGGATGGGAAAGGGAAAGTAAAGAAAAGGTTAAGGGGGCCCTCATATTGAGTCCCAAGGTTCAGGATACCCTTGCCAAACTTCCCGCTGGACTTGACCAACAGCTTAGGCCTAAAGGTTTAAACAGCACTTAAACTAAAGAGCAGTTTAGTGCTGCCCTAATTCAGGCAATTTAACAAATATATATATATAAAAGTTACTATAAGCACAACAGTAACTCAAATGTGTACCCTTTTTATGAATATAATATACTTAAGAATCTAAGAGAGCAACATTCAGAGCATATATGTTATAGCACTCTCACACTTGCATGGACACAGACTCAAGGAGTATTTACAAGGTATATATCCAGGAAAATTCCCTCCTGGCTCAGTGAAGTACTCATATCTGATGCCTTTGCATCTTCTCAACAGGCAAAGGGCTGAGACTCAGGCTGGGGGTCTGAGTCTCATTATTGTCATTCAGCAGTGGTTTTCCAAGGATAACAAACATGAGGATTCACCAGAGGGAGATGCTGATCAGAGCCCTCTGCAGTCCAGGAGAGCTCAAAGGGTCTCACTTTGGGCTGCTGTTTATAGGATGGCAAGAGTTGGCTTTAATCATAGTAATGATCTTTCCTGAGATCACAGTGCAGCCCAAGGAGGTGGTGGGGGAAGCATGCACCACCACATTGTCACCACCAAAGTGTGTGCGAGGGAGTTTGTCCCTCTCAGACAAACTCATGTTGCAGAGGGCAAAGTTCCAAAAGAACAGCTACAGGCCCAGACTGGAGAAGGCTGCACATTGCTCCAAAAAGCAGGGAAAGAGCAATATGAGGAGTATGTGCTGCAAGTGAGTATGAGGTGGGGACCTGGTCTATAGAGAGAGTTCAAGGTAAGAACAGGAAAATAGAGATACAAATTTGGATTTGGCTGGGCTGTTGGAGAGAGCCATAGAGCAAATGAGGAATTGCTTTAAGAACAAATTCAGGGTCTTGCATCTGAATATTTCCTGGTACCCTGTATTACATAAGTCTGATTTGGAATTGTACAATGGTTTAGATAGAAAGGTACCTTAAAGATCAGCTAGTTTTAACCCTGGTCTCCATGGGCAGGGACACTTCCCATTAAACCAGGTTTTGTGAACACAACACAGATGGGGCATCCACAGCTTCTCTGGGCTACCTGTTCCAGTATTGTACAACCCTCACAGTAAGTAGAGTAACTGTGGCTTTAAAGGACCTCTAGACTTACCTGGTCCGAAAACTTGCTCAGGGCAAGAGCGACTTAGAGCAGGGGCACCTTGATTATCAGCAAATGAAATACATATTGAAGATACTGCCATTGTGCAGCAATACATGCTCCTTCTTTTTGATTTGTCTTATAATACTGTTCTCTTATTCCTTCTGTAATAACATTTATCTTTTACCACTTTCTGTAAGACTAAAAGGATATGGTAAGGATCTTTAAATAAAGACAAATATATGAAAAATATTACTAATAGTCCATCTCACATACTTATTGTGACACAGTGCTTAGAAAGCAGTGAACATATATATAAATTATGCTGATCTACTAAAGACAATGTTGGAGATTACTCTTTCCTCTTGGAAAAGTTAAAATTAAAAAAGAAGAAAATCAAGCCTACTGAGAAATAGTGGCAAAGAAAACTAAAAAGCCGTCACTTAAAAAAGACAAAAAGATGCTCTAAACTAAGGATTTTTCTGGGTTAAAAATCTTAATAAGCTTCTTAAATGTATCACTCTGGTGATATAACTAAAATATCACAAATCAAATCCCTTAAAAGTTTTGTTTGTTCTTCATAGATGTCTGGTAGGTGTTATTTATCAAGTGTGTTAAAAATGAAGAGCTTGATTTTAAGCTTGGAGCCCCAGAAATATTTTCCAATTCAATACTCAAGAGAGCTGAAGCAAGTGAAAGTTAAAGGCAGTGGAAATAGTCAACATATGCAACAACAATATGCTTGTCGTTTTTTGTAAGGGAAGAGGTTTCGAATGAAATTCAGGTTGGTGAAACTCTAAGCAAACTATAAGGAATGAAGGTTGCCTCTAAAAAATATCTTTCTGAGGTTTTTGAAAATATCACGAGAGGGAATAAGATTGTAGAAACCACAGTGTGCACTCACTGGAATAAATATACTTACAATATTTCTCATTTTTTCCTGATCTCAGCTGTTACTTCCCACAGCATCAAAAACTCAGGAAATATAAAAAGTTCTCAAGGAACTCTTTACAGTCCAGAATGTCAAGAATTGAGCATTACTAGGAGGGAAGTACCAAATAAAGTCACTTGTATCTACCACCATCCTGAAAAATATATAATTTCAGTTTGACCTTTATTCTGTTTTCTTTGCCAAAATAACTGCATTTGTTCAGGAAGAGCAGATCTGTCTTGTATATTTCTTATGAGGACAGATTTTTTTTTTCCTCTATTCACACACTACAAAGCCTCTTCAGAAATTAACATGGCTTTGAGACCTTTCATCAACAAATTAAAGTTTATAATACATCTTTCTGTCTTGTGTTTCTGGAGTAAGAACCAACAAGCTTAAAAGCCATGGGTAATTAAGAATACACTCATTTAGATTAACCTCCTACAAAATGTCTTCTTCTGATCTCACAATAGTCTAGAGATGAGTAAGGGATAAGATTTGACTTCATCAGTATTATTAGATATTTAAACTTGTGTTTTAGACAATTAAAAGTTATGTTCTCAATGGAGGACAAACAGGACACATCTGGAGTTCACAGTGAATGATCTGGACATTGTCTATTAATAAGCAACCCCATGGACAATGAAGATACCATATTTTATGTATTTTTTCAGACATGATTTCAAATAAAATCAAGAATAGCAGTCATACACCTGTGATAAGATGCATTTCTATTAGAAGATTGGGATAATGAGTTCTCATCATCTATGAAAAGTCCCATTATCTGGTGACTAAACAGCACATTAGCAGTGAAATAAAAAATTACAAAAATGAACTTATTTTAATTTAGCCTGAAAAGGTTATTGTGTTTCTAGATGGAATTTCCCTTTAAAAAGTTTATTAAAGGAAACAAATTTTTTTGTGAAATCTTTTAAGGATCTGTCTTAATAAACACTAAAAGCTCCAAACAAGGTGTCAAAATAATTGACACTACTGAAAATCACCATATACAAACTGAACATGAGAGGGATGATTGAAACTGGTTATGTTCCTAAGCAACATTTTAAATCTCATTTTGTTAATGGAAAATATGGTTTGTTCAATTTCACTGCTCTGTTACTCCACTGTTCCCAGAGTACCATCCCTCCTTACACTAGGATTGCCATTGCAAGGAGTCAAGGAATAAAAACCAAGGCATTGCTTTGAGTAGGAAAAATCCTCCATTATCTCCATCCATTCTACAATCTCACTAATAAGGATTATGTAGCAATAATTTCGTTTAGAGTCTGAAAAAAAAGTAACTTTTCAATCTCTGAAATATTACAATTAAAACCAGAAAGCTGCAATATAAGTGGACCTGCAAGGGGCAAACCCCTTTGTCTATATAACTGGAAATTTTGTAGTGATGACAGAAATACTGGGACAGTTAACAGTTATTCTGCAAATCTGTTAGTCTCCCAGATTTTCTGAGATACTTTACTTTCGCAAATCAAGCCACAGATGAATGAAATTGTGTTTACTACCTTGTATACTGTTATTTCAAGCATATTTTATGGACAAACAGTGTTCATCTTGGTATGAGAACATTGCACTACAAATCATCACAGAATCACAGAGCACAAAATCATGTCTGATGTACCTGTGGGAGCTCTTCTTGTTCCTTTCACATTCAACACTGGATGGTTTTTGGCTTTTCTAATCCCAATCCTGCATGCTCAGACACTGTTTTCCTCTTGGGTGTACATCTCTTGGATACAATTAAGAAACTTATGCTAATTGTGTACACATAGCTAATAAGAAAGTTCAAGTAACATTTTGTTTTGATTGGTAACAGATTTGGTTTGAGGTTTTTTGTTGTTGGCTGGTTGGAGTTTTGGGGGATTTATATTTGCTTGCTTTGGCTTTGGTTTTGTTTTCAGTCAGAAATATACATATATAACATGTATGATCTTACATATATAATGACACTGGATACAATTCCTGCCTGACCGGTTGTTTATAAATATATAAAGAACTGCATAAAACTTCCCAACGAGCCTTAAATGACAGTAGCACTGCTCACTATAAAAGTTGGATGAAAAGGGAGCATTTGTTCTCTGTAACACGGAACAGTAACAATTTACAACTTGGTTAGACGTCAAAAATGCTTGCAAAACACAGCAGGGCACTGTGTTGCTTCTGGGAATTGCTCCCCACCAAGGCAAGATACCCAGAGATTTGAGCTTTGCTAAGAGAGTTACTTGCTCATAGCCATTAGCGATAGTTTTGTCACGGGTAGGAGGAACACAAAGCACAGCAAACAGATAAAAATATTTAAAATGGCAAAGTTGTTTCCCACAGCTCACTTTTGTATCATACGAATGAACTTGTGGAAAATTTTCTGCCAGAGTTAGCCTGTCAATTGGATTCTCTCAGGAATGTCGCAGTCTTTCTTCCTTATGAGGACATGTTACATTCCAGTAAGGAGATTCTAGAAGACTTGAACAACATTGCCTCTGATACAATTTCTTTCTTTTTTTTGTCAGTGGTACTTTTAGTCTGGAAAGACTTGTGACTTTACCTCTTTTTTGATATTCCTTGCTGTTGAAAGTTTCCTGGCACCTCTCCACTTTTCACAGGTTTATTAATGACATGCCTATAGGCATAACAGCTGAAAATTCAAACACATTGCTTTGTGCTTGAGACAAAAGAAAACTAAAATGATATACCATCAAACCCCTGTGGAAATTTGTACTTAGCATAGAGGAAATGCATTAGTCATCAACTATGGAGCTGTAATCTGGTGTTTCACCCATGGGAAAACTCTATTCCAGAAGAGCCATCCTCTGCAATGACAGCTTGTGGCTTTGCTCCTGTGTAAGCCATGATTCCCCAAACTCCCACTAAGTCCATGAGTCATTAGGAGTGCAAAAGCCAACACTACCAGCACGACTGAAGTAAGATATTTTTTGTAAGGGTTTTGTGGCTATATAATGGGAGATTTTGATTTGAGAGGAAAGGACATGTTAGACTAATCCATCTGGTAAGGCAAGAGATCCTGCAGAGTTTTGAACTTAGGGGGGCCAAGAGAGGCTGTCTGAGAGAGAGGAAAGCCCTGGTCAGACAGCTGCTCCTGGCCTTGCTGCTGCTCTCAGCTCTGATGGAACTGCTTCAAGCAGTGTCGTTGACCTGGGAGTCACTGTTTCAAACAAGATGAAGTTACTCACTGCAGTACAAGACAGCCTGAAGTCAACGGGATCAGGAGTTACTGCCTCACAGGGAGCAGCATATTTGTGCAAGGCAGCTGTTTCTGGACCTCTCTGAGTTTCTGCAAGTGTCCAAGGTGTATCTTTTTGTTAAAAAATTGTAGGATAATGTATTGACTCACAATTAAAATTTAAGCAGGTCTTGTCTCAAAAATGAGGAATACAGGGTATAATCTGATCTCTCTCACATGAAAAGGTCTGTGTCATGAATAATATTAGTATCATTAATAAGTAAAAAGGACAATGTATCAACAGTGTATCTAAGATCTTACCTCAGATATTCCTATTTTTCTAAATAAGAACTATAGAACAGGACTTTCTTATTATCATGTTTCTACTCATCATTCACTTATGCTATACATGGCAAAATTAATATTTACAAATGACTATACATGCAATGGTAATTGATATAGATGAAGTAACATACACTGAGTATGTTAGGCTTTTTTGGTCTTCGGGGCTTGCAGAGAAAAACCACTGTGAACTACAGCTAGATAATTGAACCACAGATTTTAAATGCATCTTAATTTCTACCCACACTTAAATGTAAGATATGGCCAAACTTCTAGCATACTGGATCTAAATATTCAGCAAATTGGTATTTTCCAATTATTCTGCCACATCTTCCGGTACAGTTTAAAACCACTCTGAGCAGACAGAATAAAACAAGGAAAGTTCTGCTTGACTAACCTGATCTTCTTTGACGAGGTGACCAACCAAGTGGATGAAGGAAAGGCTATGGATGTCTGCCTGGGCTGTAGTAAAGCCCTTGACGTCATTTCCCACAGCATTGTCCCAGAGAAACTGGGTGCTCATGGCTTGGACAGGTGCACTCTTCTCTGGATAAAACATCTGGCTGCATGGCCAGGCCCAGAGAGAGTGGTGAATGGAGCAAAATCCAGTTGGCTGCTGGTCACAAGTGAGGTTCACCAGAGCTCAGTATTGCAGAGAACCTTGTTCAATATTTTTATCAACAACCTGAATGAGGGGATCAAGTGCACCCTCAGTCAATTTCAGATGACACCAAGTTGGGTGCGAGTGTTGATCTGCTGAAGAGTAGGAAAGCTCTGAAGAGGGATCTGGAAAGGCTGGATCAATGGGCTGAGGTCAACGCTCTGAGGTTCAACCGGGCCAGGTGCTCAGTCCTGCACTTGGGTCCCTCCTGCACTGTGGGAAGAGTGGCTGGAAAGCTGCCAGGCAGGAAAAGTCCTGGGGACCTTAGTCAACAGCAGCTGAACATGAGCCTGTGTGTGCTCAGGTGGCCAAGGAGGCCACTGGCCCCTGGCCTGTACCAGCAATAGCGTGGCAGCAGGACCTGTAGTGGACACTGGTGAAGCCACAGCTCAAATCCTGTGTCCAGCTCTGGGCCCCTCAAGATAGGAAGGAACTTGAGGTGCTGGAGCATGTCCAGAGAAGGGGAGTGGAGCTGGGGAAGGGTCTGGAGCACAAGCCTGGTGAGGAGCAGCTGAGGGAGATCAGGGGGCTCTGCCAGGAGAAAAGGAGGCTCAGGAGGGACCTTATCACTGTCTACAACTCCTGAACACAGCTTGTAGTGGGGCGAGGGTTGGGCTCTGCTCCCAAGGAACAGGAGACTGTACAAGAAGAAATAGCCTGAAGTTGTACCAGGGGAGATTTAGAGGGGGTGTTAGGGAAAATTTCTTCACTAAAACAGTGATCAAGCATTGGAATTAAGTGCCAAGGGAAATGGTGGAATCACCATCCTTGGAAGTATTCAGAAATTGTCTAGATGTGGAACCTGGGGACATGGTTTAGTGGTGGAAATGGCAGTGCTTGGTTAATGGTTTGACTTGATGATCTTAAAGGTCCCTTTTCCAACCTACTATGCTCATTTAATACCTTGATGTCCTGGTCTATTTTGAACTGTTGTGAAATAGTCATGATCAACATGTCTGATTTTTAAGATGATAAAATGAAATAAAGCATCATTAGATCTCTAACTAGTGTCAAAGTATCAAAGATTAGGCAAATCTGTTTGGTTTTAGGACTGTTCTCAGCTGATTAGTCTTTTGAGACCCTACGTCAAAAATACATAAATGTGAAAAACCTTAAAAGAAATGTATGAGACTACCAGGCAAAAAAAGCAGTGTTACTTTTTATACCTGAAAGTGCACTTGTTTTACACCTTGCAAATTAGACATGGTCATTCACACTCATTTCTGGGAAAGAAATCTATAGTTCCTCCAGATGTGAAAGCTTGTTCAGTTTACTGGTGAGAAAGTGGACATTAATTATTCTATTGCTGTCGTGTTTTCATCACTTACATTAAAGTATGGTGATTGCAAGGAAAAAGAGTGTTGCTGAAAATTGTTTTAGGCTTTTCTATGAGTATGCTAATCAGACCATTGCAGAAGCTAAAATTCCTGATTTCATTGGACATTATCTGACCTGTTTTCACCCCAAACCAGGATGTGGTATGCTTGTACATTATTAAAAGAGGGGCAAACGCTGCAGAAAAAAAGGACTATGCCTTCAGATTGGAACTGTTTATAGAGCTGTGTCTAGGTTTAAAAAGAACAGCCCAGTCAACCACTCTCTCTTCTAGATGATAGAAAATTCTCTTGTGATTATTCAGGTGAAATTTCTTTCAGATTAGACCATCAAGCGAGATCCTTATTAAAAGATTAAGGGAAAATTAACTTGTTTTAGAGCAACACATGGTTATAAAATTCAGTTTATCAAAATTACAGAAAAATCTTTGCTGAAAAGCTTGTTTTTTTATAACATTTATATTAATATTTCAGTTTAGCCTCTTTTGATAACCTATATATAAACTAATGTATCCAGGTAACTAATGAAATGCAAAGTTCATCATACCTTTTTAAGCAATATAAAAAGCCCTGTCTTAAAAAAAACGCATTACATAACAAATTACTTTTAAAAATAGTAGTATCATGAATCCTTTCCAAACTTAATTTATGCTTCCTTTAAAAAAAATATTATTCCAGAACCTTAAATACTCCACCACATACTTTTGTTTTTTGTTGGGTTTTTTTTTGTTTGTTTGTTTTTTTTCTTTTTTTTGCTATATTTTCTGGGATTAAGAGAAAATAAAATTGGAGACAAAAAGGTCCAGTCTAACCCAGAGGATGTACCATGCAAACTCCAACATTTCCTGATGGATCCCAGTGGAGTCCTGAGCATACTTCACCTTGAAAAATCCTGGGAACCTGCAGGAGCAGGTTCCACAGATACCAGTTCCACAGGTATCTTCCAGGGGAGCCACAACTAGAGGGGAATGAAGTCTGTATTTTGCCAGTAGATTTCACCGATATTTACTGTCAGGACAAAGCAATTTGTTCAGTCCCCTGTAATTCTAAGTCCCTTGCTCTAGGTCCAATTCAAGACTGAAGTCTTGTGTAACATTTTCTCCCTTCTCACCCAGAATAATTTTTTATCAATTCTCCATTCCCAGCCCTACAACTGAAAATACTAAAGCACTACTTTAAATTATTGACTGAGAGAAGAATACATCTGAAAGCCAGCCCTCGATTAAACTACAAAACAGATCCAAGTCAAATCAGCGCAAATTCTTCTGATTGTGGCTCATAAATAATATAAAATTGTAGTATTTTTGGCTTGCTTAATATCCATAGATTAAATACATGTGCATACATGCATATTTCTGTACTTTACAGGTATATATACACAAAAACACGGAGGACCTGCCTTCTTCCCACAGCCTTGGAGTTTCATATCTTTCATGTCATTTCATATCACTGCAGACAACCAGCTTGAGTGTGAAAACACACATAAAACCAGGTCTAAAAAAGATATTACACACTCTTAGCTTGCTGGCGATATATCTATACTTAGAAAATATTATCTATTACTTTTTTAGTCAGCTAGATTTCATGTAACACACAGAATTATGAACTAATTATATTTATTTATTGCCTTTATTCTATTAAATAAAAAATTCGTATTAAAAACCTATTTTATAAAGTCAAATTCTGACATAAAACTATGGCAAATAATAGTCAAGAGAATTATTGATTCAATGTGTTTACACAATTAATAAAATAGGATAATAATAATAACATGTTTCCGAAGACTTTCTCTGACAACATTCTGATTGAAGTTTGGAGTTTAAACCTTTTCTGAACATCAACACCACATAATGTACAAAAAATTCATGCTCATTGTTAGGTTTAAGGGCTATATGAACTATTGTTGGTATGTAGATCAGTTGCTAATAGAAGAGAAAAATTAGTATTTTTTCAAATTATCATTAATCTCATATATTTCAATGAACTCAAATAGTAAACATTCTCTTTTTGTAAGGTTTTTTTTCTTTTAATGTTTAAGTCTCTCAGTCACCACAGCTATTAGTATGTAATAGTTAATCTGTGAAAAGACCATTCTAGCAATCATTAATTGTCAAAATGCTATTTTTTTTGAACAGTATTTCAGTAGAAATACTGATTTTACAGAATCATTCAGATTTTACTAAGCTCTGTCATAAATTATTTTTAAAAGTCTACCTTCAACTTTTCCTTCCATTATGAATGGTTCCAGGCTACTTTTAAAAAGCTGGAAATTACTTTAAGACTTTACAGGTTTTGTACTACTTTTCAGAGAACATGTATCAAGAATCCTGCTACCAAAATCACACTAGTTTTACACTGGCATAAGAGTTAAGGGAAATCAGGGTTAAGCTCCATAGCTGGGGGGTTTTTTTAAGTGATTCTGTTATATTTCATTTTCTGATTGACAGTATTGAGAAAGAGGGAATAAGAAAGGAGAGATTTTAAAAAGTAATTTGCATTTTATGGAGAAAAATGCTGACTGCTTTTCTTGAGGAGGGGTGTGAGTGTTCAATACTAGTTTTTGAGGGAGGAGGGTTTAAGCTTAGGAGAAGAGCTTCTTTTGTACAAAACTATCCTGTTACCTGATTGCACTATTCTTCTACGCTATCAAGTCTGAATTGCGCTTTTTTATAAGGCCATGCCTTAAAAAATAAATAAAGCATACCCAAAGTCACAGCCTACAATTATGCTCTGAAATAATAATACCAACTCCTGATATCCTTTTTTTCCTCTGTATAACAAAATTATTCATGATAGTACACTTGGAAAATTTTCCATCGTCATGTCACATGAAGATACTCATCCCTGAATAATGTGTGCAGATTAGAAAACTTGTTGCAACATTGACTGGATTACTTGCAACCAGTTTTGGGTTACATCCATCATTTAGTTTCCACTGTGATGAATCATAGTTTTAGCTGACTTTAAGGGTGATCCCCAGTTAGGATGAACATAAAGGCCAAAGGCAGGTCTATAAAAGAATTTGTCTTTTATTTGTGTCAGATTAATTTTACTAAACTAGTTCTTATTCAATGTCCTGAAGTCACTGTTGTGTTTCAAACTCTTTGGTAACCAAATTTAAAAGCCTTGTATGAGGTTAAACAGAAGGTCTATCTACCTGACCAAAAGTGAGCAGCAAGCAGGAAAACTACTTGTTGCATCCTCATATCTCCTCGATTTACCAAGCTGACTCAGCATCCTTTCCTCTCCTACTATTTAACAAGCAGATATTTTGACTTTGTGTATTAACTACTTTCCCCTTTTTTATGTCTCACTCAGAACTCTTCCTGACTTTTTGCCTTCTTGGTCTGTTTCCCCCAGGATTTACCAGGTCTTTTCCACCTTTTCTACCTGCTATCTATACCTCTACCTACTGTAGGCTGGCTGCATCCTTATCTGTACCTCATTTGCATCTGCTTAAAACTTCTGTTTTTTAATAGGGCCATGCTTACATCTTACTAAGCCTGTGCACGCATAGCACCTGCTTATTTTATCACTTTATGCAGGCCAGCACCAGACAGAGGAGTCTCTCCCCTTCCTCCCTGCTGAGAAATGAGCCTCCTGTCTGTTCATGTGAACATTTTTCCCATCTCACATCATCTACATCTTCCCTCATTTGGCTTTTCCAAATAGACTTTGCTCTCATCAAGAAGGGAGGAAGGGGCAAAATATGCTAGCCAAGATACACAGAAACTATGGGGAAAGCAAAGTCAAACAAGCAAAATCATGCAATACGCATGGCCAGGGACTGCTACTGTGCCATCAGCTCTTACTGCTTTATCTTCTGTGCTAGCAGAACAGTCCCCATTGATTTGTATTACTGTCCATTTAATGTGATGGTCTACTTAATCCCATTGGTAGTGAAGTCATTCCATATATTTATCTTCATCCTTTCTTACTTTCCCTGCCCATTTTGTTTTCCCCAAGGAGGAGGTTTTGTTTTTCCCAAGCCAGCCGCCAAGCCCCACACAGCCACTCACTCACTCCCCCACCAGAGGGACCAGGGTGAGAACTGGAAGAGTAGAAGCTGGAAAACTCATGGGTTGAGATAAACACAGATTAATAGGGAAAGCAAAATCTGCCCATGCAAGCAAAGGAAAACAAGGAATTAATTCACTGCTTCCCACGGCATGCAAGTGTTCAGCATCCCCTGGAGAGCAGGGCCCATCACGTATAATTGGTAATCTGGGAGAACAAATGGCATCACTCCAAACATTCACCATTTTCCTTCTTCTCCCAGTTTTCTAGATTTAGCATGATGCCATATGGTCTGGAATATCCCTTTGGTCAGTTTAGGTCACCTGTCCTGGCTGTGTCTCCACCCAAATTGCCATGCACCCTCCTCAGTGTGGCAGTATGAAAAGCAGAAAAGACTTTGGCTCTGTTCAATCCCTGCTCAGCAATAATAAAAACATTTCTGTATTACCAACCCTGTGTTCAGCACAGGTCCAAAACACAGCAACACTCCAGCCACTGGGAGGGAAATTAACTCTGCCCCACCAAAATCAGCACAGGAGGGTGAATGGCAGTGCCATCTACCTCAAAGATCCAGGCGCAGCAAAGACCTCAAGAGAGGCATTTTGCTCTTTATATTCAGTGCTCCATTATTTCCTGCCTACCTTCTCTATTTATTTGATTTTTTTTCTTACTGGTAGCAGAATATTGTGTTCATGTTTTCATAGAATTTATCACCTCTGACTGAGATAATTTTCCTGACTGGTAGTGGCTAATTTGGAGCCTATCAAAGCAAACAGGGCAGTTCTGTCCACAAGCATTAATTTGTGTTTACTGACACTAGATTTCATCTCCATCCTATGCCTCATCCACTCAGTATCCCGCTGCATCTCCTCACTGCTCGATTTGTGTTCTGCTCTGAATAACTGTAAACCATTTAAAAACTGCTGCCCTTTCTGGGGGGATTTTGTATATTTCTAAATGTATGAAAAGGCATACAATACTCTTCTCAAGTGTGACCCAAAGATAAACACTTGAGATTTCATTAGATTTCAACTTCAAATAGTCCTTTGGCAACTTAAACGTGACTCTTTCTAAGTTTGTGCGTGGTTCTTGAGTGCTTCTGACAAAATATGTAAGAAATAATCTGTTGAGAGATATAGCTAATAGCATATGATTTTAAACCTCTTTGTCTTGAGTAATAACTGATTTATGAAAACTGTGGTGTGATGTTAGTGAAAATTATAATATTCTTTTTGATGATTAACTCAGTCATACATCAGTCATTGGAGCTACAGACTGAGTTTCGCTTGACTCAGAGACAGCACTTACAGAGTGTTTTTTGCATTCATGACACATTTCCCTTTTTGCTTGTTAGCTTGCAATCCAAAACCGTCCTCCATGTTTTTACATTAAAATATTGTCATAATGGTCAAATTAGAAGGAAGAAAGAAATTTAGGAATTATTCCTGAGTAACCTGGAATGGATGCTAAGACAGGAAAAGGATTAAGGGTCTTCCAGGTAATCTAACCTAGCATTATATATTTGTTTCAATGCCATGTAACGCTCACTAGTACTGAGAATGAATAGGCAAACTTTCCAATAGTTAGAAATCAGTTTTGAGAGAAATGAATGTGAGCATTTTAGCCACTTAAGAATCTAAAGTTTAGATTTACAGTGAGGTATTTAGTTTTCTACTGAGGTTTTTAGCTTTCCAGTTGCATCAGACTTTAAAGGTATTTAAACGCCAACAGTTTTGGTGACTGTATCTTGAATCACGATTTCTGGATCCATTTGCAATGGATTATTTATTTTATTTTTTGAATAGTGAAAATGTCTACTGGCAGTTCCCTACAATCTGGGAGAACATAAAAAGCAACACAAAATTTCTCCAGCCCAGGACTACCAGGAGCAAATTTTCAATATATGAATCACAACAGTGAAGTTTTATGTTATACACTAATATTAAGGCAACCTACTAAAATCACGATGCTTGGATCAAATAACTCTGAAAGGGCAGCATGAAGCAGGAATATCTGTCTGAAAATACGTCTATAATATAGAAAGGCTTTAAAATAGGTGTTGACGTCTAAAAGGGCACTTGCCCTCCCTCTACTTTTTTATCCTCACTATCAGGCTCTTATCATGGAATCATAGAATGGTTTGTGTTGGAAGGGACTTAAAGATCCTCTAATTTCAACCCCCCTGCCACGGACAGTTACACTGTTATTTCTTTGTACAAGTAAAAGCTTTAATTAGACAACTAGATAAGGATAAACTAGATAAGGAAATAAGTTGAATTTAAAGATTTGGTTATTTTTAAAAGGTAAAATTCAACTCAAATCAATTCTGTCAACCCTTAGTAGATCCACAAGCAAAGGAATTAGCATAAAAGAGAGAAAGGTGTAATTCTCTGTTGATGGTATTGGTGCATGAACAAAACCAGTGAACTGCCACAGAAACAATCCCAGTGAAATCTCAAAATTTCAATCATGTTTTGCTTATGAAAAAGTGAAAAACCTTACAGTGTCTTCCCAATTAACATGGCCTGACATTGTAGACAGACCAACAATGCTTTAAACTGTAACAGTTCTACCCTCTAAAGTCACTCAGCTAAAATCGAAGTGGAAGTTATTCTGTGATAGATTTTGTTGTTTTCAGAATTCAAAGAAATGTTCATCCTTTCCCTCTTAGGAAGCTGTGGCTGCTTTTAAATGGATGCATAGGGATAGATCCTAAACAGAGGTGAAAACTCTAATTGAGGAAATAAATAAGTAAATCAATAACATGTAATTGCAACATGATCAGAAGGAAATACATGAAAGAAATAACACGAAAATTTGACATGAAAAGACAGCAACAATTTGAAATTAATTTAGGATCAAGAAAGAACAATATGCAAATCTAAATAACAAGGAAAAGCCCAGAAGATCACATACCCTGCTTAAGATACCACTGCATGAGGCATTTCATAACAAAAATCAACAAAATTTATATTATTAAAAAAAAGTGGGAGATATATTTATATAGAAAGGCAGAGAATAAAAGAAATCTATTACAAAGCAAACAAGCAAACACACATCAAAGAGCAGTGCCAAATCATTTACTGGGATTATCACAATTTATAACTAGAAAAAAACAGTGCAGTGAGGGAAAATAAATAAAATTAAACCATTCCTCTATCACAAAACTGAATTTTAACTAGTTTTGTTTCATTTATGGGCATGAGGTGGCTTCTTTCCTTTAGGTGTTTGAAAAATCAGTATATGTGTTGGAAGTTGAACATCAGAATATCACGATAAAATTATCAATTTTTAATTTAAATTTTTTGAAATTGTAGACAATTTGAAAGATAAAAAAATTTCTGCATTTAGATTATTTCTACATTTTCCAATACAGTTGCTAACTATTTTTTTATTTTCCATATAGATCCATTCAAGACAGTGAAGGCTTGGAGAAGTTGGATTGAAGAGGCTAAGAGAGGCTGGATTCACTTGTTTACACTGGCTTCTCATACAGGCATTCCAAGGGTTTGTATGGATAAAGTCTCTAACCATAAAAGGGTGTAACAGAGAGATTGGAAGGGCTGAATGTCAAGCACCTGAGGTCTCCCACAAAAACTTTTCCATTAGAAACATTCTGCACTAAGCATGCTTATTTGTCAGGCTAATCCATATGTAAATTTTTTTTCAAACTAAACCAACACATACACTTTTAGTGGGGAAGAAGCATTTAGAAAGGCATAGTGAAATAGATTTTTCTGTTGATATCTTTCCCTAAATTTTTTTTGCTTGTGGGTTTGCGTACTTTTTTGTTGTTGAGTTTTTTCTGTTTGGTTGGTTTTCTGGGGGTTTGTTCAGGTTTTTTTAATTGTTTGATGGTTTCTTTAGCTGTTCCCTGGTACAGATACATCCTTGATAGTTTTGGATAGCCACAAATTATTTATTATTTTAATTTGCAGAAGTGCAAAGGAAAAGGTGAAAACAAAAGAAACAAAGGAAGAATGAGTTTGTCTTAACTTGAAGAGATTTAAATAATAATCATGAAAATTAAGTCTTGTTTTCAATGGATGTGAATTCCAAATATGTGTGTGACATTTAAAGCAACAGCTCATTACTTTTCACTAGAGAAAACAAGATATGAAGAGACCAGAGATAAGAAAAAGTATTTGCATATTAGAAACATGGACATAATTGTAATGAAATAATCTGATTTTTCTTTCAATTAAAGGACCTGATTATTATATTGAAAGATACCTTGCAGGAGGCAGAGAACATTATGGCTTCCTCTACAAAATATTTTATGATGTTAGTTAAGGATAAGCTTAAACTTCACAACATTTTTTATATACCTTTTACATACTATTTCTAGGTTTTGCCGTTATAGTTCTACATTATAATTTTGATTATTTCACTGCTCCAGAAACCATACAATATCTTACTTTTTGGGGTAGCTTTGAGTGATTTTAGGCAAAACCCTTATACTTGACTAATAGCACCATCACTGAGATGCCATGGATTCAGCTGGGAGCAACCAAGGGGATGAAAATCTTACACTCCAATTTTCTTTCCAACTACAGGGGAACAGAGACATTCAATCAAAGCAAATACCAATAGATTGCACAATGGAACGCCCGATCCTAAACCCTTAATCACTGCATTACTTCCATTATTAAGCAATTACATGGATAAACAGGTTTTTGTCTCAGTTTGATTCCAAAGCATCTTTCCCTCAGCAAGAGCAGATGCATTGCTTATGTTGTTTGTCAAATTTTTTGGGAGAAATTTTCAGCTGGGTAATTGTTGACAGTTCAAATATACATAATGAAGTAATTTTCTAATATATGCATATGATAGAACAGTAATCTCAACAAAAATAGGGAGAGTGTTACACTGCCAAGGTCATATTACTTCACTTAGTGGGTATTACTCAAATACAAACACCTTAAAACATAGTCACTGAGATCAAACCTATGTGAAAAGCAGTTCCTTCAGCAGGATTTGGAGTGAACAGAATCCCTGAGTACAGAATCACAGAAGAGTTTGGGTTGGAAGGAACCTTAAAGTTCATTAAGTTCCAACCTCACAGTTGTGGTCAGGGAAATCTCCCACTAGACCAGGTTGCTCAGAGCTCCATCCAGCCTGGCCTTGAACACTTCCAGGAATGGGGCAACAACAGCTTCTCTGGGCACCAAGTTTCAATATCTCATCACCCTCACTGTAAAGAATTTCTTCCTAATATCTAATCTAAATCTACTCTCATTCAATTTAAAGCCATTTGCTCCTGTCCTGTCACTATATGCCCTTGTCGAAAGTCCTTTTCCAGCTTCATTTTAAATCCTTCTTTAGGTACTGGGAGGGGTTAAAGGTCTCCCCAGAGCCTCCTCTTCTTCAGGCCAAGAAATCCCAATTTGCTCAGCATTTCCTCATAGGAGAGGTGCTCCATCCCTCTGATCATCTTGGTGGCCTTTTCTGGACTCCAAGACGTCCATGTTCTGGGACCCCAGAGCTGGATGCAGTTATCCCGGGTGGTTCCTGCAAGAGCAGAGGGGGAGTATCACCTCCCTCCACCTGCTGATCAGAAGAGGACCAGAAGAAGAAGAGAAAAAATCCCCCTCAAAACCGACCAACCAACCAACCAACCAAAGAAGAAAATCCCCACCAAAATAAAGGAACAAACAAAAACCTCCAGATATTACCACCAAAAAGAAAACCTTTGGATCACTGATCCTTTCCTAGACACAGGAAAGGAAATTGAAAGCTATGCTTTCTAAGTGGACCACTCAAGGAACAAACAAACAGCAAATAGCAAACATGCTGAAGGAAAACTTAGAAAAACTTTGTCTGAATCAGCAAGATTGAAAAAGGTAAAATGGATTTAGGATATTTCTAGCCAGCAGAAGTGCAGACTTACCGGACCTTGGAAAGTTATAAAATTCTTATTTTTCCTGCTTCAAATACTGTGTGTCATTAAAAAGACAAGAAGACAAGGTGGCAGAAAGCCTCACAGAAAGCATGTGAGGAGAAAATGCAGGATTGCATGGCACCCAGAGGTCCAATGAAGGCAGGCTGTCTATGGAACAGCAGGCAGGCTCCTTTTGGGTTCAGTGTGCGTGAGCTGGAGCTGAAAAGAGCACTGCAGCAAATGTGGTCTGTAAAAATGAAAACTGTTTTAGGAAGAAGGAATAAGAATGCATTAAAATAGAAACTGATGTGTTTCAGGATGAAAAAGAAGATGGAACAGCTTGTAAAATTTACTGCAAAAGAGAATATTAATCTGATAGAAAGGATTAATATTTGAGGAAAGTATGTCTTCTTATCTCAAGGCCAGACAGTTATTTCACACCCACAGTGCAGACCAATTGCACTATTTATACTAGAAATGTTGCCTTCTTCTCTGCAAGAAAGGAAGTAGTGCTGGACATTGGTGACAGTGTTTATTACCTCTAATAAAATTACAAATAGCAAAGATGTGTTTCCTATCTGTGACCTTGTCAATGCACAAAATGGCCACCTAATTTAATGTTCTGTAGCACCCATAATGGTTCTTCATCAAGAAATAAAAATGTCCTCATCTTAAAAATACTGCAGTAAAGAAAGTTTTTTTACACTAAAACTAGTGTTAATGAGAAAAAAGTAAAAGTTGTAAGTATGAAACAGTTTTTCAGAGCAAAATTGTGGCTGTAGATGGGAATTTTGTGAGTTATCAGTTCCTGTTTCTAATGACCATTTTACAAATCCTCAGCCCAGCTTTTAATAGTAAAGCTGAAACAGCATCCTCTTCCTTGTAGAATCATGGAATAGCCTGGGTAGGAACAGACCTTAAAGATCATCTCATCCCAATACCTTCCACTAGACCAGGTTGCTCAGAGCTCCATCCAACCTGGCCTTGAACACTTCCAGGGATGAGGCGGCCACAGGTTCTCCAGGAAACGTGTTCCAGTGCCTCGCCACCCTCACAGTAAAGAATTTCTTCCCAATATCTCATCTAAACCTACCTGTTTCAGTCTGAAGCCATTCTCCCTTATCAGTTCATGCTGTTACACACAACAGTCCTGCCTCAAGCATGACTCACTAACACCAGAATTGTCACACAACAATTTTAACTACAAGGTCACATTCAATGCTCCTGGCTTTTCATGCCTTTGCTTTAAGCAGGGATGCTTTAAAAGCTTTTCCATATCATTGCATTAATAAGAGGACTCTAGAAATTTGTTACAACAGAAAGCTTTCGAAATATTAACTTAAAGAATGCAAGCTTTAAGGTTTTGGTTTCTGAGAACTAATGAATACCTGCAGAGTGTGAAATATTGTCAAAGTGTTGGTTGCATCTAATGAAAAGAGCATCTTTTGAAGTGGTGAGACATGTTTACACACACTCCCCACTGCGGTTTGTGCTGCATACCTGCAACCTAGTGGTTAGGTTTTGGCAGACACATTCACAGAAATCACTCAGGAACCCTAAAAACCAGATGAAACCTGCACAGATTGCTGTGCCTAGATTCCAGCCCACTGCCCTTCTTTCTCTTTAAATATAACCCGAAATTAGAATTTCTTAAAATTCTCTAATACCTTTTCCAAGTTATGCACAACAGTCTGTAAAATATTGGATTGATTGTTCACGTTTATTAAGAACAGCTCTCTTAAAATGCAAAAAATGAAATTTATACCATTCTGATTACGCATCACGTATCACATAATAGTTTAATTTTACTATAGTTTTTAGTTTAGCTCAAACAGTGGAGATATTTCTCTGCTCCTAATTTCATATTTGTCATCATAGAAAACCCCAAATACATGTTTCTGTAACTTATACTCAGTTCAGCAGCTGGAATAAGGAGAAGCAGAAATAAGGAGAAAGGTGACAAACTGCATCACTTAAGCACCACTTTGCTACAAGGTAAGAAGGAGAAAACTAGAAACAGTTTTCTGACTTGGTTCTTTGAGGTCTCAGCATTGCCAGTCCATAGCAAGCTCTTATTCCTAGCAAATGGTTATTGTGGTTTTGAGACAACACCAAAACAACTTTCAGAACAGCAATATTTTAAAATATCTCTCCTCTTTATACACTAAATATATATTAAAAACATACTTGTCAAAAGGATATTTTTACTTTTAAAGACTACCTGAATGGCCAGCTGTCATGCAAAGTAAGAGATTGGTCTAAGAGAAGAAATTAAAAACAGAAATTATTTCTAAATATTATACAGTATGTAAGAATGCTCATGGAGCTACAAACCCAAGTATCCAGTTTATTCTGAAAAGCAGATGCTCATTATGATGTCTGAACTAGATGGCTGAATGCAAAGAAATACCTGCTTTCAGAGAAATCAATAATAGAACTGTTAGAATTCACTGAGCCTCTGAAAAAAAAAAAAAAAAAAAGACTGTAATCAATACCAGTAAAGGAAACTTAAGCCAGGATATTTCATTTTTAGTCTTATTTTACAATCCCAGCAACACCAACAAGCATGTTATCTCAAGCTATGTTTGTGCAATGGTATGTGTCTAAAGGTGCCTTCCAGGAATCAAGCAGATGGACAAAACTTTAGGTGTTGAACACTAACAGTTCCCTACTGACTTTAGCAGAAGATGTATGCACTCTACAGCCCTGTAAATAGGCCACCTTCTCAGTGCTTAGGCAAGAATTAGATTCCTATCTTTAGCTATTTAATGTAACAGCAAGAGCAGACTACCAAATAGAACATAAATCCCTTGAACCATGAGATCTTGTATCTAAGACATGAGAAATAATTCAAAAACCAAATACAGCATTTCAGGGTTAATACCTAGATTTCATCAGAAAAAAATCTTGGTTGTATGTACTACACAAGGTCACAGCTCTTGGCTGCAAACCAGCTAATCTATTTATCCCAAAAAGCAAACTCCGAGGCATGATGTTCCCACAGAGCTGAATGCAGAGGAAGCTCGTGTGAATGAGTGTATCCACCTCAATCACTTAGCTGTCTGATTCATGAGGTTGCAAGAGTTCAGGTTCCTCAAAACATAACTTCCTGAATGACAGCCAAACACAAATAAGAAGTCAGCACTACTGTGCAGCCACCCAGCAAGTGGGTGGTTTCACCCAGCTCCTCTGAAGTATGACAGGTTTTTGAAGAGGTTTGAGGCAGAGCTTAGAGGTCATAATTGTATATGAAATGTGGTGATTCTATTGACTCAGAAGGGAAGCTAATTAAGGCAGATTAATGTATACAAAATGGAAAAGTTTCAAGCTAAGCAAAAAATAATTTCAGAGCATAAAGTGAAACTGAAGATTGTGAGTTGGGTATTGAAATACCCTTAGGAAGAAGTCAGATGTAGAGTTCCCCCACTCTGGATGGTCACTCTTATGCCAAAATGGAGAAAGTGTAAATGCAGTGTTTTTTACCAAAGGCAGTTCTTTCTTTTTCTTTTCTTGCAAGGAAAAAAAAATTCCTTATAGGTGTTCTTTTTTTTTTTAAAATGAACAAATTTTGTCACAATTTTAAAAACAAGCAGTAGTTTATTCTAATTAATTTTGATCCCCACTCTTGTGTTCAGTTTTCCAGTAAGTAAACCAACTGTAAAAATGTTATTAAAATACTAAGCCAGCAGATATTTCATTAAAGTTCTAGGAATTTTCTTCCTAGTTATACAGCTTCTTCTATTATTTTCCTCTAAATTTTTCTTCCTACTAGAAAGCTCCATCCTCAGCTGTAGTCAGAATAAGGGAGGTGCTATTAATTCTTTGGGGAAATTTTTTGGATGATATTTGTTTTGAAGTTGTTTTCATTTTTTATTTGTTTTGTTTGAGGTTTTCTTTACATTGGACTCTTGAGGAACACAGCAGAGTACTAAAGAAGAGGGAAGGTACTTACGTGGCTTTTAATTTTGACCTCTACTATTCCTAATTGAACAGAAGTTCAAGATAGATGCTTTATAAAATAAAGCTTCAGGTACCTGGAGTCTATATACACACACACATATGTATGTTTAAAATGGTTTTTCCCCCCCATCCCAATATGCCTAAAAAACAGTTAGCCAAGCAGGGAAAAACAAAATTAATTTCATGTCCAGTTCCCCAGGGGGAAACAAATCCTGAAGTATATAAATATAGGAAAACACTGAAATTGCATTGTGGGTCAACAGTTCTGAGTGCAGCACTATTTTCTGCTCTGTGATCTTTATGCATTTCCTAAGCTTCTTTCCCAAGGTCAAGTTGCAGCCATCTCCCATCTCTATCTCCAGCGCTGGCAATCAAGCAGATTGAGATCTTTGCTCCTTTAGTGCCTCACCTTGGCCTCAGTACAAGAAGAGCTAAACATTTGGTGCCCTTCTGGGAGTAACATCTCCTAGAAATGTCTCCATTCTCTTCTTCTCTTAATTCCCTTGAGAGTCCATTCTGAAATGTCTGAACTTCTTGATTTTAGATGCTGATTCTGCCAACCACCCATTGTGTTTATCTCTTCAAGTGGAAGTAAATAAAAGTCTTTTTTCTCACTTGTTGCATGGATAATCATAAGAAGTCAAACAAACTCTTTTCCAGTACTTCATAAGAGTTTAAAGTGGACAAAATAGCAGAGCAGTAAAACATGTATGCAACTGAAGAGGGTGAAGGTAAATTTAATAAGCAACTAAATATTTATTCATTATTCGAGTGAATTTTACCCGATGTGAACTCCCTCTGAGAGGATAACTTGGATCTGTCCTTGGACCACAAGTTCTGCAGTCTCCACATTTTATTTCAGGTGACATCAGCCTTTCAGGATTAACATGTCTTTATCCTTTCCTGGACTAGAAGCTATCTACATCAAGAAAACTAAACACGAAGACATTGCCACATAGCACAAGGCAAGATGCTGTGCATGAAGCAATGATGTCTATCTTGCTTCAACACAAAATAGCAGTTCCCAATTCCCAATAACTTCCCACCACACAAGGAAGCAGAACTCTTTGTTGGCCTTAGCTTCCTTAACTGATGTTAACTCTCAGATTTCAGTTCTACCCTACAGCTACTTACAGCTGGTCAAAATTTCCTGGCAGAATGTGCTCAAGCTTTGCAACATAAGTTGATATTTATTGTATCATAACACCACTGGCTCTTTTGATACCAGTTTGGAACAATATCTAAGAAATGTACTTTCAAGAAGATTTGCTCGATTAAACTATCTCTTTCTGCAGAATGACAACATTCATTCAAATTCTATTCTTGTGGTTTCCTTAACGTAGCTGGTGATGTTTGCCCTATTGAAAATGTCCATGGGAGAGAGACTTTAATAATCATGTCTAAAGTAAATGATCAAATGAAAGGCCAGTTGAATGAAGTACAGAGGTTTTTTTCTGAGAAATACAGCCTGATATTTAGTTTGGATGAGGATATTCAAAAAAGGAAAGAAATCAGAGTCAAGGAGGTAACCTTAAGAGAGTCAAGAAACATCTAAATTCTGTGTAGCAAAATAAAACCATAGAAATAATGAAAGATTGTCTCTATGTGCCCCAGTATTCCAAATTGTGTGTGGGGAACTCTCGAGGGTTTCATCTGTTTTATTCTCCTGTCAGATTCCTCAACAGCCTTTGTTTGCAGTGTTTTGCTCTTTTATGTCAAGTTTCCTTCTTTATCCTTCTCTTCCTACACCCTCCCTGAATTTTTTCTGCTGGTGTACACAAACAGAATTTCTTATGAGCAAAGGTGATTCAAAAACTCTTGGGAAATTTTCAGCTACCTTAGACAATGATTTCATAAGTTTCAAATTTATACCCACATGTGGGGAACATGCAGATCAAGGTTAAAGCTAAAAAAGATACCAGAAACATATTCAGGTAAAAATGACAGCACGTTTCATTGCTATAAATGAAATATATTAATGGTTCTTTAAAAATTAACAGCACTATAAATAAAACAAAAGACTAATGTACAAGTGCCATCAATGCTTGTGGGTGTTAGAAAAGCCACCCAATCTCCTGTCAATCCTGCTGAATTCTAACTCTCATCACCTCTTTGTTTTCTTCTTTTATTTCCATTCCTGAGCCAGGGATGATTATACAAATTGAATTATTTTCCCCATAGAGCACTTGTTTGTGAGCCACTGGCCTGCTCAGCAAGCAAAGTGCTTTGTGTTACCTTGCCTACCAGAAGATTTTCCATTTATCAGTGGCCATAGCTTAGATCAAACACCTCTGAATTCATTGCCTGTAGTATGTGAGAAGCACGACGTCCATGTCTTCAGCTTGTTACTTATCCCTGTGCTCAGTAACTTACCCCTGGTGCTTTCAACACCTACCTGGATAACCTAAAAAATTAATACAAAAGCTACCCGTAGCTAGATATTTGCAACAGTGTTTGGATTCAAAAACTGCAGTGGAAATGTCTGGGTTTATTGAATTTTAAAACATTTTATTACAGAAATCATAAACAGTATTTCTGCACACAGTATTTGAAACCACTTGAACCATAGTTCAAGGTCCACATCCAAGCTGAGATATTTAACTAAACAAGTACAACACCAGTTAGAGTCCTGACGTACACTTGTAATGAAAACGTAATGTAATTAGAACCAGCTAACTATTCTCCAAAACCCAATTCTACTCTACCATGGTTATCTACAACATAAATTTGATTACCTGCTATGTCCCCTCTTTCATTTGTCACATGATTCTTTCATAAAATGCATCTGATGCTTCAGGAGGTAGAATCAGACAACTCTGTTTTTTTTGCCCTAAGGACTTTTAAAATGCTTCTCAGTTGCTCATTGAGGACATACTAGAAATTGTCCATTTGGAAGTGGATTATAGGTGTCTTCAGCAGCCTTTGACCATCACAATAAAATGATTTAACTGTATTTAAATTTGTTTCACACTAATGGGATAAAGCAAAAGAAGGCCAAAACATGATCATATTTTAAGAAGCTGCTGACATGGCATCTCTTTAAAAAAAAAAAAATTCTTCAGAATAAATGAAGTTATTTATAGTCTAGTAATTTCTGACCAGAGACTGTTTGTCAGAAATACTAAGAAACTTATGTTTATTCATGTCATTTATACCAATCTACAACAGAAAGCCTATAAAGTTCATTTTCCTATTAAAAATGGCTTCAGTAGCCTATCAGAGAATGTTGTGAAGTCCTATATTATTCCCAAAATTAGAATAAGTTTGTGTAGGATACATGAAAGCATTTTGAAAAGAAGGAATAAAAACCTATATTATTGTGTTCCAATCAATTTTGTTAAAGTTGAAAGACTAGTGATTACATCTGTTAAAGCTGTTCAAAACTCTGTAAAAATTACTACTTCTGACAAGACATTAGCTCATCCAGGTAGTAAGCAAATATGACAAAATACCTTCCCCACATACTGTTGACCACACAATAATTATGTAACAAGTCTATACATTAAAATGATCTGTACCTCCCGCATAGTTTCAATAAAAATACAGCCACAAAACAAACAAACAAAAAAAAAAAATCACAAAAAACAAAAACCCACAAAAACCAAAAACAAAAACCCCAAATGAACAAAAAAAACCCACCCAACTTTGTCTTCTCATGCTGCTTATGGAATGATATTTCTAAAATAGTCAAGTAATCTTAGAGAGAAAACTGTAGTTATGCTGCAAGCAAGATGTGTTAAGGTATAAAAGTGCTCCCAACAGTTAAATCACATGACTTCAGAAACAGTTTTCTCTTTGCATCATAAAGAAAACTACTGAAATTTCTTCCCTGTTTGGCAGCTCAGTGAATCTGAGTTACCGCTGCTTAGATACTTTATGGAATGTTTCTTCTGAAAAAAAATTACCATGTAAACCTCAAACAAAACTGAGGACACCAGGACCAAATTAGCTGCTGTGGTGGAGACTGTTCAAGGCAGGAAAGCAAAGAGCATCTGTTCCTGTCACTGGAATTCTATTTATTCAAGTTTCAGACACAACTGAAAAATTTCTGAATGCTCAGAAAATTCCATGTGTCATTCCCCTGGTTTTGAGGGGTTGGGGAAAAAAACACAAAGAACAACCCTACAGTGTCCATCTGCACGAGTTTCCTCAAGTGAAGATGACAAAGTATTTTTATCAATCAGGACAACATTTCTTCCAGAAGTATTTAAAGTCAGAGTTACCAGTAATTTTAGTCTGTATTGTCAAAAAATAGGAGTTCTTATAAGCAAATTGGAAAAATATCACTTTATAAGATCAGATAGAAATGCATACGACCATAATTCTGGTTTTTACAGGTTTACGATTCAAACTCTGAATATACCAAATCCATCCAATGACAGAAGTAAGTAAAGGCACTAGCTAATTTAAATTAAAAAAAAAAGATACCCCAACTCCACACCTCATGCTGTTGTCTTGGTTACTAATGCAACTTTCCTCCTTAAGTCACTTCTCTTAAAAAAGTTTCAGGTTGTGTAAGGGTTTTTAGCGTAAACCACAGTTTTCATTAGGAAAGGTTTTAATGCTATGGATCTCAGATTGTCTCTTCTTTTTCCTTTTTTTCTAGTGCAATAAAATCTATCAACCATCATGATACTCTGGCAAATTATTCTGGACAAAAATACATTGTTGAAGATAATTCAAGTTGAAATGTCGGTAGTTTATTTTGTCAGAAGTTTTGACCTAAACTTCAAATCTCAGAAGAAAAAGCAAGAGTAATGTTAGATTTCCTGAAATCTCAGTCTATACATAATGCCATGGCTATGTGGAGATAACTTAGGAGACTAGGTTTACAGGAGCCTGTGCCAAAAAAAAACCAAACAAACAAACAAAAAAACCTCAAACCACATACATTTAAGGTCATACTGGCATGAAGTGTAGGTTATCCAAATTTCTCATGGAATTCTCTTCATCTCTCCAGACAGTCTGGCACTTAAAAAGAGAGTAACAATTTTATAGGTATTAATACTTCTCTGTAAAATAGGACTGAAAAGCACTTTATTGTTAATTTGTTGTTCAATACTACAACTCAGTAAGGATTAGAGGAAAAGTGGTCAATATCAAGAACACCGTTGTAAAGTGATCCAAATTATTCCAAGGAAGTTATTGTTCATGAATATACTCCAAAAAGTAAGAGCTTAGAATAAAGTATTAGCCATTGAAATCACACCCTTAGGGAGCAGAAGTCTAATTTCCAGGCACCCTCCTACTTATATATTTCAGACACACAGTTTGAGGTAGTTTTGCCTGTTTGAGCAATCTTTGTCAGGGAAGTATGTCATGCACTGTCTGAAATGGCAGATAAGAATGGATGTTTTCCTGGAAATACTCATCCAGCTTGCTCTGTTTGTCTATGGCTTGGGCCATGATGCAGCACCTTATTAACATGGAGAGCAAAAGGTCTGTCCTGTCCTTGGGAATTCTACACAGTAGCTATTTGTAAAGCTCTCAAACGCCACTGAACACAAGTCTTCATGCTCTGAAATAGGAAATTCTCTATTATGAACCTTACTCAAACAAATGATTGGATTTCCCTCCCAAATTAAGGGAGTTGCCTTTAATTTACATTGCATGCTGCAACACGTGGAAATCTGAAGAGAGAATGGAATTGAGCAATACAGAAAAGAAAATTAATATAAAAGTAATTAAATTTTTTTCAGAAGCAGATTGCCATTAAAAAAATAAATTTATCTTTGCTCTTGATATATGTAAGCAAACTTCACCTCTCAAAACTTGTGTTTGCAACTAACATATATTGATGTTAAAATCAATAGTCTACTCTGTTGTCTTTACACCAATCATAAAATATCAAAGCATGTGGAAAAGGGCTTTATTTTTAGGTTAAAATCTATGTGGCAAAAACATTTCTGTTTGCCAAGCACACTCGCAAATGCTGGAAACGCAACATAAAATCATGCTGCTCCAGTTGACTAAGGCAGGGGAGTCCCACTGATTCCCGGGATTTCTGGACAGCACAGCAAGAGTGAGGCAGAGGGTCCATTACAAAAAGCATGCAACTGTGTAATTTAAGTCTCTATTTTAATGCTTACGTACAAAATGTCAAAATTAAGTTTGAAGGGTGTTAAGTACCTTTTAAATGACAAACCATATGGTAAATCAAAATGGTCATTGAAAACCAGAGGCACCTCTCAGATTTCTGAGGATTTTCACTAACCTTCTTGGGTTATGGAATTATGAATATGCCACTACAGTATAATGACTGCAATTAGTGCTAGCAAGAAACAAAATTATGATTGATAGAACACTGTAATTCTCTGTATATTATATACTGGGTTTACTCCAACAGTCCCTGCTCATGTAGGAGTCCAAATAAAGATCTACGGAATCAGATGAAAAGATAGAAAATTTAACATTCATCTCAGTAGTATGAGTGTCTTTGAAATCCGCACAGCCAGCGCTTCTATTTATACACTGTAGAACAACTACAGGCTTACAGAAGCTACCAAAATTCAATATCTAGAAAAAAGGCACCTAAAACAAAGGAACAGAAGAATAGCATTTGCTCCCAGAATGATTCAAATTTCAGACTATAGACATATATAGATCATATAAAAGAATTTTTTTTTTCCCAGGGGAAGCTTGGTTGTACATGGAAACAGAGAAAAAAAATTGTCTGATTCATAGTTAAACAATTTCAAAATCTAGAATTCAATTAAATGGATATCCAGGTAGTGTGTTTGCACCACGTAAGTTTTCAGAAGAGAGATTTTAACATAGCTCAAAGAAAAGTAAAGACAATGATGACCTAAGTTAGTTTCTTAAGACTTGGGGGCTTTTTGCTGTTTTAATAAGCATTCAATACTGACAAGAAAAAAAAAAGGATACTATCCAGATAAATAATAACTGTAATTGAAGAGTAGTTCCATTTGTGGCACTAATTCCAGTAAGTGAAAGGTAGCAAGCAAGATTAAAAAGTGGTTTTGTGTCAAAAGGTTTATGTCAGAACCACAAATGACATTCAAATATAACAGACGCCCTAAAAGAATGATTTCTACAGAGACATTAAAAATATAACAATTATAAAATAACCACTGCAAGAAACAATTTTAAAAATATATTTATAATTTTATATTTTGTTAAATATAAAAATTTCATAAAACTTAATCATTTCTTAAGAGTGCACACAGGCAGAATTTGTGAATTTTTAGTTAGCTTATATAATGTTAGTGTTTTTAGTAAGTGGTGTAGTTTCTCTGCCAGTATGCATTTTTGATGACTGACAAATGTATCATCATCCCAGTCTTACATTTTGGTTTTATCTAAACTGAAGAATTTGAATGCATGATTTCCTGCTGTAAAAACTGGTATCTAGAGAAAACATGTATGTTGCCACCCATATTAATAAAAACTTATAGCCAGCAGACACATTGATCAAGAATGATTTGAGATATATGTGAACAGTTAAAAAAAAAAAAGTGTTCTTGCTGATTTCCCCTTTGTAGTATTTTAAAGAACGGAAGAACAAAAAAAGATAATTCTTGGGCTAAAGGTATTTTGCAAGGATATATTTGAATGTGGGTGTCTGATCCCACAAACCTACTGACAGAAATTGAGGTCAAATAGGCTGCTTTTGAACCTTGCAGTTGAGAGTAAGGCTCATCTCTCAGCAATCCAATTCCATGATAGGCCTTTAAAGAGAACCCCACAGAGTGGGTGACCTACATCCCAACAACAGAGTCAATCCACCTTATGACAGACTAGCAAAACCTACAAAAGCTTTAAATTGGTCTGTAAAGCACAAGCTTTCTTTTTCACCTTGAAGGGCTAACCTTCTTCTAACCGACTGTGTGGCAAAGCAAGTTCCTTGGTGAGCAGGTTATTCCAAATGTGTCCATCAGTCCATCCTTTTGATGTCACCATCTGTCACATGACTAGTTCAACACTGCTGTGTGTCTGAGCTACCCTGGGGATCAACATATTCAGTGACTACACCAAATTACGTCTGTACTTTGGGTTATATTCAGTCAGTATCACTCAATTTTATGCTGCAAATACTATTTGAAAGAGATACTGGAAGAAAAACATGAAGACAAAATTGTGTGCTTTGGTGTGCTCTGCACATGATCAATTCATTGCAAGCATTCAGGGTCACATGTCAATCACACTGAATATTTGTTTGTTGTTGTTTTAATGAGGATAAACTGGGGAGAAAATTGAGTGGGGTGGGAGATTTATGTTGCATGTTTTTGTTGATCCAGCCTATATGGGCTTGATTCTTCCCATTTATTGAACACCCTCTAGAACAGACAGTTCTGTAAAAGTCTTCCAAGGAATGGCAAACAGAGCAACTTAGATCAGTCTTGTTTCCAGGCCTTGTATCTGATAATAAAATGCCAAGTCACCCTCACTGCTATCTAGTACTTCCTGTTAGACACTGACATGGCGTTAAGTCTTATTATGAAACCTGTTGGGCTTTGGACAGATATCCAAGAATTTTAAATGTAAATAATCTGGGAAAAAAAGAAGACATTAAAAAAATGTTAACATTTGTTAGCATGGAAGCACAAAAATGGTGGTAACAGTAGCTCTGAAATGTTGCATATGGCAAAATTCAGACTTCTCCTAAAGTCCTAGAAAATTCATATGATCAAATGTTATACAACTGACACAAAGGGCAGAAAGCACAGGGAAAAGAAATACATTTTTGCATCAATATTATAAACTATTGACACAAGGAAATGTGGCTCAAAGGACTCCCTTAGTTCCTAAGCCTCCACCAGACCATCCGATGACTCCTTTCAGGTGGGAGAAAGTTCCAACATGGGAAGTAAGCACAGGATTTTATTCTTACAGCAACAATAGGAAAAAAAATAAAGCTAGTGGTTAAGGACTAGTAAAGGAATTTTTGACACATCTGATTAAAATTAAAATAGACAGTCTTAACAATTGTGTCTATTTACACAAACAACTAAACTGCCCCTCTCTCCGACACCTGTTCAGGGTCTCCCTAGCCCAGTATTCTGACTGTATTGCACCTTTCTACTTCCACTTCTTGTTCTGCCTTTATTTTATTTAACAGACTTACTTATCTTCATTTCAAAGACATTTCTGGTCTACCAGCAAAGAAAAATCAACAGGGAAAGTCTAGATAACTTGCTGCTGGAACAAAGATAGCATGAAGCCTCTATCTACAGAATCAGTCACTACAGCTGCCTATCTCTCTAGCAGTTCCCAGGCAAAGAGGAGCTATATCAGCTCCTGTACATCTTTAAGGAAATGTATACAGAGGGAATAAAGCAGCATTGGGTAGAGAGAGGTAAATCAGTGGTCCTGGAACGAGCTCTTAAAATGTATCTGAGGAGGAAGATAAGAAAGAGCTAATAAGAAGAGGAATTCAAGGGACTGGTGTTTGCCCTAGGTACAATGCAATAACTCCAAAGCCATAATTAAGGCATGTATATTCATTTTAGTCATGCTTAAGGACTGTTTTAAGTCAGAGATAAGCACACTGCAACAACAATAAAGTTAGCTGGGTGACCTTAAACCCTACTGTGATTTGCAAATGTTCTGACTTCTGTGGATGCACATCCGTCGTGAAACCACTTACTCTGTCAGTCGTGGCAGGGTAACTACTTTGTCTATAGCTACAGCCTGCTGAAACAAAACTCTTAAATGAATTCACTTTTCTGATGAAGCATCATGGAGGGCACCTTGAACTTAATGGCAGTTTGGTTGTGCTTGCAAAGTGTGAAGAAAGTGCAAGTCTCTGAGCTAATATAGCTCAAAGATTAATTTCTAGTCTTAATGATTTTGTGAAACAGCCTTTTGAAATCATTGTGATCATACCAATTAGCTGTAAAGTCCTTGTAACAATGTGCCCCCTCTTTCACAAAGTACTTCTCAAGCTGCAATGAAGTCTTATTTTTATTAATGTGTATTTTGGTAAGCGTATCAATAAAGTCTTTGTTAATAGCATATTTGTGTGAATTTTACCAGACTACAGCATTTCCAAGAGACTAAATTTAACAGCAGTACAGTGTCTAAGGATCTGAAACATCATTCAAAATAAAAAGAAAGTGCTGAACTATTCAAATACATATCCTTTACCTCTTTCTTTTCTGGTGTAGTGGGGTAAAAATTAGATTCAGCTTTAAGGAAAGCTTTAAGGAATATTTAGCTTTAAGGAAAGCTACATAAGATGCAGGAAAAATAGAAATGGACTATTAAAAAACGAAAAAATGAACAGAGATATATGGCAATACTTGGAGTGACAGGGAATGTAGAGAGCTGCTGTATACATTGTTGCAAGTATGAATTTATTTTCATATTTTAGAGTATGCATATGTATTCTAGAATAACAGCATTTGCTATGACACTTTTCACTTTTAGAAACATACTGAGTTATTTGGAGGCTTTTACGTTGGTTTCGCTACATTTAACTGCTTCACTTGCTCCTACAATGCATAAAGGTCAGCAACACAAACACTTATTTGTGTACACATGCAACCACGATAAATGAAACACAGCGTCTGGACATATTTAATTCTGAAATCACTGAACCAAAAGAATTGGAAATCAAAGCCAAGAGAACAAGCAATGGTAACTGTCATGGTCTGATGGGGATAGCATCAACAACATACGCTGCACTCCCCCTAAGGCACACTTAGACAAGGACAAAATCCTAACAGCATTTGGTAGGGGAGCACACTCTGGGAACAAAGGGGTCCTCAGACCCAGTTTGGCAAAGCTGCTAGCCACAGAGCTGACAACTTCCCTTAAATGATGGCTCTGCTGTCAGAGGGCAGTGCTTGGGGAAGTCCAGACCAGGGTTGGTGATGTCCCTCACAGAGCTGTGGCACAGAGTGCTACCAGCAGCCTCAGGGGTGCCTGCATCCAGCTGGTCATGGGTTCTTCAGGATTAGAACGCAATACTCATTGGGCAGAGAGAAACCTAACAAAGTTCAGGAAGGCACATGTAGGGTTCTGCACCCAGGGAGGAATAATCTCAAGTACAGGCTGGGGCTGACCTGCTAGAGAGCAGCTCTGCTGAGAGGACATGGAAGTTTTGGCGGGTGACAAGTTGATCATGGGCCAGCAGTGCCCTTGTGGCCAGGAGGGCCAAAGGTACAATGGGGTGCATTGGGAAGAGTGTGGCCAGCAGGTCAAGGAAGGTGATCCTTCCCCTCACTCGGCCCAAGTGAGGCCACATCTGGAGTGCTGTGTCCAGTTCTGGGTTCCATAGTTCAAGACAGACATGGAACTACTGGAGAAGGCCCAACAAAGGTCACAAAGGTGATGAGGGGTCTGGAGCATCTCTTACAAGCAGAAACTGCAGGAGCTGGGCCTGTTTAGTTTGGAGAAGACAGAGGGGATCTCATTAATGCATATAAATATCTCAAAGGCAGGTGCCAAGAGGTTGGTGCCAGACCCTTCAGTGGTGCCCAGTGACAGAGCAAGGAGCAGTGGCCATAAACTAAAACACAAGAAGTTCCACCTCAACATGAGGAAGAACTTCTTTACTTTGAGGCTGACAGAGCACTGGAATAGGCTGTCAAACATATTCCTGTGTCACCTGCTCAAGGTCACTCTGCCTTGGCAGGGGCATTGGAGCAGATGACTTCCAGAGGTTCCTTCCAAACCTAGCTATTCTGATTCCTTTCTGTGAGTCTGTGAATTTTTGTTTATTTGCATTTCACAAAGATTAATACAGTTATCCTTGGCTTTTCAGTGAAGCCTCTATGATATCACTCCCTCTTCTTTACAGGTGAAAATTTTTCCTTGGTGTTCTGCCTGAAGACTTTTGGCAAAGATCAGCTGAAATTACTTTTCAAAGTGAAAGATTAGACTATTCCTGTCTTAGGTAAAAGTATTTTACAATAGTTGGGATTTGAACAGAACTTGTCCTCAGGTACAAAACCCTAAAATATTAACCAAAACAAAAAAAAAAAAAAAAAAAAAGGGAGAGTATAAAGTATTCTTCCACTGCCATGTGTACGAAAAGCTCTACGTAGCATGTATGTGTCTATAAATAAACATACATATATATGATTCACAACAGAATTACTTTCCTGAACTATATCTGCTTTCAAGACTCAGTTAGTGAAACATCTGTAAAAAGGTCAGTCTGAAATAATTCTTGCCACGATACTACAATATGCAGATTACAGCCACTATTTACTGTGAATCACAGTTGCACTGTGTCTGGGGAGATAGAGTTAAATTTCTTCAGAGCAGGTGGTGTGATGGTGTGTTTTGGATTTGTGATCAAACAGTGCTGATAACACATTAATGTTGTAGACAAAATGTGCTTGTGCAGCACCAAATCCCTTCCTGTTTCTCAGTCCACACTTGCAGTGAATACATTGGGGGATGCACAAGAGGTTGGGAGGGGATGCAACCAGGAAGATTACTTGAATTAACTGAAGACATAAAATGTCATGATCAGCGATAGGAGGGGAAAATAAAGGGATTTAGGCAGGTTGGCCGCCTTTTGCTCAGAAACTGGCTTGACATAGTTCTACTTACGGGAGGTGGTGGTAATTATATTTGCGTCACTTTAATTTTTGTTCTCTCTTCTATTTCTCCTTCACTTATTAAGCCATTTTACATTGACCCACAAGTTTTCTTGCTTTTACTCTTCCTTTCCTCTGCCCCCATCCCACTGGGCAGGAGGAGGAGGAGGGAGAAAGCAGCTGTCTGGTACTTAGCTGCCTACCAGGATTAACTCACAGCAACAGACTTACTAAAATTAATTTTACTTTCCAACTAGTGAAATCATCAAAATTATTAAACTCCCTGGTTTAACCAAAGTAACACATCTTTTCTGCTATAAAGTTGAGGTCTGCAAATGATTATTTTCTGTTGAGTTTTTATCAAATATTTTTTGTTCTTTTAAACCCTCTAATAACCTAATTTTTGAAAGGAACTCATAGAATGATTAGGGTTAGAAGGGGCCTTAAAGATAATCTAGTTCCAACTCTTCTTATTTCTACCTTCTCCCACTAAGGCTGTGAAAGAAGTGTGCAAGACAGTTCTGGCATTTTTTCAAGAAAATACAGGTGTGCAACAAGGAAGGTAAAGGCTAGACCTGTTTTCAGCTTGAGAAGGGGCTGCTGCGACTACTTACCCAACATGAGAGTCTTGAACGCCCCAGGGCGGACCTATGGTAAGAGATATAACAAGGAGGCTGTGGACAAGGCCCACAGTCCACATTCACAATTGTGCTTTATACACACATTTTTCAGAAGTTCATGTACATATGTATAAGTACTAAATATATTTCCATAATATGTACATTACACACTGTAAACCCCACACATGAAACAAACAGCTTTAAATTTTCAAAACTCTGGCTGCTGCCTGAAGCACACTTTGTTGTCAGCAAAATTATCTGAATTCAGCATCTTTGACACTGCAAATCTTTGACTGTAAGGATTGTAAGATGTAAGGATTACTTGAGCTCTCTGAATGTTAGTCTTCAAACATTGACTCTAGCTTCAAGTGTTCAAATCTACACCAGTTTTCCACCATAAATCTGTTCAGACTTGCAGGAAAATAATGTAGGTAAATATATTTGTCCCTAAACTTTCTTATTCATAGTCATAGTGAAATGGGTAGTGCCCAGAGACACTACAGAATTTTTCCCTGTGGATTTCTACTATTTGTACTTACACAAGATGGCTTTTAGGAGAGTTTGAATGAAGAGTTTATAAACCAAACCTCATTATCCACTGTTTCAGTTGAATTTTCAGTAAACATTTTTTTTGTTTGTTTTCATGCCTCTGAAAATGTTGATCTTTGAAAGAAACTTCTATGTTTTAATTTTGGAGGTTTTAAATAAGAAATAGTACCAATGTATTTAGACACAAATCTCTTTCACCTAGGCTGGACAGTGCAAAGTAAATGCAAAAATGAACCAGTAGGAAGATTTAACACCACATTCTCTCAACACCTCCCATTCCCCGTGTCTGCTGTCTGGGATGTCTGTGTAACCCAGTTGTGAAACAAGATTTTGGGCTTTGAAGTGTGCAGCATTAAAATAACTTTGAAGATACTGAACAAGAAGTAACAAAGTCCATTTGCTATGAGGTAATAGACCAGATTAATACTTTTTATGACCGAAGCATCACCTCTCAATAAAACCAGTTTGTTTTTTCTACTGTTATTCACACCTCACATGACTTCACTAAGTTTTATATGGTTAAAAGTGAAGCTTAAAGGTTATTCATCAGTCAGATTCTCTTGGCTAGCATTTCCAAAATCAAAGGATGTCATTGCTTCATTCTGACCTTAGGATGTTATGACAATTAAGTTTTGTTTTAAAAATAAATTTCAGACCATGTGCCAAAATATATTATAAAAGGATAAACATGAGTAAAAATCTCTTCAAAATTTCTTTCTATAATTAATCACGTGTAAACTTAGAAACTTCATGCCAGTTCCAGAAAACAACATGAAAGTTGGTTCAAAGGAAGTCTCATTGTTTTAGCATATACACCTTAAAATTTCTACAGTTTTGGTTTTCATTATCAGTAACTGTCATATTACATATTACAATATCAAGAGTTCATCACAAATCAAGTTCTATGTATAATAGTTGTTTTCAGTAATGATATTTCCTTTTTCTTCTTTTTTCTTTTTTTTTAATTGAAATACTCCAGACTCTCCTCCTGAAAAGTTTTCAGTCACAGTTTTTTTGAGGCCTGGATTCCCCCGTGCACACCAAAGACTTATTCAGGAGGGTGTTTGCCATTCAGTACAACTTACATCTAACATTCCAAAGCACAGTATGGACTCAAGAATTTAGGATTTAGCAGACCAAAAGCTTTCCAACACTGCAATGAATGCACACTCAGTTATTTTTCTGTTTCCAGGAGTAGGTAGTCATAGAACAAAACAAAAAGCTCCTACACATACCTCTGAGAAGAAGGAAGGTAATGTAGCTACACAAGCACAGAGTTTGAATTGTACGTTTATGTACAGTTTTCTCAGGTTGTCTTAGAAATTGAACTCCGCATTGTGTTACATACTGTTGTGCGTTACACACCTGTCATAAAACACTTAATTTGGTGGTGTACACAAAGCATTATCTTGAAGAACAGACAGGTTAAGAAGAATCCCTAATTTCACAGAAAATAAACACTATTGCCATTATCAACATTCCCTAGAAGTGAGACCTAGACCTTTTTATACTCAGTCCAGATAAAGAGGCACAGCCATATATTTGTTTTTGCTGAAAGGCTGACATCCACTTTGAAGTCTTTATGTAGCACACGCAATTTAAAATACATTTTCCAATGTGCAAGAAATAATTCAAAATTGAGTAGAAATGAGATCAAATGATGTATCTGACTGTTCTAGTTGTGTGGTACAATTTTGGAAAATCAAAGTTGAAGGACTTCATCCTTCATCCAAGAATTTTATATGTATTTTCTCCAGTGAGCATTATACATCACAGAAATCTTGTACTGATAATTCATCCCAGATTTGTTAAATATGGCTGTCTGTTTCTGTAGGTTCAAACAAAACCCTTAAGGGCTAGTAACTCGCCCAAAGCACAGTCCTTATTCAGTTCCCCTCTGAAAGTCTAATGACAGAGGTAAAGGTCCCATTGAAACAGAAGAAAGAAAAAGAAACAATAGATAGGCATTGTTTCAGTAACATGGGCAGACCTGAGAGATATGGTGCTTTCCACCTTTTTAGAAAATTGTAGCTGTCTGGCACAACCATGTCTTTTTCTTTCTCATCGAGCCACTTTTGATAAATATTGAGAGATGCAGTACGAGCTACAAAAATGAGCTTCTGCTCTGCACCCTGGCCTGACCAAGAACAGCCACCAGGTTGCTCACAAGCACTCTTTAACCTGTTTATATAACGGATTACTTAGACTTTGACATATCTTTTCTAATGAATCAGCAGTGGCATAACATTTTCCCATCAAATTACATCAGCTCTGTAAGAACTAATTATCTTCTCCAGTGGTGTAACTAACCCTTCACCAGCTCTGTTACAGCCATAAACAAAGATTCTTTTAACACCTGTATCACTTCAGCAGGTGAAATTAGCTGACACTCAGTGGTGGTTCTTCCTTCCAATCCTGGACATATCTGCACCTCCAAGCCAGCTCTGTGTAAGTCTCTGTATACTTAGACAAGCCCCTTATGTCAGAAATATTAGATATGAAGCTAACCTATTATGATAACAGATGAGAGGACTTAAAAAGCAGTAATGGCCAAAGGCAGTTTAAAAAAAGAAGCCAGAGGAGATTTAGACTTCTGGCTATATGTTATCAGTGAAACTACTTTGAGACTCATGGTGTCTTTAGCTGAATCAGTGAAGCTGATCCTCTGTCTCACTGAAATAAATGTAAGCCTGGAAGCCCTCAGCTGTATTTTCAGTCAATGACATTTTGTTTCATATTGGTCAAGATTTAACCTTTAATGATTTTCTGACTAGACATGTTCTTGCTGAGTCACTGCTTTGGATAAATGCTGAAGAAACCTCTAGCAGAAACAGCATAATGCCACTGAGATAATCTTTGCCCTTTGGTTTCCTGTAACGCCTCCCCAACCTACGATTTTCTGTAGTGCTTGTGATTTGTAGCCCAGCAATAGTCAAGTCTTCATTTACTTCATGCATATGCACTAAATTAAGCTGTTTCCCTCCCACCCATATGGTGGTCTGATATGCACAGATGTTATTACAGAGTTCTGTGCCACATAAAATCCCAGCTGTAATATTAAAAAAAAAAAAACAAAAAACCAAAGATAAAAAGCTCTTTTACTCCTCTTTCCAAAAGGCAAAACAATAGAAAATAAGCCCATAAGGAACTGAATAAACACAAACAGACCCATACAACATCTGACATCGACACAGATCAGGGAGTGAATGTGGAAGATAAAAGAAAAGAAGGATTAGTATTATTTCAGACAGTGATAACAATTAATTTTAAAATGCTGATCTTTATAAAAGGGCAGTTGAAAAAAATGCTTTTGACAGACCTCTAAAACAAAAGCAAGCTCTTATTTCCTAAGGTTGCTCAAAATCCTGGGTTGCAGTATTTTTTAAACTGGATTGAAGGACTGTAAATTTCAGAAACTCTCTGTTTACATGTCAAAGTAGCTAATTGTGAAAATATATTTTTTTGTAAATTTTTAAAACAGTATTTTGCAACTAACAGGTGCCTTCCCCTTTGTGATCAAACATACATAATCCTATAACATTCACAATAAATCTAAAACCATAGCTCCTAAACCTGAGTTAATCTCAGAGGAAGTTAGTTTTCTCTTCAAAACTGGCTTTAATTTTGCTACATTGATATTTTCATCAGATCTTGCAAATCACTGCCTATAGTTGCTGATAGCCTGAAGAATCATACAGCACCCATGCTAGATTCTCAAAATTTACGCTAGTCATCCACACAATTTGGTGCCCTAGTGACAGTAGTCCCAGTTGCTCATGTGGCTTTTCAGTTTGGTTTTTTTCTTCCTTTGTTTGCCTGTTTGGTGTTTTTTGGTTTCTTTAGAGACCTAAAATTTAAAATGTTCTTTGCTTTGTAATTTAAATTGTAATTATTGGCTTATTGACTTATTACAACTTCAACTGGCATGTGGCTGCTGGGCATCAAGTCGATAAAAGCAAAATACCTACAGCTCAGGGGTGCATGTGTAGACCCTTGGGGTTCTTTTTCAGTAAATTATGCAGTGGCAGGTTTTAGAGAACAGCACAAATACACTCAAAGCTGGATCACCCACTGTTGTGAATGAGTGTTCTAAGGTTGCTCAAAGAATCACTGGCAAAGGTATCATCAAAAGCAGGTTTAATATAAAAGTGAAAGCGTGACAAAGATCATTGGCAAGGTTCAGCCAGATGGTAAAAGCACACACAGAAAAATCAGACTAAAATCAAAAATCAATCAGTCTAAACCCAAAATCAACACAAAGATTATCTAAGTGGAGGCTGCAGTGGAGGGGGGAGTGATGAAAGAGGAAAGATAGGAAAGGATAAGGATAGAAAGAAGTAAGGGACACCCACTCGTTCAGTCACAAGGTGGAACCACCCCTCCCCACCCCACCAAACTTAGCCCTGGACTTAAACAACAGTTTAGGCGTAAAATTTTAACAGCACTTAGGCTTAACAGCTCTGAATAGATGGCTTAAGTTAAATAATTTAACAATAGAGTCTATGGAATTTCTTGTAAGTACATTTATAGGCTCGACCTTCTTATGAATATACTGTCCTTAAGATTCTCAGAGAACAACACTCACAGCACATTTGCTAAAGCACACTCCCACTTGCACACACAGACCTAAAGAAAACATGCAAGGTATATTCCTGTGAAAAATTCCCCTTAGGCTACGTGGAAGACTTATGTTGGATGGCTTTGCACCTTCTCAGTGGGCAAAGAGTTGAGCCTTCAGGAGCGTGGGGATATCAGCCACTGTGTCCCAGGAGAGCTCAGAGAGTCTCACTTAGGATCACTGCTTATAGGGTCACATGACTTTAATGGTAATAATTTTCCATCCTGGCTGCACTGTGGGTTGGTAGCTTTCTTTGAATGTTTGACAACAAAAATGTTGTTCAACTTGTGTTGTTATTCAGGAAAGAAAACTAAGTTTCCAAGGCTTCTGGTTAAAACCCAGGAGCTTGTTAGCAAAAATTCCTGAGGGCAGTGTTTCTGATAAGCTCGAGAGAAGCTGACTCCATGCGCTGTTTATCAGCGTAAAGCCTAATGAGCATTTCTGGGATCATAGTGCTGCCCTAGGGTGGGAAAGGGAGGATTCAGCCCCCCACCCACTTATACTACAGTCCCAGAAAAGGGGGTGAAGATGCCCCTAATTGTGTGTGCATCTGTGTGTGTGTATATGCATGTACCTGTGTGTGGGAGACAAGGAACTCTGAAATTTGGGTGTTTATTACATCTTGTATGCAGCCAGGATGGAAACTTTATTTGTTCGGTAACTCATATTGATCCTAAAGGCATAGCTCACTGTTTGCCAGCTAATTGCATGTCATTAGTAAATCAATAAAACCACTTTGATCCAGGTTTGCTTTAATTATGTAAAATGAGCAGCTTTCCCTGAGATGGCTGAGCTACGGTATCTTAAACACACATACTTTAGGATCAGTTAAGAAGTCCTAAACGAAGATAAAAAGGAAATTCAAACTGAGGCAGAAAGTCTAGACTAAGTATTTTGGGCACCTGCATACTGGTCTCTAAATGAGATACTCTTTTTCCTAGAGACATTTCACTGCCTGCTACTGGAGCACAATGTTCTTGTTGTACAGTCATAGAAGTCAAGAATATAAACCAGAAGTTTACTCTATGGTTTTGGAATAAAAATAAAACTTTTGAATTAATAAAGGAAGAAGTATAGGGTCCTAATCTTGAAACTGCTACCCTTACTGCAAGTTAGAAAATGAAACCCCAAAAAAGCAAAAACCAAACCCAACCAAACCAAAAAAAATCTAAACAGAAAGAATAAACTTTGCAATTAATGATTCCTAAGATCAGGATTCTTAAACTTCATAGCACTGTAAGAAATTAGATTTCTGAAATAAAAGATACATAGAACAAGAGGTGGCAAAGCAAGGTCAGGGGTTTGGAGCTGCAGAAGTTCCAACCATATTCCCATTCTATTTTCAACTCCCAGGAGAAGGATGAACTGTTTCAGCTAAGGAAAATCAGTGGCAAAAAGTAATGCTGCAATTATACCCTATTTTTCTGCCGAATAACTGTCTTTTAACTTGTATTTCCTTAACCACAGGGTAAAATATCCTTACCTTGTGATAAAATGCTAAAATTTCTAGGATAAAGGCACATGGTAATAAGAACATAATTTTTTTTGACTATTCATCATTTCCTTTATGGACTCAGATGATACATGGCTGCACTACCATGTCAGTGAGTTCTACTGAATTTTATCATCTGAGCAATGTTCACTTGTAACTTAGATGTGCACAGTTTATTTGTTACTATTATGTAGTGTTTGAGAGAAGGCAATTCATACATTTTGTCTGCCAAGCTATGTATAGCCAAGAGGACATTTGCTCCAGGGATACTGTAACATAATGTATTCTAATAATTCAATCAAACCAATTTACAGCCCTCAGATGCCACACTCTTTTATTTTTTCACTATCACAAACACACTCTTCACTGGACTCCTTCAGTTTCATAACCTGTGGGTTGGGTCTGTGAAGATACATGGCATATCTGAACTCCAGAAACAACAGATGCATCTTCAAAGAAGTAGTAAGTCCATGAGTTATTGAGAGGGATGTATAAACAACCTCACATGTAAGCTGAGAAAGATTAGTGTTTGGAAAATAAAGGACTCCAAGAAGGAAATATGTTGTGACATTTCATTATAGAGATCACCAGTGAGAGCAACTGACTGCTGCTAAAGCACACAGACCAAGAGAAACACTTGTTTTATTGTTAAATTTTAATATCAATTAATTTAGTAAGTTAGCCGTCTACTTTTTCATCACTCTGATTTAAGCAAATGTTTAGCCCTCAAAACCCATCCATAATTTTAAGATGTTCTATGCCTAAATATGTGATCCTTGATATTACAGGACCCTGGGTGACTCTTGCAGAATCTATTTCTCCAGAACATTCTTCCTGGAAATCCTTTTCATTAACAAAAATTGTTAGTCCCACAGAAGATGCACAGGATGGAAAACAGAAGTCAAAAGTGCACCATGATTTCCTTTCCTATTTTTAGCACATGCACTAGCTGCCTGTTATCCCACCAATTGCATCTCAGAGGGATTCCATAGTCCAAAAGCTGTAAGGAATGCAGAAAGCATTCCTGTGACTTGGTACCATTAGGGAGAAGTCAGGCAGGAAGATGAATGCAGATGCAAAAGTCTCTGATGTCCTCTGATTCCTTCTTGAAATAACTGAGATCGAAGTGTCCATTGTGTTCACATGGAGAGTGAACTGTCCAACTCTAATAAATCTCAAATATTCTCTTCCAGGCACCACCAATAACAGAAAATTATTCACAACTTCAGTAACAGGAAATTAAAAAACTAAAGAAAACTCAGTGTGTGGCACAGAAAAACCCGGAACACCACAGTCCGAAAAGGCCAACAAATAAGCCAAAAAATAGTTTAACCCCCTTCCTTCATGTCATGACTTGAATTGAATGAGAAGAATTCCAACTCAAGTATATGACAATTTCTCTATTATACCCAAATATAAATGGGCAAGCAAACTAGGATAGCTTGAATGTTTCCATAAACCCAGTTTTAAATGTGCAAAAGGAAGAATAAGAGAAGGATGCCCACACTAAATTGATTCTCATAAGAATTTACAATAAAGGAAGATTTTTCTGAAAGACAAAATGATCACAAAGAGACAGAACCTCATCAAATATACATCCTTCTCTGAAAAGAAAATCTATGCCTTCCTAAGGGGGAAAAAAAACCCAAAAAACCAAAACCAAACAAACAAAAAACAATAACAAAAAAACTAATGCAAAATATAAAACTATTTAGCTGAATCAGGTGCTTCTCATAACTTAAAACAATTTCAAAATAGCAAACATAAGAGATAACATGGTTATCTCTTTCTGATACTTTTCGTCTCACTCCCATTTAAATAAAAAACAGAAAATGAAAATTATAAGCCCAACACTCCAATTGTATTATCAGAATATTGCAAGATATTTTAAATTTAAAGACATATGTTCAATCTCTTCTAAAAATAATACTTTCAGTCTTTCAAAAGAAATGTTGAAACCCAGACAAAATACATTAAAAAGGACCAGGGGAAAGAGAGGAAAATTAATCTGATGAAAACATGGAAGACAGCAAACATAGCCTGGACCAGTCAATGAGATCAGTGAGGTGAAAGACAATCTCATTACAAATCCCTAGTTCCCTATACGGATTTATGTCAGATTTGGACAGGTCGCTTAAATAAGTCATGCCTGAGTTCTCCACTCCTTAAATGAGAAAATAAATGCTTTCATTTCAGGTATTAAAAAAGTTAGGATAATATAATTAATACTGTGGAAGTACTTGGAAGCTACCGAGCTACGCAAAGTATTTCTCTCTTTAGGCATGCCATAGCAGCCCATCAGAATGCAATACAAATTACCTGCTGTGACAACAGGAGAATGGGGAATAAGGAACACAGAGCTGGGGACAAACTGCTACGGCAGTAAATATGACTAAATCAGTTAAATAAATAACAACAAAAAGAAGAAAATAGCATAAATCAGTAAGCAAAGTGAGCAGGGATCATGTAGAGATACATTAAAATTCCACTACCCACATCTTCCACCTCCTTCCTCCAAAATTGTCTTAAAGCACAGGCACACTGATGCTTCCAGTCATGAGGCAGACTAATGTATCTCATGACTACAGCCTACGTATGAAAACAAAAGCGAATAGCTGGACTTTACTTACTAGCATAGTACTTTAAGAGTAAAAGGCACTCCGATTTTTCTGAGAAATGGCATATTCAATTCCATAAATCACAGAAAGCAACAGTAGAATCAGTCTCATTTGTGCGTTAGCTTCTTTGTCCAGTGGTTTAGACTGATACACCTTTCAGTGCAGATGCAAAACCACCTGTTGGTGAATGATAAACAATTTGGGGTCTATTTCAAATAAATAACTGAATAAACAACCTGAGAGGCACAGTAGCAGGTAGCCTCAAGTTTACCTCTGGAGGACAGCTTAAGGCATGTTGCACATATTTCCTGGCTGTTATTTCAGAAACAAAGGACAAGGTCAAGATATAATTTCCCATCTGATTTCTAAAAGCCCCTCTATTACATTTTTGTTCCATACTAGGTTGAGGAAACTTAGTATTTCAAGAAAGAAAGTGATATTGCAGAGGCTTTACATGCATCGCTTTCCATAGGCAGTTTGAGACAGCGTCTCAGAAGTGTAGACCAAAAGAGATGATAAAAACTAAGAGTTATGTTCAAAAAAGAAAAAAAAGATCCTTGTCTGTTAGTGTACATTATACTGCAAAGATTAATACAGCCATGGTTTAAGAGTGACTGTCAGATTTCCACATAATGCTTTGGCCTACTTTCTGAAGAACTTTATCTGGCCACAGAGAGACTGAGATTTGAGCTGTCTTGATAATCTGACTCAGTATGGTTGCTCTCAGAGAGAAATACATAAACAGAATTAGCTTATTTACAGTCTGAAACAAACTGCAATCAAATTCAAAGTGAGAGATTTATTCATTACGACTGAGCTGCATTCACTTTCATTATATCTGAATTTACCTAATTGCTTGTATAATTCCATTGTTCGAAGATAAGTAGATTTAAAAGGTTGAAATATAAGCATCAAGAAAGCCAAAGATTTTTATGCTATAAATAAGAAAAATCCAATGGAGTGCTACATCAGACACAATTTTTCATATCACATTAGAAAATTGCTTTCATCTGTTGTTTAAAAAAAGAAAAGCTGTTAAGTTTGTTTCCTAATTATAGTTAGATAATGGAATAGATATTGGGGTATTTTTGCTTTTCATTGTTGTAGTCAACAAAGTATTTCCTTAGCAATGCTGTGCGTGTACCAGGGCAAATGAATAGCACAGAATACTGCTCAGGTTTTTGCTATCTGAAGCGCCACTCCCTTAATAAACTCCAGGCACAGTCTCAAGAAATGGTTGAAGCCAGTGCTTCTTTATTTGTGTTTTGCAGAAGAGTCAATTGATTGATAAAGATAGCAGGCCTGAAGAAATTAAAGGTACAACACAAATTTACTATTTACACTCCAGAAAGTTTTAAAGCGTTTAACATATCTCATGTTGTTATTTTATGCAGAAGTAAGAGTAATTGAAGTGTCAGTAGAAGAGGGGGCTCAGCTGATAAAGTGGCAGCATGAATAGAAACACAAATAAAAAATTAGAGGTTGCTAATATTCTGTTGGTTTCAGTGAACTCATTTGGATTTGTGATGGATTTCATGTCCATTTTAGGCCCTATTTTTCGTAAACAGTAAGTCTGGCCCCAGCTCTAACTCTGAATACAACCTATTGTGGTTATTTACTATATAGCCTATTCTTCTCCTCAAGAAAGCAAGAGTGAAGACACAAGTGAGTAGTCTTTTCACAGTTTAATTGAAGTAAATTCTCCTTAATTCAAGCCCTTTGTCACAGCTGCACTAATTAACTCCAGAAACACACTCAAAGAAGAAGTGGAAAAACCAATTTGGTTGGACGGAAGCTAAATACAAGTCTAAGTTTTCCCTGCTTTTCCTCTAAGCTGTCTCTTTCTCCTCCGCTGTCTCTGCACCCACTCTTGTTGGCCAGCCCAAAGGCATTTTTCAGTCCAGCTGTCAGTTTGTAGGACTAGGAAGAGTCACATTAACTTGTCAGCAATAGTTTCCACAGATTCCTCCAGCAACAGGTTTTAAATGCACAGACCCCATGAGTTACTATCCCTGAATATAACTGCACTTCTGTTAGGCTAATCTCTACTTCTATGATGTCACCATAATTGTTCTGACTTGGGGAATTTTCTTCCTCTTTGCCAAAGTAGAAACCATTAAGTACATTTGAATATTTTAAATTTTTCTTGCAACCCCCTATACACTTATATGTGTTATATAATCTGGGATACCTTTGATTGTCTTGCTCATCTCGGATGTAGTGATTCATTATGAGTACATAAGTTTATGTAAGTACATTGCTATGATACAGGCTGTAACTGGGGATGGCTGTTACCAGTCAGAGGCATCAGACTTGGTTGTGACTCCTTTTCATTAAACATTTCTGGGTTTTGCAGTTCAGAGCTTAATAAACTGCAAAGATCGATATTGCAGTCTACTGACTTCTACATTTTTTCAAAAGCTGCAATATATATAATTGAATTCAGAATAACTTTCTACTAATTCTATAGTTTGTAGCTATAACTAGGTTCTAGTCAAGTTAAGGCCTACAGTCTTCATTCATTCTTAAAACTAGGATATAATAAACAACCTAATGAAATACACATAATTGCCTTTATAAACTTAGTTCCTTATTAGTGAGAACTGGAGCCTCAGGCAAAGCATGCACTTGTCTGTACTCTTAATCCAAACTACAAGTCAAATACTTTAAACAATAAGTGGGACAAATCTAGCAAGGCCTAATAAAATCTCTGTAACAAAAACTGATTTGAAACCTTTTGCTGATATCTACTGCGTCCTAAGGTATCTCTACAGAATAACATAATTAATAAATCACATTGATTTCTTCTTAAAAGCTTATGGGCTTGTATTAACAGGAATTGTATAAATAGGTTCTCCCTCACATACTGTCTCTTTCACAAGTTGATTAACTTCTCTACACAGAACCCCCACTTGAATTTCTATTTCTTCTTTTCTGATTCTCACAGTTCCAGAAGTATCCCTTTCCTCCACTACTGAAGGTTAAAATATTCTTTTTAAAACTTGCTAATACAATGAATTGAGTTTTGACATTGCAAAAGGCCACACTTCCTGGAATTGAAGCTTTTTGGTTTTGCCTTTTACTTTCCAGGAAGGCAAATCATTACACTGACTCAACATCCAGTGCATTCACAGATTCCTTGCTCTCTCACATTAGCGATGTTCTCTCCTAAATGAAGGCACAAAAGCTCAGTGCTGGAAATGTCTACAAAGAAGACTCCCATAGAGGGGAAGTGGAGGGACAGGTACAGATCTCCTCACTCTTGTGACAGGACTCAAGGAGCAGGACTCAATGACCTTTGTGTGTCCCTTCTAACTCAGCTTATTCTATGATTCTGTGATTCTGTAACATGAACCTGAATGGGGTGAGGTTTGGTTAGGATATCAGGAGAGGTTTTCACTCAGAGGGTGGTTGGGCACTGAAACAGTGAGCCCGGTGCAGTGGTCACAGCCCTGAGACTGACAAAGCTCAGGAAATGTTTGGACAATGCTCTCAGACACATGGTAGGATTGTTGGGCTGTTCTGTGCAGGGCCAGGACCTGGACTCAGTGTTACTTGTGCATCCCTTCCAACTCAGCATATTATGTGATTCTGTGATATTTTCCGCTGCTGGGGGCAGGCTGTGTCAGGTCCCAGAGGTTTCTGAGCTGGGTTTCCCAGGTGCCCCATGGCCAAGTGCCCATTGCCCACCCTGTCTGAGCTGCAGCTCTGGGAATGCTGCCAGGGAAGGGGCTGGCAGACCTAGGCAGTTACTGCTGGACAAAGAGCATCCAGAAATACTGGGTTTCTGCAGGGCAGCAAACCCTCCCTATGTCTGGGGTTTTGATACCTGTCACTGTCACCACCCCAGCCCCACACAGGACTGTGCCCTGTAGGCCCAGCTCAACGTACATTAGGTCACCCTGGAGAGTATCCCACTCCCACTGCTCCCTGATGGTATCCTCCCAACCCAAGTATTCATCTTCTTTCTCCCTTTTACCCTCTCAGTATGCTGAGAAAACAGTGCAGTATTCAAAGGCTGTTACACATTTAGAGATTAGAAGCATTTCACAAGTCCCAGCTGTGGAGCCAAGCTCTCAGTTGTTGGGCAAGATGGAGGTTGTGGCAGTGGCAAGTAGAGTTGCCAGCCTGGCAGGAATTCAATGGTTTCTGTCAGATTGCAGAGGAGAGGAGAGGAGAGGAGAGGAGAGGAGAGGAGAGGAGAGGAGAGGAGAGGAGAGGAGAGGAGAGGAGAGGAGAGGAGAGGAGAGGAGAGGAGAGGAGAGGAGAGGAGAGGAGAGGAGAAGGAGAGGAGAGGAGAGGAGAGGGAGGAGAGGAGAGGAGAGGAGAGGAGAGGAGAGGAGAGGAGAGGAGAGGAGGGAGAGGAGAGGAGAGGAGAGGAGAGGAGAGGAGAGGAGAGAGAGGAGAGGAGATGAGAGGAGAGGGAGGAGAGGAGAGGAGAGGAGAGGAGAGGAGAGGAGAGGGAGGAGAGGAGAGAGAGGAGAGGAGAGGGAGAGGAGAGGAGAGGAGAGGAGAGGAGAGGAGAGGAGAGGAGAGGAGAGGAGAGGAGAGGAGAGGAGAGGAGAGGAGAGGAGAGGAGAGGAGAGGAGAGGAGAGGAGAGGGAGAGGAGAGAGGAGAGGAGAGGAGAGGAGAGGAGAGGAGAGGAGAGGAGAGGAGAGGAGAGGAGAGGAGAGGAGAGGATAGGAGAGGAGAGGAGAGGAGAGGAGAGGAGAGGAGAGGAGAGGAGAGGAGAGGAGAGGAGAGGAGAGGAGAGGAGAGGAGAGGAGAGGAGAGGAGAGGAGAGGAGAGGAGAGGAGAGATGGTTTCTTTGGAATGTGATGGTTTTCACTCTGGAGAGCCTCTGTTCAAATTGGGGCTCACAAGAAGAACAGTAATTATTTTCATAAATATGTTAAACAGGGTATTTCAGCCTCTAACTTATCTCCTCTCCACTGCTTGGCTACTGCTCCTTCCCTTAAAGGAAACTTCCATGCAACTGAAATTTTGGTCCCCTTGGAATAAGAATCCTGCTCACTGGTCTCTATTAGGTGAACGTACTAAATGAACTATTTCCTTTTACAGTAGCAGTATTGCTGGTTACTCCAGGTTCAGCTTGCTAACTTGATGAGTTTTATGTCATGACCACACTCTGCTCATGGGGAGAAATATCACTTAGAAAGGTATCTGTGTTGAACTTTTTATCCACAAGTCTGCCATGCTGTCACTGTGGGCTTTGAGGCTTTGGTTTAGCAGGTCCCAACAGGTCACCACACCTTTCACAGACACTGCCTTGGAGAGCACTGATGGTTTGTATCACGGTGCTATAAGTGCTACCAGTCAACCTGACTGAGCAAGTGGTGCAAAACATGTGGGTTTTTAATCCATGTAACTTTGCCATTCATATGCTAATACAGACCTAGATCAGTCAGACTGGTAGACTTACAAAGCCATGAAGACATGATGCAGGTACTCCTGGAGGAAGGACCTAACACTAATCCTGGAAGCAACTGTATTATCCTCTCACAGATGAGCAGCTATGTATGCCTAAAGACATAGAGAAAAACAGACTTATCCAGCAGAGTCATCTGGAATTTTAAATTACATCAGATTTAAGATAACAACAAAATGGGGACCTAAGCATTGATGTTCCCTGAAAAAGGTAGTGGCATGATCAAGCTACTTGTTATTCTAGGTCTTCCTTTTTTTCATAAAGGTTAAGGAAATTTTGGGTTTGTCCTGTTATGGAAAGAATGGTGCTTAAATGCATGGAATGGATTTTTCCAGTTAGGGTAAATACTTCCTCTGTCTAACTCTGCTGGATTCAACAAACTGTTGATATTCATAAAGGAAGTGCTTAATAGAAAGACATTAAACTGCTGAGGAGCTTAACAGGATCACATTTCTGCAACTGGACCCTCTTACTATTTAAAGAAACACAGTTCACGTCAAACAGCATCCCAAAAAAATAATCAGTTTAGTAGGCAACTTAGTTGTCAAAAACCCTGAGTAGAAAATGCAGCACAACTGAAATACTTCAGTGTCTTACTTACAATACTCAGTACTCCATTAGGGCTCATGAGAAATTTGCTGAGATTTCATCAGAGGTGGAATTTCACACAAGTCTTGCCCAAACCTAATCTTTTTCTAGATCATTGTTCAGTGTGCCCTGCTCCCTCTCGAATGAGTCTGGTTGTTTACTTGACGTTGAACCTCTTCTTCCTAAATGGTAATGAATAATTGCCCTGGAGACAGAGATTATTCAAGAAATGGAATCTAGTACAGAAAATGTAATGAGAGTCTGCAATGTCCCACGATGTTTGTAAAAGATGTTCTATAGCTAATTCTCTAAGCAAACCTCTCAGTTTATAAATTTAGAACATTCCCATTCCCTCAGAATGTGCATACATCAATTTCTTTGGAGAGCATGCTATTACTACAGCATGTATTCTGTGAGTTTTTAATTGAAAATGTAATAGAAGTTTTAATATTCTGAATGCATAAAAATCTCAACATTAAAATGCGATCAGTGACACTTACAAGCCTCTGGCCAAAACGCTGTAGTCACATCCCTTCCTATCTTCCTTTCCCTTAATTTCTTTTCTCTCTCTTACAATGTAATGTAAAGATAAGCTAATATTAATTTACAATGGAACATTTCTGTATTAGGGATCATTTGCATTCATTTGCTTGCCATGATTTGTGTTCATGTCTTCTTGCACTTTACGCCAATTGCCTTTATGGATTGTAGCTACACTGGAAAATGCATACAGTACAAAAGTGAGAGGTTTTTGGCATATTAAAGGCAAGTGATTCCTCCTGCAGTATCTATAGGTCAAAGGCAAGTAGGCAAAAGAGAGTGACATACAATTAAATTGGAGTCAGAGAGAGGGCAGTCAGAAACTACTGCAAATTTTGCCATGGGAGGTGAAACATATTCTTTAAACTATCATTAAGTAATTCCTTTCAAGCCCTTCCTACCGCATACTTAACAGTATGCACACCAAAAAAGAAGTATTCTTAATTATGTCTGTCATCTTTCCTTAGGTCAACTAGTTTTTAATTGTATCCTTAACATTTCCAGTAATTCTACTGCACCCTCCTTTTCTCAGGCTTTGTACGTTATAGCTTTTCTCCTTGTAAAAGTTTAAAAGTTCAGCAACAATTGCCTGCTGAATTACTTTAATTATTACCTTATGTCCCTTGGTTTTATGAAGTATCGACTTTCAATCAGAGGTTCAGTTATAATATGATTCTATAACATATTCCAAAGTGTAAAAAGAGGGTTAAAATAAGATCCTTTTCTAAGAATTTAAAAATTAGTTTATATTTTTGTGTTTGATCTTTCCTATTTTTCACCTTAAACAGAAGATATTTTTCTATTGGCTGCTGAAAGAATGTCAGTGTTAGAGACAAAGTCATGAACAAGGTGGGCGTTGCTCTCTTCTCCAAAGTAACAAGTGATAGGAAAAGAGGAAATGGCCTCAAGCTGCACCACCGAAGGTTTAGGTTGAATATTAGGAAAAATGTATTCGCTAAAAGGTTTGTCAAGATTTGTAACAGGCTGTCCAGGGAAGAGATGGAGTCACCATTCCTGGAGGCATTTAAAAGACAGGTAGATGTGGCACTGAAGGACATGATTTAACAATGGTCTTGTCAGCACTCAGCTAATAGGTGTTCTTGATGATCTTAAGGGGTCCTTTCCAATCTAAATAATTTGTGATACTATTCTATGGTTCTCTGAACCACTCAATGAGGGCAAAGCACAAGCAGTAGAGAAAAAATTCTTATCAGAAGGAAACATCAGCAGGATGTTAAAACCTGAATGCCTTTGGGAGCTGGTTGATATCACGCTACCAAACAAGGTTCTGAAGGTTCAGCTGTGTCACTTCAAGTTGCTGCTGCACCAGATTTTCTTCTCTGGTCCTGGTCAAAGACTACTATCCATCACCCAGCTGTGCCTGGTCCATTTCATGATTAACCTTAAAAGCTCTTGGCACTATTGGGATCTCTGGGGAGAACACGTTACAAGACTGAAGAGGTCAGAAATGCAGTAATCTAAGAGACGGGCAGGCATCTCTGCCATGGAAACCAGTTCTTTCCTGCTGCTCTGTGCCTGCCACAAGATTTTTGTGACAGATTTCACACTTTCTCATGACCCTCTAACTTAAGACGGCTTCCATGGTTTGCCTCTCTGAATGCATCTCTTGCAGGTTAGCAAGGAGAAAACCTGCAGAGCTTGTTAATCATCAACACTGTGCTGAATAAAAGGCACATTTTCATTAATATTTTACTTTAGTTTTATGTCTATCATATCCCATGGAGTGGGATGTCAGTATTTTCCAGATTAACCTAAATTCATTCATAGTCCCAAACAAGATTTGGATAGAAAATAAGATAAATTCAGTCTGATAAAATACAAAATCAAATAACTAATTGGCAGATTTAAAATAAAAAAAAGAAAGAAGAATTATAAATTTTGCCTTTTTAAAGTTATTTCCAGCATGTCTTCTATATTTAATTGAGTTAAGGACTGACAAGGACTGTTCTATATTCTTAGACCTGCATGCCATTTTTTCAGAAAAGTGACTTCCTCTGTAGTACAATTCCCAAATGGGAATCTTTAATTTAGAGAAATTTCCTTATGAACTCCCTCATACACTAAGACTTCTACTGTGCATGAAGCACCCTGGGGACTTCCTGTAACTTAGAGTATTCCTAATTTCTTTAATTAGATCACTAACTTATGTTCCTTTTATAAATGTAAAGCCATGGCATAGATTTTGCAGAGCAGAGAGATTTTTAAAATGCCATCTAAATCTTCAGAGGCCAAATATTGTTAGCACCCAACTGATTAGACATTCAGACATAAAAATAACCCTCTTTTTGATAAACATGCTGCTGAGGAAGAATTGTATCATGTCTGACTTCATCCAAGTTCAAGGCTTTTTTCTTTCCCATTTAACTTTAGAACCATTCAACTTTAGAAAAATTTCAAGGATAAGTGGAAAGATGACTTTTTGTTTACTGGTGATTGACTGACTACTTCAGATAATCAGACAGCGCTATGGTCTGTAGTGTTGGAACAGCTCTCTCACAGTAGGCAGGTCTCAAATGAAACACTGGAAAAGTATTTTTGAGGGATCACCATCACTGAGCTAAATCAAAGAACAGACAAGCCCTAGAAAGGTTTTACCAAGTAGCTGGGTGTTAGCACTGCCAGAGATGCAGATCTGGACCTCCCCTTAGCAGAGGCTGATTGCCAGCTAAGGGATGTCAATGTCTGGAAGGGTGTGGAATGTCTAGGAGATTAATTGAATCCAGAGCTTTGCAATCAAACTCGCTTTCTTTTCAGTTGTTATCAGCACCACTGAAAGGCCAAGTTACTTTCTCCACTGTGTTACCTACTGACTGCTCTTTCTAAAGAAAAAGTTTATGATGCAAATCTAGAACTTTAATAGTATAGATGCACTATCTGTATTTCAGGTTAGGAACAAACTAGATGATACACACAGATCAGACTGTAATCAGCAACTATTTTATACAGTTTTGAGAATTTTTTAATTTATTATACGAAGCCCATAATTTCCTCACCAAATAAGCGAGGGATGTGCACTAAGGTACAAGCTAAAGAACATACGTTCTGAGAACAGTTTTTACTTTAAGAGATCAAACCGTGGGTCAATTGGAAGTGGTTTTCACATAGACTTCATAAAGTGCCTTGTTAAGCTGCAATTTTTCCACAAGTTCCTTAAGTACATTTATGCTTACTAATGAAATCATACACTTTTTCACTGTAACAAGGTAGGGAATACATTTTCCTTTTGACCAGGATTGAACTTAAAATGTTAGTCCAACATATAATCCACCATGAGGTCCCTGGTTTCTTGTAGAAGAAATAGGTGTGACAGATATCATTGATATTTATGATTCTGCAGATCATGCTGGATAGCATTAATATAATGTTCAGTGGCTTTGATAGGATGAAATCTATAATTGTAACAAGGTGTTAAAAACTTGACCAGTTTAATTCCATCAGGAACCTGATGGAATGAAAAACAACTGAGGAAATACAGTTCTGAGTTGCATTTATCTTGCTATAAAGAGATATCTTCTATTATAACTTCATGTCTCTGAGGAGTGCCTACATATGTACTGGTTAATTTATCCTGGTAGAAGAAATTTTATTTTCATAGTATTTTGCAGCTTCAGAAAGTTAAAATTGAATTGAAGTAAAATGGAAAAATAGAATTGAAGTAAAATGGAAAATAATGGTCACAGTTACAGTTTCCTGCCTTGACAGGAAGGGATAGCAAATGATAGTAAGGTCTAAAATACTGCTGTAAGTGAAAAGAAATATGGAAATGCTGATATGACAACTTGTAACCACAATGTGAGCCAAGAGAAAATAATTTTATAATTTTTATTTGTTGCTAGGTAGCATACAAGCTCAAAAATTATTAAGCAAAATATTAGGAAGATATTTTGCATTAAAGGCATAATATTGGAGTCAGGTGCTGGAAACAGAGAAGCAAACTGTGTGTGGGAGAAGGCATACCTCCTCCCGCCATGCAAGGGAGGCTGAGAGCTGTAAAATGTCCACAGCCTTTGCAAACAGGGCCAAAAGGCCAAAAGGCCACAAGATAGAATCTAGGAAGGGGCTCTTTTCTGTCAAGTATAACTGGCAGATGCTGTACATGAAATAATGTGACATACACAGGGAGGTAAAGAGGACAGTGATCCATGGGGAGCAATTCTGCAACTATTCAGCCGCTACCCTGGCAGTGGAACAGAGAAAAACACAAAGTTGTTGACAACAAAATACAAGTAATTGCCATAATAGGGACAAAACAGAAAAAATAGAGTTCAATTTAGTTAATATACACTAAATATTATTGAAATTTCTGGCAAAGGACTTAAATCAAGCATCTTCCCATTGCAACAACCTTGCAAAATGGAAAAGAAGGTTAAAATTATGTTAGTATAATATTTGCAAACAGTGCTACACCACATCCACAAATACTGATTACAAAAAATGGAAAAGATGTGAATGTTGGGTTAAAACTTACACTCTCAGCAAACATATAAAATTGTATATAGGATGTATATGGCAATGCATTCGGGTGTCCACAGGCAATGGCATCAGCCAAGAAAGGATCAGATGAGAACTTACAAAAATAGTGCTACGTTCATGCACACATATAATTAACTACTTGATGAAGTTGTGACCCGAGTGAAATCAAAGTCTGCCAGACAAGCATCACATCAATATCTTTCAGAACATCTGTGGAAAAAAGAAAAGTATGATTAAATCTAGGGTTCTCCCATGCTACATAGCCAAAATCTCATTTTTGTCTAAAGATAGAAAGATAAGGTTCAAAAGCGCTCTTATGTCCTTCGTGGTCTCAGTTCTCCAGCTTCTTGTCTTCCCTTCATCCACTTTACAGGAAAGACTCAGTTTACCTATTTTTTAGCAAGAGTATGTCTCAGCCTAGAAAGAATTCAGTACATCTGGCAAGGCAAAGAAATATGAGAATTTCAGAAATGGATTTGGCAACATTTTGTTCTTATAAAGAAATGGGTTTTTCCTGACTGAGGTAAACTGAAAATAGATTTTTGGTATTTAGGACAGTATGGAAGATAATGCACAAAACAGACAAAAGCACAGCATTTTTGAACACATTATTTTTTTTCAAAATGTTCACTCACCATTAATTAGAGCTCAAGCTGTTGGCTTCCAATCTCGAGTTCAGACTCCTTCTCTCCCTTTGCCACCCACTGGGGCCTGTTATTCCCATTATAAACACCCATAAATCTCACCGAGTCTAATGGGCTTATTGCAGTCCTGCATATGCATCAAAGGGAGGATAAATGTCTCTACTTGTGCCTTCTGATACCCATAATTGTTTAGCAACATAATGAGATAATGTTTCTAAAACAGCAAAAAGCAGTGGGTGTTTTTCTATGCCCTTTAACATGATTTAGAGAGCTTTTCAGATGAAATCGTTCTAGATTTCAACTGTGGTTACTAGTTTTTGCAGGCAAAGTAAAGGCAAACCCATCTGAAGACAGTAGAGGTAGGAAATAAGGGAGAGCACGTAAGAACTTTCTCCCCATTCTGCTGAAGAACCACGAAAAAACATGCTCTGTCACCAATAAAGTGAGTGTATAAATGGATCAATGAATTTGAGAGGAAAAGTTACAGAAAAGGATGATCCAGAAAAGATTTTTTTCCCTCATGAAAAATGGACAAAAGGACTTGTTTCATTAGATTAGAAAAGTGAAGGATGAGGAGGAATAGGATTGCTGTCTTTAGACACAACAAGGAAATGAGCACAAGGGAGAGAAAATAACCATTTGAGCTAAAGGAGTACATTGGCACCAGAACAAATAGACATAAGCTGAACATGAATAAATTTAGATTTAATTTATAAATGGGCTCTGAGTCTTCCTACCTATCAGATTTGGAAAAGGTCTTTCATTGAAAATAATGCAGACAAAAAGAACTTGAATGCTTATAAGAAAAATGAGTAAGTTTTTGAAAGGGTTGAATAGCATAGTGCTGCAAGAGATTGATTTCATAACCTAGAAGCTTCTTCCCTAGCTTCTTTGTGTTCCTGTTGCTTCTCCTTTCTCTACTCACCATGAAGAGTTCACAAAATGAAAATATAAACCCAAAAAGCAAAATACCCCCCAAACAACTAGAACTTAGTGAGACATACATTGTTATGAGGGATAATGGCACCCCCTGTGCTGTAAAAGTGCTCTGACTTAATAACATTTCAACTTGACCTGAATATAAATATGAAAAAAACCCATAAAATGTGTAAGTCTTGGTAATTCTCTTGGTATCAATTGGCACTGTCTTATTCTCAGGCCATGACAAACATTGTCCTGCAAGCTGAAAAAAATACTTTAAGGGTCAGTAGCATCTGGCCCAGTGCTATTAAAACAGCAAGTGCATCTCTTTACACATTTATAAGCAGATCAAAAGAAGCAGAGCATTTTGGTGGCAGTAGTTCCACTTATTGGATGTCATCAAATTGCTGATATTTGCCATTTAAAAAACATGAAAATAATGACAGGAGTTAAAAGTGTTCTCTAAGTACTTAATGTTGGGTCTATGCTATAGCTGCTTGAAAAGACACAAATACCATTAAAACCCACCAACCGAACCTTTATAAATTGCTGCTGAGTGTAGAACAACGCTCAAGTTAATTGACTTTGCATTTCCAGCAAGCACTTTGCCAAGTAATTATTATTTATCTAACAATGGTTTCAATGCAAATTGATGGTGCATATTTGCTATTAATCTCAAGTCATTGCAAAATACAAACAACAATTACTTTCTGAAATTACCACAGAAAACAAAGAGAAAATATTTTTGTCACTCGTTTACACATTTAATTTATAAAAAAAAGAAACAAACAAAGAAACAACCCTAAATATTACTGTTTCTCAACCCCCACTGTCAAATTGCCATGTTTAAAAGTAATGAAGCTAAGCCAAATAAAATACTTTTATGTGTGTACCTTACCACCAAAGCAGATGCATCAAAGATCCATGTATGCTACAATATCTTAGTTTTCCCTCATGCTTTTCAGGAATAATCCTGGGAAAGCTGCCAGATCTCAGAATGTTGTACTTCCCAGACAAGAGGATCACCAGACCATGGAACACCAAACCTTATTTAGAGGAGACAAATACGTTTAGAATAAATATTAGTTGCTTCTCTATAGAGGATTACGTTTAAAATATCTGGGGGTAAGATTTAAAATACCATTGGGAATGATTGTTTCATATTACTAAAATGCTTGCTGGGAGACTACACTCTATAATCAGCACTTATCTCATTGGGTATAATCTTTCAACAGTAGTGAAGCTGAAATATAGAGATGGAGCTCTTGTCTACAGCCTTTGAGCTACTCCAGCTTTACAAATTATACTGATCCCCAACAAAACTCAGCTGTGATACATACTAGACGAGAACAAAATTCCAGTCTGAATTTAGATGGAGAGAGAATAATGACTTGGAATCAAAATTAACACTAAGGAGAGAAACCTCATCCTTAAAACAATGGTATAGGTAAGTAACTTCACTGTATTGAGATACTAGTTTTATAAAGACACCCCTAAAGTATGGAGACACATTCTGTAGCATTTTTAACAGATCAGTGACCTAAACAGAAATTCTTAGAACTTCTTTTGGTCCAGCCTAGGATATAGGAGCAGGAGGGTCAATGGTTAAACTCACACTGCTGTAAACACAGCTGCAGAGACTCAGAGGAAAGCAGTACCCAGAGATTCACCTGCACTCAGTACTGTGGGAGCACCCCTCCAAGGCTGGTACAGGTACCTGCTCATGCTGAAAAGAGCAGACCCACACTGACCCATTCAACCCTATGATTCTCTTTCAACTGTGCCTTGAGCAAATTCAGGGAATTACCCCAGTGAAAAACCTTTTCTTCATTTGTTTATTTTCTGCTTAGCCACCAGCTGTCTTCCTTCTCAGTGCACCTGCTCTGACCTCACTCATAGGTACACCAGTTACTACAAAACCTTCTTGCATAGCACAAGTTAAAGTTCAATCTTGCTCTTTCTGTGAATCATTTTTAAACAGCTTGTTTTGCCACTTTCAAGCTTTTGCTATGTTGGAACTTATATTTGTGTTTGAACTTATATATATATTTGAATTTATAACTTACCTTAGACCTTCCAGGAAAAAAATAAAGAAAAGAAGAAAGAACCTATCTCTTCTGTGTCAGCCTCTTTGCAACTCCAGCTGTCTGACCAAATAACTGCTTTTCCAATGGGCTGTTTTACCCTGAGTGATACCTTCATGTTACCTAGTCAGCAAAGATACAGATTCCTTTCAAAATGCAGCAGTCATCTCCAAAACCAAATCTGAAAAGTGAAATTATTGAGGGAGAGATAATATATATAGCAAAATCTAATCTAGGGATTTCAGTCCACTAGACAAATCCATTGAAGAAGGGAAACAAAAGGGCACTAAAGTCTTGAATAGTCATCTTTTTCTATCAATATATTTGTAATATAATATGTATTAGTGACACAGTTCATGCCTGGCATTACTCAGTTGAAGCAGCTTTGAATTTGACTTTTATACACAAAGATACAATTACACACAGTTATACACAGACCAGGCTGAATCCACCACTCCATGCAAAATAAATAGTAAGCATATAGAATAGGTATGCAAACGGAAACATTTTTCTGAGATAAAATAAACAAATTCAGCCATAGGAAACCAAAGCTCCATGTGTGGGGTTATTCCTAGTGCTGCACTGTTTGGTAAGAGAAGATATATTCTGCTACCATTGGTTGCATTGTTTTGCCAGATGAAATCCAACCATTCTCTGAAAAACCCAAGCAAACACAGGGCATGACATGCAAGATAGCAATGTAATATATGAATTCCATTAAACTTTTAACTAGCACTGGAGACAAGATATTGATTAAATTCCTGTTTTCTCCCTGAAACAACAGGACATATCTCAGTATTGGTACTTCATTAAAATTTCTGATGAGTTGGCTAATTGAACAACAAGAGGGGATAAGAGGATGCTTATCTCCCTTTCTCTTGTGTCTATACATGCAGGGTTGGATGTGGGCTGAGAAAATTCTGTTTGAAAGAATGCTTCCACAAACTGGAAATAATTTCTCTTTTCTTGGCTTTTCATGCTGTGCAGTATTTAGAAATTTCATCCTGGAAAAAGGTTGCTGTCATCTGGACATCTGGAAACCTTCAGACAACTGTGCTTTGATTCTTCAGCCAAACTCACTGCATGAAAAGCTTGGAAGAGAGGTTTGTTTACTTCTACAAGTTTACTTGTTTGTTTGTATTTCCTGAATGGCAAATGCATAGTACGAACACAGAGTGCTGGATGATCTCCTTGGTGTTAATATATACGGCTCCTCTTTATCTGCATGTTAACTAAAAGATTCAGTCCAGATGAACTTCTACTGTGCACACGCTGGATATATTTAAACAATGTGAAAGGAATTTTGATGTTGTAGGTGTTATGAATAGCATCATATCAAAGAAACATGCAAATTTTTACTGTTACAAAGACTAAACGATGAATGTAAGTTTTCCTTCTGCATTGAAATTAGTTTTGTGTCATACAAAATTAAGAGAATTATTTTAGAAAAAAATGGCATTATATATAAATATACGTAGGGATTTAAGCATTGTCTAAGTCCCTATAAGCTTGAAAAATCAGTTATACACTCACAGTGTTGGGATTTGAATTGGCCTATGCTGTAGCAAGGACTAAGTTTTAATCATAACATAATTGTTGCTGTTTCTGGGGTGATTTAATTCAATGTCAGCATTACAGAGATAGATTTGATTTGGACATTTAATTTTTTCAGGTTGGTCTCAGGAAGGTCTAAAAGACTGAGGACAAAAAGAAATGAGATTCTCTATCTGAACATATGTTTGCATTCTGTTTAGGGGTTTTTTTTACACGATTTCTAACATATTTTTATAAAGAGCTTAATGATGTAAGGCAGAAGCAGAGTGCTGAGCTGATATTTTGAATAACCCACTATGCTTTTCTTTCAGTGTTTCAGCTTTAGTCCCCTGAAGCACTGACCAGATTTCTGATTTGTTAATAGCAGAATTAAACCACAGGGATAATATCTGTGAAACAGGTGTTCAGATGTCCTTCTAAACTTCCAGAAACAGAGTACTATTCAATTTCTTAGGAATTACATATTTCCACAGCATAGTTGCTCTTGAAGCAATCTCTGTACTACACATAATATAAATAGTGTATCTCTCCTGAGCTTGTGATGAGCTGAGTGATCATCAGCTGTTTGTGAAACAGAAATCTCTGGACTGTACCCAAAGTAAGCCAAATCCTGTGCCTTGCTTCTAGCAGCAATTTTTTCATGCAGATATTATTTGGCAAATCCACAAATCTAAAATTAAACCTTATTTTTGCAAGTAGAGCTATTTTATGCTAAAATAAGCTGAAATTATGTTCGGTGATTATCCCTGGGTTTGTTTGGTTTTTTGTTTGTCTGTGAAATGCAGCCATTGGTTTAACGCATTTCCATTCCGCCTTCATTCTCAGGATGTGGTTAACAGTGATGGGCCAGCTGGCTAGCCCACAGTGAAAAATATCTGTACAGATTCAGAAGCAAGCCCCATTTTAACAGCTCCTGTACTGCTTCTACCAGTTTTAGAGGTTTCCACCAAGTCTTTCTCACCAGGGTACCCTGCCACATGCTCTACACATCTGTGTTTGCAAAAATTGGGCCAGTCTCTACAGACAGATACTCCTGCCTCCTGGTTTAGCACATCTCTCTCTAATATCAGGTTTCCTGGAGTAATCACCTGTGTCTGAGGGGAGCTATGGCAGATAGCCATAAACTCCTCTAAAGGAACAATGAGAAATAAGGACTGTGTGTTTTATAAAGCTCAGCATGATAACTCTCGGCAGATCTCATGTACTCCAAATAAATGTCATCCTCACCCCATGTTTCTCTTCCTTTTGGCCCAATGACATTAAATGGAGAAGTACAAGTTATACATATTTCCCATGACACGAAAAGTTTGTGAAGAGCTTGTACTATGGTCCAAAAACCCCATAAATCGTACTAACTCTGAGACAGACGTGTCATAAGGCATATATATTCGTGTGTTGGCTTCCTTTTCTTTAGAAATGTTTAGTGTTAACTGAATTCCAGCTAGTAAAGCTACTGTTCCTTTTGCGATGGTATCTACAAGTTCCAGAAAGATACGACTGCCACATGTAGGATGGGTGTTTCAAAATGTTTTATGTTGCCATGGTATGCCTTTATATATATAATGTGTGCATGTGTATACATATATTTATTTATTTATGCAAGCACACAAGTGTATACATTTAAACTATTCCTTGTCCATTTCATAAGAAACAGATTCCAAAAAAAACTCTTTTTTTTTTTTTTGCTTTCTTTCCCTCTGAAATATATCTAAGAGCAGAAAAGCATGGCCAGGAGTTCATCAAATTTGGGACCTGAAGGAGGAACGAATGCAGGAAAACTAAAGCCTTAAGAACTGTTGTGCTTACAGGAAGCAACCAGGTTGGAGATGTGAGTGCCCTTAGTGAGCATAGCTGTCATGATGCTACATGATAGCTGTCAACATAACCAGCCTTTTTCTAGAAGGCAATTTAGCTGTTTCTGCACAGAAATCAAGCTGCTTTCTGGGTTCAGATTTCATGATGTGTTCTCACCAGGACAAGTAAAGTGGACCAACCCTAAGTGCCTTTTACCATCATGAAGAAAGACTGCACACTCAAAAAGACTGTTTGTTGGGGTTTTTTCATCAGAAAGTCACTCCATGAAGCAGATGCTCTGATAATCTAAACCTCTTCAGCTGTTAAAAGTAATTCATGAAGACTTAGATTACAATGGCACAATTTGTATCCCTTTCCTATAGATCTGCATCACAGCAAAGTGGCGCGTCTGTAATAACTCTAATTCAACCTGTCACACAACTGTTTAACTTCATCTGGGTGATATATCCTGTACCTTAAAGGAATGATCCCAGCCTTTAAGATTCAAAAGATAAAATCAGATTTACCTGTTTTGTGATCCTTTGTATCACACTGTCCATGGAAGCTTAGAAATACACCAGAATGGTGCTCAGACTTCAGTCTGGTTTTATTCTACTTTGTGCACAGTTTTTTCTTTGAGTTTTGAGTGATATATGAAAGCCCATAAAATTGGACCAAAGATACACGTAAGTGGTATTCAGGTTTCATTTCTAAATGGGGACTTTGCCCTTCTGTGGACCTGACAAATGTACCTCTCTGCCAGCCATTTCCTCCGGTAAAGCTTTTAAAAGGGCTTTTACCAATCACTGCTGGCGTTCCTAGAAAAAAAAAAAAAAAAAAACTTCTCTGCAGCATGAAGGGAAGCACCTGAATGTTTCTGTGGCATCTGCCTGAAGGGATATGTCAAAGAAGAAATGTTCAAACAACAAGATTTATTAAAGTAAATGTCCAATATCTACCACAGAAAGCTTAACATCCCTTAACCACAAACCACTTGGGAATATTCCCCTATTCTCTTTCTCACTCTCTGTTCTAAATCTGGATTTATATGTAGAAGGAAGGGATGATGACTGAGGTCTGATACGACATTTATCTTTACAAGTGAGAAGACTAATAAATCATCGATGACATTACCACAAGTGAGTTCTGAGGTCTGCTCACAAGTGAGGATAAATGATATAACAGACCTAAGCCAGCATATATTACATGAAATGCCTAATAAGTCTCACTCTCAACATAGCTGGATTTGATGAAGATGACTGAACTTACATTGCATTTCAAATCCACCATCCAAGGAAAAAGAAATTAAATTTGCCAGCCAAATAAAATCACCACTGAAACAACCTTAGCACATTCCAGCCTTTTGCCATGCTACTGCTCTGCAGATCTACAAGGAGCCATGTGGTACTAAAAATCAATTAAAAATGCCATTACAAAACACAGTATCAACTCACTCTTCAGTGCATGGAACATACTTGACTTTCATGCCTTGGGCATTATCACGTGCTTACAAAGCCATGCCTGCATGTTCCTGAAATATGTACAACTAGCTTTTATCTCAGGCTTTACAAAGGATTGCCAAGTTTTCACAACGGGGGTGAAAACTTGGGGGCCTTCCATAGGGTTGGTGGTGGCAGCATGGTTGAAAAGCTGAGAGGTTTCAGAATTTCTAATTAGTTTAAAGGTACAATATTCCTCCTAGAAAGTGAGATCTACAATTGAGATATGCCAAAAGCACGTCTGAACCAGGGGCTGGCAGTGGATTTTTAGGGAGTGTATAATAATAAACTGGGCAAAGAGATGAATACTTCTTCTGGCTTTTTAGCAACTGATGGCTGAGAGGCTCCCTGGGCTGGATATAACATCTGGACTATCATGTTGAGAAGGGAGATGTTTAATTTGTATTACAGCATTTAAAAACCAAAGTAGAATACTAATCCTAGCTTATTCTGGAGATCCTACCAAAATTCTGCAGTGGAAAGAAGCTCATTTGCAGCTGAATTTTGTCTTGTGTGGAATTTGCATGCCTCAAAGCTAGTTTCTGAAAATTTGAGAGTGACAGAGTTGTAGGTCTATGAAGAGTAATGTTGCATAAATGTACATCTTAAGTCTTGTCCAGATGCATAAATCATCATGCCTTTACCCTTTATCACACAGTCCTGTTCAATTTACAGATATTAAAAGGTCTCCAAGTTTATTCTCAGGTTTTAATCTAAAAATCTCCTGGGGTAATATTCCACTTAGAAACAATTTCTCTGCAATAATATTGTATTTCACATTAATTCAGTGTACTTGTAATCAAGTGCCCTCAAGGTAGAAGATGGTCTGAGTGGAATAGTAACTAAAGAAAACTGTGCTTTTCATATTTCTTGTAATGTATTACAGTGTGGCCATGTTCAAAATTAGCAAGAATCCAGGTAAGTGCTAATCAAAGTATTCAGCAGCCTGCAAGGATAAGAACAGAAATTAAATAGCCTTATGAGTCTAGGAGTGTTATATTTATGAGTCTAGAATTTAGTTTTTTGTAAAAATAATCAGAAACTAAGATTAATGAAAACATTTCTCATTTGCTTTCCCAGAGCAGTTATAGAGGACTGAGTAAATGCGGTAAAAAATTGGAACAAAATTTAAACCAGTTGCAAACAACATTAGAAAAGATTCACCTGTTTTCATTACCAAGGTTAAGACATGAAATTATCTGGGAAAGAAGAAAGTAGCTAAGAATTCAAAGTAATAATTTTTATTGATATTTCTGATTTCTAATGTTATTAAGAATTTTTAAATTAAACTTTTCCTTTTGAGAGCATTTGAATAGTAGTACAAAAGCTCTGTCAGAGAGGAAGGGGAAAAAGAAGTTGTTGGTACACAGTCTGTCAGAGAGGAAGGGGAAAAAGAAGTTGTTGGTACACAGTTAACACTGGTTTGTGAAATCCTATGTAGTTTAGGCCAAGCATTAAAAATAAACTGAATCAATCAATAGTAACACCTCTAGATTTTTTTTTTCTTTCATACTCTTTAAGGCCTTAAATTGTGCTCAGGTTCTGGATTAAAATTTGAATTTTTAAAATAAATTTCACAGCAAAATATGTATATGGCAACCAAATCACTGAAAGAAAATAAATACCAAGATAATTCTTGCTAAAACATGAAAAATGAGCAATACTTAAAATTTAACTGGAAAATTGCTAAATTTCTTCAGCTGAGATTTTCTCTGTATGTATAAAGATGTGAATTAGCACATATTAGCATATATTACTGTTTCTGCTATTGAAAGTTTTTCTAAAACTTTCTGTTATGAAAACAACTTAGTTGATAAATAGCTCTTAGGATTTCTCTGGAAGAACTGCAAGAAAAGGAGAGGGTGTTCTGAAAATTGCAGTTGTTGTGAATGATAAAAGAAAAGACCCCATGAGAATTTGCAATATTTAAATAACAATTTATTTTTTTCCTTCATCTTCTGGCAAAAGTAAACAACAGTAAAAGTTCTACTAAATTCATTTCCACCCTTCCTCTTCTGGGATTGTGGCAATCACAGAGTTCACAACAGAAGAAAATAATGACTAAAAAAATATATTAGATAGTTTTCCTGACATGTTTAACTAAGTCATTAAATATAGAATTATAGAATATTATGAGTTGGAAGGGACCAAAAAGTATCGTCGAGTCCAACTCCTGTCTCTGTGCAGGACACCCCAACAATCACACCATGTTCCTGAGAGCATTGTCCAAACACTCCTTGAACTCTGTCAGGCTTGGTGCTGTGACCACTTCCCTGGGGAGCTGTTACACTGCCCAACCATTCTCTGGGTGAAGAACCTTTTCCTAATATCCAAACTAATCCTCCCCGACACAACTTCAGGCTATTGCCTTGGGCCCTGTCACTGGTCACCACAGAGAAGAGATCAGTGTCTGTCTGTCCTCTTCCCCCTTGTGAGGAAATTCTAACTGCAGTGAGGTCTTCCCTCAGTCTCCTCTGCTCCAGGCTGAACAGACCAAGTGCCCTCAGCTCCTCCTCATACGGCCCCTCAAGTGCTTTCATCGTATGCGCTGCCCTCCTTTGGACCCTCTCTAATAGCTTAATACCATTCTTACATTGTGGCACCCAAAACTTCACACAGTACTTGGGGTGAAGAGGAGCTTATTGATACTCCTGCAACAATCAACAGAGTGCCCTTGGGACTGAGGCTCACAATTTCCAGAGGGAAGAGGAAATATAAGCTTTACTCTTAATACTGAGATATTTCCTTCAATTTTCATAAAATTCCTTTATTTGGCTTTTGACTCTGCCAATCATGAGGCTTCCCAGAAAAAAAAAATAAAAAAAACCAAAAGAAAAAAAAAGAGGAAAACCACAAATTCTCTTTTGCTTTTAATGATTTGAGAACTGCTTTAGAAGAACAAGATGGAGATCACTTCTTTTATATGGCTGTAAAATATATGTGTTTCACTAATTAGGATTATATTTAACCTCCCTAGAGATATTTCTTGCACATTAGACTATTTCTCACTCTCTCTCCATTCCATTATTCTTTGTCTTACAGCTTTCTTTTATGGTACAATGTTTTGATAAACAGGTTTTTATTTAAGCCAAACTCAAGCTAATTACTCATCTAAATAATGTGTATTAAATGGAGAACAGAAAAAGAAAACAAGCAAATAACAATAAAAAAACCCAAACAGAGTCCTTTGAGAAAATGGAACTTAAATTAACTTTCTGCAGGATTTTTTATTTGCCACTTCATTCTTTCATCACGTATATATAGAACTGCTTTCCTACTGGAAGACTATGAGTATGAACCAGTTTTGATTTCACACACAAACACAGAGACACGGTTCTGAGTTTTAAAGTTTTCATGAATTTTACTCTTTAAAGAAGAATCATTTCATCTGGAAAGCCATTCTAGTGAGTCACCTAGCTCAGCTCAGCACAGTAGAGATATTGATTTGGTGGCTTACACACATCCTGGATGTGTGGTGTCTTGTCTAGCACTGAACAAACCACTGATGACAACTCTCAAACATGCCTTGGCAGGCTGTCCAACTGCTTATCTATAGTCATAGTCAGAAGCTCTTTTTCTCTCCTCCTAAACTTTACTTTTCACATACTAAAAGGAAAATGTATGCTTACATAAATTCAGTAGGATGGTAACATCTAATACTGAGTTAATATTATCAAGCAATTCCTTATATGGGAAACTGCAAGAAGGATGGAGAGGGACTGTGATTTTTTTCTGTCATTCTTCTGTCATTTTTCTGTCATTTTTGTGCTTTCTACAAGAGCATATAGTGACAGAACAAGGGGAAATGGCTTCAAACTGAGAGTGGGTTTAGATCAGATATTAGGAATAAATTCTTTACTGTGAGGGTGGTGAGGCCCTGGGACAGGTTGCCCAGAGAAGCTGTCAGTGCTCCATACCTGCAAGTGTTCAAGGTGGAGCTCTGAGCAACCTGGTCTAGTAGAAGCTGTCCCTGACCATGGCAGAGGGATTGGAACTAAATCATCTTTAAGGTCCCTTCCAACCCAGGCCATTCTGATTCTATAATCTTATAGACATACCTTTTTTCTTCAAACTAATATCTTGTAATAAAGCAGTTGAACAGTGAAGCACCATACATGTATTACACCCCTACTTTTGATACATATATTTGTAACATTTAGCCAACAGTTTTCACCAGTATCTCATAATTCAATGATTCAACTTTAATTCTCTTTCTTAGGGTTGCTTTAATATATGGACAAAATTTTTACCTTATACAGAAACACTTTGAAAGGAAGATATAGATAGACAGATAGATAAATAGATAGATAGACAGACAGACACAGTTTAGAATACAAGACATGATTTTTCTATTAATAACCCAAACTATCTGTGTCTGTGTACCAAGCTAAGCATTAATGGGCTCACTACCACCTGTTGAGACATCTGGTGAGCCTCTGCTGCCCAGGCTGATTTTGGCCAAGTGGGCAGGGAACAACCTCCACTGTCCCTTGGAAAGGGTTGGTTCTTGATGCTGCTGCATGTTAGTTGCCTGCATTTCTTGTCCCTACATTTTATAAGTGGTTTTCAAATAAGTTGTCATGTCAATGTTTTTTTTCTTTCAAGCCAATGAGCTGCTAACTATTGTTTTCTCAATTGTCTGTCTAGGTTTTAACTTGCCTTATGTTGTGTGGCTCTGACATACCTCCCTTCCAACAACAGTTGCTTAGTAAAACTGCGCCAAGGTCACAGAGTTGTGCTGCAACAAATCAAACCCTGCATAACAGGCAACTCAGTCCTTGGGCTGAAGGTTATAGAGTTGTCAGCCTTTTAAAGCAGATTGTCTCATTGTCTCATTCTCTTACATTTACCATATGTAAAAAATAACATGCCATCACTTGTCATATCCTGCACCGTCCCTATTATAACAAACTTCACAGGTTATGATTAACTTCTGTCTAGTGATTTCTCCTCTGTGAATCAGTTACATGATGCTTTTCTCTTTTGATACAAAACACATCCCTGGGAGGCTAACTTTTACTTCACCGGATTATTGCTACATCCACTGCCTTCAGGTCATAGCCCATAACTTGGAAAACATTGCCTGCTGCCAGAACAGCCCATACTGTCATAAATCGTGTTAAGAAAGAAAAGGAGACTAGACAAGATCAGGCCTCCCGAGTCCTAAGGACAAATTAGATGTTGAATCTGAAAAGCATTAGAAATGCAGTAAGGAAGCAAATATTTCCAAAGATCCATTGAAATTAAGCCATGAGCATGGAAGATTTTCACTGATTGTAGCTGGAGGGAAAGGTAGAGATGTTTTTACACCTAACCTATATAACTCCACTTGTGGCTAAGTGCTCAATTGAATTTCTTATTAACACAGTCTTTAGAAATCAATTAATCAGCATAAAAAGCAACCTTATTGTCTAGAACAACTTCAGTCTAGTGCTCTCCCCCACTTCTGGAAAAAAAAAATCCAATTGCCTCTTGCATACTCTATATTTGTTACAAGCTCCCATATACCTTTAAAAAATTCTACTTGGCATTTGAAATGTGGTCCTTTTAGAAAAAAACTCTTGGCGTTTGCAAACAAATGCAGTTATTTAATATCATTGTTATATATTTGTTAATATGTTGGAATCCAAGGCATGCCTCTGGCTGCCCTGGGAGGTCAGGAGCCCCGGCAAGGGGGTCCCGGACCCTGGCAAGAAGCCCAGAATGACACCGTCTTTGATCTCAGCCCATGGGAAAAATTGCCGACTCAGCGCGAGGCATTGCAAAACAAGAGAATGTGAAAATGAGTAGTGGTTTAGTATTTTACGAGGTAAAAAGTAGATTTTAGGATTTTTAATATGAGGATGAAGGGTCTAAGATGGAGGATTTTGGGCATTGCCCTGTTCTTCCTTTTCTTCTCCTTCTCCTCCATCTTCTCTTGTAGTGTTGGCATAAAATGATTGGTAGAATGAAAAAGAGGTAGAAATTACATGTCTAGAATAGGTGCAAATTAATTGGTATAGAATAGTAAACAATAAATACATTGTGAAGAATGGTTGGATCCTGAAAAGGGTACAAAAAGGACGGGACGGCCCAGGACCGGGCAGTTCCCGCTCGGTCTCGGCTGGCATCAGATGTGCGGCCGGAGCTGAGAGCTAGCTAGAGATAAGAAGAAATAAACAACCTGAAACAACGTCTGCAGGCGTTTCTCATCTGTTTGGGCTCAAGGTAAAGTGTCCCAGAGGTGAAGATAAGAACCAGCATTTGTGTGGAGTACCCAACTCCCACATTAATATTTGGTAATTTCATTTAAAAGATCACTTTTTGAGTTGCTTGTAATTTTGGCAAACCTACTCAGGCACATACCTTTTCTCTTACTGGATCTCATGCTCACACAGGTGTATCAGAAAATTTCACACAAAGAAGTTTAGCAATGTCATAGGAAAGGGGAACATGCTGTTTCACCTTCCATCCTCTCTGCAGCAGATATACCACCCATGTTTCTTAAATTTGGCATAACAAATTCCCAGTCTGTCAAGAATCCCATTGTGAGCTTTTGTCCTGTGCTCCAACACTTGCCGTTTCTGCCCCTTGGCTGGACCCTCCTGCAGGTCCCTGCCCCCTGAGCAGGAGTATCACACCTTGTCCCCAGGGCACACCACGCACAGAGACAGATTAGGGCGGGGGTTGGTGGGGTCAGAGGGAGGGAAGGGGAGAGGAGGGAGAAAGCGGGAAGCTGGCTGGGACAGAAAACACATGCTGAACTCCAACACTGATCTTTCTCTTTATCTGTAGTCCTCTGGCCTCTTTAGTTACATAATGGGTACCTGGAGATAATTCCAACATTTCTAAATTTACTCTTGTACTAAATTAGGATGAAAATCACAACCTCACTATAGTGTGGAGTGAAATATTCAGAAGCATTTAGACTCCTAAAGTTATCCCTAAAATGGAATTGTAGCGCAAGCTAACAGCATCCTGTATTCACCTGAGCTTATGCTAGTCACACAGGAACAAAGTAAACCATTTCAATATTGCTGGAACTGCATTTTCAACCAAAAATTGTTGTTGAACTGATTTAATATGTCCCTATATAGAGGATTAAAATTTCTTTCTATGAAAAGCTTTCAAATCTGCTGCCTTCAACCTATTGTATTTAATACGGCCTCTGGCTTCTTTCACTCAGGTTGCAAAGTCCTTCCTCTGGCAGAATTTCCCATTCGTGTGCTAGAAGGCTTTTTGCCAGCTGGATGTTAGCAGAGTACACAGAAAGGAACCAGCCAATTCCTTATAATATTTGCTCTAATCTTTATTCTCTCTTTCATATTACTTCTCTTCCTTCTGTTCTCTGCCTCCATGGAATTCTAAATCTTCATACAGGTCTCAGGTTGTTGATAATGTGGAGTTATTATAAAGCACAAAATCCCTGTTCCCTAGCCTCACTCTCCAAAGGAAAAGACTGACTTTAAAACTAAACACTTAAAAATCCCCAACCCCCCAAAAAACAAACAAAACCCACCTTAAACCGACAAATACACAAGAACTAGGGTTTGAGGATTTCTATTTTGATAGTCTGGATACATTTTACCTTTTTTTTTTTTTTGAGCTTTTAATTAAATTTAAAATTTTTAGCACTATCTAGAGAGTTCAGAAATTGCTGTCTCTCTTTTTACTCTCACTTCATGACTCAAGTTTTAAACAACTGTATCTTGGGGGAAAAACAACAGCATTGAACACTTTAAATCATGAAAATGTATGAAAGTTCACAAAATTGATCCATTTACTGTATTTTGGTTTTTTGTAAACATCTGTTGCTGTTGTCACTATCAAATATTTAACAGGTAGTGTCTTGCAAGCATTAGGAAAATAAGTAATATTAGCATCTTTTACATATTAGGAATGGTTCAGAAAAAGAAAAGTGGCTGAACATGAGCCAGGAATGTGCCCATGTGGGCAAGAAGCCAGTGGCACCTGGCCTGTATCAGCATTAGTGGGGCCAGCAAGACCATGGCTGTGCTTATCCCTCTGTACTGGGCACTGGTGAGGCCACAGCTCAAATCCTGCGTCCAGTTCTGGGCCCTTCATTGCAAGAAGGACATTGAGGGCCTGGAGCATGTGCAGAGAAGGGCAACAGAGCTGGGGAAGGGTCTGAAGCCTGATGAGGAGCAGAGCTGAGAGAACTGGGGGGCTCAGCCTGGAGGAAAGGAGGCTCAGGGGAGACCTGATCGCTTCGTACAACTGCCTGAACAGAGGGTGCAGCCAGGTGGGGATCAGTCTCTTCTCCCAATTAACAAGTGACTGGACAAGAGGAAATGCCCTCAAGTTGCGCAGCAGGAGGCTTAAATTGGATATTAGGAAACTGAAGGGGTGGTCAAACATTGGAACAGAATGTCCAGGGAGGTGCTGGAGTCACCATTCCTGGATGTGTTTCAAAGACATGTAGATGTTGCACTGAGGGATGTGTTCTAGTGGTGGCCTCATCAGTACTATGTCAATCACTGTACTCAACAATCCTAAAGGTCTTTTCCAACCTAAATGCTTTTCCGATTCTATGATTCTAGGAGATAATCCTTTATGAGGGCTGCAGCTGGGACCATCAGTGCAGGTGAAACTAGAAGAGAAATTCCTTATTGCCTATTCAGTCCCAGTGTGGTACCTGGAGGTATGTGTTGTGTCCTTCTCACAGGTCTGTCTCTAGCCCTGAGACTACTCCTGGCACTGGGAATCCAACACCAGGCACATCTACCCACTTATCTGTAATAAGTGGCCTGAACATGCCCAGGGAAGGGCAGATCCATCACACATAAACATAGAGCCCAATATTTCCACATCTGTGATAGAGGCTGTTTCTGAACACACAGTAAATCTGTCCTCTTGCACTTCCACACACAAATCTTATTACTTTCAATGTCCTCCAGTGATACTGGTACAAAGCAATAATTCTTGGAGGCCAGAACTAGCAGCCTGCAATGGGAAAAGGCCCTGTAGCATAGGCACTGTTTTCAAACGAGCTCAACTGGATCCACCTGAAAGTTTAGCCCTAGCACCTGTTGCTTTTCCAGCAGCATATAAGAAGGGTTTTATGAGCCAGTAGTGTGAACTGGATTTCTGGTGTGTGACTGAAAGAGAGCAGTACTTCTAAAGAGGAAAGAAGTTTGTGTGTCTGAGGAGGGAGGGGGAGAGAAAGATGTTAGTGAATACCATCCAGAGGGACTGCATAGATAAGGGCTGCTTATGCTTGAAAGAGCATATCTGAGGATAATAATATTTTTATAAAGTTGTATTGATGTTGGTCTTTTGTTTTTTAGGGGGTTGTTTTAATAAAATATTGTTACAAAAATGTTTTAAGACTTATGAAGGTCTTGAAGGGTTTTTTTTAGTTTTGAGAAAGATGTAAGTGGTAGCGTGAAGCTACTGTGAGTAGCTTCTCATGCCTTTTGTTGAACTCTGGATAAGGCAAGAAAAAATTGTGAGTTTTTTAATTTGTTTTTAGACTTGTGAGTGTCAATGTTTTATGATGCAGAAGCTATTCTGCATGACTTATTTAAAGTTATGAGAGAAGCCCTTGTCAGTTTTAGTTTTTCATATTAAGTACTGCTCCTCTCACGTTGTTTTATCTGCCTACCCTTCAGGAAAAAGAAAGAGAGTATAAAAATGAAAAACTACCACCCAAAATCTCCAGAACAATAATGCTGCTCTGTGTTCATTTATTTTTGAGTTCTTGATTAACTGTAAGTGTAAATTCCAATAAAAGTGTGAAATTGGACTTTTTTTTTTCTTATATGATGCTTTAAACAGTAATTTTCCCTCCTTGTTATCCTCCATTTTCCAAGGTACCCTTTCAGGCCTCCAGATGCTAGTTATTGTAAGATGTGAAATTATTGGAGTAGCTCTATTTGGAAAAGAAACTATTGAGATACCTGAATTTGATATTACGTGGACAATAACTAATTAGATAAGCATATTGAGAGTGGAAAAAACAGGTAATGAGAGAAGGTTTAGAAAGATGCATTTGCTGAAGCTAGTCACAAATGGTCATTAGTCTAAACAGTCCCATCTGGCAGAGATTTGTAGGTATTGCAGGAGAGATAGGTTTTAAGGAAGGATTTAATAGAGGATAAAGTGATATGATCTCCAGGATTATCAGTGACAGATGAAATAAATGTGGATTAAAAGTGGAAGGCAAGTTTAAGGGTTTTTTAACTCTATTCCTTTAAGTCCAAGATTTACATTGTGAGATAACCAATTTGTCTTTAGTAGTTTGAAAGGTTTTTCATGAGGAGTAGTAGGCTGCAGGGGTTTGTTGGTGGTCTGGAGACGCAAGTGAATGCTTTATCTGTGAAAAATTTGCCTGGTCAGGTGAAAAATCAAATTTCTGTGCATTAACAATATAAGTTCATGGTGAGTACTTGCCAGGCAAGCTCTTACCTCTGTGTAGGTGATGGGGTGTTGCAAGTGAGTAGTTTGGGTCACTTAAAGAATCACCATCAACAGTATTGTCAAAGGCAGATTTTGATAAAATTTGTGAAAGTGTGATAAGGCTCTATGGCAAGGCTCGCTGTTTTATTTACTGCATAGAGGAAAGATGCAAAGGAAAGTTGTCTCAAATTTACTGTAGACTGGAGAATGGGGATGCAAAGGATAAGGAAAACTTTCCCACTGTGTCCTGAGGTTCAGAATAGACACACTCACCACTCCTTGCTTTCTGAATTCCTGAAAGTGTCTAGATGTTGCTGGAATCCAGTCTTAGTCCCAAACCTGGTCAACAGTTATGTCTAAAGGACTTAACCAGCACTTAATCATTGATTAATTGAATGTCTAGAATGTAACTCAATAGGATATATTATAATTAAATCACTGTAGATTTGAAATAGCAATATTCATACTACACTTCCAAGAGTATTGGGATCAATTCATACACACACACACATATATATAATATAATGAATCTGTCAGAAATTCTCCTTGACTTCAGTGGAATACTCAAATTGAATGCCTTTGCATTTCTCAGTGGACAACAGGTTGAGCCTAGAGGAGTGGGGGTATTGGCCCAGGCCTTATTATCAGCTTTTGGTGATTTTCCTCTAAGTATTACAGACTTGAGAGGTGGTGATCTCTAAGAAGTGTCACACTCAGAGGGAGAGGCTGGCACAGCCTACTGCCATCCAGGAGAGCTTGAAGGGCCTCACCTAAGACTGCTATTAATAGAGCTCAAGGTGATTGACTTTAGTCATTAGTCAATTTTCACCCAGGCTGTAATCTGATTTGGTAACCACTGCAGTTTTTCAAAAGTCTGGTAACAACGACACTGTTCCACTCAGGTTATGATTAATGTAAGTGGTGTTCCAAGGCTGTCGGGGTGACTGATTATACCTTGTTCCCCACCTTAGTCAGCCAAGAGCTATCCCTGGTATGAACAATTCTGCTCCCACCTTAGCCATGCAAGGTATGGCCAAAGGGATGGTTCACTATACAATTGGAACTGTTTGCAAACTACCTTTACCAACTCTGCAAGAACTCAGATCTTGTTGGCTGGCATGTTTGTCTGTTCGACTGTCATTATACTTTTATAACAAAATATCAACCATCTTGGCAAAGGAATGTTTCAACAGTGTTCTGTTCACTCTAGTTTGTTTTTCCTTTTTACCTCTTTTAACTTATCCCCAGCTGAAAACCAAGCCCCACCCAAGACGCTTGCTCACTCCCCTGCAGTGGGAAGGTAAAAGAGGGAAAACGTTGAGATCAAGACAGTTTAATAGGAAACGTGAAATCTGTACATAAAAGCAAAACAAAACAAGGAATTCCTTCACTGCTTCCTGTGGGCAGGAGGGTGTTCAACCATCCCCAGGAAAGCAGGGCTTCATCACATGTAATGGTGACGTGGGAAGACAAATGCCATCACTCTGACTGTTCCACCTTCATTCCACAGCTTCTAGCTTCTATCTTCTTCTTTCCACAGCTTTTATATGCTGAGCATGACACCACATGTTATGGAATATCCCCGTGATCACTTGTGATCAGCTGTCCCAGCTGTGTCTCCTCCCTGTTCCTTGTGCACTCCCAGCCCCTCACTGGTGGAATAGTCTGAGAAGTCTCTGGGAAGCAGAGTCTGAGAAGCAGAATAGATCTTGACTCTGTGTAAGCACAGCTCAGCAATAAGAAAAAACACTTTTCAGCACAAAGCCAGAACACAGACCCTTACTAGATACTGTTATGAAAATTAAATCTATCCCAGATGCAACCAGCATGAAACTCAATTCTTCATTCTCTTCTTTGGATTTGTAATGAATTAATCATCTAGAAGGTAGATCTGAATAGAAATATTTATATCATAGTAAAGTCAGAAAATCCCCTCTAAGATGGTATTGTTTGAAACCCTGTATGTCTGGATACTGGTCCAGTAGACAGCTGTCTTTATGTTCTAATACCCAATATCTCCTATTCATGTATAAACTTAAAAGCAAGGTACTGGTGTTTTGGGTTTTTTCTTTGCCCTCCTTGAGAACACAGACTGTGCAGTCCTTCCATAAGAGTCTTGTAGAGTTACATTTTCTCCAGAATTAGTTGCAGAACACTGCGGGAGTAGCTTCTACCGAAGTAGATTTTTGGATTAAAAAAAAAAAAAAGGGGCAATAAAAGCATTCTTCAGAATAGACTACAGAATTGAATGGTGTGCTTGAGGTGATACCATTAAAAAGTCCAGCATGCTAAGGAGATTTTTGAAAAGTGCTTAAGGGTAAAAATGTCTACAATGAAAACCTGGATAATCCAAAAATATTCTGATTTCTCCCTTTATGTGTATGAACTGCAACAATTAGTTTGCTTTGGGCAACTTATATGCAAAAGAAGAGGAAACTGCATAACCAGAGCTGCTGGAAGTAGGGAGGGAGCAGGGAGGGGTGGGTGGGTAAGGCAGCAAGGGAACTATTTTTAAAGGAAAGCTGATATTTTCTAATAGTGGAACCCTGCCTGGCAGCACCATGTTCGCTGCTGTTCCCTTTGGCTTCCATTTTTAGTGGTTCTATATCTGTGGTGCATCTCTTCTGCAGTTCTGCTATCTGTCCCTTTAGACATCCTTCTTGCAAGAAATTTCTGCAATTATCATGTAGTTGTGACCACAAAAGACAGGTTAAATACTAGAGAAAGAGCAGGTAATGTATATCTGAAACGTAGCTGAAATAAAGATCACAGCTGGGGAAATGTCATCAAGAGTTTCTGACAATACACAAAATGCTTCTGTATAGGAATTGCAAACCATTCTCTGTTGTACTCTAATCAAAGAAACTGCACTCTGCAGCTTCATAGCTCTGTGAAACAGCTTTTGAAATTCTACATCTTTTTAGTGAGTTTTAAGGGAATTATGCCTGCTTAGTCAAGGTGAAGTAGTGAATGAAGCTAAATATTAGTAACCTTTTTTTGTATATGCTGTGAAGTAAAACTGGTACTAGCTGTAGCTATGCAACACTCATGAGGGTATGTGTACATATACCCTGGTGTGGGTGTGTTATAAAAATGGCCATTAAATAGTGTATTAACCTAAACTAAACTGTGCTTTTACTGGTTGGAGAGCGAAAACTCTATTATTAAGGGGCTTTGATCTTCACATAAACAATTGGAATATTTTCATTCACTAACAGGGATCCTAGATTTTCTCAGAATGGAAAGGACTTCAAAAGATCCTCTGGACCAAACTTCTGTAGGAAAGGCAGCCTAGATCAAATTATCTAGCACCTTGTCTATTCACATCTTGAAAACATGCAGTGATGAGACTCCACTGTATCCCAGGGGAGGTTATTCCAGCGACTGAGTGTTCTTTCTGTAAAAAGAAATTTCTTTCCTATTCTGAGATAAAACCTCATCTTGTGTTTGTTGTCCTTTACATTTCCATGTAGCTCCCTGTGATAAGAAAGCCTCTGTCCTTTTTGTAGCTGCCTTTTAAGTATTGAAATACTGTGATGAGGTTTTTCTTCTGCCTCAGCTTTTCCTTCCCCAGGGAAGGAAGTCTTAACTTCTTCAGCTTTTACTCATAGGGGCTGCTCCCAGATCTTTGAGCATCAAAAGAATGCTTGACTGGAATGGGATTATTGACAATGCTCAAGATTACTACTTTAAAATATTTATATTTCTGTTTAACGCCTCAAAGATCATGGTAAAGTAAAATCCCCAAGAACTGAAAAATGAAAATTAACTGGAAGTCCAGGTTTACTTCTAGACACTTGAACTGTTACATTTGATGTTGTTAACCTTGTTTACACACAGGATATATCTGAAATTTCCCCTTTTAGAAAGGGGGTTTCTGGGTTACTTGTGTGACAGCAGAAACTTTCACTTTAAGAGATATCAGAGGAGCAATGATTCCATTACAGATTGTGTAAATACTAGAGATTTAGCACAGAATAAAATAAGAAATGTCTGAACTTCAATCTTGAAGACCAGTCTTGGTTTCTATAAACTGCGTATTGTTACAGTTACTTTCTAGAATCTCCTATTTTGTCTGTATGGTGTCTCTTTTCCTTTAAATGTAGTGATCTGAAGTATTGAACTTGTACTAACAAGATAAATTTTGAACAGTAGCTCTTCCTGTGAAAAGAATTGACGGGGTGTACAGTCTTGTCAGGTGGACTGGAGCTTCTCAAGCTTTTGAACATCATCAGTCTTATAGCTTCAAGCATCAGGAATGCTCCTCTAATCCGAAACAGCTTTAATTTTTTACCCTGTTTCTTTGAGAAAAGAAGTCTCTAACTGTCTGTCTTTCTGGCTGTGAATCAGTCTTAAGATACTTTTGACTGAGCTAGCAAATTCCAAACAAATTTGACAGGAGTGTAGAAGCATCAAGTACTCTTCTCCAAGTTTTCTGACAAGAGGTGAACAGATGGTAGAAAGAGCACCTGTTTAGCGCTGTCAAGGAGGAGACAGTTATGACCTGAAGTTTATGCTTTACTAAATGTTGTGGAACACAAACTGAAGATCAGCTTTGTTACTTTTTTTTCCTAGTTTCATCACTTACTAGAAATCACAAAACAAAGGCTTTTGGTTTTCTTTGAGTTTTGTGTGCGTATGTGTGTGTGTGTTGTTTTGGTTGGTTGGTTGGTTGGTTGGTTGGTTGGTTGGTTGGTTGGATTTTTTTGGTGGTTTTTTGTTTTTTCTTTGAAGCACTTGTAAATTCTTTGTCAGATGCTGCATAACTGTGAGAGCGTGATCACATTTTCTGCACAGCAGCAGACCTGCCACATTCTGGAAGAGAAGTGGTGGACAGGTTTGCCCACATTGCTTTCCTCTGATAAACTGTGTAAAAATAAATGGAGAGTCATGCTCAGTGTCAGGCGTGATGCGTGGTGTTTTATGAAATCCTACTCTTCCAGTTACCCCATCTCTGGATTGTGTTATACAACAGAGCTCCAGCTTTCCTTTAAGGAAATCAAATCACACTAGGAAAGGTGAACTCCCAGGTCTAGTATTGCATGTTTGGTTTGGAAGAGCAGCCAGGCTTTTGTAGCTCTCTTGTAATGCAAGTGGAGTCAAAATGTCCCTGAAATATTGATAGTTACGTGATAATACAATTTACTTTTTGAGGCAAATAACCCAGTATCTGAAAAATAGATGCCCTCTCCAAGTTGTTCCAAGCTTCCCTTAGATCTCTCTATGTCAAGGAAGGAAGATAATCAGCTCAAGACAAGGAGGAACCTAAGTAACCTGCTTCAAGTAAATCATTTTCTCTAACTATCCAATTAACTTTGACAGCTAATTTTAGGAGATTTAAGTCTCCTCCTGCTTGTCTGACAATTTTACTGAAGGTTTAGCAGGTATTTTATAAACCTCTGAAAAATCTAGTTGGAAAAAACCCCCAAGAGTCTGTGCTAGCCTTTCAAGGGCACTGCTCTAAAGGAGTATATCTGTAACACATGGGATTTGAAGGCTGTTTCTGTGTTGTGCAGGCATAATCATAGTTCTGTCCTGGATTGTCTTTAAGCTGTGTGGCTGGGGTGGTGCTCTGAAAGGTGATGAGGCGAGAAGTCGGCTTTTTATTCTCCCACTCTACTGCTCTGCTCATTATCAGTTTCCAGCTTTTTTATGTACCTGTGTTAGCTCTTTTCAGAGTTCATTTGCAGTGACTGTCATATTGGGAAAAGTAGTGCTTGCTGCCCAGCTTTTGTGCTTCAGCACAGGCTGCTGTAGTGTGTGTTTGTACTGGTAACTCTGCAGTGACTGGAGGTGCCAAGGGGAGGAAAGGACACTTAGTGGTATAAACCCTTAAGTTCTAATCCTTCCTAAATTCTTATTTCCTTGACAAACAGCAAGTAAAACTTAAAATAGGTTTGAAGTCTACTGCATCCTGTCCAACCTCTGGATGGAAACACCAGGATGTCTAGCAAGGTTAATAGAAGTGAGTATACCTCATTACTCACTGAGTGGGCATCATGGTTTCTTCTCTCTTCAGAAGCAGTTTGCTTCTTATTCTGCTCATAGGATCTAAAGCTGGAAATAGTACCAAGCCAAAGAACATTTCTGACTCCAGGGACTTTTCAGGCAAGGCACTAGGGTTATATAGGAGCACTGTGCTTCTAAGGGTTTTCTGCTTTGAAGTGTTCTGTCCTTGGTGCCACATGAGGACTCAGTGTGGATCTGAACTGTTCCTGGCATCTTTTTCTAAGGCTCCTTAAGGGAAGCTGGGAAGTGCATCTATGTACTTTGTCATTATAGTGTAGCTCATTGCTTTTTCATGGAGGCAAAGGCAAAGACAGAGGTGAAGAAAGCTGCAGAATCATTGTGTCTGCTGAAAACCTGCAGCTATACCTGTGGGTGAGACAGCAGGTGATCTCTTAAAAGCAACATCTTTCTGTGCTCTGTTGCTGATCTGGTCTTTTATGTAGTGGAGGTAAAAAAGCAGTAGCTAACAAGGATAGATGTGCAGTCTGAGGTAGGCACCTGCAATGCTTCATCCTCAGTTCTGCATTCCCAGAGCACTCGGCTGTCATCAACAGATGCTTTTTACCAGAGTGCAGCTTCCTGTTGGGTAGGGAATATGAGAGTTGGTAGAGGGGAGTGTGGAGGTCTGAGAAGAAATGAATAAAAGCTGTGCCTCTGCAAAAGAAGGGAAGAAAATGGAAAATGTAGTAATTGAAAAAGACAAAAGGAAGGGAAAATGAGAAACTGTCCCCCTTCAGCCAATACAGAATAAAATTCTAAGAGAGGTCCAGCAGTCAAGAGCAACTCTCCTCAAAAAGCAATGAACTACAATGTTAAGATCTGGGATAAGGGTAATCCAAGCTCTGTAAAACTCTTTATATACATGAATTAAATCTGTGGTCATCTGCATAATGTCAGCAAGGATTCTGGAATAAGGCCTTAGAAGAAGTATCTAACTTGGGGAAAATTTAAATGTTTGAAGCCACAGTGGAACAGCTTTAGCAGCAGTACTTGCACATGGGATTTTTTATTACTGTAATTTTAATAGTTTGGGGTTAGGTTGGTGACATTCTCTTGCTGCCTGCTCCAAGGCCTACATATCATTGCCTCTTTCCGCTGTCAGTTCTAACGTGGGATCCGGAATAAAGAGTTAAAGGAACAGGACTAGCCTCCATGCTTGCCAGCAACCTAATAAAGTATTGAGTAGAGAAGGAAGTGGTTGAAACAGTAGAATACCTGTAGGAGCAAAACTAGATAAAAGGACATCAAATTAACCTCAAAGCACACTTCACTGGAGAGTGGATTTTCTGAAGAATATAAAATTAGCCTGTACAGTTGGCTTCTGGAGAAGACTGCTTAGCTGCAGAGCTCAATTCTAATGCACAATAGAGAGGAGGGGAAGAGGACAAAGACCTCAAGCAGAGGGCCAGAAGAAGGATAAGCTGATGAGAGAATATTGCTTTGAAGAAGTAGGTTAGCAAAAGGACATTGTCAACCTTTCAGTATGCTACAATTTTGCCGCATTTCACACCCCCCATGCAGATTGTGCTAAAGCCTTTACAGAAATAGAAGTCTGCAGCATGTCCTGTATCATGCACCCTCACTCTTCTGAGGGAAGTGTGACTTGGGGTCACAGTCCTTGCTGGCATCAGCAGATTCAGCTTGCCTGGAGTCAGTGGAGCTGAACACCTACTCTTGGCAGTAGTAGTTTGTCCTTGTAGTTTTTTTGGGGTTTTTTTAATAACAGAAAACCAACAATTAACAGTGCTACTATTGACAATATATACCCAATAAGGGTTTTAATACAACATGTAACAATCTGGATTATGTTATCCACTTATCTTTGTTATGTAGATTATGTTTATCATTTGAGATGGAGTAATATACTTAAGACAAAGAAAGCTACTTCTTTTTCTTCTCTCAGAAAATACATTTATATATGCAGTGGAAGAAGAGGTTTGCTTTTCTTCTGGGTAGAATAAACTTTTTTTTTTTGTCTGAATGAATCATTTTCATCTTCATGTTCCTGCGATTTCAGCTCTGCAGACGCATGATTCCTGTGGATGGTAACAGGGATTATCTAGTGATTATTGCACAGAGGTGCATGCATAGAATATTTCAATAGTATTATGTTAAGTACAGATGCTGCAGAAGCACAGCTTCTTGCCTTATTATTTTCCTCCTTCCTTTCCTTTCTTAATTCCAAGCTATTGTCTGTGTTGGGCTTGCTAGTGGCTGCTTGCCAGAGTAGGATGGGGCGTGGGCAATAGCCACAGAGAATAAAATTCTAAAGTAGCTGAGACATAATCACCTCTCATATCTAATGTTGGCTGTCCCAGGCCTTTGATGACTGTACCCCCAATGGCAAAAGTCAATGATTCTAGAATGTTTGGGGCTGTCATGGGTTTGGAATATATAGGTCTGTGGATTTTTGCAACAGGTAACAGAGGGATGTATTTCTTGGAAAACAGTGCTTCTGACACTCTCTTCTGTTCTGTTGCTCTGAACAAATTTTACTGTGTTTATTTAAAGACAGGTGACACTAACTTAACCTTGGTCTCAGAGATGCTGTTCACTAATTACTTCTTGGCAGTGCAGTCAGTGATGATACATCTCAAGGATAGGACAAAATTCAATTTTGTATAAACAAGAAAATAAGTTCTCGGAACAAGGAGGAGGTGACACAGGGTTTTTGGGGCACAAAGAAGAGGAGATGTCTAGGAGGAAACCGTGAGACATGGGCAGCTGGAATTCTGGAGGCTGTGCATTGAAAATTAAGCAGGAAGGGGTTAGTGGAGATGTCACTGTAAGGGGGGGAAGATAGGAAGAGAGATGAGTGAAGCTTGAAATGGGCAAAGCAACTTTAGGGGAGAGTAATAAGCAGTTCTGACTGCACAGCCTTTAGAGAATCAGGCTGCTGGGTTTCTTCCCCATCCTGGACAATTTTCTGCTTATCCTGGATCCTGCTCTGTGGCAAAGGAGGCATAGACATAAACCTATGGTACAAGGTCTGTGCAATTTATCATAATGAACTGCAGATATCTTGAAGGTGCCACAAGAAGTTTTCATCTGAAACTGATGAGTTCAGAAACATCACAAGAAACATCTGAAACTTATGTTGAGACAGAGTCTGGAAAATAAAAAACCCTGCATGAAGGGAAATCACCAATAGATACTGTAATTCAGAGTAGGTAATCTGCAGGATTTGTATTCCAAAATGAGTATTTATCTAGTTCTTAAGAATATCAAGGGGGAGGAGGGGGAACCAAACAAGATATGGTCTGTCTGCATTTAATGAGCAAAAAAGGGAAAATAACCAAATTTTTTTCTTGCTTTCTCTGTTATCGAGAGACTTAGGATGTTTTCCTTCTAAAAGAGAAGGTGATATGTAAAAAAAAGGTCTGAATAAAATGATGTGCAAATAGAAAAAAACAAAAAAAAATCAAAGAATAAAAATATATTTCAGTAAAATGTTGGAGAACTAGACATGGCAAGCACTTATTACTCCAAAATTTACTTAAATGTCTGAATTATTTGAATACTCAATTATCTATCAAGATAATTTGATGTATACAAAACTATATACACTTCTTGCCCTCTCTTACCTCATGTTTTTGACAAAGCAGTTATTTTAAGAGAGGTCAAAATTATGGACAGTTTCCATGTTGTGGTGTCTGCAAGTCCAGTAGCATGACATTTTTTTCCACAAGTGGTAAATATACAATGTGTTCAGATTATAAAAATTCTACACTGCATTTTTAATTGTGCTGGGAAAGCCAAGAAAATTCTGAGCAATTTGCCTTGATTTCATATTGCGTAAGCTAACTGAAACAATTAATTCACATCTGCATCACAATGAGGTCTGGCAACAGAGATAGGCAGATGATTTAAAGTTAGAAAAAGAGGCTGAAGCTCCAGTGCCATGCTGCCAAGTCTCAGATCAAGTCATAGCTCCTTCTAGCAATTTAACTTCTGGGAAGGTAGAGGGAATGTTGCACTATCGGACACGAAAGGAACACGCAGACTCAAGCAGCAAGTCAGGACCACCAAGCAGGGCAAGGGCCAAAAGGGCAAGAGAGCCCAAAAAGCCCTGCCCTTCTTTATTCTCTGATTTTATATCTTTCTTAAAGCAACCATACATTGGTAGATGAAGGTTACATCTCTGCAATTCTACAGGATAGTGACATAGTCAATCATCTTTCTCCGCCTTAGGAGAAAGGAATGAAAAACAATCCAGTAGTTCAAAACAATCTAGGCCGGTTACAAAAACAAGGACTATGTTTATAGAAAAAGCATGAGGAATTCTACTACAGAAGTAAAAACATAGAACACTGCAAAAACCAGGGCGACAGAGGGAAGGATTTGTTCTGACCTCTCTGGCTGTAAAGTATGAAGGATGTCTCAGTCTGCATGAGCTATGATGGGTCCCTGTTGTGGTCAGTGAACAGGCCTTCATGCGGAGGCTCATCTCAGCTTCTTTTAGTATCTTCATCTGAAAATATGCGAGTCATGCCCATGATACTCCTGTTTCTCTTCCCTGGCTATAAACCCTGTTGGTTTGCGCCACAGATCTCTAGGTGTGAGTAAAGGAACTGTCAGGACGATGACTCCTACACTGTCATGGTCTAACTGGGCATCAGAAACTGTGACTTGCCTGAGATTTGTCAGCAGGTCAAAGCTGGAGCTGCTGATGCTGCTTAGGTTAGGGTGTTTCTTGTCTGCAAATTATGGTGGATAAATCCCACAATGACATGAGCATGGATGAATTCTCCCCTTCTCACATGATGTTTGATGCATAAACAGTGGTTTCTGTGTGCTACTGTAGACCTTTTATTTTGCTGTCAGCTAATGGTCATAGACTTATAAAGAATGGACTTGGCTTTAAAAAAAAGACCCTGCAAACAACACAACAAATCCCCCAACCAAACACACCAAACTGTAATATTTCCTGAACAAATCACAAAGTGCAGAAATTACCACAGCAGATATAATAAACCATATTTTCAAAGTTATGTTGATGGAGTTGAAGTATCCTTAACGTCTAACACCATCGATGTGCACATGTACAGTAAACACTTGCATTTGTAAATTAAACTGCCATAAATATCAGCACAATATATGAATATCTAGAAGAAATATGTTTCCATTTTGTTTGAATTTTTTAATGAATCCATTTGGGAGAGCGGAGGGATCATTCTCTTAAGCTTTAACACTTGTTATTCTGGAATGGTAATCTGTGTTCAAACTGTCTGAAAAAGTAAACAGCGAGTACAGGTACCTGTATCAAAGTGGAAAAACTTGACAAGTGTGCTTCAGGGGCTTTTTTCCAAGTTATGTAAATCAGAGTTAAGACTTATTTACTTCAATAGGATAAAATTAGTAATTTGCAAATCATCATCATTATTGCTGTAGAGTAGGAGAGGGATATAGTGTTAATGACATTCACAGCTTGTCATAAATTGAGAAGAATTGGTAGTGCCAACTGAGAAGATAACAAAGAAGCAAACAGAAATAGAAGCCAAGGTACTTAAATGTAAGCTGAAAGGAGGCAAGAGATGAAAAATGTGCTCTAATAGAATGCAGACTGGTGGTGGACAGTAAAGTTGGATGAATACTGAAAGTACTAATTCTTAAATAATTGCCCCTTAAGGAAATGTCAGCACTTGCAGCTGGTAAACTATTTAGATGGTTCAAACGACTAACAGATTAGAAATGTATTTGTCTTATGCTGTAGCCACTAAAAAAATGGACAGAAGTCTCATTATGGAGACTGCAGGTACCAGTCACAGGAGAGTTCTATCTTGCAGGAGCTCAGATGTACAGGGCACTGTAATACCTACCAATTATTAATGGGAGAGGCAAAAAATCCTTGTAAAGTTTGAGGAGTTTCTCAACATGGATTGAGTAGTGTGACCCAATCCAGTCACTCATTTGAGATCAGTAGCTCCCAGCAATTTACTGTGAAATGATGAAACAGTTTCCAATGCCTCAAAGAGAATGCTGTGGTTTACTGGCCAACTCCTACAAGGGGTGCTGTAATTAGGAAAGGGAATGCCCTAGTTGATATCGCAGCAAAACCTGTGTCTTGCCAGCTTGTGGTAAAGATCACAGCAATTGCTTTAGACAAGAACTTGAGGTCCAATTTTAACCATCCAAGAAAACTATAAACTATATATCGATCAAACAGAACAAGCAAAGAACATTGGAGAAAACGAGAAACAGTAGAAGATGAAGACAATATGGAAAATGGGAGGGAAAACATGTCTTATTGAAGAAATTACTGTGGCCAAGTGGTTCCACAGTAAAGCTCACAGAGTACTGGAAGCAGTGGCTAATAGAGTGCTACAAGTATGGGTGGCACTGAGTGTCTATGCAGTCTCTAAAATAATTATTAATGCCTGTCCTACCTGTAAGAAATTGTGAAATATAAAGCCTATGGAAATCAACCTTTTTCCCCATTCTGAAGACTTCATGTAAGCAATGATTTTATGTCTACAATATGTGGATATAAATATTTGCTAGTTATAGGACACCAGTTATCAGTACGGGTGGAGACTTTCCCACTAAGAAAAGCAGACGCTAGAAGAGTAATAAAATGTCTCCTTAAAGAAATTATTCCTAGGTATGGAATAAAAGAATCTGTACCAGAAGAAGGTCACATTTCACAGTAGGAAAAATCAATTGATTTTATAAAAGGTTAGGAAATAAAAAGATTGGAGACCCTTATCACCCTCAAGCATCTGGACAGGCAGAAAGGATAAATTCACTATTAAGGAGATAACAGCTAAAATTTGCACATATACAGGGTTAAAATGGCCTGAAGCACTAAATTTAACCTTATGGGACATTTGAAATGCCCCAAGACAGTACTGTGGTCTATTGTTTGATGAAGTTCTTTTTGGGAGACACTTGTCTATACTGGGAACTTATATCCAAAACAGCTTCTTGAATGCAGATGAGCATTTGACAGACTATGTCCTAAACTTACAGGAAAGTTTCAAAATTAAAAGGGATCATGATTAGTGGTACTAACCCACATCTCTGGAGATACAGGTATATGATTTGCAGCCTGGAGATAAAATTTTATTAAAAGTGTTTTCCCATAAATCTAAATTGGAATGTGGGAGTGGCTGCAGACAGTCTTATTAAATTGTTACTTTGCTGTAAAAGTTAGAGGACAGGAAGCTTGGATCCATCACTTGCATGTTAAGTGGTTGTCAAAGGGTCATTCAATGGATGAACAGCAACAAGTGCAGGAAGAATCCACCATGGTGATTGTTTTAAAAACTGAAATAGGTTGGGTTTTTTTCCCAGACCTACTCGGGTGTGAGGTTTCCTAGTGCTTGAGGAAATTACTGAAATCCTACATGTATAGTTGGTAACCTTTGCCATTCTTTTTTACATGAGATAGTATCTAAATTTATGCAGCCTTGTTACAAGGACGGAAAATTTTTATTTCAATGGGTCAAAAACCGTAGTCCAAATTACTAATAAAACTCACTGTTGGATATGTACTTTCCTTCCAAGCCACTCAGCTTCAAGCACTCCTCTGTTGCGGATCACTGCACCAAATGATGTCTCATGGACTGAGTTGTGTTCAAATATTACTTCCCACCAAGACCTCACGCACTCACAACAGTGGGAGGTGGCAGTGCCAGAAACAAAGAACAAATATGCAGCATGTAAAACGTTGCACCTGCCCCACTCAGCTTATGCTCCTATAGTAATACTACTCCTGTGAGCAACCTTGATGACTATAACCAAACAATGGGCATATAATAACAGGAATAGCTGGGGACTTTTCCAGGTACCTTGGCCTGTACCTGAGGGCAAAAGGTAATCTGGGGTATGTGGTAAGAGAGCTCACAAAAAATATCAGGAGATTGGTCAAGAATTTGTGTCTTAGGAGCCTCAACTCCTAATATTTTTGTTCTCAAATTTAGCTGTGATATAAGGATCATGGTACAAACATTTGTTCATAGGACCAAATGTAGTAATTCATTAGTAGGAAGTCCAACCACATTCCATTCCTTATGTTTTTTTATCTGATTGGGAGTGAGTGCATTAGAAAAGGCCTTAGTTAACATTTCCGTGGCAATAGAAACTCTAGGCAATAATACTACTGATGCAATTGTAACAATCCAAAAAAAGGTTTCATAACCCTCTGAAATTTCACTGAAAAATAGAATGTCAGTAGACACTTTCTTAGCCTCACAGGGGGAAGTGTGTACAATTATTAATACCAGTCATTGCATGTTTGTGGACCAGAGTGGGAGGATTTCAGCTGATGTCTGGAAGTTTTGGTAGCAAGTAAAATTATTGCATAAAATGCTATTGGATAATACTTCAACAGGCTTACAAGAAGTATGGTCTTGGCTCACATCCTGGATATCAGATTTAAGAGCCTGGGCAAAATGAATTCTTTATGGGTTATTGATTTTTATAATAATCTTTGTCATACTGTTTGTATTTAACATTGTAACACTTGTTGTAGTCAATAGTGCTTACAACTTGGAGGCTGCTAATATTCTGCTCCCCTATAATAAATAACCTGAATGTTAATAAAAACAAAGGCAGGACTATTCTGCAGAGGACCATTATATAATTAAGACTTAGCAATAGTAGTTTGCATGAGCAGACAAAGCCTATAGATTGTGATACATGAACTATAACAGCTGTATTGCAGCTTCTGAAAAGATAATCACAGTACCCATTCAAACCAGCCTAAGAGGGGGCAAAACAGGAGGGACAAACACTTGCAGAAAAATATACCTTCCCCCATGAAACAACAAACAAACCAAACCAATATGGTGTAAGACCCCAGATCTTAATATAACTATTGGTCCAAACTATTGCTTTAGGGGCAGGAAACTTGGATTGTAGCACCACAACTACACAGGGATTTCTTTGTTCAGGTTCCCTCTTTGGAGGCATGCAGCTCAAGCTGTAGCATTATTAATGAAGTGGACTTTATGAAAAAGTCTCTTCTTGGCTTCCTTACTCAGCGGGGTCCTAGAATGTAATCTTGTTATGGTGGCTGGCATGTAAAATTTCCATAATATCAGGTCAGTCTCATGATATTTTGTCAGGATTGGTGGGGTTTCAGGAACACAGAGTTGTCACATAAATGACTTATTTTTGCATCAGTCTCATGTTTATTGAAGGGTGTGACAGGGATTGGCCATAGCAGCAATAGCAGAGGTAGCTGCAGCAAGCGCAGCTACTGAGGTAGCTTAAGATAGCAGCAGCAAACGTGCAGATGCCAGGGCAACTGCACCAGAAGTAGTTGTTACTTTTTTCTACAAAGCCTTCTATACTTTTTTAAGCCAATAAGCAAATGCCACAAAGCTTGCTGACACATCTGTACCAATCATCACTGTACAATTTACCGCAATGCGCATTTTCTTAACCAATCACTACATTGTTATTAAGGCCTATGGTACAGGCTTATATTGCTACATGTTAACTTTCTAAGAAGTTTCACTATAAGGTTTATTGCTAAACTCACAATTCTTTACTCTTTCACTTATCACTATTATTTCTTACATAAAGCATGTTCTTACTTGTTAAAAATACATTTCTACTTTTATAAAGCATACTTGTTTCAAAACTACAAAACTACAAAGCTACGTTTTCACTTTAAGCTGCAAAAGCAAAGCTCACTTTTCTAACTCAGGCAGCTTCTGCCAAGGTCTCAGATCGAAACATATATCCATTTCTATCTGCTCAAGCACAATGCTGTTTATGTACTCTGTCTGCACCTGCAAACTCTCTGTACTTCATTTCCCACAATATTTGATGGGCATATAGACAAGTCAAGTGTCAAAAGGATTATGCAGGCACAAGTCATGGAACTAAGAAAGGAGAACTCTTAAACTAGCCTTTTTTTTTTCATAATATGTTCCAAAATGGAAAAAAAAACCCACTGAGGATAGTTCCAAAGTATTTGAATTAAAGAATCTCTACTTTTCATTTAACCTGCTAGTTATGCCCTAGAAAAGCAAACTTTCCACCCAGAAAAACAAGATCTATGTTTGTAGTTATATATTCACAAGTACTAGATCCTGGATATAGATTAGATCAATAACTTGATAGCCCAATTATTAGAAAGTCTTATTTCCTGCACTTTCAACAGGGGAAATCAAGCTTTCCCAGTTTAGTTTCTGTCTTTTAGAATTAGGTTTCTTGTTTATGGTTTAGAGGGAGGGAGGTTGAGGGGTTTTTTTGTTTTTGTTTTGTTTTGTTTGGTTTTTTGTTCTTTTAGAACTCACTAGATGAGTTGTCTTTGCAGTTGTAGTTTACACTGTTGGTATTTGAAGGTGATTAACAGAAGCAAAATGTCCAATAGGACACTATGGTTTAGATTCATGCTTTGCAATTCTAAATCTAAAAAAAATATTTTAAAAAATTATATAACATTGTTATGCTATATATCCAGGGATTTTTCTTTAATCAAAAAAAATGTATGTGTATTTAAGATAGATTCTCCTTACATAAGTACTTACACTCAAAGTTTGTTTAAAGAACTTGTGAAACAACATGTGTAGAAAATACATATGTACAATACAAATACATGTGAAAGGCAAATTATTACCATGCACTCTCTAACCCACTGTGTAGCTCTATTTGAGTAAGGATCAGATTTCCCTGGCCAGTTGAAAGCAGAATTCTTATTTTCCCAAGCTTTGATTCTTCTGTGAACTTTAGGAGCTGTAGATTCTGTATCCAGGCTGACCCTTGATCTCACACCTAAGATGTTATTCCCCACTAGAGTGGTCGTGGTGTGGGAAATCCATAGTTTGTCTATTAGCACTTTCATTCTAAATTGACTCAGCACTATGTTTCTCATACCCCCAAGTGATATTCTGTCCTTTAATGAGTGAATAATTTATGGAAAAATTTGCCCTAACATAAGCTGTGCTTTTCCCACCTTCCATGGAGAAACTTCCTGGCATTTATGACTTTTAAGAACAGAACAGACAGAGGGAGGTCAACTGATGAGTATGTACGTCATGCGTCAGTGTTGGTGCATATGGACCCAATCTGAGGTGACAGGGTATTTATCTTTTCCTATACCAACAAGCTGTCTGAACAAGTGCACTTAAAATCTCATAGTTATTCCCTACAAGTGCATGCACCTTCTATCTTTGCAAACAAGATTGTGAATTTTTCAGAGCTAGAAAATTTATCTTCTTTTTCTCTGTTCACACAAATCCTGAAGCAGTGCACACATTCACAAAGTTTATCTCTGGGATGATGTCTACAGGTTGCTGTAGGCAGTGAGGCAAGGGGCTGAACGCTAGTTGCAGTATCTGCTACTACTCTTAATGTCAGGGTAAAACCAAAAAGTAAGATGGGGAACATTTATTGACCTATTAAGGATGAAGAACTAAATAAACTGACTTCAGCCTCCAGAGTTAGAAAAGTTTGGGTGGAGACATCACAGTAACCTTCCAATATCTGAAGGGAGCCTGCAAGGAAGCCAGAGCGAACTACCTCCGGGACTGTAGTGACAGAGCAAGGAATAATGGGCTCAAACTGAAAGAGGGAGAATTTAGGTTACATATACGGAAGAAATTTTTTGCTATGAGGGTGGTGAGGTATCAAAACAGGTTGCCCAGAGAAGCTAGGGTTGGCTCATCCCTGGAAGTGTTCAAGGCCAGGCTGGATGGGGCTCTGAGCAACCTGATCTAGTGAAAATGTCCCTGACAAAGGCAGGGTGTTGGAACCAGGTTTACTCTAAGGTCCCTTCCACCCCAGGCCATTCTATGACTCTAAAGCCAGTATTCTACAGGAAGCATTTCATGTTCTTACACACTGCTCGAATTTTGCAGTTAACAGTCAACAAGCTGAATTTTACAGGCCATTAGTCTATAAGTGAATTATTGCCCCTGGGTGTTGAAGAAATGAGAAACATTATTTCATTTTAGAAATACTCTTTTCTTTGCAATTAACATTTCATTATGATATTTAGACATAGCAGTGTAGGACATGTGCCTAGTAACTGAATTAGCATTAAAAGAGTTTAATATTGCCTTTGGAAAAGTTGGTCTCAGGATTTATAATCCACAAAATGAAAGAATTTAGACAAAGGATAGAAGTTACTATTGTCTGTAGTAGTAAATGATTTTATGTTATTTTTAAGTTTATCAGAATACATATACCCAAGAGCCCTGAAGACTGTTTAAATCATATGTTGCAAAACTGAGGTTAACCATTTAAATTGTAAACATTTAAAAAAATCCTCAGAATTAATTCAGATATTGTGAATCATTCATCTGTCTGCCATTCAGGGAGGCTGGAAAGGTTTCACAACCTTTGGAGACTGTAGAGTAAAATTTATATATTAAAATTGGACAAAACAGAAAAGCCACTCTCCGAGCATAAAAAGCATAAAAAGCTCTGAGCAAACAAAGCAAGCCACAAAAGCCAGAGCTTTCAAATTTAAATAAGTAATTTAAAAGATGCTCTTTCTTTTGAATTTTCATGGTTTTGCCAGCATATATCTGAGCCATAATGCTATTAAATGCAGGGTTTTGTCCACATCAGCTTTCTGATTGAAACAAGATAAAAACCTGTTTGAATTCATTGTTCAGGTGTATTTGTAGAGCAAAAAGCTGTCCCACACAAGTGTCAAGCCAGATTATTTTTCCTTCTATTTGATTTATGAGACACAGGGATTGTGATTCCTTTTACATTTAAGACAGAGAGAAAACTTTTGTATTTAAAAATGATATTGTGGATATATCTCTTTCCTAGCAGCTACTTAATAGCATGTTCCTTACTTTTCTTTCATAGTATAAACTTCTTTCTAGAAAGACTATTAAAGACAAGTAGAGCAGAACTATTACCACCATTAAAATTATATGATGAAATGCTATATATAAGAGTATAAATAGAAAATCTCTAAAGAGATCAATCCTTAACACATCAGTTCAGGCTTATCCAGCAAGTATACTTGTATTTCTGATGTTGCATATATCAGTGTTGAAGAACTATTAAAAGTAATGAAATCTAGTTTGGGAATCTCATCTTTAAATCCAGTTGCTTCAGTATCATCTCAGACTGCCTCACAAATTGGACAAGCATTATCTATATTTAAAAACATAATCTGTTGTTGCAAAATATCAACCCTTCCTTTTTCCTTTTTTTGCCCTTTGAATTCAGTGCTTAAAGCATTTGCCTGAAACTTCTTTTCAGCTTTCATTCAACATGTCTCTTCTTCTATCCATTGCAAAACACGAACATCTTTTCCCAAATTTGTGGTACACTCCAGCCATGCTTTCTCTGCTTGTGTAGAAATAGCAGATTCCTTAAGCTTTTACTGTTAACATTTTCTGATTTTTTTTTTTAACTTATTTCCTTCTACTCTCCTTCAACTTCCCCAATCGATTTTTTTTCCGTGTAGGTTCTTGTGAATTGTAAGGTTTCAGGTTCATGATTCTTCTTTAATAACTTTTGTGGGAAGTTTCATGTCCACATGTGTATTGCTTCCGGAATCTCTGTCAGTAACTTAATGCTATATTCTGACCTCTGTCTCATTTCTTCAGTCCTAGATCTCCTGTATCTTGATGCTGGTCCTGTGTAACTGACTGCCAGACTGAACTTATCAAAGGTAAACCAAATTCACATATCTGTCTGGAGTTATTCAGCTCTTTCTTTGCTCTGATTTCCTCTTACACTGGGAAATAATGTGTGATTCAGGGGTATGAGGAAGTTGTGCTTTGATTTTGTGGCTTTTTAGTGTGTTTGTTTTCAAAGCAGTGCCATGGGCTACTTGAGAGCAGTGAGGAGCTCTTCCTGTTTCTTGTCCAAACACACAGGTATATTTCCCAAGTAATCTACTTATTTTAAAATAAATGGCAAAATCAAACCATGTACTTATTTATCTAAAACCTTACAACACAGATGAATGCTCCCCAGCCCCAAATGCACACAATTACACTAGGTGAAAAATTGTATTTTTGTTCTCCCTTTACCCTGGTTTCACCCTGGAAACAGGAGCTTGAACCCTATAAAAGTCTTTTACATTTAGGTACTGCTCTGTGAGGTGCATTAAACTACACTCCTATAAGAGCTATGTGGACTTTTGGTCCAAGAAAGCTCAAGAGCAGCCAAATGATAGAGAAGGCTTAGGCTGGTTTTGGTATCATGTTGTCTTGTTTTCTTTTAATAAAGGGAACTGTTGACACTTTGAAATGTCATGAGACTTATTTAAAACTTAAAGTAGATTCCAACAAATTACTTTCTGAAGACCAACTGTGTAGAAGTAAACATGGCATTCCTTCAGAATGAGCTGCATCTGCAGATCCTTACTGTTTCTCCAATGGATTTCCAATCCCCTGAGGGTGGTGACTTTAAAGTCCTGTATCCAATGCTGTCTTCTGGATTAACTAAAGATAGTAACAAATTCACAGGGAATCACTAAGGTGAGGGAAAAAAGCCTTTTTCATTATTTTTCCTGTTGGTTCTTGGTTTAGGGAGTTAGGATGGTAGTTGCTAAACAGGGAGCAAAAAATACTATTTGTCATAGGAGTACCTCATACCCAATGTTTTTATTCCTGAACAGTTTGTTCTGTGGTGGACTAAATTTAGCTTAATTTGCATTGCTTTCATTTCCTTTGTGTTACCAGTACAATCACATTAAAAATCTCTCAGCTTAAATTCCTTACGAAAATAGTCAATGCTCAACTCCCAAACCTGTATTTTTCCTTTGTAACTTTGTTGATCAGGGAGAGAAACTCTTCTTCCCCTGTAGCCACCCCCAACAAAGTAACAAGAAACTATGGTTTAAGGCCTTAGAAATTCTATAGGAAGATATTATAAAGAGCCTTATTTTGGTACCATTTGCATGCATCCAAGACATTACAACAGAGGGAAAAGCATACAGATGGAAAGTTTTGAACGTGACCTGCTTGTGTAGGTCTTAAGCTATTAATTATATCACTTAGCATCTTGCTAAAATCTGACATCAGCAGTAAGGGAGACAAATGTCGTACGTAGGCTGACAAGAGACACAGTGTCCCATATTACACAGAATCCCAGAATCCCAGAATCCGACCCTTTCAGGTTGGAAAGGACCACATTGGCCATCTGCTCAAGCAGGGTCATCCCAGAGCACATGGCACGGGATTGTGTCCAGATGGTTCTGGAATATCTCCAGTAATGGAGACTCCACACCCTATCTGAGTGATCTGTTCCAGAGTTCAGTCACTGCCCAATAAAGAAGTCCTTCCTCAAATTCTGGTGGAATTTCAATTTCTACCTCTTGCCTCTCATCTGACCCCCATGGAGAACAACCTCCATTCCCCATGGCTCCTGCAGTGCTCAAGCAGTTGGCAAAAAAATTGGGGATGAAGAAGTGAAGTTGAGCCTGGGAAGGAGGGTGAAAGATATTTTGTCTTTGTTTCTTGCTATGCAACTATGTATTTTAATTGGAGATTAGCTACATTAGTTTTCCCCAAGCTGAGCCTGTTTTGCCTGTGGCAGTAACTGATAAATGCTCCTTGTCTATGTCTTGGTCGGTGAGCTCTTCCAGATTACGTTGTTCCCCTCCTGCCCTGTTGAGGAAGGGGATTTGTGAGAGTGGCTGTGTGGTGTTCGACAGCCAGTCAAGGTCAACCCACCACAGTGAGAAAGCTTTGCTCAATGAACTTGAGGGAGATCAACATAAAGGCTACATCAGTAGCCATGAAAGGGGTGTAACTAGGACAGCTGTTCTAATAAATCAAACTTTTCCCTAGGCACTTTCACAGCCTTTTTTCTTAATGTGTCAGTCACACCTTCCAGATGTGTCTCTTTTAGCTCTCCTCCTCCTGGGATAAAGGACAAACAGTATAGCAGCAATATTATGTTGCTCCCTGTGTAGCTGTAAATGTCCTCAACAGCCTGGGGGGGAGAAGAAAAGAGGGGCTTGTGTAAGAAAACAGAATGACTTCCAGAGCTTTAGTTCAAGTTATCAAGCCTCATTTGAATATTGTCAAGAAGCGCTCAACTGACCAAATACAGATAGTGATGGTACTCTACATGATTTTTAAAATAACTTTATGAAAACTGGCTGGGGGTTTTTGAGAGTGTTTGTTTGGTTTTTAATTTGGATGTAATGCTGAGGGTATGAGACCAAAACCAGACTCTCTTCATTAATCATAATGTCATCAACCCTCTGTCATTGGGCTAAGAATTATACTGTCTCCAGTACATGTACTGCAGCCTGTAAGCTTGAGGCAATTCCTTTTAAAGGTCTTTTTTCTTTTTCTTTTTCCTTTTCACCTCTGTTTATCTAATAAGGTTGCAGTTAGATCATGATGTTCCAGAAATATGTAACAGCTATACCTGTCACTAGGCTGGTCTTTATCTGCTGGCTCCCTTGTCTGCCAGCCTGCTGAGCTATCGAGCAAGCTTCTGCTATGAAGATTCTGAAATGATACACTTTTGACAATAGAAGAACACTTTATTCCCATTACATGTAGCCTTAAGTATACACATTACTCATACCAATACTGTCATTTATTGACAGTGCTGAACTGTCAGTGATCTAGTTAGCACAGTTTGGTGCTGCAGCTTCAGTTGCTAGACAGAATGACATTTTGCTCAAAGAGCTTGTTATTACATTTTGATTTTATACAGGGGATTAAAGCCAAAACACAGGCTGGTTTACAAGGGAAAAAAAATACAGCCAGGAATGGTTCACTGTTTGCACAATGTTTCATGGAAATTGCATATAAATCACAGCTTGTAACAAACTGGGGAGTTGAATTCTGCGGGTTGGGGTTTTTTTTCTTTTAGATTGGCTTACATCTATAAATGTGAAACTGTTGAATATTGATGAACTTGAAACTAATAGAACTTGAAATTAATAGAAATATTAGCTTCAAATTAGATCATTTAAAGGCCCCGTGCTAGAATGGAATACAAGAGATTCTTAAGAAGAGCCTTCATTCTGAATTCAGTGAATTCTCTAGAGCTTTGTAAAAAAATATGAAGAATTGGTATGAGCACAATATGGAAGGGAATGTGCAAATATGTGTTTAACAGGGGTTAAGACTGGCTTGTGTTGGTGGTGGAGAACACCATTTCCAGGACAGAGCTTCCAGGATGGCATTCACTGCAGTAAAATGGAGAAATGTTGTCTGCATTAAGTACGAAAGTCTGCACTTTGGTAGGACCACACTATAGATGATTTTTCAGCAGAAAAGAGAAACTCATGTGGTGAGGACCTGACAGCTGCCACCTCTTTTTTTTTATTTTTCTTCTTTGTTATAGGTGTGAACCTGGCCAGACAGTTCCGGTGCGTTTTTTGGTGCTTGTAAGTGCAATATCATCTTGATTAAAGATACAAACACAAGAAAACCTTCCCCTTTATAAGGCCCTGCACTAACTTTTTGCCATTGCAAAGTTTTAGTACCTTGATGCCCCAGCAAGGCATATTTTCCAACTGACTTTGAGAAAATACATAAATTTTAGAAAATGAAAGAAAATCACACTTGACTTTTAATGTACTTTAGGTTTTTTGGCCCATTTGTGATTAGATTAAGGCAACAAGTAAATATATTCAGTGTGTAGGACCCTAGTCTTACAGTAATTTACTCATGTATTGTTTTTAATGCATATTTCATAAAAATTGGCAGGAATGTCCTCAGAAATAAATCCTGACCTGAAACCCAGTGACATTACACTACTTTAATCTGACACATACGCTGAGTTTAGGCAATTTGATTTGTATTGAACACTTTTACAGCTGGCCTATGTCGCACCAGTTATTTCCTGCTTCAGAAGCCCAAAAAATTTTAGGTAAGGTCTCCAAAGGTGCATTTGCTTTTTAAAAACAGGGGTCACTTTGTTAATTGTCTGGTTTCAGAGTCTTTTGAATATACTTGGATCGTGATTTTGTCACATTCAGTACACCACTAGTTAGCAAAGTGCAATGGCTTTTTTGGTCTAAAATACAAGCTCTTAAGGGAAACTGAAATGCTGAAAGACAAATTGCACTTTCATGTAGGAGGGAAAAGCAGAGATGATTCTAAATGCTATAGAAGAATCACTTTGAGCCTCTTGTTGCATTACTGAGAGTTGTGGCTTAGTCCATGAATAAAAGTGAAACATAATGCTGTTTAACTGTAACTGTAATCACTATTACAGTTATACAGAAAAGGTCTCTTTTCCTATCCTACCTTTTTAATAAATTTAGGCAAGCTGGAACAGTATAGCCTTTTTCCACATGCACCTGATTTTTGCTGAGTGGTGCACATCCAAGATTTTTGTGACTGGTTGGAAGGGACCTGAACACACATGCCCACAGTTCGCTCACATGTCAACATGTTTGAACAAGAAGAAATTCCCATGTTTGTCATAGCAAATCATAAAGGCTGAATATACTTGCCCTCTTTTTCACTGCACTTCAAAAAATTGCACAAGTGCAAAGGACAAAGGATTTACAAGGATTTACATAAATGCAGTGAGAAGCCTGTGTGGTCTAATAAATATATCTTCCTGTCAGATCACCCTCTTTTGCACACGTCCTATTTCTTCAGTGTGAATACACACATAATTTAGGAGCAGACACATCAAGTAGGATGCTGAATTGGTGTTGCCTCAGCCTGTTCTTGGTACCACTTGTGAAGTCGTCTGTCTTCCAGACACTGCCTTTTCAGCACAGAAGAAAGAGTCTCTCACCACAGACAGCACTGCTTTAGCTGTGCAAGGGTGGGAGTAGGTAGAATTTCAATCTTTATTTAGGGACACTGTCTTGGTTCCCCACTATCTTTAGCATTAATTTCTTTTTCTAGAGTGAAGCAGCAGACTTGATCTTTCTCTTCTCAAAGCTACCTGTTCGCCACTGTCAATAACATACATTGAAAACATTGGTCAAAAAAGCCACAAACAAACAAAAGTACTCTCTGAAAATCTGTGAGAACTTTGTGAGAAACTAGATAGAAAACTAAAAAAGGGAGGGGAGAGAGAGGAATTAGGGAATTAGACAAGGTAACAATTAATAAATTTTAAGGTGTAGTCAGGTCATGTTATTCAATTTTCCTTGAAGATAGTGCTCACTGTATACTATCAGGACCTTTGAAGCTGTAAGAAATGTAAAGACATTGAGAAGGACAACACACTATGTTTGGCAGGTTGCAATGTCATAATGCCCTTGGACATCACACACTTCTTTTTCTTCCAGTTTTATAATGTGTTAGAGGATTTGTGCCAACTGTATCTCTCTTATAAAGCTCCAGAATGCCTTATAGTGAACCCCTCATATTCTTCCCAAGTCTCTTTTCTGTGCTAGAGTAGGTTTTGTGGTTCGGAAAGTATCTTCTAATGGCAAAGACAATTTTATAGGAATGTTTCCTGGCATCCATTTCCATCAGCTGTCCCTTTAACCATGTCAGAGTTAAAAAATTGCAGCCATGTTGTCTGGTAGTCGATGATTCATCTCTGTCCCTTAGAGATAGCAATTTTGCTTCGATTTTCCTTAAAAGCTGGGTTTGCTGGTGCTCACAAGAGAATAAACTTCCAGGGGATTCACTGAGTTCAGGACTGCTGTCTTCCTCCCCATACTCTTCTGAGGAAGCACTAGTAATGACAGGTGTTTCTAGGGCCAAATCATTTCCATGTGAGAGTAAAGCCATCATGGGTTTCAGGAGCCATGGATTTCAAAGCATTCAGGGTCATCTCCTTGATGTTAAATTATGCTGAAATAGAGCTGCAAAGATTTCCCCTACCTGCCTGTTCGAACTTTCAAACACCCTACTGGTCAGTGATGCTAACTCTTCCATTATTTCTCAGCATTCTTTAATGAATAGGGGGAAAACTTAAGATATTGGTTGATAGGGTTTCACTTACTCTCTGCCCTGTTCTGCCTGTTAGTCTTTAAGAAAATTAAATGTGAATGATGGAGGACAGGTAAAAGACCATTTCCCAGTTTCTAGAAGACTTTCTTTTACACAGAAACAACTCCTTGTTATTTTAGCACTCTTAGCACCCTTAAAAAAAAAAAAAAAATTAAAAATAACATAAGTATTCTATTTCTGCGTTTACAGAGGAATGTGATATTTGTATACTAAAAGGTGATAACTACTGAAGTTATAATTAGAATGGGAAGAGGGAGGAAATGGTATAGTAATTAAGGCTGAGCTGTCCTTTAAATTCATCTCCATAACATTTAAATGCATTCATTAACTCAATGCTTAATTGGGAGGCATGCCATTAATGCAACAGTTCTGAATGTTTATCAAATTACTTCCAATCATCGGTGTATCTTGATGACACCTGGCAATCCAGTGTATGGACATCAATAAAATACTAATTATGAAATACTAATTGTAATCACTCTGTAAGGTCTAAAAAGAAGCATTGCTGTTTAAATTAAATTAAGTTAATTTTATTGACTTAATTATTGAAGGATGAGCTGCTCCAAGCTGTAAAATTCTGAACTGACATTTCAAATTACTTCCCTACTTATAATTAATGCCAATTCTTCTAAAAGCTAAGAACACAAACAAATAGATGCCAGAGATAATAGGTCAGGCAAATTAGCACACACTTCCTCACTGACTGCTGAAAAATAGTTTATTTGAAAATGGGTTATACAATAATTTTTTTCTTTTTAGTAGAGACAAAAAATCCACAGAAGATCTATAATCTTAAACTGTTTGTTAAGCAAGCCTTCTCTGTTTTTCATGTAGTTAGATAAACTACAATTGTGATAGGAAGTGTTCATTAACAGCTCAGCAAAATATGTACGTAACTCACAACTCAATCTGCCTTTTGCTTTTTTTTCTCCTTCCCTCTTTGCAATCTCATTTCCCTATGTCTGGGCTCGCAGCTAACCTGAAGGCAATGTATTTGATCATTACTCTTCATCCACAAAGTCTATTGCATTAATAATATAATAAACAATCTGTGTTGAAGGAAAATATTGGTATCCAAAGCTTACAACTATTTAAATAATCCTAGATTTATTTTCCACTATGTTAAGAAATGTTTAACCCATGTTCGGCTTTCACTTGTAATAATAGATTAATTAAGTATAAGCATGCTATAAACTTTATCAGGAGTTATTCACAGTGAAATGATTAGTTTGTAAAATTATTATGCAAACAGATGCAGTTTTATATTCAGAGCTTTGTTTTGTGTTGTACAACAAAGAGTAAAAAGGCACTTTGGAGGGAATATGTCGGTGCTGATTTTGGCTGGGGTAGAGTTAATCTTCACATTATCTAGCATGGGGCTGTGCTTTGGATTTGTGCTGGGAACACTGTTGATAACACAGGGATATTTTAGGTAATGCTGAGCATCACTTTCACACCACCCCGTCAGCAATTTAGCTAGGGGTGCACAGCCAAAGCAATTTAGGGAGGGGACACAGCCAAGGCAGCTGATCCCAGCTACCAAGGGGGTATTCCGTGCTATAGGGCACCATGATCAGCATCTGTGGATGAGGGGAGAAGAATGAAGAGGGGAGTGATGGCACGCTTGGAGCGATGGTGCTTGTCTTCCCAAGGCACTGTTACATGTGATGGATCCCTGCTCCCCTGGGGATCATGAGCACCTGCCTGCCCATGGGGAGCAGTGAATGAATTCCTTTTTGTGCAGATATTGCTTTCCCTATTAAACTCTATCTCAGCCCACAAGTTTTCTACCTTTTTCCCTTCTGATTCTTTCCCCTATGCCATCATGGGCAATAGGTGAATGGTTGTGTAGGGTTTAGCTCTTGGCTGAGTTTAAACCATTACAGGTAGGTATGGGAGGCACTGCTTCACAGATGTGTTTAGGCTGTGGCAACGTTTTGGTGCCTCACAGAGTTTAAGGGATGTTTGGTCTCTTCACGGTATTTAAAAGGCATATTGTTGGATTTATTTATGCTGCCACAGATACTGCATCAATGCATGTGAAAATAATCTGTTTTTCAGGTCAGTTCTTTAGCACATAATTGAGAACAAAGCTTTATTCTTAAAGACATACTAAAGACGAATCGGACAGAGACAGGACACCTGAGACATGCAAAAATCTTGGATTTGGCAGAATGTGTGCTGAGATTAGCTGAAACTGTATCTGTTCTGTAGTATTTCAGAAATTAATGTATACCTTGAATTGGATATCTCCAAATAGCCTCAGACATCCTTAAATCTGTATCAAATGCATTTCAATTTCTCCAGATTTTCACCTATAAATATTAATAATTAATTGAAATGAATGGGATTTAGTTTCCACTACTTTGAAGTAATGAGGAGAAATTATGTTATAGGAATGTTTCCTAGGTAAGATGCAACCATTATAAATGTGAAAGCAAAGTCTCTTACCTCTTGATATACTTTCATTTGTAGAGGATGACTTTGAAATCTGAAAGACCTTCAGTCATTGAGAGCCCCCAATAAAATACCAAAAGCATCAAATTCCTTTATTTTTCAAGGGAAATTAGTTAATTATATTTACTGTAAAAGCTATTCTAGTATGAGCATATTCTTATGCAGAACCAGAGGTGTATAGGTTCAAGCAAGCAGAATTAAATTTTTACAGCCTTGTAATGAAATTAGAAGCTACTTTCAGACAGGATCAAAAAGTTAGGTCAATATCTGTTGAATTCAGCAGACTCAGCAAAGCTTTTATTTCATGAGTATAATACCTGAAAGTACGACTGCAAAATACACAAGCATCACAAAAGCAGAGTTGTTATACCTGCCTTATTATTAGTAGCTTATCAGAGTTCATCAGAAATTTTGTTTTTCTAGGTTTACAGGAAATTTCTTGGGCAAATATCCTGTGAGATGTTGGCCTTTAGATTTCCCTGTTATATTTCATAATTATATTATAATTATGTAATATATGAATATGTAATTCATTTCATGTATATCATTATTTCTGTAAAGATGTAGCAGTGTTTACTGCATGTATTTTTTTAACATTGTTTTCACAACCTAAAATCTTTTTTACAAGTAGTTGTTGAATACTAGTGTTAGTAAATTATGCTTCTTTCCTTCCTTGTGAAAAAGATACTGCCTTGATATGCTGGGTTTCAGTTGGATTATTTGCATTCCAAGGCATACTACTGGTTAAGACTGAAATGTTTCATCTGCTGGGATCTGATCTCAGAATCTTAAAATCTTTCTCTTTTTTCCTTTTTTTTTTCTTTTTCTGTTGTTTCATTCATTTATTTATGTAGCAATATTTTTAAACTGCCATTGAGCTGTTCCAACACATTGATGGAACATCTGCTACTAGGCTGTTTGATTCTGCAGTTGTTTTCTAGATGTGTAGAACAATCATTTTCCTCTGTCAAAACAGGCACCTCTGTACTTGTCTTCAGCTGAAGTTTGAGAAATCTTCTCTGGAGAAATACTTCTCCCAGTGAGAGATTTTGTAATTTTATCACATTCTGATAAACGGATTTTCCTTTTTAAATTGTTTCAGAAGGCACTCCACCCAGCCTGGTATCACCTAAGGTATAGGTAGAGTCTCTACTCCATCGTCCAGATTATCACTGACAAATGCTGGATATTTTCAAGGTCTCCACTGGGGGCTTCTATCAGACTGGCTGCAAAATGTGTGCAGATAACTTATGGAATGGCCTGGGTTGGAGGGACCTAAAAGATCATTGAGTTCCAACCTCTAGACCAGGTTGTTCAGACCCCCGTCTGAACAACAGTGTCCCTGAGCAACCTGTGCCAGTGCCTCATCACCCTCACAGTGAAGAATTTCTTCCTAATATCTCATCTAAACCTACTCTCTGTCAGTTTGAAACATTTCTCCTTGTCCTGTCACTCCATCTTTCCAGTAGGCTCCCTTCAGGTACTGGAAGGCCACTGATTTCTACAGAGAAGCCTGACACGATGCATCACCTGTAAATTACATTATATTAATCAAGTGGGAATAGGGAAGACAGGTGTAATCATGCAGAAAACAACACCACCTAAAAAGATCTTGGGGCTACCACAAACTGCAAGCTACTTATGTTTGAGGCAGGGCTGGTGTTGAAAGTAAGAAGACCTTTGGTCATATGGCCAGAAATGCTCAGGGAGGTATTTATGGTGTTCTCTTATGGTGTAACAGTGGGAGTGGGGAGGAGGAGGGGTGTGTCTTTGAAATGTACTTGAAATTGTGGAATAGACCAAGATCTAAGGAACCTAACAAAAGCACAAAAATGAAAATAATGTCTTTTGTTGCTTATTGATACCTTTGCAAGATCATAGTCCTTGGTAAGGACACGTTAGTGAACTTGTATGGCAATTCCCCAGCTTTGTACCTCTGTGAAGCCTTTTTCTTCAGCATACCTCAATGTTGATTACTATGCATTCTCTACTGTCACAGATTCACTAACACTAATATAACATGGCCTAGAGAGTTTTCAGAAGATAGCAGCTGATTTTGCTAATGAAAAATTGAAACAGTGCTGGGCGACTTCTGAATGCGAGGTTAACTTATCTTAGTCCTCTTCTTTTGCCCAATTTAGTGTGTCTTAGAATCCTTAGTAAATGAAATCTTTTACTGAACATTTGGATAGAGAAAAGACCTATTTTTCCTTAGCCAAAGTAGCTCTAAAACCACAGTAGAGAATATTTGGAAGACTGAGAGGGAAATGGAAACCTATAATGGCTGTGAAAACTCTGAGCAATGTCTCCCTTGCAGCATTAGAGCTTACTGTATTTCCTACAGTGTGGCATATTCTATTGTACATGAGCTGCAGGGATCTTGTCATGTTAGACTTTTCTTCTTAAAACACTAGACAGTTTCAAATACTTTCTCTTTAATCCTCTATGACAGTATGTGAAAAATTTTTAATGAAACTTCATTCTCCTCTTACAAAAATTACTGTTTTAGAAAACAGTGGAGGGTACTAATGATATTAGATGCATAAACTGTCAGTCAGAAGAAGAAAAGGCAAAACAAGCCAAACTTTGGATTCACACACTATAAACAAAAAAGGCTTTTGAAATTTTATAGCAGTGAGAGGCACTCATGCAAGATTACATGCTGAAAAACAGGAAGCTGAAGACTTACACCTACAGTAATTATTCCTTGCCTAGTGGAAATGTCGTGTCTGAAGAACAGGGTGGGAGTTTCAGAACTCATCATCCTCCTCATTCCAGGTTATGAACCAGGGTTTTGGTCAAAAGCCTGTGGAGGGAGCTCTTGCTTTCAGAAAGCGGAGTTCACTGTGGGATGAAGGATTTCACTGGGTTCTAACAATACTGTGATGCTCGTAAAAATATTTCTTTAGTATAATCTGCAGCAAAATTATTGTCTTGGGCTTGCTTTTGCATACTCCTCCCCTATCACTTGTCTGTCTCCCCACAACAAAGCCCTTCCTTTCTCCTTCTTAGGCATAGCCTGGGAGGTTGAGCACTGGGGTTGACTGAAGACTATTCTAACCCAGGAGGCTTTTGGCCTTGGCTGTTAGCAGGATCCAACTTTATGTTCTTAGGAAACTTGATTAAATTTAAAAGCTTGTTATTGCACCTATTTCAGTTTCCATGGGAACACTGATAAAACATTTCACTTCTTCTGTAATCTCTTCTCATTATCTTCCAGAAGATAAATCATCTGCTACCTAATTTTCTGGACACTTATTTCATGCAATTTTTTTTTTCTATATTGGATAAAATTTGGGAGCTGCTTGTGTTCCACTCCTACGGTCTCACCACAACTGAATTTGTTTGTCATTAGTAAGAGCAAAGGGTGGACAGAAATCCTGGTTTGCAGGTAGAAATGGTGAGATAAGGAAAAGTAGGATACAATTAGGAAATAGAATCATAGAATCATTTAGGTTGGAAAATACCTTTGATAGGTTTAATAGGTTCATATTCCTCCTGTACTGGACTGAGAAGCACTTCCATCAGATGTGATATAAGCAACTGTAAGGAAGGGGTTGTTCACCCATTCAAAGTACAGAGAAGTAGCACCAAGGTCATGGTATATCTTATCATGGTATGCCCTGGAAGCCTATGGGATCTCCAAGATCCAAAGAATTATAACAGGGTATGAAAAGTCACTCAATTCTGTGTCTAAAGTTTTGGTTTTTATGACCACAAAAGTTCTGCAGTGACCGTGCTGTATTTTAGAAACTGCTCATCTTAATAAGTTATTATTAGGCAAGCATCTGAGAACCTTAATGCACTGGTGGTTTTCTGAGAGTAGCACTGAACCAAGGAAACAACAAGAATGAGAATTAGAATTTCTGAAAATACACCGAGATCTCAAGTAACTTTTATGTTGCTCTATTTTCATTTTCACATGAGAATTTTTTCTGAGTTGTAATCATCCAAACCCAGCTTTGGCTCTCAAGAAAAGTGACCAGATGTAGCCAGCAACAAATGGGTATATTTGGTCTATATGGTGTATTGGCTCTGGTTGAGACCATAAGAGACCTCACAGGTCTGTGCTTTGCATTGGTATCTAGAAAGGTTTGAAGAACACACCCATGTTCTGGTCCTGCTGGGCAGTGCTCCCACAGCACCAGGGCCATGTCTCCAATATACCAGCAAGGCTGCCCTCACCCAGTAAGGTGGGAGTGGGTAAGATCTTGGGAAGGGTCACAGCCAGGACAGATGACCCAAACTGACCAAAGGCATATTCCATACCATACAACATTTGCTCAGATATAAAAGCTAAGAGAGAGGAGAAAGAGGGAGAACATACATTATTATGATATTTGTCTTCTGGAGGAACCACCATCTGTGCTGAAGCCCTGCTTCCGGGGAAGTAGCTGGACATTGTCAGCTGATGTGAATTAGAGAATAAAGTCTTCTGGGTTCCTTTTCTTCTGCATGCGTCCCTTTCTTTGTTTTGTTAATTTGCCTTTGTCTTATTCCATGGATTTTTTCCATCTTATTTTCTCCCCTCCTGTCCTGTTGAGGAAAGGAGTTGTTGAGTGTCTTGGTGGGCAACTGGCATCCAGGCAAGGTCAGTCCCTCACGGTCCTTTTTTGGCATCCAACATCCGACACGACAAATTCCAAATGAAGATAGTAATTGGGAGAGGTAATGGGCAAAACATGGACTGAACAATATTAGAGAGTGAAAAGATTCTAGAGAACTTTCAGTTGTCATAATTGAAACAAAAGTATGAGTGTTGGATTGTGTGTAAATTGTCCACTTTTGTTTGGTGTCGTGGTGATGATTTTGGAGCACACAATTTTGTTGTTGGTGGTGGTGGTGTGAGTGAAGTTTGGGAAGATTATGTGAGGACTGTGGATTTTAAAGATAATTCTTAAATACATAATTCCCAGATATGGGGGATGGAATGTATCCAGTTTATGTGGCAAAGTTTTGGTAGGAGGTGTGCTACAGGGGGTGCTTCCATGAGAAGGTACCAGAAGCTTCCCCCATGTCCAAGAGAATCATTTCCAGCTGGCTGCAAGGGGGACCAGCCTCTGGCCAAGGCCAAGCCCAACAGCAATCATGAAAGTGCCTCAGGAATAACATTATTTAAGAAGAGGGGAAAAGTTACTGCACAATGTCAATAAAATTCCCTAAAGGAAGTATTCTCCTCTACTGAAGCATCTCTTAAAGAACTGTAGCCTGTGGTAAGGACCCACATTGGTGAACTTCGTGAAGGACTGGATGTCGTGTTAAAGATGCCATGTTGGAGCAGGGGAAGAGCATCAGAGCAACAGAGATGAAGTGTTATGAAATTATCACAGCTCCCATTTTCCACCTCCCTCTGTCACTTGTGAGGATGGAGGGTGAAAAGTCAAGAGTGCAGTTGATCCTGGGAAGAATGAGCTGGGGAGAAGGTGATTTTAGCTTTGTATTTATTTCTCACTTTCCTACTCTCTTATAAGTTGGCAGAATGTTAAATTAATTTCCCATAAGTTATATCTGTTTTGCCCAGGCCAGCAATTGGTAAGTGATGTCCCTGTCCTTACCTCAACCTTCAAGCACTTCCATTCTATTTTCTTGGTCTGCCCTACTGAGTAAAGGAGAGTGATAAAGCATTTGGTGGGCACCTGGTGGGCACTCAGGGTCAGCCCATGACAGTGAGCCAGTAATTGATATATTGGGAGTGGACACTGGCCTGCTGAACCATAAAGAACTGCCAAAACCTCAGAGTTCTCTTTTCTGTGTTCGGACTAATGTCCTTGAGCATGATTGTCATTCTCAGCATATAGACAAAGCATTCAGAGTTTGAAGTCAGTCTCCAGAAATGACCCCTATCATATATAGCATACCAATGCCTTAATTTTGTCTGTAGTTAAATATCAATTAAACAATCTAATTTCCAGCTGACTTTCCTTAACACGGGGCTATAGTTATCTTGGCTATCTGCTGCCCATCGATAGATGCTGCCCTAGGCAGTGTTGAATGAAAGAACTGCCTAAGGTACTAGGCCATGCCAGCTCCTACTCCAGGTGCTGTCTCGCCAAAAGTTCCCTGACATTCTCTGAAAAAAGGATGTTGTATCCAGCTCCTCCCTATAATGCAGCTATCTGGAGTGCTGTTGGAGCAAAATAAGAGGAAAAGAAAACAGGATCAAAGTCTGTCTGAAGTTCTTGCCTTTGCCTCATTGAGTACACTCTAGAGAATGCACCTTTTTTCATATTTGCAATCATAGTCTTTTCTACTGTAGTGGCTGTTTTTCTGCAGGCATGTATTTATCTTGTCCCAGTGCATATTACATTTTTAAGTATGTGTCTCTTGAAAGGTGCAAAGGCAAGAGGTCCACAATCAGCTTTATCCAGTCAATTCCAGACAGAAGAGTTACAATAAAAAATGTTGGAATAATATAGGCAATGAAGGAAAGTAGATGGAAGACTGCCAACCTAATACAAAGGCTATTCATAAACCTTACTCATACTGAAATAATAGAAAGCATTTAATTCATTTTAAAGACTCGTTTGAGAATTTGCACCAACTGGCCAGTTAACTCTAAGTAGCAATTGTGCTATATGATCACAGGGCATTATCATTTGGAAGAAAACCCCCAAAAGTTGATGACAAATTAAATCTCTATCTAAAGAAGATCTTAAATGTCTCTGACCTTCCAAAACTTGCCTTGACTCTTTAAGGGAAATATTGATAAATTAAATATAGAATAGGACATGTATTTTTTTTATTAATAGTAATGTTCAACTCTGAAACCACCTCTGAATACTTAAAAGCACAGACTGTTTTGCTATTTCTGTCCTCATTTATTTTTCTTTTTGTCATTAATCTTCAGCAATTGTTTCTATTATCTTTTAAAAGATTATTAATGCAAATCATCTATGGTATGGCACTGCAGTTCCATGTAATTAAATGTATAAATACATATATATATGTATTTTGTTTCCCTTCCTATACACAAATGTATAACTAGTATATATTTTCTGCTATTCTTTGTTTTCATATTTTCTCCCTTCTTTTTTCCTGTTTATAACTCACAATGTGCACAAATCCATGCAATTTACCCCTTGTCCCTTTCTTTAAAAGCATTAGCATTAGTAAATGTAGTGTTCCCTCCCTAGGAGTCTCATCTGGCAGGAATTCCTAGAACACTTTTAGGCAAAATTCCCGTCATCATCTAGCTTCAAAGGGTCAGTTTAGTGCCTTGGATCTGAGGACATCCACTTCCCTCTATTGATTACTTAAGAAAATAAGTAATATTAATAGCAAAATCCCTACCTTTCACTCCGAAGTGTATATAAGGTGTATTTTATTGCCAAAGGTGAGTTTCATGAATAGAGCTGTGATTTCCACTATGTGGGTATGGAACTAAAGGATTATGCCCTTGTCTCACTCCATAAAATTCTACAAGTTAGATCATGTGATGCCTGGGATCAATTCACATGGCTTCTTCCCTTTGTTGAGAGCTTAAATCCAGTCCATGGAGTAGTAGCTGGATACATGCTTGGCTTCATATTGCTCTGGAGTGAGGTCAAACCCATCACCGTTGTTCCATCTGGGAGGGTAGATGGTCACTGAGCCAGAAAGAGCTCTCAAAGGATCCAGCAAAACTCCCTGTACACTCTCTCAGTGTTGCCTAGTCCATGGTTTGTGCTGCCTATTCATTGCTGACAGCCACAAGGATAATAAGGAATTGAAACTGGAAACAGAACTGAGAGAAATGTGACACTGCCAGTGGGCCAGGAGCTGCTGACAGGGAACGAGCAAAGGTAGAGGTACACTTTATTGACCTTAGTCCCTCTGAAAGGTGTCATTATAGTAATGGAGGCCACAAAAGTACTTTAACTTCACATACCTTTCAGCTTTCTATTATTTAAGGAAGTGTTTTACAGATAACATGTAGAAATGCAACTTTTTTTAAAAGAATAACAATTTTTATATCATTACATGACAGAGTATATCCACTATATCATTCATTTTGACTAATGACAGCATTTACTGTCAGATTGTGAAGTCAGAATTCTAATAAAACCTCATATCTCAGGCATTTTATAGTTCTTTGTGATAAAGTAGTTTTCTGGGTTTGGAAGATGATTACTAGTCAGAAGTAAGGGCTGGATTTTTAATTTATTTCACTGTGTCTGTAGCAGACAACAATAGCTTCTTTTGTAGAGCTACATTTCGGAGGTAGGCGTTATTTAATTTTTAAAAATTTTCAGACATACCAATAAAATAATGCAAGTTGAGGGGAAAATAACTTCTACTACTAAGTGCTACCCTTAACCTTCAGATGAAAATTGAAGGCAAGTTCTTGTTGATTTCTGCTTTCTGCAATAATAGGTTTAATTTTGCCATCCTAACTCAGATGCAAATAAAATATATACATGTTGTGTACATTCTTGTGAATTGTGGTTCAAGACAGACAGGATTTATATTGAGCAGGCAATAAATCTGCACATCATCACAAGATGTTAAGTCACTCCCTGCCTGACCTATGCAATCTTTGTCATTTTTTTATGCATCAAAACCTGCACGAGAACTACCCCTTGACTTCCATGAGTGAAAACCAGTCTTCCCTCAAGTGCCACCTCCTTTCCAAAGCATACAGGGAATGTGGGGCTTAAAGAGGAGTTGTTCTCACAGCTTTGACTGCAGCAGCTTCTACAAGCCAAGAGACCCATTTGTTCAGGGCTGTTGTGCCAAGGTATGGAGTGGGAATGCCACTGCTTTGAACAAAACCATCCTGTCTATAAATGCTCTTCGTGGATGTGATAGTAATGTACCAATCTGTTATGGATGCTGCTCCAAAGGGCCCAGAAATGTCGGAGATCTCCCTCTACTGAAGATATGCAAGGTCCCACATGCTGTAAATTCCATTTGGCTTTTGAGAGAAAAGGCATAATGTGTGCAGAGCTGAACAATTATGTTCTACTGTATGAAAAAAAAAAAGAGGATTTCCATGGATTATTTCTGGGTTTTTTTAGGTAGCATATTGAGAATGTGAGGCCTATTTAACACTCACATCATTCACTTCTGGCCATAAAATTTATCTTTATGTATGCTTTGCCATAGGTTGAATGACCCTAACCCTAACCCTAACAATTTCTGTTTCAGCTGAGAGATGAGGTATCTGTGCTCCAAACAATTTACAGAGCAGACAACACTACATCCACTGTGACTTTATACAAATGGCAAGACTGATCTTTCTGGGTAATTGTGCTACTTTGCCTCTTTGATTGTACATATTATCTCTGTTATTATGGGCTATTTGGTGTTGGAATGTTTCTAGAAGCTACTGCTGTTTAGAAACAAGCTGTAATCTGGGGTCGAAGATTTCTAAATCTAACAGAAGATGTGAAGATAAAAGATTTTAAACAGCAAAGTTATCTTCAACGTTGACATGTTGTTTCTAAATTGATACAGAACATATTGTGCAAAGGTATTGAACCTCAATCCAGCAAGCACTCAATGCAACCACATATGCAGAAAAGATTTTCTTACTTATGCTTTGTAGCTTAACCTGAAGTCCAGAAGCTGGACACAGCTCAATCCTCCAAAGCGCAACCAATTTCTTCTGGCATCTCTCCAAGGGCACTATAGACATTGGCATGCATTAGGAGGCATTGTTCACATGAGTCTTAATTATCTTTCCTGAGGGTTTGACACTTGGATGCATCCTTCCCTGTAAACTGACAGAGATTTATCGTTGTTTTTTGACTAGAATGTCAGTTCGCATGAAACACACACCTGTTATGTGCTTGATGCAGGGGTAGAAAGTGCCTGAATTTCTCAGGCCTGAGCCCCACAGGTGGTCCATGGGGAAGGAGTGAGGGATGGCAGTGGGAGACTCCTTCCTGAGAAGGATGGAGGTCTCTGTCTGCTGATGTAACCTTCTGTTCAGGAAGATTTGCTGCTTGCCAGGGACTCAGAGAGATCATGGTGAGGCTGCTGAAGCTCTTTTGGCTCTTAGATGGTCCTCGTGGATATTTTGGAAAGCGACAAGGATGATGGAGGGGCTACAGCACCTCTCACATAAGGAATGACTGACTGAGACAGGACAGCTCAGCCTGGGAACGTGAAGGCTCAATAATGTGTATAAATACTTAGAGGAAGGATGCCAAAAGGATGGAGTCAGGCTCTTTTCAGTGGTGTCCAGTGGCAGGACAAGAGGGTTCTAACTGAAACATAGAAGGTTCCCTCTGAACTTATGGAAACACTTTTTCACTGTCAGGAGGACCAAGCACTAGAGCAGGTTGCCCAGTTGGGTTGCAGAGTGTCCACCCCTGGTGATATTCTAAAGCTATCTGGACGCTGCAATGGATAATGGGATCTAAATAACCCTGCATGAGCAGGGGGGATAGACCAGGTGACTTTCAGAGGCCCTTTCCAACCTCAACCATTCTGTGAGCTCACCATGTGGTCTTATATGGTGCAGTCAAACAGATACATTGACTATAAGGCACCAAAGTTATGGTAATGCATCTGAGTAAATCTCTGAATAAAAATACTCTGTGTTTTATTTTTAAAAGTAAAAATAACTTCTCTTGAAGTTGATACTTTTTTCCTTCCTACCCTTCCCTTACATATTTAAAGAAAAAAAAAATTCTAAAAGTGCTTGTAGCTTGACAAAGGTCAGATTAGGTAAACCTTTCTTAGTAGATCATTCAAGAAAATATAAAAATTTAAACAAGCAAGATAGGTATATGTTTTGAATGTTCATAGAAAAATGTCAGAAAATTAGTGGTTTTGGAAGTTGTAGGGATGTAAAAATGCATAACTTTCCATTCAAGATCATGCCAAGAGTACCTGCATGGAAATTTATCTCAAATGTGCGGACAAGGACCCTGGACAGAGAAAAACAGAGGGGGGGGTGGTGGTGGTCTCTTTTTAAAAACAGTGTTTTGAAAAAAAGGTGACCAATAGAAAGATTCGGATTAGGTTATTTCGGATAAGGTTAATATACTGTTCTGAAAATTTGGCATAGCTGAGATATTTTTTTCCCCTTTGGTACTAGTGATATGCTTCAAGTACTCTTATAATGTGTCATATGTCATGTGAAATTTTCTTTATATAATCATCCATGGACACTGTACAATCATGAAATTTCAGGAATATGTCTCATCATTCTCAGCTCAGAAGAACAGCAGATGGTGTTTGCTGTTGGGTTACCCCAGAGAACTCTTTTCTTTTTTTTTTTCCTAAGCTTGAGTTTTTTTCTGAGCATATATAAATTCCATTATTCAATTTATATAAGCATGCAAGGCATAAAAGTGATAATAGCATTGACCTGTAAATAACATGTTGCTTTAATAGCCTTAAATGCTGTTATTCCAATCGAGATTTCCTGTATCAAAAATGAAGGGTAGAGGTGATGTGCTGAGTTAGGGGGACAGTTAAGTGAAAAAATACTTTTGTCAGAGAACTGGGATTACAATTAAAAATGACAGAGAAAATTGAAAATATGTTTTGGAGGCCAGATTGCAAGTGCTCCTGGGGGAAGTAAGGAAGCAGAGCCTCTCTGCTCCAGCTGTCTCTCCCTCCGGCAACACAGGAGGGACTAACCCCAGTACAGGCACCTGAAAGAGAGATTCTATTTCCATATTAATTGCCTATTTTTATGTCCTGGGGGACCTTGTGGTGATTTTTAGGGCCAAAATTTCATCACTTATATTGGAGAGGGATAAATGCTTCAAGAGTTGCCAACACTTGTCCCATTCTAAGGTTAATCCTCATGGTACAAAACTCTCTGAGATGGCAATAACAAAGAGAACCCAGCTCTCAGATAACACTCAGCTACATTTCCCAGAGAAACTATCATACGGTTTAATAGTGGTTAAGTTAATTATTCTGATATCATGGAAAATGAAAGAAATTGATTAATATCACAAGTAGCAAAGAAACTGCTGTTGAAAAAAAATTATTGCCTCAGAAGCTATTCAGAGAAGTACAAGTATATCTGAAATTCATGTTCAGATTAGTATGTCAGTTAATTATTACTTTTTTCCTGGTGCCTTTTACCTTTTTCCCATTGCTAGTTTTTCTTTTCTTCTCTCCTCCTTTTTCTTATCTCTATATATGAAAATTTACTAGGCACTTTTAAGTAACTCTGAAATGGGTAAAAATTCTCTATTTAAAAAAATTAAACACAGTAGAACATATGAGGGGTTGTTTTTGTTTGTTTGTTTGTTTTAATGGGAAACCAGTGTTAGTATTAATGACTTAAACATCAGTTAGATTAGTGGCTTAGTTTAACTATTGGAAGTATGAGCTTTCTCCTTTTATTTGTGAAATAAATGTGTTAATGGGACATGTCACCATCTTGATTTTTGAATTATTGTAATTACCTGCATATACAAGAAATTAATGCAAAGATGTAAGCTGGAATACTTTGTTTTAATTTTCTTTAAAAACATTTTAAAAATCTCAGGCAAACTTGTTATTTTCTTGTAACAGCTGCCAATTACTCCACTCTTCTCTTCCTTCTCTCATTTTCTTAATCTGCAGAGATTATCAAATCTATGTGGGAACAAATTTACCATACATTACTACTGAAAATACAAGTTTTTTAATATTCTTTCAAATATTTGTTAGCATTTTACTACGTGCACCCTCCACCTCTCCGCTGCTTCCTACGTGCCACTGGTGGGACATTAGTTTCCATCCCGGTTTTTGTCCATCTCATACAAAGCACCAAGGTAAATGTGTGGCTCATGCGTTATCTTTGCCTCAAGCACAAAAAAAAAGCACAAAGCCCACTCACAAATCGAATTGCTGATAAAAAATGATTACGTTTTTTCAAAGTATTCTGCCATCTGCATGCTGTTTCTTCCCTGTAGTATGCCTGGGGGGAAAAATCCCCAACAAATTTTGGGAAGATGAAAACAAACTTCTCTGTACCTAACTCTGAGCTCTGTGTAGTCAGTCAATATATTACAACCGAAAGGGATGACACCACCAATTCCTCCTGTATAGTTAAATATTTAAAAGAAAAGTGTTAGGCAGGTATGAAAACTGAAAGGAAAAATAGTAGAATGTGTTGAAGGGCAGAAACCTGTCTGGGATCTGAACTGTAGTTTTACATATGTCTGGGAGAACAGAAGAGTTACCGACTACTTCCTCCTCTTGGCACTTCTGATTTGCCAATTTAATTCTCCATTAGGAGTGGTTTATTTAATTTTTATCTTTTATCTTTTTATCTTTTGTTTGGACTTGACTTTTTTTAAGATATTTCTTGCTGACTGTTCAAATTCTCTCTGAGAAATGAGGTGACTGGAAACTAAATTGGCAATGCTTAAGACTGTTATGAGTATCAAGCCTAAAAACCTTGCTTCACTTGCTCTTAAAAATTAGAGAGTACATAATGTGTATTTATTAACTTGTTTAACCTATTGTCATTTGATTAGGAGTGACATTTTTTTTTTCCCTTCTTATGGATGAAAATAAGACATATCCTAGAAAACAAGGGGTATGTTACTCCCAGGTTGGACCAGGGCCCTCCTGAGGGCCCTTCCAGCCTTAATTCCAGTATGTAAGAATCCTTGGGAAGATGCAGTTTCCTAACAAACAAGTTGTTAACAAGAGTTATTGAAGATGCAAACTCAGAGAAGGAAACTGAGAAACATAAGCCTAAAAATTAGATTTCACCATGCCAAGAGAAGCGTGATAGACATTTCACATTTCCAAAGGTATGGAAATGAAGTTGGTAGGGTGGTGGGGGAGAAGATACTTGCGTATATTTACTTTTTTTAGGCCTGCAATAAAAGGACTTGAACTGGGATACACTGGTATTTATCTGTCAAAGTCAAAATGTGACCATGAAATACTTTCTTCTACTTAGCCTTTAAAAGAACTTCCTTAGGTTTACCTGAGTCATGTAACAGTTGCTGTGTTTGTCAGTTGCTTCCCTTAATGCTAGTGAACTCAAAAGAAAAAGAAGTATCACAAAGATTGATCATCCACAAATTTTATTTAAATAGAAGGAAAAGCCTCGTTAATGAATGTTTTCTTCCCCTTCATAACATGGCAGAATCCTTTGTTGGTTACTAGGGAATTAACCCACTTCAAGTAGTCTTAGAAATGCTCTTCATTCAGGGTATGCTCTGATGATAACTTGTACTGTTCTTAAAATCAATTTTAAAGAAAGACATAACTTAATAGGAATGATGATCCTTTTATTCTAGCACTCACTCAGAAGCTTATTTTGTTGAACCAGTAAGATTTACAATGGCAGCTGTATTTGAACATTTTAAACATTGCAGAAGTAGATTCCAGTATATGACATCCTGTTGTAGCACAAGGGAAGGCAAAAAAGTCTCTGCATGCAGAACTTGGATGGGAATTCTAAAGCCAAAAATTCATAATTTTAAGTGTCTGTCTGGTGATTGCTGTATTTTTTATTGTTTAACTTAATAAACACAAATACTATGGAATATGTGTCCCACCTACAAGAGATATCTCTGGTACATACAATTTTAAAAGGGACCTATTTGCTTTTCAAGGTGAATTGCATGTAGAAAAAAAGTTTTCTTTAATTAGTCTGTATGTTTCAAATAGAAGAAAGATCAGTTCGTCATGATTTTTCTTGGTATTTGTTCATAACAACTGACCCCTGTTGCAAAGCCTTTCTCTAGGAGTGGTAGGTGTCTTTCAAATATTCCCAAGGATTCCTGTTTAGAAAACAAATCCAAAAAGCTGAAAATTTACATAAATGAATTTTTCTATAAGCTTTTATAGAAGGTTAGGGGAAAATATTAAAAGCTGGATATGATAACCTACAATGTTACTCTTATCAACAGTAGTGCTGGCTAGGGTATGGGAATATATTGCTGAAGAGGGGTTTGAGATAGGACTATGTTGCCAGAACTTGTTAGAATAAAGAATTGTTTATATTCCTTACCAATTTAGTGCCATGTGCAGGGACACCTTCCACCATACCAGGCTGCTCAGGGTTCCATCCAACCCGGCCTTGAACATTTCAAGGGATGGGGAAACCACAGCTTTTCTGGGCAACCTGTGCCAGAGCCTCAGCACCCTCAGAGTAAAGAATTTCTTCTTGATATCCGATCTAAACCTGCTCTCTTTCGGTTTTAAGCTGTTCCCCCTTATCCTGCCACTACATATCGTTGAGCAAAGACCCTCTTTCCCGGGTCCCACTTGGTGCTGATACAAGGCTGATCTAAGGTCTCCCTGGAGCCTTCTCTTCTCCAGGCTGAACAACCTCAATTCTCTCAGTCAGTCTTCATATATGTCCGCATGTAATGCATATTTGCCTTGAGCCTCCATTTCCTCCTAACTTCAACTGAATTGAAAAGGTCCAGTGTGTCTGGAAATCATGGCTGTAAATACTTCTGTAGAGAAAACATAGATGTGGAAAGCTCTTATGTGATAAAAGTATCACTTTAACTGCACCATTCAACAATCCTCAGAGTTACCCAAATATTTTTTCTCTGAACTCAGAAATCACAAAAGAGAAGAATATTTTCCTCTCCTTTTTGAGTCATCAGTCAGGAGATATTGTTGATTTTTGGAAGAGACAAATCTAATCTAAATTACGTATTATACAAAATGTTGGTCCCACCAGTAAAAATGGGAAGACAGTAGGTATCAGTAATATCAAATTTACTACCCAGCATGCTGAACAAAACATTAGTGTGTCAATAGGCTGTGTATTTACACTACTTTGATGGTAAAAAGAAGTGTTAAAAGCATTAACCATAGAAAGATATGCCATCACTGTAATTTCTATAAGTTTTACAGCCAATAAAAATAGGCTTCAATAAAAACATTCACACTAAATAAATAAATAAATAAATAAATAAATAAAGTAACAAATTGAAATAATGGCACAATTTCTTCGGACTCTAAAGTAAACAGCGGTAAATTCTTTTTACCAATCCTGTTGTTTCTTCTCCAGAATTGTAATTACATACAACACAGAAGAAAGCTTTATCTGCAAAACTCTTAAACAGTAAATTTCTGGAAATGAAAATAACGTAATATAAAGGCATTATTTGTTGTCCAGTCCAATGCTGTGAGATGCTTTTCTGTATGTTTTACATGCCACTAAAATACTTTCTCAAGCAAACTTATGTCACACCCTGATAGTGACAAAAGCAGCTTTCTTTTTACAGTTTTCATTCTCCTAAGCTGCAATAAAAGTCTGCACTATAAATGACCTTTGAAATAAAACATCCAGAGCAGCTCTCCATAGCTCTCATAAACTCTAATTAGGTGGAATTTTTTTTTTTTTTTGCTGGAGGGATGTGTAAAAGGGAACAGTAAGTAGAATTGTACTGCTACTCTTTATACCTATAAGTATCTAATGTTTAATTCAGTAGTCTGGGTTTTCAAACCCACAGAAAGTAACGAGAAGCAGAATGTGTCACTCTGTATGTGCAGCTCAGCCCTTTCTGGGTTTAAGAGTTATGGTAAAAGTCTGATTGAGGCTGCTTTTATTCAGTTACATCTTCCGGAACAATATAGCCTACAGTATTTGTAATTAAGCAAAATAGAAAATCCTGCCATATACCCCAGGGAAAAACTAGGTGCCTGAGGTGTGTGGCCTAGGCAGCCTTTGTCCTTTCTAACAGGCTAGTTATTTGTAGCCCTGGGGCTACAGACTTCGATTGCATCACGGTTTTAGGTGCCTTTTTGGCAGCAGAGATTTCAGGAGCGCCAGCAAGGCACACACCTCGTGAGCTACTCTGAGGGAGCCAGGAACAGACACACAGATCAAATTAGTACCCCATCCTCTCCAGTGGCATTTTAAAAGTTATATTAATTCTGAAAGTTGGTATTATTTTTGCTTCTATCATATCTGTTCTGTCTGATCTTTCTGTCAAGGCTTTCATTCTTGAACCTTCATTAAATATGGAAGGGCAAAATGATACAGATAGTGATATGCAATGACACATGTAAGTGTTGTATTTGATATTGACTACCAGCACACAGCAGTGACTGGATTTCTGCCAGAACTTGATTTAGGCTGTCCAGAGTTCCATAGGTTAGGATTTCTTTGGGCTTGATTTTATATGGGTTTTGTAGAGTTGTTTAACCGTAGTTATTCAAGGACATTTTATACTTTGAAGCATTTTTCCTAAAAAGTTACGTTGTGTAACAGAGTAGTGCAAGCAGTAAATCATTTGTGTGGTAAAAGTACTTTTAATTTTGCATCTGAATTACAAGATAAAATATATTGAGCACCACCCATCCTTATTCTGGTAGGAGAGTTCTTGGTAAAAGACCCCTCCTTGCAACTTGATGGCACCAGTGGCTGGGGTGTAGCTGTGTAAGGTGGGTCTAAATGTTCTCATGCACCATGACTTCTGCAAATACTGAGTAGTATCAGTATTTACTTAAGTTTCACATGTGTTTCTTTATTTCTAAACTTCTCTTTATGCACACCAGAGCCTGTTTTCAAGTAAATGTGCAAGAAAGTTTGAAGAAGAAACACACGGGTGGTTTTGATGTGGACATTCTCTAACTTTTCAGAAATTAATTTTACAAATTGATGATTATTTTAAGAGATATTATTTCTTAACCTTCCAGATATATTCCAAATAGTGCAGTTATCTTTAAGATTTCTGGGATGGGAATAAGTATGCTTTAAAAAGAAAACTTACTTCTCCCTTCTTCCATTTTGCTTTTGGTCTAATTGATATAACAGGAACCTTTTTATCATTATGTAGGAGACTATTTTCCAAAAAAGAAAAAGCGCTGAACTTTTCATAAAGATCAGTCTATATGTCACTGTAGTGACAGCTCAAAATAAAAGGTGCTGCAAGTAGTGTATTTCTGCTGTAAGTAGTGTATTATGGGACTAATTTTTAGCTTTCTTCTCAAGTTGCAAGTTTACTTTTCCTGTGAAATCTAGGCATGTCAAACATTTTTCCAGTCCCATGGTGGTACAGTTTTGGGGACAGAAATTTGAACATGAATATTCCATGTCTTAACTGAGGGGTTTTGATTGCTACAGACTCAGTCTCTGCTTTTGAATAATGACTCCCAAGGGAGATTAAAATCCATGACAGAGTAACAAATTAGCCAGTAGTTTCTGAGTTTCTTCTCTCTCTTGTTTTCCCCTCTCTCTTTTAGATCAAAACTTCTATCCTTGTCAAGGGACATGTCCCAGTTCAAAAGTCTCGATGAAATTAATATGTTTTCAATGCAAAAAAAGGACTAGCATCATTGTCAAAATTTTTCTAGAGAGCAGAGTTTCTGAAAGTTTAACAAACTCTTATTTTTTAACTCTGGGAGTGATTAGATTGGTAAAAGCACTGAAATTATCTAAATCTTTTCAAAGCTTATAAAATTCATGCAACATCCTCCATACACAGGAGCATATGCTGAAATTCTGAATCTAATAAAGTAAGAGGAAATAGTTTCTACATATTTTTCCATGAAGCCAAGGTTTTATGCTCTTATAATTTTTTTATGGGCAAAAATGCAGCACAACTGTATTTACATAAAACCAAGAATTTATTGTTAATACAATGGAAATCTTAAGTTTAATTATTACTAATCCAGATGTAATTGTTACAGAAAGAAAAATAATGCAGCCAAAAATTTTAGATGTGTATGTCCCATCTTCTGGGGCAATGTTCACTCTCTCTCTGCCCCTCTGGTTCCTGGGATCAGGTCTTTCATGCTTCTGCTGAGAGGGGAGGTGTGTTGTGGGAGTCCTCAGTATCTGGAGTCCTTTACTGACAGGAATATGATGCTGATGTGGATGATTGCCTCTTCCTTGGTCTACAATCCACTTTGGATTATTTTTTATGGATTTTGTAACAATTTTACACACAATTTCTGCTTCTTTGCTATGATAACACGGCTGTGTTTCCCTGCACTGTGCCTTTGTGTTAGTTGTAGATACCTCACTCTGCACAAAGTGCTTGCTGTTATAAAAACTGCACTTGTATCACACAATACAAGCAAAAACAGGACAATTTAGCCATGGGCACTTAGACAGTTTGTGAAATTGCTGTCACAGCAAAAGCACATGAAATGAAACTGCAGGCAGGTCAAGAAAAGTTCACACAGAGCAGGAGTGACAAACCTCACTGCTGAGGCCTCCCAAACTCAGTGCAGTGCTTACGGCAGTGGCAATGCCATCCTGCAGGATTGCAACCCATTGTGAGAAGGAAAGCCGGGGCTGTAACTGCCTGGAGAGGGGACTGCTCTGCCAGTCTCCTGCAATGTTTTCTGTGGTACTAGTAAAAATCACTGCTCAACCAAGGATGGGCTAGGGACACATAACAGCCCATCCAGTGCACAGATCCTAGGGATACTGTGCTGTGAGAACTGATTTTCAGGAAACTTCAAAGACGTGGAGCAGAAGTCAATAATGTTTTCCTCACCTCTAATGCTTTCCTTGCCTAATCACCTTTTAATTACCAGTGGCCTGGACACAATTTTCAAAAAAACAAGGTGGCTACAGACCCTGAGGCCTGCAGACTCCTGCAGAAGAACTTTTAATCTTACAGGGTTGGAGAAGAAGTTAAAAGCAGTTGACAGACTCAAATTTTGATTAATTAACAGTTACATTCTTGATCCTTTTCCAGGTGAAAGACCACTAAGTAGCTGCTCTGTCTTACAATTGAAATAACCGTTGCCATCCCTCGAGGGTGAAGGATGCCAAAGGCGAAAGCAATTAAATCCTTGTTATGCTCTACCTGTTGGCAAAGCTGATAATTCACAGGTAGTTTGCTACCTGCAGCTTGAATAACGAGGTGTACAACATTTACAATTCAGGGCAGTAAAATGGACATGGCAGTACCATTCAGCTTCTCTGCCTGAAGATGAGAGGTTTCATTAAAGCAGTCACATGTAGTGCTACAACCATGCAAAAACATCTGAATCACTGAAACTGTTGTACAGAGTTACAAATTTGTCTGTAAAAGCATTTACATTTGTCAGTTCAGAGAAAATTTAGTTTTGTTTGATTTCTAGGTCCAGGTGAATTTTATTTTTTTTCTTTCTGCATTTCCTTTCTGTGTTTTCTTCAGTTGTCAAAATAGTGTAAAAAAATTGATAAGCAGAGTATAAAACTGTTCAAAATAAATTACACAGAGATAATATGCACACATATGACATTATTAAGTACTTTATACAAAGAGCACAATCAATATTAAATTATCTAAAAAATATTGCTGGTGTTGCAGTACCTGGTATCTCCTCTAGGAAGGGACCCCTGTATTTCCTTGACTTCTCTACAGTTCCTGGTGCCAATAGAAATTCTTATCTTTCAGGGAAAATGATGGACACAATTTTGTTAGCAATATTATCTCTTGAGAAAAACAATGTCCTTTTTCTAACAAGCATATGTGAAGCTGTGTTTTAAGAGAGAAAGGGATGTCTTGCAGAATTAATATGTCATTTTTTATCATAACTTGGTATTTTCTAGAGTACTTTGACATTACTTTGTCATTTCACATTTCATAGATCATTATTTTATTATTTTTCTACCCAAATATACTCCTAAATAATCTCAGTTCCTAACCTTTTATTACTTATTTTACACAGCCTATTTTTCTGGATTTCCTTCAACAGTGGCTGCTCACCCCAGTGAGATAAAGCAGCATTGCTCAAGCCTTGGTCTGAAAAAAACAGAGCATTGGAAGCCTGAAGACTGAGCTTTCTGTAACAACAGCTTCTAGAAAACTCTTATTCAAAGGCTCCAAGAAAAGTAAAACAATTAAAATATAACATCAGTGTAGTTATAAGAGGCCAGACGGTAGGATGGACTGAAGATGCCTTCCTCAGAGTAGTCCAGAGTAGATGGCCAGTGTGAGGGAGCCCATAAACTGTTTTTACCCCCTCCCCATTTATTCTCTCGGAGAATTTACAGTGCCAGTGGTTATCTTGCCTTTCACTAGGATGTTTTTAGTCTATTACCAGATGTATTTTCCATTTTCTTTTTAGCTCCTACCTTTGAGCAGACTGAAAATGATTCTTGTTTATATTTATTTAATGAGATACAGGCAAACCATGTCAGGAAAACTATGTCAAAATGTGTTTTCTACATTGTATCCTGAAGCCAGCAACATTGCTGGTTGCTCGGGGCTCCATGGCAAATGAGTTATCTTAGCATAGATGTGAAACTGAGTAGCTTTTTCTAGGAATGCTTTGTCCTGAGACTACACTGTCTGAAGTGAAAATTCAGTACTGGGTGTGGAAAAATATAATATTGGTTTAGTTGACAATGTTAAGCTTATAAAATTTCAAATCTGTATTCAGATTGTCATAGCGTCTCTTGCCAAACGAAAACCATAATTGAAAATTTACAGCTGACCTATTTTTAATGGTGTAAGGCTTATGTTAGAATGGCCTGAAGCACTTTCCTTCCAGATTCAGATTACTATCAACCAGATAGGCACCCAGCAACACATAATATGAAGGAAGTGATGATTCATTGTCAGAATCCAACAAAATAGGATAACTCTATCTCCTAGAACTGCCCAGCTAATGCTTTTTTTAGGTTGCATAATGCATTATACATTATTAAATTCTTACTAGGTCATCTGATGGGAATTCAGATTCTGATGAGTGTATGACTATCAGCTGCCTGAAATGGTACTTCTCAGACAGAATCTGGCAATATTCAGGGCAAATTACTGCCCAGCATCTTATTTGTCCTTTTGTCAGTTCAGATTTCTAAATAGAATACACACAGGTATTTCTGATTTCTTTACAATTTGTTACAACAACAACAACAGCAACAACAAAAAGTCCAGACACTTTGTAGGGGCTTGGCTTTTTAAAGAAAAGAGAAAAGAAAAATGATTTCTAGGACAACAAGGTCTAAAGGAGGTCTTTTGGCTAAATAAAGCTCAACTGTATTGGACTACATAATGTTTCCCTTTTTTCTGTCCTTTCACCACTTTCCAACGGAAAAAATTCACCCCTCAAAGTAAAAAAAAGAGAACTACTTTGGCTTTTCCATGGTATCTATGGATAGTCTAAATCAGAAAGACAATTTAGTGGCTTTGAGATCCTTATGTCCTTGACCTTTTCAATGTTGAGAAGAAAGGAGCAACAAATGAGCTTTAATTGTAGCCTACAACTTACTGTAGCCATCTCTACCCGAAAAGTTATGGTGGCAGCTATCTAATGCTGTTATGCTTAAGATCCTGTCAACACTGGCATTGTAAATCCCATTTGATTGTTCTTTGGAACATGGCCATTAAAAAAGTGCTTCAAATTGAACCTTGCTGTGCATGGTTATAGACTAACAGCTTTTGCCTTTTCTTCATACATATTTTAAATTAAATAGGTTTTCAAGCAAGCAAGAATAAAAGAAAGCTATACATAAACAAATAAGTGTTCTCATGTTAGTTCATTTTTTTTCTTTATTGCTCAGCTGCTAAAGAAATAGAGGAGATAAAAGCATTAATTTTATTTCTTTCCTATCCCATTTCTCACTCATGTAGATTTATCGCTACCATCCTTCAGTCATGTGGTATCTGTCCTTCATTTCCTACCTCCTGTCTGTTTTATCTGTATTTTCAGTTTGTTTCATTTTTGCCACACTTTCTCAAGTCTGTCTAGGGTCTTCCAAATGGCTTCCTGCTTATATTCTTTTACAGTTGTACTGCTGTTGTAATGGAAAGCCTCTGACAGATGTTTAACTGCAGCAACCACCCCTTTTCTTTCTTACCTGTGTTTCTTTATTCCTGCAGTATTTCCCACTTAATCTGACTTTTACATTCTCACCTTTCTACTTTCATTATCATTGCTAAGCCGCTGATTGAAACAGGAATGAGAAAAGTTGGTATCTTCATATATCTACCTATCTATTTTTTGTTTTTCTGTCTGTCTCTACCTTCTTGTGAGATGTAGATCAGCAGTGGTCGAATTAAAGGTTTTCCTCTCTATTTTATTTTCTTCTTTCCTGGAGTGTTGGTGGGGGTTTTATTTTCCCCCATTCATGATACACTATCTTGTTCTGTACCAGTGTAGTTCTGCACTGGAAGGAACCAAAACATTCCAAATTACAAGAAGTAGCATCATCTTTTCCTCATTTCTCCCACCAAAGGCCCAGGTCTCAAGGAGGTTTAAACACACTTTTAAGAACCTTTCCTAAAGTCATCATTACAGGCTGAAGATGCATCACAGTAGACAACACATTAAAGAGGAAAATCTGGGGCTTTTTTTTACCATTAAAAAATGTAACAGTTCAGTTAAAAATGACAATGTAAAATATATTTGTAAGTGAGGTGAAATTCTTGATTGGGCAATGACATAGTAAAAAATACCATAACACAGATAAACTGCTTTTGTCTAAGAATTCTTATTTTTTACACAGGAATTATAAGGAGAAGAGTTTCAAAGCCGAGACATCTTTTAGTCAAATTAGGACTTATTAGTCACAGTATGCACTAGCACTGAGGTCTTTCATATCTTGTGTATACTGCAGAGGCAAAACAGGCAACCCCACAAATATGTCCAGAGTGGCAATGATTGAATATTACCATAATAGCACTGTGATATCAGAGAAGTCTCTGGGACTTATCAGTGCATTTTACTGACTATAATGGAATTGCTCATTCACATTTTCACTTCTGGAAAGGGAGTGGGAGCATAGAAAAATAAAAAAGTTACATCTAAAGCTCTTTAATTTAAAAATATAACTGCACTCAAGAAAACAAAGAGGGGAAAAGTACTAAATTGAGTTGAGCTCTCTTCATAAACTGCATGCATTTGAACTTCATAGTGTGTAATATGGTTACGTTAATAAAAAAATTCATAGGCCATTCCAGTATTTTAAAGTGTCATTTATTCTTCAAACGCAATTGTATAATAATGTATTCTTGCTCACTGTATTAATTAACATTCAGATTTTTGTGAGAAGGTATTACATGAAAATCCAACTCTAACAATGATTTTCATAGTGGTCAGTTGTTATTTTAACCACATTTATTTCATAAAAGATAGAAAGCTGAAGATATTTGCTGACTTTTCCTTTACATCAATTGTCCACAGCATATTTTCTTTGTTGTTTTGCCATACAAATACATTGGCTGAATAACTGTTCGAGATTATTATTCAATCTGAAAAGTTTCTTGTTCTTTCTTACAATCATACCTGTGCAATTTAGTAATTCTGGCTACTGACAGGACTAGTTACTAACCTGATTTTTTCAGACAGTATGTTTTATTTAAAATATTTCCCTAAGTGAGCTCTATTTCAGTGATCATAATCTTGGCATCTATGGTATACCTAATGCATTTCACTAGCCAACAGCTCCAGTTCTAGGGTCAATTATGAGTAAGAGTACAGTATAATTTCACCACAAATTAATACCACCTGTCAACATGATAAGTATCAGGCTGGGTTTTCAAACAATCAGATTTTCTCTCATTAAAGTAACTGCAGAGAATAAGCTTTCTCAAAATGGAAGGAAGGGGCCAGTCTTAAAAGCAGAGTTAGCAGTGTATAATGAAGAAAAATGGTGGAATAGGCAGAAGCCCCCAGAAGATAACGCAGTAGTCTAAATAAAATCATGTACTATGACTTCCTCTATAGATATTTTTCCATTAAGAAAATAACTATTGCTTAGAACTGCCACAATGACTTTGTGTTAATAAAGGTTACTTGTGCACCAGTCAAATTTCTTATGATCTTTGATGGTCTTTTCTATGGTCATGAATGATCTTTCAATTGTTGCATATGGTTTGTTTCCAATTTTGTCTAAAAACACGGGGGAAAATACTTATTGGTAAACATGTGGGTTATCTATTGTTGTGCCTTATCAGAGGAGTGCTTTTTCTGAGCTCTGATGATGTAAAGAAGGATGACCAGGAATCTCCCTGTCAGCACATGTACTTGGTCCTGCTCCAGCAAATGTTCCATGGAAGAAGCTATAAGAAAAAATTTTGGGTGTGAACCTGCCACTGTGCACACAATAGTTTTCTTTTTACTGTCTCTGTTCTATTGAATCCAACACTCGATACTCAGATGATAAAAGTGACAGGTAGCATCTTTGTCACTGAAACTTTGATTCCTGCCTGTCACTATGGTGGGTAACTCCTTTGTCCTGTGACATCAGGTTTAAACTGACTAACAGGCACAAAAATGAAGTCATTGTGCATGAGAACCCAGCCAGGAGCTCTTAAGTCATCCTTGTCCTCTATAATTGAACAAACGTCTGAGTTTTGCAGTTTTCAGTTCAAGCTGGAATAAAGCCCTTAAGTTGCTCTATGATGTTGTGTTGAATGTTGTTTCTAAGTAATAAAATATACCAAAGTTTTCTGAAATACTTTAGTATCACTACACTGTCTTAAACACATACTACAGAAAAAATGATTTTGAATTTTTTCCCAAGAAATGGTAGTGGTTAGAAAAGGTCAATTATGACTTGTTTAGGCTGGTTGGTAATGGGGATCAAAATAGCACTTGTCTTCAGCTGGTGATAGAAAGCAAAAGAAAATGAAGCACTTGTAGAAAGAAGCAGATTTCTTCAGAGTTCTGCACTTGTCCCATAGGGACAAACTAGAATAGAAGAGTAAGTGCTGCAATATTCTTGTCACGAGGCTGCATTTTAGGTGCCTTTGAAATGTGAAGGAGTTTTTTCACTTATTTGAAAGGAGAATGTTGCCAAAACAGGTACTGTCAAGTGAATTGAGTACAATATTTGCCAGTTGCGATGCCCAGAGAGATCTCCAAAATTTATTTAAAGGAGTAATCATTGGGAAATTGCCAAGGTCTCAAAACATTTTTCTTCTTAACCTCATAAGCAATTGTCATCTCATGTCTTATTTTTTAGCTACAGTTTGCTATTTCATAGAGGAAATGATTAGTGATATCATGCATCATTAACTGTGTGGCCGAAGTCTAAGCCTCAGACATAGTGAGCCAAATTAATTTTTAGTGTAGAACTACAGACTCCAGCATTTTACTTGTGGAGCCAGCAGAGGCTGAAATCACACAGAAAGTATTGATTTTAGATCCCCCAAGAATGGTGTCTCATGTAATTCTACTGTTATGTCCTGCTGATTCATCAGAAATGGCTTTCAGGGAGTTCAGCCTTTTTGGCAGAAGACACTTTTTGATGTAGTGGTAATAACATACAGAGGTATTTATAACATGCCCAGAACCATATTACCTTAATGCTTGAATAAATCACTAGGTAGAATTTTCCCTTTCTTTTCCTATTTTGTAATCCAAAGCAAATGAAGACACTCAGGTGCATTGTCTATGAAAGCAATCAAGATAAGTATTATGCTAATACTGTGCAAAATGGCTTTGTGATTTCTTTTCCATACACATTTTTTTTATTCTGAAATTTAAGGATATACTGCCAAAGGAAAACAAATATTCAAAATACTTTGGATTTGTCATTGTTCCAATTTTTCTTCTCTTCTTTGGACTTCTAAATTACAAACTTAAAACTGACTTGCTAGGTCACTGTTGGTTGAACCATGGTATTTATTATTGAGTGGAATCAGATGAATACAATGACCTAGAGAGTTGATAATTCCTTATTTTTCAGTAACAAATCCTCAGACTCTTGAAACTCTGTATGGAAACCAGATCCTGTGAATTGTTCATTAGACTTATGTTTATAGTGTAGACAACCAGGGAAAACAGTTTGAATCATTAATATGTGTGACCACCATTTCATTTTTCTTTTTGGCTGGACCCATTATTACTCACTCCCATAAATTAACTTAGGGGACAGTTCCCAGCTGATTTCTTTTCTTTGAACAAAACTCCTTTAAGCTCCTTGACACTCATTGATGAAATAGCTAACTCTCTGCTATAATGTCCTTGATTTTAATGATACATTAATGGTACTTTCTCTTTAATGATACCTCTATTACACCTCTCCATACTTTCTCTTTATTATTTTGTTATCCCCTTAAGTCACAGCCAATGTTGAGATAAGATCCCAAGGCTTCAATTGGAATAATGCCTCTAAAGCCAATTTCAGGAACCCCAGATAAGTCAGAAAACTCTCACTCAAAGAGTTTAGCATTTTATAGGAAATTGGTATTTATCAATTTAGTAATTAAATATGAAGATTAAAATGTAAGTAAAGGAAAGCTACAGCTTAAATGAAATTTGATTTAATTAAAACAAAGATTTTCAGTGTTATTGTACTAAAAGTCCCATGATTCAGTTTGTCTTCTTCCAAGCGTCAACCTTACCACAGAACTTTCTGATAAGCTACACTTTGGTTACATTATTGGCAAAATAAGTATTAAATTTATAATCAATTTGAAGTTGATATTCAAGTTTTATACTAAATTCTATGGAATATTTCATTCAAATATTATTAGAATGGAACACAATTAAGTATCTTTTAAATTAAATTCCAGGTTTTATTTTTTATCTTCAATCTATTTACTTACTAAGTGGTTTCAGGGTTATTAGCTCAGTAGTTGCTTTTTTCCTATAACTTCATTTATGTTTTCCTATAGAGAGAGAAAAGTATTTCAAATGTTTATACACTCAAATGCTTATACACTTTCTGTGATTCTTCTGTTCACGTAACAAAATGAATTAACTGCATGCACTGATGTTTCTGTTAATGAAGTACAAAAGCCGAGAAGAATCAGAAATTTTTGTTTAAAAAAAAGCATGCAATTTTACTCTCATCATTATTGCATCAAATATTACTTACATTGTACTTTCTGTCTAATAGCACCCACAACATCTTAGGTATTTTTCAAGACCCAAGCAAAGCTCTGCAGCAGAGCCTCTAACCAGTAGCAAATTTGAACAAGCCCAAGCATGGGGTGAGGACAGGTCGAAATGTAGGAGTGAAGGTAGATGATGTCTCCCAACTCCCCAGCCTATCTGTAAGTTCTATTTGTACTCATTTTACAAACCAAAGTAGGAGTTATCATTCTGGGTCAAGGACATTTAAGGAAAAACAATTAATTGAATTAGAGAGAGACAAATTCAGGACAAGCCTTTGATGGATTTGTAACCATCGGGAAAGCAAGAATGAAGAAGGAAAAGAGAATAACTTGAAAGAGTAACTTTGTTACTGGTGATTTGTTAGCTAACGCTTAAAAAGAGCTTTCGGTTGACTGATGTTTTATTTTGCACAGTGGTGATAACATATTGTAATCTTACTTTGGGAGCCTTAAAATTTGAGAACCTTTATAGAACTTGCATGTTTTGGGATCATACAAGGATATAGAACTGTAAAGGGACTTTAGGAAGTGGGGCCCATGTTACCTTTGCATCTCTGTATCTGCCATCCAGCGTTAGTCCCAATCTTACACATCTCTAACATTTTCTGGGCCTCCTCCATGTGCCCCACATTCCCTTGTTTTCCCAGTGGAAGTCAGTCTAACCACTGATCAAATAATGAAGGAAAGACTCTATAAATGTAATTAAGATTTTAATAGGCTGGGGAAAACCTGAGCAGAGGTGACAAGTTTGTTCTTAACATAGTTGAAAGGGCTCAGTTGTGGAAGCTCCTCACACAGGCCCTGGGGATTCTGCAGCTGATGAGGTATATGAGATCTTTACTTGCTGAAAGCATATCTACCAGTATTTAAGAGGATTCCCTGCTTGCTCCCTACAAATCTTCCTAGTAGATTTTAGCCTCTTGGGGGGCATTAAGAACTGAGGTTTGAAGATGGAAATGAAGACTTTCAAATATGAAAGTCTATGGAGTATATTTGAAATATAAATGTAAATGTGTTTCCCATGTCTGATCTTGTGCCATTATGCTGGTGCATGCAACTAGAGTTTTCAACTGGAAGAAGTGCATTTTCTCAAAGAACTTTCCTGAAAAGTTATCATTTTAATTCCTGTTCACTTGGAGTTATCACCACACTTGTTAGTAAATGGATATGGTGAGGTCAGGGTTAAAGAAAACGTGATATAGAGAAAAGCAACCCAAATTTGAAAGTCCCGAAAGCTCTTTCACTGTGAAAAACCCTCCAAGTTTTGTAAAGATACGTGGGAAATGTCTGCAAACCGCTGCAGTGTAAAAGCTGAAGTTGTCACCTATTTACCCAAATCTGTGTAATCTTAAGAGCAGACTTCTAAATAAGAACATTTAAGGACAGACTAGGGTCAAAACTGTCACATCATATATATTATGTTTTCAAACCCAGTCCATTCTCCTTACAGATTTGCTCATGTCATGTGAATATTCAAATTCCAGTTAATTATGGTCCATGATGATTTTTGTATCTGCCTGCTGGCATGACATAGTTGTGTCATTAGATGCCTACAGCAGCTGGAAAAAAACTAAAAGAAAGGACAATCTTAAAAGCACAAGACAAATCTGTAAGCATATGTCCATAGTGAACTCAGTAAAGTATTTCTGGAAGGATGTCTTTGGAACTTGTTTGCTTTTCTTTAAAATTATTAAAAATTCATATTAACAACACTCAGTTACAGCCCAGATGGATCTGTGTAGCACAGGCTTTGAGCCCAGGTAGATATTATCCTAAGCAGTACGTCCTACAAAAAGAAATTAAATAATAATTTCCATGCATTCTTCTTAATTATGATCTTTGTTGCTTTTCCTTGTGTCTCCCCACACCCACCCGGAGTCCACATTTTATCTGGTCTTTTTTTGGAGAAGGAAAAGACTGGGGGTAGTGGGGAACCAACATCCTCCTCCGCCATTGCTTGTTCCCACAGTCACAGCTTAGGTGAACAGGTCCAAAATAGAAAAACAGGCTTGCCATCACCTAGTCATTGTAAACTGAATGAATTTTCACAATAAAGGAATTGCTTCTCCTTTCTCACATGATGATTTTCTTTCAGTCTTGCTGATTTACTTTTATGCATCTCTCATCAAGCTATTAAACGCCATAATAAATTTTCTTGTATTGTGAAGATGTACTACTAACTTTGGAGAGGAAGAGAATCCCTCTTTTCTAATTGATGCTGTAAAATATAGTAAACAGGATGATGAATTAAACTTTCTTTTTGAGAGAAAGATCTTCTTTATGAATAATGCATTAGGCTTTATTTAAAGCATATGGATTTTATTTGCTTTTTATTAACTTACTACATTTGACACTGCTTCTGCATTTCCACACCGCTTCTCCCCCTGGGAATGTCTTCTAATAAGGCATTTCATAAAATCTATGATTTCTCTTTTTTTCCCCTTAAGAAGCTCTAGATTCAAGGCAAATGCTTTGTTATTGCAGAAGTAGCTTGTTTACATCCCCTGGGTGGGAACTGCTTGCTGTGGAACATTTTAAATTCATTTGCATCTATATCAAAGATCGCCTCATTGTTAAAACTTTGTGCCTAACTTGTAAAACTGATTACCGTGCATAATATTTGCTGTTTTCTGGCCCCCCTCTAGAGTTTTTAAGCTGTATATGGCCATTTGAACACACAAGTGTAATAAAAGGAGCATGGAGAGAGGGGGTTCTTTGTCACACGTGCCTTTTAAAATAGCTTTCGTTATTTACTCTATTTTTTTCAGTAGTGTATTGCTGTACTTGAGCCTTTGACACTATTGAGCTGACCATTGTCAGGCCTGTCTGTGCTTTCATGGAATCACAGAACAGTGTGGGTTGGAAGGGATCTTGAAGATCATCTCATTCCAACCCTCTGCCATAGGCAGGGACACTTTTCACTAGACCAGGTTGCTCAGAGCTCCATCCAATCTGGCCTTGAACAGTGCCAGGAACTGGGTAACCACAGCTTCTCTGGATAACCTGTGCCAAGCCTCAGCACCCTCAGAGCAAAGGATTTCTTCCTAGTATCTAATCTAAACCTACTCTCTCTCAGTTTGAAGCCATTCCCCCTTGTGCTGTCACTTCAGGCACTTGTAAATAATATCTCCCCATCTTCCTTTGAGGCTCACTTCAGGTACTGGAAGGCTGCAATTTTCTTCAGGCTGAACAATCTCAATTCTCTCAGCCATCATCTGTCTGTTTGTTACTCTCTGAGCAGTTCAGTCATTGCTGGATTTTACTGTCCCTATCTGATGTGAAGGTGGGATACGCTCCCTCCACTTTACAGATACAATTTTTTATGACGGTCATAGGGGCATGTGGTTGAGACAGACACTAAAATCCCTCTCAGAAATTTCCAAATCTGCAATGATGGAAGAACAGCTTACCTTTAGGTATTTGAACATTCTTTGGTATGATATATCATTAGAATATACTGTATCTCTATGAGCCATAGGAAGCTTCCTTCTGTTCACATCATGCAATTTACTGCTTGGAAGGAGCCAAAAGGAGCCAATCTGCCACCCATTGAATGGGTGTCATGTTTAGGAATGCTTTCTTTTCAAAGTGTTTTTGACTATTAGACTGTGGTTCTCTTTATCACTGTTTTAGACCTTCTGACTTTCTCCATTAGAATATTCCTCCTTTAGCAGCTGTAGTCTACCTGACCACTTCAGCTGGTCCTAAATAAAGAGAACCCAAGTGTCCCAATAATGGCCATGGAACCAGCTGTAACTGCTTACCAGTGTTTCAGACTTCTTCTATTACTGGCAATATACAGGACTGATCATGTGTTTGTATGTTCTGGCAAATACCACTTACATAGTTATATGGCTAAGCTAGTTTGTTTGAATTCCTCAATATCTGGATTTTTCCATGTGCCAAGTATTTTTATCACCAGCCCTCTAATGAAGGTATGAATGTGGCAAATAAACACAGCAAAATTTAATGAGAAAACAGGAAAATCAAATTGGGTCAGGAAAGAGACGTAGTAATAAATACATAATTTCACCAATTTAAATAACATATTTCAGTGACTAGGACAGTATTTGGGTGTAGTTTTTTTCATGGAAGACTTGTGTTAGGTCTGACTTTGCAGCTATTGGAATGGACAACTAAAAAAGCATAGCTCATTGCACATGTGTAGGATACCACTTACAGCTCAGCAGCATTGGTTGCAACAGGGATTGAAAGGTCCAAGTGCATTGGAAATGTCTGTCTGTGTTTTGCAGTGGCTTCCCAGTTGGCACACAACCCAGTTGACCTAAAGAAAATCACAAACATCTGTCTCTGAAGCAAGTTGCCTCTGGTGTTCTTATGCCCATGAAATAAGCATGCACTTCTGAGACACAGCAGATTTGTACCATGCTCTAAGAGTGATTCAATTACTCCACTGTTTGTTAAGGCAGCATTAAGGTCATTAGTTCAGATATTGATTTTGTAGAAGCCTAGAAGACATGGGGCTAATGTGTATGTCTCAAACACAGATAGCCAGATAGCTGTGGAGTCAACCAAGGAGTTGTTGGACACACTGTGAGAAAGGATGTGGCTGGAGCAGGGGCCATACGGAGGTAGGGCAGCACTTTTCTGGGAAAAATATCCTTGTTCTGGCTCCTGGAGATAAGCACAACACAGCACAGTTCAGGAATGAGGTTGAGAGGTGTGCATGGACTGTAGGGGATGAACAAGACCACCAAAGACCCCTGAAGCCTCCAACCCATTTCCATAAAGGTCTGAGAGAATGGACTGTGTGTGAGAACTAATTTGCATTGAAAGTGAGAAACTTATCTCCAGGGTGGGAAGAACTTATCTGTAAAAAGGTATCCCACTTTTTTGTGTGGGATCAGAACACCCACTTAAAAATGGGATGGCAAAATTGATTATATTTCTTTGCTTAGTTTTGAATTCTTCATATCTATTTGCTTATATTTTAACTCAAATGGCCTGAAATCCCAAATTTAATTTAAGAAGGAAAATATATATTTTATATAGCCATCTTCCTGCTGTTATGTTTCTAATTTCTACTTACTCACAGTGACTTTTCACCTCTCTATAAACTTCATCTCTCTCTCTCTCTTTGGTTTCAAATACTTTGTGTTTTCTTCTGCATTTTTGCCTTTTTGGGGAAGATTGGGCCCTTAAGTGCATCAATTTGATAAGCAGGACTGTAACCCTGGAGAAAACAGGAGTATTGGATACCAGTCTGCAGCAGTATATGATTTCTTGCCTTTCCAGCCAAGAAATTGCGCAAAGACAAATGACATACACGCTGGTAATCAGTTTCCAAAATCAAAACATGAGAACAAAGACAACCCAGAGTTTTAGATTTAAGGTCTGGGAGTTTTTACTCATTTTTATTTTCCTTTCTTATAGAGCAGAGTGAGAAGAGAGAAAACAAAGGAAAAAAAGAGGAGAAGTGAAAAAGAGAAAGCAAGGGCAGGGGGAGAGGATTTGTTTCCAGACAGGAAGAGATCCCAGTCAGTGGGATCTTTTCTCCTAAATTCATGTAGCTCTCTGATGACAGTGAGGCAGTTAACAGTGTTTACCCATTATGTCTCAATAACCCAGGCTGGAAACAAACAGGCCAAACTACATTTTTAGTATTCCCTGAAATAAGGTTTGCAGCTTGTTGGTTGTTTTTGGTTTTTTCTTAAAATCCAAAAATAGCAGGAGTTATGCATTTAATTCCCTAAATGCAGTCTTTAGAGTGCACCTTAGGAAATTCATGTTTTGTATAATATATTAGCTAGAAAGCTGTCATTGCAATGATGAATTTGTTTTAGTTTTTATCACTGCAGAATACAGCTGTTTTGTGGACCTGTGCCCAAAGTTCATAGGCACAGCAGCACCTTACACACTGGTTATATTAAACACAATAATATTCTGACACACAGCTCTCAACAAAAAGACAAGCCATTAACCTTCCAGTGATACTTAGAAAAAGATAATACTTCTTGGTCTAACATTTAATATTATAAAACCACTTCTGACTCTTTTTTAAGAGGGTTGTTAGTGCTGAATAACTTGTTTATATAGTGATTTGCACACTTAGACTTGCTCTCAGCCATGAATTTTAGTGTAAAATCCACCATCAGAAAAGCTCTGAAAGGTTTATAATTCTACATATCTGAAAGTATATGAACTAAGATACAGAAAAATTATGACATGCCCAAGATTGTGCAAGTCAGTCTGAAGAGCAGGAACAGAACTCAACTGATAACGGGCAGCCCTGTGTCTCATTTTCTTCCCTGATGTGTCCCAGCTGTCCAAATATTTTAGCTAAATTGGCTCCTGGAAGAAACCCAGGGAGCTCAAACGAAATATAAGTTCTGGTGGATATAGAAAAGGCAAATAGTGTGGGGAGCAAGCTGACATTATGGCTTTATTTTCAACAGGGACAGCCACCTGCTGAATCTTGAGAAAATGTCTTTATTTTTCTTTGCTTCCTTAGAAAGCAAAACAAAGCATCCAGAAAAATACTCTTCTGAGCTCTCAGTGGAGTGATCATCAGTGGAGTGATGGAGCTTTGTTTGCTGTTTATCTGATAAGTCCATGGCTGGAGCAGCACCAAAATTGTCCTCAAAATAAGCAAGAATGGCAAAATCCCTCTGCCTTATGCTACATTCCCTCTTCTCAGAAGACAGACCCCTTTAATCGTGCTGGCAGTAAGGCCTGGGAAAATGGATGTTCCATTGCAGTGGCACTGGGAAGCTGTTATCATCATCTCCAGGAACAACCATGGATCCAAGCAAATCACTCCTGCTTCTGATAGGTGCCTTGGGACACACGGGGTCTGAAATTTTTCTCTTCTGCCATGGTAGTTGTTGTTTGCTTGTCTCTTCATCTACCTTCCCACCACTTTCTCTCTTCAAGGGAAAGAAGCTGGGTTTGTTTCTCCCAGTTTTGTCTGGGATCTCTGCAGCTGGAGACTTTCCCAAGTAGGTGCCCACCAGTGCAGATTCTGAACATTTTCTTTTTCAAAAAAGCCTTATCTATCCTCACCGAGGTTAACAGGAATTTTGCAGTGAGCTTCACCTGGACCAACACCTGACTTCTAGCCCAAAAGAGATGTCCAGAGGTCTCTAATCCATCCTTGCAGGAGTCTGCAGTTTGTCTCCAAATAAAATAAAAACTGTGGGGAAAAAGGAGGATGGGGTGTGGTCCTCTGGCAGGATACAGTAAGGACACGCTTTGATTTGTGCCTGGACTCAGCAAGTGTGCCCATGTACAGCAGTTTAGGAGTAAAAATAGTGAAGAATCTAAGGGAGAAAATATATGGAAAAATCTACAGAGTGAGTTTATCAGGTGAAAAATGTATGACTTAAGATGTGGGTATGAATTTTGAACACTGGTGAGTAGCTTTTCATTCTTTTTTCTGTAGCTATGAGGCCTTCTTCTTGTATGTTATGATTTTCTGTCAAAAAAGATAAGATGAAATTAGTAGTCCTTGCTAGTGGAGAGTAAGAAAGGTTCCTGGTTCTTGGGCCTGAAATCAGAATTCAATTGATAATTTTGTAATTTAGATAATTTGATAAAATTCTGAATGCTGAAACTGACAAAAAAAAGAAGGATTATACTGGTGATGAATTAGCAGTAATTTAGTCTTCTATGAAGGTAATAGGTTTTAATGAAAATGAAGTAGCATGAACTGCCATGGTAGGGTTAAAATAGCATTAATAAGTATTAAATAGAGTAAGTAGAGATATTATAATGTGACTACAACAGCTAGGACAGTACTATAAATAGAGAAAGCCAAGAAGTCAAAATGCTGATAATATATCAGAGCTCTATAAATTGTTCCACTCAATAAATAGATTGATTTGCTAAATAAAATACTATTATTACATCATCCCTTCTTCGTCTTTGACTTCTCTCCTTCCCTCTTAGAAATTAATTGCTATCTTGGGTTTAGATTTGTAGTGTCACTGACAAATGTAAATTGTCATTGCAAAGACTGAGGAGGTCTAGTAACAGGTTTCTTAAGAAATTTTTTTCTTTTTTGGAGCAAAAAAATCTCGCACAACCATTTTTTGTGTAGGGCCATGAGCTTTGCATACAACTTTGATGACTACAAAATTATTGTTTTAAAGCTCCTGTCATGCTGGAAAGTAGTTATGCATGAGGAAAGCAATGATCTGTAGGTTGCAGATAAAGAGTGGTGATATGCAGGTAATGACAATGTTAAGCAGCTGCACTATCCTGTCAAATAGAGTTGTATAACTGCAATTTTTCTTGAAGTCATATCGGGATATGCATTTGTTGCATGGTTATTATATGGGTTTGACACCCACACAAGGTCTGTATTGGTGCTCTTTCAGTGCTACTGAAAACAAACCAAAATGTAATAAACTGTGGACAGTAGAATTCTTCAGAGAGGAGGAGAAGGAGGTTCGTCATCATTTCTGTTCATTTAACTGGCAGCTAGGACCAAGAAAACAGATTGAAGGCTCTAGGAAGCTATAACTACATGAGGGAATGTAGCTGGAGCTGGGAATTCAGGAGGAAGCTTTCTTGTTTTTCCTCCCATTTTTGTGGGGCAGGAGGTAATTGTTGGCTGCTTTTGTTGGTTTGGGTTTTTTGGTTTGTTGTTTTTCTAATTATCAACTGGAAAAAATTCTAGTGGTTTTGTTTCCCATTCCAAGGCAGAATGAGTGACTTAAACAATCTGACTGAATTCCATTTTCCACTTAAAATATCCCTCATCACTGGGGTTGTGGTCCTCCTCAAAACAAATTAATTTACTGTTATTTTATTACCCTCCCATTGAAATTGTAAAAGATAAGTAAGTCCTACATCTTACATATATTTAATTGGCAAATCAAACCAGGCTGTACAGCTTGTCACATTAAGTTATATTCTGGATTAACATTCCCTTGCATAATTGGACATTTGTATATTTGACATTTTTAAGGCTGAGTTTTCATAGAAGTCTACACTTTTTTGGCATCTGAGTGGGAGGTGAGGTTTCACAAGGGACCTGGAATATACTCACTGAAATGAACTCAGTAAAGCATTGAAATCACAAGTTTTATTTGAAGGTGGTGAGGAAATTTTAACAATAGAGATAACAAAGGAAATACATGTGGTTTTCTAGCTCAGAACCTTACTAATAATAACAAATAATATGTTATTATACTGCTTTGTGCCTGTATAAAAATAGATATGCCTAGTTTTTCAGACACACTGGGTTTGAAACATCAAGAAAACCTTCTCGATGCTAACGAAATATAGGAAATTAATATTAGATATTTGGGAAAATATCATATTTTAAAAAATTTGCAGAAAGTTTTATCAAGTTTTGGAGCTAAAGGACAAGGCATTAGCTAATAATAGACCTTGTGTTTTATGACCAAGCATGCAATTAAAAAAGTTCACTCCTCCTTTGCAATAAGCTTCAAAGTACTTAAAGCTCCTAGTGGAAGGTACCATGACCTGATGATAACAGTAATTTGGTCGAACTGGCCACAGTGACCATTTAGCAGCAATGTAAACAGCCTTTGCAGCCACAAACCATTTATAAAGAGTGTAATGATTTCAGAGCTGTCAGCCTAAGTGGAGTGCAGCTGAGGGAGGAGGTGATGAGCTGTCATTCGGCTGTTCAGGGTTTGCTATTGGCACATCATTATGTACTGCCAGTCACCTAAACCTCATGTCATTGTTCTGCTTGCTAAATTATTGAGGTAAGGTTTGCAACCAGTGCATGATGAGAACTTTTAATGCCAAAGGGACAGTGTGTCTCATGTGGTAGTATGGGTATTTTTACTTAACAGAAGGCTTTTTTATTAAAACCTTTTGCAAGCACTAATCCATTCACTCAGCTGCTTTCAAATAGCAAGAAATATGTCATAAATGAATCAAATTTCCTTGTGGCTGTCAAAGAGGTTTTGTTTTCAGTGTTCCCCTCTTCCTAAGGCTTGCTAATCCAAATTTTGGAATTTATTTGTCCACTGTCACTGATGAATTGTTTATGACTCAAATTTCAGAAGGGCTGTGCAAACCAGCTCCCATTGACTCAGGAAGCCGTGTACGCCCAGCTCCCCGGAGCCTCCCCCATACCTAACTGTATCTGTAAAATGAAGGTAATAATTCCTAACTTTCCAGAGGCTGACATAATGAATAAGCTATTAATATTAGATGCAGGTATGAGAATGTGTAAAACTGCCTAGATACCAGATTTTGTTAAGGGAAGGAATAAAAAATCTCCAATCTGGTATCTCTTTAAATGCACCTTCTTGGTTTAGTTGATAAGGCACTGTACAAAGTACTTCAGAGATACAGTAGAATAATTGAGGTGCAGAAGTTAAGTACTTTGGTTTTGATATGCTGAAAGGACTCCAAATTGTGATAGTAATGGTTTTGCTTGTCCCTTTTACTCTCTGTGCACACTGTCAAAAGCTGAAGATCATTGTTTTCCTATGACAGAGAATTGAATAAAGCTGAGCCAAATACAGCTTCTATACAGAATATTTTTCATGGTCTTTACTGTGTCTCTGGCTTCTAGTCCATGCTGTGCTTGCAGAATGGTTTCTCAGACTATTTCACATGCAGATGAATAATTTTCCTCTATTTCTCTAATTCATTGCTCAAATCATTTTCCAAGCACTAGTCAGATCTAGCACTGTCTATAGTAACACCCATCCCCCAAAGATGAACAGATTAAAACTCAAAAGTATAAATTCATTTAGTGATGTAGCACAGTGCTATTAAGCACTTATTGCACTTTCTACTTCTACTATTATTATTATTTTGAGTGGATATTATTTTATCACAGAAAGCTGAGTGACTCACCTTGAATGGTGCTGGAGATTTCTGTAAAGAGCTTTTGCTATTTCATTAGAACTAAATCAAGGGAAAAAGATACACAGAGAATCACAGAATTGCAGCAGAGTTTGGGTTGTATGGGACCTTAAAGATCCTCTTGTTCTAATCCCTTTCCCTGGGTAGGGACACCTTCCACCAGACTGAGTTGCTCAGAGCTCCATCCAACCTGGCCTCGACATGTATCTAAGTTTTCACTGTCCCAGATTCACACTGGATTTAGACTTCCATATGGAATTTCTTTCATATGAACAGATATGTTGAGCTGTTGATAAATCCCTGAATATAACAGACTAAGATTTTGGCTCCTTAAAGACAACCCAACTACTTTCTGTGGGGAAGAAAAGACTAGCTGGGGAGCTCAGTAACTACATAACTCCTGAATTTCAGTTTCCCATTTTGTAAGTCAGCAAACTTACCTCTTGAAGCTGTTGTTGGAAAAGTTACTTGATGTATTTGTTTACTTACATGAAGGTGATATATAAGTAAGCCCGAGTCTGTTTCCTTGGTCTGATTTTGATAAGATGAGAAGTTCTGGCAAGTTTTGTCATAAGCAGGAGAACAAGGAGCTGCCCAAAGAGTCCAGTACCCTGCCCTTTTGGTTGCCTTTGTGGTTTATCTCCTCCTGAGATCTATGGGGTACAACTGCAAACATTGCTGATGCTGCACTGTCCTGGGGACCTGATCACTAGGAACAGACCCTGTGACAATGTCTTCTAACATTTTCCTGCTGAAAATCAATCAGCTCTTTCCTAACTTTCGCACCATAAACTCTATTACAGCTGGAATGATGGATGACTTCTTGTTACACAGACAATTAAACATTTTATCCTAAGGCAAATCCTCATGTTGTCATTCTTCTACAATTCAAGGTGTTTTCATGACCTTTATAGCTCTTGATAGCCCCAGCTGTTACTGCAGCTGAGATAAGCTGAAAGAAAGCTCAGCTCTGCGTCTCAGTTTGAGTGTGCCATTCTGAGGACTGCCTCTGGAATCTGCCTCCTTTGGCAGTTTATCAGAACTCAAGCCTTGTGACCTTCAGATTAAAATAAAAAATTTTAAAAAATCAAATACTAAATATTAAAAAGAGAGCAGACATATCTGCTTTTTCTTCAGATGTTTTTCAGCTCAATTCTTGACTATTATAAAAAAGGCCACAGCTGACATTCATGTAAATACAAAGGGCCTCCTCCTTTTGGATTATTTATTTCGCATGTCTTTTCAAAATTTACCTGTTTGCACAGAACAAGGTACCACAAACTATTTCAGTTTTTCTACACAAGATAATGATAATTGACTTGTTTTCCCAGCAGCTGTGTATTTTTTTACAGTGGCTGAATGTGTTTATTCTCCTGTTTTCCCAGATTAGCACGTATATTTTTATATATTGTATTATTAGTACAAGTCAGAAGGTCTGTCTTAAATAGCACTAGAGAAGACGTGCTCCTGCTTTGCCTGGGATTGGATTAGTGAATACTGCACATCAATAACTAATGAATGACCAAGTTACTTCATTATTTCTGAGAATTTTGACTATTTTATTTGTGTTTTTTACTCTGAGTTTATAACATGTATTGCTAGAACTTCAGTAATCAAAGAGGTTTAAACATCAGAGAAATAAAAAAGACTATCTCAGCAAAGCTTACAGTAAATATTTGTAACATAGGCACTTTAGAAGACATACATCAAGAGGAGATAATACCATGTAAGTCTTGGGACCCAAATGAGCTCTAATTCAAACTGTTAAACTGTCAACTGCTTTGTGGCCTGAAGTTTGTATGCATGAAATGTTTTAAGGCTACTGGAAAAGGTCACAGTCCTTAAAAAAGAAAACACAAACCAAACATCAGGTTTATCTCCTTCTTAGAAAAGTAAAAGGATGATAAAGGAGGGTTTCTTCTGTCCTTGGAGCTTTAGAACAGCTCTAAGGATACAGCCCATTTAGAGCAATAAGATCCTGAAGTTTTTTATACAGTCAGATCACCTCTTGCCTTTGACAATGGTCTCTGAAAAGCTACTTCAGCTTCCTCTGAGTCAGTGGAAAACCTTCTAGAGATTTCAAGAGAATTGAATGAGCTTTTAAATGCAGTTATCCAGCTGCACAATTAACAGCCAGAAAAGCACATTCTATAAATTATTTTGCTATTTAGGGATACATTTAGCATGTCCTAGCAATATCAATTAAACAGGAGAAGAATGACTCATCCAAGCCTTCTCCAAATCCATTAAGTCAATATCTGACTCACTTTTTGTGGTATGAAAAATGGTCTGTTCGCTAAATTCACTCTCGATTTTTATCAGATCATCCTAACTGTATTAAACTGAACTGCAATCAAGGCAAAAATATTGCAGCCAGAAAGCGCCAAGTTACAGGAGAAAAACAACAGGGGTTTATCTGCCATGCAGATAGGTTTTGCCATTTGGCTGAAGATGCCTTGGCCCTAAGAAGTGTGGGAGGTTTAGAAGTTTTTTTTGCAGTAATTTTTTTAATACAGATATGAAGAATCAACTACTGCCTTCTCTGTGGAAGCAACCTTTGCAGATCTGAAAACAAACAGAGTTTTTCTTTTTTTCCTCTCCATCCTGTCAGCTAAAGAACCCCTTTCAATCATTATTTGTTAATAATATCTTTACAGGTTTCCTTTGAATAAATTCTAATGGGTGTACTTTTTCTCAGCCTCTGGAGTCCAAAAGCCTACAATGCTTTTATCTACTCCAATTCTACTTCATGCTCTGAGATCCTATCAATGGATATCAATATCAATCCTACCAATAAAGGAGTATTAATACAAATTTACATATCTGGTAGCCTGTACTCCTTTTTATTGTCCCTAGTTTGTCTTTTCCCAAGCAGCCTGAGACTGCTGATGATTGATTGTGACCATAAATCCTTAGCTTCTCTCCTAGAAAGCAGGCAGCTGACACCTTGTTCTCAAGTACCATATTCTTTCAGCCAAACACAATTTTGTTTTTATTTCCATTATCTTTCCTTTTATTTTCTTCACAGACCTCTTCTTCAGTTTGCCAAAGTCATCTGGAATTCCAATCCCAAAAACGTGCAACACTTGTGGTAGTGTGTGCTCTTCCACAAAAGAGTTGGTAACTTGAGATCAAGTGCATTCCACCTTGGTATGGAAAGCAGCATCCTCTCAAAATGCCACAGAATGCCCTGAAATTGAGGCCATGGTTTGTATAATATGAAGATGAGGAAATTCATTCTTTGCCTTCAGGCAGAGCAATTTGCAGCCTGTCTGTCTAGCAACCACAGCATTATTCTCACTCTGGCCATTAGCTGAACTGTAATAACATGTGGTTCTGTAGGCACTTCATTTCCATCAGAAGCAGAACAGGTACGTGTAGTGCATTATGGATTTTTTATGTGTTTTAATATATTTATACAACTGTATTAATACACAGATTGGTCTCCTGCCTCGCATCAGATGCTCCCAGCCCTCTCCAGCTCATTAAAACTCCATAGAAGCCCACAGCAAAGCATTTTCCTGGAAACCAGAATGAAGGTAGCACACATCTCAGTCTGGCTACCACTTTATTATTTGGCAAGCAGAGAAATATGAATGTAAGCCATAAATTGGTCTGCTAACATTTCTATGAAAATAACCTCCAACTGCTCTGAAACAGATTCTGTTTGTAAACAGGACTTGCTACTATTTGGATGCAGATTATTTTTAGTGCATCCACTCTCCCCCTTTTTATCTGTGCTGTATTTCATCAGTAAAGAACTGTGAGTGCTGAAACCCACAACCCTCTTCAACAATATTTAAATGCCAGCCTTCCTGTATGTGATATGTTTTTCCTTATATAATGCAAACTATTTACACATACAATTCACTACTGCACCAGATATCTTGGCCTTTAGGTCTATGATAGTTATGGAGGAATGCATCAAAACAAAATGAACTAATGAACAAAATGAACTATTTCACTACCTTTAACATGCACATTCTATATTCACAGAGCAGACCATTAACTCTTGAGCCCTGAATATAAGTCACATTATTAGCATATTAATATCTTCTTTGCCTTGCCAGGATTAAACACAACATTCCCATTTTGAATCAGAAAAAATAAAAGAAAACTCTCAGGCATAAATTGAGAGCACTTCCAGAATTTGAGGGGTTTGTTTTGTTTTCGTTCTAATAACAAAATAAAAATTTAAAATGCTTCCATTTGAGAAAATAGAGGGTAAGAGAAATGATCCTTTTTACTTAATCACCCTTGGTTCCTAAGTGATGCTTTCAAGATTTCTGTAAAATTATATAATAGTTTTCTTTTCTTTTTTCTTTTTTCTATTTTTTTACAATATTGTAATTATTAAAGCTAAGGACATAAAACTGCTTGGAAAAATGTCTCTAGTGAAGCAATAGTGTTTTACTACAGATGGAAGAGAAATCTGGTGCTATGCTTAAGGAATGATTTTCTTGAAAGAAAGTAGAATTGGATTTCTGTGATTAATGTTTGTTCTGCCCCCTTGTGGTTATGGAGTCCAGTAGGGCTTAGGTAGGACTGTCTGGGTTTAAGTATTCGTGACTAATTAAAAATAAGCCTTCTGTATATTTCAAGTGATGCACTTTTCCCAGGATCTGTATAGGCCAAGAACCCAATGAAAAAAAGATAAGACTCCTCAAATATGAACAATGGACAGATTAATGTTTATAAATTTAAAGTAGTTTTCCAAAAGGGTATGTTTTTACATTGTGAAAAGAAGCTCAGAAAATTTAAACATAAGCAACAATTTATTTAGAAAATAATATAGGATAATTTCAACTTTAAATGCAGATTTTTGTTGTGGTTTTACTGATACAACTCAGTATCAAGGATGCTTTTCATTCCCACAAGTTAAAAATAATTATCTTTGCAGTTTAATTCACTTAAAGTCAAATTTCATAATGTGATCCAGTGAGTTTGTAAGAGTGCACTTCTATATGCCAAGCATTCATTTATTTAGATGAATTGTGGAAATACTTCTCTTAATTTTCAGAAGGTCCTAGAATTAGTTTGTCACAGATTAATTCTTAGATAGCAGGTCAGATTTTAAAATCAGAGAACATATAATAAATAAATTCACTTACTCTACTGTAAATAGAGGTTTATTTTCATTTCAAGAATAAGGATTAGTTGGTTTTAAAGTCAAATTTTCTTAGCCTTTTCTGGGTTTTGATACACAGAGAAGATAAGGTGATATTACTACTTAATTTGTCTTCAAACTTTCACTAGAAAATATGTTAAAGTGATTTTCTTTTATTGGGTACTAATTGTTCAATTCCAGTTTACAGAAACTATCATTAAATAGTTTTCTTTAAATTATACTGAAGGAAATAAAGTTAATATTTTTATTAGTCTTCAATATTTCCCAAAAAACTCTGCCCCGTTGCCCCAGAATCCATGTTTTGTTTCAATACAGCTTCAAGATAACTAAGTTTGGGATTTTTTTCTATGATTCTACAAAAATGGAATTTCAGTGCACACAGAAAGGTCGGCCAAGCCTCTTTCATCCATACCCACACATCCACAGGGCATACAGTATTAAAATATGCATAACTAATTTATATTTTAATGAGACATACATGTCTCATGTACTTTTTAATCCAAATCAGAACTATAAAAGTCACTGTAGCAATTGGACATTAGGAAAAGCTCTGGATGGACATCACACGATAGTCTGTAATCTGACAAACACAACACAAAATCTCTGCAAGCCATAATATTTTCAGCTGGATCGTCAAGACAAATGTGTCCTTTAGGATCAAACTCTTCCTCTCACCTTTCCCCTTCAAACCAAGTTATGAACATATTGGCTCAATACACTCAAATACAGTTTTCTGGGGCAAACAGTTTCAAATATAATCAAATTTATAAAAAATAGACAGTTTGACAGAAGGAGGGCTTTCTGTTGATGTCATAAGAAAAGTTACTACATGACTAGCAAGTGATGAGACTGGATAGTCAAAGTCTTGCTCAGAATGGATAAGGAAGTGAGATGCTGAGCTTTTAATGCAGAATAATCCCCTGATTTTGTGTGTGGAATAGGCATCTCCAAAGTCCTTACTCCAGAAATGGCTGCATGTGGTAACAGCACCTCTAAAAAGACTGATTTTCATAAAGGGCCGCCGCAATAACACATGAAGGCAACTTATGACATTGTGAGGCATTGGGGAGACTCAGAAATGTGTCTTTCTATCTTCTTCTAATGATTTTTAGATTTTTAATAAGCTATCTAATGTTAGTGAGCTTTCATAAAGATAGGTAGTGGACCAGCAGGATAAACACAACTTGAAAAGTCACAAGTTCACTGTTAATAGCTTTTATTAGCCCAAATGCTAACAAGATTTTTTTTGCATAACATCAAAGGAAGTCTGCTGCTAATGGAAATAGCACTCATTTTGGCACCAAAGTACTCCGTGGGAGGTTATAAAGTACATGCAGAAACAGCAGAAAATGTTAGACTGCCCAGATAGAAAGTTAATTGTTTAAGAAATGTGAATCTGGTAGAAATGAGACCTCGACAGTTCTGTATCTCATAGAAACTCTGATTTCACATCACAGTACCACAGTATGTTTAGGGTTGGAAGGGACCACTGGAGGCCATCTAGTCCAACATCCCTGCTCAAGGAGGTTCCCTAGAGCACGATGCTCAGGACTATCCAGCCATATCCATCATCTGCACCACACAGAATTCATGCCTGTTAAAATACTGTTCCTTGGAATAACTGCAGATAAAACACATTGTTGGGTGACCGACATAAGGAGACTGGGGACTTGTTGAAATAAGTGGGGTCGAGAGAAATTTGCTTAAGACAAACACATTTATAAGATGATTTGTGTAGCAGGAATATACAAGATGGTACATTCTCACCTTTCTTGCAGAAAGTGAGTTGAGGTCATGAGGTTTCATAGCCACAGCAACTATTAGGCTTCTGTGAGGGCTATGAATCAGCTGTAAGCTTTCTTTTCTACCTGCTCATCTGCCACCATAGAGACAATGGTGCCAGGTTTTTACAGAACATGTAGTTGTTTGTACAGTTTTGTATTCATCTAATCGAATGCATTTCTAATAAACTCTTCACTGTAAAATTGGCACCTTCTTGAATATGAAAAGAATAAATCCTTGGAATCCCTGCCTGCTTTTCAGACTAAACAGAGACCATGTGCATTATACATTTGTATTCATGAATAGTTAAGCATATTTGTTCTTGTATTGATTTTGTGTGATGCCTTTGGGTGTTCCCTAGCAGGACTCCCTATGTAAACCTAAGCGAGTGTCTTACAGGGGGGCAGGGCTGGAGAAATCCATAAATATGTATCTAAATAAGTAAAGGGTCTAGTCAGTATGTCCACATTTCATTTCCTGGCGTGCTTTCATTCTGTTTCAAAATCTGAATGTTAACCAAATACTAGAGTTCTCTTTTTCATATTATTGGACAGTCTGATCTACTCATAAAGATATTTAATGTTCTACACTGCATAAAATGCACCTTCTTCTTACTATTTTAAATCCTATTTTCCCAGGCTATGCAGTAGTTTTTTGCCTCTTTTTTTTCTTATTCATTCATCTCTTATTTTTATTGAGCGTTAATCTTGTGAGAAGTTTTAACAACTCTCTGTACAATACCAGGTACCATAGACTCTCGATTTTCTTGGCTAGAATGGGGGATTGAGGAGCAGCTTCTTCCACCAAAGTACTTTATAAATTTATGTAGCTAGCTCTGTGTTATGCTTTCACTTGGAATATTAGCTTATATTCATATATTTCTGTTACATAAAATAATCCAATATATTCCTATTTGTGAAAATTATTTTTGAAACATACAATATTATTTACAGGTGTGAGATCACAAGATATTTCGGGTCCTGCATGTTGTCTGAACGCTGGCAGTGAACTGAAATATGACCATTTTGTTTCCTTTGGTTAACACAGAGCCTCTGTTGATGTGATGGGTGGATTCAGCAAATCATTTTAACAGATGCCGAAAGGGAGGTTTGTGCTCTGGTGTCCCTGTATGTGATGAGTGCTTAGCTCTGTCCCAGCATCACATAACAGATGCTATGAAAACAGCTGGCAAGAAAGAATCAGCGAAACAAAGGAACATTGCAATGTTATATAGCACCTTCTTGGTTAGTAGGGACCACAGGTACACAGTAAGAGTGGCCATCAAGACCAGGGCAGTGATTGCCCCCCTGTACTTGGCACTGGTGAGGCCACAGCTCAAATCCTGTGTCCAGTTCTGGGGCCCTCACTACAAGAAGGACACTGAGGTGCTGGAGCATGTCCAGAGAAGACCAACAGAGCTGGGGAAGGGTCTGGAGCACAAGTCTGATGAGGAGCAGCTGAGGGGGGGTATAGCCTGGAGAAAAAGGGGCTCAGGAGGACCTTCTCACTCTCTACAGCTTCCTGACAGGAGAAGGGTAGTGCCAGGTGGGAGTCCGTCTCTTCTTCCAGGTAATCAGCAACAGGACAAGAGAGAATGGCCTTCAATGCACCAGGGGAGACTCAGATTGGACATCAGGAAGAATTTCTTCAATGAACAAGCAGTTAGGCATTGGAGCAGACCGCCCAGGGAGGTGGTGAAATCACCCTCCCTGGAAGTATTCAAGAAATGACTGGATGTGGCACTCAGTGCTTTGGTGTGGTTGTTAAGGTGGTGATAGGTCAAAGGTTGGACTTGATGATCTCAAAGGTTTTTTCCAACCTAGTTGGTTCAATGATTTCTAGCAAATGTATTTAAGCACACCATGAAGAATGGACTCAGAGGAGACTCAGAGGGGATAGCTCCTCCAGTTCCACTGCTTGATAATGGAAGTGATGGAAATTACTTTTAGAAGTTTGAGCTGTCAGTAGTGTCATCAGCTACCATATACACAACCTCTTCTCAAGAACCATACCTGAAAATCTCTGAATTCAACCTTCTCTGCAAAGGTGTTCTCTGTTACCTGACTTGTTGCAAAGATAACAGCCTACCTTTTCTTCTCAGGATGAAAGATAATAGCCTTCACTACTGAACGAAAATACGGAATATTTGGAAAAACACAGGATTGCTTATTTTTGCATCTTGCCTAAACTAATATTACTGAGATAGTTTTCAATTATGTGTTCAAAAGAAAGACAAAGATAATCAGAATCATTCTAAACACTGAGGAAATCTGTTCAACTCTTTTTTCTAGGATAATCTGTTGACAAACATCACATGATCTTTTCTACAATGAATACAAAATTATTCAGTACAAGTCACATGAGTTTGAATGCAATAACCAAAAACTGTCTTCATTCCCAAATTCTTTCAGACCTTCCTTGCCCTTGAAATCTGTATTTCCTAAATATAGTTTTGACAAGCAGAATTTGGTATTACAGTAATTTTTGTTGAAAAACTGTCACTTTTACTGAATTTCCTGGGCCTAGTGTTGTATTTGTATCTTACAGTTGATGATGCAACCGAAGAGAATTCAAATTTTCTTAGGTAGCCATGAGAACCATATCCCTTGTTTAAAATAAATTTTTTTCCTGAACTTTGTTTGGAATGAGCTATCTTTGAACTACCACTTCACATTATGCTGCCTCTAGAAGGTTAATCAAGAGTCACAGTTTATGACTTACACCCACCACCTCTCCTCAGACTCAGCTATGATCCATGAGCATCCAGTCAACTCCTGAATTGTGATGATTTCCAAGTATGAGGCTACACACAGCAGCTAAAGCATCTGGTGGCTATTTTAATACCATATGTATCTAAGACAAAAATTTTTCTTACCTCCTTAGATGTCCATCATCTCCACCATTTACTTAATGAAATTTCATTACAGAATTTGAGTCATTCCTTTCTTATTTCTTTTCCTTTTTTTTCCCTCATGATAGACTGAACACTGTCCTTACTCAGATCATGAATATATTATCATTTACCGCAGCAAAACTGCATTTTTATTTTGAACTCCATTAAAAATCAAGTGTTGTGAGCAATAGCCTAGGAAGCACTCCTGCTTTGGCAGGGTGACTAGGAAAATAGTCTAACAGGTTTTCTTCCTCAGTAATATCTGTGATTCTGTTAACTGTGATAATGTGGCTAATTATATAATTTAAAATTAATTAAACCTGGAAACATTCCCTTCTCAAAGTACGTAAGTACTCTCTAAGAAATTAAACAATCTACTGATAATAGAAAATGAAGTAAAATCCACTCTTACATATTTTGTTCAACAATTTTGTCATCATTTCTTAAAATCAGACCAAAATTAACATGACAATTTCAGGTTTTGAAAAGAAGAACACTTTTTTTCTGTTTCTGAAGATTGGGAAGGTTTTGCTCATAGGAGAGGTATTGATACCTTAAGAAAAAGCAATTTTAGGTTAGATGTCATCACAGTATCTCAAAATCTAACACAATATATCATAACCTACAGAACTGAGCAGATAATTTCCCTAAGAATTACAACCAGATAGAAAGCAAAGTTCCTTCCAAGAGAGAGAATTGTAAATGAAGTCTATCTGAGATGGATTTAGATAGACATTATTACCAAGAAAATTCCTATCTTTAGCCCCTTAGAAAGAAATATCTGCTCATATCTTCCCATAGCCTTCTCGGTATTGAAAGAGACAGAGACTAAATGGGGTGCTTTAAGAAGCCCATACCATTTTCTTTACCATTTATGCTACCTTCAAGACACCTCTAATTTAGTTTAAAAAATGATGAGAGTTGAAATCCAGATAGTTTGTAGGAAAGTCAGTGTCCTGAAGCTGATTGTATTTTGGGCATTAGTTTATAGCCTATATTTTAGCTTGCTTGCTTATGTATTGTTCATCTTCTCTTGATGCTTATGTTGATTAAAGGTGAATTTTTTTTTTAGAAGAATCCAAAATGATACTTTTTGTATATGTTAAATATTTCTTAATCTTTCCAGTTTAATCTATAAGATTCATCCTCAAGAGTTAATTTATTATTTTATTTCACAATATCATTTTAAGGAAATTTATATTCACTCTTTGTGTAGAGTAACACACTTCTTTATACTGAATATCATACACCTGATTATTTTAAAACTTCAAATGCTTCACAATGACTGTCAGTATTGAACATTTTAAATACAGAATCAGAGAATGTTGAGGCAGGAAGGCAGCTTCGACCCCGTGTTCAAAGCAGGGTCAGCCAGAGCAGGTTGCTTAGGATCGTGTCCAGCCAGGTTGTGCATACCTAAGGATAGAGAGTCAAGAATTATTCTGGGCACCCAGCAACAGTGTTGGACCTCACTCACAGTAAAAGTTGTTCTTAAGTTTCAATGGAATTTAAAATGTCTAGCTAGACAGTTGTCAACCTGTACTGTTTTTTCCTCCCCAAGTCAGGACTTTGTGCTTCCCTTTGTTGAATATCACAAGGCTCCCATCAGACCACTTCTTCAGCCTGTCAAAATCCCTCTGAATTATCACACAATCTTTTGTTGTTTCAACCACTCTTTCCAGTTTTAAATGACCTGAAACCTGCTGAGTAAAGACTCTTTCCCATCATCCTAGTTAACGAAGGTGTTAAACAGGGCCTGGTATTAACTGCTGGGGTATGTTACTAGGGTCCACCTTCCAGCTTCTCTTTGCACTGCTTATCACAGGCAATTTTCAATCCACCTTGCTGTCCACTTCTCTAGCCCATGCTTCATCAGCTCGCCTGTGAGGGTATTATGAAAGACAATATCAAGGTGAAGATAACACCGACTTCTCCCCCCTCATGCACCAAACCAGTCATCTCATTATAAAAACCTGTCAGGTTTTTCATGCATGATTTTCCCTTCATAAATCCAATCTGACTACTCCCAGTCACCTTTTTGTCCTTGTGTGTGTTTACAAATGGTTACCAAGATTATTTGCTACTTGCCCTTCCTGAGGACTGAGGTGAGGTTGACTTGCCTGCAGTTCCCTGGCCCTGCCCTTGAAGATGGAGATGATATTTTCTTTCTTCCAGTCTTCATCAGCTTCCCTGGACTGCCATAGTCTTCCGCAGATAACTGGGAGTCGCCTCAGTGTCATTACCCTCAGCATTTGTGAGTGCATCCCAATAGGTTTGAGAGACTTGGATGTGTTCAGTCAGTTTAAATGGTCCCTAATTTCATCCTCCTCCACAGACAGTAAGTACTCCTTGCTCCAGACTTTCCCATGAGTCTCGGGGCCTGGGATTCATGAAGAAATTATTGAGAGGCACAGCCTTCTCCATATCCTTTATCACTAGGAGATGGCCCCATTCAGAGGTAGGTCCTTTTCTTGCCATTGCACCTAGGGATTCAGGGGAGACAGATAACAACATGGTAGACCAGAGTTAATTTGAGCCATGTGCGCACGTAACCGTGGTGCTGGTGAAGGTCTGACTCAAGTCATATTTGGGAGACACTGACAGCTGTAGTCAGGGTGCAGGCATGACCATGAGCCCATTTCCTCACTCCATAAACAGTGGAGAGCCCAGGGCACACTGAGCTATCCTGCATGGGATACGCAGCATAATCTACCTTGGAGCAGGGATACCTCTAAAGGTTGCTGCTCAAGGTTTAGAGATTTCTTATCTATTAGACACCCAGTAAGTGAATCGGGAATGACCACACTGAAACTTCGAAATCTTAGCAAAGTGATATAAGGGCTTGATTGTGCACAATCAATTGTCCTTTAGACATAAACCATTGACCAAGTCCCAGAGTAAGTCTGGATCCAGCTGCAACTATACTCCGCTCTGAGGAGATTAGAATGCAAGGAGGTCCTTTCTGAACATTGTGACTCAAAAGGAGTCTCCCTGACAGTTTTGTCTGACCCTGTCCTCTCTGCAGCAAATACTCAAGTGTACCTTGTCATCAGAACTTGTTAAAGCCCTGTCACATTCACCATCAACTTTGTTAAATTTCTGGTTTATATCAATAAACATATTGCTGCTTGTTTCTTAGCAGTGAAGTGCATCACTGCATCCAGGACACTCCCACAGTCCCAAGCCTGCAGGATGCATCATCTGGCAGACCTGGGTTGAGACCTGTCCCCCAACACATCGGGTTGCAACTGGCTCCCTCTGTAAGGAACACAAAGCATTTTAAAGAACTTGTTTAAAGTATGGTTTGCTTGGATTTGGTGTAAAAAAAAGGTACTTCAGGTGTTAGCTCTGACACAAAACCAAAAATCAACCAGTAACTTACTTTTCATACTAGTTCAAGCTACCTTGGATTCTAAGTCTTAGCCATACTTTTATAAGGCTTCAGCAATGTGGCTTCACAACTGCTTGGCATTTTCATTCTAGTCCTCCACTAACATGTTTTATTAGAAATATTTCAAAAGCAGTAGCAGAAAGAGGTCAGGACCTGTAATTTTTTCTATAACAATGTTATGACAGAAAGGGATTCTGAGGGTCTCTTATTAAAGGTGAAATTAAAACAAAAACTAAAGCAAAACAAAATCAGGACTAACTCCCAAGTGTGCCACAGAACTGGATACATATCCAATTTAAAAATGTTTCTGGAAGAAAACAATGCCTTTATTGAACAGTTTGAACTTGCCAAAATTAGGTCTGATTCCAAAAATAGTTAAAGGAGAAAGACAAAATAAAAAATAGAGGGTCTGCTTGCTATTCCCCTTTCATATGACCGTGGTTGAACCTTAAGACATGCTCCAGCACACTTTTACACCTAAGCAATATTTGCAAAATTCGAATAATCCAATTAGGGAAAAATCTACAAAATCACATTATTGAAGATAAGGGGAAAATACTTTCAAATTAATATATTCTCAAGATCTTAATTTTTTCATTCTACCCATAAAACTAAATATAACTTTGCCATAATCACTTGTTATCACAGATCAAGGGGAGGCTTACTTTGTACCTTCGCAAAGTACCAGGAAACTGCAATAATTTTCAGCTTACTGTCTTAAACTAGCAAAATGTCCACAGTTTTTGGGACCAAAATGCAATCTTTATTATAAAAGTTACATTATTTGCTCAACAATTTTCCACTAGATAACTTTTCTTGTCCTGAAAGAAATTATCTTTATATAATAATTTCTTTTACTATTTACACACTCTGATTTAATCTTTTGATCATGCATGAAATTACTTTGTCATCACTGCTAAAAAGAGTATGATACCCAAACCACCATGAACATCAAAGAAGATGACATCATTTTTTAAAAAAACTTGGATTTAAGATTTTATTTTGATAGTTATTTTTCCACATTTGTCGGCAAGCTATATTTTAATAGCATTTTCTGATTAGCCCTGGGATTAAAAAAAAAGTGCATTTTAATCACATTTAAGTTGTTTTACTACTCAGGCTATTTTAAGTATAACTGCTTTGCAAGCTTTTTTAATTCCTGTCTTCCGCCACTATTCATTTTGCTTCCCTTTAATATTTTGTGACTAAATAAAACATCCTTCTATTGCTAAGCATAATGAAAACAGCAGGACCCTATACTGGTGTTTGCAGGATGGCAAGTGAAACATACATCCATTTTTTGCTTGTTTCTTCTCACGCTATTTTTCTTTACTCCTCAAAATAGCTTTTTATCCTCCTAAACTGCATATATCTCCTGCAGTACCAGATGTCCTTGATAAAAGTCACCTTTGGGTGGTCAAGTAATAAGAGAGATTTTATAATGTTTCTTTGAAGATTGTACATTCTGTCCAAAATTTCTGACAAATCCTATGTATCACGTGATCATACATAACTGTTATGTTTGTCACCAAGGTATTTCATTAAACCATCCTGATAAACCTTAAACAATGTTGTTCATTCTTCTGTGTTTTATCTTTACTCAGCATTTTCTTGCATACTTCATATAGTTCCAGACTTGGATGTGTGTTATGTGAGGTTCTTTTAGTGATTGCTTGGTATCGAAAAGCTCACACCTTGCGCATTGGGTTTCTGTTGTTCTATACTGAGTCCTGTTGATTTTAGTGTCTTTTGTAGATATGTTTCCTTTTTCAAAATTTTATGTTCTCTTTCTCATGTAATGCTATGTTCCTTCAGGCTTTTGCTTTTGTTCTGATTTGGCGTAAGTATTCCTCTGGTGTTAGTTCTGTCTTCAGCCTTTTTTCCTCCTTTGTGAATGCTCAAGGAACAGTTCATGTAAATAGCCTGTGGCGACAGTCACCTCTACCAATAAATTATCCCTAATGTCTCTTAAAGGGTTATCCACTACAAGAGACTCCCTTCCTCCCTAATATTTTTGCAGTAATAATACTTCATTCTTGGCTTCACATTTCCCTAAAATTATTTTTTCATTCCTTTGGCCTCATTCTATAAACTCCCCATCTTTTTCTGTGCTTGAAGCGTTTTGTGTTTTATGTTTCACACTTTATTCTTTTTATATTAAAATGGTACCCTTGCACTTCAGTAATACCTTTTATGTGAAGACCTATATGCTTTATAATAACTAATGAGTTAAGCTCTGTTATGGAAATTGCATATGCCAGCCACTGGAACAGGGTTTGTCTCTACATTTCTGCATAAGCCAAAAGACAGATTCCTTTATGAAAGTACTTTTTATTAATAGCACCAAAGCTCGAGCTGGGTACTTCCAAGAGGGACCCCATACAAAAAAATGTCTGGGCAATTATATACTCACAATCTGAGTTCTCCACCCCAAATGTAAAATTTTCCACCAATAATAATAGTAAGGTCTAGGGTCCCCTTGTTTTTTATCCATTTGATTTTTTTCCCATTTGGTTACTAAGCAGTTGCTAAGTGGTTGTCTCCTTACACAATATCACATCCCCTCAGGTCAGCTTCTCTGGTTAGTTATTCAGCATGTTGGAATATTGTTGTTACAGTTCACATACCACAATCCACAGGCTTTGCCTACTCTCGCTATTGATGTTTAAGCTGCTGGCTTTGTCTACTCTTGCTATTATTAATCTTTAAGCTGCTAGCTCTAAGTTTCAATTAACTTCTTCTACAACAGCTCTCAATATATCTAAGCAATGCCTGTAATTTCTATATCAGTTAGAGGAAACTGAGGCACTGGAGCAAGCCAACTCACTTTCAGGAGATAAATACGAAGTCTCAGTCAAGCTATAAGAAATGTAATTTTTTTCCCTGGGGCTTTTTAGGGGGGTAGATTTCTTGCGTGTTTTTACTGGTCTGCTTATCACCTACAAATAAGGCTCGAATGTAATTATTATTTAATCTTAATTCACTGATAGTAGCTCCTATGACTAATACATGTTTTGCCATTTAGCCTTGCAAACCTATCAGAAAAGAAGGAGAACATATACATAAAAGCACTTTCAAGATCTTTATGTGACCTTCCTTATATTCAGTATAATAGCACATCTCGTACAAGATACTCTTCTGGGTATATATTGTGTTTATATATTTTTTCATAAATTAAAACCTCAATATCTAGAAATAATAATTGATATAGTATTCCCTTCTGTGACTGTTTGTTACACTGGAATTTTTAATTTTGTGATGACAATTACATTTCAAGGCTGTATCGTAGGCATATGAAGCACCGTCAGACTGACGTTCTGCTAGTTACCCCTGAAAGTGCTTGTTTTGATGATATCTCTAATATAAAAGTTTCTGAGTAGAGACCACCTTACTAAAGCATTAATTAAATTACACTAATTTCTACAACATTACACTAATATGCCCATTTTAGCCTTGCAGTAGTATATAGGTCTTTGGTTTCAAATTTTTCAATTGCTACGTTCAGTGTTGTGTAATGCGATTTTGTGCTTCTTATGGTAGGTGCTTGTGCTTGTGCTTGTTTTAATGGGGATAGACTTTTTTTTTCCCAAATTAGCTTTTATGATTTGGATTGTGCTCAAAACTGTTGGCACAGGGTTGTTCAGCTACTGCTGAGCAATGTTTGCACAGCGTCAAGGCTGGGGGCACACTACAAGTTGAGAGGGGACAGAACCAGGACAGCTGACCCCAGTGACCAGTGGGATATCCCAGACCATATGGTGTCCCACCCAGAGTATAAAGCTGGGGAAAGATGGAGGAAGAGGGGAATATTTGGAGAGATGGTGTTTGTCTTCCCAAGTCACTATTAGGTATGATGGGAGCATGCTCTCCTGGGAATGACTGAATTATCTGCCTGCCCCTGGAAAGTGGGGAATGAATTCCTTGTTTTGCTTTGCTTGTAAGCACAACTTTTGCTTTCCCTATTAAACCACCTTTTTCTCAACCCATGAGTTTTCTCAGTTTTGCTCTATAGATTCTGCCCCCTCATTCCACTGGGGGAAAGTGTACAGGTGACTGTGTGGGGTGTAGTTGCTGTCTGGGGTTAAAGGCAGTCCTTTTTTGGCACACAACATGGAGCTCAAAGATTATGAGATAACAACAGATTTGATTGAAATGTGCCAGATCAAATACACAGCTGTCATTGCTGCTTAGCTTTTAATTGACAGGCTCCTGTGCCTGCCGTGGGGCTTGCTCACCGTGCTATATGTTCCAGTCTAGTGCTCGTTAGTGGCTCTGCTCTTATTTTGCTGCTTGCTGTGGTGCTCTACTGCTTCTCATCTTACTCTGGGAACATTTTGGTAGTAGCAATGGCAATGCATATGGCTGGCACATGGCCAGGGCATTGCCACTGCTTCTGGGCTGCTGCACTGGGCAGGCTGGAACTCCAGTGTCCAGTCCAGAGCACGGTGACCTGTGGATGAGCAGGACACCCTGAAACATCTGTGACTGTGAATAAGAACACAATAAAGCAGGTGTATCTCCAAGGGTCTGTGCCAGTTGTAACTCTGCAGAGCAGCTATAGCTCTGGAGAGACTGTGGCTCGCAGATAAGGCTCCACTTGGAGCGAGTACACCCCTAAGGGACTGCAGTCTACAGATAAGCCCAAGCTGAAGTGGGTAAAAAGGAGGAGCTCATTCCGATGTTGAACCCTATGGTCTGGTCCAAAGGGGACAGGGTGGAGATGGTAATGAAAATGCCTTTAAATTGTTGCAACCCAGGTTTTGAGTTGCATGTTATGGCAATTACACTTATGCAGGAACCCCTTGTTTCTAGCCAGGCTGGGAGCAAGGGGAGGAGTGCACTGCAACGTTAAACACTATAACCCAGCTCAAAAGAACCAGGGGTGGAGATTGTAATGCAAATACCTTTAAATTGTTGTAATCCATGATCTGAGTTGCTTGTTATAGGAATTATTACAGCAGAGATCACCTGCACAAGTGGAGGACAAGTCTTACAAGAAGCAGTGCAAGTGCAGCAGTGACCTGACCTGACCTGACTTTTGCGTCCAAAGGTGTCTTATAGCAAATTTCCCTTTAGGTATCTACAGCAAATTTAATCACTATCCTTTTTTTTTTTTTTTACTGTCACTTATTGACCAATGGAGATTTTACCCAGTATGTACCTTTTTTCCCAAGATCCTTCAGATCTCTGCATGCATTCACAAATGCCAGTTCTACCCAGCTATGAAACATGATTCTATTTCCTGCTGATTCAGTGATGTATTTGGAGAGCCATACTTCCCTGCTGTAATGGAGTCAATGCCTGTTTCCACATCAAAAACAGCACAAGGAGCAAATATGAAGTATTTCATTTACAAATCTTAACTGGTCTTCTGAGTAATATAGTTTATTTTTTTTTATTTGTCTGAGAAAAATGCCCTTCAGTTTTGGCAACAAATACTGCTCTCTCAAAATTGTTTATTTTAAAGTGTGTCCTTTAGAGAAGCAAGTGTGAAGGAAAGACAAGAAAAACATGTTATGTTAAAGTTTGTGTGAGTTCTCATGGCCAAAAGCCTCACTGTGGCACATCATGACATAAAAGACCAAACAAAATAATAACCCCTGACACAAGGTGTTTATGACTAGCAAATATCATAGAGGCTTGATTTTGCTATCCCTATGGATTAAGAGTCTGATCAAAATCCACTTAAGTATAACCCTACTTCAGGATGAATCAGAGCAGCAAAATGTAACTCAGCTCTTTCATTTCCAGACAAAGACCTTCAGAAAAGATGACAATGAAAGGAGAAGCAAATGCTCTTGTGAAGAGATATCTAATTTTAGTGGTGTATCTGATTGAATAGTCAGTTCTAACTACTAATTGAATAGCTGGATTCAGCTGAAGTAATAGGAACTGGGGTCCTCAACGCAGGATTCTGGTATCCCCAGCTGTAGATGCATACAGAGAATGTGAATTGCACAGAGATAATACATTCTATTGGTGTGTACTTATATAGTGCAGGCTAAAACATGTGCAAATATATTAAAAATTGAATGCTAAGCCTGCAAAAAGAAGGGCAGAAACAGAAGTTGCAAGGCTTAGTACTCATATTCCCATCTATATTAGCTTGCTATATTCCACTAAACTTGAAAGGTAAATTGTAATAAAGAGTATCTGCCATAAAACCATTGAAAAAGACAAGATCTTATGGAACAGAAAAAGAAATATGAACTACAAAAGACAAAAGAATCATGTCCATTCTGAAAGTCAATACTTTGAGATGCTGGAATCTTCCCCTTGTTCACCAACCTTATTAACAGCTTTGTTAAGGACAACATAGCAAATCAAAACCCAGGCAAGGTATGTAATCCACAGCTAAGTTTTACTGTGAGTATAGAGTTTATACACTAAGCATAGATCTGATTGTGACCTTTGTTGAAGAAAATAGTTCAAGATCTCCTATTGTTTCTGGGTTAGTTTCTTGAGCAAGAATCTCATGCCATCGAATTCTCTGCCAGACCAGGACACGCATTCCCCAAGGCCACTGATCTTGATGAGGTTTTCCCATTCTTGAATTAGGAATGGTTTTTTTGCACTGTGTCTTTTTGAGGATGTATCTTCGTATCTGGCAGATTCAAAGGTACAGACACATTATTATAATTTTCTTCCAGTTAGATGGCACCAGTGTCTCTCCTGTTATGATAATCTTTTCTTACAAAAAAAAAAAAAAAAAAAAAGAGGGTTTGTATAGCTGATCAAAACTAACTGTTCCTGAAAACTCCTTTTCCTCTTAGTGAGGGTACACCAGACTTAGTAAAAATGCTTGATTTATGTTTTTCCTTTTGAGAATTAAGACAGTATGAAGGAAATCCTTCTATTACAATATGTACTCAAAATTAATCATTCTGTCCTGTAACAGATAGACACAAAAGAGTATCTAAATGCTGTGTCTTTTCTTCCCCTCACTACTCCATCCACTTTTTCTGACATCAATTTCCATTCAGATTTCTTACTGCCAAAAAGGAAATTAAAAAAAAAAGTGATCTTCATGGAGTGCAGTTTCTCTTTCAGCCAGTAAACATTTTGCTGCTTTTAATATTTTCAAGCCTTTGGCAACCACCTGCTTTGTTTGTGTGTTAAAGCCTAAGATAATTGTAAGAAATAAACATTCAGCACGTAGTTCAGGGAATTCGACAGATCATTCCTATAACTGATAACCAAAGTGTCCTTAAAACAGGTGCAAAAAGAATGTGTGATGGAAAACAACACTGGAGTGAATGACCGAGGAACCTTCCTGGAAATGACCCCTGCAGTAACAGGTCTGCTTTTCTTATTCTTCATACCATACATCTTGCAGCAGTTTCTTTTTCTCACCCCCACTAATCTGGGATTTGATTAAATTTGTTGCTTTATGTTTCATTACTCTCCTGGATTAGAGGAATAGAGCAGAGCAGTAGAGTTACTCACACATGTGCTGGCATGGGTAGTTAACTTCAATTACAGGGCACGCAGTTCCTGATGAGCAGGCCAGGCACAAAGAGAGGAATTTGGTTTTTATGGGCTATTTTATGTTTTCTTCTTGTTTCTTTCCCTTCAGAGAATAAAACCATCATTGCAAATTTAACCACAATATCTAAGCTGGAAGTTGAAGCAGAAAAGAGCTACTTTTATTGGAGTATTCCTCAGCAGAAAGGTAGTAAGGGACAAATTACAGCACACCACAGGCAAACAGAATTCTCCTAACCCTGTTCATTGCATAAATGTGTCTTTATTTTTTTTAATTCAAACATTTTTTTTTTTTTATATTATATTAATCAATATTCTGTGACTTAGATAAGCACCCATTTGCACAAATCTCAGTAAGTTAATGGGCCATTTAACAAGACAGACACAAGCATTTAAGGTTGGTTCCAGCTTTTCCATAGGCCAATATGAATTTTTTTGGCCCATGTGTGTATATTATAATTTTTTTAGAGGTGTAAGGCTTCTAATGGATATTGTTAATTGAAATGAGCTGCTGTTATTTCAATTTTATGTCTTTTACAGTGAAACATCATTCTTAAGTCAATTTTTTGGGCAAAGCTAATCCAAAGTAAAACACTTTTTAATAGTTTCACTTTCCCCCTCTTTAACTTGTCAGTTACCAAAAACGTTTTTCTCCTTTAAAGTATTAAAAAATACCCTCGGACTTAGCCGAAACTTGAAAAATAACCAGACTCTTATTGTATAGTTGAAAAAAGTAATTTGCTGTGATAGTAGATCTTCATTTCATTAAAGAACTCACTCATAAAGGTACCAAAAACTTATCATAAAAAGAAAGTATCTACACTTTCATGAGTCACAAATAAAATAATAATTTTAGAATGGCAGCAAGAACTTACAGATTAAGACAGAAATCAAGTTTAAGACTTAAAATTATGAGAAAAGAATAAATAGAAACAGACTGATGATAATATACCATTACCTCAAATATATCAAATTTCATTCAGTTGAAGCTACTGTCAAGATATCTTTTGATCTCAAGAATTCCTCTCTGCGAATATGAATGTGGATGTTAATGCACTGATGTCCTGTGAATTTTTTTTCTTTGTTTTTCATCAGAAATAGCGTCCAGTGTCCTTCTTGCACAGTATATGAAAGCAGAAACAGACTATAACAGATTATTTCACCTTATGATATTTGAAAATGAGGACACTGCTGTGTTCCAGCACTCAAATGGACAAGAGGATGAAATTTTTTCTTTGTCCAGAAATCTGGAGTGCTTGGTCATTCTGTTTTTTAAACTGTTGCTCCTCCAGGTAACCTCTAAGTAATCATAACTTAATCACTAGTAATCACTGCTCAACAGAATGCTCTTTGGTTTGGATAGGACTATTTTATCATTAAAAATGCCTTCAATTTTTCATAGACCAGTTTTCAACTGCAGATACTTTTGGACAATAGAAAGCATATTGACCTTGTATTGCTTAATACACACATTTTGAAGGAAGGCAGTGTAAATGACACCATGATCTCATTTGTGTGTTGTAGAATAATGAATGAATAAAGATAATTCTTTCTTGCACAATTTTCTAAAACTAGTTGGCATAAAGTTTTGCTAAAGAAGGACATGTAAGAAGATTTTTTGAATGAATATATCTTTCCTGTAAACAAAAATATCTGCAAATATCAGGTTCATTTTGTTTTTTTTTTTTTATATTAGACGTATGTCAGACCACTGCCAGTTTGGAGGTTTTTTTGAGCCATCCATTAAGTTGGGCATTGGTTCATAAATAGAAGAACTAAAGTGACAATTTTGCTGTTCTGCTATAAGAATTCTGATGTTCTTACATCAAACAATATTTTAGATGTTTATAAATGCTCTAATTTTTAAAAGAATTAGGAAAAAAACAACAAAACCTTCAAAATGCTTCCACCTAATGCAGAGCACAGAAGCTGTTACTTATCCTCCACTGAATAAAATTCATTGAACCACTCTCTTGTATTTGCTACTCAGGAATACAGCAGGCACTCTGTAGCCCTCATAAAGCTCTGAGTAATCTAATTTAACTTTGAAATTATCCCTTTTTAAGTAGAAAAGAGAAGACTACATGACCTCCCAAAGTCCTTTGCAACCTACCTGGTTTATGACTTCCATGATCTGCAACTGCCTTTCAAACAAATCCCAATGCCATTGTCCAAGCCAGAAACGATCAAAAAACCACAAAGAGGAATTATCTGATGAACAAGATCTAGACTACAGAACTCTGTATTCCGGGACTAAAACTCATAAAACAGTCAGCAACAATTAGAATCAAATGCAAAACCCATTTCCTTGGTAAGATGTTCAAGGATATCTCCTTGCTAAGTAAGAAAGTGCACATCCATCTGTTAGTCTTCAAGCAGAGGTGAATCTCCTCTCCTGGCAGAGGCTTTTCAAACACTGAGACAGTGAGTACTTATACTCAGTCATTGAAGAGTCTTTGGTCTCTCAGTGTATAACTGATAGAACACACAGGGAAGTTAAATAGTTGCTTTACTTGAATTGTAGTCTCTTAAGTGAAAATATCGCAGCTGTTCTGAACATATATAAAACCTTAATTTGTTAAAGACCTTGATTCTCTTTTTACTTTCATATCTTGTGAAAATACTCTCTTTACTAGATTAGTAATTTTTCTCTTTTCAAATGCTGATACTTTGTCATTTTGGTGTTTAATGTGGTATAGCTACAAAACCATAGATGTACAACTTCACACTTCAACTGATTACATAAATTATATTAAACACTAAATAAAAAGAAAAAAAAAAGGAGAGTATCTGCTTGGATTTCTCTCTGTCTTCAAAAGGCTCCTAAGGACTGAGAGCCCTCATAGAATGACTGCTCTGTTAACTCTCAGGGAAAGAGTTATCTAGGAAAAGTTATCTTCTCAGCTGTGCAAATCGTATTCACTGAGAATAGGAAAAATGTTCGAAATCACATTGAACACTACAGGAGGTTTTATTTGATCACAAAAAGAAAAATCCAGATCTGTATTTTCAAATTCCATTTAGACAACAATCAAAAGAGTGATCCAAAATAATTCCATCATGTAGGGACAAAACAAGGGGAAATAGCTTCAAAATTAATTAGAGTAGGTTTAGACTAGATATTCAAAGAGAAAAAATTACAGTAAGAGTGGTCAGACACAGGAACAGGTTTTCCATAGAAGTTGTAGATGCCCCATCTTCGGAAGTGTCCAAGCACAGGTTGCATGGGGCTCTGAGCAACCTGGTCTAGTGAGTGGTGTCCTTGTCCATGACAGGGCTGTGGCAATGAGATAATCTTTAAGGTCCCTTCCAACCCCAGCCATTCTGTGATTCTGTGATTCTAGGACTCCCAAGCAGAAATGCTGAAAGGAAGGACAATAAAATATTCAGGAAGGGTTCAGTGTCACTATACCATATATTACTGTCAGATTTGTAATTTTTGAGACAATATAAATAAATGGCATGTGAGAAATAGAAAGTTTGGCTTCAAGTCATATGCAATATTAACGAGATTTTGGCGAATAAAGTTGAAATATTTATTGAAACACCTTGAAAAATGATAACATCGTGGCCAATTAAGTTTTCTAGAACACTTTTTGTCTTTTCTTGTCCTAAAGGTCTGTGCCAGAATGTGAACTGGAGCTGTACTGTGCATCACCATGACATCTTCTATACATGTCAGTTCCGCGAGCTGCCTGTCTGCTCTTGTAATGGAGAATAAGCAAAATCTTCTTGCATCCTCAGGCCTTCAGAAAGTTTTTTAAAAGATCATGCTCCAGTTCAGTAGACATGTTAGCACAGTGAATGACACCTGGAGGCAGAAAAATATTTTGAGTACCCAGCTAATGTGAAAGTCTGGTCAAAATATAATCTGAAGAAGTATGAAAATAAAGAGCAAACATAATCTGCAATCATATTTAGGAGGTAAATTATATTTTTATGGGTATCTAACAATGTTAAGGCAACAAAATTATAATAGGGAAAATTAAAGGAAAATACCAAGAGAACAATAAGCAAATTTTAGTAAAAAAAAAAAAAAAAAAGAGAAAATGGAAGAATAATGCATAGAATTACGGAAAACAGAATAAGATATGGATAGCAATGGTCAAACCAGAGAGCATCTACTAGCTCTTACCAAAGAATCACCCTGAAAAGAGTTTTTTTGTGCAGTAACATATATAATCCAGACAAGGCTGATGACCCTACCCCTAAAAGTGAGCTGAACTACTACTTTGGTTAGAGACATCTCACAAGAGCAAACAGTATTTATCGGACAGAGGTTCCGACATCTCATAATTTTCCGCAAGGCTCTCACAAACTTATTTTACTACTGGAGCTACAGACAGCCTGAGGTGAGGGTGACTTCTTTTAAGTGACATTTCTAATACATAGCATGATTTGCCTAAATCAAAGAGTCATTTTTTGTTCTTTAGCAGTCCTTTTCCTTTTTTTTAATAATTCCAAGTTTTCCTGGAGCTTATTAATAATTACTATTATTATTTAAATTCACCATGCATAAAAAATGCAATTCAAGAGTTCATACTGATCATATTTAATGACTGTTTGAAATTTCACAACAAGGATGCTATTAGGAAGAAAAAAGGGAAGAAATGCTTTCATGTTTCCCTTGCTTAAAGGTTTTCAAGTAGAAATATAGTTGGCAATTAATGTAAATGAAAAACCAGGAACACCTCTTAGCGCCTTCTCTGGCTGCTATCTCTGGCATCATGGAAGTCACTCAACAGGAGGAAAGGTTCTTGAGGCAACCAGGATGTTGAGAGAAAGGAAAATACTATGGAAAGATTTAAAGAATTCTTTTTGTCTCTTGCCCTGTTACTGGGCAGTGCTGAGAAGATTCTGGATTCATCTTCTTTCTTGTCCTCAATACAGACTTTTACACACTGATAAAATCCCCCCTTGAACAATTTCTTTCCAGGCTGAATCCTCACAGTTTTCTCAGCTTCCCCTTGTATATCAGATGCTCCAAGGCCTTAATTACCCTTGTGGCCCTGTGCTGGACTCACTCCAGCACCTGTCTCTTTCTTTTGTACTGGGGAACCCAGTCCTCCAAATGTGTCTCATTTACCATCTTTTTCACAAGCATGGATACTCCCAAGTTAGAAAATAATTTTTACTTCAGCAAGTACCCTGGGTCCAAAGTGGTTGATGCCGCAGAGATTCTACTCTGTGTTTCCAAACCTCCTCAATATATCTTGATCCCCTATAATTCTGCGAGCAGAGGAGCAAGCCAGTCCTAAATCAGTTTTGGTTATGTTCTGCTGAGTACCTAAATGTAAGAAACAAATCCTCAAGAAAAAAAAATAGTATTTTTATTAATCCTTTATGTAATATTTTGTTTTCTAACTCTCCTTCTGAAAAATATTGATATTTCCCAGTTCTCCACCCTTTCTTTTTCCTATGAAGTACAAGTCAGCACAGCACTATATACAGTACACTGATTGCTCTTGCTTGTCAAAAACATAACTGATGATTTCATCAGTGTTATTGGCACAGTTGTTGAAGAAAAAGGATTTCTTAGCTTGTTTTCCCTGATAATCTCGCTTCTTCTGCAGTAATGTAAATATTCTGCAGCATCGTGTTTTGTCCATGGCAAATGTGAGATTTTTAAATGTTCTTTTTGTTTTCAAAGAATGTATCTAGAACTCAGAGGCTTTTACTCGTGAATTTGTCAGAGAGAGATAATTTTGAAAATATTGTTAAATGCTGGGTCTAAAGAAATTGCTGGAAGGATGATCGAGAATTGATCTCATTTACTGTGCTTCCAGCTGTTCTGGGGCATAACTATCACTGTGGAATTGTCCAAGTTTAAAGAGCCTTCATGAATACATGCATGGACATCATGTGTGCCTGAGAACAGGAACTGAATCACCTGGAAAATCTGTCTTTGAGGACATCATTTACAACTACTTCAGTAGAAAGTGATCTTTATGCTTTCTCAGGCTCTGGGAAGGTTGAGGTGTACTCCCATAAAAGAGTCAGGAAACATTAGGCCTTCGTATATTTAAAGATTATTTTCCAGATAGATTTTCTCAAGTTTTCAGCTTGTGACAAGTAGATCTATGGAAAAGGTTTCTTTGGGCAATAAAATTCCCAAATGCAACTGCTCCCAAACAAACATTTTAAATAAATTGCAATTCTAAAAATGTGTTCAAATTTTACCTCTGTTAAACTTGGTGTAAAAATTCTCTTTCAAAGTGTATTTTTCACTCCTTGTTATTTAACTGTAACTACATCTACACAGAAGAAATTTAACGTAAAAAAGTCATAAGCGTGTTGCAAACACAACAAATTATTATTTTAGATAAGTGTGATTTCAGTACATTTCTCAGCAACCTATGTAAGTACTGCTGGTTTTTTGCTTCCCTGTTTTAAGTTAGATATTTTTTAAGTGAGCCCTTCCTTGAGCAAAAAATTTTTAGTGCCCTACAAGATTTACTGCTCCTTAACTACTGTTCCTGGTATACCAGACTGTTAATGTGGGTAATAAAAAAATTAAATCTTGAATGGCTGAAAAACTCTGGAAAGTTATGTATCTCCCAAGAAAAATCCTATTTTATGCATCTATGTACTTCAGATAACCTAGGTTTGCTTGAAAATACAAGATTTTTCCCCTCTTTTTTAAGACAAATGTCTTAACCCCCTGATATCTCTCAACTCAAATTTATTAGAAAACATTCATTACTTACTTTGAAAATCTGAACAAGAAAGCAGTGAAAAGGAAATTTTCTGTTCTACTTAAGGATCTTCTAAGTTTAAAATTTTTACATAAAGAGAATTTATATTTTTTCTTAAGTTATGTGTGGTATTGCAATCTGTGGTTTTGAAGTCAGTTGAAAGGTGACTGTGGCAGTTGTTAAAAAAAGCATTACCTATGGGTGTAAAAATAATTCACTATAAATCAGGAGTTCATTCTCATGTGTGCTTAATTCCTCACCTTATTAAGATTTATAACAGATATAGAAGGAGAATGAAAAAACATGATAGAAAGACAGGAAGAAAAGCAGGTGAGATTAGTAAATTGGGATCACCTCATTCAGAAAAGATATAAGAGAATGCTTATTCTTAAAATACAGCATGTAGAGAAACCAAACTGAGCACTATAATCTTTTAGAACTCATAAGATGTAAAACTAATGAAAGAAAATGTTGTGTAACCAACACGGTTAACCTTTGAAACAACTTGCTGTATCAATATGCTTGAAGATGTCAAGAGCTCAGAATAACTCATTAAAGTAGCAGATGTCTCTTCATGAATAAGAGCTTCTGAAGTTGTAGGTCTGAAACGGAATTAAAAGATAAGTGTGAATATAAATTATGGGGTCTAGATCACATGCTTTCACAAAAGTCTCACGCTAAAGCCCATGTTCGTGTGAATTTTCTATCATTACTTATTGGTTGATCTCTTCTTGAACTCACAGGTAAGCACTTTCATCATGACCTCATGACCATTTTGAGAATTGGAGATGTGGGCAATTGTTCATTTATTTTCTCACTTGGACAAATGAATAAACTCAAACTTATGTGTTCCCTTTCCCCCAGTCATATATATATAGTATATAAATATAAATAAATAAGTATAAAAATAAAGATGCATTTCTAGGTCCTCCATAAAGGTTTCACTGACTGTTGACAATCCTTGCTCACCTGTATCACATTTAAGTCAGTAATTACCCAGTTCTAATGAAAATGGGAACAATGATGTCAGGTAGATAGCTCTGAATGCCAGGTGTGCTAATTTGGGCAGCACTTAAAATGTATAGCATATTTCTTTCATAGAATCCCAGAATCATAGAATGGCTTGGGTTGGAAGGGACCTTAAAGATCATCTGGTTCCAGCCCTCTTGCCACAGGCAGGGACACTTGCACTAGACCATGTTGCTCAGACCCCCATCCAACCTGACCCTGAACACTTCAGGAGTGTGACATCCAAAACGTGTTCCAGTGTCTCACCACCCTCACAGTCAAGAATTTCTTCCTAATATCTGATCTAAATCTGCTTTCTTTCAGTTTGGAGCCATTCCCCCCAGTTCAGTCACTCCAGGCCCTTGTAAATAGTCTCTCTCCATCTTTCCTTTCCTTACCCTGCAGGTACTGGAAGGACACAGCTAGGTCACCCCAGAGTCTTCTCTTTTCCAGCCTGAACAATCCCAGTTCTCTCAACCTTTCCTCACAGCAGAGCTGCTCCATCCCTCTGATCCACGTTGGTGTTCTCCTCTGGGCTGGCTCCAGGAGGTCCCTGTCCTTCCTGTGCTGGGACCCCAGAGCTGGATGCAGCACTGCAGGTGGGGTCTCAGCAGAGCGGGGCAGAGGGGCAGAATCCCCTCCCTGCCCTGCTGCCCACGGGGCTTTGGGTGCAGCCCAGCACACAGGGGGTTTCTGGGTTGCAAACACACATTGCCAGCTCATGTCCAGCTTCTACTCAACCAGCAACACAATACAGAACTGTAACCCAAAGGTATCCACAAACTTTTTCCCTTTATGTCTAATTTTGCATACTATAGGTCACCTTTCTTTGGTCTGCAGTTTTGTATGTTTTCAGTCTTTGCTCTTAATGAAAACACGGATGGCTCAATAAGGGTGATTTAAATTTTGTTCTACATGTCTCTGAAATTCATCATGATTCAAAGCACTGCAGGGAACAAGTTTCACAGTCACAGAACAGCAGCTGAGAAAGGCTTGTGTTTTGCACACACAACCACTTTAAAAACAACTGTTCTTCAAATTCTCACCATGTAGCAACCATTCTTTGCTATTCCACATGCTGAAATAACTTCTGCACATCTTGGCTCAGTCAAGCAAATCTTGTTGTCTCTTCTGCAGTGCTGCAGTAATAAAATATTCTTGAAGGTCCCTTCAATTAAATTAACTGATATTGCACTAAACCAGATATTATTACTTGCATGATCTGGTAATATGGTTCATGGAGGAACAGCTTTCATTGAAGAGGCAGCAACAAATGGCTGGTGGGACTTCAGTAACCAAAACCAGGTGTTTACATTTGTCAGGCATGAAGGTGAAAATTCTAATGAGTTAAGAAATGTAGTAATTTATGAAACATTGTTTTGCAGCATCCCAAGTTGGAAAAAAAAAATAAAAAAAAGAAGGCATCTTTGCTCTGGAAATAAACAACTGGTAACTGATAGGAAAGAAGGGAACTACCATGAAAAAGTCTGTTCATAAGTACCCATAAAAGAAAAAAAGTACACAATTGCCATGTTGCTGAACACGTAGGCAGTTATATTAGAGCCAGCTGGAGCACCTTAGCACTGGCAGTCTCATTCTCAGGTAAAACAATAAACATGTCCATAATCCTGCCCAAATATCTGTACTTGATAGAGATGGGATAATAACTGTTGCTGGTTCATGGTTTTTGAATGACTGATCTGAGAAGACGAATAAAGTCACACATATAGAAATGTGGGAACATCCAGAAATCTGCCTCTAGAGTCTGCAGAAGTTAACTTGTCTCATCTCTCAAATGCTACTTTTGCTGCACCAGACACAGAAGTGTACGATGCTTCCTTCAGACATATAAATTCAGCTTATTGATTTCTTTTGTCAGCACAATGTTTTATATTGTAGCCAAATTAGCACACTGTACTTCAAGCAACCTTGCTATCTTCAAAAATTAAGCAGTCATCTTTACCTGAACAAAATTATTTAACATTTGTCCTTGTCATTATTCAGTTCCAGAAATGATAGAGAGGATTATTCTCCCTACACAAAACCTGTGAATCTCCTCTTAGTATCTGAATAATTTCAGGATTGTTTTAAGTTTCTGTAGCAGAAAGGAGAGTTCTTTATTTAAAAGTGACTTGAAACAGAGTGGAAACAATGGTTTTGTCTCTTTATTATAAAATGTTTATCCAAAATGATAGTAATTTTAGATCTTTATGAAAGTTATATCTTTATGAAAATCCCTGTAAGATTATAAGAACTTGAAACATAAATGTGGTGTAAACATTTATGAAACTCTTTTGTTTATTGTGCTTCATTTCCTCACCACAATAATGCTGCTGTTCACTGTTGCATAATTTATCTTAGTGCCACTTCAATTGTGTTTGCCATTTTCATAGGAAAGCATCCTATTTGGGATAATTACTCACTTTGGAGACGATCAGCAATTTGGTTCATGAGCACCTCTAAAAATTACCCTGTCTGCAGAAGGCATTTTCCTGCAAGGGCAACATAGCGTGCTGCTAAGAAGGGGTATTTTGTCTTTTCTCTTTTCCTTTTTTCTCTCCTTTTCTGTACCCCAAAACATTTGACAATTGCTCTAAGACGTGCCAGTTTCCTTACTGCTCCTCACCAGTTATTTTCAGATATACGAACTCTGTGCTTTTTTTGTTTTTTGTAACTGTGGCATTGCCATACGTTCCCCTAAAATTCTCAGCTAATTTTAAGGTGCTCCCTTAGCATTTCAGTTTTGAAGACATGTAAGCAAATCCAGCTGGATCTCCTGGCAACTTGGGTGTCCACTGGGGAACATGTATTTCAGTATAAATATCCATTATCAAATCATCACCAAGATTTCAGTTTCTATATTTAATTACATTTGCATTGAACATGCAATCATCAATCAACTTTAAAATAAAATAATCCTTGTAGGAACACCATGGAGATGTTTCTTGACAAGTTCAGTCACAGCAAGTTTACAGATCCTCAGTACTTGTAAACTGACTCAAGTGCAGTGATGAGAGCTTGAAATGTTTCTGTTGCCAGAGCCTAATTCTGCCGCTTCTATTCATATGGGAGGATAGACTCCTGTATAAACAATCTCACTGAGCAAAACAAGTAAGAAACATGGGGGAAAATTAATTCTTGCTGTCTTTTTGCTAACTTCACAGCTAGTAAATCTTTGTGGGAGAAAAGCTGCACATGATAGCACAGTTGTGAAAGCTGGAGGCTACCGTGTGGAAGACAGGGAACTTACAGATATATCCACTTCGATTCTGAGTGTGATATCCCAAAAGATCTAAGGTAACAATCAAACACGTATGTGACATTAGGTAATACTTTCCCTTCTTTTCCCTTGAGATTTTTCTGGCAAGACTTTCCAGTCACCGGAGTTGTATTTTAATTGCTTTGAGAACCTATCAAACCTTCCTCACCTTTGAAATAACTGCCCCAGTAGAATGACCATTATACTTCCTGATGTTGCTCCTCTCAGCAGTTCACGTGGGATAATACTCACTGTAGTTTGTTTCTGCTCTTGATTTTAAAACTCACATAGCATGAAAATGTTTGTTTTCTGCCAGCATATTTGTTATATGTGTGATATTATTCAGAAATCATGTTTTCTAACTCCCTAATCTAAGCACAGCTATTAAACTCCATGTCAGCTTTCCCCCCAGTAAACAGTACACTCTAAGGAATAACGCTATAAGCCAAAGCATGGCAAATACTACAGGTCTGTCATTACTGGTACCAATTAATGTTTTACAGCACTTTGAAATTCTCATCTTTTGGTTTTTTTAATATATGGCCATGAGCACCAAGACTCATACAGATTTGGATGGCAGAAAATTTGAGCCCTATTTCTGCATCTTTCTAATCCCTGTTTGCATGACCTCAGCATGATTTGCTGTTGTGGTTCACTATGAAACACCTTTTTACAGATCTTTTTTTCTAACTAGTGAGTTGTTCCATTAGCCACAGAAACAATGAAACCCTGCACACTTATGTACTTTGTCCCCTCCTCCCCTCCTCTCTCTGTCCCTCCACTGTGGAGGAGGGACCCCAAAATACCCAAAATACCTTGTAGGTGGGGTATGTGACAGAGTACTTTGAGCTACGTGCTTACTGATGGGAAAACCAGCTGCTGCCTCTTCCTTCTGTGAGGCCTCTATTTCACAGAGGTACTACAAGAATGTGATTATCTTTGAGATTTAAACTCATCTCTTGTTGTTTTACTCCATTGCTTCAGAGCAGTGAAAAGCACATTCCTCTTTTCCTTGAGAAGCTGGACTGAACACAGATTTCTCCAAATGCCATAGCAATGTGTTGTGGACAGTCTACATGGTGTGCTCTGCTGACTGCTGCAGACAAGTAACTAGGCAGAGCTCTCAGGACAAGGAATCCTGTTTGGAAGCAGAACCTGATTTCAAAGGAGCAAGAAAAAGTCACTCAGCTCTGACACTGGTGAAATTCTCATCATATTTATAACTTAAAATAAGCAAACTTGGGATAGTAACATTCTTGTGGGGCAAGCAACCTCCTATTTGCTTCTGTATTGTGTTGTGGTAGGGCATCTGTACATGGATTTCATTCCTTGAACCCATGCAAACCTCACTCTCAATTAAAGTAGGCTACAATAGATGTTAAGGTATGCGTACAAGTTATTTGGTTTTATTTATTAACACTGCTTTTATTTTCTCTCCACTTTTACTGGGTGGAAATGCTCCCAAACATTAAAGATAAATTGGATAAAACTGGCATCCTACCCACTTAATAGTGAGGGTTTCTTGCTTTTTGCCGAGCAAGGTTTATTTTTATTTTTAAGGGTTTTATCTAATATTTGTTTTCCTCACCTTTTTCTATTAATTTATTAATGATGTCTATTTCTGGTGTTGGGTGCTAGGGATAATGGAAGCTTCTTACATGGGAAAATTCCACCAAAAATTTCCTCTGCTGTGCTTTCCTGAGCCTATACTAAAGGCCCCTGCCAAAAGTTCCTGCAATTAAGTATCTCTCATGACATTCATGAGCAGAGCACCTCCTAAATATAAATCCTGTTCTCACCTGTAAGGCTTTGCTGAGGCTGCCATATTTTGGATTTCCAAAACTCTAGGAGGAATATCAGCTCAATTCCCACTTAATTATACATGAAACTGTTCCTTTTATACTATATTACAAAATCTTTAGTTTAAGAGCAGGACCATGGGGTGTGGAGCTGAGCAATATGGTTCTGATTTACATGGTGTAGGTTAACCAACCAAGGCACAAAGCTCTCACATTTCTTCACATTCTCAAGTGTCCTAAACCCACCCTCTGGGGAAAGACTTTGGATTTCATCCCCTATCTTTTTCTTCCCAGAAAGATATTTCTTCTTCCTATATTTCAGAATTTTGTAGACTACTGTGCAGCAGGAGCCAAACTGAAGATACTGATCATGTCGTTCATATTAGTTTGCTGCAAAGGGACTTCTTGTCTCCCTCCTCCTCCCCAAATCCTCTTGAAAAGGGCAAAGGAAGGGATGGGAGAAAATATTAGGGATGTGTTAATTTGGATTAATCCTTTATTATCTATTATCACTGCTTCACATTAATATAAATCTAGTTCTATCTCCTTCCATATATCATACAGGTTGTAAGGTGACAAATTTATGGAAGCTGCTTTGGAGCCTATAGCTTAATTAACCCCCTCAAAAAGGATTACCTCTTCAAAGTCAAGCTGGACAAAAACCCACCTCTTTATGCAGGTTGCGGGTTTTTTCCTTACCAAGCAAGGTCCTCAGCCAGACAGCACCAAACCATCCAAACGATAAGCAATTTATTTTTTATCGGTTTTATTTCACGCAGCCGTGAATAGCAGAGGTATGCTTCCCCTCTGGACTAATAACAGAAGTCAAACCGAGTGAATTCCTAGACAGCTGAATGCACAGGCACAAACCCGACGGGATTAGCTGCAGACGCACCCGCCCGCCAGGCTCGCGGCGGTCCCGCTTCCCGCGGGCGGAGCGGGGGAGCCGCCGAGCCCACGCAGCCCCCGCCGGCCGCTCCCGGGGGAAAAGAGGGTGTCGGGGCCACTCCAGCCCCGGGGCGCGTCCCCCGCCCGCGGGCAGCTGAAGCGCCGCTTCCGGGCTCTCCCGGGATCCTGGGGGCTTCCCGGTGGGATTCTCCGCCAACCCGCCGCCTGTCCGTTTTAGGCTGTGTCCCCTCAGTCAGCGGCGGGGGGAGCGGGCTCTGGAGGGGCCGCGGCGGCGAGGCGTGGGACACTGCTTCACCCTGCCGGGGGGCTGCCGGCAGGCGGGCATGCAGGGAGGGACGCACGGGGGGATAAGGGAAGGGATCCAGCAGGGGATGCACGGAGGGATGCAGGGCGGGACGCTACGATCCCGCTGCCACCTCTCAGAGCGGCGGAGGAATCTGCGGGCTCTGCCGTTCGCGGTGTGGCGGGGCTGCGTGTGCGGCGGAGGGATCGGCCGGCCCGCCGTGCGCCCGCCCCCTGCGCGGCGGCGCGGCCCCGCCGATATAGCGCGGCGCGGGGAGGCGCGGCCGGCACTTGGCGAGCGGCGCTCCGCGGGTGCGGGGCTGCGCGGGCAGCGGCGGCGGCGGCACAAGCGGCAGGGTTTGCCTGGGCTGGCCGAGCATCCTCCAACTTGGAACTGTCCACCGGCGCGAGCTCCTGAACATGAGCCTCCTGCCTCTCTACCTGCTCGGATTGCTCCTCAGTAGCGGGCAAGGTAGGAGCGGGGCCGCCTTTTTCCTTCTTCTTCTTTTTTTTTTTCATTTTAATTGTTATTCTTACCTATGCTGTCCGCTCGCTCAGATTTACGGAAAAGAAATGGAGAAAAAAAATAAAGCAGTGCATTATCCTGGAACCAAATTAAGAAGGACCTAAAACTTGCTTCATCGCTCACCTTTTTTTTTTTTTTTTCTAGTCTTCAAGAGGTGTCATTTATGAGGAGAAAAAAAAAAAGCTGGACGGTGCTAGGTGCACTTAGGTGCTTTTCATAGGGTTTTGCCTTTTTTTTTTTTTTTTTTTTTATTTTTTTTTTTTTATTTCCGCCCGATAAATGTGTGAGAGAGATGAAGCAATTACAAAAAATGTATCTGCCAGGCACTGGTCTTAAAATTCCGCGTCTGCCCGCGGGGAAGACAGTGCGGGCTTCGTTCTTAGGAGCAGGGAGAAGTGCTGGCGGTAGAGTCCGTGAGAAACCTGACCTGAAGTCTCCCTGTCGGGGTTTCTTCTCTCCGGAAACCCTTCCCCGCGCAGCCGGGACACCGAGCCCCCGGCTCAGGGGTGGTGGGGAAGGAAAGGGAAGGGAAGGGAAGGGAGGGCGCTGTCCGGGCCGCGGGGCTGTGTGCGGATGCGGAGCCCTTGTGCCACGGAATAGGATCGGGGGGCAGGTGCGTGCGGGGACAGGGCGCGCTGCACTGGCGCCTTCGGGCACGCTTCCTCCTTTGCATATGTATGTGTGTATATATATATATATATGTATATTTATAAATACACGTACGTACAATGCTTCGAGTAACGCGGACTCGGGCGTTGTGGTGCGGCCGCGGTGTTTGGTTTGTTTCCTGGGACCGAATTATCTATATAGCTATTTATTTGTTTTATTTTTGGATGTCCCCTGCGTGATTACTTAAGGATTTGTGCTCCTGGAAGAGACGGGGCGGGAAGGGCCGCCAGGAGGGGCACAGCCGCTGGGTGAGGGATAACCACGGCGGTGTTTGGAAACTGTTCGGGCAAGTTCCCGGCGTCCGGCCGGGGCGCTGAGCCGCGCGGGGCTGTCCCTGCCCCCGCTCCCGCTGCTCCCCTGCCACCTGCGAGGCTACATTCCCTGCACCCGAAGGGGTGGGCGGCGGCCCCACTTCCTCAGGAGGAATTTAGAGGAGAAATAAACCCCACCCAGCCCAAACGCCCCAGCGGGGTGACAGCGGGAGCGGCGGGGGCCGGCCCCGGGCCGCGCTGCCGCCGCCGGGCACCAGGGGGCGGCCGAGCTCCACGGCGGCCCTGGGCAGTGCCCGGGACGGGGCGGCTTCGCCCCCGCCGCGCTCCCGGGCTGGCAAGGGCTGGATGTGTCACCCACGGTGTCCTGTGCGGGGCTGGCCAGGGCTGGGTGTGTCACCCACGGTGTCCTGTGCGGGGCTGGCCAGGGCTGGGTGTGTCACCCACGGTGTCCTGTGCGGGGCTGGCAAGGGCTGGATGTCTCGCCCACGGTGTCCTGTGCGGGGGCAGCGAGATTTGTTGTGCTTAAGGAAGGGACGGGGGAGGCGGGCACGATGCCTTAAGGTACCAAGACTGCAGCTGCGAAGATCTCCTTCCATGCATCTGTGGCTAAATCTCCCACTATCCAGGCGTTTTCGTTTGGCGGCAGTTAGCGAAGAGCCGGCAGGTGCTCTCAGTTTCTATAGAAAAGCTTCCCTGCTTTTGCCACCCCAGGGTGAGCTGGAGAGGTCTCCCGAGAAGCAGCGATTCGGGAGCAGTCTGGAGGTTTTTCAGTCCAGCCAGCACTGGGATGGCACAGGAGGAGGAGAACAGAAAAGCTTCCTTCAGGCTTTGCGTTGATCTACCTGGGTGTAATAATGTGCGTAGAGATGTGGAATGTGCCTCTTTCAACGGAGGAAGGGTAGAAAGCGATTTTGTGAAGTGTGATTTCTGCAGCGTAGGAGGATTGCATAGTTTAGGTATCTTACTATCACAAATGTCAGGAGATAAATAATGGAGTGAAATTACAGATGCTATTAAGCCGAGTTTTAAAAATTATAGGATACATATGAGGGGGGGATAGCAAGAAGATGAGGAAAGCTGAATAAACCTAATATTGATAGTAAAGTATTTCCCTCAATTTAAAGAAACAGCTTAGTTTTATTCTTTTTAATAAAGGAAGGGAATTGCATTGGCAGGGGAAGAGTATGATTTTTTTTTAACTGAGTGTAGAAATAGCAGAAATGTGCTGCTTCAATCCACAGCAGAGCATAGTAAATGGGAATGGGAGAACATCTGCATATGGAAAATACACCCATTTAGGTTGCTAGGGAAGAGACATTTTCTACAGTGGTGTTTGGGGGGCAGTTTATTATTTTTAATGTTAATGAGCATTATTGAGGTGAGGGATTTATTGTACATTTTTTATTTCTTTGACACCACCTTGAAGTAATCATGAGAATTTCTTGAAGTGAATCAAATAATTTGAGAGGCTATTCCAAAAACTCTTGGTTGGTTGGTTTTTTTTTGTTTGTTTGGTTTTTTTTTGTTTGTTGGTTTTTTTTTTTTTTTTGGTTGCTTGTTTGTTTGTTTTGGTTTTTTTGTGGGAATGCAGTGGTAGAGAACACATCATCAACTGAATATTGTGGTGCTTGTGAGGGTTACATTTTTTGTTTGTTTTTAAGAAAAGCATTACTATGTGAATATTAAATGATTATGACTTTTTTGATAGTTTGGATGGCTACGAAAAGTCAGTAACTAGATTTGGATCATTTGCTTTGGAAATATTGAAAGTCTTAGGTTCAGGATTTATATTTTGAAGGATGTAGCTGCAGTAGATTTTATGAAGAATGACTGAAGCTTTTCCTTTGAGAAGTGCTGGTGTTTGACTGGAGAGAGGGAACTGTGCTGTATTTGTTCTGTTCCAGAAAATCAGGGCAGTTTGAGAATAAGTAGCAGACAGCCACCCCCTCCCCCAGCCCCTTAAGTTAAGAGCTTATGAATGTCATAATTATCTACCAGGGCCAAATATTCCCTCTCCTAATTTCATCACAAGGGACGAGTTTAACTGGCAGTGTTATTATGCTAAAACAAAAGGATTTTTTTCTTAACCTTTCAGAGCTGTCCAGACAATTTATCCAGTGTGAATTAGCTTTGCTTTAATAAAAATTGAAACAAAATGAAACAAAACACACACACACAGACTCCCCACCATACCACAAACCAAAAAAAGAGCATACTGCACTCTGTAAATCGGCTTTTTGAGATATGTAGTGATAAAGAAAGTTTCCTTGGTTCTTAACAGTGTCTGGGGACATTGACTTGAAGTGGATGAAATGAATGTCTTCCCAAATTATAAAATCCTATTACTTTTACCCCTCTGCATAATACACGCTTGTGTATTTAGGTTAGCAATTTTTTTAAGTTGCAGTAGAAAATGTTTTGCTTGTAGAATTTGTATCAATTTTGTGCTCATCCAGGAGATTCATAGGAGTGAGTACATTCATTGTGCTTCAAGTTTCTTCTTTTCACGGCTTTGATATGGAGTGTCTTCTTGTTTTTTCCTGAAGAGTTTCTCTTTACAAGTGCTTATAAGGGGCTGCTTGTTAATAAGGAACAACCCCCTAGGGAGATGCCAGCGTGTCTCTTACTCACCACCAGTCTGAAATTCTTCTACTTTTTGTGTAGTAAATCCGTGAAATTTGGAATTTTTGAAATCAGTAATTTTGCTTACTGGATTAAGTGGAGCTACTGTTTTACTCTGATTGTACACTGATATCTGAAGCAGATCCTGAGACTTCAAGCAGATGCTGTTTTCTACTACCAGTTGATTTGTACAACTGCATTAAGATACAGCTGTTATCTTCCTTCTCCTTTTCCCCCTTCAAAACCAAACAAAAATCTGACAAAATCATGTTTGATTTTTCTGTTTTAGGCTACATTCTTCTCTTCAGGTAAATATGAGAATCAAAATATCTGCTGAAAATAAACCTGAACTGATGAGGAGTTCTGAAACATTGAAACATTAAAAAGAGATAGATCAGAATCATGTAGAGAACTTTGTTTCATGCACTCCCATACAAAATGGAGTTAGAGATACTTTTATCATTTGCAGCAGTTCTAAATCATGAAACGTATGAATGATAAAGTCATAGACATAGAGCTTTAAAGTCTTGTGTAAGAGGTTGAATAGCATCATTTGGATTTTTCCTCTTATAGCACAACACATTTATTTAGATAACTCATTATTTTTGTCTATGGAAATGCTGCTGGATTGTTAAGACTAATTTATGTATGATTTGCTTTTCATGGCCACCTTCTTCAACAAATATTTTGACAACAAATGCAGTATTTGTTTGCCCTTTCACTGACCTTTTCTTTGAGGCACCTTTCCCAAGTGGTTCATGTTTACTTACTGATTTTCTTTCAATTTGCTCCAGTAATCCCCCAGTTACATTCAGCACATGCCATTTGATTCCAGTACAATTGAGTCAAGTTAATGACATTTTGGGAAACACATGTTTTAACTACACTGTATGTCGTGTCTGAGTTGAAAATAAATTCTTGAAAGAGTACGATATGAACTTTTCCAGGTAAAGAATCTGGATAATGGCTGGCATTCATATTTTAAACAGTTTATATCAACTAATTTATGCCAGATATTTTATTTGTTTGTTTGGGATTTTTTTGTGGGGTGTTCTGGTTTTTTGGGGGTATTTTTGATTTTTTTTTTTTAGCATTACATTTGCCTTATGCAATAAGGGCCATATGAAGTGTATCCTGAAGTTTTCCAGGTCATTTGAATATAATTTTCAATGTCTCTTGAAATTTAGAAATAGGAGAGACTGGAGGAAAAACTTACTGATATCCTGACATACTCCAATCTGGAGGCTTGTTGGAGTCGGATAGACTAGATCCAGGCCTATTAGTAACTTGTATCTTACCACCTGTTTTTATTTTGACCTAAGCAATTAATCATGACCTAATTCTGACATAGTGTCGTGGTTTCCACCTTGGTGTATTTAACTGCTTCTTAGTTTAGGTTTTTGACTAGAATATTCAATTTTTGGTAACTAGTTTAAAACACAGAATAATTTTTTAATACTAAATAGGGCATTCAGAGCACTACTTGCTGTTAATTCAAGAATTTGAGGATGTCCAGCTTCAGTGATGTAATTTTACATTCTTTAACAAAATATTTTTATTGCTTTTGTAGCTCAGTTTCTCTTAAAAATGTTTGAATGGATTTGTATATTTTTAAAGGATATCAGAAAACAAAAGAGTTAACTTAAGAAAGCAAGATACTCTTCAGATGCCTTGTGTTATGCCATAGCATCTTTAATGGGGTGTCTTCAAAAATCAGGGTTCCAAGGTTCTTATTTTTATTACTTGCCTGATTTTTTGCATTATTTGTTATCTTTTGACTGATGATATCATTAATTGGAGAAGACATTTTCCGTTTTGTTCTGCTGTAGACGAGCAGAATTTTAATTTATTGAATAGAAAGAAGAGAAACAGGGAGAGTCGTTTATCTGGTTAAAGCTATTTGTGGTGACATCTTACGATATTAAAATCCTTGTGTACTGGAAAAGAAATCCATGTAAGTGTTAATAGAAGTTATGTGGAAAGGACACAAAGAATACAGGCACCAACAATGCTAGAAATCCTTGTGTTCACAAGACTGCCAAGCCTTTGAGTGTCCTGCATTTGAGTGGCTCCATGGAAGCACTGTTGGTTGCACTAACCCAGAGGCTCATTCTTGGCAGGAATTCATTGATTTCAGTGGGTTCACTGGAGTATGTGAAAGCGTCTCTTAAAATGGCAGGAGGTAACCAGCTTTTATTTTTGAAATAGCATGAGATAGGCAATACAGTCCATTTATGCTGCTGTTACGATTTAGGAAATTATGATTAACAGAAAATTTCTCTCTTTGCATTTCTGCATTAGCAACTGGATCATTAATGAATTCATGGGAGTAATAGCCTGAACTACAAGTCTAATGATCTACTGCAGAATGAGATATTTATAATTTAGTTCTTAGATATTAAGATAACTGTGAATATTGTCATTTGGGAGGCACTAGAACAGGTTTCACACAGAAGTTGTGGATGTCCCATCTCTGGGATTGTTCAAGGCCAGGTTGGATGGAGCTCTGAGCAACCTGGTCTAATGGGAAGTGTCCCTGCCAATGGCAGTGGGGTTGGAATGAGATGATCTTTAAAAGTCCCTTCCAATCGGAGCCATTCTATGATTGTAGCCAAACTCTCCTAATACTAGTCATAGGAGACTTTCCATTGACTTAAGTTTGTTTTTGTATGAGAGACAAGCAGGACAGTTCTTTAAAAGCAGTTATTTTACTGTCTCAAGTAGGTTAATTTGGGAAGGAAGGAGACAGTAAAGTGTATGAACTAAAAATTCCTTACATGGTTTCTGCATATTTAAGAACAATGCAAAAAAATTGCAGCCAAACACCTGATGAAATATTTTACCTGCTTCTTGCCTCTTTTGGAAAAGAAAAAATGCAGTTTTTTGGTTTCACCCATTCTTTAATGTGATGAATAAATATCATTGCAAATAGCATGAAGAAAACAGGTCTTTCAGAAACCTGTTTGGCAAGCATGGAGATCTACTAACTAAGGGTATAATTTGCTACCAGTTTCCATGGTCCAAGCATAATCTTGTCTGAAGTATCCAGTTTCTGGATGGATAACATCCAGATAAAACTGGGAAGCAGCATGTAGCATTGTGGAGGTTTAGTCAGCCTCTTCAGTAGTCCTGCCTATCACTGCTGAAATAAATTTCCTCTTAACTATAAAAGTTCCTTCAAGAACTAGCTTTCCATAAAAAGTATAGATCTTTGATATGTTAATTTATGTTTATTTAAGATGTAGTGGCTCTCTTTCAATAAAAAAAAAAAAATTGAGAGGGAAATTCAAGTGGCTCATTTTTGTTCAGCTGAGTTAAATTTTTCCTCCTACCAAAATTTATATTATGACTTTAGGAGGCTTCACTGGTTTTTATTTAATGTTCTAATTACCTGAGTAGTATTGCTAAACAGTGGACAAAGGTTGCTGAATAACCTCGTAATTCAGCAATAGTCAGAGCTGTAGCATATGAATAACTCATAATGATGCTAATGAAACTTTTCAAGATGATATTTCCCATTAGCAAGTCCTAAACTGTTTGCATTTCAGTTGTAGTCTAAGTTGTTTGACTAGCTATGATCCAAAATTCCTACTTGGAAATCACACAAGAAGTCACCATCCTGACCACTTTGCCCAAGAGGTGCCATTTGGAGCACAGTATGAATTCAGATTAAAAACACTCGTTGCCACCAATTTTCTTGCTACTAAAAGATGTTGCACCAGATTCAGTCAAGCTGCAAGTAATTTCAAACTCATGAACTTTGTAGACCTTTGTACTGCAGCTGAATTTGTCTTTCATGAGCTCAGGTCCATGGTTAAAATAATAAAATATTTAAAAACAGAGACACATAAAAATATGATACAGATAGTTATAAATAGGAGGGGAGAGGTAATCTTACCTCTCACTAGGAACAGTTTTTTTAACTGATGATACAATGATTTTTTTTTTTATTGTAACAGGAAATATGTAATCAAAGTGCAATGGTATTGTGTTAATATTATGACATTATTATTTTAATTAGTCAAAGCAGAATAAACTACAGATCCAGAGTAGTTTATTTGTGGGGAAGAGGCTAGCAAAGGAAGATATATTTACTGGAGACCAGTTTTCTGGAGTAGCATAATACAGCATTTTTTTAAAAAGTTCTTGAACATGCCATACTCATAAACTAATGTGCTTACTGGATCAAAAAAAAAGATTGATGTACTCCAGTGACCTCAACAGAGGCTCAAAGCAGGAGGCATAAAGAAACAGGTAAGTACAGAAAAAGAAGAGTGTTGATACTTCTGTCAGTGCAGCTACAATGTTCAGGGATATGTCAGGTTATATCCGTGTGATCTTCCTTAATGATCTTGGCAGATCTTTGTTGCGTGAATTTGTTCTTAAATCTGCCAGTACTTTGATCTGCTTGGTACACTGTGTCAACAACCTACACAAGAGAAAAAGAAGTCTGAAAAAATAATGCTCAGTCCTTTAATTGCCGTGTTGTAACGGAGTCATACCAATTCCTTACTTGACTCTTCCATGGCATTCATAATTGCACATAACAGAGAAGCTGCCCATCTCTTGTGTGATGGATTCAGAACTCCATGTTATATTCATGGGCTTTCCAGTGAATTAATAACTTTTTTTTTTGCTTAGTAGTCAGTTCCTTAATTTTTTTTTAAAGCATTTTATTTTCCTACCCTTAGGTAATATTTATCTTAATTTAACAGATGGTAATGTGAAATACTTTAATTAAGCTGATCTGCATCAGGCCAGTTGTAAAAAAGCTTCCTTGTTCCTAAGTATCTCTTTTGCACTATGATCAGTGTTGCAAATTCTGCCTTACAAGGGCGGGGCAGGGGGGAGCGGCTAAAACTGGTCGAGCAGTAACCCTGGTGGAATAAATGCTGAGAGAGATTTGATTGCTAGAAAGATGATTCCCAGAGATGGAGCATAGGGAAAGAGCAGAGGTACTTGAAAAGAAAGCTTGATATATGAGTAAATGGATATAGACTGGTTAAAAAAAAAACAAACCCAACGCTTAGGATGAAAATTAATTTCTGACCAAAAAGGCAGTGACTCTGGATCATAGGGAAAGGAGGAAAGCAGTATTGTTCAGAGTCATAGAATGATATAGTGTCCTGAGTTGGAAGGGACCCACAAAGACCATGGTATCCAACTCCTGGCCCTAGGCAGGAGACCCCAAGAATCCCACCATGTGCCTGAGACCATTGTGCAGATGCATCTTGAACTCTGTCAGGCTTGGTGCTGTAACTGCTGCCCTGGGGAGCCTGTTCCAGTGCCCAACCACCCTCTGGGTGAAGAATCCTCCTTACATCCAACCTAAACCTTCCCTGGCTCAGCTTCAGGCCATTCCCTTGGGCCCTGTCACTGTCACCCCAGAGCAGAGATCAGTGCCTGCCCCTCCTCTTCCCCTCACAAGGAAGTTGTAACTGCAATGAGGTCTCCCCTCAGTTTCCTCCAGGCTGAAGAGACTGAGTGACCTCAGCTGCTCCTCATACAGCTTCCCCTCCAGACCCTTCACCATCTTCATTGCCCTCTTTTGGATGTTCTCTAATATCATTCCTGTATTGTGGTTGCCAGAACTACACACAGCACTTGAAGTGAGGCTATACCAGCTCTTAGAAAGTGCAGCCTTAAATTATTTGCATTTGTTTTTTGGGTTTTTTTAAATTATTTTAGGAATAATAGAGAATTGCAAAGACAACATTGCACAATGTTTAAACGTGGTTTTTGCTGATCACCTGAATGATCTGGTATGAAGCATGGTATTTTACAATAGAATCTTTGGTTTTGTTGCTTTATTTGTTTTTTGTTGTTGTTGTTGAATTCTAATTTTGTAAATTTTGACTTATTCATATTGAAATTTAATAGGAATTCTATCCAGCTGGGCATTGCTGTCTGTAATAAATAATGCAACAAATCATGTACTCTTGTGCTTTCTCTGTTGGGGAACAATACCCAGCTTCAGAGTTAAGCAAAAACTAGTGCTGACTTTTCCCAGTGGAGACTGTCTGTAGTATAATATGAATGCTACATCTCCAGACTTTTATTTTCTTTTATTTTAAGAAAATGGTGTTTTGTGAGATGAGTTCTGCTAACAGAACTGTGCACACCCTGCAGCCACAGAACTCCCACTAAAGTCGAGAGTGTTTCTGGGGTTGTACTGATTGCACTTTTCAGGGTCTGATTGAATCTTTCAGGAGTTGTGTAAATCCCATGTGCGTCTGTGGGAATTTTGATTCAGTGAAGAATAGAAAAATCAAGCTCTAACTTTATGTATATTTAAGTTGTGGGAATGTTTATAAGTAGTGCTGAAAAAGTGTGGGGCTAATCCAGGAGCACAGAAGAACTGGAAACTAAAGGGGTGTTCTGGTGTGCCAGGTTTGATTCAAGAGACAAAGTGCAAGAGAAAAAAAGAATATTTTTCTCTGTGCTTTTTAATAATTAGTCCAAAGACTCATTGTAAATATTGTAAACTACTGATTTCATTCTCTCCCTCTGGGAACATACGCAAAATTGCAATTAATCATCACAGTCACTGAGCTGCAGCCCAGGCTATACCTGTGTTGGAAAGTTTACCATTCAGTATGAAAATTCATCACTTGGTTTTGTTTGAGTTTTTGGAAGTTTTGTTTTACTTGTTTGTTTTGGTCTGTGGCTTTGTGACACTGGTCAAAATTGGTCTTTAGACATTCAGTATTCAGGTCGTGCCTGCAGGTCTGTGAGTGCCGTTGTCTGAGCAATCAGATGTTCATGGATTTGTGCCAGTTCATGGCAATTCCACACATTGGGTTCAACAGCTTTTAGCATTTAGTCAAAATAATCCTTTCCAGCATCTGTGCTTTGCATTTCTGTGAATGTCTTTGGATTATACAGCCTGTGTACATATCAAATTTATGTTGCTGGGTTTGAGAACTCTCTCAGAGGTGGTGTTTTCCATATAGTTCTCCTAAACTTATGGGAGACTTACTCTGATGTTACCATTCTTGGAAGTAAATTTATGGAATTCTGTGTACTGTCATGATAGCAATTTTCAGTTCTGAGTGCATGATACGGTTCTGAGTGCATGATTTTTGTACATGCTGCTAATTTTAAAAACAACTTTGATCTTACATTCAGATTTCGGTATCATTTGCAAACATTAGTTTAAATCAAAAGATTCTTATCTGTGTTCTAAAATCTCAGGAATAATCTGTTTCACTCTGTGCAGTCTTTGTGTCACGCTCACAGCCTTTTATTTTTTTCTTGTGGTCCCAGGTACATGAATGAACACTTTATCTGCTGCATTAAAGAGCAGATCTGGTTGGGGGAACAATTAAAGAGTAAAAATGGTGATGAAAAGAAATAGACTTCTCTGTGAATCATGTATTTTGCATTTTTAGTTACATATGATCTGATTTAGAAACAACTGAAACAAGCACAACTAAGAAAACCCAGAAATTGTCCTTTTCAAGGGAAAAGTCCTTCTGCTGTTAGATGGAGTTCTGATTTCTGTTCCTCTGTGCCCATTTTAAAACAGGAAAGATAACTGTAGCCAGTGAGTGGACCACAAAATTAAAAGAAAGACTTCATGTAAACAGTATAAAAGCTATTCTAAAGAAATCTTGCTTTTTTTAGTGTGATTTGTGAATGTTGCTGTAGCTTTATTGCATCTTAAATGTTTGTGACTCTTGTCCAGACTATGAAGCTCACTGAGTAGTGTTCTAAAAGGTTTTTAGATTGTCTAAGTGTTTAGGCATGTAAGTCAATGCAAGGTAGCTCTGCAGAAAAAACATTTCTGTTCATGACTACACCAACTCTATTTCCTGTGACCTGCAGATATTAAGTAAGTAACATCCCTGTCTGTCTGCCTGTAGAAAATCCTGTTTCTGCAGTGATGGTCTGGTTTTACCTATGAAAATGACTGAATTATCTAATTACATTTATGAATGTTTGATCAAGAAAACCAGTGTTGTAACAGGGGGGAGATGGGAAACTCAAGCAGTAGGGAGAAGGAGCCCTGAGTGTTTGTGGAAGGTTTGTGTTCTCCTCCAACAAGAGATGTTTCTTGGTCGTTGGTGGGGGTTTTCTGGTTGTTGGTGGTGGTTTTTTTTGTTTGTTTGTTTGGGGTTTTTTTGATGGTTTTTTTATTGTGTGGTTTTTTGTTTTTTGGCTTTTTTTTTTTAAGGGGTAGGGCTGCTAAAACAAAGCATTCTGTTTTCATAGTTGGGAGGTGTATTCATAGAATCATAGAATTGTTAAGATTGTCAAAGACCTTTAAGATTATCAACTATTGACCCAGCATCACCGCCACATTCACCACCAAACCATGTCCTCTGCCATATCCACACGTTTTTTGAGTGCTTCCAGAGATGGCGACTCCACCAGTTTCCTGGGAAGACTGTTTCAGTGCTTTACAACCCTTTCTATTAATTTTTTTTCCTAATGAAAGCATCACACGAAGTTTCATGTAGCACTCATAAGACCAGGAGACAATCCTCATTCTTAAAATTCTGTTACCTGAGGTTTTTCTGAAATTCAGTCCTAAAAATAGCTGCACATGTCTATGACAAAGAATTACTAAAACAGAGAAATAAGTATATAAGCTTTTCTAAGAACCTGTTGGGAAAAAAATCTGCACAGTGAAGCAAAAGCTACTTTTCACAGTAAACACTTCTGTACAAAAAAAACCAAACTGTATTATCAGCCTGAGTTTAATTGTTCATGAAATACCTTTGTGTAAGGTTTAATTCCTACCTAAAAAAATACTTGCTTCTTTTGATTTTTTGTTGGGATGGGATTTTGGGGGTGCTTTGGAGTGGTTTGTTATTTTTTTGGATTTTGCCTTTACTTTATAAAAATACTTTTACTACTTTCTTATAAGAATTAAAGTATGAGTAAAGTCATGCCCCTATGGGTATTTTCTTCCTTAATTGCTGTGAAATGAAATGTAAAGAAACTTGAGAAACGTCAGAGTCCATCATGAATCCAGAATTGAACCAGCTACTTTGATTTCATTTCAGTGCTTTAACAGTCATCCTGCTTTTATGATGAGATACAGAGTCAAAACTGACGTGAAAATATGTGCTGATTGTAAACTGGTTTCACTGTTGTTCTTTGGGGCTGTGTATGTTGATTCCAGGAGCTCTGTCTTAAATGGGCCTAAGCTGAGGCTGGAATGTTTGATGGGTTTGATTTGGCATTTCTTTAGAATCCTAAGGAGTATCCCCCAGAAATCTCTATTTAAATCTGCAGAGTAGCAAGGGGAATGCTCAGTGGTTCTTTTTAAGAAGTCAAGGAATCAAAATAGAAATGTTCTTTTTGGTGGGAAAATAGATTGGGGGAGGGGAAGGGAGAGGAATACAAACCAAAAAAAAACCCAGCACAAAGCCAAAAAAACACCCTACTGAGGGTGAAAACACCCTGTAAAACATGTATTTAAATGTTTATGTTCCACTCTAACTGTTCTGACATTGCATCAGAAATTACTTTTTTGTGGTTTTGAAATAGCTGTGAGCATGTATCTCTCTGAAGAATTAAACTGAATAACCAAACTATTTTCCTTCCATGGCCAACCAGGCTGTTTTGGTGTTCTAAGCTGGTTGTGAATGCTGGACTGGTAACACTTCAGGTGGATGAAATTGGGTGAGAAAGATGTTGCCAATATTAATATGTTCAAAGCCTGACCAAGGTTTTTTCTCCTTTCCTGCAAACTCCATTTGCCAGACTGGTTATCTGTAGTTGAGATTTTGTATCTTTTGGGAGTGTAGGTGGGCCTACTTTTGTCTTCCTGTTTTGTTTCCATTTAAACACAGGCGACATGGCATTACACAGCTGTCTTTGTATGATCCACAAACACACTGAAATATTAATGCAAAATTAATTACTGATAATATTAGTTTCAAATACAGAAATAGCTAAATAACAGTGAATTCGATCATGTGATAATGTTTTAAAACGGCAATATTATTCCTTAGGCAAGTGTTTGGAGCGAGCAGTTTATAGGGTACCAAATGCTGGTGCAACCCTGTGTAGATTCTTTAATCACCACAGTAGAAATGGGGAGGGCTCTGGAATGTATATTGGAATGCACATTCCCTGAACCCTTAACACAACTTGGAGAACAGAGTAATTAGAGGGGCAAAATTTGTGTCCCCTTTGTTGTTTGTACACACAAGAGGTTATCTCTTGCTGTAAATTGGATTAGCTGTCTAAAAAGTAGCATAATTTATTTAAAGTCAGGTCTAAAAGACTTGGGAAAGAACAGTGGAAGAACAAGAAGGGGATTGTAAAGAAAGAGAGGTACAGAGAATGCAGCTGTACTTTTGTACAAGTAACTGATTTAACTCATATATATTGACGTATTTCAATATAGGAAAATTTCTTTGTGTTTTAACCATTGGCAATGTAGAGAGCTGGGGACTCAGCGTTCCAGTAGAAGCTTTAAACCTGTGTGTAAGGGCTGTTGAAAATGCATATTTTATATCTTAAACCAATCATATTTCATAATTTCATAAAATCAATCACAACCTCCTTCTGCTGATCTATGAATATTCATCCTTACGCTTCTTCCCCAGACAGCTTGGAAAAATGGTGATGTGCCTTTGAAATGGATACATATAGTTGTTTCTTCAAAGTCAATAACATAACTTCTATATAACTATTCTGGTGCTTGAATGCTGTTCAGTGTACGCTCAGTTACTGAAAGGAGTGTTTAGGGCAGCTTCCCTTCTTGCAGCCGTGGTGGTGGCATGAGAGGCACACACAAGTGTCCCTGCACTGCTTCTGCAGAGGTTTGAGATGCACTGCTCCACTCCTGGCTTCTGCAGGGTTAAAATAAGACCACGTTTCTTTCTTTCTGTAGAGACTACTCAGATGAACAAAAGTATAACTTACACTAACACAAACAAGATAAATTACAATTAAAATTGATAGCATGTATCACTGGAGTAACTCAATACAGAAAGGCAGTGCAGCTTGCTCAGAGATACAAGGACTTTTTTGTGTGTGTATAGAATAGTTTTAATTGCGCTATTTGGTTGGATCTTTTATAGATATTTTTTAGTTTCTCTTATCTTTGATTAGCATTTAAACACTTCTTGAAAATGATGTGGGTATCTTAGTAAAATGTATCCCTTTTTTTACTTAAATGAAAACGTGGTGGGGGGGTTTCTCATGTTTAAATAGCTTCTTGACAACAGTTATAATTTTATTACAGGTTAGCTTGTTTCATGTAGTATGTGCCTTGATTTTTTAATCCTGACTGTTGATTTTTACAGACCAAATCTGTCACTTTGGTACACAAGATGTTTTATTTAATCTCCAGTCTTTAATGCAGCCTTCTGAAAGACGGACCTTTTTGAGTGCAAAGTTCGTTGTCATGTTGCTGGTGTGTGTTTCTGACCAGAATGCAAAGTAGCTTGAATCCATACATTCTTTTTTTCCTGTACTGGGATAGCTGCCAAATCTATGTCAGCGATTAACTTCTGAATGTGTCAGCTGTAACAAATACAGTTCATTGTTTCTTGACTAGTTAACAGCTAGTTTAAAAGGCAGAAACAGCCTCAAATGAAAGGGAAGTCCTGTACATTTTGTATCTAAAATCCTCAGCCTCTTAAAACCACTGAAAAAAAAGAAAATTAAAGGTCAGTTCTAGGAGGAATTTTTAGGTAGTTAAAATACTTAGCTGATTTTTCAAGTCAAAATATGCCAGATAACTCTATTATCCAGTTATCTGACAAAATTATGGTCAGGTACAGGTAATTTTCAATAAAAGGTTATATCATTCAATATCTGAGCTTCTGTTTCACTTGTGTGTAAAGCAAAACACCAACACCCCTTTTCCTCCATCCCTCTGCCCCCACCCCTAAAAAAAAAAAATCCTACACGAAATCTCTCTTGAACTGTTAGAATAATATTGGAGATACTGGGAAGAAAAAAAGTATCACAAGGAAGAAAGAAATTAAAAAAGAAAACTTACTTGGAGAACCTGAGAGTGTGGGGATTGTCTAAAATTAAGTGCAAAATCTAGTTTAGAGGAGTGAGATAATAATACTCTTCTTCCTCACAGACATGCATGTTCTAATTATTAATTTTTGGTATTTCTTAAGTTTGCAGGCTGCACAAAGTTACAATTATGTAATATTCATGTTTTGCCTATATTGCTTTTGGTAAATGTTCCTCTGCAAGGGAAATTTGAATGGTTTGCTTTGAACATTTAAAAGCCACTATGTATTTAATTAATTCTTTAAGTTTCATGTAGACCTTGTCTTTTCCAAATTTTAAATCAGTTATCCCAGCAGAAACATTTTGCTATTCAAACTGCAATTTTAGTATATGTTTGACATTTTTTGCTTTAACTTTTACGAAAAAGGTGTATTTTTATACTTCTGTCTTGCTGAGCTCAGCATGAAGATACTGATAGTAAATGAAGACAAAAGGGGTTGTTGTAACAGGTGTCATATTTGATTTCTTGCATAAGAGGGCAGATTCTGTTTTTTTCTTACAGTGATGACAGCCTATAAAGCTTTGCTGAGATGCATAATTATTTTGCTTTACTAGTTCATTTGAGCACTGTTGTTTTTAGATTGCAGCAAGTGAAAGGTTTGGATGTCCTATTAGGCAGGGCAGAGACAGAGGAAGCCATGCAATGACAGAAGGAAATTTGTAGTTATACCTCTCTAAAAACCCAGCCAAACAAAAACACCCTCTGAAAAACACAAATTGGGATCATACTGAACAGGTTATTTGAGTAAGTTGTTGGAGCAAGCTAGACTACTACGTGAATTTTTAAATGCAAGGAAAGTTGTGGAAGAGTCTACCATTTCTTAACTTCTGTAAAATAAATTATGTATGTCAAGAGAGTGAAGTAGGGAGGGAAAAGGTCTTTGCACAGCTAGAAATTCTAGACATTCAGTATAGATTTGTGGAATGAAATGTTACCTCTCCACAGCCTATGCAGAGAGAAGTACTCACACATAATGTGCAGACTGTGAATCCCAGACCTGCAGCACTTTTTCCTCCTGCTCTGTGCCACCCCCACACTCATTCCCATAGTTTCCTTCTTACACAGGAGTGCTGTTTCATTCCAAAGGACTTCAGGCAGTGCTTCCCCCTATGCAAGAGTCAGAATGTTTTATCTTTGTGATGCATGATTGTCTGTATCTGTAGAACAGGGGTTGTGACTCACTAGCAGGATTTGTTTGTCTGTCCTTAATGTGCATGGTAGAAAACAGGAGTGGTACTCTCTCCCTCCACCCTGTCCTTTCTCTTCTCTGTCTTCTGGTGGGAGACCTGTAAGCCTTAGAAAAAAAGGCAATTTCAGATACCTAAATAAAAAAATCTAGTAATTCCCATCTGATACGCAAACTGTCTTTAACTCAAGTTATATGCTTACAGCTCAGATCTTTCTGAAGTCTCAACCACTCCCACCATAATTTTCTGCTGTTACTTAAAGCAACTCTTCTTGAGCTTGCTGTTGATGGTAGAACACTTCTTGAATCCAGATCCTTTCAATTCATTATCATAATGCCAAGATTTTTTAGGGGGGTGGAGGTCTTAAAAGGGGCAAAGAAAAACTGGTGGCAAGTGGTAATGATAGGAAGATATTTTGAATTTCAAGTGGAAGCCAAAATGAATGAGCAGGTAATTTCCATCCCATGATCTTAAATGAAACTGAGGATTCACTGGCAAATTCTGTATTTTTGTTTAAAAGGTAGAAGATGTCTGGCCAGTACAGGTTTGCTGCTCTTGCACAAGGTTGTATGTGTAAATATAGCCTATAGTCTCATATACCGGAAAAATATAAGTAATTTTATTTAGTTACACCATTTTCCCATATTCCTGTGAAATCTGTTGTTTTAATATTGTGTTCAATTCATTTTTAGGAATAAGCGTTCATGCAAGATGAGAAACGGTATCAGGACATGTGAGCAAATGGGTTTGTTTACTCCAGAGTGGAGAGGGGATGTATTTGGAGTCTAACAATTCAAGAGCGGCAAGTGGAAGGAAAGAGAATTATTCTTTAAAGCATGTGCATGGTGAAGGAACAAATGAGTTTGAGCTGACTAAACAGCTTTAGTCTGAAAATGTAAAGATTACTTCTGTCCATAACAGCAAAGAAAATTGGAACAGCCTTTAAAAATTGTATGTATAAAATTAAGTGATTTTAAGGGGGTAAATGGATTTGAGGATAATGTTGTAATGCTGTGCCTACAGAAGGACACTAGAATCTTTAATCCCAAAGATTCTGTTGGGAAATCCCAAAGTGCTGTTTTTCATTAGGTTATTTTTGGAATTAAACCCTGAAATTTGTTCTATAAGTCTGTATTTGGTAAATTAAAAATTAAATTGAAATTAACTATTTAATAATTAAAATAGTCCATTATAATGGTGAACATATATTCAGGAATTTTCCAGAATTTCAGGTGTGTAAAATCTATGCAGTGATTTATCATGCAATGAGGATCATCTCAGTTTTCACTTATTTCATGTTCTTGTTATGGATTAGTGATAATAAAGTACAAAATTTGAGATAAAGACTAGGTAGCAGTTCACAAGTACTTTGAAATGTGAGTGTAGAGTCCACTCTTGTACACCAAAATAAATAGTTTCTAAATTCTTTGACTTCACAAAATAAGTAGCAATTCTCAAACAGTGGAAAAAAATACAAATTATGGCCATTAGAAAAACAGAAGCATTAACTTTTTTGTGGAACTGACAAAAACTGTTCTGAGTATGTTTAAAGAAGAATCTGGTATTTAGAGAAGTCATAGCCAAGTAAGCTTTGCCAGACTGTAACTGAAAACATGAAATGATTGGTATTTGTACTCTCTGCAGAGGAGACCTTAAAAAGTAGCTCTTCTTGAAGAGAAGAATTTTACTTCTGACTTTTGTATATGTTTTTAAATATAATAAATAAGACAAATTTCTGCCTTTTTCCTGTGGTCGTGTCATTAATTTCTTCAATGTAGCTGTTTTTTCTGGCCTTTCCAGTCAGCAAAGAAGGCTGGATAACCATAAGAGAGGAAAATGTTCTCTTAAATGTGCTCTATTTATAGTTTCAATTAATGCTGTAGAAGCAACTTTGCCTAAGAAAAAAAAGAGAGTCATAGTTCCAGCAAATAACTTACATTCAACATGTCAAAGTCTACATGTCACACATTCCTTGAAAAGAAAGGACAAATGGAAAGAGTCTGGAATGTTTCATATCCTCTGTTATGAAACAGCAGTATCACTGGCAGGATATACTTCCAAATTTTGTAACTTAACAAATGCTTTTTTCTTTTATTTGTAAGTACTCTGCTATTTAAATCAAAAGTTGTTTAGGCTTTGTTTAAAATTATACTGCTCTGTCATTTAGATTATAAGATTTACCACAAAAAAACAACCATACAATATTGGTCACATTTTTCTAATCAGTTATATCTGATGGATATCAGTGTAATCAATGGCGGAAAGAAACTTCTGCCACTACTAATGTTCAGTTCATATTATTTGGAAGTATATCAAAATATCCAAGTATATGTCAAAGTACATAATTTATTTGTTGTTATAGTTTGTGGAAGACAATGTTTTCAGGTACTTTATTCCTAATTCTGTTAAATCCTGTTTGTCACCTAATAATTGCTTGAATGTGTTTTGTTTGATCATAAACCTTGGACCCCGGTATTCCATCAGAAAACATGGATAATATTTTGTGATGTACACGAGCTCACACAGGTTTAGAAGATACTAATTTCTTCCTGCTTCCATGTAACTGCTCTTGCAGCTTTTTATACATATTATTCTAGTATGTAATACAGCCTGATTGTTATCAAGGTTTTGGAAACACCTGGTTTCTATTTCTGGTCCATGTTCAAATGCTCTTCCAGGCTTGCATTAAATAATTAAATGTCACAATAACTCCAATTTAATGTGTCCTTAGTTGATACATCCCATCAAGGATTCCATATTAGAACACAATCTTTAGCTTTTTGCAAAAATCTAACCACAGGATTTCCACCTGTGTTCCCTAAACAGGTTTGGCTAGGTGCAATTCAGTGAGAGGCTTGTAACTGAGAAATAAAGTGTTGCTTTTAAAAACACCTCTGAAACAATCTTCACTTTGCTTCTTTATTCTTCATTTTTTGAAATCTTAAATCTTGTGTCAGAGGAATATAAATGAATTAACTTAAAATACTTGTGGTGTGTTTTTTCTTTGCTTGCAATGTCTTAATTCTGTGTTTTAAAAAAGGTAACAAAGTATAATTAAAAAGACTTCAGATCTATGATATCAATATATTTTATACTTTTCTCTCGAAATAGAGAGGAAATTCTATGTCACAAATTACATCAAAAAGAATACTCTTGAATTATATGAATAAATACATAGAATACTATGAAAAATTCAAAGATTTTAAAGCAGGGGTTTCTAAGGCAATTGGATATGGAGATGACATTATTTTTTTAAGGTACTGAAGGACTAAGCCAAATCAAAAGTCCAATGAAGAATAGGGAATGACATTCTAGATCTGAAGAAAACAATGCCTGCTTTTAGTTCTCATGAATACTAAAGATCTGAAAAATTATGTAGGTCAACAGACACATAAAATTAACAGGGCTTTTTCCCAGGGGAAACCATCTTCATCTTCGCTTTGTGATGCAATTTGTAGTAAAGCTAAGTTGGAGGTTTGGTGCTTGCAATTTTGTTTTGACATGCAGCCAATAATTAACTTCTCCACCAACCTAGCTCCAGATAATCTTCCTGTTTGCAAGTCTACTGGTGTCTGCCCTTGGAAGTGGGTGAAGTATACTTAGAAGACATGGTTTAGGTACTGCAGTGTCTTTGGCTGGAGATGGCTGGAGGGTCAAGTGATGGATGAAACAGTGCCTTCCTTGTTTTGTCAGCATTCTTCTCTCCATTATCTACATCCAGCAAGGACTTGAGGGTAAAAGAACACTTGTTCTTCCAGTTATCTAAAGCAGGGAGGTGCTTATGAGTGGATTGCACTGCTAGTATAGAACATGGAAAGGGTGGGATGACTACTACATTGTCCAAATGTTGTATTCGCTTATACTGGTTTTCTAAAGCCATTTGTATTTCCTTTAACATACACATTGCATTGTGAAGAAACATAATGCATGTGGCATGACAGACCCTAAAGGAAATAATGTGCTGTTCCCATAATCTGCCTGTGAAGAGAGCAGCCATGTATTGTCTTTGACAATCACGTATTTTACTGCTTTCACTTAAAGCTTACGTTTGTCTGGTACCTGTTAGACATATTCAAGAAGCAGTAGTTCTGTGTAAGTGATCTGCTGACCCAGCTGCCTCAAATTACTTTGTCTTTTGTTTGTGTTAAGAAGTTATTCACATACACACACTGGTGAAAGAGTGTAATGCTGCAGGCTTGTATTTGAACTGGTTCTCTGGTTGGATGACTGATGCTGAGCCTTTGTAATGAATTTGTGTATGAATTTCTGAATTTCTGAGATCAAATCTGTGAGGATTTTTCAGAATATTTTATCAAGTTTTGGCCTTCTCTGTATGTTAATGTTAGTGGTAGATACAAAGTATATGTCCCAGTTACGTAGTTAATTCAGGGATTTTCTTTTTTTTTCTCCTTCATTGGTTAATTTACAGTAACAATTTTATATTATGAAGTTCCTCCCACTGTCTCTGTACATAAATCTGTTTCTTATTAAAATATCTCCACCTGGTGGCAGCATGTCATAACTAGCAAGGGACTAACAAGCAGAACTGGAGCATTTTTTAATTTAACAGAAACATAACATCAAAGCTAGTTAAATCAGATGAGTCATTTATTGCTTAAAAAACCCTGTAAATATGCATGAAATGTTTTATAGCTGAATGTGGTGTCTTGTATGTAATTGGATCTCTAACTGGTAAGTATCCCTTGCCTTCAGAATGCAAGTTGATTGCCATGAGTTCTGTTGGCACAATTGTATTAATGTCTGCATTGCTTCCCTTAGGAAGAACAATGCAGGTATTTTGATGGGGGAAGCCAACATTCCAGAGTGTTTAGCACATATATTCTGCTTATTCTTGTAGTTATAAAATATGGATTAGGCTGTGCAGCGTTTGCATAATGTGTTTTCTTGGAGCATGTTTTTGTAGTTTGTTGCAAGTAAATGCTCTTTGCTGAAGTGCTGAATTGCCAGTTTTCCTCAGTGAAGAAAGGAAACATTTTCAGAACAGTAAGCGCAGTATCAACAGTATCTTACGAAAAGTCTTGAGGTAAATTCTTAAAAATAGATTTTAATATCACAGTGGTCCAAACAAGGTTTATATTTGAAGCACTATGCAAACAATTCCATATGATTAAAAAAAAAAAATCCTATGTATGATTAAGATTTTTACAGAAGAACATAATTACTTGTTTATCCACAACTGAGTAGTCTTTTCTGTTTTACAGATAAGGTCACCTTTTAAATATTACACATTTACATTTCCATTTTACATTTCAAGAGTGTCCCAGAGTGATTCTGAGGGTTCAGTTGGAAAGGAAATTAGAGATTATTGTGTATTTTCAAAAAAATTCTATAGGAATTCCATAGGAAGCCACAGTTGGATGGTGTATAGTGCTTTGACCAGCTTAAATCTTGTATGAAAGATGCCTTTAACATCAGGGGAGATTTTTGAAGCAGTGGTTATGTCTTTTTTCCATGGAAAATACTTAGATTTGGGGTAAAAAAAAAAAAAAAATAGCAAACGTGGGTTTAGTTACTATAGCCTGAAACTAAAATGATCATAAAAAGTTTTACTTTGATTTTATTTTTCCCTTAACTAAAAAATAAGTCACAATGTCAAAACAGTTTGGTAAGAGCCAGTTAGCAGCTGACAACTTGTCATAAGTCATGTGGTTTTGATTTAAAGCTTCTAAATATATTTGTTTTTATGTAGTGTCATTTGACATCTGTTACATTAACAAACTTTGAATCAAATACCCAAATTTTTAATTTTTTTTTTTTAATTGACCTGTGGGTGCCTTTGAAAATGAATAGTTAGCCATTTTATTGCTGAGTTTAAATTTAACATGTTACTTTGTTGAACAGTGTAATTATTTTGATATAACTATTTACAACATATTCTGGCTTACGATGAGTTCTTTAGTGGTTTAAGCACAACTGTAAAAAACTTAAAGCTTGAGAACCTTCTGTGGAAAAGCTAAAAACTGGTTTGGTTTTGGTTGCTTCTTTTCTTTGGCTGGGTTTTCTAAGAAGAAAATTAAAAAGCAAAGAATAGGCTAACACCAAATGATAGGAAGTTTGTATCATTGTGGCAAAATCCATGCTCTCTTCTCAGATCTTTACTTGATGTGTGTCCATATGTTTGTGGGGTCTTTTTTGTAGTGGAAATACTGCTCATATAATCCTTCCAGGTGAAAACTACAGAATTTACCTTTGCTGAAGTCCTCTTAGGGTTAATGGGCCACAGAAATTGTTACCTATAAGCACTGAATAGAAAAAAACAAGGGACATAAGGAGTTACTGCATCATTTCTGTGCATTGAGTCTTAAAATTCTTAAAAGTCTTAAAAACATTGTGCTCATCTGGCTTTTCTGTTGTGTGAGGTGTGTAAAATATGAATTCATGGAAGGAAGGAAGGGGAAGGAAAAAGAATCCCAACCAAGCAAATTATATTTACATGGCTGAACAACCAATCTCTCTTATAAGCCATAAATATGGGAATATTACATTGATTTGTCATACTGCATTAATCTAATACAATTGGCTGAGGCAACGTTTCTGTTAGGGTTTTTTTTTTTTCTTTTTATATTGAGCTTTTGTGTGAAAAAAGGATTCCATTTTTCTTAGATCCATCAAGCAGTTTCAAGGCTGAAAATATGTTTCTGAATTTAATAAGATATTTCTAGTTTTTACTTAAGAGCTACCAAACTGAAATTCACCTAGAAAGGAGATTAGATGCTAATTTAATCTTCTTTCTTGGTTTAGTTTGTAGTCGATTTCAGCCTGCAGGTGTTGAGCTGACCAGTTCTGATGAGACCAGGTGGTATAAGCTGCAGGGTAACTCACTTGAAAAAAATCTATCATTAAAGAAACTGAAATTTAAGCAGTGAAGAATTTCCTGCTTTACTCATTGCAATTTTTTTTTTTAATTATTATAGAAAGCTATCACTACTTTTAGTTTTTTCAATCTTATAATATTGATAAAATGAGAAACATTGAAAGTTCGGGGAAAGGTCTGATTTGCCTTGCAGAACTCTAGCTGGAAATTTTGTGTTCAAACCATGTACTAAGATGTTTTCATGCCACTTCAGAGATTCAGACCACAAGTTGCTGATTTTCTCTCAGAAGATTGTACCATTTGTAGGTTCCATGATATTTGTTGTCCTCCTGGGAAAGCCAAGAAAGCTTCTGCCATTGCTCTTTGCTCTTGTCCCTCACCTTGGATTGAAGGGACATAGCCCAGTAAAGCTGCCTTCTCTCTTGTTGTGCATTAGCAGGAATAAGGACCCAGGACTAGAGAAGTGGGAACTTCCTGTGAGGAAAACAGGATGTGAAGCCCCTGTCTGATAAGATCTGTGCCAGTTTAGACACTCTTGGAAGTTTTATCCCCATTGGCATTTCTTTAACTAGACACAAGGGTGCTGTTTAGATGACATTGTATGTCTTCAATGTGTATAGCAAACGCTAATGTTTTGTTAAGTGTTTTAACTGACGTTGGTGATGTCCAGATTTCAGGGAGACGAAATGTTCGGGCCTTGATGGCCTGAACAAATGAGCTTGAAAAGAGGGTTACATCCCTGAGGTATTTTAGAGGAATAGGACAATGTGATAACCAGGAATCCATTTCCGAGTGGGCAGCTCACCCTATTGATTAGGCTGGGCTTTGGTGTCTGCCAGGCTTTGCAGCTTGGCCTGATGGGCACAGGCTGTATATGGTGGGAGCTGCCCTTGGCCTGTCAGGAGATGCTCAACTGCAAGGACTTGGGTAATAGGAACATGTTCTTCCCCCAGAGGATGGTCAGGCACTGGAACAGGCTCCCCAGTGAGTGGTCATAGCCCCAAGGGTGCCAGAACTCAAGGAGCATTTGGACAACGCTCTCAGGGACACGGTGGGATTGTTGGAGTGTCCTGTGCAGGGCCAGGAGTTGTACTCAGTGATCCTTGGGCGTCCCTTCCAACTCAGCATATTCTGTGATTTCTTATAGGAAGCCTGTGGCTGCCTAGTTTCTTCTGCACAGGTCCTTATCTTGAGTCACATTCATGGCTCTTGGTAGAGTTTATTTTGGCAGAATCGATGATGTGTGGCATTGTTTGGTGTGCAGATTTTGTTTGGTTAGTGTTTTGGGGAGTGGTTGGTAGGGTGTTCGTGTGTGTGTATACCAAGAAGATACCAAGACTTCTTTGGATTTAATTTTGCTGCTTGCTATATTGAGGAAAGAAAACCAAGGAGATTTTGAAAGGACAGTCATCAAAGTAGACTCAATAATAGACTCAGTGAGATAACTGAAAGTTTTGTTAATGTAAGCCAAACAATTATTAGGTTAATTCTTGAAAAAAAAATGGTACCAAATAAATACATATTCTTAAGTATAACATAACTTATCCCTTCTTAAAATTGACTAGAAGTGTATTCTGTCGGTTGTTATGACATCTGAAATAGTTGAATAAAAGAGTTTTTAAATTCCTTTCTTTACCATGGATGCAAACCCTTCAAATAGTGTGCATTTGAGAGCTTGTGAACTACTTATGAAACAAGAAAGGAAAAAAAAATAACCTTTCTGGAACTGGCTTGGGAATCTCATTATGTAATACTTCAGTAGCTGTGTACTTTAATACTTTTGGCCACTTCTTTCTCTTTTGACTCTAATATCTGCTATAAATTGCACTGAATTGCTCTTTTCTTAGCAATTTTGTTACCGTTTAGAGTGAAAGCGACTTTTGCAAGGTCTTTTTTTAGTGATTTTTTTCTTGAAGTACCTTATTTTTAAATTATTTTTCATTTTCCCTTTCATCTATTTTAATCTGAACTAGTATATGAAAAAGGGGCAGGCCTCTGAAAGCAAGGAATTTTTTAGGGTAAGAACAACAAATATAATCAAACAACTGTATTGCTTAAAGTCACGTTGCTTCTCCTGTACAGGGAATATGCATTCAACTGAGTTGGTAATGGAACTTATTCTATAAGCTGACCTCTAAGCCCTAAAAACGTTTATTTAGATGCTCTAGGTAGGCTATGAACATATGGATACTCTTTCTAGAGGTCTGCTTAAAATGACCTTTAATAAATTTCCTATGCTTAGAATGACCTTTAATAAATTTCCTATGATGTGACATGGAATTTTGTTTCTCCATATTGCCATTCATTTCAATATTGAAGAAACTTTAAAAATCCAAACAGCTGAGTGTTTATAAGGTGATACATCTTTACCTACGCACTTGCTGCTACCTCCAAAAGGGCTGTATAATCAAATTTTGTTCAAGATACGTTAGGGTGGTATATCATATGGTTTAGCAGTTATAAGATCACTACATCCTGTTGATATTTAACGAATTAATTCTACTCATACAATAATTAAGGCTGATTCATAGGCCTGTACTAATAAAGGAAACGTGCAAAATATAAGTGCAGGAACCAAATCCCTTTTTTTTTTCTTTTGTATTTCTTACCACGGCATATCCTGTTTGGCAGTCTTTGTATATATCCCAGTATCTAATACTTTTTTAGAGAGCAAATCTTTATGAATAAATGTAATGTTTTTAGGATAATTATGGTTATATAGCACCAATTAAAAAATATATTGCATTTTTCATATCTTTCTCTGGCCGCTAAGTCAAAACAGGGCAATGAGGTAAAATTTTACATTTCCGTTTATTTACTGACAGAGTAAAACTAGGACTGCTGGTTTATTGCTGAGGTTGCCCGGACATTTTCATCTGGGGGGACTGAGTCCATACTATGTCAGAAAGACAGATGAACTCTTAAACACTCAATTGCTTTTCTGGTGGTTCTCAATCTTGGAGTTCATCCAAGTGTATTTCATGGTGTGTCTCAATATAGTGCTGACACTTGGGTGCTTTGAGTTGAAACCAAGTTTTCTTTACGCTCTGTAATAACACCACTATTAATGTGAAGCCCTGGGGCTTTTGTTCCTAATTTTATATTCTTAAAAAGGTGTATAAACTTTTGTTTTGCCAGACTTCATTAAGAATATATCCAGTGTTGAAATTTAGCAGCTACCCTATTTTAGAGAAATAAATGTCTACCATTAATAAGACTGAAATTTCAACTGCCTAAGCCACTATGCACTTCTGGAAAAGTTAGAAACGGTTGCTTTTATAAGAAAAGTCAGTGACGTGCAACTTCTCAATTTAAATGGATATTTTGGGGATTACACTGAATACCTAAGACTCATGTTTGTGTTCCATGTTCATTTTGAAATCCTCTCTGTACTGCTTACATATGTGAAGCTGCTGTTTGACTTTGTTCTGCTTTTGCTTCTGTGTACCAATTGTAGTCGTATTTGTGATGTAGTAAAACTAAGAATGGTTAAAATTAAAGCTACAGCTCAGTGTGCACCATTTTATCACTAACTGAAATTCCGTGTGGTCTTGTGGGGTATGTGATGTAGGTTTGGGGGGTTTTGTTTGGGGTTTTTTGAGGTACATACAGTAGAGTTCTTCTACATTGTAGTGATATTAAGGTTTTAGAAATGAAATAATATGATTTTTGGATCTTTGATTCCAACATGAGTAATTCAAAAGTGTGATGCTGGGATCATCTGAGGACTATTGTGTGTACATGCTGTAATGTTTAGAAGGATTTCTTTCATGATATGATCACACCTGCATCCAGTAAGTGAAGCATATGCTACTTTATACATCTGTGATCAAATTGAGCTAGTTATACTCTTGTTCACTTGGCAAAAAAGCTAAATTTCTGAGTTCAAGCTCTCTGTAAATTTTCAGTGCATGCAGAGAAAGACTTCTTGTCTTTCCCAATAGCAGGAAGTCATTAAACTTCCAGTCTGTTTGCGTGATCAGTTTGAGGATGAAAAATATTTATATACCCATTTCTAGTTTGGAAATAAGCAGGGGTCAGTTCAATATTTGAATAAGATCTTTCTTTAATGTACTCAAAATGTTTTAATCTTTGTCAGTCACAATAATGGAAAAATAGTCGAAGAGGAAATAATGGACAAAGGTCTTAGAGTACAAAGTGTAATAGTTTTTTATATCGCTGCATAGATTTTAGGGAATATAGCTAAAAGATATTTCTAGACTCAACAGAAGCCTTTTCAGCATAGAAGATAATTTCATAGTGTGTCACAAATATGAGGTTTAGATGTATAGAAAGGAAAAACAAAATAAATCTCTACCTGGAATGTACTCAAATCCCCAGGGTTAAATAAATTTTCTTTCAAAATGAGACCTTTGTTAACTTCTTGTTATAGGTTGGGTGTTTTCTTTGGGGTTTTGTTGTTGTTGTTGTTTGTTTGTTTTAGTTTGGGATGGGTTTTGGTTTTTTTTTTGGTTTTTTTTTGTTTTTTTTTTTTTTTTTAATTAGAAACCTTTCCTTACCGCCATGGAACATACCATTGATTTTTATCATAAACTGTAGTAATAATAAATTTTTAAAACGTTCAGTTCCAAGATTCCACATATGGATGCTACTAGTTGCATCTATAGAACTCTTTGGACTTGCAGTGATGATTCTTTGTTAACATATTTTTAATTATATAAAATTGGATATGTGCATGTCTGAGCAGAAATAATCAGGAGAGGGACTGAGAAAAAGATGTGTATCACTGTACTGCATTTATACAGTTAATATTTCACTGTAAAACATTCTTGCAGGTTTTGGATGGATGTCCATACATACAGAGATTTACATAATTCTTAAATGTTTTTATTTATTAAGGTGAACTCTGTAATGGTACCCAAAATAGAAGCAATTCCTGAGAGTTTAGATTTCCAATTTCTCAGACTGAAATCCATAAACCAAACAAGCCACATATGTTTTAAGGCCAACCCATTTAATGAGAGAGTTTATCTTCTCAAGGAAGGAAAACAGATTTTTACTTTCTCATCCTCATATGGGTCAAGAAAATGCTTCTCTTACTTGTTTGAACTTCTGTTTACAACTGTGAGACATCAGCCACTTTCTGTAAGAATTCAGATAACTTGGAAAGGTCCTTGTTTTCTTATCTAGGAAGCATCTTCAGTGATAGGAGAATTGCTTCCCTACATGTTATTCTTCTACCATATCTCACCTAATCTGACCACAATTAAACAGCAGCTTGTAATTGGTGATTTTGTTAGTAACATCATTTCAGGGTAAAGAGAGAAACATTCGTTCTTTCCCCCAGCTTCAGGGACACTATCAAATATTAAGTTTGGTTCTGTGTGACCTTCAGGTGGAGAAAATCCAGCTGTGAGTTCTAAAATTTCATCTGGTTGATGAAGAACTTGAGATCAAATAAATGTCAATAGGGAATAGAAGCATAAGAGCACACACATCTAAAAGTTGTAGTGTGAAAAGAGAGCTGCTGAATGAAGGTGTTATTAGGAAATTAAATTAATTGACCATAATTTTACTGAAAATGAAGTGCTGAGCAGTAGCATGTATTAGGAACACTTCGACTGAAGTGTCTGTAAGAACTGCTGGTAAGTGTCAGTATGGTTTGGGTTGGAAGGTACCTTAAAGATTATCTCATTCCAACCCCCTGCCATGGGCAGGGACACCACTAGACCAGGTTACTCAGAGCCCCATCCAACCTGGCTTTGAACACTTTCAGGGATGTGTCAGCCACAGCTTCTCTGGGCAACCTGTGCCAGGGCTTCACCACACTCATAGTAAAGAATATTTTCCTACTATCTAATCTAAACTTATTCTCTGTCAATTTGAAGCCATTCCCCTTTGTCCTGTCACTCCAGGCCCTTGTAAATAGTCTCTCTCCATCTTTCCCATGGGCTCCCTTCAGGTACTGGAAGGTCACAATTAGGTCACCCCAGAGCCTGCTCTTTTCCAGGCTGAACAATCCCAGTTCTCTCAGCCTTTCCTCACAGCAGAGCTGCTCCATCCCTCTGATCACCTTGTTGTTCTCCTCTGGCCTGGCTCCAGCAGGTCCCTGTCCTTCCTGTGCTGGGACCCCAGAGGTGGATGCAGCACTGCAGGTGGGGTCTCAGCAGAGTGGGGCAGAGGGGCAGAATCCCCTCCCTCAACCTGCTTATGAAGCTTGATTGGGGATTTAAAAAAAAATTTTTTGTTGTTATTCAGTGACTGGAGAAGGATCTGGAAAGGAGGGAGCCTGCATGGTAGATGGTATTATAGTAATGAACATAAGCAGAACAACGGTCTAATAAGAAGATATTAGAAGCTCTTAAATCCTTAAACTGAAAGTAGTAATTTGTATAAAAATGTTCCTTATTGCTTTCCTTTAAATCTTGGGCTCTAGAGTATCCTCTAGCAATGCTTTTACAGTGTTTAATAAAAATATGAAAAAACTAAAGGCAAAGAGCATGGAAAAGAACAAGAAAAGTTTTTTGCACTGCTGAAATTCAAGGCTGTGTTGTCGGGAAGTCTCCACCTGTTCTTTTTTTTTTTTTTTTTTTTTCCACTGATGGGATGACCCAGAGTAGTCTTGCTTCTTTTTCTTTGCTTTTTTTTTTTTTTTTTCTTTGATGAGATGGAGAGGTATCTGTTAGAGGAGTTCCCTCCCTGTTCTGCTCCAAGTGCTGCTCTAGAAACAGCCTTACTTTCTGTCTCTCAATGCAGTAGGAGGCCTAAATATGGAAGTACAAGTTTACTCTCCTTCTATAAATTAATAGGACTCCAAAATTTTAATTTTATTGTCTCTTTAGTGTAATTAGTTAATAGAGCAACATCACAGTGATTTATACTGGACTACATGTTGTAGCTGAGACAATGAATGAAAATAAACTTAGGAAATTTTTAATACCCAAGATAATTTACACACCATAAGGTTTTTTCCATATGTCCAGAGCAAGGATTTAGTTCTAAAATTTATGTAATCTTTTCATAGCACTTTTTATGATTGGAATGTTACAGCTTTTCTTTTGGATCCTGTTATTCTGCCAAGATTAAAATGTAAGAAGTATGCTCCCTTGAGGATTCTGTTTGCTGGTTGTTTTTTTTTTTTTCCTTGTGTGACCAATGTATTCACAGGTGTGCTGAACTTCTAGTTTAGCTCTTTCCAAATTAAAAATTTTGTGATGAAATCAGCAGAAGACTTGCATGGCATTCACAGAGCCATAGCAAATAATTTATTATTTTCTTGGATACTTTCTCAGCAAAAAAGTGAAGTTCTGTCAAAAGACATGATTTCAGTGACAGAAATACAGTCTTTGGATTGACTGTTCCTGAAATGTAATTTTGTGTATCAAGCAAATGTCAAAAGAAATAAAAGTTACATTCGGTCTAGACTTAAATTTTAACAGTAGTTTCAGAATAAATCTTTGAGATGAATTACAAATTCTCACTCCACCTAATGCTGACACATTAAATTGAAGAACTATATTCATTAATAAATCTTTTTTCTTTTTTGCATTGCTGTAGAACATCAATTGTAATAATGTGATTTTAAAATTTATATAACAGTCTTTTATCTTTTATTTTCTTCTGTGGGGAGCAGTCTCAAAGTGTGGACATAAGACTTAGGTAATAAAATGTCACTTTAACCTTTGTGCATGATCTCAGCAGGATCAGATTTGCTGACTTACTGAATAGTAAGTATATGTTTTTAATTTTGTCTAATGCAGAAAAAAATTTACTTTTGATAACTTGACTTCTATGATAATTTATTACATTTAAAAAAATTTATTAAAAATGGTAACTATAACAAGCTTTTTTGATTTTATCTAAATCAATGCACTACTGCATGTCCAGTGTTATAAAATGTTTTCAATAATTTGTTTATAAAAAATGAAATTAAGGTCTCTACAACTTGAGATTAACCATCTGTACTTTGTCTATTGAATTTCAATTTTTATATTTATAATTAGCCCATTAAAAGCATCATGCAAATGAAAAGAATTGCTTTTTTCTAAGTAAAAGTAGAAAATGCTGATGGTGCAAAGTGAATTTGCAAAATTGGCAGTATTAAAGAAGCAGGACTTGATTAGAAATGAGTATAAGAGCATGCAAAGCAGTTTGAAATGGAATATCTTAATTCTATTTGTCTTCTAATTCCAAGCTACTGTCACCTTCTCTCTTTTCCCCTTGGTCAAGCATTTGAATCTGTCATTTTTTTGAATACGATATAATCTGTTTTTAGTATTTAACTTCATTCATCTGGAAAGTTAATTAGAAAATTTTAAATATTGAATAAAGTTAGACAGATTTCTAGGGAACTTACCTACTGGTGAACTGAAACCCTTATTGGTTGACATTATGAGAAGACCTGTTTGCAAATACAGAGGATTTTCCTGTCTTTAGTTGGATCTTGAGGTTCATTCATCTTTAGGAAACTTTTGCTCCTTACTAAGATATTTTCCTTGACCATGGGATGAATGGGATCCCTGTCTGGGTGCCCGGGTTCTTTACTCGAGTGTTCGGAGCTTGTAGTTACCTCAGGGTCTCCCCTATTGATGTAAGAGGTCCCCATGTGAATGTGATTAATTATCCAAGAGAAGTGGCCTTGGAAATAGATGAGCCTCAGCAATCTCTGCTGTGTCAAGGATACTTTTCTGTTGCCAGGGCTGACCTGTCAAGCAACCAAACCTATGCAAGCCTTATCTTTGAAGTTTTTTCAGCCTACCTCAGTCCATATTCTGATGTATTCTGTGTTTTTTATCACAAAGAGATTACATGATTGATTAAATATTTATTACTGAGATTGAACAAATTAATATAAATATTATGAAGTGTTCTGATTTTGACTGGGATAATTTTTTCTTTGTAGCCGGTACAGTGCTGTGTTTTGGATTCAGTGTGAGAACAACATTGATAACACACTGATTGTTTTGTTTGTTGCTAAATAGTGCTTACCCTAAATCAAGGATTTTCCATGTCGGATGCTCTCCTATTGGGGAAGTGCACAAAAAGCTTGGAGGGAACATGGCCTATTCAGCTGACCTGAGCTGTCCAAAGGGATATTCCATACCACAGAATATCATATTCACCTGTAAAATGTGGTAGTTACCTGGGGAGAGGCTGGGCATTGGTCAGTGGGTGGTGAGCCATTGTATTGTGAATCACTTGTCTTTGTTGGGTTTTATCTGTCTCTCTCCCTTTTATTACTATCATTATTACTATTATTTTTATGATGATATTTTACTTTGTTTCAATTACTAAACTGATTTTATATCAACCCATGACTTTTAGTTTTGTTTTCCTTGTTCTCCACCCCATTCCACTGGTGGGGTGGAGGGGCAGGTGAGTGAGTGACTGCAGGGTATGTCATTGTTTCCTGGGGTTAAACCATGACAGTCCTTTTTGACCCCCAATATGTGACAGATCTGACCAGAGCATGTTAGCACAAATTTGTTGTAAGCATTCGTTGTGTAGGTTTAGTAGTTTTGGGTCACAATGTTGATTTATTTCTATCAGAGTTGTGCTTCTTCTCAGGGTTAAGACTTGCTTTGTGTGTTCCCTGTGGTGATGTTTATCCTTCATGGGGCCTGAGCTTAAGGGTTATCATTTTGTACTTTGTAGTAGGAAAAAACTGATGTGAAGGGCTTATGATAAGATAGCATTGCTGGGCATGAAACTACTCTGGTACACAGATTCAGTGTATCAGGAGTCACATATTGGGAACTATTAATAATAGCACCTTTTGCCTTTTCTCCTTGGAGAGTCAGCCTGTGGGGGAGAGATGTCCCTTTTTGCCTCCAGGCTGACTAAAGTAGCTTTTGAGAATTTTAAAGATTTTTTTAATATCCTTGAAAAAAACCTGGTCCTTTTGCTAGAAACTAGCACATTACTGCATGTGGTTCCAGTTTTTCTGAGGTTAAAGAACTAATTAAGAACATCAGCCAGAGATCTGCCCTGAGGCTGGATATTTATGAGTAGCAGGGTCTGTGGGATAGTATGTGGAAGTACCTAGGACAGTGGGTGCCTCCAGTGTTTTGGAACTTTGCACCTGAATAAGTCCAGAATTTGGAATAACTAGCAAAATATTTGGAAAAAGTGAATCTGGCAATTTCTGATACACAAATCTCTGCAATGTGCTGGGGTCTGGCCCAGGCCTGCTGAGCCTTGCTCAATGCTACTCAGTGCCCTCCAAGGGAAGAGAAGGTCTCTGGAGCTGGTAACAGGACAGCAGGCCCTGTAGCGACTCCAACCCCAATGGCAATCCCTGGAGCTGAGCCACAGAACCAGCATGTTCTGCTGTCAGAACAGGGACATGTTATGTCCCTATAAACAGCGGGAAATGCAAAAAACCAGCATCTTGTTTAGTAATGGAGAACAAGGAAGGCAAAGAAGGAACAGGAGGAAGAGACAAGGGCTAAACACCACTCCCTGTCCTTGGGTGAGCTGCGGGGATGTACAAAAAGATTTCGGCTATCATCCCAGTGAATGTGTGACTACCTGGCTGCTCCGATGCTCAGATATTTGGGCTAGCAGTTTGGAATTAGACGGTAGAGAAGACAAACATCTGGGATCACTTTCTAGGGAAGCAGGCACTGACAAAGTAATTGGAGAAGTGACTCAAGTCCTTAACCTCTGGAGGTGATCCTATCAATCATGAGGGGAAGGTTTCCCTCCAAGGAAGATATTATGTTGCCCAGGAAAATGGACTGCACAAAGATATCCAATAACTAGGGGAATTAGCCCTGTGAGAGATGGCTTATTATGGCCTGAACAACACACAGCCATAGATTCAGAAGAAGTCCAGTCCGTGTGATCCATGTGGCAGAAGTTTGTATGAAGTGCCCCACTGTCACACACCAACCCACTGGCTACATTAGTCTGGAAAGACAGCAACAGTGGATGAAACCGTTCACCAACTTGAGGAATATGAATGTATGGCAGTGTTTCTTCCTCCCTAATCTCAACTGTGGAGAAACTGTGTGATAAACTGTCCTGTGAGTTCCAGCAATTCAGAGGAAATATGCCGAGCTCCCTACCTGAATGGGCTTGTACCTCAGTGATTGACTGCAGGTGTCCTTTGGCTCATAAGATGATACAAAAAGTACTGCCACAGGGTACCCTGTGGTTTTACTTGTGGGACCACTGACAGGATATGAGGAATTGAGATGGAAAGCCTACCTAAACCCTAGAGGCACAAGTACATGGATTACAGGGAAAAACAAAAGCAAGTTGAGGATCTTTGTGGGAAGTTCCTGCTCCAGTGGACAGTTTCTCAGGCAGTATGGAAAGGCTGATTTTACTTCTGATTCTATGGAGAGAAGTTTTACTCCACTTTCACAAGAAATAAAAGGAGAATCCTGTGAGATCAGTATTAGAGGGGCCCTGCCTGGTGGAGGAGAGGGACATCCAGATTTACTGGACTGTGTGGTTCCCATGGCCTGGAATGCTGGACCCACAGGAGTATAAGGCTCTGGTCAGTACTGGTGCACAGTGAACCCTAATGCCATCAAGCTATGTAGGGCAGAACCCAACTGTATTTCTGGAGTGATGGGGATCCCAAGAGCAGACACTGTTGGAGATTAAAATCGACCTGCCCATAAATGAATGGCTGAAACATCCCATTGTGACGCCCAGAGACTGTGTATCCTTGGCATAGAACACCTAAGGAGAGGGTGTGTCAAGGTCCCAAAAAAACATCGCTGGGGTTTTTTTGCTGTCTTGGAGATGGAGGAAATGAAGCAGCTGCCTACCTTGCCTGGTGTCTCAGAAAACCCTTCTCTTGTGGAGTTGTTGAGGGTTGAAGAACAACTTGTGTTGATCACTACCACAATGGTGCACTGGCAACAATATCACACCAACTGAGACTCCCTCATTCCCATGCATCAACTCATTCCTTGACTGGAGAGCCAAGGAGTGATCAGCAGTTATTTCATTTTATATCTGAAAGCCTTTCTGACAGTTAGAATAAAAGATATGGTCCTGGTGTATCACTGAAATAGCTTCAGGCATTTTCAGAAGTTTACATATTTAATGTAGATGTGTAATAATAAGGAAAAAATGTCAACCTGAGTTATGAAAATTTTGGATTACTTGTTCATGTTAGGATTTTCAACTTCTTTAAATGCCAAAAATCTTGTTTCAAGGGATGTTTCACAGTAGTGAATTTTCATGCACGAGTAGCTATTTTAAAAACTAATAATAATGTTGAAGGGATTTTGGGACTTCTCTTATAGAAGTAATGTGAGGCTGTCTACCATTAAAAAAAACCAGAAACACCCAACAACAAAAAAACAAACAACACCCCCCCAAATAATCCTCTTTAATGAAAAAAGAAAACCAAGCTGAACTAAACAAAAGCTACCTAATACGAACTGGCGGTGAAAAGATGCATGTAAAATCTTAGAAAAAAATGGAGAAAGGTGCTATAGAATCACAGAGTGCATCAGGTTGGAAGCAACCACAGTGGGTCATCTGGTCCCACCTCCCTGCTCAAACAGGGTCATCCCAGAGCACATGGCACAGGATTGTATGCAGATGGTTCTGGAATGTCTCCAGTGAGGGAGACTTCACACTCTTTCTAGGCGATCTTTTCCAGTGTGTGGTCACTGCACAGTAAAGAAGTTCTTTCTCATGTTCAGATGGAACTTCCTGTTCATTAAGTTGCCTCTTGTGTTTTTCTGAAATTAGAGAAAAGTTCAATTAATATAAATGTGTTTATCTGAAACTAACTCTCATATTTTTTAAAAATTTGCACTATAGCAGGCTTGGATTTCAATTTTGATATTTAGAGTAATTTGCAGCAGAATGCTATTATTTCAGTTTGAGTTATCTCATGACTGGAGTTTCCTGAAGGATAGAAAATTCATGTGAGAACTCACAGGGTAATGAAGATGATAAATTTACTTAACTGAAAATATGTTCATACTGAAGTGTCTGTCATTACAAATAGCGTATGACTGATCTTAAGTCTATCAAAACATCTATTCAGAAATACACATGAACTAGAAGATTCAGTACACCTAAGCATTTGGTATGATCTAAACAAAGAGATGAGTACAAAATCGAATCACCTTAACTTACTGTGTTATATTAGTGTTGTATTCTTTTGTCTTTTCTGGTCTCTCGAAGGAAACCAAACTTTATCTTTGCATGCCAAATGATATCATTCGAGTTCTTGAAGAAATTTTCTGGTTGGAGATAAAGATGAATTTACTTCTTCAGTGTTTAGTGACAAGCCAAGCATTACCTGGTTTTAGGTTTTAATTACAAACACAGAATTTCATAACCTGAATGCCTACCTAGGCAGTGGTTTTACTGGCCAAGCCAGTTGGAAATGTGCAACTAAGATATGTTGCTTGAAGTGTGGCAAATCTAATGCAAAAAACTGACTCTTGATTTGCTTTTGGCAGAGGGAGGCTATAGAAAGTAAGCACTGATTTTACTAAGAACATTCTTTGAATTTTGTTATTATGGTAGTTACTGAATTAGACGGAATAAACTAATTGGTGAGGGTTTGTGGTCTGTCAGTTTTGCAGTCTCCCATGCAACCCTAGGAGACTGTAATATATACTTTAAGGCCAGGCAGTTGATTCCTTCCTAAGAGGTGTAGTACAGCTCCTTGCCTTGTGAAAATAATGGGGGAAAAATACATGCTATTAGGTAAGATCTCCGCATTTCAAAGAAAAAAAAAAAAGCAAATACATGAAGTTTCTGGGCAACTGGCTGTAGGGGGCCCTGTTATAGCATGCAGGCTGGACAAAATGACCTCTAGAGGTCACTTCCAATTGAAACTAGCCTGTGATTTGTAGGGAAAATATCTTTAATCACGGTGGTATACCCTTCCCCCAGACCTTTTAAAAAAATTAATGATAATTAGAAAGAAAATGTGCATTTCAAAGGTATCTACTTTCTCTTCAGAGAATGCTCACAATTTAATGCATTTGTCACCTTTCTGTGTTAATATGCTGAGATGATACTGTAGTTCTGCCTAGCAGCTCCTTCTGGTGTCTTGAGGACACGGTCTTGCACATCATAACACATTGTTAGAGTGGAGATGTCATGGCTGTCCTTGGCTGTTTAAGCTTTCATTTGTACTCTGTTAATCACCGAGTCTAGAAGTACGTAATGAGTACACAAGCTGCCTGCATAGGAAGACATAAAAGTTATTTTCCTTTTTCCTTTCAGCTCCGCTAACCTTTATCAAAAATAACAGTAGCAATAAAAAATAGTTTTCATGAAAGAAAATATTTGTATCAAATTCCCTGAGCAAATACTGGAATAGGTGCAAGTTGCTTGCACAATCCTGAGTTGAATGAGATTGACCCCATGTATTCTCAGACTGTGAAAAGATTTAAAACCAGAACAGATAATTGCAGGGTCAAGTTATGGGCTTTATTTAGATTGTGTTATAGCACCTTTCATTCATGAAGCTGAATATTGTAATGTGTACAATGCCTGAAGTCTTGAAAGTATTCAAGCCTTTGGTCTGCTCTGCATCCTTGGAGACTAACAAAGGCATAAAACCCTGATGTAATGCCAAAAAGTGCAGCTGGGAAGCTGTTTGTTATTGGTGGACATAAAGGTGTTAAGAAAAAGATCTCTTGCTTTTGTTCTGCTCTACAGATGAAATTGCAAAAGGTGAGAAGGGGAGAAGCAAAAGATGAAGGGCAGCTTTTGATGCATCTGACAATACCAGAAGATGCTCTTAATGGCTCTTTCTTTTCATCTTCACAGAAACTGCAGACTTCATAGGTCAGAAATAGAAAAGAAAGAACAGGTGGGGGGCGGGGTTGGTGAAAGTGAGGCTGATACCCACTGGTTGTTATTCTGCTGTTCAGTTAGTGCTGACTCCTGTTCGCTTCACTTAAGTCAGGATGTACCATACAATTTCTGTCCATATAGCAAGAGGTTCTGTAGACAGAAAACTTGGCACAACAGATATTTTTTTTGTTCCTGAAGTCTGCAATTCAGCTGACTATAAAAGTATCCAGTAGGTTTCTGAAATTCATCTTAGTTTATTTACATTCAGTGGTGCTTCTTGTTTAAGAGAGACTGGCTTCAAGAGAACTTCATCACTTGGTTTTGTTTTGACAGAGAACTTAAAATCTAATGGTCAGCACATAGTACCTAATAAGAGGTTAGTTAAGTCATTAATCAGAAAATATTTTTAAAATATTTATTCTTTCCACAGTATCTCTGTTAATCTTTTTAGGCTCTTAGTTAGCATAGCATCAGTATTTATAGGTAGAAGTATGTGCATAATAAAAAACATGCACGATATATTTGCGTATCCAAAATTTCTTAAATTATACCTCTGTTGGCATCTTAAACATACCTTACAGCAATTCCTGTAGGAATATAGTCTTGCACTAAACAATCTATTTCTCTTGCCAGCAGAAATTGTATTTGTTGTATCATTCAGTGGAATAGGAGCCTCAATATAAGCATACATATTATGTTGGTGTGCCCTAATGGCACATATTTGAAAAATAAAGGTTATTTTTTACAGAACAAAATAAAATTGTTGTGGAACCAGACTGGTGGAAAGAAGCTCTCATCTTCTCCCTTATTTTCCTCCATTTTGAATTGTTTACAATCAATAAGCCCAAAGTAAGCAAACCTTGTGAGTAGTGTAGTATTCACAAATCCTCAAAGAATTTTGAAAGAAAACACAAGCTAAATAGTAAATCATCATGCATCAAATTCCAAGGAAGCATACACTTGTGATCAGCAGCATGTTTGAAAAATAAGGGCTAGAAGAAGGGTAGGTTTTTCATAGATTTTAATGCACAGAGGGTAAAAATTGAATTAAACTAAATCTCTGAATTGACAGATGACTAATAATTACAGTATTCTTGGGCATAGTATTTTGTGGAAAAAACCTCCAAGTGCATTTAAATATATGGAGATGAAACTTGATTTTGAAACCTTGTGTGAATATTGTGAATTTAGAATTATTTGTGAGATTTGGTAATATGAGTAATGAAATAAAAATGGGTCATAAGTCTGGAAATAAGTGGTTTGATGACCTTGTGGAATAGGCTGCCAAAATTAATAACAAAATATAAAAATTAAAAATCAAAAGATAATTCGAGCATTTTTTTATTCATTCTAAAATTTAGAATCATTAAAAATCTGGGTTTTATTTTCGAATATTACATCATAATGAAATTTTGCATCATCTTTGCATAATAATTTTTTAAATCTTATTATTAAGATGAAAACTGAAGAGAGACTTGTTGAAAAGCTCAACATTTTCTCAAGTGTTAGTGATTTTTTGATAGTGTTTGTGATTTAGAGTAGTTATAATCTGGAGAACTAATCTGAATGACCACTCAAGAAACTTCCCCATGCATTGACAGCTTCCCTTTAGAATTCCCATTTGAGTGGAATAAATTACAAAATGTCTATCATCTTATTTTTTTCAGAAACTGACTCAGAGTTATTTTACTTGTTCTCTTAAAAATATTTTAAACTATTGTGCAAGCATCCTATGAAAGTTTAAATAAATTAATTTATCCATTTTAAATTCTCTAACTGTATGTAGACTTTCAGGTCCTCTAAAAAAGAGGTTAGATGCGACCCACTGACTGACATTAGTAAAAATTAGACAATAATCTGCTGAGTAGAGTATATTGCTTTGGAATCGTCTGATTGATGGGTCTATAAATAGTTTTTAGATGTTAGAGTGCTGCAGTCCTGTGGAGCTTTCTAGTATTCCAATAGGTGTTGAAAGGTAAGAGTAACCCTAAGGAGAACTCCTTACCCACTTTCTGTAAATGTCCTTATTGTAAGTTATGTGATGACCTTAAAACAGCTGCTACAAAACAAATTACTAAACAGCAATATTTTAAAAAACATGTTACTATTATGATTATCAGGGTTTGACTACACCACCTCTTCTGACTTTTTCCCCATGATAATTTTATGAAAACTTCTGTGTGATTATTGATAGTTCTATGACAGTGAGAAACCATTTGATATTTTGGGAATGATTTAATTATTTTTAGTTAAATCACTCTTGACAATAAAATTACATGAAACTGAAGTATACTCTATTTTCTATGACTGACACTAGAGTTTTGTGGTTTAATCCTGACTCTGAGCAAGTGCTGCTCAGCAGTAACACATCCCTGTGTTATCAACACTGTTCTCGGCACAAATACAACACACAGCCCCTTCTAAGCCAGTGTGAAGAAAATTAATTCTATCTCAGTCAGAATTGGTACATTCAGACATAACCTAAAAATACTAGTAGAAAGGGTGAGGAACATTTAAGTAGTTCCTCCCTCTGTAAGATAAAAGTTGTTGTTAGGAGTGGTAACTGTGTTGTTATTAGTGTTGTTTAGTGAAATCTCATCATCACGAACTGTGCTTCCAAGCTGGCTGTTGTCCAAGGACCTTTTCCAAGATGCTGGGAAGGACATACTCTTTTGCTTCTGCTACATATTGTGCTATTACTTCATGTAGTACATTAGGTTTGAAATTCAGTGCTGTGTCAGAGAGCTGTGCAATAAATACAGTTTTAAATATTTTGAAAGTACTTTTCTAATGAATTAAATAGGGATAGGGTCAGACATTTAACACAATATGTATATTTTAACTGTGTAGTAAACAGTGGCACAGAGTCCTAAAAGCCAACGGGTAACATTGGCCATTACAAGGGAGAATGAATTACTGTTTTGTATCTCATCACACCATGTCATTTGTGAATTCTCCCAGGAATCTCTAGTGAATGCTGTCTTGTCCTGACAAATTCTTTGGGACAATTTAATGTTTTATTTCTTCAATAGCTTCTTTTAAAACATTTATTTCAGAGACATCCAATGGTATGTTGCCTGAGTAATAAGATTGTAACATAGGGATATTCCCAGATGGCATGTATCTCCAAGAACTTTTTTTGTTTGTCTGTTTCTGCTGTAGCCTTGTCTCTTCTGAATGTTCCTTTTCTACCAAGGTCCTGTGTTCAGATTCTCTGTAGTTTTAACTTCTCAGGTAAAGGGATATAATTTAAACTTTTTGTCTCTTGTGCTTCTCTTCATGCTTACCTTTCTGAAAGCTTTCCTCTTCCTGTTTTTTGTTTCCTCTTCCTCTCCCCCCACTCCATTTTTTTTGTCCTTTCCCCCTTTTTTTCCCCCTTTAACTTTTATGTGGACACAACTCATGTTTTTTGAAGCATTCTTACTTGGCTTCAGTAAATCTTCTTTTCCCTATGATTCAGTCATTCTAGTCCAGAGCTTCATGGAAACCATGGGGAAGCAGAAAAAAATCAGTTAAAGCAACACATCTAGTTACCATGTGTCACCTTATAGTTGTACCATTTTTCACTCATCATGTGTTTTTGTCATTGCTCTTTTTGAGCAGTATGTGTGAAAGACTAAATTGTTTTTGGAAAGACTTCTCATGGTAGTCATGTTCCCTGGCACTTGGCTGATAGTTGCATTCATTTGCTTTTAAAGCTTGAAATAAATTCTCCCCTTCTTTTTTTTTGGGGTGACATATTTATTCACCCACGAAGCTTCTAATGAAAATAGGTGAAAAATGTCAGATTTAGGCTATTTAACTTTTTTATATCATTGCAGCATCTGCATCACTGTGTAATCACAGAACCATTTAGGTGGAGGAGACTTAAAAGATTGAGTCCAATATTTGACAGATCACCACCTTGTTGAATAAACTGCAGTGCTAAGTGCCACATCCAGTCATTTCTTGAACACCTCCAGGGATGGTGAGCCCACCTTGCTGGGAAGCCTGTTCCAATACTTGACAACCCCTTCCATGAATAAATTCTTCATGATGTTCAACCTGAATCTCCCCTGGTGCATCTTGAGGCCATATCCTGTTGTCCTGTTACTGCTTGGCTGAGAGAAGAGGTTGATCCCCACCTGGCTCCACCCTCCTTGCAGGGAGTTGTAGAGAGTGAGAAGGTGCCCCCTGAGCCTCCTTTTCTCCAGACTGAGCCCACACAGCTTCCTCAGCTCTGCTCCTCATCAGGCTTGTACTCCAGACCCTTCCCCAGCTCTGGACACACTAATGCCTTTTTTGCCATGAGAGCCCAAAACTGGACATGGGATTCAATCTGTGGCCTCACCAGTGCCCAGCACAGGAAAATAGTTGCTGCCTTGGTCCTGCTGCCATGCAATTGCTGATGAAAGCCAGAATGCCACTGGGCACCTTGCCTGCCTGGCTTCACATGCAGCTCCTGTTGACCAACACCCCTTACTAGGTTTTAGGTAGTTTTGAAGGGAGGAGAGCAATACTTCTACCAGTATTTGGAAGCTCTTGGAGTTTTCTGAGTTTCTGGTTTTTTCTTTTTTTTTTTTTTTTAATATGTCGTTGTATAGGGTTTATGTAGGAGAATGTTCTAAGTGCTCTTACACATATACTTCTTACTGAGAGTGGTAACAAAGGGATTTTGAATATATTAGTGTTTATTTAAAATTATGGATAACCTTTACTTTCTAATGTCAGTAATAGTTTTTATGTAATCAAAACCCCTCATGGTTGGGAGGAGTAGTTTGAATAATTTTTGGTAAAGCTTTTATAGTTGATGTTATTTCATATTCATTTGGAATAACAAGAATTACTTTTTTCCCAATGAAAAGCAATTGCTGTGTGTATGGTTTCCTGCTATTTGGTGATTATCTTAATCCACTAAAGTGTTTCTGACTGTTCTGACTTGATTCTAATCCTTTAAAAATATATTTATTTATTCTGGCACTGGTATTCTAGACAACAAATTTTGAAAAACCTCTCTCAAAATAATAATCTAAACTGTTTGAGTTGGATAAGAGTTCAGAAAGCACAAAACTTAATTAAACTAGTGAGATAGATTATCAGCTGCTGTTTCAAAAAAAATCAGATCATCTTGGTTAAATGGAGAACTCCAAATAGTATTTTGGGACCCTGTGTGGTGTAAGTCATCTTTATAAGGCTACAAGGGTGGGATATCTGAAGTCATTTAAGCTGCTCTGTTTAAGCAACAGAATCACACTGAGGCTGGTGTATGTGTGTGTACATATATTATATATATATATGTATGTACGTATGTATGTATACACCAAAGAATTCTCTAATATATTGTAAAAAATGACTGTACCTATTAGAATCACAGAATGACCTGGGTTGGAAGGGGCCTTGCAGATCATCCAGTCCCAACCCTCTACCATGGGCAGGGACACCTTTACACTCGACCAGGTTGGTCAGAGCCCCATCCAGTCTGACCTTGAACACTTCTAGGGATGAGACAGCCACAGCTGCTTTGGGCAACCTGTGCCAGGGCCTCACCACCCTCACAGGAAAGAATTTTTTCCTAATATTTAATCCTATTCTCAGCTGCTTTGGATTCTGCCCTAGCACATGTGATGTTTCTGGACTCCCAGGGCACACCTCCAGAGCATGTCCAGCCTCTCTCACCAGCATCTCCAAAGTCCTTCCCTGCAGGTCTGCTCTCAACTAGAATGGGTGTGGAAATGGAAAAGGGGAATGTAACACTGGATTTCTAGAAGTAACGAAACAACAGAGCCAAACTGAATTGACACACAACCTATAAACATCTAAATGCAGAGGCAAAATGGTTTAACTGAACAGGAAGAGCATAAAGTGTGCTTGTCGTAGCTTTGAAAGTAGTGGTGTCCTTGTTGTTTTTTACATTCTGTGAATGTAGAAAAAATATTTATGTACCCTAAATTACAATGTATTGGTTGGCAAGAACATATAATAGCTTGTTTTGCTGTGCATGTAGTGGATTGCAGTTTGAAGATTTGACTTTTTTCAAAGACTTCTGTAGTAAGGCATAGGAGGAGAGGATATTATGTACAGCTCATTTTTATCCTCAGTCACAAGGATGCAATAAGATTACTGTTTTCCTCATGGGTTTACAATAATATAGTGCCAGAATAGTTTTAAATATCCAGTCTCATCTCAGCACTGCACGAGAGCAGCAGGACGACATGAAGAATGTATAAGGGATGGAAGAAATAGTGTTGTGTCTCATGATACTGAAATAGGGAGGAATCAAGTTCCTGCAATGAGTAATGAGATGCAGGCCCTCATATTCTTAATTTAAAGGAATTCAGATCCTGTAAACTCCTGTAACAGTGAAAACTGATAGGATATGCTGAGCGAAGGGGAGGATGAAGAAACCCTCTGTTATTGCCTTTCTTTATTTTTAGGAACATTTTTTTATTATTTTCTTTACACTTTCAACAGATCGTAGTGGTCTCATGAAAACTTCCTTTAAAGACAGATTACAGTCGCCTTTGCCTTTTTCTATTTTCCATATTTATTCAAGTGGAAACTTGAGACAGATCTGAACAACACTGCCCTCCTACTCAAGGAATGATCATGGATGTTGATTGGAAAATAAATGCATTTTACTAACAATAGACAGAATAAGTTAGTTTTTGGATAGATAGTACACAGCATTAGGGAACCTTATACATATAAATTAGTTTCAGTCCAGACAAAGGAAAATTCACAGCACAAAATGGTTAATTTGATTCCTACTGGTAAATAAAAATTATATAGAAATTGGATCTATTTTCTATTAAACCTATTAAAATAATATTAGATATGATGCCACAATGCATATTCATGCTTATCATGACTATTAATGAGTAACAGACATAAGAAAATCTTTTATTTTTGTAATTATTAGATAAAGTATCTAATAATTTGATTGTTCATGAGAAAAACACCCAGATTTTTACAGTTGCTTTTCAGGATTAATCCTTCACTTGTATTTGACCTGCAGTTTATTTTATACCAGTTAAATTGTTCATATATGCAAACTGCTCTTTAAAAGCATTTTTAAAGTTGATTCTTTCCTTTTAATGTTGGAACATATCAAAATAAAATAGTTTTACTATTAACACTGATTTAACACTGAATTAATTGATTCTGCATACCCAATGTTACCATAAAACGTGATCTGTCATTTTTAAACTGCAAAAAATAGTATACTTAATCTATAATCTATTTATCTGTATAGAGATAAACAGTAAATTGTAGTGTCAGAGGTTTTGTGCTATGAATGGCTGTCATTAGTTGATTTTTATTTTTTTTCACTCTTCCAAGCAACAGCTTCTCTCTACACTAAATCTACAACTTAACTCAAAGAGATTTCTATATTTCAAATTAAGACTCAAATTCTCACTCAAATAAACCCTATTTCAAATGTATATTTCGTGTCCTTCTGTTTGGAGGTCTGAGGGGCAAAGGTCATTTTAGATTTCTGCTTTCTACAGAAAAACTGATCATGGGGGAGAACAGAAAGTAAATGTTATTTTATAATATTTTTCATCTAGTTAAACTTGGGTTTGGCATTATCAGGGATTTTTTTAGGTTATTCAGAATGCTAAGCTTCTGCTGCTTGCCGTCAGTAACCCCAAACACAGAATAGCTGTGTGATGAGTGGTATTTAGGAATAGTCCCACTGCTTTTCATGCTACTTTTTCCTTATTGAGATACTTTTATTGGTGTTTAATTACACCCCAAGAGTTCTCTAGTATAGACTGAACTCATATCTCTCTAGGATTACTTTTCCTGAAGATGTTTTTTATGGATCATTGAAGTTCTGTTAGTTCATTTTCCAGTGAAACACAGAGGATGGGTGAAAGTTACCAACCAACAGCAGTAAAAGTGTTCACATGTGTATAAATTACACAGTAGGGTTATGATCTTCTTAAAAGTTCTTCCACATCCATATTAGAAACCTGGGCAGGAAGGGGCAGAGCATTTTATTATTATTGCTATTTGTTTCTAATTAGTCTTGAAGGCCTCTGGTTTGGGCTCCTATAGGCCAGAGTATGGAAAAGCTGTGCTGGGTGTTATGTATGACAGTACTGTCATGTATCCTGTAGTGTGATTATTCACTCTTTTAAACCACATTATCTCATGCCTTAATTTCTTTTTGCTGTTTGAAGACATTAAAAAAGTAAATGTTTATTGTTTTAAGTGTGAATGTGAGAAAACTTTTAAGATCCTTTTTGCCTTTGTAGAGCTTTCTTCTAAGTCTTCAGCTGGCACTTTTCTATTACAGGCTTTGGTCTATAAGGGGTATCTTAAAAAAAATAATCCTTTAAAAGAAGTAATAGCTGGATGTGGAGAGTTCTTGTTTAGCTCAAAACCTTTTCAAAGGCAATTTCAAAGAGGAAAGATTTTTAAAAAAAAAGACTTCAAGAAGGTTTCTGAAGATCAAAAGTAGTGTGCCGTGGCATAAGAATGTGTTTAGTGTAAGTGGCAAAGTTTTGATAGTGTAAGGGGGCCCTGTGGGGGAGTCTTTAGTGAGAAGAATGGACAGGACACAGTGATCCCATCAACAAAGTTGGTGGTGCATCCATGAAAATGTGTGTAAGAAAAGAGAAAGCACTGCAAAAGCAGTGACGAGAGGGAAAAGTGTGGATATTCCCTGAAGAAACTCGTGGAGTTTCCTTATCTCATGTAGTATCTGTGCTGGAGGAGGTTCTCCTGACAGGATTTGTGCACCATGGAGTACCTGTTCTGGAGCAGGTGTTTACTCTGAAGGACCTGCTGCCTGTGCAGAGGACCCGTGCTGGAGCAGCCTTGTCCTGAAGGACTGCAGGCTCTGGGAAAAACACACTCTGGATTCAGGGAAAGGCGGGAGGAGGAGGAGGGAACCTCAGCCAGTAGCTGTTACAGACTAACCACCACTCATTTTGCATACCCCTCTACTGCTCAGGGTGGGAGGGGAGGTGGAGAAGGCAGGAATGGAGGAGTGAAGTTCAGCCTGGGACAAGCTCTTTGCAACTGCCCAAAAGGAGGGAGTAGCAGGGTGGGGGTTTGCCTCTTCTCCCAGGTAAATAGCAACAGGATGAGAGGACACAGCATCAAACTGTGCTAGGGGAGGCCCAGGTAGGACATCAGGAAGAATTTCTTGGTGGAAAGGTTGGTCAAGCATTGGAATGGGCTGCCCAGGGAGGTACTGAAGTCACCATCCCTGTAAGTGTTGAAGAAATGACTGGACATGGCATTCAGTGCCCTGGTCTAGTGACAAGGTGAAAAATCAGTCAAAGATTAGACTTGGAGATCTTTTCCAACATAAATTATTTCCTTGAATGGAAAAAAGGTTTGGTTTTGATTTAATTTTTTTTTGTTTTATCTTGACTGGCAGTAAGTCAAATTAATTTTTCCCAAGTTCAGTCTGCTTTGTTTTTGTTACTAATTAATGAGTGAGCTCACTGTCTTTTTCTAAACAAGCTTTTCATCGTTTAACAGCAAAAGGGGTTGCCCAGAGAGGCTTTGGTCTCCATCTTTGGAGATACTAAAAGTCTTACTGGCCATGATTCTGAGGAGCCTGCTCTGCCTGCCCTCACCTGAGCAGGAGTTGGACTTTCTGATCCTTCCTCTTTCAGCTGGCTTCTGATTCTGTTCTGTGAAGTGCTCCTGTGGTGCAGTGGTGGCAATGAGCCCCATTTTCCTGACTTGCACACTCAACGTTTGTATCAATATATGCTGTTATGAGTCCATCTTTTTTGCTTCATTTTTTGTTTTTTTTTTCCTTTTGTGACAAATTTTTTTGATGCTTTTAGTGCACCACAAGTAGTTTACCAAGATCAAATTCTATGTGAAAAGTTGTATAAATTTTTGCTCCATAACTCAGAAAAACTGCAGAAAGTGTGAGAGGTGACATTTCCACTCAACCTTTGTGATGCTCAGTTCTTGCTGCAATTGTGGGTTTAGGGTTTTTTATGTTTCGTTTGGGTGTTTTTTGCTTAGTTGTTTTTAGTTGAAGGGGTGGTTGCTTGTTTGTTTGGGCTTTTTGTTTGTTGTTTTGTGTTGTTTTTTTCTTTTCCCCCACCATATAGTGCTATTACTGTATATAGCAGGCAGCTGTACATGAATTTATTGTGAAGGAAGACTTTTGCTATCTCCATTGAGGCAGATTTAAAGTACACTTAGATATTAAAACACCTAATCTTTCCTCTTATCTATTTTTAATACTTTTCATTTGCCTATGTGCAGGCATCGCATCAAATGAACATTTGGCAAGAGAAAGAGGTGGGAGATACATCCCAAACTCACTGTTTTGAACTTTTTTTACTGTGCCCTCATTACTGGTTGCTTCTCTAATCAAATGTGTGTTCTGTTAATAGAGCTTAATGATGCCTGTTCAGTCATTCCAGTACAGGTAACTCAAAGGAAATATAAAGTGTATGTGTTTATTTAAGTATATGTATAATACATATATTTTTACATTATAAGTTCTATGTCAACACAAGGACCATGATTCAAGTAACAAAGCAGAGAAAAGGCTGAATCCTACTCCTTTCATTTCACCATAGAGAAAAGTTTGTGCTCTTTGTAAGTCTACAAGATGCTGCCCTTCAGTTACTTTCATGGGAATGTTATCTTAGCTTTTGGTGATAAAAGTATCTTGTCACTACTTGAACTTGCACACTCATTGATATTTTTTAACACAGCAGTTACCCTGGAGTGGTATCTATGATAAAACCTTGCAGTATGGTCAAGCATTAAGTATTTCAAATAATGTTTTAATCTGTGAGAGGTCAAAACCATTTGGTATCTTTTGCAGGGTCTTTTTTTATGAGATTTGTAATCTGTCAGATGCTATAATGTGATCCCTTTTAAGAAAACCCAAGCATTTGTAAACAAAAAGCAAATCAACTACAAGGAGTTTATTATAAATTAGAATCTTCTGTAATACCATCAGATAGAGATTTGTGACATTTAGTCTAATAAAAGGTCATGCACTGAATCATTCCTTATGATCATTCTTTCTGCTTGCTGATTGGGTTTGTTTTGTGTTGTTTGTTTTCCCCATTTCAGTCCATGCTTTAGTTCTGCTTCTAAGGTGCATATAAACTTCCTTTTTCCACTGCGGCATTTTTGTACATCCAAGTCTCAAGCTCTCAACCTGGAGGCTAAGAAGCAGAGATTTTCTTGATCTGAGCAGCTTCATTCTTTTAAAAGCTTAGTCCTGACCACGCAGGAGCAAAAAGGCATATGCTAACACAAAACTGAAAGTCTGTGTTTTCAAGTGTGATTATTTAGTGATTCAGACATTAACAAAAAAAAGTAGCTTGAGAAACTGAAAAACGTTGATTTGGTAAACTGAATTTACTCCTAACTCTACATACCTCTGCTGTATTTGTATTATGAATCCTTTTCTTTATTTAAAACCTCTGCCAGACTTCCAAACTCACTTTTTGTGTCCTCACTCAATATTTTATTCTGTATGACTAATAAATTTTTGTCCTAATGTTTCTTGTGTGAGTACCCAAATATTATCTATTTGTTCTGTTTTATAGTGTGTCCAACCTTCACAAAATTCATGATACAATTTCAGCATTAGGGAAAAAAAATCCTTTTCTATGGTGTGAATCAAAGAGAGGCTGTATGTATCTCATCGATCTACTTGGCTTGTTCTTTCCATCTTGCAGAGAAGGAAAACGGATGATGTGAAGTTGGCAATGTCAGAGCTGGCAGTGATGTACATAAAGTACATTCCCCGCCTCACCTTCAGCTTCCTGGTACAGATTCCTCAAATGTTTCTCTTTGAATGTGAGTGTTACAGCGTGTCTGTCACTGGGAGCTGGTAGCTGCTGCCACGTTTTCTCTGGAGTACATCACTAAATGTATTGCCCAGCTGCTAGGTTTAATGAGAAAAACATTCTTCTGATTTCATGTCATTATTACAGAATTTTATTTTCACTTAGGCTCTAAAAATTAAAGAGGAAATTATCTGGAATGATATTCTACACACTAATATTAGATATAATCCTAATACTTATTAATACCACTCATTATGAATTTTTTTTTACGTCAGGATCTTTTGAAGATCAGGACTTAATTAGCTTGGCATATTGTTGAGCGAGGGGGTTTTGAAAACTCTCAAAGCTGCTATGGAAATCTAATTGCAACTATGTACCTTTCACTTCTCACACAACTTCCTACTTAGAAGCCTGTTCCGGTTGCATGCCTGTTAGTCTGGTGCTGAATCTATTATGAGAACTGTTGTGAAATGCTCCTTGAAAATCTAACCACGCAATATTCACTGAATTTTCTTTATTTTTTATTAAAAAAAAACGTTTTCAAAGAACTTCAGAAGGTTACTTAAGCATGACCTCCTCTGTCTGAATCCATATTTACTGTCATTAATCAAACTGCACTTCACTGTGGTTTTTTTAACACATTGCTAAAGGTAATTTCTAAAGTTATTCCTGTGTGACAAAAGTTTCCTGCTTTGCATCATTATGTCTTAATATTTTCTTTCTTTCTTTCCTAAGTATATTCATGGCGGTGAGTTCTGAGAAGTCATCTCTTTGACACATAGTCATTTTCCTATACGTCTTCAGGACATAAAGACATTTACTTGTGTGATCACTTGTGCTCAGTTACTGGCTGTATTACTGGAATACTTTTTCTCATGAAAAAAGTGCTGGATGTAAGTTGGATAAAAATGTCTGTAACTGGTTCTGAACCAATGTATATAGCTCATGGACAACTCGTACATCACTCTAGAGCACTCTTCTTTATACCCAGGGGTGAAAATACTTCCTTGCATTCCAGTTTACTTAGCATTCATCTGTAGCTCAGTAGAGGAAAAGGAAAAAAACCCTCAAACCTTTGATGTGAGCACTACACAAATAATTGCTAATTATTAATATAGAAAAAAAAATATTTTGAAAATGAGCATTATGTAAATCCATAATGTTCTGGTATGATTTTGGTTTATATTTTGATACAAGTTTATTATTTGAAACTGCATATCTGTATAGCTAATTGTATTCTCTTACTTGTTTATGGAAGACTGAGGCCAGGAAACTAATATAGTGAATAATTAATTCATAAAATATGAGATTGCAGGAGATGTTTTTCTCCTTAGTGTCTGCAATGCTTTATGGAAAAGATCTATTAGAAACAGATGGTTTGAGAAGCAAAAATACCTAAAATTAATTTTTACCATCTTACTACTTAAAATAATTCAAGTATTTTGGTGCGCAGTAGTTCAGTGAAAGTCTTTGAAGGATCTCACTCTGATTTGGTCTGTGGTCGGGGTTTTTTTAATTCTTTTGATGGTAAATCCACATTTTTTACTGGTTTTTTTGTAAATTAGCACTGGTGAGACTTCATATAGAACCCTGGTCTCAAACCTAGTTATGTTAAAGATATCTGATAGGTTTAGTAAGTTAAAAACAGATTTAAAAGAGGAAAGTCACTAGACAAACAAAACAAAAAAAAATAGGGGATATATCATGTTAGAAAAGTTTGAAGTGGTGTGTGTGCAAGTGTATTTAAGTTTGTGACTTCATGTCAATGTATGAGCTCAGACAGAACACTCAAATCCAATGTACCTTCATCTTTTAGACCCCCCAATTGGGTTCACATCCAGCTAGACATAGTGGGGGGGTCCCCACCTAGCACAGCCTTCTCAGGTAGATAATCATTATGTGTTTTCAGCTCAGCAAGATGAATATTATGTTTAAATATAATTCTTCCTTATTACAGAAAGGAAGACAAAATTTGATTAAAAGGTTGCCAGTTCCCAAGAATTAATTTGGCTGAAAATTGGAACGGGGCATGCTAATTGGTAACCACATCAGAATCTAAAATAGACTTGCAGTGAAAATATTGCTGGGGAATGGAGTGGGGGAATAGATCTTGTCTAATTTATTGTTAGAGTTACATTAATGAGGAAATTTTCTGTGATAATGCAGTATGGTCCTCTCATTTGTTTAAAATCCAGCAACTTCTGAAAATATTCTTTTTGTTATTTTACATGTCTTTGTAATACGGTTCAATATTTCACAAGGAAGAAACCTAAATATGAGGCATTTAGTCAGGATCATTATCATAACATCAAAAAGTTTCAAAATGATGCTCCTGTAGGAGAGAGAAGATTGTTATAGAGCATTACTTGTTTACTTACAAAGAAGGCATATACATCAACACAAAGAATTAAAAACAATTATTTGCTTTTTCAACTGTACTTCTTGCTTACTCACTGCAAATTGCTTTTACCTCCAGTCCTATTATTCTGCCCTGCTATGGAAATTTATCTTTTTTGTTGTTGTTACTTCTAGTTGCATTATCAAAAGATTTAATCCCTTCTGTCTCTTCTTTCATTAAGTCTTTGGTTTTGTTGTTTTTCCTAACTCTAAGATATGGTATCTTCCAGAAAATATATTGTTCTGGACTTCATCCCATAGTCTTGATTTTTTTAATTTTAAAATGCAAGCTTTTTGGGGCCAGTCTATGTGTACACTTCTGTAAGGAAATTACGAGAACTCTTGCTCACTGGTGTTCCCTGACAGGTGTACATGCAGGTTGTTAAGGCCTTCATTGACTGCTACGTTCTATCCCAACAAGCTTGAAAGAAATACTTTGCTAAATTTTGTTGACCCTTTTTCACCAACTGTAGATTTGTTGTAGTGTAGCATATTAATCTCATAATTATGTATCTGTAATATTTTACTAGGTGAGAGGATGTTCCTTTCTGAGTACCTCATATCTTTGTTCTAACTTGACAGCGTCATATTTTCTGTATATTGGCTGACCGTGGGAGTGAGAACAAAAGTACCTCTTTTTCCTTGTGAACAACTTAGACTTTCTTGTTCTGGCCCTGCCACCTCAGTCCTGTGTGAATGAAGAAGGTGGAGAGGGCAGACAGAAGTTAAGTTTTTGCTGCTTCGGTAGCTCCTGGCTAGAGAGATATCTGTACAGCAGACCGACACATGCTACATTTTTAGAGCAGATTTGGGGAAATGTGGCACCTGAATATAGCAATATTTTCATTCTAGATCATTAAACTATCGCAGAATGTACAATAAACGTCTTCTGAATTTCTTTGAAGTCTGAATTTCTTAGGCTTTTTCACTTTGTGTATTTAGGAATGCGTCTGTATTACTGTCCACTGGGACTGTTGCATACAGCTTCCATTACTGCTGATGGCAACTCACTGCATAAATTCTCATTCATGAGAATGAGGATATATTTCTTTTCATTATTTTAGCAGGCATCAGTGAAACTTCTTTAAGAAATGTGTTCAGGAAAATTGAGTCCTAGTAATTTAACAAATGAGCATAAGCTTTCATAAATTACATTTAAGATGTTAACATCAAAGTTAACATTCTTGCTGCAAATGTAGTGCCTTTAATTTCTTTTTTCTCCCAGTTAATTGCTGTTCAACTCAGCTTTAATTTATAATAAAAGAATAGTTTTAGCTTTATAGCCTTAAGACATCCACAGAGAGAATAAATTTACCTCTCTTTTGTTCAGCACTAACTGCATTAGTTTGTTAGTGCTTCCCCTTGGATCCAGCTGGGAGAAGAAATAAGGTGACACTGGGTTGCACAAAGACTTGACCTTATTCTTACAAGGTTAAACTAGGGAACATCCTCAGTTATGAAAGATGGGAATATTTGGTTTCATAGTTTTGATTCCCCTTTAGGCAAGCCTTTCTCTACTGTCTGTACAGGCAGCCTAAGAGGATTAACCGTTTTATTTTCACTTCTTCCCTTTTCAAGCTGTGCTTAATCACCAGAACTTCAGGAAGGATATAAGTGACATTAGCTGACTTTCGTATAATTTTCTCTGACATGTGAGGGAGCAAAATATGGGTATTCAGGGTGTTGACTATGAAAAACAGTATTTAAATTAAAAAAATAAACTGAACGTAAAATTTTCTAGGAGTATGTGTTTTCAAAAGCTCTTTTACACAGTGGGAGGCATTTGCTGATTTGCTTTGGAAAACTGGTAAAGCAAAAAAGTGAGCACACATCTCATTTTTTTAATGAAAAATAGAAGGTACAGAAGAGAAGAATATAAGGTATAAAGATATATAACTTTTATATGGCTCTGTCTTAAGAATGTTGAAGAGTAGCATTTCTATAGAGGCTGCTTTGTATAGTACTGTGGTCTCTGAAGACTTATGAGTAAGCAGTCATGGCTGTTCATTCAAATGAAACAATTGATGGTTAAATTTGAAATTATTAAAATCAGTCTCTAGTGACTTTTTTCACAACAAATGGTATTATGCTGTGAAACTCTGCTGTCAGCAAGAAATTCTTGCCAGCAGGCAGAAGCAATATTTAATGAGAACTAGAAGTAAGTAGTAACTATTATCATTATCTTCTTCCATCTACCTTATAGACTATGATTTCAGTGTATATGTTTTCCCAGGGAATAATTTTTTTCAGGTCTTTATAACTTGCAGACTAGTTGTGATTATACATCGGTCTTTATTCAGCAAAAAATATTTTAGTGCAAAAGTATCATTAAGGAAACATTAACATTATCATCTCTCCTTAGAATTTTTTTTCTAATACTGTTGGCATACAGAAACAAGTGAGGGTGCTTCTTTCTTTACTTTTTTTAAAGACTAGTGAAGTAGAAAAAGTTTCCTAAATGCTTTGAATGTTCTGAAGTGTTTTGAAAAATAATTTTTGCAGATTTTGCAAAAGGACTTTGAAAGAATGTTTGTTCATTATTAAAGCGTTGATATTACTGCATCTAATTCAGAAGTAATATATAAAATTTCACAAGGTTTATTTGTATCATGAATTTGCAAATAATGGAATTTCCTTTAGTAAAACCTGTTAATTTTCTTATCCTCAAAAGAGGATAAGAAACAACAAAAATGTAAGTTATTAAAGTTTGAGTTTAGTCACTTGTGGTCATCTAAGGTGAGTAATCTCAAGGGACTTGTTTTTCCATAACTCCATGCTTGTAATTTTCTGAGCATGCCTTTAAGCATATCTATTTGAATCTCCAGTAGCTACATGTACAGCATTTTATGGTCTTACCTGTTTTTAGTGCTAAAACCAATGTGAGCAGTATTCAGCTGTTTTTTCTTATTTCCAATCTGAGACTGAAATTATCTAAAGGGCATGAAAGTGAATTATATAAGACGAGAATAGCCCTCAGTATATCCTGAAATTTTAGTGGGCGTGCATTTAAGCGAATCTGGTTTTTGCATTTGTGTTAGCCTAGGAGATGCAGTCATTACTTTTAGACTAGCTTTTGCAGACTTGTATTCTAGTGATAGATCCAGACCAAGAAGGTTTTGCAACTAGAAGAGTGTTTAATGACAAAAAGGTATCTAGATAATTTGAAGATATGTTAAGATTTGCAGTTGTTTTGAATTGGGTATCACTGCTCTAAAGAAGTGACTCAAGGCCTTACATTTGGTTCTAAGTGCAAAAAGTAGCACTAGAATGTTTGTTTTTATCTCTGAGTCATTGCAGAAGTGGGGCAGTGGATGAGAGGGGAAGGATGCTATCCATGCTCTGGTTACCAGGACTGAAATTAAATTTGATGAGCTTGAACAAAACGCTTACTGTTCAGGGAGGAACAGTAGACAAACAAGTGCAGAATCAGATCTACCCAAGCTTGAAGAGAGTTGTTAAGAGGAGAGAATGGTGAAGCCCAATTAAGAGAGGAAATAGAAGAATCTGAAGAACTCTGAACTTAAATTGGTACATAGGAAATCAGTAATTGCAATTGTGTCATGTTCCCTGAACTGAAGTTAAGTTTATGGAGAGAGCCTTTACTAAACAGCTTTGCTTTGATGACTTTGACTGGTGTTTGTGTGGAAAGGGAACATTGTTGAGGTTAGGGCATTTTTACTGTGGCCTAGTTCAAAATTTCTCTCCAATAAAATGTTGTCGGGTTGTCTAACTTCATTAGGTTTAATGTTTAATCTGCTTTTTTCTTTAACATTGGTCAATCATTTGACTAAGGGGTTTTCTTAGGCCACAAGTAAGAAACAAGACTGATAATAACTGTCATCATCTCTTTATTATTATCAAACAGACAGGTCTTTATGGTTGTCTTTAAAAATTAGTATGTCCCTGTTGCTTTTAGAGGTTCATGACCATTTTTTCCTAAGGTTTTAATGGATCATATTTTTCTAGCAGAAAAATAGTGTTTATAGTGGGATGCCTTTTTGATACACTCTTCCTGTGTAACAGCATAATGAACCAGTCTTTAATGTAAAAATCTTAGGATATTTAACCACATAAACTGCACCCCAGGACTGAGAGCTTTGTCCTCATAAAATAAATAAATAGAATAAAAATATTTCAAATACACTTATCACCTAGTTCCATCTGAATACTAGAACCATCCTTTAAAATTAGTAGAAACTGTCTGAAAAATGACTATTAGCATAGGAAAGAAACCATATGGGTGCTCATTTTTTCATGGGTCTGTGCACTTGCAGAGTTTTGTGCTAGTTTGTGTTCTCTCTTTGTCCAATACTCATTTAATACATCTAAAAAATATTTACAAATAGCCATGTTTTGATACTTGTAAATGATACTGAAATAAAATGGCCTGGAACACATCCAGGGATGGGTAATCCACAAGTCTGAGCAGTCTGTTCCAATGCCTCACCATAGGCTTAGGAAAGAACTTCTTCCTAACATCTAATCCAAATTACTCCTGTTTTAGTTTAAAACTAGCATGTGCTTGTTACAGGAATCAGGAGAGGGTAAAACTGCCCTGCAAATTACAGTGTCCTGACAGAGTTTAATGAAGTAAATTTATCCCTACCTCCAGGAGGTGGTTACAGCAATATTAAAGTCCACTCATTATAATTACTGGTTAATGCTAGTCATTAACAGTCCGCATTCAGCCTTGAATATCCTTTTGACAAACATGAGGATGTTTTTCCCAGTTCTCTGTTGCTTGTTGCACAGGGATTGTTTAATTATTTTGTCCACTCTTCCTTTCTTCTTTCAAATATTTTGGAATTAAAATCAGGATTTACCCAGCTGCCATCATGGAGAAAGGTAAGGAAGAGAACCATTACAAGTATTGGAGTTGATATCAGTTCTTAGATCAAGAGCATCTTTAGTGTTACACAGGCTGGAATTCAAGATGTATGTGGAAAGGACTAGGGCATCACTCCTGTGCCCTACCATCTCCCCAAAAAAAAGGTTATTTTTATTCCTCTCTTCACCAGCTCTTCTTTCATGTATGACTAGAAAACTTGTGGAAAGCTGATGCTGTAGCTGTGAAGTTGTATGCAAGTTACAACTGCATGGTCTGAACAGGTACACAAATCAGAGGGGAAAATCAGATTAAACAGGTAAGAGCTAATGAGTCCTGCTCTACCAGAGCTCAGTAACAGCTGCAGAGCTGTAATGAACTTTCCTAAGACCTCTCCTGTCTGGATGGGCTGGATGTAAGGGAACTATTTCTTGTGAGGATAGCCAGCAGTAGAACTGGGGGACGAGCAGTGCTATTTCCATCCTCAGTGTTTTTGAAGATTTTTTTGGATAAAACCCTGAACAATCTGGTTTGTGGTCATAGTTGATCCTCCTTGAATCAGGCAGTTGAACTAGAGACACTCTAAGGTCCCTTTCAACTTAGACTACTCTGTTATTCACTGTTCATTGTCAGTAATCATCCTCCACCTGGAACTCAGAATAGTTCTTTCATTATGAGACAGAAGTTGAATTTTATGTGGTTTAAAACTACACATGAGTGAAATGTCCTCCTTCACATAAAGGCTGAATAAAAATAAGAGCTACCTCAGAATCACTTGAATGAACAAATGTACAGGGACACAAACATGAAATTTTCCTTTTTGAAATGAGGCCTCTTCCAAATGTTCTGCAAAATTTCAAGCATATGCCACAGAATTTGTTTCATATATATTTCTGCTATATTGATTTAAAATTCGGTGTAAGTTTTAGAAAAAACCTAATCCAAAATCCTGTTTTATTCCACTGTTCTTTATTTATTTATTTATTTATTCCATACAATTCTTGTTTCTCTAAAGGAAATAGAATTGTTCTGTAGCATAGCTGTATTTTTAATGAGAAAACATGATTAAAATCCTAAGTAAATTTAATACTTAAACTTACTCAGAAATCAACGGGAGTGAATATACTTGTCTTTCTTTTGTCATGAACCGAACTCGAGTTACAAAGAGCTGGCAGAGAAAATTTTCAGTAACACTTTCATGTTAATTCCAAATGTTAACAGAATTTTGGTTTTCTTCCAACGTGAAATGGGGTTTAATTTTTGCTTTTACTTAGTTTAACAAAAAAATGTGCATAACAGCAATGGGAGTTTTGTTACAAAGTTTCATGATTGAAATATTTAATTGAGAAATAAAAGCTTCAAAGTGCTTTCCTACCAAATAAAATTTTCAGCAAAATATTTGTGTAGTAAAGCAGTAGTTTCAGGTGTGAGCAGCAGTGAAAGTAGGCTGCTGACTCCAAGACATGTTATGGTCATTGCCTACCAAAAAGCCAGTATAAAACTGGAACTCAGACTGGGCCAAAGGCAAGAATTTCATGACAGCTTCTGCAACTTTCTCTGACATTTCATTTTAAATAAACAAACTTACAAAAAGTTTGGTTTTTTCCATGCTTGTTTTTCTCTGGCAGTCATTTGGGATTAATTACATTCAAGTCAAACATGCTTGAGTCATGTGGTCATCTTTCCTTAGCACCTGATAAGTGCCGTGAGTGGTACCCACACACAGTGAGCACTGCAGTGCTCTGCAGAGACAGGTACATGTTCTGAAAGCAGGTGCTGTGAAGGCAGTGAAAGTTTGCTGAATATGGCTTAGTCTGCTTTTTTCTTTAACAAGGTTCTTTGAGTCAACATTTTCCTTGTATGGCTGCAGAGCCACCTTCAGTGAGCACTAAGTTGCAGAAGACTGTTAACATGATTCATGCCTTAAGAGTAACAAGTCTTTAGAGCTACAATCCCACTACTAGAACAGTAACTATAGTAGTACTACAGTTGTTTTTCCAAAGGGAGTGTTTGTAGGCGCAAATGGTTTTGACATGTACTGTAGCGTATGCATTTCTAGATTTCAGCACTATTACTTACTTACATGAATAAATACAAAAGAATTAAGGAAGTACAATCCTTATACCTGAAAAAAATAATGTGATATCTTCAGATATGTTCTGAGGTACCCCAGAATATTTTCTCATTATGTTTGTGGGCGTAATGCTTCCAAATGCATTGCTGAAATAGCAATTACTAAGATACAGTTTTAGAGAGGAGTTGAATTTCCTAGTTCAAAGTGAATTTGGGATGTGTGCTACGAGCAAATCCTATGGAAAAGAACCCCTACACATTATTTTTTAATCCATAGCATGTATTGTGTCGGTGCATTTTGAATTGATTTTGTGTTGGCCACGTAACACCAAGACCAAAACAAGTGGCTGGTGAGTTGTTTTAACTATTGCCTTTTCCCTTTCCATGTGCAGTGAATGAAATATTCCACAATGTTATGAAAAAGATGTATATCATGCTATAACCTTAGAGCCCTAAAAATTGCTGTGTGTTGTTGGAGGGGACAAATGAAATAAAGCAGATGTGGTTCTGTAAGAAGCATTTTAGGGCTGCAGAGAATTTCGCCGTACTTTTGCTTCATGCAATCCTAAGTGACTTAAGGAAAACCATCAATGAAACCAGCCAAACAAAATGTATTCACTGGGGAGGAGAAGGAAAGAAATGTGTGTCTGAGTTCTACAGAAAGTGAAGAATAAGAAGGTAAAGAGAAACAAGCAAGACTGCGAAGTGAAGGCAGGAATTTACCACCTGCCTGTTGAAATTCAATTCTTGAACTGAAAAATGGAAAACATTCTGAAAATATTAATAAAAATTCTTCTTCAAGTCACTGTATGATTTGAGTTACAACTGATTATTAAAGAAATGAATCAAAATAATATTTCTAAAGTTTCTATGTACACCTCATGAATATTCGAATGAAAGTAGAGTATGGCAGTTGTTTGTAGCAAGACTTGCACTTGTTTGCTGCATTAAATTTGTTGATAATACTGCAAACCTGAATGATTGAAACTGTAATTAAAATATAATCAAATATATTTTGCCATAGGACAGTAGTATTACAGTAATATTTAAATGTAAAAAGAAAATTCCAGGTTTTATTATAGATATGTGAAGGTAGTACATTGATGAATATAAAAGAAACAAGCTTCATAAGTATGCTATTTATTTTTTAAGTGTTGCATTAAGGGGAATGTTAAAGAAAAAATGTCTCCGTTTCAAGAGCATTAGCTTTTAATTTGGAACAAACCAATATATGCCAGGATTCTGTTGGAAATGCTCCTTTACAAATTTATATATACTGTTAGTTTTTATGACTTTTTTAATTCTGGAAAGAATTTTAGCTGTCTGTAAATGATAATAGATTGAAATTTACTGAACTTATCAGAATAATGTTGTTAAATGTGATGGTATTATTTATGTGAGGTCTCCAAGAATGATTTAAAGACTTAAAAGGAGGACTATCTCCATAAATTTAACAGAGCCAAAGAATAACATTAATTTTTTTCTTCTGCTTCTTCCTGCCTGATGGTTTTCTTGCCTTTTTAATGTCGTTTCTAAGCTATTTTTATTACGCTTTCTTCTTGTCAGGAGATAAAGCAGAGGAAGGGAGAAGAGAGAACCCAAAATTTAAGTGTCTTTAAGGACAAGTTTTAAAAAATGAGGTAGATGTCTCTTGAGCCTCTAGATCTTAGTTATTGAAATATCTTAATCAAACAGGCTTTAAAGGTGTTATTGCTAAAGGGAACTGCATCTATTTAGAACTTGTTCAATGTGCATTTTTAGTGTATTATGCTTGGCATTGAGTGCAACATTGATTCTCTACCTTGCAGAGTTGTCATTTTTATTGTGTACTTGCCAGGTTTTTATTTCCCTGGAAAATTATGGATTTGTAGTCTCTGAATGCCTTCCTAACAGTTTTTACTTATTGCTAGTAGCTATTTCTAGAATCTGGTAGCATAGCTAGTGTGCAGGACTGCTCTTATATGACACATTGAGGTGGAAAACTGCTCGATAATAGGTTAGAAAGTTCTCTACTCTTAACTATCATATATTTCTCTTTTAATCTCTTTTGTTACCAAATACTCTCTGGTTAGTTGTTAAACTATGTTGTATGGAAATATATTGACTGAATGAAACATAATAAAATTAATAAGCTGTTTATATTTGTAATCTTGGGTGAAAAATAAACTGCAAATAACGTAAATTGTATGATTGCATTTATTTCGAGGGAGAGACAATGTAATTTAACTCGTCATGATCCTCTGTATTCCCATCCATCTCCCAGTCATGGTCTTTTTAACCATTTATGCAGTATGAAGTGAGTGTTTCTATAGTAGAGGAGTAGTTTGAGGTTGTTTATTGCTGGCCCAGATGGGAGAAATGTGCAGCACTTTTTTCATCTTTGAAAACTTGTCCTTGACATAAATTGACATATGACACAAATAACTTGTTGGAGAATGCAGAGAAGGAAAATGAAATTTCAAAGCTCCTCTTATTAACCTTCTCAACTTTCAGACAAGAATGGAAAAAATAAAAAGAACAACTTGTGTATTTCGCAAGCCTATATGCATTTGAAAACTTGTGTAGATAGAAATTCCGTTACAATACTGACTTTTCTTTCTTCCCAGTTGACCATGACAAAGGTTGTTTGGGGGTTTTTTCTGGATCTCCAGTATACTTTTACACTGACAGATATCCTTTCTAAATTCTTTGAATAACACTGAAAACCCCCCAAGATTCTAAATAATCAGAGTGTTTTAGTATATTGGCTTGTGCTACTAAATCTATTAGTGTAAGTTCAGAAAAAATTCAGAATGCATCCCTTAGGAGAATAAAATTAAATATTAGTTAAATAGCCTCAAATTTTGTAAATTGGAAATAGTCCATGTGTTCACTTGCATAGAGCAACTTTAAACTTCTTATTCAGAGGTTTATTAGCCTGTTTTTAAGAATTACTCTTTTAAAAATAGCATGATCAGAGCAATTTTTCTAGCATTTGCAATGATTTCTGTTCATATCTGATATAGTAATGGATGGAATTTCTTTATATCTATTTTAATGCATATTTGGAAAAAAGAGCACTGCTTCTTTACCAGTGGCAGATTTGTTAAAATTCCTCCTGTAAACAGATTTTCCAGCTTTCCCTTGTGATTCATTTTCTCTGAAATGTTTTCAGTTTCTGAACTGTTATTTTATCTTTTTAATGCCAGAATGGAAATTTTCCAGGATTGAAAGCTTCTTTTTCTCTCTCCCCTCACTGTTCCTCCTCTCCAATATACATGTTCTTTCATTTCTTGTTATCTGGCGGGTTTTGTATGGTAATTCTTCTGTTCTCAAACATACTTTTATAAATCAGTGCTGAAATGCCTTTCAGTTAAAAAATTAATTATCAGGTTGAAAAAGAGGTAGACTTCTGATAATAATTTTCAGAGTTCTTTTTGGCCTGTAAAACCTGTGGCTGTGAGAGAAGGGCATTTGGGAGTCTGGAACGTGATGTGCAAGCCATTATTCTGTAGATTTTAGGTCACTTCCTCCAATAGATCTTCGCATGTCCCATGTTAGCAGCTACCTTCAATTTGAGTTTTCTGTTTAACAGACTAAAAACTTTTATGTGGCTCAGTGGATATTTTTTTACTCTGTATCAATGGAAAGCTCCTGTATCACTATTACTCTCCCAGAGTAAAATACTATATTTTAAAATACTATCTTTAAGGTTTTTTAGGAATTAGTCATAATTTCCCTCTTTGGATACTTCTGGTCAAAAGGATTACTATTTCAACTTCAAGGAATGGGCTGGTACTTTACTTCATGTGTAAGAAATAGCTGACACAAAATTACATAAATAAAATAAAATTTTGCAGTAATGACATAAATGGACTGACAATGACATTAAAGCATTAAACAATCAGTGATGCTCAAATACTTCCCTGACATACTGGCTAACTTTAATTATTGACTGAATTTTAATAAGGAAGCATGTGCTATTGATCTATGTGGAGAGAAAGCCTGAGAACTCATGGGTGTAAAGGAACTAAGGATGATGATCTAATGGTACTTGTTTACTTTGTCTGAAGACATTTATAATCCTTCTTATACAGAGATTCTGTATTCCAGTATTGTGTTGTTTTCTGAGATTTAAATATACATGTCCTTACATTCTTTTGTTTTGATTACCATTGCAGTGGTTTTCTATTGTTTCTGGGAAAAGATAATAACAAATTAATTTTTTCTTTGGAGATGAGCTTGAACAGGTTTAAACTTTCCAAGTCCATCATGTTGACCTTAAGCCTGAATGACATGTGAACTCTGACTATTGGGAAAACTGGTGGTCAAAATGGAATTCATTTGGAGTTTCATCAGTTGTTAAATCCACTGAAATTGCTGTAATTCCCATTAAATTTTTTAACAGCTATGTTGTTCAAAAATTAATCTATTAATTAATATTTACAGACAGTAGAATATGCTATTAAGCACCTCAGTGTCAATACTACTGTTTCCATACATTTGCATGCTCTGTTCTACTTTCTTGAACTGGTTTAAATTCACATGTACATGAGTTAATTCAGGAGCCTCAGGTCATTGTTCCTTACGAATTCTCTGATGATGATATTAGATTGCATTGTGAACTTTTAAGTCACTTACAGGCCCATTCTGCCTTTGTCACAGCTGTCTCTGAGCTCTGCCACGGTTCTTTTGAAACCATCTAGGTTTAACCTACTATTTTCATCCCCAGTTGTACTGAGTATCTTGTGTGATTATCAGAGATAGCCATATCACAGAGTTTGCCTCTGATCACGTCTTCCTCTCTACAGTTGTCAGTAATCTGATCACCTGCCAAATCGAGTCCATAATTTCTGTGCTAACTGTCATAGATGGATGTTTCTCAGCTTGCAATACCTTTTAAGTCTGACAAATGCAATACCAAGATTTGTGTAGTTCTTAATAATAAAATGATGAAACCTTGCCAAGCCTGTGACTCCACAAGCACATTCCATGACCGCAGTTGGCATATTTATCAGAAACTGAACATCCACTGAAAATACCACGGTGAAAACTGGGCGGTTGTATTAACTTTTCTGTGCTTCTTGTTGGAGAGAAAAACTTTTCTATGTTCTTGATTATTCTACTGATTTCTCCAAAACAAAACCAAAGGAAAACTCAGTCCTGCTCATTGTAAGTGGGCTGTTACAGCACATTTTGCCAAGTTTTCACTGCAGTTGACTTTTCAGCATCTCCAAGTCTTGTCTCCAGTTCATTTCCATAATGGGAAATACAATTTTAAGCTTTGTACAGTATGGGAAAGCTTTTTGTCTCTGGAGATCCAAAGATTTTAAATGCCTTGAAAATGTTCAGGAGCAGCATGAATCAACTTGATGTAGCTTTGTCTGGCTGACATCAGTTTTCATCTTCGCTCTTTGGCCAACATAAACAGTTTTGTTTGAAGGTGCTAAGAAGGTAAATGCCTATGTTATATTGGAGAGGTGATTTATCCTGTTCCTCACTTGGTTTCTTGAAATACAATCTCTCTGCAAGAGATGACAATGGATGCTAGGAAAGTGTTGGATATTCTTGGGGTAAAAAACATTCGACATTTTCTCATTTTGCTACAGGACTCTTTTTTTCAAGACTGTCAGCTGGCAGAAATTTCAGAAAAGTCCAACACAACAGAGTTCTACCCAGATTTTTAAATACTGGATTAGCCATTTTTATTAGCATTTATCCAAAAAGCACCCAGATACTGTGAAATCACCTGTAGTGAAAGGAAATTGATCCATTGAAGTCCTAGTATTTGGAATTATTTCGAAACTACTTTTATATCTAATCTTGTTGGGAGTAGGAAGCATTATGGTATGTGGGATAAAGAGCTGATGAACCATACATCTGTGTTCTGAGGATGCACCACTCTTTTCAGAGTATCAGTATCCTGACAAAAATATTCTTATGTGACCAGAAGTCTACATACCTTCACATTACCTGCAGACTCAGGGAATGGAAAATCAGTAACTGTGTTTGGTTTCCTGAGTGGCTGGCTTTGTTGGGTTCCACATCCCCAATATTAATTTAGAACTAATTGTTCTGCTGGGTGCTGGAATAAGAGTGGGGCAAGCTGGTAACACGCTTCCAAAATGAGGCAGTTGAGTTAAACCTCGTCAGCTATTTTAAAATTCTCTCCACCCCTGCTGCAGTCTGTCTGTCAGCAGAGCGGCTGGTGATTCATTTCCATTCATCTTGCTTGGTTTTTTGCCATGATATAGTCATTAATTGAATACTGACTGACCCAACCAAAAAAACCCCAACTTCTAACGTGGTTACCATTAACATAAATAATCATCATGAATTGACAAAATACTGCAACTTTATACTTATTAAAACCCACCATCAAGGTGAGGGGTGTCTGTGTTCCATCTCAGCAGCACTTTAAATTTTATTTCTTTCAATGCTGTTGTTCCATCTTTCTATTTCCATTCTCTACCATAACCCTGTTGCTGCTGGTGTGATTTGACACCTCAGCAACAGAGAGATGAAAATTGACAGTAAACGCAAGCTACATATAAATGCTGTGACTGTAGCTATAACATTGAAAATTTGTTGCTTGTGTGTAGTTGCTACTAGCAAAAAAAATATTTTCTCTTTTTCCAGTCTTCTCGTAATTACTCTTAGTTTGAGACATGTAATTTTATAAAACAGCCAGTGGCTTTTGCTGTTTGTCTGCTAGTATGTTAAAGTCCTCTGAGTGTTTGATGTAAAGTCCCTTAACTCTGCTCACCAGCAGCCTTCAGGTAAGTCAGAAGCCTTTGCCAGGGTAATCCTCGCACCTCTAAGAATTTGCAGTAGCTAAATTGTGAAGTTTAAAATGAAGGGAGATTTTGCATGCACTGTAGACTGGGATGGGGTGGCAGTGTCTATAATTATTTTTTGAACTTGGTGTCTTGGTATGCACAAAACTTCAAAAATACTGGTAAACCTAATGCAGAAGTGCCTGCTGCACTGCTTTTTGTCTAGGAAGTGATGGCACAGCTCCTTGAATTGCAGGGTCATATTTCTAAGTGGCTACTGAACTGTCAGAAGCCACCGAGCCATGAAATGTGAAAGATCCTGTGGCGGGTTCATTGACCTGCACTCATATCTGCGTCTTTAATTCTAGATATTATGTTCTTCATCTTGGCACTTAGTGCTCTGCTGCTACGAACTCTAATCTCTATGCCAGGACTCCCATATATTTCCTTTCTGCAAAGAATGCTAAAGCACGTACAGTAATTATCTAAACATTTCTGGGTCATAAATCACAACTACTTTAGTAGTACAGTACTGAAAGAATCAAAATATTACATAATATTCTCTCAAAAAACCCAGGAGGTAAAATTTCAAATGTTATAAAAATATGTATGAGAACATTCATTTACATCTTATCTCTTCCATGTGATAAATAAAAAAATCGTGATTCTTTTCTAAGCAAGATCATCTAGTTTAAAACACTGATAGTTTTTTGTTTGATTTCATCTGCCGTGGCAATTGCTACTACAGTAAGGCCAAATTCTGGCCACTTAAAATGTTTCCTTTTAAAGCCAATATTTAAGCTGAAGAAAATGTTTGAAATATTTTGATTCTCCAATGCTTACTATAATAACTTGATTATTTTATACAGAGCACTGAAGGCTCTGTATTGCCTTTGGAAGCTGTTGACAAGCAGATGAGGATTTTACAGTTAATGCATAAAGTCTGAATGTTACCCTCCTGGTTGGAGGTTCTAAATAGTGCTTTTCAATTCAGCTGAAACTCATAAATGCTGTTAAATTTCTAGGTACTTGAGCTTCTAGTAGCACGTGGTGATTTTAAGTGGAACTTAATCACTATATTTATATATTGTGATTTACATAATATAAGTTAAAATGCAAATAGTGTCTTTGTAAGTGCTCTTGCACTTAGAAACTAATTCAGTTATTGTAACTTGTAGTGCTCAGCATGGAGAAATTTTGAATTTTCCAAGCCAATGTAACGAAAGGCAGCAAAAACTGATCGCCTGAAAACCCACCAAAGAAATAATGAGAGAGAAAAAGATTCTTAAAGGGTTTTTTTTTTAATATTTGTAATTTTTTTCTTAAAGGAAGGAAGAGCCTGTTTCAGTCTCTTCTTGACAGAAAAGTTTTTAAATAATTAAATGTGTTTGTGGGGAAAAATGCTTACTAATGAAAAATATAAAAATGAGGAACTACTAAATTTTAGTTTTAGTGTTTGATAATAACATGGAAAGAAAGCAAAGATCCACATATTGTATACTAGAAAATCAGTGATCTTTTTCCCATGGATTGTCTGCAAGAGTTATTGAAAGACAAGACATTAAGATCTAATCAAATAATTTTTGATAAGACATTATAGTATTATACCTTTGGCATTCTAATATACTGGATAATTTTATTTTCAAAGTATTTTCGTCTTTAAGAGCTGATAATGAGGTTCAGTTTTCAAAATAACTCATACTTGGTTTGCTTGGTGTGCAAGTGGTTAAATGTAGAAAACATTCATATGAGTAAATAATATTTTCATTGTCATAGTTTGTGACATTCTATTGAAATACTTAATAGTGATAACATCGTTAGATAAAAAGTACTTTATGCTGTTTTTTTTCTCTATTTTTTTTCCTGATATAGTCACTTAAGTATATTTAACTAAATGGAATTCATGTGCAATGCAGTTTTGCAAATATTTTAATTTTTCTGCTTCACTGAAAGCAGAATACAATTAAACTAACAGAAATAATGAAGTAATAATACAGGAACAATAGAGACAAAATATAATAAACAATAGAGTAATAAAAATTCTGTACCTTCCCCTGCTTATTTGTTTTAGTCTAGGTTTCTTGCCCTTTCTTTGCCCCATTTTCATACCTTTGAGACTTTTTCCTCAAACAATGTACTGTGCATGATTAAAAAAAGATTGTGACTCCACTTGCTGTATATGCAAATAAATTCAAAAATTTAAGCATTTTTAAACCCATTAAATTATAACTAAAATATATGGGGTTGTTTGAAATCATTTGACTTTGTTATCAAATCAAATTCAGGTACATTTTTTTGCCAGCAGTGAAGTGAATAGATTTATAAACTATTTGGTGTAACTTACGTGTCCTCACCTTCAGAAGGAGAAAAGCAAAAATGAAATGACTGATGAGACATGCATTTATCTGTGCACAGTGCAGGGCTGATGTAGATTTGTTTCTGAATAAGTGTCTAATACCTGCAAAGTTATTAGTGTATGTTGTACCCAGTCAGCATTCAAACCAGAGTAGGGAGATTAAGGAGTGTCAGACACCAACTGGCAAATTTGAAATTTCATCTGTTCGAAGTTTCAATAATAATAATTTAAAAAATTATACAGATAATTTTTGGACTTGTTTTTCATGATTCAGTGTACTTGGGATGCCTAGGCCAGCACCAGGATGCTGGCCTGTCTACAGGGTTTCAGTGTGGTGCCTTCCAGAGGTGCCAACTCCAGTTCAGCATAATATATTTATACTTGGGGAGAGGCAGAAATCAAACTAAGTTCCTCTGGGGAACGCTGTTTTGATTCAGGTTCTAGAGCTCACTTGGTCAATGCTAGTTAAAGTCAAGAGGAAAAAGCAACAAGTTGTTGATTACGCTGGCAGATGGTGTTCAGTTGTGGTTTCCTTAGCAGTTCTATTAATCCACTTTATATTTCTTACAAGGTGCTAAAATAAGCAAAACTATTTTTTTTTTTTTTTGACACTTCAGTTTTGAATAACAAAGCTGAAATACTATAAACATAGAAATACTTGCAATGAAAGATGCGACACATCAGTCTTCTGAACTGGCCATGGCTTAATCAATGACAAGTAGATGAAAACATAAATTCATGCAGTTAAAGGGCTCTGTAGTGTCCGTGAAGGGAAAAAACACAATCTGAATTCCACTCAGTATGCCATGTTAATCAAGGAAAAAACAGATTTTATTGATACCCAGCCAGAACTGGGCTTTTTTCCAATGTGGAGAAAGAAACAGGCAGGAAAAATATTTTTATTATGTACTTTAGTATTTATTCTGTAAAACAGATCTTGCTTGTAGGTGGAAAGAGTCCATCTTTAATTATAGAAAATAGAATATTTGATTCAGCAGCAGAGGTACTAGCACACATGCTCAGATGGCTAAGAGGCCATTATTGGTGTAGCATCATGACATTGCTTAAAAATCATCTATCTGATTTGTTCTTTCTGTGTTTCTGGAGTGAACACATGGTGTTCACAATTAGATTGAACGAGGAAGCAAGGAGGAGGGGAAGGATAACCCCGGAAATGTAGAGGAGACTGAATGGAAGCAATCAAAACCAGAATATGTTTGTGTGGGGTTTTTCTTAAGAGAAGTTATTGGCTTCTCCTGTAGTTTATCCATTAAGAAAAATCACTGCCCAGAATATGAAAAATTAACTTAACATGAATAGGTTGTATTAAAGAAAATGTAGATATGAACACAATTCTGAGCTAGACTACTTTCAAAACAATTCCCTTTTTTATCTAACAGCCCCAATTTAATTTTTTTTCTGAGGTTGATTTGAGCTGACTGTTAGAGAAAAATCTGGTAGAGCAATTTGTCTGACTGGGGTTAGAATTAGTAACCGCAAGAGAAGCATTACTGGCATTTATCCTGACTGTTACCTGGTCATTGCCCAATGAATGAGCTGTGAAAGCAATTAAAAAGTGATTTAAACTCACGATTCCTGTTCTTTGTGCACAGTGGCAATCTCATAACAAGCTGAGTGGTTAAGCAAAACCTGGAATGAAGAGTGGATTCTTGACTTCCTTTCAGATGGTCAGGGTTTGACTTTTTTTTCAGTAGTGTGAAGTGTCTATATTTATTGTGGTGCTTCCGGCTTTTTCCTGCTTTCTTTCTCCATATGCATATTCTTTTAGCCCATTGAATAGCTTTGAAAATACTCTTTTTGGTGATAGATCTATAATTAAAATGTGGATGTAATAGATATACATCTGCAGATGTACAGTTGTTTATGGAAAGCATATTAAATTCCAAAAAATGGGTGAAAAGACTCCCGTTTGATTAATAGTTTAGTTTATTCACATGTTTTGAAATACTGGACAATGGTAACTTCAGGCAGAATAATTTTTTTTACATGTTTTTAAATATGTTTGCACAATTTTCAGTGGGAAAAATGCTCATTTACCATTGTCTATTTGTTCAGTAGTGTATTTTAGTGGCACCTGTTATTCTTAGGATCTCCCTACTCTTAAATGTGCTGAAGATATATTCAGTAACCAATGCAGAAAAATGTAAGATCTAGTTAGGACTGAATTTGTGGGTTAATTTTGTTGAATAAGGCAAACTTTTTCCTACTAATGCTGGAAGAGGTAACTCATACAAAAATTAGAACCAGAAATGTGCCTTGGGTTTTCTGAAATTTATCTTGAAGTTATATTAAGAGTAGAATTTCAGCAAGTAGTTGTGCCTCAGGCCCAAATCATGTGAGAGATTATACTAATAGTTTGCATTATTTAAAAATTATTCTAAGTGTGTAGATGAGAGTGATGATTTCCTGTAGAGGGAATGAGGGGATGTCAACATGGAAAAGTGCAGACAGCATTTTCTGTGTGTATCTCCCAGATGAATAAATTGATAAAAAGTAATTTCTAGTAGGAAATTACCACTTTAGTTATACAAATCTTTTATGTAGGAGTTTTTAAAATGGAGAATGAATCTCTATGCAGAGCTAAATTATTCTTCTGTAATTCAAACACTATGCTAGTTTTAAATATATGCTGATAACTGCATGATAGCTTGTAGCTGCCGTCTTACATGAGGTCAAACATACTGGTTTTATGAAGGATTGGGGATGAAATAAGCCCCAGAAAAGCTGCAGTTGTCACACGACTTAACCACAGCAGCCAACATTAATGTAGAGGGAGAGAAAACAGGATTTCCCCCTTTTCAGCATATATCTATAGCCATGGTATGTCTTTAAATATTTTCTAAGCTATTCCGTCTGCCTGCCAGAGCAACTCATCAGTATTTTTTGGGTTTAAGTTAGGATATTTTTTTTACCCAAAGATTTCTATGTCTCTCCTCAGTGACCTTTCCCCAAGTACAGGGAGCACACAGCTCAAGTCACTGATATTTTTCCCACTAAAATTGAAAATGATGCTGTCTGTATACATTCTTACAGGTCAGAACTTCAGCCTTCCAGTATTTCAATCTATTCAGTATATTATCAGTCCTTGGGTTAATATGCCTATGTAAAGACACTGTAATGGAAGCATGGTTGCCTATAGAATATTTTATGTTAATAGTAATACAAATTGTAGAAACAGATGATGCGTAGTTCTGTGCAGGAAGATGAGCAAAATATCTTACTAAAAAATGCTTGCTTCAGATCATGTAGTTTTAATTATTGGTATCTGAGGCATTGAAGCCAGGGAAAAAGCAAAACAAATTCATATCTGTGAGACTTTCCTGCAGTAACCTCTTGAACTCAAAGCTAAAAACATTCTACAAAACTTTCAGATAGACCTTTTATTAATTTTTCACTGTGTGTTTGGATTATCAATGATCTCAATTTGGATGAGACAGCTGCTATTGTAACTCATTCAGCTCCTTTCAGTATGACTGCCAGGAAAGTCTTCTGCCTTAATTCTGAGACCCACCCATAATTTCCAGTGCATGTCAAATTGGATGGAAAGTTAAATTATTTTGGTCTGTTCACGGAAGAAAGTAAATTAAGTTGGTAGAGTTTGATCACATGGTCAATTGTACTACTGTGTCTTAGGGCAGTGTTTGACAAGCAGAATTCAAATTGGCTTACTAGTAATAGGAACCTGACATAAGCTTTTTATCTTGAGGCATTTGTGGATATCAGACTAGATAAAACTCAAAAAAGTAGTACAGTCAGTGTGCTTCCCAGTGATTTTGAGATTTTTTGATTCAGATTTTTACAGATGTGTACAATAGTTCTCTTTGATTATTCTGCATTGTTTGAATCTGCTCACATGAAAAAAACTTTTCAAAAACATGCTAAACTATGTTAGTGTCTATTCCATAGTAAAGTTAGGTTTTATTTGTAATGGTTACCCTTTTTATGTTAATTGAAGTAATAAGACTTTTTTTGAAAAGAAGCTTCTGAGAGTTTATGAAAATGTCATATTAGGTCAAGAAACTTCGGAGACCAGACATATTTGAAAAAGCCTCTTCATAGCTGAAAGATTTCAGTTAGTATAGGCCTTCCGTGAAATCTTCATACTCTTTGAAATTAATGGACTGAGTGTAAGGTCACAGCTCTGTTCCTTACAGAACTCTTGGAAAATTAACAGCATTCATTCACCTGGAAAACATGGTCATTTTATGTAAGTGAAACACAACATAAATTCCTAATAAAACAGCTAAGAAGGTAGAGTGAGATAAAACCAGTCCAATGTAGACCTGTGTTTAATGAGTTCATATAAATATTTTAGAATGTTATGCTAAAAAATACACACTTTTTCCTGAACAGCGTAATACCTGGGTAGTAAGTAAGCTGTATGGAAGCAAACCTCAGTATAAAATACTCTTTGTGGCCTATTTCCCCATCTGTAAACTGGAGGTCCTTTCTCTCTTATTTACCTGATTTCTTTAGACTATCTTACATTGCCTTTTACTTTTAAAACATCCTGATTTTTCTGTGACTATAGTGTAACTTGCATACTTTAAAATATTTTATTAGAAAATATGTAGTTCATAAAATTTAGTATTATTTGTGTAATAGGTAAGATTACCTATTTATCAAATCTGCAGTTTTACTAGAGAAGTTGTCACCCAACATTACTTGAAAATAATAATGCCTTGATGGGCCAGTGGTGCTGCTATGAAATCCCTTGCAAAAAATTAAAACTACAGAATTCTTCTGCAAGAATAGAAGCCTTAAAATGCCTATTCGTTAACTATTTAGCTATGAAGGAAAGTAACTAATTAGTTTCCCTTAGTGTCTGCTTTTTTTTTTTTTTTCCTTCTTATCCCTGGACATGGGCTTGATTTTGACTTGTAGATCTATTTGTTAGTGTGGTGAAACAATTAACTTTGAGTGACTGAAACCACTGATATGCAGAAAATAAAATATTTTTTCCTGGGGAAAAAAAAACAACAAAACACCTTGGTTTAGTAGGAGTTTTGTTGAGTGTTAGTGATCAAATATTGTAGCCATTTTTAATTTTTCGTTATCTGTTCTGTCAAGGATCTGTCCAGCTGATTGATGCCACAGTCACTTGTTATTTCTTTTTTTTTCTTTTCCATCTCCTTTTTTTTTAATCTCTTCCTCTCCCCAGCTCTTAAACCTTAACTCTTAGAACAGGGTACCTCTCTTGGTTTTTATTAATTCTACACATGAACCTGTTACAGTTCTTTTTGTAATTTTTAAGTTAACATCAGTTAATAGCATGCCATTTTTTCTTGCTGCCATGCAGGTTCTTCCAGTTTTCTTCCAACACTGTAAGAAAGATGTCAACTATTTTGAATAGTAATCATTTTTCTGGTTTTTTCACCTAACTTCTGAAGAAGGAAAAATGCTTTTCCAAATTGCTGACTTCAAAGTACAGTTTGACTCATACAATGAATGTAACTGTACTATGAAAAAAATTTTCATCTGAAAGATTGATTCTCACTCACAGAATTGTGATTTAACCAGGCTTCCAGCCAAACAATTATTTTAGGTTTATACATATTATATATCCATATTCTCCAAAGAGATGTCATTAAAGCCTGATAATTGTTAGGCTTTTGAAAAGAACATGCAGTTATGAATAAATGCTTTAGCGTAATTTCTGAGGAAAAAGCTCGGGGACTTATTTGCGTGGATTTCATTACTGACATTTGAACAATGAAAACTCCCTGTGCTTTACATTGTAAACAACTTTCTGTGTGACTGGAGTTTAATTTCTGGTATTGCTCCCTACTGTGAGCTAGGTAATGCAAAACTTGGAAGAAGATCATTCCCCATTGTATGTGGTGCACACTTTGCAAAGCCAGGGACATGTTGCAATGTCACAGGTGAAGAAAATATTAGACTGGGAACTGGGGGATCAAACAACAAATAAAGAAAAGTCATGCTCTTTGTTGTCAGAACAGATGGTGCTTCCACAAATTTTGGCCATAATAGGGGAGGTCCTACTGAAACAGCATGGCCTTGGCTGGTGGCCCTTGATTGTTTTCCCTGGTGGGTGTATCAGGCATCCAACATTACGCTCAGGAACAGCTGTTTTGCACAGATTGCAGCAAATTTGATGTCTGTCTCTCAGTTCCAGTCAGTTCCAGGAGAAATCCTGAAAGTGTTGTTGAGGAGTTAGGCTGCTCCAGAAGTGTCACAAGCAAAGCATGCCTTGTGGTCCGGGGCATATCATCATGAGTTAAGTGTGCTTATTAGTCGATTGTTAATCCACCTTTGGCCATTTCTGTCATTTTAAGTAGAGGTGCTGTTCTACTATATTTTTCTCAGGAGTTTGGATGTAGATCATTTAAGATTTAATGTTTGTTCTTGAGGTTAATCTCTATAGATTAATTCCTATTGAAAGGACAAAAATAGAAGAAATATAAGTGCCTCCTTCAGATAATTGTGCCAGTGCAGAGCATTCAGAATCATCACTGACTTTGCTCATTGTCCTGTTCAGTTCTTGTTTCCCATTTAATTTTGAAATGAATCTGAGAAGAGTTTTGAACATGAAAAGAGTGTGACAGGACTGTAGCAACATGAGACACATAAATGTGTTTAAGGACATTTAGTATGAGAACAACTAATTTTTACATAAAACAGATTTACATGGGAATCTTAACTTAGAGTACAGACTGGATGTGGTTTTACTTTAAGGTCTTCTTCATTAAAATTGTAGTGTTGCATCTGCATAAAAAGAGTTTTGATAAAGTACATGTTTTAGAGCAGCCATTAAATTGAACCTATTCTACAACATATATGTGAAGGAAGTTTTGGAAAAAACAAGTTAGTATATTATGTCCACTTGTATTTGCCAATACATTCTAATTTGCAGTTGATAGTTTTTTTCATACTACATTTTACAATTAGTTATCAGCTGTCCTCACTGAGTTGTCTCACTTGAGATGTGAAACACAAACAATATTCCTTCCTCACAAGGTCGCACCATCCCACACTAACACACCTATGTTAACACAAACATGTCTAACCTGCTCAGAAAGACCTCTAATGATGGTGGTTCTGCAGGATGTAGAACTGGGGAGTTCAGTTTCTTCCAACTATCTGATCACATCAGCAAATAATTCTCAAAGTATTGAAGAAAGAAAGGCCATTCAGTAAGAAATACTGTATCTGTCAATAATTTCTAAGAATGAATGACATGTATCCTGTAGTCTAAAAAAAAAAAAAAGGAAAGTGAAAACTAAAAGAACTTCCTGAAAATGAGAAATGGCTGTAATGTACTGTCACCTGCTCAGTCTCCTAGTCATTGCTAATATTTTGTGCCAGAAAGCATTTATATTGCTTATAACCCATTTTTCAGAATTCACTTATTCTGTGATTGGCTGCCTCCTTAGTTGAGAGGGATTTTGATCAACTTCCACATTAAAGAAAGTCTTCCAATTCTGGGCTTGACTTGGAATGTTTTCTAGTTCATCTCTTCCTAGGGTTCTATGCTAAGACAGTTGTATGAGATTTAATTTGCAGGGTAGCACTCTCCTAATTGTGGTTTAATCTGAATCTGATTGGGTGAACATGGTTTACAGTATTTTACTAAGAAAACTGAAGAAGTGTGTTACCTAAGCAAAATTAGAAGAGTGGGAACTGGCTTGGTGGATGCATTTCTTAATTTCATGCTTGTTTTTATTGTCGTTTTAAAGACCTGCCAGATAAAATAGTATGCAGAAGTCTAAAGAAAATCAAAAGGGCAATAATTTGGAATGCTTTCTCAGTGACATTTTTGCCTATTGAGCAAGTTCAATGCATAAATTAGTGGAAAAAATGTGTTTTCTCTCAGCCTTGAATGCAAAGTATTAAAGTCAAATAGAATACAAAGTTAAGATTTTGTAGTCTGAAGTTTCTGACTTATATAACAACAAAACAAAAAATGCAGGTTAAGTTTTATTTATAAAGGCTATTCCAGAATATGCTAAGAATATTAATTAAATTAATAATTAGACTTTCTATGTAGTTGGATTTATTTGGAGATTTGAAAATTTTATTTCACTTTTCCTTTGTGAATAAAAACAAATGCAGTACTAGTGTTTAATCTGTTTCTGGCTGCAATGGGTTATTAGCAAGTGTATCAAAATTCATCTTCATGTAGGAAATATCTCTGGGCTAGGAGCTACTTAAGAGGAAACTTAGTCCCTGGTCTTTCTGCTGCAGTTACTGTATGTGGGATTTCCCAGAGAGGAGGAGGAGGAGAAATCCGTTTCACTTCTGCAAGACTGTTCATTACTGACAGGAAAGAAGGAAGAAAAAAAGGGAGATTCTGAGGAAAACCTAAACTAAGATACTGAAGATACTTTAGTAATCAAAGGATGGATGACTTATTTACTCAGGTCAAGTTTAGAACAATTTTGTCATTGCAGTGTTGAGTTTCATTTGTGGCACGGAATACTATTATCCTAAATGGTTCTATAATTTAATGGTGGTAAAAAAGCAAAACAATTTTTGAATCACCACATTATGTTAAATTTGCAGGTGTTACAAAATTAACATAGATTGAAATGCAGCTGATTGTTTCACTGAATGTACTTTTCTTGCTTGCTTTTAAGTTAATAAATTGAGTCATTCATGGATTTTATTTCTCCCTTGGATGATGCATTTCAAACCTTGCCATTTACCTAGATAATTGTTCTGTTTTCATTTGCTGGTACATGCAGCTACCTGAAAACAGGCAGATGACACTACTGACCCAGAACCTGCTCTACTGCCGCTCTTCAACATTTTGCTTTCCAATTAGTCTATCCTAACCATCCTTGTATTTCTTAAGTTGCTGTGCACGGCTGAAGTCAAGGACTGTGCTGGTTTCAGACATTTGGAGGAAAATATCCTCTGATAGAAGGCAGGTTACAACCAACCCTCTCCCATGAGGTTTGGGAAAAAAAATTCCTCAGAAGTAATTGAAAGGGAAAAAAAAACCTATTTATTTAACAAACACACAGGAAAAGAATAATAATGCTAAATAATAAAACCTCTCCCTGTGGAGAGAAACCTGGGAAGATTTCAGTCCTTTCTGTGGCGGTGGTCTCTCTCTCTCTCTCTCTCTCTCTATCTCTCTCTCTTCTGGTGTTCTCAACAGTTCCAGAAGAGAAGACGAAGAAACTGAAGTCCCAGGGGAAAAAAAACGTTATTTAACTCTCTGTCTCTGGAGAAAACCGAGCCAAAAACTGGCTGAAAAGCAAACAGGGTGCTTCCTCTGCTCTTCTCGCCACAGCAGCAGACCTCAGAGGAGTGTGTATCTGTGTCCTTGAACAACTGCTTTGAAAAGTTCACTCAGTTTTTTCTCTCCCCCCTCTCAGGCTCAGTTTAAAGGCACAGAAAGGCACAAGATTCATTTCTGGGCATAGAGCATCGATAGGGGATACACATCATAAAGTCACCCCGAGACAAGGACAAAACGGCCCAATGTCTGATTGTAGGTTTGATTATTGACCGTACTAGGATTCTCAAGAAATTTCTGAGCTCTGATCTGTCCAGCATCCCTGATTACATTTGCAGGGATAGCCAGAGTACTTTTTGGTGTTCCATGACATCTATATATCATGAAGGAAAGAATGAGAAAGAAGAGAACTTTAAAAACTCCTGTAGTCCTTCGAAGAACTTTTCTCTGGCCTGTGCCATTGTTCTGCACAAATCCAAACATAACACCCTCGATGAAATGAAGTAAGAAAATGTGTTTAACTATAAATAATACATCACGTTGTCTAAAAGCTCCTCCAAGAGTTGTTTCTTCATCTCATGCAAATCAAACCATGTATCAAAAAAATCATCAAATAAATCTGAATTTTAAAAATTAAGTCTCAGCATAATGGAAACTAACAATCAAAACGTTTTGTAAAATACACAGACATTCATATAGTTACCTTCTTGTCTTTGGAATAAATATGATCAGAGGGAAATAAAGCTTCAAAGTCTGTTATTTCTAGGTGTTTTTTGGGCAGCTGGTACTGAAAACTTGTAAGCCAAAGCAAAATTCCTGTACGTACATAAACCAGTTTGTTCTTAGTACATGTGAGAAAATTCTGTCCTCTTTTTTCCAGAGTTTGGTAAATATCCCAGAGAAACTATCCTGAAGTTTACCTTGTCTGTTTTGAAACGTGCCATTCTTTTTAGTTGGAGATTCATCTTCCTCTGCATGTTTAGATTGCAATTAGTCTGCTTCAAGTGAGGTCAAGCTCTTGTGCAGAGAAAGGGGATGAGTCTGTACTTACCTGTCAGACTGCTGCAACCAGTTCTGCAGGTGCGTATGTGCCTACTAGATAAGTTGTAACTTCAAAATTTCATATATTATGTGTTTGTCATGGTTTGATGCTGGCCCAATGCCAGACACGCATGAGAGTTGCTCATTCACTCTCCCCTGCCATGGCTGGGCAGAGGAGAGAAAAAAAATTAAGGAAGGGTTCATGAGTTGAGATAAGGACCAGGAGAAAACAGCCCAAGGGCAAAGCAGGCTTAAGTTAAAGTTACAAAGTGAATTTATTGCTAACGGAATAGAGGAGGATAATGAGAAGTAAAATAAGCCCTTAAAACACCATTTCTTCCCCCAACCCCTCCCTCCTTCCCACTGACAGAGCAGGGAGACAGGGTGTGCGAGTTTTGGCCAGTTCATCACTGAGATTTTCTTCTGGTGCTCTGGTAGAGGAGTCCTCTCCTGTGAGGCCATGGAGTCTCTTCCTACAGGAGACAGTTCTCTGAACTTCACTGGCGTGGGTCCACTCTCACAAGCAGCAGTCCTACAGCACCTGCTGCAGCGTGAGCCCTGCCCATGGGCACACAGTCCTCCCAAAACTGCTGTGGAGTGGGTCACTCTTCCACAGGGTGCAGCCCTCCGAGGACAGGCTGCTCCAGCCTAGAAGCCGGGGCCCCCTCTCTCCACTGGGTCTTCCACTGGATCACAGCCCCCTCCAGGCACCCACCCACTCCAGTGTGGGCACCTCCCCCATGCACTGCACATGGATCTCTGCATCCCATCTGGATCCCCATGGGCTGCAGGGGCACAGCTGCTTCACCATGGTCACCACCACAGCCTGCAGAGGAACCTCAGCTCTGGTGCCTGGAGCACCTCCTCCCCCTCCTTCTCCACTGACCTTGGTGTCTCCATGTTGTTTCCCCTTACATGTTCTCACCTCCCCTTCTTCTCTGACTAGAAGAAAAACTGTGTGTACTTTTGTTTTGATTTTCTTAAATGTGTTATCACAGAGGTGTTACCAACCTCTCTCTTTCTGGCCCAGTTTTGGCCAGCAGCATGTCCATCTTCAGAGCCATCAGGGACTGGCTCTGCTAGCTATGGTGGAAGCTTCCAGCAGCTTCCCACAGAAGCCACCTCTGTGGCCTCCCCCACTACCGAAAAAACAGGCCATACTAAACCAACACAGTGTTTTGTGCACATCCAGACTAGTTCAGACTGCTTCCTTGGGAAGCACTTGGGAACACTAAGCCAACAAACAACCAAAATGTGGCCTTTTTTTTTTAGGGCACAAATGAAAGTAGATATTTTAGTACCCTACTTTTGTATAACTTCTTAGAGGTCAGAATGCTTTCCAAAAACATAAAGACAGTGGTTTCAAATCAGTCAGAGGAAATGGAAATGGTATCTTCTCCATCTCAGCAGGACTCAAATGGCTCTTTAGATACATCAAGGATAACCATGTTTGCATTGATGAGATATTTGCATGCACTGTGTGCATGTTTCAAGTCTGGTGATACAGCATGGATTTCATTCTACTACTGCTGGAAGATCTTGACTAAATGTTGATAGGTAGATCTAACAAAAACTGCATTTTCAATTAAAAAGCAGGAAAAAATCCTTACCTAATTTCTAAATCACAAAGTCATTAAGATTGGAAAAGACCTCTTAGGTCGACAAGTCCAGCCTGTGACTGATTTCCACCTTGTCAAAAGCACCAGGGCACTGAGTGCTGTGTCCAGCTCTTCTTTGAACACCTCCAGAGATGGTGACTCCACCGCCACTTGGGGAAGCCCATTCCCATACTTAAAAACCTTTCCCAAGATGAAATTATTCATGATGTCCAACCTGAACCTCCTGTGATACAGGAAGGCCATTTCCTCTTGTCCTGTTGCTTGTTACCTGGCAGAAGACACTGATCCCACCTCCTCTTAGGTAGTAGCTGTAGAGAACAATAAGGTTCCCCCTGAGCCTTTTTTTCTCCCGGCTGCATTACTTATGAAATAACAACATACCAAGTAAACTCAAATTGAGACATTTTATTTATGTATAAAAAGTAGATTTTGGGGGTTTTTTTACATGGGACAATCTAGCTGTTAAAAATAATCACTATCTACTGTAATTAAGGTAGTAAAAAATAAATGCACGGCTTTAAAATACTTGCAGTTCTGAATGGTGTTCTGAAATACATAGAGGCACAAGACACAACTTTAAAGTTTTGTGGGATTTTTTAATGGGTTTGGTTTGGTTGGGTTTCTTTAAGAGTAAAAATATCTCATATGCTGGAGGTAAAATACAATTACTAATCAGCTCAAGGCAATTTATGAAGTGTACCAAGTGTTATCCTTCATTTATGTATCATTCTCTCTCTGCCTTTTGATCTGCATGAATACAAGGATGTGCATTTTTAGATGAGCTTCCTGTTTTTTGCTTATACAGTTAATAAGCTGAAGAGATTTTTAAAGCCAGGTTAAATTTATACTTAGAATAGCAGCATGTAGAAAATGTTTTGAATAGATGTGTCTAAATACAAAATTGTATTTTACAGGAAACTGTAAGATTTTATACAATTGTACATGATTTTCACGTCTTTTATCTATTTTATCCTTTTTGTGCATGTGAAAGACAGATATTGAACTTGCCAAAAAGTAAATAAAAGACAAAAGATCTTTTATAAAAGAAAGGTCCTTCATTTAATATACTTTGCTTCTTGCAAAATCATAATGGAAATTAAACTCATACACAGGGAAACACACTGCAAGTTCGTTGTTTTTGTTTGGTGAGATTAATCACCAAGTTTACATCTTGTCCTAGGAACATTCAGTTTCTAGAAAAGGAACTGAAGACTGAGTTTTCTCAGGTGGGAGTGGTTTTTGGGTTTTTTTTTTTTTAATTTTTTTGTAAAGGTTTAGGTGAGCAAATATTAGCTTCCTTTTATGCTTTTTTGGGACAGCCATTGAAGAATGGAAGCAGTTACTATCAGGCAATACAGGTTGCTAACACAAAAGTGGATTTGGTTTTGTACAAAGGAGGAGTGTTAGACCTGGCATTACTTTATCAGAATTCAAAAAATAGGATTGTCAGCTTAACCAGGATCAGTGGCCAGCAGCTGTTTACCTGGAATGCACTTAACAGCATTTAAATTGTATTTTACCGGCAGCTGTGGAACCTTGTGTTGGATTATAAGGACAGTCATATGCTGACTTAGGACAGTCATATGCTGATTTGATGGGGATTTTTAAGTAGCCCATTAATACTCTGACTAGAATTAGAGCTATGAAGAGAAAATTAAAGCTGTAGGGCGTTCTATGAATTTTTTTGTGTATTTATCACAACATGAAATGCTTACAAAATGCAATGCCAAGAGTTGTAGCTCAGTGAAATTCTAGTTTACTTAATAAATTGTTGTAAGTATTTGATGTGCTAGATGTCTTTGATATTGGAGGAATCTACAGTGAAAATAAAACAGTCTTGTCCTTTGCCTGTGTAACTTCTAAGAGCGAAGCTCTTTCACTGTATGAGAAATGAGACAAATGCTGAAATGTGAGTGTAACCAAGAGTTTTACATTTCCTCTCAGCCTACCCTCTACCTACTCAAGCCAGGGCTAACCCTGCATGCCACTGTTTCCTCGGCATTGGGACCCAGGAGAGGACATGGATATATTGATAGAAAATTCTTATTGAAAAGGCATGTTACTTTGCCAAGTAAATCACATAAGGTGATATATATTAAAAAGGTGCTGTTATTCCAGCATTCAAGGAGTAATACTAGAATAATTTCTGCAGTTTGTAAGCATTTTGCAAGCTGTTAAGGGTTCATTGGTGTTTGGGTAAAAAAGATGGGAGTTACACAGGTTTGACTGTACATCTGGCAAAGCACAGGATCTAAAGGAAATACCAGGTTGCATTTTATCTATTTCTAAACTCTATACATGTTAGTCTGTCTTGGTTTGAAAGACAGGTGTCAGACAAGAAAGGCAGGAGCCTCCCCTGAAATGGAAAATGCAACCCCCTTCCCGTCCGAATTATTCTAAATTTGAAAATAAGGGGCTTTCAGGCAAAGATATGAGGGATAGGAATAACAGTTCTTTACTAATAAATATATATGTATAACAACACAAACAAACAACAATAGCTGTGGCAGTCACAGCAGACAGCAGCACAAACTCAGTGCCAGCCTCTCTCGGCCTCAGGCCCTTTCCCCTGGGTGCAGTTCCTCAGGGGCGGCTCCCGGTGAGCAGGGCGGGTGCGATGGTTCCCCCGCGGCTGCAGGGGGCGCTCCGGAGCGTGCTCGGGGAGCAGGCAGTAATGGCGGTGCGGGGTCCCGGAAAGGGATGGATGTATGAAAAGCCTCACAAACCCCTGGGCGTCCGGCCGGATCCTCAGGAACAGCAGGCTGGAACAGCAGGGGCGAGCGCAGATCTCGGGTGGCAGTGAGAGGTATCAAACTACGGAGCTGCGGCAGGGAAACCCGGCAGGTCTCTCAGTCGGCAGAGCGTAGGAGCTACAGAGTAGTGACAGCTCCGAGCAGCAGCAGGGGCCGAGTGGCAGTGCCCCGCTCCCAGCGGGACAGGGAGAAGAGCAGGCTTAGAAATCCCGGAGTTTGTCCGTAGAAAGCAAACAGCCGAAGAAGCAGAAGCTTGCCGTGCTGTCCGAGACGTCCACACCGAAGGCAGGCCGCTCCCAGACTGAACGCTGAGCACCCAGGCAGCCCCCCGGGTGTCCCAACCCCCAGGTGACAAAAGGGTGGCCAGTCCGACCCCGCCGCTGTGGCCAGGTCTTTTGTTTCTTTTAAGTATCCAATAGTTTGTCCCCTGGCAACTAGTCTGGGGAAAAATTCTTTTGAGAGAAAAAACAGGCTAAAATCCTAAACCCCAACATAGTCCAAAGAGTCTTTTGGCTCAATGGTTTATGCTTTAATCGTAAAGTACAAGTATAATCATAGCAAACTTCGTCAGATATTATCCTATATTGGAAGTGTTGCAAACCCTTTTGTCTTGGTCATTTCTGAGCAGATCATCAGAAAAATTGCAGTTTTCAGCACCATACCTGAACAACTTGGAGGCTTTTTTCTGGTTTTGTATTTATCTATTAATTTTTTTTTTTTTTTTGAGTTCTGAAGTCTTTGGAGTAGCCATGCATATATTGCCTTTCAAATTGTATTTTAGAAAGCTGCAATTCCCTCTAAATTAAATCAGTGGATTTTAGTGTAAGGAGGGTTGACAATTGTGGGTTAGAATCTTCATTTCACCTGGTCCAGGAAAATGAAGATTGATTTTCTTGGTGTTTATGAGGCAATGGTTAGTGCTGGGAGATACTTATTCAATTAGAGAAGCAGTTAGTCCTGAAAATCAGGTTATTTATGTTGATGTTTAGAAGCACTTGGCTCTACAGAAAGGAACGGTGTTAGCTGCTTTCTCTGCGTCTGTCCTTTCCCCATCTCCTGAACCTAGGATAAGTACTAGGTGACTACAAGTTTTTGCAGCTGTGTTAGGCAGAAGAGAGAGAAGGGCGGTGGGTTTAAGAAGTCTAAAGAGGAGTGGTGCCATACAGAAAAGACAAAAGACATCCTATAAGGGGAAGCTGGGATGACACCCACACATCCACATCCTTACCAAAATCCATGGCTTCTGTAAAACCCTGCAAGAGCCAGTGCAGTCTTGCAAAAAATAAATTCTGCCTAATTACATAAGAAAATTACGTACGTAAGAATTCTCTGAAACAAAATTAAAGCCCAAAGCCTGTTAAGAAGAAAGAGAGGGGACAGGAGAATTCAGGACCAATTACTGGCAAAATGCTTATCGGTCATAGTATTTTAAGGATACTAAAGCTCTACTCCTTGCTTTGTCAAAAAGCTATTTGAGCTCTTGGACAAGATGTTTTTCTTCTTTGCGCCTCACTCTACAAAGTAAAAGTCAAGATTCTCTTATCCCATTTCACATTTCCTTAGTCTTGTTCTAGTTATATGTTGTTCATGTGCAGCTGCCTATATAAAATATTCTGAGAGGAGGGACTTTTCCGCAATTGATGGGATGAAAATAGTAATAAAATGCCACTTGAAAATGTTAATGACTTGGTGTTCTAAACCTGTGCTTCTCTTTTGTAACATTTTATGAGAAAAGAATAACGAGAATTGAAAAAGTCGATAGGGCCCAGAGTAGTTTAGTATTGTGTATGTTTCAGGGAGTATTGCCTATTAATTATTACAGTTACATTTAGATTTATGAAGAAGGCCTTTTATAAACATCTTGATAATATGAATACTTGAATAAATTTCATTTTGTGTCTCCTGTTCCCTGGTTACTACTTTGTGCCCATACAGCCAGATGCACACTGGCACCAGGAGGCTTCTTGGACAGCTCAAGCATGGCCATGTTACAGCCAAGAGTAAAATAGGTGGAAAAATAGAGTTAAATGAGGAGTCTGCCTTTTTTTCAAGTGGTGATTATGTTCACTTTCATTTTTAAGTGCAAGAAAGCTCACATGATCATTTGAATAAGAACAGGGAGAGTTGTTTTTCCTTGATGTCTGCTTCTCTGACTGCAGAAAGAGAAATGTTTTCATCAAAACATAGAATGATTTGGTTTTGTAAAGACTATTCAGATCACCGAGGCCGACTGTGAACATAACAGTACCAGCTCCACTACAAAACCATGCTCCTAAGTGCGACGTTCATTCATTAAACATCACGTTGAAGGGAATAGTTACTCATTTAGACTAAAAACTGGGAACATAGACAAGACCTTACAGGGATGTACATGGAAGCGGCTGGTGGCTCCATTGGTTGAAGATAGTTAAGCTGCTTAATCTGTTGCATTACCAAATAATTTTATAGTAATTTGTATGTCTGTTTAGAGTCTCGTGTATTAAACAGATGCAGAAATTTATTAAATAATGGGGTGACCATATTTAAACAGCAGTTCTGAGAGAGTTATCTGTGTATTATGTGCAATGAAATGAAATGAGAACTATATTTTTAAGACACTATTATTTTAAATGTTATTTAGGAAACTCCAGCTGTCCACCAAAGAAATAATTACTTTTTCTCCTAGTTGGTCCTCACTAGGTCGCACTTGGAGTACCATATTTTTTCAGTACTGCATTTTAAAATGACAAATTGAATCTTAACTGGCAAAGAGTTCAGAAAGTGAAGCCTACCAGTGAAGAACAGTATAAAGCCATCATAAAGGAAAACAAGAGGGAGAAAGGAAATTGATGGCATAGAGAAAGGCAATGATTTCTAAATTGGATAAGATCCAGCTGTGACTTCACAGTAGAAGCAGAGAAAGCAGGCAGTTAACTGAAAGTAAGAGAGAAGATACTAACACAGAAATGTATGAAAATGTTAAGTCTCTAGATTGAACCATGCATATCCTACAGTTGCTTTTGCTAGAGGAAGATGCACTTTTGTGGCAACTACCACCAAAGATTGATAAATAGAGAGAATTTTTTAATTCATGTTTTATTAATGGCTTTATTATCAATAGGATTGTTCAAGTAATGCTGCATCATAAAGACCTTTATTTTGTGACATTATCAAATATGCTTTATTACATTCCAAATGGTTTACTGAAGTAAGAGTAAGAATTTGTGTGGTTCTTAAGATACAATTCTTCCATTGGCTATCGACTGTCACTTTCAGTTAAAGAATAGTTAAAAGGTTCACGTTTAATGCTGCAGTGTCACATTTGCAGGTACCAAAGCAGTTGTTGCTGCCAGGGAGGACTGACAATTTCTGGAAACATACTTTGCAGTCACTCATTTGTACCTCATTGATTTTTGAAGTACTGGTAGGTATGCGAAAATGTTGACATCACCTAGTGTCAGAGATAATTTATAGGTTAGTTAATACCATGCTTTTCATGTTTCCTGAAATAACAATCCATCTGGGGAGTGGCATGCTTTTCCTAGGCAATAAACTACTTAGATTTTGGAAACCTGTTAATCTGCTTAAGTGTGCATTGAAAAACACATGAATCAGGACATTTCAAGCCCAATGTGTCCTGAATGATGTTTTCATTCGTGTTATAATGCAGATTAACTCAATTAGCAGACTTTTTTTTCTTCTAAGACTCAATGTAGAGGCTGATGAACATCATTAAATAGAAGAAATACTTGATGTTCCCCTTGTGGTTGTGGTTCTGAAAGCTGAGGAGCTTCAGACTTAGACTTCAGACTTAGAAGACTACAGATTAAGCAAATAGCCTCAAGAGAAATTTCTGAGTGTTTTGGGAGTTGAATATTCACTCTGTTCTCTAGATTATGGTGTGCAAAATGGCTACAGGAGACATGTTTTTGGGAGCTCTTCTGAAAAACTTTTGTCCCTGAAAGTTGCCATTATTAAAATATTCTAGACTTTCCTGGGACATCAGTATTGGGTCTTAAATATGTCTTTGTTTAGAATAGCTACAATGTAGAAAATGTTGCAAATTTGGGCAGCAAGTCCCCTTATTGAACTTTGGGATATAAAAAGATCTGGAAAGCATGTGAAAAAACAAGTGCTTTAATGGCAAGTGATTCTAGGAAGGGGAAAAATTTCAGAACTCAAAAACAAATCTAGAAATTGCCAATCTTTCCTTTATTTCAAGATAAATATTCAATTTATTTCTATATCTCCCAGGCATTTTTATTTATCTGCCTGGCCAGAATGCTGATCAAATCTAAATGCAATTTATACATAGTTATCTCTGTACTTCTACAGCAATACTTTCTCGATAATGCTTTTCTACATGAAGTTCTCTAAAGATTGAGATATTACAGAGAGAAGATATTTAGTGAAAGAAATAGATACGATGTAAATATCAAGTTTAAGTGAAATTTTGCATAAAGTGGAAAAGTTGTTTCTATTTGTGTCTAAAAACCAATACAGTGGATTGATTCATCAGACAGTACAAGCAAAATGGAGATGTTCCAGTTGTTTGGACTAGATTACCTTTATTATGTCCCTTCCAAATCAAACTCCATGATTCCTAGTCCAGAAGAGAGTAAAATAATTGTATTATTAGTTATAAGAGTGTCCAGGTTATGTGTTACAAACATTAAGGATGGAATTAAGTACAATATGTATACAAATAATTTTTTTCTGCTTCAGAGAGGAAAGCTGTAAGTGAAATAAAACAAGTTAAATAGAAACCAAAGGTATATAAATAGAGATAAAATCACCTATACTCTCATTGGCGTTAGGTTTGCCAAGAAGGGAGGGGGAAAAAATTAAAGGAGGAAAAGAAATAATTAATATATTGCTTTCCTTAATGGAATTCCACATGCTCTACTTGATCTCATGGATATTTAAATCTGTACCAAGGTAGGTATTTGAGGTATATAAATGTCTAATAAGTTCCTGTTAAGTTACTACTCTTAAAATTGTTACTCCTCAAGTTGCTTACCCTGAATTGATGTATTCAATCTAAATAGTGAAAGAATATTTATAAGTTGCATAATATGTGATAAAAGCAGGATGTATTTTGAGCTAAGATTATTCATAGGAAATCCTGTCAGAAGATCAGGGAAATGTTCATAAAGGCAAATCAGGATGCACATGTAAATAACAGATTTGGACAAAGAGTCTGATGGAAGGCTTTGGTAAGGAGGACAACCGTACATGCAGTAATAAAATAAAATTACTCACTTTTAACAATAGCTTGTAGCAAACATCTTTTAAGGAAATGTTTGGGAGAAATTCATCACTGAGCCTGTCAGGGGTGCAGTGACTGTGGGCAGTAGATTTAACTTTCAGGGATCTTGTAAACATAATGTTGCAGGCAGGAGTCTGATGCTTTCTCTGGGTTTGTGTGAGACCAGTACCTCCTCCAGTGGCCATGAAACTGTCAAGAACATTACTGAAAGCAGAAGGGACTAATTTGGTGTGTGTGTGTCTTTTCACGCCTGCTGCACAAAATTGCTTTATGAAACTTTCCTGGAGTGGGGTGTATATGAGTGTATATATCTGTTTAACTGCTCAATAAGCTAAAAAACTTCAAGCAAGTGCTAACAGCAGGGTAAACTCTTCTTGAAGAGTTCTTCTTTTCTCTGCTTGATTGTTCTTGAATTTTCTGATTGTTTTTTTCCTATTATAAGGTTGAGGATGGAGCAGAAGTACGCAAAAAAATCTAATATACTTCTGTGAGAATTTCTTCTCTATACACCTAGTCCACCTGTATGATTTATTGCTTTTTGAAGATCTATGTTTTTGAAACAATACTTCTTTCATAATGTATAACCTACAGAAAAGAGTAGAGACATAGACTGACCGACTGTGTTTGGGTGAACTAGTGATGTATGAAAGTACTATTTGCTGAATATTACCTTGGGAAAGGTAATTCTGTGATGTTTTGATGCAAAGATAAGATAAGTGTATGAATTTGAGACCATGAATTCGGGATCCAAGACTACCAAGAATTCTTTAACCCAAGATGCATTTCTCCTTTTAACTGTTAATGTTTATGTTTTTGTTAATATACCTTTGAGGTTACTAAAGAGTTGTATGATTAATTGGAAAAAACATTTTATAAATTAATTTAATTTGACCCATCATAACTAATATTATTAATGAAAAAAAATCCAGCAAATTGCTTTGGTATGGTTTGAAGCCCAAGTTCTAGACTATACCTTGTATTCCTGCATAGAACAAGAACTAAAGACTGAAATGTGTGTTGGAACTTGGAACTAAGCTTATTGAAAATAGTATATTTTCCACTGGAAATACTCTTGTATCCTGTGTTGTTTGTTGGCTTCACTGTCCTTCTTCATGCAAGGTGCAGTTTGTGTTTTAGAGCTTTTAAATATTAACAGTTGTATTTTTTTATTTTTTAAAATGCAAATATTTTAAGAATAGTTGCAAGGATTTGGAAATGTCTTAATTGCTGGGTAACTTAAACTAAAATTTATTTTATTGAATATTTGGTACAGAAAAGTTTTTAGTCTTGTGCAGAGTTTAAGTATATGAATGCTTGCTGTGTATGTCATTATTTGTCACATTTTTGATTCTGTATTTGCAAATAAGGAAATAATCAAGGTTTTAAAGATTAAGGGGTGTTAAAGTGGGAAACATTTCCTTCAGAAATAAAGCAGTTGTCTATTCATATACACCAAAAGCAATTAACAAAGAGATTACTATAAATAATAAGTCAAATTTTTCATTTATGTACTTTTTATTTTTTACATTGTATTTAAATTAACTGGGTTGGTTTGTCTTTCAATGCATTTCAATATGGTTAATAATGTCCTAATGGTTACTGCAAATAGTCAAAATTATTTTTCTCTTCTGTAATATAGATAAACTGTTGAATGTGAGGAACTAATAATTTTCCAATTCAACATGATTTTTTTGGTTTGGTTACTAAACAGTGCATGTTCATTTGCTATTCAGAAATTCAATACAAGTTTATGTCTCTTCCTAGCACACCAGACATGATGTGATGATCAGATCATTTCTTTTTGGATTGAAACCTTTTTTTTTAATATATTGTCATAACAAAATAGCTGCTTGGTTTCATCATTATTATTATTATCATCATCACCATCATCATCATCATCATCATCATTCTATACTCTGTTTTCCTGTGTAATTCACTGCAGACATAACGTGCTGGTTTAACTTTTGGTAACATCATAGAATTAGTACACAAAATTTCCCAGATCTACTTCTTGAAGAATTGATATAGTAATTTCATCTACTTTAGTGGCCATATTAATTTTCAGAGTAGCTTTTCTGTTCTTCCTTTTTTTAAGTAAGAGGAGGATATGGACTGCTTTGGGGTTTTGGCACTAATGAATTCACCATATAATTCACAAATACCAACTGAACACTATCTTTTTAAAAGAAATGCAAGAAAGTTTATAAATGACTCTTGTTATTGACTGCTGCAACCTTACAATAGTTAAATTTTCTTTCCTTATTGTGTTGGTCAAAACACAATTGATTGAAAATGGTTTCCAATAAATGAGGTAAACTTGACTCCTGAACAATGTATCAGAATTCCTGTAATACTAAATAGTGCATCATCTTCAAATAACTTAATTTCTAATTAGTGTTTTTCCAATTTATTACAAAGTAAAATGATGCCAAATTCTTACTCAACAATATATTACTTTTTTTTTGCTTATTTTTCTTAATCACTGAATTACTCCCTGTCAAAATAGATTATGATGGTGTTTATAATGTAGTAGCTGTCTGTCAAATCATCATTTTTACCTCTGAAGGACTGTGCTTGTGGAGTTCTGTTGAAAGAAACAAGCATTTGAAATGCTTTCCAAATCTGTGACTCAGTATTCAAGGTCCACAGCTTGAAGTAATATTTTTGATTAACAATTTATTAGAGCCCACAATGCACAGTAAAAAAAAAAAAAAAAGAAAAAAAAAAAAAAAAGAAAAAAAGAAAAAACCCAAACACCCAAACTAAAAAGCCCAAACAACAACAGAACAAAAATACCAAACACAGAACAACAGGAAAAAGCACATTAGAAGGCCAAAAGTATTAAGACACTTTTGAATTTCTTATCAGCTAATTTATCAATTACCTTTACAGGTCTAAATCCAAAGAAATTGTGCCATGAAAGCTCAGGTCTCAACTGCTTTTTCTTGTGAAGTGTTTCTATACAAAGTATATTTTATTGGTTTTGATGCAGTATACAAGGACTTTGAACAGATTTAAGCATAAGTGTGATTAATTTGCTTGGATTTAGACATCTATATCACAACTCATCAGTAAAGGGAAGTGCTTTTAGAGACCCCATTGATTTATGTTCCTAAAGTACTTGTTTTTCCTAGAATGTAAGGGATTTGTCCTGATGAGTTTAGTCATTAGAAGGACAAGGCATTAAATTCTCACTCTTAGTGCCAAATAGAGTTGCTCTCATAGTGTTACATTTAAAAACCATAGAAAATTTATGTTATGAGCCTTGAATTTTGTACCAGTGACTTCTACTATCAGCCCCTTCTCTGATCTTTGTAAGGAATTTGTGTGAAATCCTGCATCTCTGAGTTTCTACAGCCCTTACTTGCCTATGTGGATTTGACAATATTGTGCTGTAAAATACCACTTTCCAGACATCTGTTTTGAAGTTAGTTTTTCAAGTAGTTACTCAGAATGTAGCAATTTAAATATGCCTCTACTAGTTCAACATAAGAATTTGATTTCACTTAATGATGCCCTACTTCTTTCCAAGAGGATGCACAATGATGGGTTGTATTTGAAACTGAATAGTGGCCATCTATACTTAGTGTGACATTTCTAATGGCTCTTCTGTGGAATGAAGAATTTTAACATCAGGAGACAGTACCTGTTAACAGAGTGATTGCCCTTTCAACAATAATACTGTTTGTCATAGCCTGTGGCCATTGGTTTTTAGTTGTGGTGAGTTAAGATGAAGGAAGTCTCACTGGGATTTAACAAATGTATGTCTTAATGGAGCTATTAGGGATGAATAGTTGCTCCCGTTATAATTGTTTAAAATAAAAGATACAACCCATTCGAATTACTGACCCCTGCCTATTATTTCCATCTGGAAAAGAATTATGTCAACTGAAGGCTTTTTTGGTTTTGTTTTTTTTAGTATTTGGTACATTTTAGGCTGCGATTTTTTACAGGACTTGAATTTCTTCTCCCTCAGAACGCCTCTTGCCAGATCTTGCTCAGTAGCAAATTTATTTCTGCAGTCCTGCAATCTGAAGTATTCTCAAGATTTGTCTCGTTGAATTCTGAAGTATCCGTTTTCAATCGCAGGTTCTTGGAGTTCTATGAAACCTGGTGAGGCAGAGAAAATAGACTTGTCACTTCTTTTTGGCCAATAATTTGTCTATGTGTAAGAAATCAATTGCTGATACCTGGCACTGCCCATCATAAGTGTCATCTCTGTATGGTTGTTCCTCTAATAAGTCTGAATGTGAAATTAGAAAACTCCAAGTACAACCTCCCTCTCTTTTATGTGATGTGATTTATTTTCTGTGTTCATAATTGGGACACTTGAAATATGCAGATGGAAAATGGGGTAACTTTTGCCATTTGTTTTCAAATTTCATTTCTGCATGATTCATTGGTCTTACAATTTAGTGGGATTTATGTTTGCTTAGTTTTTCTGACTATGCCAAGTAGGCTTTTATGAACTTGAATTCAAGTATTTGAACTGGAAATGTTTGACTTTCCTTTTAAATGTAAAGGGTTCATTTGCCCTGCTTACTAGAACTGTGGCAGCCTATCTAAATGACAACTACTTAATGATTGTTCAGTTTCACTTTCAGAGCAGAGTAACAAACATTTTTTTATATGTTTTTTGGGGGGCTGTGATTAAAAAATATTATTTGTAAAAGATCAGTTTACATATTTTCAGTGACTTAAGGTCTTGAACTCACTGGAATTTTCAGCAATGGGAAGGAAAATAAATGCTTCACAATTTTTGTCTGAATTCCATGGGGGCAGTGATATGGCAGTTTTGCAAAACCCAAATTTATTTATACACACAATGCTAAAACACATTATCAGAGCCTATTCTGGACTAGCTATTTTTAACTTAAACTAATTCCATTAGCAACATGGTGTTTCTGATGTCATACACAGTATAACCTGGGTGGAACAGAAATACCTTTCTGCTTCTAGAAATTTAATTTCACATTTAACCCAGAGACATTCATCCATCATTGTGACATTAAATGCAGATCACCTGTTTTTGAAAGCTGAAGTTGCTCTGTCTCCTGTCCTTGTAATCTTTTAGAGTGCATGTATTATTTGCATCCTACGTATGAAACTTGGAGAAAGGTTGAGGTAGGGAGGGAACAGGATGCAGCCTAGAAAATCTGAATGAGCAGGTCAGTAGCTGATAGCTTAGGAAAAAACAGTTCATCTTTATCGGCTATCTCTTCTCCTGATAGAGATACTGAGTCAATAATAGCAGAACCAGGGCTTATAGTGGCATAGCTATTTATACTTATATATGTGCACAGAAATATATATCTGTATTTCTGTACAGTGCCTGTATTCTCTACTCCCAGAATTAACTTCTTTTAAGATGTAACTTTCAAGAGGAAAAAAAGATGAGGTCTGCTAGGAACAGAATATTTTTGGACTCCAACAACAGAGCAAATTGAGGAGGTTAAATTCTCTGTATATGTTGGCCTCTCAAACCAGAAAAAAGCTATTTATTTTTGGGAGCTGCTGCAGGACTGACTTCCTGTGGCATGGAGTGTAGTTGTAAATCTCATTTGGCTGCTGTGTCAAGCCTTTTATAACCTACCAAAGAAGCTGCTGTCATGCAGTTCATGCTGATGGCCATGTCCTTGATGTCACCCAGTCAAGGTGGTCAGACTCGAGAGATCACCAGGTGCAAGGGAAACCAGAACCACCGTGGTCCATCTTCTTCCCATCTCTCCTGCGAATGACATCTTATGTTCCTTTCCCCTCCCCAAGAGGAGACAATCTCATCTATTCATGACATCATTGATATTTTTGGGCCAGGTGTTCTTCGTGATTATTCTGTGGGATTAGTGTGGTTCCATCAGATGTATCTCTTGCTTGTTCAGGGGGATTATTCTGTTGGTATCAACACCCTTCCCATCTTCCCTGCAGGATTATTTCATATTACAAAAAGTCTTTCTCGCTTTCTCTCTATACCCTTTGTTCTTACCATACAGATTTTACCACTTTTACAGGTTTTTCTGTATCCAATTTGGAGAATGTCTCAGGCCGTGCAGATTAAGACATCAGTCTAAATTAAGAAGGCCACAGAGATTGCTGATGGAGGATCCATGGAGGAAAAAATACCCAAAAAAACAAGACAAGATTAATTACTTGCCTTGACATTACTTTTTAAGTTGGAAAATGTGATCAATAATAATATACGGCTTAATTTATTAAGATGTTTACTTCGTTCAAACAAGGAAAATATTATTTCGCAAAATAAACCCATAATTCTGGATCATTTACCTATGAAGATAGCAGGCAACAAATACAGTTGTAGAATTAACCATTGGTCCCAGTATGATTGCTTCTTCCTTACATTAACAGGGATAATTCAAGACAGAGAGCAGCTGAATATATATATATATAGATATAGATATAGATATAGATATATATATATATAGTGTTGCATTTCACTTGAAGTTACCGGTGCTTGCTCACCTCAGAATACTAATATTTTGCTACTTCTGCTAGTTTTGTAATATGTCTGAGTTGATTCTCTCTAAATGGTGGATTTTAAATTGAATCAGCTCTGATTTTCTCCACTCTAGGAAAATTAATGCTTTCTTCCTACATGGTATTCTTCTTTAGTATTTACGCCATGTATTCTTTCATGTAAACTTCATTTTTTCATCATCCAAGATGATTCTAATAATCTGATTGTCCAGATGAATTCTCAGCCAAGTCCATTTTAAAGGTGTGTTCTAGGAGAGATGCACTTTAAGAAAAAAAATATTTTGCAAAATCTCATACTGCCTGAAACCCAGGATAAGATTTGCACGAAAAACTACCGAATATTCGTAGCAAGATGTTCTTGTACACTTTAAAATGATAGTGTAGCAGAGTTCCATGATAAATTACAATAAAACATGTTTTCTTTTTAAAATACTTAACTCTGTTAATTTTAAACCCGTTTCTTCTGTCTAGGCTACATTTATAATAGATAAATTCTTGTCATGTAGAATGAGGATAAAAAATGAGGATTAGGAATTAAGTTACTTAGGAATTAATTCATGAGAGTCTCAAGGAGAATAAAAATTTCCAAAGCCAATGACAGTGGGGTTTTCCTACTTATATACAACTTAATCAAGTGTGGTAGCTTAGATTAAGATTTCTCTCTAGATGGTTTCAACTTCAGTTAATTTAATGTCAACTTTGCAAAATACAATTTTGCAAGTGCAGAAAGTGCAAAAACACTCTAGGGGTGTTTTAGGTTTTCTCCTTTGGGAAAACCTTTTCCTCCTCCTCTCTAGACATGTAACTGTGTCTTTTCAAGCACTGTAGTTTGTGTTTGTGTGTGTGTGAGTTACATATGCACGTCTGAACCGATCTATTTAAATTCAGGCCAAAATATACTAAACTATGTAGGATTATTCAACTTTTTGGTGTGATGTTTTGTCACTCAATTCCACACTGTTTTAAACAGAAATTATGTGCATCTACTGAAAAAGATGAAACTCTCTTCAACAGAGGAATTAATGTAATGGAAATTAAATTGGCAGATACATAAAAGCAATCCATTGGCATATAGTGTGTTTTATTTACACTATGCATGTGTTTAAATCCAGAAGAATTGAGAAGACATTTTGAAATATTCTTCAAACAGCACTAAAGACGAGCAAATATTTGCAATTATGATCAAATTATGCAGCTATCAAATATAATTTTCTGTAATTAGTGGGTAAGCAGAAGTTGTTGACTTTGTAATTACATGACAATTCTAAAGGAAGTTCCCCTTTAATTTGTCTTAGTAAACACCTCCAATGCAGTCAAAATTGAAATGCAACACAGTTGTGCTTCATTTTGTCAGCTGTAAGGCTCCTTAAGCTACACAAGGAAAGATAGCAGGAGGCAGAATTGTCTGCCTTTGAGACAGTCATATGTTGCAAAAACTTTTACCTAAGAATTATCTGGAATTTTGTCCTACCAAAACTGAAGCAGTGGCTGACTCAAAATATCTCTGAGATAGTCAGCGCTAAGGGGAAAAGGTATTAAAGAAAGAAGAAAGGTACTAATTGCAATGTGGATCTCCAGAGGAATGTAGATAATTGTTAAAGCCTGAAGGGAAATGAGCGACGAGCAAAGCAGAAAAAATATGTTGCCCAGAAAAAGAATTGGGAATAACAGGAAATAAAAAGGAATTGCTAACAAGCTGTGGCATTTTAAAACAAAACAAACAAAAGGTAAGATAATCAAAAAAGGATGTAAACTTAAGTCTGTGTTGCTCTCAGAAAAAAAAGTCTCAGTAAGTTCTAAAATATGAAACAAGCCTACAAGGAATAGATACACTGGAAGGGTGGCTGATATTTTTTTTTTTTTTCCCAGTAAATAGAATAATGAAATAGATAATCAAAACTGTGACGTGAATGTATAAATATCTTATTCTTAAATATTTCAGAAAACACAACTAGAGGTTGCTGGGTCAGTTGGAATGGAATAATTTAACAGCAGATCCTGGGGGGAAAATCTTTTAGGTCATTGCCAAAAAAACCCTAAGCAGAATGCTAGGAATTTTACCAAGACAGATGCATTGCTTGTTGTCTCTGCTGTATTTCCATGTTTCTTCCAGTGAAACGAAAGACTCTTCTGTCAACAGACAAATGTGTTCAAGAAAGGACTGGATGTGGCACTCAGTGCCATGGTCTGGTTGACAAGGTGGTGATCAGTCAAAAGCTGGACTGGATCTTGGGGGTCTTTTCCAACCCTAATGATTCTGTGATTCACCGAAATGGAGAATACTGCCATTTTGTTTTGTTGTCCAACAGGCAAGTGAATTGTGCACCCTTGAAAATGTTTAGAAGTAGTATAGATGACCAGTGGATAATTTTCTTGTACATAGCATAGGCGAAGTATATTGCCAGTGTTTTGTATTAATTTGATTAATTTTTGCAAAAATAAGTTACAGAATTTATGCTGCTTTTGAAAATACAGTTTGTATAGCTTTCAATTTGTCAGTGATATATCATCTTGAGATTTTCTCAGATTATACATAGCCTTACCTCTCAGATATTGGTAGATGTATTACATCATGTCATTTTGGCCAGAAATACTGTCTCTGTTTTCTATCAGAGAAAAAGTGGAAGTTTTAAAGAATTTGTAATTTGTTGATTGAATGTAATTGGATAAGGCAATCATGCAGTTTTAATTTCAATTTTTTTACAATTTATTGTTATTGGAAGTGTATCCACTACTGCATATGTCAAATGAGAATTGTATTATCTGAAATTAATTAATCTGAAGTCCAAGGCAGTAAAAGGAGGCGAGAAGAATGTATAAATTCATACAGGGAGCTGAAATTTGACACACATGTGTGACTTCAGACTTGATTCTGCTATCATCTTTCATGCAAAGAGGCTGGAAAAGTGCTCAGATAGGTGTGCATAACTCTGAACTCTCTTTTTAGTTTCATTAATAGTGGAGAGCAATTCAACCAGATAGAAAATTTCTTTTTTCCCCTATTTGACTAGCACCAAATTTGTGTTATTAAATTAAATGTTCAAGTCCAGTTGTCCAAATTAATGTAGTAGAGTCAATGTCAAACAAGCACACTTGTTTCAGAAACTACAAGCTGTTCTTATTTTCATTAGCTTAGGATCATGTAGGAAAGCTGGCTAAGGTTTAGAGTTCTTCCATGTCTTACTGTGCTCCGTACAACTGATAGGACAGCTGCAGTCCATAAGAAATTTTTAGAGATGGTTTTGGAAGCTTTTTGGTATAAGTAAATCCCAGAAGTGTGGTCTAAAAGTCTGAATTAATTGAAGAACTTCAGTGGAGGTTTGAATAATTCACTTGGTAGCTTCTTAAGGCATGCACATATGTAAAAAACCAAAATATTGAGAAAGGGAGAAGGATAGGGAAAGAAGACTGTGTCACAAAATAAATCACTCAGTGAGTCATGCTGGCATATTTTAGCATGATTCTTGAGATAGTTTGTCATGAGGGGTGTTTGTTTTGTGCTCCTTGAGGTTGTTAATTGTATCTTTACAAGGTGCACATGATGTTAATTTTTATCCTTAATATTATGAGGGGAAATGGATTATTAATTTGAAATAAGAAGGCTGGATTGGGTTTAGCTACAAAAAGTAACTAAAATTGAAGTTTTTTAATGCTGGTCAGGCTTCCAGAGTGATAAAACATTTTGTGTATATTGGTTCCTGGTAATCTAATTGAAACTGTAATTAAACTGTATTTTTTTTTTATTAAAAGACTTGTGGGGCAGTAACTGCCCCAAGGATTTCCTAAATAGCAGAGAAATGGAGAAACAATCAATTTTGGATATCTTCTTGCTTTTCTCCCTGCTAGTCTATATATAGCTTTTGGCAACAGAACAGGCAGTCAGATTTCTTCTTACTCTCAACTCAGCCATACAATTAAAGTGAATTCCTGCAGTGGTGAATATATGAGAGCTACTGAAGATTGCCCCCCAAGTCTCCAAGTTGTTCTCATTGTTCCAAGTTGCTGGATATGTGGTGGGGTGGCAGTTTGAATTTGTCAGAGCATTTTAAAACCAAAACGTTTTACTACGTATAAGGAAAAGCATATTTTTTTTTCTCATTATGTGTTGCACTTTATCTCTTTGATCCCTGTAGTGTCTCCTGTTACTGTCAGTCCTAAGAGCTGTAATACCATCATAAAAATAGGGCACATTTATGAACACAAATGTGTAGGAAATCCAAACTTCTGTGTAAATAAAAATACAATGCATATATATACAATATATATTTTATATGTAACACAGAAATGTGTAATATTGTAGTAATCACCACCTGCATATAGCAAAATATTAATAATAATAAAAAAGTAATACTATATTGCATCAACTTAATGAAAGTTTAAATTACATTTTCCAATTGCATGAGGAATTTAGGTGGGGATGAAGTGACAGAGAGGGAGGAGGCTTATGTTCTAACACTTTGAAAGACAATTTTGCCAAATTTTCAATTTCATTTGTCTTGAAAATGTCTTGACATTATTACTACACTTCACTTGTGCTATGCTCCTCAGCAGAAGAGTTCTTAAAGATTTACTGAAATGGCTATGTATTATTCTGTTCACTTTCTAACTGTGAGAATGAACTAGACCTAGCCTCACTGTATCTGCAGGACTTGAAAATATTCAATAGCCTGGCTGTGCAGTGCACTGCTGTCCTTCTGTCAGCATTATGCATTCCAGAGTTTTCAATTCATACCAGCAAAATGTCACTATGACTGCAGTTTTTATTCAAATTTCTCTGGGTTGTCATACCTGCAGCTTTCCACATAAATTTTCACAATTATTCACCTATGACTTTTTCTACTACTAGAATCATCCTCACAGTGAAAATATGTTTAAGTTCTTAAACTGACATCTGCTATACCTCAGTGCTTTTGTTTTGTAGAGGTCTAAATTCATTGAAACATCTCTTTTGGGACATTTTGCCTTCTTTGCTGCTGTTTTTCCCTTTGCAAAAAGTAAGTTCAAAGTAGTGGCAGAAAGGAAAAAGAGATAAGATTGGAGTAATTTAATAGAAGTCCTAGACCTTCAGTTATGTTTTATGATTGTACATGAGTAATGTAACCTGTCCCATGATTTATTTTCAGAGGGTTTTTTGATGAGTTAAGAAAATTTTTATATTATTTTTTAAATGTCTAATTATATGCAACTTTAGAGGACAATTACCTCTTAAGTGTTTTGAGGACACCCTATACATGTTTGTTATTTGTGTACAGAACATGGAGTTATTAGTGAGCTTTCAAATAAGTGTATTTTTTTGTGATTTTATTTTTTTTAAAGAATACCCAATATCCACATGATTCATATTCAAACAAATTTTCACTTACTTTGAGATCTTAATCACTGGATGAGTGCTCTTTCCTCAGTACAAACTAGTTTGTAGTGCCACAGGGCTTCTTTAAGCTATTCATGACTAGCTCAAATGACAAGACCAGAGAGAAATACTGACATGAACTATTTATTGAGGAGAGGAAGTTAATGGATTACTGCTTTTCTACATGGATCACTAGTACTTGATATTTTATAATGTCTTAAGTGAAGTTCAACTGAAACTACATTAAAAAAAGTTTTGCATTCAGAATGAAGAGTATAGATTTTTAAGTACTCCTACTTTTTAAGCTGTGTACATTGAAGCTTTGGAAGTATCAGCTTTACAAGGATGTGCAAAGACTGACTGGCAGGCATTACAATGATGATTGATAAGTGACTCTTCTATTTTAAGGAGACTGGTTGAGAAGTTGAATTTTGAAAGAAACACTGCCTTTGAAGCAAAAACTTCCCTAACTATGATCAGAGAGTGGGATTTTTGGCATTCAGTTCCAACATTTGTTCTTCCTTTTAGAAGAGCTGATGTCGACCTCAAGTAAACTTTTTGTCCTCCTGATTAACAAATTTACTTTTAAAGCCTTTGTAAGTGCTGTGTGTTTTCTTCTCAGTGTCATTACATAGATGTCATCCATGGAGCATTGGTTATGATAATACAATCACAGAAATGAAGAGATCTGCATCTGGGATCTGTTTGTCTTTAAGTAGGGGCGGCATGGTTTTTTTCATTGTGATTCAGACACTGAGATGATAAGAACTGTTGACCATGATCTTGCTTTACAGTAGAGTTATACAATAGTAGCTCTACATATAAAGATAAAGCAGTAGTGATGCCACATTAAGATAATAGTAAAAGAGGAAAAGTAAAACCTGTAGATTATTTGTTAATGTGACAGCAATTCCTACAATCACTTAAAAACATTGCTGTTAAATTTTAAGGTCAATCCTGCCCTTCCTTCCACTGTTATAAAACCTATAGTTGCAAATTGCCAGGAAATACAAGTAGCTGTTTCACGTAGCCCTAGTTGTACTCTAGTTAGTTTTCAACTTCCTCTTGAGTGAACTAGAGTACAATTGAATTTTCTGAGCTGAAAACATGACATTCAAAGTCAAAGGCAGAATCCTATGGAAAAAATTGGGAAAAGATAATGGGGAAAGATTTTTCTTCCAGTTTTATAGCAAAAGTAGTATTAATCAGGGCCACATAGTGTATGCAAGCATCAGGTGCTTAATGTTCTAGTTATGTGGTTTTGTGTTTGTTTTTATGTTAAATAAAATCCTATTGGGTCAAATCCACTGTGAGTTCATGTGCCATGGCAAGTTTCAAAATAAGTTGTTTCTGAATTCTTGCATTAAAAGACAATTTTGTGGAAACTTATCTAGTTTATCTGGGGCTATAAACCATCATAAAATTGAGCACTTTTAGTCTTAAATTTGAGATGATGAAGCTAAGCAGATGAGATGATGAAGCTAAGCAAAAGTACTTCTTACACTAATTTCTTATTTTAATCTCAATAAAAATACTTCATTTCTGAAAGTAATGTATTTTACAGGGAAGCAAAGAAATTCTGAATTTCTTTATTGATGATATTGAACATGTAAAACTGACTATAACACACGTGAGGATAGCGCTACTCAGATTAGTGAACTACATATCTGAATGGATCAGGTGAAATTTCCTGACCTTATTATTCAAAAATACAGTGAACTGGAACTGTGAATAATGTTCAAAACCAGGCAAAAATGTGATCCTGATTCTCTCTACCATTTCAGCCATGTAATGTTTGCCTTTAAAGAGCTTTGAGAGAATTTGGGAGTGTACTCAGAATAACCATGCTAAGGAAAAGTGAGATCCATTTTCTCTTTGACAAGAAAGAATGAGTCCTTTGTGGCAAAGTTTATAACTATAAATAAGCAGTGATATTTTCCAAATTTCTGACAAAACATTTTTGATGTCTCCAAATGCTGTATGTTTCTTGTAACTGAATGACTTTCTGTCAGACAAGTATGATCAATAATCTTACATTCTCATTTATTATATTTTGCTAATTCTTGTTATACATTCATACTATGTAATCTGGCGGTCTTGCAGAAAGGTAACACTATTAAGTGTTATCATTATCATTTATCATGTTTGTTTTCATGTTGTCTCCCTAGAGAAGTATGATGAGATGTTGTGTTTCTTTTTTTCCATTAATTCTAGTTCATGTGCATGCAGACACACTACACGTGTACTCTGGTGTATGTATTTTTAGGAGAATCAAGCCCAGAGATTTATACCTAGATATGGAAACTAAGGAAAACGGTTTTTAGGAAGCTCTTGTTTTCTGATCTTTATCCAAGCCCATGAAGTCTGCTTAGTGTACAGTCTCCTGGTAATCTTGCTGTCAGGACTTTCATTACTCAGAGGAGGAAAGTTGCCAACTGCCAATTTCAACTAGAGCTTTAAATCTATCTTTCAAGACTGTAAGAGTGTAAGACTTGTAAGACTGTTTTAAATCAGAGAAGTTTTATGTGTTCTTCAGGAATCACTGAAAAACAATCTTTAAAATGACAACACTAGAGGAGCATAATAGTGACAGCTTCACGTACATTTAGTGCCTTAACATGTGTGAGTTTGAGTTTGTTTTTCTAGTGAATGCACTCTGTTGGATTAATTACCTATCATGGTGGTTGGGCCAACCACCACCAAGAATTAGAAGAAAAAGTGAAACAGGTGTTCAGCACCTGTGGCAATGAGAAATTTTGTGACTTTATATCAGGCCTTTAGAAATATGGACTATCATATCTGCTCTGTTATAACCTGTGAAGAGGCAGTATGTTTGCATAAAGTTTTGTAAACCATAACCAGGACTAAAAGAAGTCACAATTTAAGTATTAGAAATATTTTAGATAAAGAATGCTAAGCAGTAATTAAATCCATGCATATGTGAGTATTATTTTGAAACATATAATGGCCTTCTAATTTAATCTGTTCAAAGTAGCAGATCATTAAATAGTTGAAACAATATTGCGAACATAATTTCTCAGTTTAAAAGAACATGGAACCTTTTCTCTAAAAACAAACAAGCAACCAAAAAACCAACTAAGCAGCCCATTTTTGTTGGTTGGTGGGCCAAGACAGTAGCCATCACAGAACTGAAGGAGTGGTGGTACCTCGGATGTTATATCCCTCTCACCATCAGAGACCTTTTCAAGGTATTCTGACTGTACCAGAGTGTGGAGGTTCTTCCATATCTTGGTCAATTCCTTTGGTTTCCATTTGAAGCTGTTCTAGCTTACATTAGTATGTAATATTTTCAGCAGTTTCCAGTAGAGTGTTTTTTTCTCCTCTTGTTCTTCATATTCTTACAGCTTATCACATTGTGCTGTTTGCTCTTGTTTACTTTTGCCGGGAAAATTAAAAATCATGTTCATGCATAACTGGTATTTGTACATGAAATAGTCTCAACACTGAGACTCAGCACTTCCAATCCCTCAGCACTCAGACTGAGAAAAATAAATGATCAGCCTGTCACTTTGAAGCTTTAAAATCATGAAATCACGTGGATTTCTTATCTGAACAGGATGTTTATGGTTGTGAATGTCACTATCACACATTATACAAGCCAGTAAAAAAACCCAAAGCCACACAACCTACGACTCAAGGAGAATATCATTATAAAAATTAAAAATAGATGAGTTTGGTATTAGTTGCCATTTAAAATGAGAAGTGAAGGCCACGGGAGCTGGCAGTAGAATTAAAATCAGTGTGAGAACAGATGTGGTATCAATGAGAGAGAGAAGGATCTAGAAGCTTGGAATGTAAATTATTCTGATATATGTACAAATATGATTTACAGTAAGAAGCTAAGAAATTGAAATACCTTTTCAGAAAACATTCCCATAGCATATCTGCTGTATAACTCCAGTGATCCAATTCCACACTTTTCCTTGAAAAGGGAAACAAAATAATTAAAACATAGTGTAAAGAACTGTAAAACTTATAGTGCCTAGAAAATATATAGAACAATTAAAATGCTTTGTAGTAACAGTACCTATGGCTTTAAATAGTTCATTAACACATTAAAGGAAAAAAAAATGGAAGAGAAATTGTGATCTAATGAGCCTAGCTATCTGACTGGAAGATCAAAATAAATCTTCTAGTTCTCAGAGTTTAAGTATAAGGGGCTTGTAATTTTGGGACAAAGGACCCAAGGATTGGTTTGTGTGACTTGTGTATGGATTTCAGACGAATTCACATTTTATTGTTTTATGCAACTGTGTTTCAAAAGTTCTTAACTTTGAAACATGAATTTTGCAATTAGTTATTCACACCTGTAAAAAATTGTGGACCAGTAGTAGGCAAGGACTTTTCCATGTAGATGTTTTCATTGCAGAAAAAAATTCTTCCATTTTTAAAATTACAAAACCAGTAGACACCACAGAGTTGAAATGAGGAGTAGGCATATACGCATCCTTTCCAAACTTTAATATAGTGATGAAAAATATGGTAATTTATGCAATCGAAAGAATTTCAACTTTTAAAGTTGGGTCATATCTCTGACTAAAATTTTGGGTTGGCTTTTTGAATGCAATGAAATATTTACTTTCTAATTTGTTTTTTATGTTCTATCATGAAGAATTTATGTCATTAGAATGTCATCATGTCACTGTATTATTGGAATAATGCCTGATCATGAGGTATCATTATAGAATTTATTTAAAGCATACTGGAGCCTATTTCAAGAAAATAAAATCTAGGTATAGTCACTGACTTGCATAATTACTTCCTTAGCTAATATTTTTCTTTCGCCTTTCTTCTCCTTTCTCCTCTGTATAAATAATTTTCTTTTTCAAGAAAGAAAGACTGAAACCTGTTACTTGCTGGCTTTTGTCAGGAAAAAAGGAGAAATGGTAAAGATTGTTGCTCTTGGAAACTACATCTGAAATTCAGTTGGATATTGAGCAATTAAGGAATTGCATAAAGCAGTTTTCTGAAAGTCCTGTTAACCTTCATTTTGCTGATTGCAGGGCTTTTTGCTAGCTCTCATATTGCGGGAATCAAGTAATAAAGCTTCAATTGATTGTAATGATGCAAGGATAGTGCCTAAGTTGGGAAACAGTAAATGTAACTGGAAACTCGCATGCTTTTAAATGATTTTTTTTTTTTTAATCCCTGCTCCGAGCTTCTTCTGGGGGTTTTTTTGATATTAATATTTTTATCTTCTGTTTGTATAAATATAAATATGTCACATCCCTTTGACTATTTTTGCTACACATATATTTCATATTTTTGATGGTAATGTGGTTTAACCCCAGAAACAGCTTCAACCCACAGAGCTGCTTATCCTACCCAGCAGAGTGAGGGAGGGAATTGGAAGGGCAAAAAGGAGAAAGCTCATGAATTGTGATAAAAAAGACTTTAATAAGTGAAGCAAAAGTTTGCTGTGCAAGCACAGTAAAGTACAACATTCATTCCCTGCTCCCGACCAAGAGGCAGGTGCTTCCCCTTCTAGGAAAGCAGGGCCTCAGCACGTGTTATGGCTACTTGGGTAGAGAGATGCCAACAACTCTCCTTCCTCTTCCTGGCCTTCAGCTTGTCATGCTGAGCATGATATTGTGGGGTATGGAATATTTCTGTGATCAGTTGAGGTCCACTGCCCCTACTGTGTCCCCTCCCAATCCTTTGTTCACCTCCAACCAGCCTGCTGGGGGACAGAGGGAGAGCCCTGAGGCTGTGTAGGCATTTCTGAGCAGCTGTCAAAGCACTAGTGAGTTATCCACAAATTCAAAGCACAGCACTGCCCAGGCTGCTATAAAGTAAAAGCAAATATTTACAATTGTGTTAATTCTATAATTTTTTGAACATTAATATGGTCATTAATATGGCCACTACAGATGTTATGTGTCACAATTGTATGGTTTCCGTGTGTTCCGGGAACCCAATTTTTAAGATGTGTATAATGTTTGCTATTTTTCAGCCTGTGGGTGTCAAGAAAGAGGTGTTCTGAGAAAGAGGTTATGAGTAGCAGTTATTAGTTGAGCTGTTTCATCCTGAATCTCTTCTGACCTTTCCTGCGTAGTCCTCAGTTTAGGTGCTTCCTTCTTGCTCACTCTGTTGATTTGTTCATAACTCCTTTCACTGGTGCTCTGATTTGAGACAAACTCTTTGATAGTTTTTTTGTGGGTTTTTTTTATCCTAACTGCTCTTGGTCTATTGTTACTTTTGGCCTTTCAAGTTTTTTGATTATTTCTATCTGGGAGCAGCTTCAGCTTTTAAAAATAATCTTTATTCCCACATTAGCTGTGCTGTTTCATTTAGTCTTTCTCAAGTCTGTCTTGCAAAGGGGAGAGAGGAGTATGACTTTGTCATTGGAAGAGTTTCACTTAATAGTCTCCATGCTACTGAAAAAATATCAATTCCTTACCCATCTTTTTAGTTTCTTTTCATCACACTTGGTTATTTTTCATTCTTTGTATTGTATTTCAGGAAATATAGAGTCTACTGTGTATTGCAGCATTTCATGCAATTTTTATACTTTGGTGACACCAGATATGAGAGGGTGAGACATTCATTTTGTTTAAGTGGGAGGGAGAAATCATTCATTTGGAAGAGGAGAGGAGAGCAAGAAAGCAGTAGAAAAAGAGATATTTGGAACAGAATTCATCTAGAAAGACACTTGTTCCATTTTTAGAAAATAAGACAGCCTTTATGGACTCTTTGTCTAATGAAACTTTCGGATAACTCATGTAGACCAAATTATTCAAGTGGATTGGTTATTCCTTCCTCATTTTAAATGCAATATGCTAACTTCTTTTAAAAATACAGCCCAAGGGAAAGTAGTAAAAAAAAAAAGTCTTTTTATGCTTTCTGCCACTTCCTGTAAAGATGCCTCACTGAGAAAAAGCTACTGCTTAACAATCTGCAGGTTCTGTATAAAAAAGCATCTAAATCTTTTTCCTCTACTCCCCATCATCTTAAAATTCTGTATTTAAAATCAAAATACTATTTCTTGAGATGTGTACAAAATTTGAAAGTTAATACAGAAAACAATTAGATTTTTTTTGCACTTTGGTTGTAAGAAAAGCTTTCCCTATCATGATGACTTAATGTTGTAGATGTTTATAGTTATTTGAAATAGCTCTGGTTTGAGCATCTGCAGCTATAGGAAGTTGGCCTGTTTGAACTTTCGGTGAAGACCCAGTGTCCTTTCTGAACCAAATTCCTGTTGACTGCCATGTTTCTTTTCCTGAGCTGTTTCAGTATAGGATCTAGAGAGCAAGACAGATTAAAAGAAGCAAAAACTGAAAGATAGTCACTCGTGATTGTTTAAATATCAACTGTGATTTTAATGAGTTGCTCCCAATGAGAAAAAGGCTAGCTAGCACTATATAATTTTTATGGAACGATTGCATTTTCTAATGCCCTTTTACTATATTGTTTTCTGAAAAAGCTCATTTTGGGGGATGAGGAGAGGAATGGTTTCAATAAATATGATGTACTAGTTAAATACAGAAATGTGATGTTTGACCCACTGTCATTTTCATAGTAAATCACCAGCCTAAATGCCATTTTCTGAATTTCAACTGTAGAAGAATCCTTAAAATAGGTATTTCTCATCTGTGATGTTTAAATATTTTGCTGTGATAATAATACTCTTCTTAAACTTCTGGTGAAAATATCTTCAAAGTGAGTTGATGAAAATTGTTTTAGAGTGCTCTAAAATGCATTCTAAATTGTGACAACATCGTGTATTGTAACCACCTTTCATTTTTTATGGAAATTGAATGACACATCATCCCTTTATTTACTGTGTAGGTAATGACATATCAAGTTCATTATTTTCATTCCAAGAGCACTTTGCATGTATAAACCTACCCTCAGGTGTTTAATCATATACACTTATTGAATGCACAGCAAAATAGAGATGTGCTTCTCTTTGTGTACATGGTTTAATTAGGAACCACTTCCAGAACAGGTGTAAAAAAGCACAGCTTCTTGGTAGGCATAGAAATGCACCAGAGGGCTGGTATGACATAAATAATCCTGTTCTTGTACTAAAAGCAAGTTTGTTTTCCCATCACACCGACAATTTGATCCTGAGAAGCTGTTAAGCTTAATAGCATTTTGGAATGCTTTGTTCAAAGTTATGTAAGACACTTGCTGTTCCTTTTTTTTTTTAATATCAGTTGATGCGTGACACAATTTACCATCATTTCTTTGCTGCAAACACAGAGAATGTAAACGGGTGAATATGTAGAGCTGGTGCTGTTTGAACTGTGGCAGACAAAGCACAGTAAGGCACAGCAACATAATCTTTTTTGCCTCCAATTTATCCTTTCATGTGGTTAATCTGTAAGCTAATTGAGCACAACTGGATTGAGCTTCTCAATTTTCCTCTTCTCTGTATACAAGAAATGAGTTATAATGAATACATTAAACAATGAGCCAAGCAGCCAGGAAACCCAAGGATGTTCTGTTACTTCTGTTACTGTAGTGAGGCTGGTTTGGTAGTTCACTTGCTGTTGTTTGTAGCCTGTTTTTTCAGCAGAATTTCCATTTAAACAGAAGGTTAAAATAATCTAATTACACTTGTAAGTTTGCTATTAGCATCTGTCACAATTTCATTTTTTTTTTAAAAAAAAAAAAAGAAAAAGTTGTTTATGAAATAGAATTTGCTGTCTGACAAAGATGCAGTGATCTGTTTATTATATTATAAAACATTTATAAGAGAACATGATCTATTGAAGGTATTGCATTTCTGAAAATTTACCCATGAACATAGATATATATTCTGTGATCTGAAAACTAATAAGAATGAGTAAAACTTATGTTATAATGAATATTTACCCAGAGCACTGAAAAGGCTGTTTTGAAATTATCCATCTTGTGCTTAAACTACTTGATTTATACTTCATCAAAAAAAGTGTTTCTGTAACTAGAAAATGTGGAATCAGCATGCAAGATATATAAAAAAAATTAACAGGGGAATTAAATACACCAACTAAATATCAGGAATTAATATTATAATCAACTGAATATGCCATGTCCATGCCAGAGAAATATTAAAATCTGACACAGGTTGAGGATTAATATCTGGGAAGTCATATATATATATATATATGAAACTTACATCATTCTTCCCTAGCTTTTTCTCCCAAATACCTTTCCCACATGGGCCAAGGAGCTGTAGACATTTTATATTATGCTTGACATATGTTCTTTATTTCTCACTTGAGAGAAAATCACTAAAATAGTGATTTCCAAACCCTAGGATATTGCTTTGAATTCTTAAACATCACTGGAATCTACATATTCCATTTACTCAAGTTCTCCCATTTTTTTCTCAGTCCAGCACTGCCAATGAGTTTGTTTTATAAATTGTTTCCTATGTGAAGAATGAGAGGGGGACGTTCTTGTGAGTAGAGTTGGGGTGACAGCTCTTGATCTACATGGGTAATCTATGAAGCAGTGATCAGAGAGCCAGGAGTTAGTGAAAACAGGTTAAGCCAGCTCATGTTTCTGGTGATTGGCAGGGATAAGACTCTGCCTGTTTACAGGCTCGATGCCTATTTCAGTTCGCATCCTTGTTTCAGGGGAAAATCAGGTTAGCTGTAATAACTTTCTGCTAATTGTAGGTCACTGGTATTGTGTGTGTGTGTGCAGTGGTACATCTTCATTTTCTGAGGGAGCATTGCTCATGGTCTATGTGTATGAGAACTCATTTAACAGTTTATGAGAATCACAGTTGTTCATGTTGTGAAAACATATCTGACATAGCCCTGAAAGATGCCACATTAGTCACAGGAGCAGCACTGTATTAGTACAGTGTAGCCAGCAACTTAGACCACAGCAGTAGCAATGGTCTTTTATTCTGGTTACCTTTCTTTCACTTTTGTATGGTAAAGGCATGAAAGTGAGAGGGAAAAGTTGCTTCAAAGTGAAAATGTGATCAGTGAAACATTGTAATGCAATGTTCAAAACAGGGAAGTGACAGAGTGAATTAATGGTAAACAAAATAGCTGTAGAACGAAATGCACATAAAAAGATAACAGCCAGGAAGAAGTGACAGATAGAACACTTGGAATAATGCTCAGAATTACATTCAGATATAAGCAAGAAATAAAAGCAAAATTTTAAAAAGCAATCATTACAGAATAATTGAGTTGAGAACATTTACTTGCTGAAGAATAATGAGCAACTTTATGTTCTTTAGTCCCTATTGCCGTATTTTAAAACCAACACACACTCTATTTGGGCTGAAGTTCACCAGTGGACCTAAGTCTAGAAAATATTCCTGTTTTACCAGGGATCTGAAGCCCTGCAATATATAGCTCCCTGACTTCTGTAGCTCAAGAGTAACTTCTTCAGTGTAAGTGGCACATGTTGCCGTTACAGGGAGATTTTCAGTTTGTGCCTATATTGCCCACAGAATATGTATCTTTTAATTAAAGGTCAAAAAAAAAAAAAATCACAGTATGTGCTGTTTGTACAAAATTGTCTAAGAGAAATAGCTGTGTAATTGTGGTTATTATTCCTGTGTGTAGTACACTGTTCCCTGTATGTTCCCTAATTCATTTGAGTGGAAAAAACCCCCAATTGTTGAACAGACAAAACAAATATTTATTCCAGCGTGAGTGCAGAAATTCAGAAAAAAGGGCTACAATTTCACTAATTAAACTGTTAAAAGAACTATGAAGGCTTCTCAGTTTACTTAGCAGTTTTAGTTTTTGTTCTTCCAAAATAGTAGCGTATTTTGTTCTTGTGAAGCTAGGATGCCATCAATAACAATTAGTTACTGAGAAATAAGGCTCAAAATCTGAAGTTACATAATAATATAATTAATTTGTGTGACAGAAACTACTGTTCATCAGTGATGTCATTCCTCTGAGGCTGTTCATAAAGAGCATACCTAAGTCAAGTTCCAGAGTAATGGTTCTGGCAGCATTCCAAATAGAAGTAATGACTAGGATTGCAGTGATTCCAGAATTTACCTGTGGATGCAGTGGCTAAGTTTCCTACATTGCTGTTTTTGGGGGGGAAAGAAAAAAAATTCCTAAAGGTATCAGAAGTCATTATTCTGAAAGCAAGATTTTATTTTTTACACAAAGCAAAATGTTTTTACCAGTGTGGGAGACAGTTCTGGATGTTGTTGAATGCTGGGGAAACTGATGAAATTTTAAAGGAGAAGGCAAATATTCTAAATACCTGTGTTTGTAGGCATATATTAAAATACATGTAAACACACATCTAAACGCCTGTGTACACTTAATACCTGTGTGCAAGCCCTCTTTATAGTGTAGCCAATGGATTGAAACAACTTTCATTGAGTTCATGCTGTCAATAAAGGACATCAGGTTTTAATACTTTTTTTCATTTATGTCAGATTCAGTGAAGGTTCTGCACAGATTGTGTACTGTAGTATATTGAAGAGACTGAAAAAACAGAGTTATTGCCAAATCTGACTTTGTCATAAAATCAGTTCTTTGGAAAAGGGACTTGTTCCTAACCTGGTCTGGATTGCATCCATTGCTTGAAATGTTTATAGCTCCACAGCCCCTGTAATTCTCAACAGTTATGTATTAACACACAAAGCATTTGACTACACAAGGAAAACCTGGCCATGAGAGAAGTGATAAATGTGCAAGTCTTAAATTTTATTTTTTTATATTGAAATTTAGCTTTATTATATTTGTGATGAATTCCTGGTTTCTTTCTCTATAGAGGTGCTGAGTTGGTTTTTTGTAACAAGAGAAGATGGGAGAGGCTGCTTTAGCATGTTCCTGGCATGAATAAAAGAAGAGTGGCATTGCAGGAGTCAACCATTGCTCTTGGAGCTGTTGCTCCTTCACATATCAAAGGCCTGATACTTCTGTGCTGAAAACCCTGATAAGACTAGTGGTAGTCCTGAAAAGTAAAGTTTGATAAGTTCATGAGCAAGCAACAAACAAGGCTTTCCAATTTCTCCACTTTTGTTACTCAGTTGTATCTCTTGGGAGTTTGCAATAAACTCAAATGTCTCAAAGTACTGCAGCAAAAAAGTAGAGAGGTACTTGTCCATGAAGTTAATTTGTTTCTCAGTGGGTGATGTGGGACTAATGTGCACAGTGTCAGGCTGATGAAATAATCTTCTGTACTTAATTAATCCAAAATCCTGAATACTCCTTCAGACACTTACAGTCTGCCAGTAAGGCACTTACTCATAACAAATTCTACTTATGGTATCAGCTTTCAAAACTAAGAAATTAAATAGAAGTATCTTGGGTTAGGAAGGGGGAAATACACTGCAGTTCTGTACATGTGGTATAGACCTAAATGTAAAATGAGGAAAGGGATTGTGGAAGTCTTATTACCACACTTGAATGAGTCCTTCACAACATAGAACTTCAAAACACATAAAACACGTGGGAGGAGGATCCCAAGGACAAATAGTGAATGTCATAGTAACAGTTATTTGCTGATTCAGTCAGTTGTCTTAGGAACTCTTAGGATCTCTACCCTGTTTTAATGGGTTGAGTTTATCATCAGAAAAACACTAATACTGCATTATTTTACTGTTGTTAGCTATCAACTGCACAACTTCATAGGTCTGTGTACTAGTGAATTCACTAAGACAAGTTAAAATACTGGAAAGACTTAAAAATGTCCTTCTTAATATCCAGTACTAATAGATTTTTATTAGAATATGCATATACAAACTACTAATATAAAAACATACGTATTTTTTTATCAGCATCAGTGCGGCCAGCAGGACCAGGGCAGTGATCATCCCCCTGTACTTGGCACTGGTGAGGCCACACGTCAAATTCTGTATCCAGTCCTCGGCCCCCTCACTGTGAACAAATTGTCTTTTGTGCCATGCCTGAGAAATTTTGAAAGATGTTGTGAATTTCCCATTTTTTATGAGCAAAAAATGACATAATGTAGAGGAAAATTGATATTTCTCACCATGTCCTGGGAATATAATGACTATCTGTGGGAACAGACAGATTGTTTCCTTCGTGATTTGTTATCATGCCAAAACCATTTTGGGATAGCCTTTTTTTGAAAACATTTAGCGTACAAGGTTCACATAAGTATCTGTGTATGGGTATGTTTTATCTGAGTCTTCATTTCTTACTTAGAAACGTAGAGTACCACTGTACATTATCTGGAGGAAAACAATGAGAAGCAGAATTAATGTAAGTGGCTTTCTGGATTGCCCCAGAATACATGGGATACATGGTCCTGAAATACATAGTTCTAGGGGAGTTCTTGACATGGTTATATTTTGTAGGCAAAAGAAATCCCTGATTATTTTGTGAACTGTTGCAATTCAGATCTATGAGGAGAAACTGGGGGACAGTTAGGAGAAGCTGCTGTTATAGAAATTTATTTGTATTGCTCCAGCAATACTGGTTACAAAAAGAAAACGTAATGAAAAGGCTACAAAAGAGGACTATTAAAACATGGACTGAATATTCAGTGATGCTGACAGGAAAGCTATAGCTCAATTTTGAGAGTGAAAAGGGACATCAGTGGCAGCAGGAGCTTTGGCTGTTACACCAACCGGAGAAAGGTGGGGAAGAACCTGCAGTTGAACAGCAGTCTAAACATAGTTCAGTAGTGGGGGAAGAGGTGGATGCTGACATGAGGAAAATAAATGGTTGGAATAAATGGGTGTAAGGAAAATGTAGTTGGGATTTAGGCCTGAGTAGAAGGAGGGAAATTCAGATAAACTTCAAAGGAAACAGAATACAGCACTCCACAGGTACCTGTACAGAATTTTTGATGGCTAAATCAAATGGCTGATGATTGTTTCTCATTTTCTTTCTCCCATGTCTGTAATGGGAGAGAAGAGAGAATTTCTAATCAAGAGAGAATCCTGTCAGGTATTAGAAACTGCTATCTTCACAGTAATTTATTTTTTTAATCTGAACCAAAATGCAGTATCAAAGCAAGGATACTGACTAGTACACAGAAGTCTTGAAGGACTTAAGCAATGATGCCTTGGAAGTTTCTTAGATTTTCTTTTTTTTCATTAGTGTACTGGAATTTTTTGTGTAACGGTAATTTCTGGAAATTATTTGCAGAATTTTATGTCTTCAGAATCAAAATGGATTAAATATTGCTACAGTATTTACTAAGATATTAAGGACAAAGGCAGGATTAATGGTATGTGTTTGGCAATAATCTGGCAAATGAATCTTTGTTAATAATATAGAGCCTGTTTATTGATTTTCACTTAAAAGGAAAAAAAAATGCAGGCTGAATAAATGCCAGAAGCAGCCTTTGTCTCATTTCTGTAGGGAGATACAGTTGATTCACTAGCTGAAAGTGCAGTAAATTTAAGAGCATCTTGCATATAGAGAACATATTGAAAAGCAGTTGATATAACTTGCCTGTTAAATCAGAGAAACTCAATAAACAATCCTTAGAAGTATTCCTCGATATAATTTTAGCTTCTATAGACACAGTTTATAGGGGCATTCATCAATCATTTTAACATTTAATATTGCATAATAAAAGTGTGTTTTCATTTTACTCTAGGAAATGAAATTATAAATATTTAATTAACAAGTAAAATCTAATATTTTCTATTTTGCTTTCATCGTGGATTCAAGAATATGATCTAAATTAAATCTATAAAAAGTATAAATGGTTGCAGTGAGCAGCAGTAATATGAAATTAGAAAGATTAACTTGTTTAATGTGTTTGCTTATCTTTAGCATTTAGATTTAGCTGTTCTTTGTTTCAGAGTTGTTTATTTGCACTTTCAGATTTGTAAGTAAATGTCACCTAAGGCTGTACTCTGCTGCAGATAACCCAAAATATGCACGTGTGGCTAATTGGTTTCTTATCCTGCCCTTTCTTTTCCTAAATCTCTGGAGCTGTGCCTTGTTGTCATTATGAGACAGGTATTGCAGAGCACAGTTTGGGATTTCAAGCATGTTAGAACTTGGGTTCTGCTTCCAAAGTTGAGTCAATGTCACATAAGGAAGAGCCCCTTTAGGGGTTTTGTATTTGTACTGCAAAGTGCAGTAACAATTAAGGAGTCAGTTGGAATGAGGGCAATGCCGACAGCAAGCATCTGACTCCATTCAGTTTTCTGGAGGCATCCATGCTTCCTCAGAAAGGTCAATGAAGATTTTAGCATGGTCTTTCCCAAGGTAATAAAATATAATGTCAGCAAATCTCAACCTTCTGATAGCAGTTTCTTTCTTCCTCTCTCCCATTCACAAGCCAATCTTTTAAAGAACAGCTCACTAAAAACAGGCTCTAAAAACTTTGTCACCTGGTACAATATTCCATTATTTGCCTTTGTCCAGAAGTATAATTATGTACACTTCTGAAATGCACACATCTGAACATGAATTCATACATATTTCAGAGACCTAGATTAAAAAAAAATTAGTCACATAGGCATTCATGCTGTGCATATACATACCTCTTTCCCATTGAAACATACATTTATTTTTGTTCCTTGTCCCTCACATTTGGAGCCTGAGCCTGTTAAAGTATCTGCCAGGATTTCAGTTTTCCTGAACTACTTGTGTGAGAGAAATTTAAAATTTCAGCTATTTTTAATATCAGGCTATGGGACATGCTGTTAAAATAAATGACCTCTTCAGAGTAATTAGCAGCCAGTTTTCCGGAAGTGGATTTTGAAGCTGAAGAGATTAATTCCTTTGCAACTCTTTGCCCAGGGAGTTCAGTACTTAGACAGGGTTCTGTACCTTTCCTTCCAAGTTTTATCATAATAGACAGTGTGACAGGTTTCAAATAATACAAGCACCCCTATCAAAAGAGCCAGGAGACCAACAGGGAAATAAAAGAGATGGCTCAGTAATACAACCATGTTATAGGAGCACTAGAAGTTTGATAAGCTGGATTTCTCCATCTGGCTCCTTCCACTGACACAAAAAAAAGATTTTCTGAGATAGATTTCTAACCTGGATTTCCTCAGTGCTCTGCCCCATGGCCTGAGTGCTAGATTGCTTTAATCACTTTCTATCTTCCCCTGTGAGACAGGTCCTGAATAGTGGTTTCATTAAAATAGAAATTGTGGGGATTTCTCGTGTCTTAACAGGGCCTTCTGTTCCTGTAACTCTACCTCACCATGAGAGACATCTTCTACCTTTCTAGTTCCCTTCATGGACCAAAAGAAATTTAATTTATCTTTTGGTTTGGTTAAAGAGCCATCACTGGCCCTATTGAGATATCCCTGGTTTTGTAATAAAAGATTGCCTTCAAATTTTTGAACTAGCAGTCACAGCACTTGTACCAGTGAAAGAGCTGCAACTCTGTGCAGGACAGAATCTGAACCTGGTATCTCTGGTATTCTGACTACTACTGATTTGCTTACAGTGACAGTCTAGTTGTGGTTAATTGTGTCAGTGAAAATGCCCTTTTTGATGACAGCTACTTCCATAAGAAGCTTGAAAAAGTCAAACTTTTTGGTTATTTTCTTGTATACCAAGTTCTTTCTGGATAAAGTGCACTGTACAAATTATTTACAGCTCTCCTAAGGTGATTTGAGAATTCTAGCTGAGCCAGGAAATTAATTTATCTGTCACCTTTTTCTAAACTTGATGCATACTGAGTTTATCCTTCCTCCTCTCAGTGTCATTTAGGGAATTGCTTTTTGAGTTGTTCCTCTCATGCCTTCTTGAAATGTTGAAAAATACTTCCAAGGCTGTTCCTTTGAAGGCTAAGAAGTTACTGTAATCTCTATGCTGCAACTCTAATGGGATAATGTTTGTTGTGAGATCTCCAAATTCATAGTGGAAGTGAGGACACTTCTCTAGAGTTCGAACTAGATGGGAGGTACCACTGAGAAATGCATTTGACAACTGTCAAGGTGCCACCAAGTGTTCCACAACCAACCTCATAAATCCCTTGTCGTCCTCGATCAATTCAGGAATGAAACTGGCACATATTCTTTCTCTCTTTTTTTTTTTTATTCTTTCATTGAAAGATTAAGAGATGACCTTCAGTGTAAATGTATGTTTGATCTATCACTGGAATTCTACAGAGATGCTTTTCCGCTTGCAGCTGGAATTCTTTAAGCTGTGCAATCATTGCCTATCCCTCTTTTGCGTTTCGTACCCCATCCTTCTCAAAGCCCTTCCAAGATACTCTTCTTGTGGAATTCTGCTGATGAGATGGACAGAGGGGTTTTTTTCGGTTCATTCTGTCCTATTTTAATGAGCTGACCATAAGTAATTAAAACAACAGAACAACTCCAGTGCTCAATGATGCACACAGCAAATGCACACATAAACTTGGTATCTCATGGGGTTTATAAATGTGCAGAGATTAATCAATACAGGAACTTTTTGTTGTCTCTCCTTATACGCTTTGGCAAGTAAGACCCCGAGCAAGCCATCTGACTATTCCTCCTTCACTGCTTTTTTAATTGTGATCTAGATTCACCTGTAGGTAATTAGGATCCAGAAATACAAGAGAGTTTCTAAGATATCACTGAAGTTTATCACTTGGAAGTCAAAGTACAGAGGGTTTCCAGTTTGAAGGAGAGGAGTATAACCCCCTTCCAACTTCTAAGTGAGCAACGGGTGTTTCATATGAAGCTTTCTGTCAAGAGCTATGTACATTTTTTTTTAGCATTCTTCTAAAAAGGACACACTCTAAACACTATTTTGAGCATCCCTTCACAACTTTCTCAATTTCCAGTGTTACTAAAGAATTCTGCAGTGAATGTTTTAGTAGGGACACAGAAGTTATCTTCTAATTTGAAATTATCTGATATATAGGGCTTGCTTTTATCCACTGACTGGCACATTGGGCTTACTTAGTATTGTACTTCTCTGGGTTTTTTTGGGGGGCTTTTTGTTGGTTTGGTTTTGAGGGTTTTTTTGCTTTTTTTGGTTGAAAAAATATTTTGAACAAACTGCATTGCATGTATTCCTACAAAAGTCCAAAATGATAATCGGTTTTCAGAATCTGATTAGGCTTTTTCATTTTCTAATACTAGTTCTGGCTTGCAAATCTAAACAGCATTAGCAGTTTCAGTTCTTTGAACCTCCAGTCTCCAAACCTGATTTAGTCTGCATAAATACAAATTAAATATCTTCATTTATGTTGTAAAGAAAAAATGAATTGGCTTAATGAGATGAGTCTTCTGACTTACGCTACTTTTTCTAAAGTGTTGGTGCTCTAGTAAAATATCATAATCAGGGAAGCGCATGTAAATATTGTATTTTCTCCAAGCATGTAGTTTATGGAGAAAATAAGGGGTTTCTCTCTTGATATGATAAATATATAATGGAAATTGAATGGAAAATGAATACTTTTGAGTTCAGTCACAGCCTTTTTATGCAAATGACCAAGGTCGGTTAAACATCTGGGTTTTTTTCAGGAACTTAGTTAAGATACTATTTCTGCTTAGTCCTTATTTAGATTTTACTAGTTCTTGCTTAACATGTGACTAATGCAAATCAGTGTAATTAAAAATGTACACCTGACACTAGTTCAAGTGATACTATGTGAAGTCAGAAAATTAGCTGTTTTATTTTATTATTGACTTTTTCAGAAGATTAAATATGAAATAAAATAATACAGTCATTTTAATAAATTATCTTTTAATAAAATTAGGATTCAAGGAAATTAATTTACTCTTTGCTATATTTTACCACAATAATCTGTAATAACTTGTTTGTTTGATATCAAAGACCACATCTTTCCCTCACGTGATACCTCTAATTAAACTAGCTTGGACTAACTTATGTTTATGCATTTTTGTTTTCATTATGCTTAGTTCAAACAAATAATTTCAAGATGGGTTTATAATTGAACACTAGTTGTATTTATATCCTGGATCAATTAATTTTCCATTTTTTCAAGGGATTCTTTGTGTGGAACAGATTCTTCAAGCTGATTTGATAATACTGAAGAGATTTTCCATTTGAATTACCTCTGTAGGGTAGGGAAGGGTGTGGAAGATGCATTTTCTACTCACAGGAACAACACGTGATGTATGTTAGCCAGGTTAACACTGAGTTGTTCATGCAGAACTCAAACTCTTTGTAGGGGTTGGTAGCCAGTCTCAGGAGGAGCAGCTTATGGGTGTTAAATGGTAACTCCGTGTCCTCTGATTTAGGCAAGGAATGTTTTTTTCTACCTCTCTCTCATAAGCTTTATTTTTTCTTGACAAATATTTTCCAGGGACAGTTTCACATACAAATCCATTCATATATTTGACACAGAAACATCATCAGGGTTTTGTATGTCCTTGTAGTCCTTTCTCTTAGTCTCCCTCCCCTTAGTTTCGTAACTCAGATTGATTGTTTTAGCATCTGCAACCAACAATAAGCCATTTCTGAAACTATTTTCCATTAAGACTCCCTTGAATCAGTTTTCTGTTAAGTCAGCAGTGAAGTTAAAGCTTAACTCGGTCATTGCTATAAGTCACATTATTAATGGAAAATATAACTGTTTAAAAGAGTGTGTGTGTGTGTGTGTGTATATATATATATATACACACACACACACACGTATGGCCAGGTAATTAATGTCAACAATTAATACATAATGTATCCAAATTGTGGAAAGAAACATTTAGCTCTCTTGTATTTCCTTAGGCAATGAGCCGGAAAGAAAAAAATCGTGGTTTATCATAATGGATTAGGTTAGCTAAGTAAAACTAGAGATCATTTGTTAATCTGTTAGTTCGGTTGGCAAAATAAATATTCATTAAAAATAGACTATGCTCAAAAATCTATGAGAATCTTCTTTATACTTAAGAAAACAAGTTTTGTTTTATGTTATGGTATTTCAAGTTTTAATTTTTATGTATCATATTAGAAAAGATCTCCTGGGTTTCTGGCTTTATATATGACAAGAATCTTTTTCCTTAGAGGGGAATGAATGGGGGGTTTTAATATTCCAAGTATTGGCCTCTGTTGCTTAAGCTGCTGAACCTTACCCTTTTTGTAAACCATATGGCAGAGATGTGAAGAATTCAGTACTGAGGTACATATAAAGGTATAACTTAGTATGTAGCAGAAATATTCTAGATTTTGCTGGTCCCTACCCATGAACATGTGCCAAAAGCTAAGAATTAGGCCAAAGTAATTTTAGTAAAGAAGACTGTATTAATGAAATGGTGAGGAAGGTAGCCAGACAACATGTAATGTGTGAGAAATTAAAATGCCAAAGCCAGACATGGATATGGGCACGTGTGAATATAAAAACTATCATTTAGTTACTAATATATTCAGTAGTGAATGGAACTTCATTTTCTAATGCAACCAAGGATTTTGCATATTTCATCAAAATATACAGAAACAACACTTCCAAATGTTGGATATTCAGTACTTCCATAAATTCAAACCTTCCTGGTTATCTCAGAAATATATATCAAATACATGTCTATTATCAATGTATACTGTCAAATCAAATACACACATACACATTATATATATATATATATATATATAATGAAATATAGACATTGCAAATATAGATCAAGTATCTTGACATAATGGTTCTAAGGAGGTGTTAGCCTATTTATGTTAGGTTCCTTTTGCAACTAATTTAAAAAAAAAAAAAAAACAACCCAAAAAACAAAATGGAAAGGGCACTTAGACGTTGTGAATCAGCTGGTACATTTTAGATACCTGTTTTGGATACAATGCATTGTCTCCAAAAGTGTTTATTCCCTCTGCAGACAATATGTCATCTGGGATACTGTCTAAAATAAGTAATTTAAATGTGGTGGATGATACCCACAGTGTTTCTAGAGCACTACAGTAATGTATACAGTAGATAATTGTGATCTTCAGGTTTTGTTTGGGTTAACTAATAGTGTGAATTATAAAATTCAAACTAAGTTTTTTACAATTCATCTATTTTACTATCTTAGGTGATAGAGATTATGTAAACAGGAAAGAGTAAGTTAGATTTTGTCTGCAGATATTCCAAGTGTTTTTTTGGTTTTTTTTTTTTTTTCCAGAGCATGTCTCTAGTTCCACTGCATTTTTGGGAAGCTTTGGTGGCTTATCTAACCCTCAGCTCCTAGAGGTGGTTTCACTGAGTTTTCTCACAGCAGGCAATGGGGATCTGTTCCCCTCCTCTTGTCAGAGGGATGTGCTTAGAAAGAGCTGTTGTATGAAAATACATAATATTGATCTCAGGCCTAATCAGAGAGCAATAAAGTGTCTGGCCACTGGCCCCATAAAATAAAGTTCCATAAAAAAAGTAAGTCAAAATACTAATTATATCAGTGAAAGAAATATGTTCAATTTGATGCAGCATGGAAAGGTTGAACCCTTACAGAGTCATACAACAAAGCTATTGCTATTTCTATTTCATAAAGGAACAATTCATTCCCCTGTAAAGCATCTTGCCTCACCTATTTCCTTCTCAAGAATTATATAAAAGGTATGCTAGGATCAACTGATTTTAATGAAGACTTTTGTAAAATCCTTTTGCTGTATTTCTTCCCTTTAACAGATGAAAATATTCAGAGTGAAAAACAAACCAGTACATTTTTCGTAAAGTTGAAAAGGGATATCATATCATATCTGACCAAAGTAACCATAGATGTAAAGATAATTGCTATGAATTCTGCCTATAAATTTCAGCCTGAAGCTGAGAATGGCTCTTCAGTGTGTAAAGATGCTCATGTAAAAGAGAGAACACCTGGGTTCTAGTTCCTGTTCAGTATTTGTTTAGTTATTTACGCAAAGCAAATATCCTCAGGAGAGAGACTGAGAGCATTCCACCACAAATTGTCCTGTAGCTTTCAGGTAGAGATGCTATCTTTAAAAATGAGCAGTCCAAATTCAAATCTCTTGGAGTGCTGAGACTCAAAATCTTCTTGTGGGCAAAAGGGAGCATACCATATAAATGACTCTAAGAATTTATTATTAGGCCCACTGAATTTAAACTGCTTATTAGGACTAATGAATAGAAGGAAGCCCTCCAAGTTGTATGAAAAACTTTCCTGGTGTTAAATACTTTTTAATAGTTTCCTCCCTAGGTCCTAAGGCTCACAAATCCTGTACTCAGGAAGGGGAGGTGAGACTGTCTATGACAAGTCACCAGCATCTCCAGGTCTTTTCCAGGAGAAATTCTTTGCCTGGAGGGTATGGGTTCATCCTGATATTTCAAAAAGGAACATGGAGATGATGCTTTTTTTCTTCTCAGTCTTGAGTACATGTGGAATTATTTTTCTTTTCTTACCCATATCTACTATGCCACATCTGTCTTGTGCTAAGGACCCCAGACCTGAATGCAGTACTCCAGGTGGGGTTCCTGAGGGCAGAATAGAGAATAATAATTGTAACAATATTGAAGGTATTGCTGCAGCAATTATTTTGAGAAGTTTCTTTGCCACCATTATGTCTTTATATTTTAAGTGGCTGAACAAACTGTTTAAATATAACTGAACTGCATGAAATTGCGCACCTAGAAAATGAGGCTCGTGCAACTACTTTTTTCTGTTATTTTTCTTAGTAACTATAGAATTACATGGCCAATTTCAGCCAGACCTGACACTAAAACCAGAATCATAAAATAGCCTGGGTTGAAATGGACCTAACAGTTACATCTTGTTCCAACTCCCCTGCCCTTGGCAGGGACACCTTTCACTAGACCAGGATGCTCAGAGCCTCATTCAGTCTGATATTGAACACTTCCAGGTCATACGAAAAATCAGAGAGAGGCAGGTTTCTTGGAAATACGCAGCAGGATAGTTACTTTTCTAAAAAAGGGGGTTTAGTTAAGGGTTGTGAGAAAAGCATAGGGATAATATGTTAGAGGTTTAGGTACTGGGGAGTTGGTGGGTAATTTCTGTGAAAAACGAGCTATTGCCTTATGATTTGTCTCTAGCCCAGCTTTTGATTTTGATTTATCTTTCCCATGAATGAGTCCTTCACATTTATAATTTTGGATGGTATAGAAAGTCCTTTAAAAATCTCATATCTAGTTTTATCCCAGTTTTCCTTAGAGGGCTATTTATTCTAGATAAAAAATAATTCCGCAGAGTCATAGGAAGAAGAAGTGGAACTGACTGTGATGGAATATATAAGTTAGATTAAGTTCTATTAAGACTTCAATCAAAGACAAATTTCTACTCATATGGAAGCAACTTGTAATATGTAACCTGAAAAAGTTTCATCATTGATTTAATTCAGCATTATCTATCACCATCACTGAAACCATTGGTCCTGCTTTGTGGTGTCCCTTTTACTGAAATGAGGTAGGGTACACTGTTTTGGGAAGGAGAAGGGACTATACTATTGAGAGGTGTAGTTGGAAATATTTAAATGAGCAATTGCAAATAAAGGAAGCAGTTTGAAGTCAGTGCTGTAACAACAACAACAACAAATATATAGGTAGATATTTATATTATAAAGCCATATGTAGTCTACAGGATGTTATCCATATATATGTAAATTTTAAAGTTCTATATGTGTGGTTATCATCACATGATTTGTTCTAATTTTTTATTTGGTTTCTATTAAGATGTGTCTCTTAGGAACAAAACTGCAATGAATCATTGGTTGTTTTGCAATTAAAGGAATAGAACTTCATAGGTAACATATTTCCCAGTGGGTTTTCTATTTAAAATATTGTAACTTATTGTGTTTTCTAGTAACATGGAAAAAATTCTGAGAAACTAACAATATTGGGTAGTGTGAGAATGAACACATGAGGTTTATCCTTGGGGAACTCTAATTCAAAGAAGTCTAGAGCTGAGGATTTAGGTTTATTTTGTTGGGTTTTCATTAATGTTGCACCACAGTATGTGAGAAATTAAATTAATATCTTTTCACAAATCTATTCAGTGATCAGCACAGCATTATTCAATACAGATTGAGTTTGGAGACATTTTAGTGAAAGTAGAAATATGATCCTTTTTTCTGTTCAATTCTATTAAATCTGTAATTAGTTACAGGGTAATGTGTTTCTTTGTAGCAAATACAAATTTTGTTTATTCCTTGTATACTACGAAGTGACACTAAGTAGGGAAAAAAACTCACAGTTAGCAATGAGATACCATCTTTAAAAGTGTAGTTATCAACCATACCTGGGAATTTGACCTTCTAAAGTTCTCTCTGATGCTTTGTCACTTGGGAGGCCCTAATAAATTATAATGATTTGACTGAGCATTGTGCTGCAGTTAGAGAAAAGACTGATTGTAGAATTCTATAACATCAGGAGATAATGGAGGAAGGGAAAAAGAAATCATTGTACACATGGTTACAGTCAGAAAAGGAGAAGGAAGAAATGCACAGTGAAAGAATCTGGTACCATCCAAAAAATCAGACTTCCTTTCTGTACAAGTAAAATTAAATAATGTAATTAACTGTCAGAAGCCATTCATGAAGCCAGAAATCTTACACTTACATTATTACTGAGCCCCCTTCAGTTCTGTGGCTCACATGCATGAACACACAGATGCAGGGATGGCTTCAGTAATATTAAGCCAACAGCAAAGAGTTGGGAAGGGTCCTTCCTTAGAGTTCCACAAAAAGCAGATTATTGCTACAACCTGTGAAGGGTTCTAGAGGCAAATGACCCTGAGCATGTGACAGCTCAGGCTTAAGTACAGGGGAGTGGCTAACACCAAGAGCCAACCAGGGAATCAGAACTGGGGTACATCACCCCCACCGAACAGGCATCCTGGGAGAGGCTTCCTTCCTTCATCATAACCAATAGAACTTTGGCACCTGAGACTGTCTTACCAAAAACACTCTCTGTCTCTTACAACACAGGTTAATCGGCCACCACATTAGATGATACTGGAGATGCTGTAACCATGTCCTGGGCTCTAAATGAGTGTGGCCAATGTTTCCAGGGAGGGGATTCTGCCCCTCTGCCCCGCTCTGCTGAGACCCCACCTGCAGTGCTGCATCCAGCTCTGGGGTCCCAGCACAGGAAGGACAGGGACCTGCTGGAGCCAGCCCAGAGGAGGACAACAAGGTGATCAGAGGGATGGAGCAGCTCTGCTGTGAGGAAAGGCTGAGAGAATTGGGATTGTTCAGGCTGGAAAAGAGAGGGCTTTGGGGTGACCTAATTGTGGCCTTCAGGTACCTGAAGGGAGCCCATGGGAAAGATGGAGAGAGACTATTTATAAGGGCCTGAAGAGACAGAACAAGGGGGAGTGACTTCAAACTAACAGAGAGGAGGTTTAGATTGGGTATTAGGAAGAAATTCCTCCCTGTGAGGGTGGTGAGGCACTGGAACATGTTGCAGAAAAATCTGTGGTTTCCCCATCCCTGGAAGTGTCCAAGGCCAGGCTGGATGGGGCTTGGAGCAACCTGGTCTAGTGGAAGGTGTCTCTTCCCATGGGAGGGGGTTGGGCGAAGACAATCTTTGAGGTCCCTTCCAACACAGGCCATTCCATGATTCTATGATGTTACAGGGGATGTTAGAACTGAATACCTCAAATAGAGCTTTGGGTGCCAAGGGAGTGGAAGAAAAAAATCAACAAAGTAGTGCCAACCTGTGTGGTTTCCTTGAATTTTTTTTTTTTTTTTTTTTCACTGCTGCAATACTGGTTAGTCAGACTTCTGACTTGACCTGTTTTATGGGTTTTAGTCTGAAATTGAGAGTTCACTTGTGCTTACATACAGAATGTACTAATAATTTTTAAGCTAGATGTAACTTGACCCGTAAAAGATTTAATCAGAGGGATTATGGCAGCCTTAATAAATATGTATTTAGTGTCCTGAAAGGACTGATTTTTAAAAACTTATGATTGTCTGGTACATTAGATTGCTTATGCATTTGTCTGGCTAATTTCATATTAATTGCAACCCTGTTGGTTCTCAATTAGAAGGCTTTTCAAAGGAATCCTTTGAGAGAAAATTAGTTTCCTAAATCAAGATAATTAAAGATGGGAACTTGCTAGTACCCATACAATAGCATTCAAAGATCAAAGAGCTTAAGGGTTAAAAGAAAGAGCTTGAAAAGCTAGTCTGATTTCCTATGATCTCTGGCAGTGTCACTTATTTATAAGCATTTCCTTGAACTGCTAATTTTTTGAAACAGAAAGAATATTTATGCTAGAGACTTCTTTTTTTTATAATCCAGACAGGTCTCATGAGGCTGTTCTGACATTTTTCCACAAGTCAAAGAGAATACTTTAACTGTATTAACAGCAATATTTTAAGTTTTTTATAATACCTTAATAGGCAGTTGCTCCTTTCAGGTAGATTATTAGATTTCTAAGTGTTTTTTCATGATCCATAGTACGTCCAATACCTGGTGATAATATTGTCAATTCTTTGCCTATTTTTAATATTTAAGTTTTGAATTTTCAGGTCCTTTCCACAAAAGTCGCATAAAAGTCTGACAACATTTATCTCTTCTCAAGTAAATTGCTTCAGTGAAGATATTTGAGACACAAGCTAAAACGTTTTCTATTGGGCTGCTCTTTTTAACCAAAATGAAACTGAAAATGTAGTTATTGAGAAGCTTGAAATTGTCTTGATTCTACATCTTCTTCAAGGCCTATCATGTCCATGGTTCATGTAAGTTCTAGCACAACTTCTGGATCCTTTGATGAAAGGTATTGGGAACATCGAAAACTGTATTTTAATAATTGCAAGTAACATCCTCACAAGTGGGACCAAGTCAGCCATTTCTCAAAACACAGAGATGATTGGCTTTTCTCTGATAGGCAGTTATCTGTGTGCAATTCAATATCTAAACTGGTAGGAGTATTACCACATAATATAATTGATGCTGTTAAAACCCAGGAGGAATCACTTAATCATAGGACCAGAATCAGGATGATGGTTCCAGAACATATATTGAGGCCAGGTTGGATGGGGCTCTGAGCAACCTGGTCTAGTGGGAGGTGTCCCTGCCCATGGCAGGGGAGTTGGAACAAGGTGATCTTTATGGCACCTTCCAGCACAGGACATTCTGTGATTCTGTGATATTATAGCTGCTCTTTAACCATTTCTCAGTTCTCAGCTGTTCTAGTGGTGCCTTAGCTGCATGGATCAAAGGCAGATCAGTAGATCAGCAGAAATCTTGCTTAAGATGTAGGGAAGAATTCTTCGAAATTTTACTTAGTATTGACAAGTAAACAAAATTCATGTTGAGTACTTTCAGTGAAATATCTGTTGAAGGTTCAGTTAAACAGTGGCAAAATGTTGCAACCAATTGCATTTATGTTTCGTGATTTCCATTTACCAGGTAGCTGTTCTGTTTTCCTAAATGTGTTATCATAGTTAATTGCTGATTTTAAAGATGGTAGTAATGCTTGAATAGCTAAAAAAGTTGATGAAGTAATTTATTAGGCATCCACATTGCTTCCCAAAGTCAAGTAAGGTCTATCTTGCAGTAGATCTAACGGATTTTTAGAACTTCTCTGTATCCTGTGTTTTAAACATACTGAATCTCTAAATAAACATTCAAATGTCATTTGGTATAAAAAAAATATATGTTTCATAGCCAAACACACACAGTTACCTTGAATATAATTTTTAGAAATCTAGAATCTCATTTTCCAGAAGAGCATGAGGAATAATGAATACCACTTCCTTAGTTAGATTAAAGTAATTTTAAACTAACTGCCAAATAATTTAATGTTTAGGCTTTGAATATTACAGGAATGGATACTTAAAGTAGGACTTGTGTTTTCCTACATGAAGTTTCAGTGTCAGATCATACTCTTAAATCTGGTGTTTCATTTTTGATTCCATAGGTCTTGAAAGACCATAACATATATGGAAGAAAAACTTCATATGTAAAATAAAACTTTTCTTTGCTGTAATGGATTGCTTCGTGTGTAAGAAATGTTTGTGACATTTATCCAAAGATCAAAACCTTTATCATGTGGTTTGCACTTGAACTGCTTAGTTTTATGACAACAGGGAAACAATATAATTAGAAATTCAATCTTCTTGTTTGCATTTTAAATATTTATTGTGTAATTGCCAAGGAGGGTTCTCATTAATGTTAAAATACTTATTTGTATCAGCTAAAGATGTGGCCTCTTATTCATGATAGTGTTATAGGAAAAGTATCCTTCAAATGCCCTCCCCGTTCTTCTTGGGTGGGACTGTGCTGCCTGAGGTCAGTCAGTGAGGGTTCTCTGATGAGTAGGATTCCATCTGTTGTTTTAATTACATGATATTAGGATTGCAGGCTTAATTTCTTTTGGTGATCTTTCTCATACAGACACTACATCTATTTATGGTACTTTACAAACATTAACTTTCTGTTACAGGAAGAGGAAAAAGACTGTCAACGTTAAATAAAAACACTTTTTTTCCTTAGCTATGAAATGCCTGTACCAACAGCTGTGGCTTAACATAAGCTTTTTTTTGTGTATTCGGATGTGATAGACTCTTCCTACTCTGTCAGAGATAATTCCAATTTGATTAGATTGTTAAATCATTTTTTTCTTGTTTCTGTTTCTCCTGAGAGGTTTTCTTTGAGCTATTGTCTCTTCAGATTATTAACTGGATTATTTGTGCCGATTCCTTCCTTAAATTACTAAAACCAAGTAATTTAATTTCTTTTCCTGTCCCCTAATGGTCATGATATTTCCTCTTAGAACCAAAAGATTATAGAATCTTGATTTGAGAGCATCTTTGCAGCTCATCTCTTCCAGTCTCCTCTTTACAGTAAGACTGTCACAAACATTCCACTGGATCATGGCCTTGAGTTGTCCAACAACATACATACTGAGAAGAGCTTGGCTCTGACATCTTTTTAACTCTGTTTAAATAAATTGTCATCAGTTAATAGCTTGATACTTTGCCGTCTATTTCCCAGAATAAACAAGCCATTTTCTGCCATAATTTTTTCATGAGACATTTTCTCTAAGATCCTAGCCATTTGCTGGACGCTTCCACATTCCACCTCTTGAATTAGGGGCCCAAACTTTGACACAGTACTACAGTTATGCCCTCTTCAGTATTGGCTAGAAGGCTGGAAAAGAATTCATTCAAAGTACCTGCCTAGATGTCATCACAAATAATTATTTTGCTTTTAAAATAATTTAAAGTAAATTTAAAAATTATATTTTTATGTAATTTAATATTTTTTTCTAAATTACTTTTTTTATGCCATAAATTTACAACTAAGTTGAATCGTATTCTAGCTCATGGGCAAATACTTTCAGCAAGTTCTAAATCAATTGACATAATGAGGGAAAGTTTTTAAGTCTTTAGAATTTCATCTTTAATCATTTTAGCTTCTAATGTAAGTTTCTAAATGAACTCAAATGGAAAAGAGAAATTTTTTTGTTTGACCAAGGTACCTAATCTAATTTTGGAGGTAAGTCTTGCTGTGAGCTGGAGATTGGGTAATATAATGTGTAGAGGTCACCTCCATCCTAAATAATTCTGTGATTTTATGTCAGTTTTTCAGAGATATAAAGAAAGTATCAAATTTCATAGCTCAATTAACCCATCCCAAATTTAGCATGGGAGTTGATGTAAATGAACAGCTTTATTCTGAACAATAATAGTTACTTGTAAGATAATTGAATCATTTCTGTGAATAGATTATCCTTCCTGTAATGTAATTTAGTATACCTATCTTTTTAATGTATTGATCTATATACTAAGGCAGATAAAAAAGTTCTTGAAAAATTAAACATACTTTGTACAATGCTAAGCTGTTTGCTTAAAGTGGATTGGGAGCATTCCTAATTGTTGAAGTTGTGTGAATAAAATCAGTCTTTGCAAAGGACTGTTTATACTCATAAACACAAACACATTCTGCACACAACAGCTCTGATATCCTGAACAGTCACACTTCTGTATTTATGATGTCTAAGGCTTTTTTGAAAAGACATTTGTTCAACCAAAATTCATATTTCTTCAAGTTTTGACCATTCCGAGTAATACTTTGTGCTGAAGGAATATTTTTCTAAAATATTTTCGTTTTTATTGAATGTTGAATATCTTTCTGTCCTTGAGCATTTTTACCATTGTTTATGTAGTTTATGACTTCTTAAAATTTGTTTAAATGGTTTTCAGCAGGGAATATAACAGGAACAAACATCACTGACAATGTTATCCCATTTTTAAACTGAAAAATTAAAAATTCATGCAACAATAATTCTAGGTTTGGGCTGCTGTTAAATACTGTAGTATTTTTAAATATTCTTGATAAAAGATAAAATATATTTATACAAATAATTATATCTCAAGATGTTTTTGAATGAGCTTGTCTAAGTACTCTTTAAGTTATGCACTCTAACTTTTTAAATTGCTTTATATATAAATTCTAGAAGCAAAAAGTAAAGGAAAATAAAGGAAGTAGAGAAGGCCTGTATCAAAATGGCTAGTTCTATGCTTACCCCTCTCCTTCTAAACATTTTTTTTTAAAGAAGTAGCTGACACAGGTAATATTTCTGGTTTTAGCATCACCCTAGTTGATAATATTTTTAAGTCTTGGATTAGTAACAATGCAAAACTTTAGTACTGGATTGTGGACCCTTTCATTTCAAAATGTGGGTTCAAGTTTTTCAAGAATGTCATGGAAGGAAGACGAAACAAAAAACATGGCTTAAAGTAAACTTCACCGAGTGAAAAGATGAGTCCATAAATTCATATTCCAGCCAGTTTGGAGTGTCTCAAGAACTATCTACCTTGTATAAGGAGCATGTAGACAAAGTGACTATTTCCAAAAGAAAGTCTGGAAGTTCTTAAATCTGAATTTAGACACTGCCTAGGTGTACATGTCTGGCAGCAGGAAGTCCTTGTAGCCGTTTCTCCATGCCCTGGTGACATATGTCCTCAACAGGACAGCAGATATGGGACAATTCATAGTTCTTTGATCCACTTTCCATCCATTTTCATGAGGTGTCAAACAGACATCCTTGGGTCACATTTCCACAATCTCTTTGTCAACTCCTACAAATAAAAATGTGAAGTTTTGTGCAGTTGAAGTGGATATTCTGATTTCATTATGCACTTCCAAGAACTGGAGTGAAAAACAACCTCTGACAGAGGCTGTAACCACTTTTTGAGGCACGAAACATTTTTACTAGAAAAGTCCTTTCTCTGAAACAAGTAATTTTTGCACGCATCGCCTTTTTATCTAAGATCCTAGCCTGCATGGAAGGCCAATACAGTTGTTTGTTTTGAGATTCTTTCAGTCAGGGTTACAATCCTCTCTTTTTAGCCACAGAGACATTGACTAGTCAGTGTGTTTTATTTGAGATGCCATGGCCTAAATACTGTTCTTTCTGTTGCTGACTTTAGCTTACATATTGTTCTGCTTTAGCTTATTTGTTACCTACATGTACATTTCATGGAGGCTACTGTATTTTTAGCAACAGTTGCCGTGCAATGGCTGCTGTATCTGGCTAACTTCTTGGTTTTTTTTCAATTTCACCTAATAACGTCTGAACTCTAAGGCTAATTGTAGCATTTTTCTGGTGAGAACTGAGGGAAAGGAATGCATTACACCTTTTTTGCAAAGATCTCCTGTTTTTAAAGCAATCAGGATATGTTGATTCCATAACTATGTGATCTGATTTCTTGCCCTGTCTTTATTACTGTACTGTCTTTAAGCAACTACATTTTCTTTTTTTTTCCAGAGAAGAACCTTAATGTGTACATCACATTAGAAACAAATACTGAACGTCTCCTTTGTAGAATGTGCTTGAAGCAGACATTTTTGTGAGAATAGGTTATGTATTGTTTAAGAGTGGGCAAACTGTTCGCTCCTACTAAGAGACATTTTTATGTTGTGTTAGTTCTGTCAGTTATTGTTGTATTAGTTGTGTTTGAAAGGTTAACGTATTTAGCATTCAGCAGAAACCTTGCACACAGCTTTTGGTCTGAAGTTTGAGAAACATGTTCTATGAATTTAGGTTATAAATGCCACGTAGTTAGATGAATGCTGGCTCAATCCAATACCTCTCTGCAATTTGAAGGACCACTTGGGCTGTTAGCTGATTTTGAAGGAAGAATTTTAGCAGTGATTTCACCTGGTTTTGTTTTTTTTTTTTTCTCAGTATCTTGGTTTCTGCTGCTGTTCCCCAGGCAGTGCATATGTACCTTTCAATGAGGGTGTCCATGTTCAGTTACTGTCTTGGCACATTATCAAACTTGTGCTGACTACCAAGCAATAATGAAGAAATGCTGTTTTAAAAAGTGTCTTCCTCAGCAAAACCAAAGTGGAATATAATGAGGAAATATGAGGCACTCTTTTGGCATGAGTGCTTCTTTTCAGAAACATTTCTGAGGTTTGTGGCTTTAACTTCAAGTTTGCAGGTTTTGACAAATGTGACCCTTAGGTAATTTTTTTTCTCTGTAGTGTGTCTGATTTACTGTTCTATAATGAAAGGCTGCCCAGTGGAGCAAGGAGAAACAAGTTAGATTTTTATGTTCACATAGACACACACAGACCAGCAGAGGCTGGAAGGCAGGAGAAAACTGCTCTTCCAAACCCCCGCTCAGAGCAAGGTCAGCAACAGATTGCTCAGGGCTGTGCCCAGTCAGGTTTTTAACATCTCCAAGGATGGAAAATCAACAGCCTCTCCAGGCAACTGGTTCCAGTGTTTGACCACCCACTGAGTAAAAAAGTGTTTTCCTGTGTTTAAAAAGAGATTCCTGTATTTTAGTTAGTGCATATTGCCACTCGTCTTTCGGAAGTTACATTAAAACCATTTTAAATTAGTTTTAAAAAGAAAAAAATAACTGTGTTATTTGAAAATAAACCAGTGGGAGATCACAAATCAGAATTATAATTTAATAGGAAAATTAAACTAAATGCAATAGTACAAGAACACTGACAGAATCAGGATACAACCTGACACCCTGTTAGTCAGGGTGGTGGTAAAAGTCCAGATAAAGTGGTCCTGTTGAAGCAGTGATCCTGCAGAAGAGTCTGATCTTCACCTGAAAGTCCCATAGTGTAGCTCTTGTCCCCTGGGAATCCAGTAGGTAAAAGCTCCTCCTGCTGTTCCAAACCCCAGATTATATCCAGGTAGGAATGCTTTGTTCCTCCCCCTGGGCAGAGCATCTCACAATGAGCTGATACTTAATTCTATGAGTCATGCAGTGGGGTCCTTGATAGCCCATTAAACAGAGATAGTGCCTGGAAGGAGTTATCTAGGATGAGCCATGGTAGGAGATACCAAACACTGCCTCACCTGCTTTAACAGCTTGTGAAGATGATAATAGAGTACATGCTTTTGGTTACATCTTACACTGTAACATTCGACAATAACCAAAAAATCCATACAAAAAACCCACCCAAACCAAAACACCTTAGAATCATTTAAGTTGGAAAAGACTTGTAAGATCATCAACCATTTTAACTCAGCACTGCCAAGCCCACCACTAAAGCCATGTCCCTGATCTCTGCATCTCCACATCTTTTAAATACCTGCAGGAATGGTTATTCCACCGTTTCCCTGGGCAGCATTTTCCCATGCTCAACAACCCTTCCAGTGAAGAAATTTTTGTTAATGTCTAATCAAAACCTCCTGTGGTGCAACTTGAGGCCATTACCTCTTGTCCTATCACTTTTTGCTTGGGAAAATATTAAAAAAAATTAACCCTACCCACAATGCACTTGCCCAGCCTCTCCCTTATTCTACACCTCTAGGTTGCTGTGACTGAAAAACTGCTACTCTGAAGATTAAGGTCTTTATTTTTCAGGTTTATCTTTATTGAGGTACTTCTTGATTTTGAGAAGATTTGCCATGTGTAGGAGATACTATGAAATTAGAAATTCCCCCATTTAGTAATTGTGCCAGTTTTGGCCAAGATCCAGCAATATATCCTCTGGGAGAAAGGCAGGCCACAACCACCCTTCCCCCCACCAGGCTCGGAAAAAAATTCCTTGAAGGAAAGTGAAGGAGATAAACCCTAATTTATTAACAAACACACAGGAAAAGGACAATAATACTGAATAGCAAAACCCCTCACTATAACGAGAAAACCTGGGAAGAAATTAGAGTCCTCTTGTAGGTGTGGTCCCTCCCTCTCGGAGCTGGCGTAGGGGGTGGCCTTCGGCCTCCTCCGGGCCTGAAGAGAAGTTCTCCTGATGTGTTCTGATGTTGTTGAAACAGTCCAGAAGAGGGGAACAAAAAAAAAACCCACCAAAGTCCTAGGAAACACACCGGAGAAAAAGGGGAGGGAAAAAAATCAACCTACCTGAAAATCTCAGTAACACATTATTTACATGTTTATTTCTAAACTGTAGTTTGCTTGACTTTTGGGAGGACATTAGTGAGTAACTTTTGTTTGAGATAAGTCTCTTGAATGTAATTGTAGCAGGCAGACTGGTTTATACTTGTTTACTGTCTTTGCTCAGATATTAATAGCTTATCTATTTTACTGTTTCTGCTGCAAGTGTCATAGAAAAGAATGTTTAAGAGAGGATTTTCTGATTATGTTTCAGTATTTGTTGCACAAAACGGGATTGTGTTGGTGCTCTTTCATTGTGCATTTCACCCCTATAACATCTGTTATGGCCCAGAAGGCAGTTTGAACTTTGTGTGACTTCCAGCTCCTCTCATCAGGGAAAATGACACTTCAACAGATGTAGGAAATGAATTCATGATGACACAGAGACTGTTTTGTCTAACTAAAAATAAAACACTCTGTAATCTATAAGACAGAAATTGAACAAGGAATCCATAATAATTCAAGTAAAACCTTAGAACTTTAAATCAAACTTGTATTCTATACTAACAAATTCAAATTAGGGCAAATGTGATGAAATGGAAAGTTGAGTTATACTGGAGTACTTAATTAATTGGGAAACTTTCTGACAAGCAATTATAAATGTAACATCTCTCAGTACTGTCATACCATGGAGAAGTGATGCTTTATGATTTATTAGTAGTCAGTCCACTAGAAAATTGAAAATAACCAAACTCTTTCGGGTTTAAATGCTTGTTTATTGTCTTTGCAGATGCAGTTTGTCTTCCAGATGTTTTTGCAAAACTTGCAGACAAGTTTTCAAGGAATAGAAGACATTATGTCATTAGGCCAGTTAATATATCTTTATTCCTAAGAAAAAAAAAAATGAGGCTACATTGTTTACAGGATATTACAATACTGTATGAATAGGAATTTTTATGTAGTTTATTAAACTGCTAAAAAAACTGAGGAAAAAACCAAAAAGTACATTTAAATGATGAAACATTAAATGAATTGCATTCGAATAGTCTGTTTGGATTAATTTTTCACTGTAGGTTCTCACACAGAGAAAAAAAGATTATTCTTTAGCATTCTCTTTGTTCCCGAAGGATTACAAATGTATTTGGTGGTTTTAAACACTTCAAGTCTCACAGACTTTACAAGCTCAACAAGAACATCATCTGCTTTTCAGTGGATAGGATGATAACATTTTTTCCCCATGGATAGTTCACTTGGATTTAAGACAGATGTGTCAGTATTTGGTAAAATCCTTGGGGATTTTTCTAGCATTTCATTGTGGAGTTGCTGTTTAATTATGATAATTTTAGTAACTATGTCATTATCTATAATGGTCATCTCTTGTGTAACATCTGACTGCATACCGTTCCCCCTTCAAAGGTATATAGTGATGGAATCTTCTTTGTTTATGTGGAAAAAGAGAAATACTACCTTAGGTGACTTAAGATATCTCCAGACATGGTTTCCATAGGATCATTCCACCTCTCAAGTCCAAACAACTTTAAGTAGACTTTAATTCAGCCTTATTTTGTATTGCTTTTTAATGGAGTTCTTTAGGACAGAGGTGTATTGTTCCCAATTTTTTGATCACTCATGGAAATGAGTTAGATCAGACTTTTGATAATGGAAATGTAACTTTATGGCTTGTATAACGATTTTTTGGTTTTGTATTTCTGACTTTGCTGAATTAGCAGTTGAGAAAGTTTAACCTAGTCAGATTTTTAAAAAGAACTCAAGCATTTGCCCTAAAGTAAAAAACCCTTGAACTGTCTGATACTTAACAAGTGCATTGCATATTTACTAATTTATGTTTCTTCATTTCAGCTTAGAGGTCCAAATGGTTCTAAAATATAGTATTAAAAAAAAAAAACCAAAAAAAACAACAAACAACAAACCACCAAATGTTTTTTCAATGGTGTTTCAAAGTATATTTAAATCAGAAATTATTAGAATTTTAAGAGAAAATCCATTTCTGGAAGGGTTGTGTTAGTGTAATTTTCATTCAAAGCCCATTCACTTTTATCTGGGCATCAGTGGACTTAAACATAATATTCTTGGAATCCTGCATAATAGAGGATAGAAAGATTAACTGGGTGAGTGGTTGCTCTGGGATTGAATTTGATACCTCTTAAAAACATACTAATTTCTTTGTGCTCAAGGATGATGAAGCCTAGTTTTCTAAGCATATGTTAAATACTAGTTAAATCATTTACTGAAAGCAAAATCACATCACCCAAGTAGGTTTGCTTACTAAATGAAGTCAAAGAACACCAACAACCAAGAGTATAGTTATCATCAGAGAACTCATGCTAAACAGAATTAGGACCTTCCCAAAGAAGACAGTCCTCTCAGCTCTATCTTGAGAGTCTATCTTGAGAGTAGACTCTCAAGTCTACTTGTTTTTCTTTGAAGCCAGTGCCAAAACTATCCAAATTAGTGTCTATAGCAGTTATTGCTTCCCTTAGCTGCATGTTGATCCCAGGTTACGCCTTGCTTTGGCTTCAGAGCTGTGTCCTTTCCTTTTTACTGCCTTCCCATTAACCTTTCTTCTTCAGTGAATTTGCAGTCCAACAGATTTAGAAAGATCCCTCCACAGCTGAGTGATGTCTAATGGCTCAAAAGTAAATTCCAAAAGTTACTCAGATGTATTGATGTAGCATAAAACTGTTCAACTATGTTGTACCCAATTTATATTGTGGAAACTAGAACAGAATATGATATGGTTTTTTATTGGTGTCTTTCCAATACAGACAAAAGGAAGTTTTTTCAAGTTTTATGTGTGCTGCTTGGGTGGGATTTTTTTTAAGAAATGGAATTATCAAGAAGATGCTGGATGGGTTTATTAGTTGAAGCAGAGCTTTACTCAATTTTTTTTTTTTCAGATTTTATTTAAATATCATCCCCTTTACCTTTTTAGTACCCTATATTTAAATGTACATTTATATAGCATGCACTTTGAACGTGTTTAAATCTATTGCTAAGGGACAGTAGAAGTACACATGTGAGTGACTTACTGCTACGATTTTTGTAACCTCTTACTGATGACACCTCACTTCTGTTGCATCAGGTGACATCTGTGCAGATACCTACGGCAGATTTGTGATGTTAGTTCTGAAGTCTGAAGGCTACTGCTGCTAATGAGACTGAAATCAATTAGTCTACTAAATATTAGTCCTTATGAATGCAGTCATCTGTCTCCATATTTAACAGTACAAATGGACCTCTCATTACTGTTCTTACTTATCTTCCTAAGTGATTTTTAAACCCATTAAGGAATAATTCAGCAGAATCCTCTTAGTGTATTACAACTGATAATAATTCCTTTTTAATGACTCTGATCAAAAGGGAAGGGATTGGTTGTATCACCTAGTTCTGGTAGTGCTCTTTTATTTTGCTGTGAAATTGGACATGTACCAAAGATCGAGGGAAGCCCCGAATGGCTTCAGTTTTTTCCAAAACAGCTGTACTACAGTATCATTACACTCCTCAGACTTCAACTCGGAGAGATCTTTTACATCTTGCCTTTTTCCATATTTTTTTAAAATAGGTAGTTAGGTGATATTCTTGGAAACATAGGAAGAGAAAGTATTTTTGTCAGATCTATCAAGAGGGTACTATTGATTTCTGGGCTTTTTGCGATACCTTCACTGATCTGATAAAATAAGCATTCACCTGTGTTTTCAAAGAGACTCACAACAGCCTGGTGCAAAGAACTCCATTTTTTTAGTAATCCATTAGTGAGTATACAGTAATAATTTGAGTTGTGAGTACATTGCTACCATCCTCATCAGGGCTTATACTATCTGTAGTTCTTGAGCAGATTTGGAAGTAAGGTGAAATTTTCTGAATGTGTTGTATCTTCGGAGTATTTTGCTTTCAGTAAGTGACAAGTGAGTCTTCTCCTAGCTTCATACTTGAATATTTGCCTGACCAATAAAAAGCACAGATTTCTAGATTAATAACGGGCAATATTTTTCCATTTAGGTTGCATGAAGCAATATTTTTCTATTTACATGAAGCAGAGCTAGGAGAATGACGAGGCTGGGAGAATGGGACAGATGGTCTTATATTTTTCTATTTTGTAAATATTCAAGTACCATATGTAGAAAAAAATATTTCCTTTTGGTTTCAGAGATGTAGCTAGCATGTCTCCACAGAGTTCATAGTTACACTTATGCTAAGAAAATTAATTGGATTTGAGCCCTTTGCCAAAGCTGTGTTACAGAAATATGTATTTAATTGATGAAGGAAAAATATTCTTTTACTTTTTCACCTCTCATGCCAACTCTTATATTCTACCTGACATGTATTACCTAATCTATTGCATTTCTATGGTTCAACATCAGTTATTACAGTTATTGGAATTAAGCAATGGAATTGTCCTTGAAGCAATATTGCTGAAATGCTAACATACATTTCTGAAGCAAACGTACAAGACTGCTCTTTAAAAGAAAATGCTACCAGAAAAATGGTATCATAGAACCTAAAAAGTGAGTCTGCAATGTGAAATAAATGTCTGAGCACTTGAAGTTCCCCCATGGCTGTATTTATTAGTACCTTGGTTCCCAACCAGCCATTGTGGGTCTTGAGGCTATAGTGAAGCTTTACCTGACAGGTAAATAAAGAAATGAGGCTTGGAGTAGCCTGCTGGATGATTTATTACTCCTTGATTCTTATTACAACATAAAGTAAAACTTTTTGTTAAACATTTCCTTTCTTACACATAAGATTGGCTTTTACTTCTGGTACCAGGGATGTAAAGACCATAGATGAGAACGAGCTCTCTGTGTCCTAAAGGAGCCTTCACTGTGCTCCTCACTGTTGCACTGGAAATGCCACTAGTCCCTGCACTCTAGTACTAGATTCAACATTTTTATAGTCCACTTCAGCTTCTTTCTGGACTCTAGGCAGTCCTGCCGTCTTCCTGGTTGTCTTTATGGACTGAGAAGTTTTGATTTTAGCGAAGTATGCACAGATATTTACCTTTGCCTGAGGCAGGATATATTCTTGTGGCTTTTTGTGGTTTTTATTCTTAGCTATTTTCTTACAGGGACAGGGTATGAAATATCACTACTAAAAAAAAAAATTAGTTGAGATGATCTTCTCAGGAAAAGCATTCACAGTTCTGGACATCTCATGAAAAATATTATGAGCTGTACAGATATTTGATGTTTAATTGTGTTTGTTTGTTTGTTGGAAACTTTTGTGGGAAATACCCCGTTCTGTTAAATTTAGGTTGGCAAACTGATGCTGAAGTAATCTTCAGTTTTCTTTGCCTTTTTTTGGCGTAGCTTTTGATATGACTATTGAACCAAAAATTCACATCTTGTCTAATTCTTGCTTATCTAGGCTAATTACATGAAAGTTAATAGCAAATCTATTTCATTGCACTTTTCTCTTAATTATGATGGTTTTCATGTTAATATCTATGGATAGTACTTTGCTGACGGTTTTTCTGTGCTCAGCTTTTTTTGAATTTTTACTTTCAACAGAACTGAATAGTTGTGGGTTTTAGCATTTTTTGAAGTTATATCATATTCACGGGTAAAATTTGTCACATAAAAAAAAAAAAAAAGCTAGAGACTTAGAGAAAAAACCCTTCTGCCTCTTTCCCAGACTCCAGATACCTCTCCTTCCTGTCCTGGCCTTCACTCCCCTTATTATGCCCACCCATGCAGGTAACAGTCCATTCAGTGAGGTGATGGATAATGCAGGAAGCTGGGGTGAGGACATAGTGGTTTCTTTCTGCCATCCCTTCTTTTTTCCTCTTTTCTTCCACTGCTCCTTCTGCCTAACTAATTTCCTCTGTTCTATTGTGGGTTATCGACAGTCCTTTTGGGATGTGTTTGCTCTCTCATGGGCTCATGCATTGGCCAGAGTCCTGGAGTGTTACCAAATGTGTCATGGAGCAGCTCTTATCACTTTGGCCTTGTCTCTCTCTTTGGCATTCCAAGAGGTGCTACAAACTCCTTCAGCCCTCTCATTTGTGTGCTGCGGTGAGTCCCTCCTGACCCAGCTAGAACTGGCTGTATCTGTCACAGCACAATCTCTGAACTCCCTCCCCTGTAACCATCCCCACTACCAAAACCTTGCTTTTTATATCCAATACACTTGAATATGAGAATATTGTGGGAGGGAGTGTCAAAAGCCTTGATAAAGTCAAAGTTGTTGCCACTCACTGTTGTTCTCTTGTGCACAAAACTAATAACTTTATCCTAGAATGTGGTGGAGTTGGTCAGGCATGATTTCCCCTTGATCAGTCTGTGTGTTACAAATCACTTTTTTCTCATTGAATTTCTAGTTTTATGTTTGTGTCTATTTCTATCATTTTTTTTTTCTTTTCCTTTCTTCTTTAATTTTGTCCTCAGGTTTGGGACATAAAGCTGTTATTGTGTAATATCCTTATTTAGATTGTTTTCTCTATCTCTATATGTACTTTAGTTCAAAGTATAAGAATGTTTAGTTGAAATTTCATATTTTTTGAATAGGCTCTACATATAGAATGAAAACATTATAAAACCTGACAATATAAGATTTAAACTAATAAATGCCCAAATGAATTTACAACCTACCTTATATTTTTCAGCTTTACTTCAAGTTACAATTTCACTTAGCAAAGTTGAGCTCAGTGTGGGTGAATCCAAGTTCTTCACATGCACAGGTATGTGTTAATTTTATTTGTAGCTTTACATTTTTTGTTAAATTTTGAACTTTCTATGTATTTGTAGCTGAATTAGTTCATTCACAATATTAAATTAATATAATTTTCTATGTTCACATTGACTTGTGAGAACTGTGGTAAATACTAGAATTTCACTGGCTTCACATTTCCAGTCTAGGATGTCTTTATTTCACACACTGAATCAGTCTGAATTTTCTATATCAGTACAGGTAGTTTATGTCTGTTAGGATGCTTTTTAGTTAAAATATTTTCACTTATTTAAACTAAGGAATTAAATCTTCTCCAACCTAATGAGACAGCCAAGGAGATTTTTTCTGGTGAGACAGTAATCAGGAGAAGAATTTGCATTTGCAGCTGATTATATGGATCCTTCCTGAGTTTAGATCTTCCATTGACAGTGACATATGGCCTGACTACATTGACAGTGCAATTGCCTGATGACTTGACCTGTCGATCCCGTCACTGCTGGACAGCCTTTTTCATTCCGATAAGACTTTGTACTTTTCTGTGGTTTTTTTCCTTCTTGAAATCCTTGAGCTGGTACTTACCCTGTCTCAACAATTGTTGAGACAATTGCCTGCAGTTTTCTCCTGTTTGTCTTTCTTACAAGTCTCCTAATTTAGCAATTAGCTGACATTATATAATCACAGAATCACTTAGGTGGAAAAGACGTCCAAGATTGTCAAGTCCATATTTTGACAAATCACCACCTTGTGAACTAGACCCTGGCACTGACTGTCACATCCAGTTGTCCCTTGAACACCTCCAGGGTGATCCCACCATCTCCCTGGGCAGACAGTTCTTGACAACCCTTTCCATGAAAAATTTCTTCCTGAATAAATTCCTGGCACTGCATAGATTGTGTATTGGGTAGGTGTGTGTTGCATGATGTCCTCCTAAATGTCTAAATTTGGATTTGTTTTGGTTTTGTTTGTAGCCATTGGTGAGCCTGAGAACATAGATTGGTACAACCCACAAGGAGAGAAGATCGTTTCTAGTCAAAGAGTGGTGGTTCAGAAAGAAGGTGTCCGATCACGTCTAACCATTTATAACGCAAACGTAGAAGATGCTGGTATATATCGGTGCCAAGCGACAGACACTAAAGGACAAACTCAAGAAGCTACTGTAGTTTTGGAAATTTATCGTAAGTAAAATACTATCAGTTAACAAATAAAACACTGTTTTAAAAGTCACTAGCATAGAGAAAGCCACTCAAAATATCACCCCAAGCTCTGAACTTTGTCTTCCAAGTAATTGTATCTCCTGCAGTTTATTTAGGATACATTATGACAAAGATTTAAATTAAATGGAGGGCCACTTAAAAGTATTGTAGGTTGCTTTTCCCCTGTATTTTAGAATGCCATCTTATGAGGGTGCACAGTATGCCCCATAAAGAAAAGAGAAAACACGAGGGAAAAAAATAGAGCAGCATAATTTGTGTAACAAGTGTGTGTACAATTTACAAATTACACAATATTACAAATATGTGCATAAATAAAAGTGCAGGAAGTGCAATAGATGGCATATAAAAAGTGAAGTTTTTACTGAATTAGTTACTTTAATCTCTCTCTTTTGCTATTCTTGGCCTTATGAAGGAGTTTTGACAAAGAATTGAAGCTTAGTGTGATAAGTAACCAAAATGAATTTCAATTGCAAGCAACTACTTGAGTATATTTGAAAAAGAAATATATTCTATTGTAATGAGAGATTCTCTGAGAGATTTGAGTAGTTTTTCTCTCAGTGTTGAATAACTACATTGTATCACATTCTTTAGATCAATCATAAATGTCTAAAAACTATACATTAAACAAGCACAGTGAATATGTAAGGCAGGATCTTTGTTGGTGAAAGGATGGGACATATGCCAGCAGCCCTTCAGCTGAGTTAGGATCTAATTTCATTGGAGAACAGTTTTTTCAATGTGAAGGAATTACAATGAGACAGAAAATATGGAGTAGAATGGTAAAGCGTTGCTTTGAGAGGTAGAGAGAACTCAGATAACAAAAGACATATGATTTTTAAAAAATCTTCTCATAAAACAACCAATAAAAGGGTGATAGCAGTTAGAAGTGATTACATGGCAGCTTGAAAGCTCACAGTTCAAAGAATTTCAATTTTTCAGGAATTAATTTGTGTGCATAAAACTGCCAGTTACTCCATTAGCAGAGTGCTGAGCAAGGTAGAAGTCTTTAGAAGCATTTGCATGTGTTAATTTTAATAATTCTGAGGTCAGAGGAACCTGAAAACCTACACAAGAAATGTCAAGGTTTGTGGGAACAGAAAAAATTTCCTTATTCATATTTCTGATGTAAGAAAAAAGCAGGATAACTTGTTGGTAGTCTTAGAGCCTGGTTCAGGACTCTTGGATGTGTGTGAGGGGCTTTTTTCTGACTTCATACAAAAATGTATGAGAGGTGTAACAACAAAACTGTGCTCCCTCTGCCATGGCAGATGTGTGGATTATTTGATACTCATATCAATATAAAAAAACAGAGGCGAAGCTGCATCTCTGGCTTAAGCTCCCCAAAGTGTACTCTCAAATGAGTACACTGAAATGAGTGAAATGGTCATCTTTGATCTGAGAGAACATAGGCTGGTTTGTTTATTCTGTGGATAAGAAATTCTTCCAGATTTTTTTTTTTGTGTGTGTGTCAGTCAACTGCATTATATCTTATATAAGATCATGGATTAGTGCCATCTTGGACTTCTAACAATATTGAATTTATTCAACCCATGTGGAAAATCAAATATTGTTTGATTATTTGAGCTTCAAAAAATTAAAAGCTTCTGCAGACCTAAAACAATCTCATTAGTTCCTAAAAATAATGCTACAATTTCTAATGACCGAACAGTCATAACAGACTTAATAGTTTTTCACTGGCTTTTTAGATGTTATATTTTACTCAGCTGCTGTTTTTCTCAGTCAGTGAGGCAAAAATTCTACTTTTCCAGTGAGAATTTTCCAAATTTTAAAGATTATCATGGAAGTTTTGATAGAATAAAAACATGAGGTTTTAATTCAGTAAGAGAATAATGAGGAATAAAACACAGAAGCAAGTGAATAAACTATCAATATGAATATATAAACTTCCGAGACCTAGAGTTTCAAAACTGTGTTTTGGAACATTGAAAACAATAAAAGTACATTTATAAAACCTGCCGAATGTATATAAATAAACAAAATTTTGCATAATACAAAATGATTGTAAAGTAATTTCTACAGGCAGGGTATAAGTCCAGGACCATTTGAGTCTTATGTTGAAAAATCATATTGTGGAAATAATTCTGTATTATCACAATGAGAAGACTTAATAGTAATATTTATCTTATTTGGGGTTAAATATAATTTTAATGCTAAGTTAAGTGTAAGACTCTTACTGTATTCTGTTTTCTTTTCCTTTTCAGAAAAGCTCACTTTTCGGGACATAGTATCTCCACAAGAGTTCAGGCAGGGAGAAGATGCAGAAGTTGTTTGCCGTGTTACAAGTTCACCTGCTCCCATTGTCAGCTGGTTGTATCGGAATGAGGAAGTCACAACTATTGCTGACAGTTAGTATTTTGGTAACTCTTTAAGTTATACATTCCAATGAATATTGAAACATTATTGTAAAAGAAGAATAATCACATTTTAGTGGGGGATTTTGATTAGCCCATCAGCTTAAATGTAATTTAACCGGGTTCTGGGATCTGTAGAGAATCCATATACAGTGGTTTCCCCCATGTGTCTTTTCTTCCAATCGGGAATTTTGTCTAGGTGTAACATGAGTATCCAAATGCCCAGAAGATTGATGGGAGCTTCCTCACAGGAATTCTTCCTGGTGTGCCTTGTCTATAGGAGCTGAACATGTTTAAAACACACAGAGATGAACTTCCCTGCACACCAAGCTGTGATACTGACCCTACACAGCACTGACTTTGAGATACTTGCCCAGTTGCTCAGAGAATTCCAGGTGGAGAGGCATTTTGCATTATTGTGAGAGTTTGCTTGTATGAGGGTAAGTTACCCTGTGAGTTACAGGTAACTGGGGTATAATTAATCTGCTCAGGCCAGACTGATAAAGCCTGGGTTAAGATAAGCCTCACCTTCCCCATATGCAAGTTCTAAGTCTCTGGAGAGGCAACTAATTAGGCAAATAGAATTTCTTTGACTTACCTCTGCAAAAACTTTGAATCGTTTTTTTCAGTGCTGTCTCAATAGTCATCTTTACCAAAACAAGACTTTCCATTTTCTGGAAATGGAACTAACATTGTTAATTAACCAGCTTTTCTAACTTCCCATCAGTTTTCCTCTCTGCATGTAATGAAACTCAGGGAAGCGCATGCAGTTAAAATTCTTCTTTCAAAATTAAATGTAATTTTTATTTCAAAATGAAAATGAAAAGCTTGTTGGGTGTTTTATGTAGTCAAATAAGCAAATGTGGAACAGGGGAAAAAAAAAAAGCTTGGTTTATATTTCTGGTCTCAGGTTCCTCTTCATTGTGAAAGGAAGTTTTGATTAAACTTCTTTCTTATTTAGTATATCCTGTTTCTTCTGTCATCTAGACATGGAGACTAAAAGGAAACAGCAAACTTCTACCCTTAGAAAAAAATAGTTGAAATCTACTTATATATATGTATATAATTAAACAGTGAATGTAGGTGAGACATAGAAAATTTTCAATAATAAGAAAGCTGAAAATAAAACAAGAATTGGCAGTCTGGGAAAAAGTTATTCAAGGATGTTAGTCAGAGACTGAAAAAGTAGAACTGCCTCAAAGATCTCTCTCAAATATTTTATTGCCATTTTGGTTTTCCAATCAATCTGTAGGATTAGTAAAGCAGATGAAGCAACATTTCCTTTCTTCAAAATCATGTACTTTGAAAATTGAGGTTTTAAAATTTTAGTGGTTAAACTTGTCTTTTGTGACCATTTTCTTTCACAGTGCTAAAAAGTAAAGTGATAGAAACCAATTTTAATTTAAGTAGTAGAATACTTCCCTTACGTTCTGATCTAGAATAGTATTCAAACACAATTCCAGTCATGCTTGGGAAGAAGCAGTTTTAAATCACATAAAAATAGGACACTGTAAACTTTGTGGGTTTTGTTTATATCTATATGGGTTTATAATACAGCTGAAAACCAGCATGCCCACTGTCTTACAGTTAAGAAATTTTCTTCATGCCTTGTGAAATAAAAATGGCTCTGTTTTATATAATCATTTCAGTTTCAAAATCTACAGTGGATGATCAAATTCTCTCTTATTCTGAAAAATGATTTAAGGCAGACTTCTAATGAGCCAGACTAACCCTCTAGATCATATTGGGCAGGCTGTGGCAATCCAGTCCTCCTGCTTCTTTGGTGTAGCATAGTCTCTGAAAGTTCTTTTCCACTGCAAGTCAGTAGCTTGTGCAGTTCTAATTCCAGTACTGGAGGAGCGGTGGCATTGCCCTGCAGAGCCCATGTAGACCATTTAAATACATTTGTATTAACCAACATGCAAATGTGATTGCTTGCTTTAAGATGGTTAACATGCTGTGTTTATTTTGTGTTCAGAAGATATTACAGTCTGTCTTATAAAGAATGACCAGTTTGGTCGTATGTGGAAAAGGTTTAATAAAAGTCTTGGTCTTCAACTTTTTCCAAAAGTTTTGATATTTTATTCAACAGTTCTTTAGTCATGTCTTACTGTCAGAATGCACAGCATTTTTTTGGACATTGTGGCTCATAGCCTGGGACATACACAGCAAAATTTGCAAACCATGAGCCAAACACTCCTCTAGATTGGATTGAGTGGCACTGAAAAGACATAGGCAACCATTCTTGTCAGCCACACCACTTAACATGTGATATGACTGAAGGGGAAGGTCATGTGACTGACTGTTCTAAATCAGGCATTTGAAGTTGAGGGGGTTGAGTCCAGACAAATGCAGTGATAAGCTGGAGGAGTGTAATGCCCAGTTACAGTCCAGATTCACCAACTTGAATCTGTTTAGTAAAGGGCACAATTTTTATGAAGATATCCATGGCACAGTGAATTTTTTGTATACTCATGGGAATATCTACTGCTGTATCCATATTTCTTCAATGAAAGTTGAAAAGTTATCCAGCCAACATTTAGTTTTCTTTTTCCTGATACTAAGTGAACCCTCTTTTTTTCAGTGTTCTATGGAAATGGAGATCACCTTCAGCCCTCTCATTCATCTCACACATTACATGTTTATGATAAAAAAAAAAAAGAGGTTTACCAATGTTTAAAGGCTTAAAGAGGGCACAGTTCTGTGGGAATTGTGTAGGAGCAGGACAGGAAAAGATGTTATGTTTTTTATGTGGTAGCATATGAAATGGCATTAATATTCAAGCATGACGTTAACAAACCAGATGTAATTAGTGTAAATGTGTTGAGGATGTTAATGTCCTGTAAACTTCTACCAGGTAAAGCATAATTTTCTCTTTTACTCATTTCTGTCTTCATTTTATGGTAGAATTCTTGCTACTGAAACAGAAGTCACTTGGTTGCAAGTTAAAACTGAAAGCTCCTAAATCTCATCACCCTCCAGTATTGAAAGGTGCAAATAGAAACAAGAACAACAGCTGAATATCAAGGGTTCAGGTTCTTCAAAATCCACATTCAGTGAATTGCAGGAAGTCATTCTCCCCAGAAGAGTCCATTAATACTGGCGACTTTTGTTGGGTTGACCTTGGTGAGCTTCCAGGCACCCATCCAGCTGCTCTCTCACTTCCCCTCCTCAAGAGGCTGGCCTTGGCTGGATACCAGCTGCCACCAAAGCTGCTCTATCACCTCCTCTGCAACTGGACAGGGGAGGAAAAATATAATGAAAGGCTCATAGACAGAGATAAGGACAGGGAGAAATCACTTGCCAATTGCCATCATGGGCAAAACAGACTTGACTCAGGGAAAATGTAACTACCAATATAATCATGGTAGGACGGTGAGAAATAAAAGTCTTAAAAATGCACCTTTCCCCCACACCTCCTTTCTTCTTGGGCTTAACATGACTCCAAACATTGTCTCTGCTGCTCCTTCCTCCTCAGGGGAGGACTCCTCAAACTTTTTCGCTGCTCCGGTGGGGAGATCTCCATGAACTTCCAACAATTCTTCTAACAGACTGCAGTTCTTCAAGAGCCACTCCAGCATGGGTTTCCCATGGGCATCCCAATCCTGCCAGAAAACTTGCTTTAGCACGGATTCCTCTCTCCTTGGGTTCACAAGTCCTGACAGGAGCCTGCTCCAGCAAGGTTTTCCCACAGGGTCACAGCCTCCTTCAGGCATCCACCTGGTCTGCCCAGGTCATCCAGGGGCTACAGGTGGATCTCTGCTCCCCTGTGGACTTCCATGGGCTGCAGGGGCACAGATGCCTCTCTGTGGTTTGCACCATGGGCTGCCAGGGAATCTATGCTCTGACACCTCCTCTTCCTCCTTCACTGACCTGGGTGTCTGCAGGGTGATTCTGGTCATGTCTTCTCACTCCTCCCCTGGCTGCAGTTGCTGTTGCACTGTAACTTTTCCCTTTGTTAAATCTGTTATCCCAGATGTGCTACCACTGTTGCTGATGGCCTTAGCCAGTGGCAGGTCCTTCTTAGAGCCTGCTGGCAATGGCTCTAAGGCCCTGGGTGAAATTTCTAGAAGCTTCTCAACGAAGCCGCTTCTGTATCACCCCACTACCAAAATATTGCCAAAAAACCTAAATACAACAAGATAGTGGGAGGAAATGAGACAGAAAGTATGTTCGGATTAAGACAGAGAGAATGCTCACCAGCATTAGCAAAATAGATTTGACGGAGGGGAAAATTAATTGAATTTATTGCAAGTTAAATAGTGTTGGATGGTGAAACACAAAGACAGAATTAAAGCAATATCTCCCCTCTCCTTTTTTCCAGACTCAACTTTACTCTTTCAGTGCTCACTCCTCTACCTCACCCACCCCAAAGGGTGCGGGGAGATTGGGGAATGGGGCCTATGGTCAGTCTGTAACAGTTCTAGTGTGGATCCTTTCTGTGAGTTGCAGTTGCTCAGGATAAATTTGCTGCAGCATGGAGTCTTCCATGGATTACAAAGGGGATATCTGCTCCAACATGCTCTTTCCTGAGGCCTACGCATCAATATGTAAACCCAATACATTAGTTCAGTGAGAAGGGAGAGGAAAAATTAAGTTCAGGTCCAGTTTACTTGCTGCTGCATGTGCAGAAAAGCGTGTGCATGGCTTTCAGAGCCTGATTTTACAGTGTCCTTCGGTGCCTCTAAATGTCTTCTGAATTTCAGTTTATGCTGACCTGAAGAAGATAGAGTAGTTTAGGGGTTTTTTTGGGTTATGTCTTTGTACCCATTTCTGTGAAGTGTTAGAGGGTAGTGAAATACTTCATTGACTAAGAGTGAATGAGGAAAGGAACAGGAGGATGGAAGGAGGGCAAGCAAGCTAAAAATCATTAGACATTGGGCTGTAGAATGGGCACAAAGACAGCTGTTTGGTCTAGATAGAGAGGGAAACAGCATTTTGTTGCTTATTTTATTATAAATTGCTCAATTTAATTTTTGAGTCTTTTTTTTTTTCCATTTAATCTTTTTTGTTATTCTGTGAAAATGCCTGTGAGTATTCCAATCATTTTGCAATAAATTGTAATTTTACTTACAGTTGATTACTCCTTGGAGTAAGTAGGAAATTATGGATGGAAAACCAGGATTGAAGTTTGGGAAATTCAATGCATTTTGAAATGAGGAAAACCCAGATTTTTCAGCTAACATTTTACTTTTAAATGTACAAATATTTTGTCAATGAGCATTCATATTGTGCAGAGAAAGTACGTAAATATTACTCATTTAATTTAGTGTTCCTCATGTTGTCTTGATTTACTTGATTTACGCCACTTAATCTCTTATTTTCATTTCTAGATCGATTTGCAATATTAGCAAACAATAACCTCCAAATTCTTAACATCAATAAAAGTGATGAAGGAGTATACAGATGTGAAGGAAGAGTGGAAGCAAGAGGAGAAATTGACTTTCGGGACATAATTGTTATTGTGAATGGTAAGGAGTAAAGTTGGTGAATTGACTTCTTGCTTTATTTGATTATTATGGCCAATTATAACATATTCTAAAAGCCCCTTATTAAACTGGTTAATGTAATTGTGTTGTCTGTTTAGTATTGGTTTCCTAGAAATGAATTACTTAATATTGAAAAAAAAAAATCTTCTATGTGTAAATAGAATTAATTACATTTTATAATATCAGTAAATATAAATATGTAAAGCATGGTCATTATTATTAATCATTTATAGAACAATAATTATTTTAAGACTTGAACTTCAGATTATAGTAGTTCAGTTCACTCTATTTTTCAATGTTTTGTAATTTACTCTTAAAAAAACACACTTGATTTTTTCATAGTTATTCACCTTCGCTGTGTTAATATACTTTATGAGCTGTCCCGAAAGTCACAGATACATTTTATTAACAGTCTTAGTTACAGATTTTTTAAAATTTTATTTTTGTTATCCTTTGTGGAATGAAATATGAGAGGAGTTACCTGAAAATTTGCATTATACATTTTATCAGTTTATAATAACCTTCTAAGAAGGAAAATTAATGAATTGAGACAAGATGGAGCATTTAACTCAACCTCTCTTAAACTCAGCATTGACCTGTTGAAAGATAACTATCTCTTCATATATTGCCTGGAAAGGACACAGTTCATGAAGGGCACTTTTTTATCTCTGCAGTCTGTTTAATGTCAGCTTTTTAGTGAAATTCTGCCACAGTGCATCTTAGGTTTGGAGCTTTAAATGCTTTGCCCTTGACTGGTCCTTCTCAGCAAACCCTGGTTTACATAAGTCATTATGTAAGGTGAATTCACAGTTAGTTCGAGCAGAAGGAGCAGATTCTGGCACAGGTATTTCTTAGACCACGTTGTCAAGCAGCAATGTCTGAAGCAGAATTCTCTAGATTGTTGTAGGTGGTAAATTCTAGTGCTGCATTACCATGACTCCTTTTTATGTACAATTCCAACAGTGCATCTGGTAGCATTTAAAATGCCAATTGAGTTTTTCTTCTGCTGCTATTTATGTACAGGGATATGAATCCATCTTCTAATTATCTTTCACTTCTATTTGGCATTTATATGCAGTTGAGCTGAGAGAGTCTGTATTTAACCTAAAACATTGGGTTGCAAACCATGGTCTGACTTCACATCATTTATTGATGAATTATAAAAACAAATTTGGTTCTTCATACATTTATTATGACTCTAGGCAAGAATGTTAACACTCCTCTCTAAACTTCAGTCTTGGGAGGAGAAGAAGCTGCCAAATAAGTGATTTTGACATTGTTGGTCATGTAGTGTGACATCAATTAAGAGCTATTTCCTGTTTCATTTATAGTAATACATAGGTTTGCCTACATAAAGTTGAATGGATAAAACTTGGTCCAAAATAGCTTTTAGAGTAATATTAAAATTCAGAAAAAAAAGAAAAATTGTAGTGTTTTTTGGTGAAAAGGAAAGCCTCTAAATGAATTGGATTCAAAAAAGGGAAGGAAAAAGACAAAAAATAAATGAGGATCAGTCTATAGGCCACCAAAAGCTACATGGCTGTATTTCCACTGCTTCTCCTTTTCCAAAAAAGAAATAAGAAATAACACTTACTTTGGAGGATAATCTAAGCTTGCTGTAAAAAGAAAATGTTATAATGAAAGTATTTGTATGTAAAAGTTATTCAAATTCAGAGCTTTACTCTTTATTTACTCATCTTGTAATAGTGGCTGTAGAATCTACAGAAATATGCAAGATCTGTACAAACACATAGTAAGAATCACAGAATAGGGTGAATTGGAAGGAACCCACATGGATCATCGAGTCCAGCGTGAAAAAGTTGTCCTGATTTTAACTAAACCAGGATAGAAATATGTAAGGTCTCCAAAGCAGGATAAACTGTAACAAATGAACTTAGGGATCCTTTATGAAAGCTGGTACAGCATATTATTTACAGTAGGTTTTGTTTTGTTTTTCTTTAAATTAAAGTTTGCATATGAAGAGATTGCAAATTTACTCAAAAATAATTAAATCGTGGAACAAACTTTGATATCAGGGTAGTTTCTAATGTATGGAAATCTTTGGGAGGTTCTAATGGGTAATAAATTGACAGCTGGATTATCTCTTAGAAAACTAATGTTTATGTTTCTTTTCTACTTGCAACACTGAAATTTTTATAGCATTTATTTTCTACTCATAATTACAGTGAAGTCTAAATGTTAGGCTTTTCTTTGGTTACAAATGGTTGACATAGAAGAGAAGGAAAGAATTCAAGTCCTCCTGTAAACATTTTTTTTTTCACTTGCTCTTTTGTCTCTCTTTATTTTTCCCTACTCTTTTGTTTATTAATTATTTTTCCCTAATTTACTACTTAGATTTATTTCTTTACTGTCTGGGACGTTCCATAAATGAAATAGTCATCTTGAGCTCACTGAAATTAATCAAAGAGAATTGTTTATGCTTATATGGGACTAAATCTTGCCATTCTGCTTCAAGTATGGAATGTGAGAGACTTGCAAGTGTATCTTCATTTCTCTTTTCCTCTTGTAGGTTCACACTTTAGCTCCAACCTACATACATACAAGAATAAAAAGCAAATCAGATCTATTCCATGAAATAATGATGAGAAAAGTAAAATCTGACTTTTGAAAGGGGAAAATAATATTTCATTTCATTGTCATTGCAGTATCTCTTGGAAGACTGAAGCACTTAAGTAGTGTGCTGAACCAGGTCACAGTCCTGTAGTTCTTAGTGGTGAACAGTGAAGAACCTGCTACTTCTAGCAAACAATTATGGTCCCAACTATAATTCAAGGTCTAGACATTAGAATGCACTGCAAAATAGCCAAAATGCATTAAAGGCTTTCTAAGTAGCATTTTGGGGGTTTTTTATTGGAGATTGATAAATTGCTGTTGCAGAGCAGAAGGGTTTTGTATGCTGAGTAATGGCCCATACAATTTCAGATAGGAAAGAAGTGATCTGTGAAACACTATAAAACACACCATTAAAAAGTGTGAAAAGTACATAACAACACAGATTACTGATCATTGATAATTCTGGTACATGATTTTATATTAATTTGATATATTTAAGGTTCAGAAATGTTAAGGCTTCTGAAATATTTGGTGCAAAGGCACAAAAGTTTGTTTTCAAGAGTGGGTGAGAAAAATTTGGTGGAGTGCAATGGAACACTAAAAGCAAGTTCATTGGGGTTGCCTGTTTCGTCTTTTCTCTAGTGAAGAGTAAAGCTAAAAAGGATAACTGAGTCACTGTCATCTCAGCAGATGTTCTTGCTAGCTGACTTCTATTTTGTGAAGCTCTAATCTTTCCCCTTTCCTCTCACCTTCTGTGGCATTCCTTCTTTTCTGCATATCAACTTCTGTCCAATCTGCTTGGATTGTTTTTATTTGTGTATTTCATAGAATCATAGAGTAGTTTGGATTGGAGGCACCTTAAAGACCATCTAGTTTCAAACCCCTGCCATGGGCAGGGACACCTTCTTCAAGACTCAGTTGCTCAGATCTCCATCCAATCTGGCGTTGAACACTTCCTATTTGCTTATTAGTTAATGGAAGCCAACATGTTAACTATTTAAACTATAACTAAACAGATATGTTAACTATCAGCCTGTGAGTTGTTCTGTCTCAAATGTTATTGCTGCTTTTTCTGTCGGGTAGAGATTCTTTGCGAGCTGTTATGATTTTAGTGATAACTTCATCCCAATAAGAACAGAAAACATTTTTCACTATTAGAGCAACATTAAATTCTAGGAAATAAAAATAGATTGCATCCATTGGGTTCTATCACATTTGTCCTTTGGAAGCTGGTGAAATTCCTGCCCAGGAAGTATGCAGGAGTTCAGTAAAAAGAATTAAATATGCATAATCAAGACTCCTGCATACTGATCCCTCTTTTAAAAACATTGTGTAATATCAATACATAGTTTTATGTCTTATGTGTGTGTTGTCTTATATGTTAGTTATAACTTCAGTCATCGTAAAATGTTCTGTAAGAAAATTGAAGAACTGCTGAAAAAGACTTTCAAAAATTTATTCTTTAAAAAAAATGTTGTAAATGTCCTGAAAATATTAAAAGTCTTTTATTTAAGAAAAGAAATACTAGTAACAATGATTCACATTGTAACATGATCCCTAGTTGTAACCCTAAATTCTCAAATTAGTAAAGGATCCTGTCCTGCTTTTTAAACTTCTCCAGGAACACCAAAAACATTTTCTTTTTCATTCATCGGGTATAATGTTTTATTTTTCAGTTCCCCCTGTAATCATTCTGCTACAGAAATCCTTCAATGCCACTGCAGATCGAGGAGAGGCAATAACTTTGTTCTGCAGAGCCACTGGATCACCTCCACCGGAGATCAGTTGGTACAGGTAAGTTCAGTCGAGGTCTTCACATCCGGGCACGTTGTTCTAATGTGTCCCGATTTTCTATCACAGTCCATTAAGCTATGCAACCTTAATTTCTCTACTGAATTATAAGAGAATTTCTGTCCCTTTCTATTCCAAGTGCTAAGGCTGGGCTAAGCATTAATAAGTGAAAGGACTCACACAAATTCCATTGCACTCAGGTCGCCAGCAAGTGAGATAAATGTAAAAAGTGAAAAAAATACCATATTGTCATGATTTCTTCATGTGTGAGTGGAAAAGGAATAAGTCTGTATCTCAAAAACAGTACTAGAACAGCCTAACAACAACTTTTGCATATAAATGCCTCAGATATGCATTTAGGCAATAAATAAGTATCCAGTATGGGTCAGCAATACTAATAAAAGAAAGATAACACTTTCCACATCTGTAAAAATAGATTCTAACTTTAACTCTCTATTTCAATGTGATTCAGAAAGAGGTACAAATTTAGACACTTGTAGAACCCAGGAATGTTTCATTGAATAAGTTTCAGTGTAGCCTAATGTAATTTTAAAAGTATAAAATACTTTGAAAATGGAATTGCTTTCAAATCTCATGTGTGTTTTTTTCATTATATCAATGACATGAGCATAGTACAGCTATGTCATTTGGGAACACTTACCATATAACATTTGTAAAAATTTAAATATCTATATACTCTCTGTTCTTTCAATTTCAACAAAGATATGCATCAGTCCTGGGATATCAACTATCTCAATACCTCATACCAGTGCACATTTCTATTTTAGACCTGAATAATTTGCATCTACTTATGTTATTTCAAGTGAATTAAAAGGTCATTCCATTTTCAGAATAATCATAGAAGTGATTCCATCAATTCTTCATCTCCTTTGGAACCTTTGAACAATGTTAGATTAAGGTTCTCTTCCTTTGACTGATACCTTCATCTCATTATGTCACAGGTCAATTGTGAAGTTGAATTTTTCTCTCATGTTATTTGAATCCCGGGAGATGAAAATAAATAGAATGCAAAGTTAATTACTTAATGTGGCTTAGAATTCAAAATTTAGTGAAGACAAGGAAAAAAACCCAAAATATGTGTAGCCCAAATTAAAGAACCTATATTAAATTCAAATCATATTATGTTTATTTGATGTCTTTGAAGTAGTTTTTAAATCTCTCCTATCTAACCAAAATCCGTAAGAGTTGCCTTAAATCTGCTATCCTAAATGGCTTCAGTGTAAGACAGCAAGCATTATGGTATATATTAAGAAAGAATGCATAAATTTCCACCATTTGTAGATATCTCCATTAAAAGTTATAGCATTTTTTCAATGTTTTATAAATATAGTATGTACACAGGCCAAGTCTCTTGGAGAGATGCTTATGTCTATATCCATTGATCAGAGCCCACTGAAGGATTTCCCTTTGGTTCAACAGCCCTTGAAAAGCTGACTTTTTTAAACCATTCATTAAATACCTTTTGTAAAGATTTTACAGCTGCTTTTATGCTTGTGGACTGGATATTGAATCATACATGTGCAAACTTCTGTTCCTCCTTCAGGAACTATGTCATAATGAAGAATATTGGCTAATGTGCCTACCTTCCCTTTTAATTGTTTTTTTTCCCCCTTTGATTCTGTTTTAATTTTGTCCGATTAGGGTGGAAATTCTTGTCAGTAGAAAACATTCTTGGTTTTTTATTTGCTGACACTAAGATTTTGTAAAATGATATATCAAAAAGAACATTTACCCCTGTGACAGGATATTATTATTGATATGCAAGCAAGGCAAAAAAATGAGGGGAGAAAAATTCTTGTTTTTTGAGAGGAAGCAAACAATTCTAAATGGTATTCCAGTCCTAAATTTCTGCATCAAATTTCTCAAATCTCTGTCCTGAAATTTTCAGGTCCATTTTCACTCATTTAGCCAATTAAAAGGATTCATAATCATCTGATCTCTTCACATGTCCTCGGTCTTATCTAAAAAGTATGTCAAGATAAAGACATTGGTTTTCTGCAGTAGTTCAGATGGGGTTTTTTGGAAATTACCCTGAGCACAGGAAAGCCAGATCAACATAATTTTTCTTGATTTTGAGAAAAATCTAGAAAGCATTGTCAGTGAGTGTTAGGAAACTTTATCTGAACTGATTTATCTAATATTAATATGCTTGTCATCCACTGAGAAGATAATTGAATCCGTTTATCAGAATTAATGGCCAATTATTCCCTGTTTTGTCCTCTTTAGTGTACTTTTTGATGTTGAAACAAAGTTGTTACTAGCCTCAGTTTTATTGTGTTTCTATTTTAATAAATAAGTGGAATTATGTTTTGAATTTGATAAAGTTTTAATAATGATTTTGGAAGGATTATAATCTTCGGTCACAGCAAAGATTGTATTTAGATTTGGTCAATTTAAAATGGACACATCTGAACTATTGTGTCAATTTTTCTCAAAAAATGCTTTAGTTCACTTATAAAAATTAGTCAGTTTGAAATACCTTGTCAAGAAGAAAGGTCATCAAAGTTTAGTTGCTGCTCTATTTAATATATATATATATTGTTGCTATTTCATGGACCAAGAGAATCTAATTCTTTTTCCGTTGAACTGTTGAAGCTGATATTACATTAATGTAAAGCATAACCTTCAGAGAAGCAATACACTAATGGAATTAAATTAGCTAGGACTGAAAGATAAAGATCCTAATGTAGCTGCAGGTCATGAACTGGAAATCTTTACTCATGTGAATAGTCCTACTGAAAACATTATTTATAGCTGTTGAGATAATTTACACTGTAAAGTTTAGCCAGATAGATTTCCTGGTCTTTGCTGCCAGGATTTAGAATTATCTTACAAAGGAAATAATCTACTTTAGGTATGTTTTCCTGTTATCCAATATCAGCATCAATATGAATCTCTGTTCACTAGAGGGTCTAGGGAAATGCTCATAATCTCATTTCTGCTGAGAAACTGCCATAGATATCAATGATTGTGAAAACAGGTACCTGGAAATTACTTCTAACCTTGAATATAGACTTTTGTCTCCTGAAAGAAATCACTGGGGAGTTTTTGGTTGTTTGGGATTTTTTGTTTATTTGTTTCTTTCTTTGTTGTTGTGTAGTGGGTTTGAGTGGGTTTTTTTTTTGTTTGTTTGTTTGTTCCAATTCTAGTTTGGTTTTCTGTGAGACTATCTAATATGGAAAAGTAGGCCTTTCCTGTTCTATAAAACAATTTCTGTGATTTGCTTTGAAAAGGAAATCAACAAATATCATAATAATGTCTTGAAATTGGTAACTAAGTGGACTAGAGTTATTTAAAAAAAAGTGTTATTAAAATGCAAACTATATAGATATCAAGGGACTACTAACAGGCATGAATTCTCCCAAGAAATAAGCACTATCCTCACTTTTAGAGAAAATATGATTTAGGAAAATGTGAAGTATATGTAGTTACCATTATATGAGAATAAAATGGAAATCATTGTTGCTCAAATCTTGAAATAAAATTAGATGTCCTAAACTAGGCATATTGAATAGAATAGAATATTTGAGTACTGCCCTCTTGAAAAAGCAGCTGTGTGTAGGCCAAGGTGCTCAAATGGACCAGTCAAGCCTCAACCAGCCCACAGAATTGCTTGCAGATTTTATTATTTCTGTACCATCTGGTCAGAACTCATTCTAACATCTGGAGACATGCCTGCTTGCTAAGTTGTGGCTAGCCAACAACAACTGAGAGGAGATAATTTGGATGGGTTCTTGATGTGCCAATAGGCTCTACGTGAATGTAATTTAATTTTTTTTTATAAGTTGCTACATTGTTACTACTGTGAAATGCAGCAGTTACAGTTTTAATACACTTTTAATAGTTCCTCACATACAATATACAACCAATTTCCTTATGCCCTTCCTTGAGCATAAGCCATATGTTAAACTCCTATCCAGAACCATTTTTCTAACATTAGGTCAATATTGAACATTTAAGAATAAAAGTATTGCAGTGTTTTTAATGCGTATATTTATTTTATAACCTGAAAATTTAATTGTGATTTTTGAGGCTGGTGTAATAGCAGTCTCTTCCCTCAAATATTTTCAGCATATTGATGCTTCCACAGCACATTGTTGCTGGAACTTAGTGGTTGGTTTATACTTTTTTTTTGTTATTATTATTATTTTTTTAGGAATGGTAAACTTATTGAAGAAAATGAAAAATACGTCCTGAGAGGAAGCAATACACAACTAACAATAAGAGATATAAAAAATATTGATGCGGGTCCTTATATCTGTAATGCTAAAAACAAAGCAGGAAATGACAAAAAACAGACATTCCTTCAAGTTTTTGGTAAGTACTGCATTATATAGTCCATCTTTCCTTTTAAAATGTAAACAGTAAGGAAATGAGGGATTAATTCACAATTTTCAGTAAAATAGTGTTTCTGTAAGGTGCCTACTGGTAAAGCAAAGTGCTTTCTGTATAATTTTACAACTTATTTCCTCCCCGTTGACTACTTAAACCTTTACATCTGAATTTCATTTTGGAAAGGTTGTCCTCAGCATTTGCTTTTCTGCTATTCTAATACAGTACAATGGAGTGTTAAATAGTTAATTCGCTCTGGTTTTCATTTAGAAGTTGACTGCTTGCAACAAAACCAAAAGGGGAAAAGAGGAAGTTCTGAAAGGGTTATTTTAACTACTTAGCAGTGAATGTTTTTAGTAAGGCAATGCCATGCAGAGATGTTTCTGATTTTTTTATTTTGTTTTTCTTTCTTGACTTATATTTTTTAAGTGCATCATTGCAGATGGAGTCACAAAAAATTACCTGCCCTGAGCTTCAAAGGATAAAAGTAATAACCTCAAGCTCTTCTTTCTTTCTATGCTCCATCACCCAGTCTGTGTTAATGATTACCTCCTTTACATAGAACTGATAATTTATTTGGAGTTTTGTTGAGATGTATAACCTAGTGAGAGTAGGCATTTGTGAGAATGTAGAAAACATCCCTCACAATCACTGTGCAGGAAAAAGGCTGTAACTTATTTATGAAAAGCCTACAGAAAATGAATGTGTTGGGGTTTTTTACATTAAATATAGCTTGTAGTAAAGAGAAAGATAATTTCTATTTAAACAGTTAAATGCCATACTTAGGTCAGGGAAAATTAACTTTAAAAAAAAAAAGAAAAAAGAAAAATTAAATATTAAATGTTTAACAATAATTCCCAGCTAAAGCTAATAATAATTTATACAGAGTGAAAGGGTTCTAACAGGAGAGAGTAATCTGATAATTTACATTGAAGAGGTTAGATGTTGGATTGTATAATGCTGGCTTTGGGGATCTGGGAGCCTGAGGCTGAAATGGTGTCAGATAAACATGGCTGTGTTCACATGTTTCTCCTCTTTGAGAAACCCTTTCTGCTGTGTTGTCTCCAGCTCCGTACTCCAGGTGGATTGAGTAACCTTTGGGCGATTGTTCTGAGGTACTTGAGAGTTATTCTCAATTTCTTTTCAAAGGAAAGAAGATAGAATAAAATCTTAAATTTCATCCCAGCCTCAAGAAGTACAGCATCTCAGTTTGGAAAACAGAAATAATTTCATTCAACTGTATTTCCAAACATAAAAAAAAAAAACAAATTGAAGGAATATAAATTACTTTCTAGTTTTGATACAAATTTAGGGAAGCTTCAGTCAGAAATAAATGTGTATTTTATTCAAGTAATTTTAAGTGTGCCTGAAATTTACTTAGTTTTTCCCTAGAGCAAGGAAACTTTTTAATGAAAGGGATAGGGAAAAGGAGACACTGGTGTCTCCTAAGAGTGAGGATTTCCTGTATACATTCTTTCGTCTTGTAACAAGCACTTTTCTGGGGACTCCATGGAAAGCTAAATCCTAATGTTTTAATAGATACTATGAGTTGGTTTAATCCGTTATGAACTTACACATCCTTAATGTTTCCATGACATCCTAAACTCCTAAATTTCTTACATCTTTTCATTCTTGCATGGAAAATTATTTCTTATGTTTAAGTTTCAAAAGAACTCTGTAGAGTGTCTCCCACATCTCTGTCCTGAGTGGTTATGGCTAATTTGAAGTGGAGTAGGGTTTTAATTTCTCCTACAATAAACTTTACTTTTGTCTCTTTCACACAGGTTAAATGTCCAGTCATATATACAGCCAACAACTACTTACACTTTTTCCATTAAATGTGTTAAAAAAAGCTGCAGTCTGAAAATGGCAAGGCAGATGGCTGGTTATTGTATCTAAATAGTACACAAACAACTAGTTTATATTAAATTGACCAATTAAATTGCATTTTTCTTTCCCACTTCATTAGCTTATTTGTCTCACATGCCTGCTATCTTTGATTTTAATTTACAATGCAAATCCATGGGACAAAGACTACTGTTTCTACAACAGGGCTCTGGCAGTGTTGAAACTTGTCATAACAATAATATAACCATAATGCAATAAAAATAATAGTACCATTATAGAATTCAGCACTTAAACTTTCTAGAATGCAGGAGTTTTGAATAAATATACTCATCTCAGTGCCATGTAATAGCTACATATTTAGTTTCCATGACCTAGATTCTTTAGTTTAATGTTGAGGTTTTTTTCAGTATCAGTGCTAAAAACCGTTTTTTGCTCTGATAGCAAATTCTTACTCTGACAGTTTTCCTGCAGCACTAACACATGCATGGAAACCTATAGGCACATACCCTGCCCTCTCCAGTTCATCTGTATCCGTGCTTTGTTCTAAAAAGAGAGAAAAAGCCCTGTTTCCCTCAGTCTTTCTTGATATGATTTGAAGATCTGTCTGTCATCCTCTTATCTGCTATAGCTTTTTCTGTATCATTAGCAATTGCTACCTAAAAGATCTCATCCAGATTAATGCTTAGAATTTGTGCTAAGGTTTTTACTTCAAATTCATTTATGTTTATTCCTACTTGAAAACAGCTTGAAACCATAGGTGTTCATCCTTGAATTCTTTAAAAATATTCCTTGTGTTTATCTCTGTTTGGTAGCTATCACTTTCACCCATACTGTTCCATTTAATTTTTTTCTTGGGTTTGTTTTTTTTTTTTGCTGTAGTAACTAGCCATATTTATGAATGCATGTGTTTAGATACATCTAAATTATCATTTTCAATTACGAAATACCACATTTTTACATCTATAGACAACCCGAAAAAAATTCGCAAAAATAACGTAGTAAAAAGCAGGTGATTGAAGAACAGTCAATAAATTCAACACATTGAAGCTTCTACATCTTCTTACTTTCTCCAACCTAAACATTCATTTTTTCATCATTCCTTCTCCAAGGTGATGGCAGTAGTCTTCGTTCACCTTAGAATAAAAAAATCTAATCAGACTAAATGGAAGAATATTAGCTTTAATTAAAGACATATTCATGCTTAATATGAATAGTGTTTATATTCCTAGGATTTTCATTTTGTTTGCTCTTTAGTTGCTTATTTCTACTTCTTTATCACTCAAATGCTTGGTTGTACAATTTGGTGATATTTAGAGTTGAGGTTTTCAACAAGTATTCTCTTTTCTGTACTTGGGCCACAGAAAGATAAATTGCTATGTTTAATAATTCATTTTCTTAGAAATAAAAAAATATTATTTCTTTAATTAGACTTGATAAAAAATTTAGAGGGAGTTCTAGCATAAGTTAATTTGACGTTCTCTATGATATAGGTGTTTTACCTACATAATCAGTGAGAGGGCAGTCTGAGTAATATTTTATTACAAAATCATTTCATTGGCATTTCCGTGAGTTCTGACAAATGACTTCACGAAAATCAAATGAGGGAATACCTCAAAAAGCATTACAAAAGACACTTTGTAAGTAATGCATAGTTTAAACACATACTGTTTTTATTTTCTAGATGCCTTTTTAAGTATAACCTGAATGTTGTATAGTGGAAAAGTTTAACTGTGTTCAATGTAATTTTTATTGATTATCGAGAAACTATATGCTATTATTAATATATTTTTTGTCATCTGCCAGATAGGAGAGAATATAATGAACCTCTCCTATCTTACCCCTCTTGACTTTGTTCCAAATGCTAAAATTCAAAACTTTTAGGTTAATTAGCCCCTCCAGATCCATTCATCTTGGAGCCAAAAAGGCTGTATTGTACCTCTGAGTCTGGGGTGAGAAGTTGTCTAATTTTTTCCCTTATTTTCAGTCTTAATGCTGCATTCCTTTTACATTTATAGTGCCTGGAGCATAGCTAATTAAATTTCTTTTGAGCTTATAAAGTATATTTATATGTGTTTTAGTATGCTTCTTGTGGTTTATTTTGTTTTTCCTGAGATGCTATTCTATGCATATGTGGAAGCTCTTCATGTAAATTCATTGATATCTCTAGAAGGAGAATCCCATGGATCTATGTATGGAGCTATCTGTGCCTGCTCATCCCAGATATTAGGAAGTTCACCAATGCAGCTTCACAAAGTACAGGTCAACAGTAAAGCTGTAACGTTAAGTTCACATGTTTTCTGCATTCTTTTTCCTACTTATTAGTTCCTTAACTTTTTGGAATACTTCTACTTTTTCAAATAATCAAGATCCAATCTGTAAAGACAGTGATGACAGCTGTCCCAGAAGACAAGTCTTGAACCCCTCTGAGTGTGAAGTAGTAATAGCATTTTAACATGTTTCAGTAATACCATCGGAAGAGATCAGGTTCCTGATGCACTAAGTCAGCATTTCATACTGGCATATGTGTGAATCCTTGTCATGTAAGGAGTCAAATTCCTGGAATCTCTTTCTTTGATATTTCCATGTTGGGCTCTAGCTTGTTTACTAAGTTCAAATTGTACCAGGAGTTTCCAGGATGATGGGGTTGCAGTTTTGCCAGCTGATTCAAATGTGTCTGTGCAGGAGGACAGCAGGAAGGTATGATTCCTTCTGGGATATATTAATCAAGAGATTAATAGGGCAACCATACAGACATACATTAGGCCTCTCACCAGCACAATTATGTTTGTGTCAATATCAAACTGTTTAAAGTAGTTCTTTTGATGAGACATAAGCAGGACTATCTCAAGCTTTATAAATGCGTTGCTTCCCAAGTGTGATGGAACTCTTCGTTAAAGGTATGGGAAGAACTCTGTGAGTTCATTAAATTCTGTATCTTTTCCAAGAAACTGGTTGTAAGCAAAACCCTCAGATTGCTATCCATGTTCATCGTAAGCTTTATGGGGAGGCTGTATGTGCACAGCAATGAGACAAATCCAGAACGGTCCTAGGAAGGAATCTGAGAGAAACTTGTTTACTGAGGAAGTGTTAGAAAAATTAATAACAACCTTCTTGGCTCATAAAACAAACTTTCCAACCAGTAAATGTTGTTTCTTTATTTGGCAGCATCACTCTGTTCGTATTTAACAATGCATGTCAAGTAATAATAGTTCCTTAGCTTAAATAATTTTTATGAAGTTTAGCTCCTTTCTGTATTCAAGCATTCTTTTATTTCAGCCAGGTCATTTAGATTACAAATGTTTAAAGTACATCACAACATCTGTATTTCAATATTTTTGACTGAAGAAATCAGCAAAAACCTGAAGGCTTCCAGAATTTGCATTCCAAGGCTCTGTATTTTTATTTTCTTCGCATTTTCTAGAATACAACAAGCAAATACCAATTCTGTTTGAGAATGACCTTATCAATTTAGAAAGAAAAGTTAAAAATTTGGAGATGGGAGGGTGGGGGAGATTACTGTTTCAGTATTCCTGTCAATACTAGTCTTGGCATTTTCAAATCATTTTATTTACATGTACACAAATGTGTTTTAATATTTCCCAATGTCCAAAATGTCACTGAAAAGTATTCAAACAGTGTAAAAACTTTTAGTCAATAGTAAGTTATGACTTGTGACCTACAAAAATGAATTAATTAAATAATATCCCCCATATGAGCTCTCTTCTTCCAAGTAATAACTGTCAGCTAGATGTATTTGATGATTAATCAGTGCTTTTTCCCTTAAATGTCAGGTACTCTTGTCTAAAATGTCAAGCTAAAACTTTTTGTCTTGTAGTGATCCATTAGAAGAAGGTCTTAAAGGAATTCAGAATAACTCTAAGGTTAAGAGTTATTTTTGTGTTTTGGAACGTGCATCATCTTGAGCAAATTGCATTGTTTGTTGTGTTGTCCAGATGGGGAACTCATTTTGATGGAAATAATTATAAATTTTGATAAATTCTGGCATAAAATACTATATATGATCCCGCTAAAACAAAGTTTTATGTCTACTGAAGCTCTTTCTTTTTTTCCAGGGATAATGATATATCAAAGGAATGAAGGGATAGAACAGATTATGTTGTAGCCAGGTGATACGGCTACAGAAATAGAGGGCCTGAGTGCCAAGGTGAAATATTTAATAGGCATTTGAATGGTCCTGAAAGTGAGAATAATAATTGAAGTTATTTTGAAGTTTAACATAATTATATTTTATCTGAGATTCTGGGGTTTTTTTTAGGTCTTTCCACTGACATCCCTTGTTGTACGACAGAGGAGTTTTGTATTTTGTTGGCCAAATTGATATCCTGATGTAATGATTTGCTTGCTACCTTCTACTGCATCCAATAACTCTGGATCCAGTTGACATTTCAAGAATTCCTGATCACTCAGGGTGTTTTCTTTCTGCACAAGATGTCACTCACTGTAGATTATATATCTATATAAATATAGATAGATATATACAGAAGCAGGATATTAGTTCAGTGCTTTCTCAGGTAAAATGCTACCTGTTTCTCATCTCTGTGCAGTAAACACATAATAGTTTATTCATAATAATCAAGGGTAAAGCAGACAGTAGAGAAGGAACAGAAGGAACGTGGAAAAAAGGAAAGAGAAATGAGACCAAGAATTGTGTGGAGGGAATGGATAAAAGGTAGGCGATGTGCCTACAGGTAGCAAGTTTGGACCTGTTTTTATTATTCTTGGTGATGCTGAATGTAGCATCTGTGAGACAATGCTTATAAATAAGGAGTCATAAAATGAAACAGGAGACTGGACATAAGGAAAACACTCCTCACCAGGACAGCCAGGCACTGCAACAGGCTGCTGAGAGGTTTTCTAGTCTCTGTTCTTGACATTTTTCAAGACAGTGCTCGACAAATCTCTGAGCAATCTGACCTGAACAGGGTCTGTTGATGCTATGTTGAAGAGGAGGTTGGTCAAGAAGCCCTCCTGACATCCATTCCAACCTGAATGATTATCTTTCCCATTTTAAACCATAAACATAAGCCAGTATTGCTCTTTTGCATGGCATACACTTTAGTAACCCCACTGGAAAACACATTACGTCTCTTTATTTTCTGTTTCATAAGGAGTACACTATAGTAATGCTTCCTCAAAAGCAAAGCTCAGAAAAACTGCTTAGAAAATACATTGCTTTCAACAAATAAAGTTGATGAAGTCTATCTTAAGAGCTGCCAAATTTTGATTCCCTTATGTAAATTTTATTCACTGCTTTTGGGTGTAAACATATTAAATTATATTCTTATTAGAGGATTACATGTTGGGTTTTCCAGGGGGATGTGTGTCTTCTTCAATGTAAAAAGGGAATAGGTTCAGAGAAACTTATTATATATGAGGTAATATATAGGACCAAAAAGATTTAATGAAGATACTTGAATATAGGACCAAAAAAAATTTAATGAAGATACTTGAATGTCATGGAAGAGACTAATATTCTGTACCCGGTACTATACAGAGTTCTTGTGTGATATTGTACAGATAAATCCTCGATGTTAAAGTATTCCCATGTAACCAGAAATTGTCTTGCATGGGTGAATAACCTGATAAGGTACAGTATCGATCGAGAGATGTAGCTGCTATGTAATTGAGGCTATAAAATGGAATGATTTGAAGGATGCAAACAGTATGTGGAATTTTTACAATGTATCTCACCACCAGTTTACTTGGTTAGTAAAGATGAACACCTTTGTATCAGAGGACTCTTTAGTTCTCCATAGTGTTAATACCAGTGAAATGTGTTGTTGGGGGATTTTGTTAAATTCTGTAATTTATGTAGGCCAGTGAAGCATTGCTAAAGATCAAAGTCAAAGACTGGTGATAATTCCTAATTTTTTTTTTCTGGATATGGATTTAAAGACAAACACAGGTTATTATAGAATCAAAGAATACCTAAGATAGGAAAGCACCTCTGGAGACCATTTAGTCCAGAGTCAACAAGAGTAGGCATCTCAGGACACGTCTAGCTGGGTTTTGATTATCTCCAAGGAGGGAGACTCCACAGTCTCCTGGGCAGCTTGTTCCTAAGGGAAAAAAGGCACATTAACCCAGCCACCAAACCAGATCAGCCAAGACCCATCCCACTCTACCCCAGCGAGGGAGCAGGATGTCCAGGTCATGGGGCATGCAGAAATGACTGCTGTGCAACTTGAGGTCAGAAAAGCTAATTGGTTTTATAGATGGTAACATTAAAACTTTAGTTAATCCTAAAAAACAAAACAAAACAAAACAAAAAAAAACCAACAAACAAAAAGAAGAAAGAAATGTTCTTTGACAAAAATAAGGTGGTTTTAAAGATAGATTGTGATATGACATTCTTTGTGCAGGATCAGTAATGCAATTTGTATTTTTAACAGTGCAGCCTCAAATAATACAACTTAAAAATGAAACCACATTTGAGAATGGGAAAGCAACCCTCATCTGTGAAGCAGAAGGAGAACCTGCCCCAGAGATTACTTGGAAAAGGGCCATTGATGGAATGACTTTCTCTGAAGGTGACAAGGTAAATCTACCTCTAATATATAAAATAGCTAAATATGTATTGTCTGCCTAATCTTTTTCTCTTATAAGCAGAAAATTAATTTAGAGAATCTAGAGTAATTCTACATTCCTTAGGAATTAGAAGGAATTGCTATTTTCTAAGGCAGTAAGAGAGACATGGAGATTCTAAATTTTAAATTTAAAAAAGAAAAAGAAAAAAGCAATTAAATGCTGAAAGACAATTAATCTCTGTAGTTTAATTGTCATACATAATCCCTAATAATGGTTTCAGTTTAATCTTGATCATTATGGCTACACATAGCCCTTCTTCAGTAAATTTGGATTCTGTCCAGTAATCCTTAAAATAAAGTGGAGCTTAAAGATATTTTAAATTTAAAAGATTTGAATACTTTGTAGTTCTTTATTTCCCATCTCTCTTCTTTTCTGCATGTTTTTCTCTCCTTGGATTTCTTTCTCTCACAGAGGACAAACTGAGCCTATTTTCCCATTTTGTTTCCCCATTTTCATATTTTATTTCAAAAGTAAGTTGAGTAGAGAAAGATTGCAGTATGACAATGGAGAAAGTCAGTTACTGTGGGAACAAGAGCTGTAATTATGTGGAATGGTGAAATGAAAAGGGAATGGTGTAATGTTATAACTGACCATGCTTATAGCAGGCTGTGTTTCTACAAAGTTCTTTTATTTCCCTTTTTAATAATTATTTTAGTATTTGAGCAAGTATTTTCCTCTTAATTTCCTGACACAGACTACAGAATTTCTCTGGAGTGGTTAAAGCAAGAGATACCAACTTTCTTGATAATTAATTCATAATTTTTATTCCAGATAATTATGTAGCAAAATACCTTCTTGTGTATTCATAATTGTTGCTTAAAAAACATGCACAGGTGAAAACCTATATAGCAATCATGCCACAAAGGGAGTTAGATACATAGTACATCACTTAGTTTATAGAGAACTGCTGTATATTAAGGAATTATGTACTTTCATTATTTGTGTTCTAAAGGAGAATGTCTGGTCTGGTCTCGTCTCTGACTTGACCTTTCCTGGAATTGAGGCAGTTTATGTGAGGTTCTGTCTACCATTTTCCTGTTCTGTGATTTTCACTTTGGAGCAATATAGCAGTATTTATATATTATTTTTTCTAATAGTTTTGCATTAAGACAAAGCAGGTTCTCTCTTCCTTAAATATTTCAAGTTAAAGGTCATCTTTCTGACTTGCAAAGACTGCGCTTTGTTCAAAGGTTACAAATGTTAGCCACTCACTTACGTTTGAAATGTTCCCAAAATAACTTTCTGTATGAGATATTGAAAATGAGACAAAATAGCAGAAAGCTCAAAAATGTTGGTGCAGTTGAAACCTGAAATTTATCCAGTGCTTATATAGGACAGTCTTACGTCCTTAATTCCAGCTGCAGGTGGTTGAACTGTCCATATGTGTTGCTGGAATGTTCTCTGAACTGTGGTTCAACTCAGTAATACTGACAACCAAACGAAAATCTATATTCACTTCCTACTGATGTGCTGACAGGCTCTGTGTGGAAGATAAAAAGAATGAAAATAAATACAGTTATGTGGTTTCCTTTGTTCTTGCCAAAGAAAGAACTGTGTGTTGCTCATGGGAGAGCTTTTGCTGAATCTTGAATAAATGTTCTGAAATACTGAATATGTTCTTGAGCTATAAAATATGCTGCTACATTTGCCCCGTGGTCTTCCTGCTCTGGGCTGCCAAAGGCTTGGCTTGTGCTTTCCTACTAAATTAGGTGAATAGGGAGCAAAACTGGCAGTGATTAAATTATTGACTAATTGTTAAATAATGCAGCAGTGTTTTGCACACAGAAAGACAAGGAAAAGGTGAATTGAAGAAATCAAGGGGGAGCAACATAGAAAATAGTCTTAAATTGAAAATATTACTTATATGTGACAACTTTTAAAGTAATATCCCATCATGCAACAACATAAATTATACTTACACATAAAAATTATCATCTTTATTCAAGGAATTAATATTTTGAATTTTTGGGCCAGTTTTTTCTTGATAGAGACTGCACCTTATTCATCATTTCTGTTGAATTAAGAGTATCTTTAGGGGATGATTTTTTTTCCACAGAAGATAGAAGAACTGCACAAGTAATAATATTAACATGATGATCATTAAAAGAACACAGAAAGTGCTGTTCTTTTTTTTTTTTAATTTTACTTTTATTAATTTTAGTATGTAGCTCCTCAATCATATGGTTCTTATTTTGCTAAAATGTAAACATACCTCATGCGGATAAGGAAGACTGCTGAATGTGACATCATTCTGAGCCTGCATGGATTCAGAATGTTTTCTTTCCAATGATAGATCTTATAAGTGGGACAAAGGCTTTCCTGAGTTTTGAAATTATTGTGTCCAAAAGAATGGAAAATATGCACCAAAGTCATAGATCAAAGAAGTAACCCAGCTGGGCTTAAGGAGGATAATATTAATGAGTATGAGCACTATAATTATCTCTTTGGAAAATACAGCTTTGATAAAGGATTTTCAGTACCTCAGATGTGTGCATTTGAAAGTTGAAGCCAAGTGAGTTCAAACCAGAAGCAAAGAAGCCTTTTCCTCTCTCCTTTTATCATTTAGCTCTTAGAACAATCTACCACACAGTGTGTGGTCTCTCTTTCATTGAGAATTTGAAATAAAGGGGTCTTTCCCTTTCTTCTGACTTCTCTTGAAAGTTAAATGAAAAGTTTTCCAGAAGGTCACATTAAGATGACCTCAGTAATCCTTCTGTGGCTGTATAGCCATAAATACATGGGAGTGGGTAAGGCTGAGTAAATGAATGGCAATGCGTGCTGGAAGGTGTTTGTCTCACCATTAGAGGTGTAAAAATGGAAATGGAGGATTAGTCCAAGGCCACAGCTTCTCTGGTGTTTCAGTGTCAAGATAAAGCTCTCTGCTTGGTTCACGTACTCTGCCTCTGTCCTTCCAGTCCCCGACTCCCCAGCACCGCCTGTCCTTGCACTTACGTGCCAACCTCTCTGTGCCCCTTTCAGCTGAGATTTGAAATGGCACATCCCTGCAGACCACTGTGCATCCAGCAGGCCTGGCCCTTTTCCCAGTAAAAAGAGGAGGCAGGAGAAGGGTTGGTTGCCTTTTTTAGAACAGAAGGAAAGATAGTGATTGGATTCGATCTGGCATAATCAGTTATGAAATGGATTTTGGACATGCACATGCATCTCTACACACATCCCTGAAGGACAGCACATCCTGATTGCTGATACAAAATTGTCACTGATTCCTATGTATACTGCAGAAGTGTGAGGGCAGAGTTTAATGCCCCACTTTCATCGTATCTAATTCTAGCAGAAATATGAATGCTGATCAACGCTGTTGGTAATTACCATTTCAAGCCCTGTTTTGGAATACAAATTGCAATAACAGATGGGGATTGATATGAGACAGTGGCTCCACTGTATGCAGCATGTGTCCAAAGAGGCATATGCTGCATACCCTGAGGAATTTATGATCTAAACACATAAAATGAATGAAAGGAGCCAATACAGAGAGGTCCCAGTTGCAACTTGTGTGTTTGATTTAAGATAGGGTTTTATAATCTGTTTTTTACTGTACTTTGTGCTCTATTTCATACAGATTCAATGAACGTCTCTTAAAAACCTTACACTATTTTTCTTGTACCCCCAAAGAAAACCCAATCTGTGATTTTTAATTTTATAGTGAACACTGCAGAAACAGTTTGAATTCTGCTTTCTTCCATTGCAATAATAACCTGGTTCTCCCTGTCAAATTTCCTATTACATTGTTTCTAAATGTTGCAGAGTTCAATATTATGAGAAAAAATATTCAGAGACGAATAATTAAGTTATTTTCCAAGTTTGAATTCACTTTCTATTGGCAGGCAAATCATAAATATTTGGCGCTTGTAGAGTTTTTCATAGTTTTCGTGATCAGGAAATAGGCAAAGGTAATCTTTTTCTTTGAAAGGTCAAGTCTATTTTTTTCCCATGCCTATTCACTTCAGCTATTACAAATGTTAATGAAAAGAATCTGATTTTTTTACTCCCTGTTTATGTTGTTTGTCCCTGCACAAAAAGAAGCAGTCTTACAGTGTAAGAAATAAATTGTCTTTCTTTTGAAATAGCAATGTGAACCCTGTTAAACTGTTGCTCATCAAGGATCAGGTCTTTATTTGAAATTAATCACACGAAACGCAGATGTATCTAGGGTATTTTAATTGATTCCAGGAGATATCTTTATTTTTCTGAGCTATACAAGTTCTGCTCTTTGTAAATAATTCTCCTTTGATTAGCTGGAAAATGTACAAGGCCAATCTCTCTGCTGAAGTGAAGAAAATTGCAATAACCTGTTTCACCTACATATTGTGTGAAAAGCTTCTACTTACAATATCATAGAATATTTTTGTTGTTGCAATATTGGCACAGGCCTGCAAGCCAGAACAATTTATGTAGCCAGCCACCATTATGTTTGATTGTGCAATTGAAACACTCTGCAAACAATCAATCAGGTATCAAAGTTCTCTTCTATTTTGATTTTAAGCCCCAAATGAATTTTATTTGGCTTCACATACTAAGACTATGAAGTTAGAGAGCAAGTATATTGTGACTGGAAGAAGTTTTAAGAAATGAACTTGACCAACAGGGTCACATATGTTAGGTAAGTAGTGCTGTTGAGAATATAGAGGTTTATACATTGTGACATAAGCAGATAAAGGGCCACATAGGAACACTGAATAGTAGAATTTCAGGAGCCACCTGATTCATGGAAATCTGAATACATTTTGGTGTCCCTTCATCATCTCTATGGTGTGTTCAGCTAACTAATATGGAGTTGGGACAAACACTTCAGTAACCAGAGGGAGCTAAAACTAAAATGTACAGTTTTGGGCGGTGACAGTATTTGAGCAAGAAGATTGATTTTGGAGGAGTAGGATTGTATTCAGTTAGAAAGACAGTGCAGCTTTCCTGGGTGACCTGAGGAAGCAGGAAAGCTGTGAGCCAATATTGGATATGTGGATATTTCCAAGTTCTCAAGTAGCTCAGTCAGTCGTCTGAGCTCCACACACTCCTCTAGGTAACAATCTCTGCAATGATATGTAAATGAAGCCAAAAATTAAGCTAGTAATTTAAGCTAGTAATTATTTTGAGGTATTGCTTGTATTGACAGCTCAATAATAAGTGTTAGCCACATGACCAGAGGGCCCTTCAGACTTGTTCCTGTTTTGGGCTAGAAGGTAAATTATCTGCTACTCAAAGCAGACCCAAATGCCTGTACATACACAGAGACAGATGTACCCGTGTTGTTTGTATGCCTGCCTGTATTGGTATTACACTAGCTCAGAATTCTCTCATTTCTGTACATTTTTCCTTTCAGTAAAACTTAAGGTCACTTCCTACTGGGAAGGAATTAAGTAAGCAGAGACAAAGTTCTTGATTATTTAAAGGAGACAAAAGGGCAAGAAAATGTAAAATTTAATACCTCTTCTGTATTAATAGCTTAAACAACCTAGAGAAAGACATTAATTTAAGAACATGACTAATTTAAGCAGTTCTTTAATGGGATACCTTAAATTAAGTCCAAAATTGTTATCTGTTCTGTAAATGGATACTCTTTTTCCCATATAATTTATATTTAAAATTCAAAAATGGCTTCCCATTTGGTCCATTTGCTTATGTACTACTTATGCAACAAATAGATATTTTTTGGATAATTTCTGTGGGTTGTAGTGCTGCTTTTGCTGGCTGAAATAAAGCCATAAAGGCTTGAAAATGGTATTTTTTTCCCTTCTGTCATGGTTTGACATGGTTCAGTCCACTACACCTTCCAATATTAGGTTTTTTCCATTTTGTTATCAATGATGATACTAAGTGTGTTACACTAAAGGAGAGTGAAATTATCAGGGAGCGTTTTATGGACTAACATTTTCTAAAATACAAGTGCAGCTTGGACTGGAACATTCATTAATTTCTTCTACAACACAAACGGTTGTTTCATGAGCTTCAGCCTAAGTATCAGTTGTGTTATTTGCTAATGGTTTAAGAACATCCAAATAGCTGTTGCCTGCCTGGTGAAATAGAGAATCTGCACCTGATGCTACGCTGGGTAATACATCCACAGTTTATAGACTGGAGTCAGCTGGAGTCATTATTCACTGATGTACTGCAGGACCTTCTCAAGAGACTTAAGAAATGTTGCATTTTCTATATACTGCCAACATTGGGAGCGAGCACAATCGATGGCACAATCAGAAGCGCAACGCTGGCAAAAATGTGTTTTATGCTATTAAAATCTGTCTGCAGTTTTCATGACCTGAAAGGCAGTTTGAGTACCTGTATATATTAGGAGAATTTAAGTTTTTTGAGTTAACTTTTGTCAAAGCCAGGATGAAAGCAGAGGCCTGCATTAATTTTTCAATATGTTGTTTATTTTTTTTTATCTAAGCTCTGTGTAATAATTAGTTCTTGATAATTTATTAATGTCCTTAGTATACTTATAAAAAACCCTTATTTTCCTGTCACATTCTCACTGTGCAATCTCTCCATGTGCATCTACTCATAAACTATTTTTACTTCTAGTACCAGTTCTCAGATTTCAAACACAGTGAAATTATAATACTTTAACAGGACAGTGATGATGTACCAGTGAATGTCTTGCTAGTTAGGAGGCCGTGAAAGTTCATCTAAAGTGTTATGTCTGTACATTGGGAAAAGTGTAGACCCTTTCCACCATCCCTTATTGACAGCTTATAAAATTCAGCAAACAATATTTCTTAGGACCCCATAAATGGGCAATAGGTCTGAGTTTTGATTTATGGTCAAAAGAACTCCCACCTATGCATGGGCTTAACCTGTGTTAAAATTTCTAAGTGTTGCATAAATGATGTTATTAGCAATAAGATGATTTTTTGTCTTTCTATAAATTCCTGCTTGTGCAAATGAAGTTGTAGCATTTATGGAAAAATTCAATTAATTAATAGCATGTGAAAATCTTTACTGCAAGAAGATCATCTAACATGCTTTAATATGCCCTATAGGTAGCTTATACATAACATTAAAATGCTCAGGGTTATATTACTTGGTTGAAAGGCTGTTTCTCACATTTTTTGACTTACTCCTCCTTTTCCTTTTCTTCCTCACCCAGAAGATTATTACTTTTCTTCCAGGTCCCAGTCTTCCCTCCCAATTTACCTGCATACCAGAGAATTCTAGAGCTGTGACTGATATTTCATCTGTCATTAATTTATCCACATAGTCTCCTCAGTTAGTGTGTTCAGATCTGTTTCTTCAGCCATGTACTAATACATAACTTCTGATAATTTAGTAATTACTCATTTTCTAATGTGTACAGCTGAGTCAGGAATCCTGGCAGCTGATTGCAAATAAGCAATGGACTGACTTAAAGATTTTGTTTCTCAATGAGACTTTCCCCAGGAGAATGACATATGGGTGTTTGTGCCGCCATGTTGCAATATCTGCTTCCCAACTTATTTCAAACCCTAGTAGCATGACATTTTTCCGTAATAGCAAACATGCAATTTAGCTGATATATCCAGCATAAGCTTTTATTTATATCCATATTTATAAATACAGAAATGTAAATAGAGAACTTGATAACTGCATTCAGGACATCAATTAAATACAATTACTTGAAAACGAATGCCCTTTCAGTTATGTCCAGGTTACCTCACTTTCTCCATTTTGCTTGCTACTGCAGTAATTTTCTTTTGTTTCTTCAGTTGCAAAAAGCCTTCCAGAATTATCAGGGTTTGTGAGCAAAGACTTTGTGATCTGTGAGGTCAGGATCTGTCCTGCTGACAATTCCCTTCACCTTGTGACTCAAGCTGTGCCTTTTTCTGGTCTTCTGTGACTTTCCTTCCCCTAAGGGAGCCTTGTTGCTTACATATGCCCCTGCAGTCTCTGCCTCATCCCAGTTTCTAGACAGACATCCTATTTGCTGTCTAGCCGTAATAATTTTAGTAAAATTTACATCACCTTATAGTAAACTGGGAGGGATCTCAAGCTGCATGCAATTACTGCACAACCCCTTTTTTTTCTCTCTTTTCTTCCTTTTTTCTGCATACCCTCACTACATCAGTTACCCCTGCAACTAAAGCTAGACTATGTCAAGGTTTAAATATGAATTCTGTGAAAATGAAATTAATGTATATATGCATGTATTAAGCTCTGTTTGAAATTCTTGCACTAGTAGTAATTTTAAAGGTTGTCATATATTACAGATATTACAGCAAAGTTTCATGGGCAGGGGTGGTATACAACCTATATATATCTAAGAATTTGTTATTGGTCCAAGTAATATTAATTTAAGCAAAATAAACCAAGCAATTATTCTTAGTTCAATTATAATGACTTGAACATTTTAATTCAAATTATCTAAGTAATAAAGGGGAAAAAATAACACTATAGTTAAAATTGTTATACAAAAGCTTCTTAGTTTTCCTTTCCTTGTTATAATCACCCAGATACCAGAGGCAAGCTGAAAGCTGACAGTGCTTGCTTTTCTTTACCAAAAAAAAAAAAAAAAAAAAGGAAAAAAAGAAAAAGTAGAAAAGTATTGACAATTCATCACCCTCACCCTTGGGTCAGCTTCAAGTTATTTTTGTCCATTTTGTAATGCAGTAAGTTTACATGCTTTGTCTTCATGTGTGTCCAGCCGCAGGTTTTTTTTGTTTTTTTGGTTTCTTTCCTTTCTACTTTTTCCCCCATGTTCTCACTTGCTGGTCACTCAAGTTACAGAACTACCACCTCCAGTCCCAAGTTACAATAAGATTGGATTCTTTTAACTAAGATGCAGTTGTATAGTAAAATCATTGTTTTTAGTGGCTGTTTTATGTGAGGTCTGTATTGAATAAGAACATTGTACTTAAAGGTCTTATTCCTGAGAATTTTGCTGGCCTGAATCCATTTGAGCCACATATTTTACTGGCATCATAGCAGTGTTGGAGTAGATTCAGATCAGCAAAATTCTTAGGAATAAAGCCATTAAATACAGTATTTATGAGTGAAATAGGATTTCTCATTGCGATGTGTATATGTAATTATTAGAGCTGTGGTTTTTCTGCTATACTTATAAACACTCATTTGTGATTACTGTTGTTATTTATCATGGCCAACACTAATGCTTGTTCTACTCTGCAAGTTTATTTGATATGATGCTAATATTTTTGCCATTAAAACTCATCAACCATTTATTTCTTGTGATTTGCATCATTAAAATTTGTGATGTACGTCTAGAATTTGCATCTTTATCAGAATTAATCTTGAATGGCTGCTCATCATTTTTTCTCTCTTAAATATTTTTCTTACATATTCATTGTTGAGTAAAAACCAATGAAGGAAAGAAGTTCAGTTTTCCATTTCATGTCTTAGTAAGTGTTTTGTGTCAGGATTCCATGTGTCATCTCTTTGCATAATGACTTAAGTCTGAAAGAAATGCCAGCATGAATCAATGAAATATCAGTTCATAATTTCTAAAAGTTGTGTGAAGCATTCAAGAACACATTTTTTCCTGAGACTGTACATGCTGCTAACAACCTGCATAGAACCTGCTGCCATTTACAATCTGAATTCTATAAAAGTAACTGGTGTGTCTACAGCTAAACAGAAATTCAAAACAACAGCATTTTTTTCTTCAACGTTAGGTTTTCTTGTGACTTCCCTGGTTCTACACTATAGATCTACAAACAATAGGTGCTTCAATAATTTCTTCTTTGTGGAAAAACAAATTCCTAGAAATTCAGGAATTTGCAGCATGTTGACATGTATAATTAACAAGCTGGAGTTTTAAAATATCACAAGGTCTCCTATAAAAATCACTGAAGTCCAAGACACTGCTGTAGCATTATTCTGATTCACTGGACATTAAGGCATATGCACATAGCAATACTCTGGAATTTTCTGCTGTCTCCAACAGGTGCATGGATAGAATACATTTTCCTGAAGAGAATGGGAAATATTGTGACTATACCATCCATAATCCAGAAGGGAGCTTCCATCAGCTTCTACACGATGATGGCTGTTGTGACTAACAGCCCTTTCCCTCATCATCAAAGGTAGATTTTCAGACTAGGAATTGCTGGTCACGTACATTTAATAGAGTTCTGGAATTTTATCATCATTTAGTATCAGCATGTCAGGTTGCTGAAGTTCTTATCTTTCATGGTGCTTCAAGAAACATTTTCATGGGCAATTAAGATCTGCTTAAATCTCACATGTAAGAAGCATCAGTCTGAAGTGTATGACCTCAAGTTACATCTCATGTGGATGCGAACACAACGTGAAATCAGAAAATATACTAAAAAATTGTTATTTGTGAAATTCCAAAGATGATTCTATTAATTAGTATTTATTTTCTCCTTGAAAATTCAGTGATGTATACTGGAAACATGACCAAGACAACATAATGAGTGGGCAATTTTTAACAATTTGATCCAAAGAAGGAAGAACTAGGATTTTTTTCAATCCTTACCTCCTGCAGTATGAGGATCTTCAACCATGTGCATCTGAAACAGATCCTTTGCAGGAAATTTAAAATACCTGCAGCTTTTACTCAAGTTACACATTCTCTACAATGTCTGTTCTTTACTATGTTGCTCCATGTTTTGCAAAAGAAAAAAAGAGTCTTAATTCTAAGCCACTACCTCTTCATCTTTTCTGTGGTTAATACATGCAGTGCGCATCCAAAATGATACTAAAGTACCCAAGGTGTCAGAAAACATATTTGGTAAATATGACAGACAAAACTGACCTGTAGCATTTTAACTATCGACAGTGATGGCACTTTGCTCATGTTTTAAACATTAGAAGAAAAACAAATAAAGTTATTTCAACTTGTCCAGATTTTAAACAACGAAATTTTTTTGCTTGCAGTCTTGTACTTGGACTTCAGGGGTTGAAGGAGTACTTTGACAGCCAAATGGTAAACTCTAGGAGGGAAGGCAGCTGCTCTAACCATCCAAGCAATATAACTAAAATCCAGCTACAAATGAGTCACCAATTTCTGCAACTGTTCTTACCTTCCATTCTTGTTTTCAGCCAACTCAAAATGCAAGTTTTGGCAGCCCTACAACTTCATCTCATTTGGTTCTACATTTCCTCAGTGGGAGTTGGAGCATTGGCTGAAAAATCAAACTCATCCACTAACCACACATCCACCTCTGCCCAAGTGCAGCTTTCTACAGTTAGGAAACGAACGACAATTTCTGAGCATCATAATCAGCTAACTCTCCCCTCCTGAAAAATTACATTGATTTTACTAAAATGGCAGTGGGATTTTGCGGATTGAACACTCCATGGTACCTGAATAATTTATTCTGTTCCAGAAGCTGTCCTTGTCTCCTTGTTGATGTTGTCTCATCACATCCCCATCCTCTCTGCATGTGGAACACTTGAAATTCAGAATTATCATTGTTCTGGTACTGTCTTGGGAGCTCTGGTTCTTGACTTTGAAGCTGTGCTTAGACCAGTCATGTCAGCATCAACTGGTCATGCCTTTGGGAATATTCACACGTGGAACTACAAATTATGGGAGACATTCAGGAAGGAAGAGCATGACAGAAGTAGTCAAGGAGTAGCATAACACGTATCATGTAAGAATTTTATCAAAACCAAAAATATATATTTACTTTTACAGAACCTGTAGCACTAATCTCAAATTATGCAATACCTCTCATTTTTTGATTATCATAGGAGTCATTTGTGTTTAACTACATAGGTAGGGATATTGCAAATGCAGAAAATTTTCACCTTTTTGTTATTTCCCAGAAGGTAATTTTTATGTGGTGTCATTTTGGATACTTTTACTTGGAGACCTTTATAGAAAAGTTTTCTTTACCAACAGCAGAGAACTAGATTGCTATCAGTATTCAAAATAAAAGGGCTTTTCTATTTCTTAATTTAGGGAATGTGCTTTTTATGAGGATAAAATCACAAAATTACTTTACCTAAGTAAAACATATTTCAAAGTCTCTGCTGAATATTTTTCACTTGTATTTTAGCTTTATGCTGGTGATGAAGTTGTGGGGAAAAAACCCCACCAACAAAGCATCAAAATCCCCACTTTTATTTATGATTTCTATGAAATTCTCCAACTAACAATAACCATGAAAAGTATTTTATTTAAGATTTTATTACAATTTCTAAAATGATGTGAAAATGTATCTTCTGAAGGCTTTGTCCTTCTTCCAATGTCTAAAAGTGTAAGCGTCTGTTAACGTAATTGTTCTTTCTAAAGAATATGTAAATCTGTATGGAACTGTCATGACCTCATTCTTTTGAGACCTCAGTGATTGTTCATGCTCCATGGTAGTAGGAGATACTGAGTAATTCAGTGAATGAGCGCAAATCATGAGTATTGGGCCACAGAGACTATTCTGATTGTCTAGGGGTTTATTCTGGCCCTTTTATGTTCTTTATTAATATTAAGCAGTAAAATAAAATACAGGTTCTACATCTCTCATGCTATAACATTTGAAAGGCAAAAAAAAAAAGAATATCCCAATTTAGTAGGTATCCATTATTGTTTCAGGCAAACTTGAGAGTTACTGACATTATTTGTAGAGATTATGTCTGTATTTTGGTTTTGGCCCATTGGCAGCTCCAAAGCTTTTTTCCTGGTGGGGATTTCTCCTGAGGATTACTGGGCTGATATAATGTTCCTGTATGTGTGTCTCTTCATGTTTTGGTGTGTTATGGTGCCAGACATGGTACTAATGTGTCTTCTCCATAATCAGTGCAGGAGAGAAATGAACCTAAGAAAGGCTTTACCAATGGTTAGAAACTTCTGCTTTGTCAGTACATCCTCATTTTAAAAATGTCCTTTACAAGAACAGAAAAATGAAAATAGTGTGTCATCACAACATGTCCTTGAATTATTAACCCAAATCTCTCTTATCTGATTTATACTGTAAAGGAATATAGTACAATTACACCTGTGTTTTTGACATCCTTTTGAAACTTCACCATGCTAACTACAGTTTTTGATTTGCATGTGGTAATCGCCAGCGTATTCTGGGAATCCTCTCACAGATAGAGATGCCTGCATCAAAACATTTCCTTTCTTTTATGTATTTAGTTAGTTGTTTCTTTGTTAATGGAATTTTCTTGGTCTGTATTTACAATCTTGTTTTCTTTCCTGTGTTTCTGTCTTCAGGAATGCCAGCCTATCAGTATAGTTTTAATCAGGTGTTGCACCATGTTTTTAAAAAAAAAAAAATGATGGATTTGTACACCAATCCATCTGCAGAATAGACTCAGGGAACAGGACTTTTTAAACTGTTTAGTAAGAAGCTGTAGTATAATATGCTTTATAAGCAATGAGGCAGAACACATTTTAGAAGTTTGGTTTGATATAGTAAGCAATTTTAACACAAAACTTTTAAAAAGTAGACATTATCTTTAGTAAATGCATATTTTTATGATAATTCTAGTGAAATTTTTTTGCCTACAATTGTTGTTTTATTTATGGACTTTGAACCTAGTAAATCCCTCTTAGGATGTTTCTTACCATATATTTGGTTATAAAAATAAATTACATGTGAAGATCTCCTATCATTCAGAGTATTTATTAGCTTGGGTTTTGTCCTACCTATAAATCTAAGATATAGTATATCATCTACATTCGAATTAGAGAATGTGAGAACATAGGAAAATTATACTGAGTACAGGCTAAATTTTTTCCATCAGTATTAGAAAATAATTAGATAAACTAAAATGAGATTGAGAAAATTCTTTAGAAGCTATTTAATGTAAGGATCTTTGTGCTTATTTTTATTATTCCTTTGTTTTATAACATCATTTAGTATTTCTTATGTGTGCTTAGGGATATTTGGAATTATAGTGAAATATAAATTAGAGAATTAAAGTATTTGGGATTAGTATTGAACTAATGAATCACTAATGAAGTATTTACTATATCTATGATTCATTGTCATAGGTTATTTCACAGTTTTAAATGTAACTTCTTATGGAAATATTTGTCTTCAAGGTAAAATCATAAATTAAATTGCTGAAGAGTATATACATTTTAGGTAGGAATAATGTAGTTTGACCATGGTATTACATGCTTAGTATTTAAAAAAAGAAGAAAATACTTATAACTGTTATTAACTATGGCATAGAAAGTACTTGTTTTACATCTATATAAACAAGTACTTTGTATATCAGACATTAGAAAACTACTTATTGTTTTATTTTAAAGACATTGCATTTTAATTATCCCAAGAATTCCTTCCAAAAGCCATGACATTCACTACTGTAACACATTTACTAGCAATAGCTTAGTTTACTAGCATAACTTTTATTTTCCTTTTTTAAGCATACTGTGGAAATAGAATTTTCAATATTAAAAATCATAACTAAGTGTTCTTAGTTGCTAATTTTTACCAGTCCAAAGAGGTTTATGTTGGCTCCTGGGTTAGAATTCAAGGGCTTTCATTGATGTACCTATGCTGAGTCATTTTCACAGGAAACAAAATTCAGTCTACTTGGATTCTGACAAAGGATCAGAACACTTTTCTTTCTGTAGAAATAATGATAAACAGCATGCTTCATTTGACTGCTTTACATCAAATATTTTAAAGATCTAGATTGTGTGCACATTTCCTGTATTAAGTCAAGGAACAATTGTACTGAGCTAAAAGCTCAGCCACTTAAACATCAGCTGCCACTTGGTGAGTATTAAGTGTAAAATGCAATAAACTTGAGTGTTTGAGCTGTAGAACTGAACATAAAAATCTGCTTCAAGTCTAATGTCATGCAGTGGTATAGTTACTGGGTTTTCGTCCCTTTTCTACCTTACTATTATGAAGGTAGGTTAATATCCATATTTTTAATCACTTTTGGAGTTTTTTTCCCTTAAACAAAAAAAAGTGAGACAACAAAGTACAACAAATTTCCCAAAGAGAAGCTGTGGCTGTCCCATCCCTGCAAGTGTTTAAGGCCAGGTTGGGTGGAACTCTGAGGAGCCTGGTCTAGTAGAAGGTGTCCATGCCCAGGCAGGAGGGGTTGGAATGAGATGGTCTTTAAGGTCCCTTCCAACTCAGAGTATTGTATGATTCTATAAGTAAAGAGCAGAAGAAAATCACTTATTTTTAGTCAAGCATAATACTTCATGAAGTTTGAAGCATCAAAAGAGGACTTTTTCTTTAAATTACTTTATTTAATTTTCCCTAATATTTGTATACCCTTTAAATTAAAATAATTTTGTGGGGAGGGACAGTGAGGGGGGAAGGAGAGTCGTTATGGATAAGGATTTTTATAAAATTTATATTCTAGAAAATTGGAAGGCAGCATTCATTTTTCTCCCTTGCCCTTTTCCATGGAATGAAAAAGAACTGAAATCCAGAAATTCTAGTTGCATTTATGGTTCAAGTTTTCTAACAGTTGTGAGCTTCTGGGATTTGCTCATTGTCTGAGGCATTACTTCTATTCAGGTTCACAGCTGCAGTTGTGAGGACCAGAGATAATGCTGTCTGTAATCCAAGATATAATGTTGTATCTATGCATTTTTCTTAACCACAGCATCATAACACAGTGAGTGAGATCATAAAGAAGTTTTGAGTATGCAGTTCACTATTGCAGTCATAATTTTATACGTTTTGTGGTTTCTCTTGACAATGTTCCTTTAAGCATGTACTTATTCCTTTGATTATACTGCTGAGAAAGAGAACATGTTTTTCTACTTTTTTTTTTAACTTATTTGGAAAATTTAGAAGTTGCTTAGCTGTCAGTAATAACTTCACCACAGGTGAAGAGATGCTTTCAGTCATTCTTAGCAATAGTGTTTAATATATAAATTCTACATTGATATACTTATATAAATATATAAAACCTTCTTTTTTCCTGAATCGATGTAAACAGAGCCCAGATGGCCGTATAGAAGTCAAAGGGCAGCATGGAAAATCGTCACTGCATATTAAAGATGTGAAGTTGTCAGATTCAGGGAGATATGACTGTGAAGCGGCAAGTAGAATTGGTGGGCACCAAAAGAGCATGTACCTTGATATTGAATGTAAGTTCTAATATTTTGTTGTCTCTTTTAAATTTGTTTAAAAAAAAAAAAAAAGTACATTCTTAATGGAAGGTTGTTTTTTCATAGTAATTCATGATTAAACTTGTATATATGAAGAAAGCATGTCCTATAGTTCATTATTCTGTAGAAGAATCCTGTCTTTCCTGAAATTAACAAGAGCCTTGTTGGTGTGTTGGTGACTTAAGCAGGACAGGATTTCTTCTGAAATCATATTCCAGTGGTATTATCCATTAACTTAAGGCTAAGCTTAATAACTTCAAATCTCTGGGCTAGCTGAGACCACTGGGAATGAAAAGTATTCAGTGGGATAAAGTAAGGGCCTGATTTGAGCAGCAGCTCAGCCTCGAGCTTAACCTTCTAAGATTCAACAAATATTGTTTTTTGTTTCTGAGTCCTCTGATTTACTAATCCCTGAAAGGTCTCTAGCCACTATTATAACCCCTCCTGGAGTTACCATGTTTTTAACAGTCTCTTTTAGAGATTGTCCTTATTCCAAGCTCTTGCATTTTATCCAGGAGAAAAGGAGATTATTTTAGCTTAGAAGAGTCTGATGCTTGAGAAGCCATTCAGAGGATATAAATCTGAAATATAAAAAAAAATTCAATGGGTAATTGCTTCTTCAGCTGTTCTTCAAATTCACGATCCAAGGTCTTCCAAAAGTGAGAACAAATAAACATCCTTCTTTTTTATTTCATTGTTGTTCCATTTATCTAGAAATTTTCCAGATACAATTATTTTATGTCTCCAATAGAGTTTGTGTGAGCCTGTTTGAACTTAGTCTTTGAACAGAAAAATTCTTTCCAGTGGGAAGATAAAAGCTGGAATAGGATTCTGTGGCACAGAAGTAACAGTAATGATTGCAGGCCACGGAGTGATTTCCTGAGGAGTTCTGAAAGTACTTTCACTCTACAGTTGTGTGTTCTTTTTTGGCAGGGAAGCAATGCATTGTGGCATAGAATATAAATCTGAAAGGAAAATGAGGAATGGTCAAAAGAATTTTTAGGTGTTAGGAATGTAGAGATTTGCCAATCTGGAAGACCTAAGAAATAAATCTTAATTTGCTATATTTGTTTTCTTTAATGAGTGCAACGATAATTTTTTATATGTATATAAAGGAAAAAAAACCTGGATCGAAACGCAAATTAAGTGAAGTTTCTTTAAAATTCTGTCAACTCTACACATGATATGAAATACATGGTTTGATTATGGTTGTGTTGCTGCTATGCTTTAACATTAAATATTGATATATTTTGTATTCAGAAGAGAAAGATATGTTGCACCATATTGATATATTTTGTATTCAGAAGAGAAAGATATGTTGCACCACATGTTATGAAACATGGACAATTGAAATTTAAGAATTTATTAGCAATACAGAATTCATACCAGAGGGCATAATAAAACCTCTGCATTGACACAATACATTATTATAACCTAAGACACCTTCCAGGGTGTAAGTTTTAGAAGAGGTGGAAAGAATTTAAAAGTAACATAGTCTTATTGTTATGGTATGGCAGAATTAATTTTGAATTTGTGTGGGAACCATCAAATGTAGTGTATGAGAAAATGGAATAACCTAAAGTGTGAATTTATGCTTTGGTAGACAAAGTTTTTGATACAGCATAAAATTTTCTACAGTTCTAAAATCCTCTGAGGAAACACAATTTATAAAGAACACAGAAATGTTATTCTATCATCAGAGAAATCACACATTGTAACAATTATTTTTAATGTATAACACAAGATTTTTATTATTATATTACTAAAATTGGAGTTTTAAGTTTTTAATACTTAACTGATAGTGAGGTTTAACCCAAATGTAATTTTTTTCCAGCACAGGTGTTATTTGAATAACAGAAATACAACTTTTCTCAATTCCTTTAAGTCAAGTAGTTTTATGATGCAAAGCAGGTATTTCTGGGGTGATACAATATGGGTCTGTCTCTTATTCTGATTAATGAGAATGAGAATTTTTTTGCTTTCCTTTGCAAATAACTTTTTGCACTGGTGTATGAGCTTCGAATATAACTTACATGTCTTGCCCAGGAAAGAAAACACTTGTTTAATGGTGAAGAATTCTCCTGTTCTTTAAAATAATGTCCCCAGGAGGAAGTGCCTCTTTCCAGCCTGATCTCCCATCAGTCTGATCTCTGCCATAAACTTCCGTGACAGAACAGCCCCTTCAAAGAATCTTTCAGCACCTCACTGCCCCCATTTCCATCCAATGCTGGGTTGTCCGAAGTGCTGACAGTCCTTCCCCAAAGTCCCCAATACCTTCCTTAATAAAGCAGTGTCATGGTTATGTGTCATTCCAGTTATGGCACTTCATAAGTTGCAGTCTGGGGAATTTTCAGCAAAAAGTTCAGGTTCAAAAACTAAACAACTAATTTGTACTTTTGTGGTGAACTAGTAAAAATGGGAGGATTCTGTTAAGTCAGTATCGAATAAATTTGATTTTCCTTGTAATATTTTCCAAGAGGCTTTTCTTCAGCGTATTAATTGCAGCTACTGACATTGCTATCAGGGCTTTTAGATTTTTTTTCCCCAAATATTCATTTACAAAATTGCATAAAACCCCTCAAAATATTTAAATTTTTCTCTCCCGTTATTTTGGTTTTGCTCTCTTCTTAACAAGTTCTGAGAAGAATTTATTCAGGTGTGGCCTACTCTTGCAGTTAAGCCATTTTAACAGAAATTTTTATTATTTTAAAAAATATTCTCATATAAACTCTTAATAACTATTTCAAAATTAAAATATAAATAAATAAGCAGGACTTAATTCTTGATATTTTTCTCCGGTTTCTAGATGAAAGTAAACAATGCAGCTATGCCTTTCTGTAAGTTAGTAACAAAACTATGGCATTTTCCTTTATGTTTCATTGTATTTGACAGTTTGTGTAGTCAGGAGAGGAAACTGCTTCCATCACATCCTTAAATGCCAGCTCAGTCAAACAGGCCTAACGAAGGCACAGAGTGCTCTCTGTCACTGTCTCATCCTTTTACTTACTGACCCCTGTCAGAGATTTAAACTGACAGTAGGATTGCACAGAATTTCCATGCTTTATCCTTGTTCTCAGTTGGGGTTGCTCCTGGTGATACGAGCAATTCTCCAGGACAGGAAGAGATTATCAGGTTTGATATGAACTGGGCACAGTTAACCCTGACTTTTATCTGAAGGAAATGCTGAGCAGACATGAATTGTAGGGAACCCAGAGGCATTTTTAAGGATTTCTTTCTGCAAAGTCATCTTTGTGTTTTGTTATTTTTAATTTTCTTTATATAAAGTATGAAAAATAAATCAAAATTACATTAATGTAAAATACGATTTTCAAATATTATTTATTAATGGATCTCATTAACTTCAAAATTTGGTTTTAAATATGAATCCTAGTGTGTATTGGATGAGAGTAATAATAAATCAATTGAAAAGGTGATTCCTATGTTCCTGTGTGGTGGAATATATGATGTGTATTGGGTATTGTGTCTGTAGTTATTATCTACATATTTATCATAGAGAAATAACTATTCTTTTAAATAAAAAACATTGGAGAAGTACATAAAAAAGATAAAGCAGGCCATATAATAAGATGAGATTTTCAAGAAAGCCTGAGGAAGCTAAATGTATGAATCCTGGTGAACTTGATTTTACATACAGTATCAGGTGTCTCTCAAAGTTAGTTTTCCTATACAGATGTTTACATTTCTATAAGGTAATTTTTTTCATTAAAAGCATAATACAGACCTGACTAAAAGAAAAATTGTGATGAGAGAACACATTAGTTTTTGGGTTTCACAAATTTTTCATTGCACAATTAGCACTGGAGAAAGAAAAATATTAATTTTGACATGTTCAGTGTACTGGATCATCTTTCACCACAGTGTTATTCTTAGTTAGGGTGCCCTGACATCTTTACTAAGTTGGAAAAGCTTTAAGCAAGCCAGTAATGAACAACATTTGTGATCCTTGAAACACTGTCTATGTGGCCTTACAATTTTCGCTCAGTTGTGTTCAAACTGTCATTAACCAGTCGGAAGTTTTCACAGCCCTCACCTAATTTTTTCCTCCTAGGTGCACATGTTATGTAAGATGCTGCTGTTTCTGACTGCTCTGTATCACCAGGTGCAAATTCCTTTGGACAATACTCCTTTTACTGGAGAAAAGGCATTAAGCTATGTCCTTTGGAAAATTCTGTGTATTCCCATACACTATGCAGGAGGCATCCTGACTAAGGGACATTTTTAGCTGGATTTACCAGTTTTCACATCACTATTTTAGTTAAAACTCTCAATTTCAATACTGATACTGCAGCTGTTAGATATGCTGGATGGTCCAAAAACGCCTATTTCCTCATAGTACTCAAAAGAGTAGTGTTTTGTGATTAGAATCATCTGTGGCAAATATATTGGATTGAGTAACATGGTACATTTTTGTATGAGATCAGCTATGTGAGTACTTGATAAAAATGATTTCTTAGAAAGCAATTTCTAAAAAAATGAATTTAAATAATTTACAGTGTCTTGCAGAAATATGATGTTTTCTTAATACTGCTTTCCATCCAAACATGATTTTTATAGTTTTATTCCTTATTAGTTAAGTACCAACTCTGAGTGGTAAAAATAAAAATAATCATGCAGCATGTGCAATATAGTCTTCACCTGTAAAGAAAACTGTGCAGTATTTGTTATACTACTGCATTGCTTATCAATAACAGTATTTTTTCCTTTGTGTTTGTTTTTTTTCCCTGCCACAATTTGAAACCAGCCTCATTACTGTTGCTGTACTGAACTTGGTTTCCTGAATTGATTACTCTTTCGCTTTGTTGTGTGTTAGCTGTATTGCACTGCAGTTGAGGGGGATGCTTTCGATTAATGCAATTTAATTTTACGTCTTTGCAAAAAAATATGTAACAATATTACTTAAGAGTGGTGGGTTCAACAGATTGAGCTACAAATTGTATTTACCTTCAAGGAAAAAAGGTTTTCAATTGGTAAAAATGCTACTACTGTGTACAGGATGTCAGAAATGTTTTCATAGAGTGATTTGGTTTGGAAGGGATCTTAAAGGTTATCCAGTTACAACATCCCCTGCAATGGGCAGGGACAACTTCCACTAGACCAGGTTGCTCAGAGTGCCCCCAAACTAGCCTTGAACACTTCCATGGATGGGTCATCCACAGCTTCTCTGGGCAACCTCGATATTGGGATAAATGTCACAAACGTTTCAGCTGCCTACTGCTATCATAAATCATAATAAATTCAAGCAGTTCATACTTTGGATTTGTTTGGATTCTGTTTCTTTTAACAGAAACCAGTGTGGCAACATCCCATCACTACTCACAAAATCACAGAATGGTTGAAACTGGAAAGCATTGCCTCTTTCCTGTTGCTGGACAGGACACCACTGAAAAAACCCAGCTTTGTCTTCTTTACACCTTTCCTTCATCCATTAGTCATGAGGACCCAGTTCTATCTTGTCATTACAGCCAGAACACAAAACTAATAAATACACATATGGCCTAGGAAAGAAACAAATAACAGGAAAAATAATCAAGAAAACTAAAATATTGAAATATTATAGAAAAAAATTCCATTTTTTTCTAATAAAATACTATTTGCTTTAGTTACATTTCTTCCTGTCAAATTTATAGGTTAAAATGAGAAAGCAAAGATGGAAAAGGTCAATCTTTAACATCACTAAATAAGTGTGGTAATTTTGACACATTATGAATGTCAATTGTAAGATTTACCATTTTCCTTCTTCAACTACCTTGTGCACTTGCACAGAAGGAAGTTTAGTATGCCATTGCAGTGACTTAAAGGGGATAAGAAAGTTGAATTCTGTGCAAAAGATGGGGTTTATTACATAAAGTAATTTTCCAAAACCATTTCACCAAACTTCCCATAGTGAAGCAGAGATTAATGCATTCATTGTCTTTTTCCGATGTTACAACAGTGTGGTAAAATTATTCATCTATATAATAAATCTATTATTTAGCCCAAAAGCCTGTAAAATACTTTGAAACAAAAATTCCTTCCTAAAAATATTTTACTTAAATGTATGTTAATGACTTGTTAAGCATGATATTCATATTAGAAATTTCTCATAAATTTTAATGAAGAGAGCTCTCTACTTCATGATCTGGTTAACCTTGCAATTAACTTGAGATCATTTAGAGTAGATTTTAATAACATGTTAGCTACTTTTCTCTTAATAGAATAACACAATTTTGAATGAATAAAATAATCTGGCTTTTATTTTGTTTCACTTCTAATAATTTAGTCATTAATAGGTATATATGCCTCAACATCTTTTCTTACTGTCATAAGTTTTCACGTATGCAATTGTGAAAAGTAAAGGTAGGAAAAAAAAAACAAGGAAGAATTTTTCTGATGCTTCCTTGAGGATGGTTCTACTTCGTGAGTTTGTCTTACAGGCTAAAAAGGTTAAATATTTACATTGATAATTTTAAATGGTTTCACAAGTATTTCCGTACTGTATAAAATGTAGTTTATATTACACAGTGATGACCTGTGAATGAAAAAAGGCACCGTGGCCTTTTGCCTTTCTACACCTCCAAGATAGATCCATCAAAGCAGAATCAAGGCATCTGTGTATAATGAAGAAAATAATCAGGTGATATGATGTGTGGTGCTGAAAATTTGAAACTTGAACAAAGTAAGGTTTTAGAGATTCTATTTGTTGCTTTCTGGACATCACTGCATGTAAAAATTAGGTAAAGAGATGAAAAGGCTAAGAGTCCTTGCTCCATAGAGCAGCTATTATGATTTAGGAATTTATGAGAGAGAGACAGAGACATTAGGGAATGGAGGGATGGTATCAATAAGGAGGCAGATTGTGGAGGTAAGGGTGACAGTTAGTAAAATATGGAAGGTAAAGACTGGATTTTGTTCTGGAAATGTGACACGTAGGACGAGAAGAAAGATGGTATTAGGATCTTGGTTTGAGAGAAGCATTGCAATTTTTCACTTCTGCTTATAAAATAATTATGTAATCTGATATTTGATGGAGAAGTCAGGCCGTACTGAATTATTCCAGTAATTCTGTCCTGGAATACATGTAACAGTTGAAAATTTGGTACAAATTGGCACCATTTAAGAATAATGTGTTAACAGTTGGCAGCACTTGATGATTTTATTACTAAAATGAAAATTGCTGCTAGAGTGATAGATCCGTAGGGGGAGTCTTCCTGTCTTAGATCTGATGGCCAGTGTTGGTGATTTACAGGCATGCAAAACAATTGATAGACGTATGAAAACCGTTTATTTTATACATCACTAGTGGCAGACTTAGCTTATTTTACCTAGCTATGTTTTCTTTATAATTTTTTCTCCTAATTTAAACTAGTTTAGGTAATTTTCGAGAGATATATCAATTCAAAGCAGATATTTCTATGAAATTAAAATTTCTTGGGACTTTAGTTTGGCTTTTGTGTTTGCTTTTTTTTAAGGTTAAAACAAATACAATTCCTTAATGTCAAGTGAAATTCAAAGAAAAATAGGTACATTGAATTTCTGCAACTCTGGCAGTACCGAGCACCTGAGCCATACATGCCATACATTGCCCACCATTATTCAGTGTGCAATTATCAACATGCTTTGCATCTAGCAATATGTATCTTGTGGAAATGTAGCAATTGGTATGGTGTTTGAATATTAAAAATAATATCCTAGTCAAGGTTTCCAGGAACTAGTGCTGCTTGCCAGCAGGAGGGGGCTCTTACTCTTCATAAAATGTAGGATCAGTCGATAGTGCATCATACTATTGAATATCAAAGTCATATTCTAATGAATTTTGAGAGGAACCAAGAGAATGTGGCAGGGGAAAGGAAACCTTACAGGAAGTGTGGTGTTTTCTGTACTTGCTGTGAAAGAAACACATACCTCTCAAAACTTTTGAAATCATGGGGTGGATTCTGGACAAAAAAGACCCCTCTAATTTTACCTAATAATCATGGCAATTTAAAAGCAATAGATGATGAGTTTAATTTGCTTTTCTATTTAGAAACTTCCTATGCAGGTCTTGAATATTTTTCCTTACAGCTGTATGATTGTAATAGTAACAGTAAAGTGAAAGTTAGTAATCCTGAAGTTATCCAATTCCTATCTTCTTTTAAGGATGATTATAGATTAAAATATAGTCACCTAACCACATTTTTGAAGTCTCTAATATTATTTCTTCCTGAAAATGAATATATGACAGTTATTGTACTTGTCTGTGGAGGTTCTTCTACTTTATATCCAAGGAAGAGCTATTAATTCTAAAATATTAACTATTGAAAAAGGTATGAGAGAGAAAATACAAGATAGATGGCTGTTAACTAAATTGTGGCAGAGTTACAAAAAATTGAGGCACTTTTACAGGATCGATGGCAAGGACAGTACTAGATTTGCCAGAGGATGCGGTTTATTAAAGTCCTTGATGATGGGAAACTTATGCCAGCATTAATCATCCTAGAGAGAGGCTTCCAATAATGTGCTGCAGGAAATGTCCCAGTGTCTTAGACCTGACAATCTGTCACATATTTTTATTATATATTCTCAGGGAACAAATAGCCAAAAGTTTGAAAACCTATGTCCTTAAATTAAGAAGTGCAAATCTGATTCTGCACACCAGTTTTCCATTATAGTTGCCTGGACATATGTACTGAATCAGGTAATTTTCTATATCTAATTTTGTGTCGGGCACCAAACATACACCAGAGCTGAAACTTTGTCGTCCTTAATTTAATTACCTTCTGGACAAGACAGGTGATGTATTAGTCTGTTCTTGAATCACTGTTCCTGGATATTATAACTAACAAGGATATCTAAATGCTAGAGACAGCTTTCAGGTCAGAATTTGCTTCTCTTCAATAATTTTCTTACACAGGTTATCCAGAACTCATTCTAACTGGAGTGCCGACCTGTCAGTTTCTTTCTTGTCTGGGAAAATGAACAGCTTGAGTTTAGCTGATGCTGGTGCCATAACATTAACTACTCTAAAATGTCATTCTAAATTTAAAATTATTTACAGAATCATACACTCATAGAATAGTTTTGTTTAGCTTTGTATCTTTGTGATACAGTCTTTGTTGCTTCAAGGCATCTTTTTCATTTGGATTGCCTCATCTCTCCATAATAATACTCGATCTTTCATAGTTGAACCATAAAACCTTATGAACTTTATCACATCCTGGGCTGCTTCCAAAGCCCTGTGGCCAGCAGGTTGAGAGAAGTGATTCTACCCATCTACTCACCTTTTGTGAGACCTCCATCTGCAGTGCTGCATCCAGCTCTGGGACACCAAATACAAGAAACACATGGACCTGCTGGAGCTGGTCCATGTGAGGGCCAGAAACGTGATCAGACGGCTGGAGCAGCTCAGGTATGGAGATAGCCTGAGAGAGTTGAAGTTGATGAGCCTGGAGAAGAGAAGGCTCCAAGGAGACATTTGCAGCCTTTCAGTGTGCAAGGGGACCTTGTAAGAAAGAGAGACTTTTTTCCTGTAGTCATAGCACAAGGACAATGGTTTTAAACAAAGAGTTACCAGAAATTAGATTTGAGGAAGAATTTATTTTTTTAGTGTGAGGGTGATGAGACACTAGAACAGGTTGACCCATCCCTGGAAGTGTTCAAGGCCAGGTTGCATGGGTCTTTGAGCAACCTGATCTAGTGGGAGGTGTCCTTGCCCATGGCAAGGGATTGGAACTGGGGGACCTTTAAGGTCCTTTCCAACCTGAGCTATTCTATGATATTGTGTGCATTTATTAAATAATATCAGTGGTAACTTTTGTATCTTTTTTTCAGTTTGGGGGGGTTTTATTTGTTTTGTTTTCAGTAAAGTGCTAAAAGTTCAGTTATAAGAAATACCATCAGGATTGATTTTTTTTTTAATGGAGTGTATTCAAGCTCCTACTTATCTGTTTAGAACTCTAGTATGTCATCTTAACTGGTAGTACTTTATGTAAAAAAGCTTAAAAGGAACAGTTCATTTGTACCCTGCATTGAATTTTGTCAGGTGTAAATTAATTCTCAATTACATAGAAGCTAAGCAGAGCACATTGTTAATTTTTAATGGTTCTAATTTTCTAACTCTTTTCCACTGAATATTTTATTTTTTTAAACAGTACATATATTGCATTTAAAGATCTTTAACATATGTAAACCTATGAGAAGGACCATCTTCTCATTTCTACTTGGTTTCACTTTACTTTCAATTGATAGAACTTTTTGATAAATACTCTGTTTTTTAATGTAATTTGTTTGTTAGTTGCTTTATAAAACTGATGGGAGCAGGTTTTGTAGACATATAAAATAGTCAGCCATATGTTTTCAAAGCCTTGGCTTTAAGGTTTGTTATTTTTCATGCTTTATTTTAAATAAAACATAATATGTGTTTGTTTGATAAATACTAATTCTGTAACCATTTAAGCATACTAAACTGCAGTTAGTCATGAAGTGCATACAAGAAAAACAAGTTCTCTTTTTAAACAATTTTTTCCCTTTCAACTCAATTTTTTGGTTTTATAAGAAATGTAAACTATCTTTTATTTGTACTGTAAAAAGAAAATTATTTCAGAATTATATTATTTTTGTAAAACATCACTCCAGGCATCTTAATCTGTTCCTGACTGGGAAATCAAAAATCATCTGTCTTAAGATCATTTCTGTGAGTCAAGTCATTAGGACAGTCCTCTTTTGGGGATATATCTTTATTTGACGGACTGATTCAGAGTATCTTTCAATCTCCAACATTCATGCCAGTGTTCATAAATAGAGTGAACTCACTGTGAGAAATTGCACATTGGGAGACAGTGCTTACGTAAAATTTGTGAAATAACCACATTTGGAACCTCATGAAGACTCATGAGATTTCCAATCTGTTTGTTGAACATGCTGTTGATCCATCTATTGAACATGCAGAAATAAGTTCATACAGTTTTCCTACACGTGATTCCCACCATGAACTTCATTTCTAGAGGAAAAGTCATGGTTCTGACCCTTGGTAGTCTGAGATTTTTGACCATAAAAAACTATGAAACACACTTATGCAGTTTGCTTTTTTCTTCATATTCTCCACTAGTGTGAGATGCCACACTGAAGACTGTTTGATAGTCTGTTCTTTGCATTAAACTGTTTAGCTGATGAAATATGGGGTATTTAAAGGTCTGTGAAAATCAAGATCACTAGAATTACGTATTAAAACTTTTGGAGCAGAAAGATGAGCTCCTGTGTCTGGTAAATAAATTCATAGCCAGGCAAGCTTTACTTATTTAGATGAAAATGCTTGTTTTTCTACAAAAATAAGGGCTGAACAGTTATTAAAGGAGATGCTGCTGGCCTTGAGCAATGTAGCAGCTTTGATCTGTGCGTTAAAATTTCTATTGATAACAGTTCTTTTTGCTCAAAGCCTCTATGCCTACATGCAGCAGCAGCATATGTCATCAAAAAAGTTACGCTTTTTGACAGAGGCAAACAGAGAAAGAAGTTGAAAATGTGCACTTCAGAAAAAAAAAAGGAAAAAAAAGAAAAAAACCAGTTACTTTAAACCATTCCCAAAGCTAAATTTTACTTCATACTTAAAGATGCCGAGTTCTGGTCTCTGATAGACCTATTAGCAATTTTGTTGCCTGAAATTAAGCTATATGTGAGAGGACTAGAATATATTTTCCAGAGACATATCTGGAAACATTTAGGAGCTTTTTATCAAAACAAAAATCTGTATGTATGTATCTTAGCTATTAAAAAGATACACCATTACAACAGATGTAACTAATAAATTCCCTTTTGGAATTAAAGCACTAAGGGAGTTTCCTTGAATAAAGAATATTTTTTTAAAATACTCTTAAAAGATAATAACATTGAATTACGGAAAAAAATAAAAATCAATATTTGATAGAAAAAAGCACTGTTCACCCAAGACATAAGAAGAGGAGGGAAAAGGCTACCCCCAGTCATTTATAGATATCACTAAACTTCCTGGTCTCCAGAGAAACAGTGAGTAAAAGAGATAGGTGTTGTCACTTAGTGGCACTGTGGTCTGAAGATCACAGTTAGCTGGAAAACCAGCAATTTCCTCTGTGTCAGGCTCAGTGTTTGGTTTATGTTTAATGCAGCCATTTACAGTCAGGTTTATAAGAAAAACACACCATCCTTTTCCGTAGCTGTAGCTTGATAATTTCATAAGGAACTGATATAAAGGTTGTCCTAAATAGTGTAAACACAATATATTTTCTGCAGTAGGTAGAATACATTGCAACATTTTTGGTATTCTTTTACTATTTGTAAAGGTTTATTTCCACAAATAAGCATCTCTCTTTAGAAAGATTTCATAAAGTATAATAAATCTCCAGTGAGAAATGGGTGAAGCCATAGTGCAAGAAAATTTGAGTGAATGTAATTTCTCCATAGTAAAAGAAGACACTATAAAATCAGCACATGAACAGACAATATATGTGTTTTAGGTCACCTCACTTTGTCATGGCAGGATCTGGCTGAAACGTTTGTCATCCTCAAGAGAAAATGCTCTTCCTTATTTCTGAGAGAGTGTCTTTCAAGGGTCTGATATTGCCTAATGTTAAATATATTTAACAGGTATTCTCCTTCCGGAGAAGTTCAGCTGAAACAGTTTCAGGAGAGGAGAAACCTACCAAGACAAAAGCCCAATGAACTCAAGCTGTAATAGTAATACTTCCATATTCCATAATAAACTGACACAACAATCAATTGGAATTTCTCAGTGAACATGAAAGCTTGGATATGGGTATATGTCTTGTTTTACTAAACCAGTTAATAAACTTGTGCATTACTTCCTTTTTCCAGATGCTCCAACATTCGTGTCAAATCAAACCATGTATTACTCTTGGGAAGGCAATCCCATCAATATAAGCTGTGAAGTGCTAGCAAATCCGTCTGCCTCAGTTCAGTGGAAAAGAGGAAAATCAGTTTTACCTGTAAAAAATACAACTCATTTGAAGACCTACAGTACAGGAAGAAAGCTGATTCTAGAGGTAAGGCTTAAAATGAAAATCAGCATGGTGGCAGAACATAATTTTGTCCTCAGTTTGGCAGCACTGCGAGTACTGTAATGTATTTAAGGGTAAGACCTACAGCTGAATAAGTAGCACTCTTAAAAAAGGAACAGAAACAACAAACAACTATATATGACTTGATTTATCTCCACATTTCTTATGAGTAGTTAGAATATAATCCTTGTTTGAATGTCTTGTGCTCAGTTTTCCGACTGCACCCAACAGAAATGTAATTTGCATTTCTTGGAAGTAAAAAAATTCCATAAATAGATATAAAACTAAACTATCAAGCTAAGACTGAAAATTAAAGTTACTTCCTGGTAAATGTCAGTTTATTAGATTTTTTTTATTGTTTAAAGGTGAAATTATAAAGATGAACAGTGTCACTATTTTGCATTATCAGATTTCCTCATTTGAAGTTGAGAAGGGGGAGTTAAACATGAAAAAAGGTGTATTTAGGTCTATATTTGGAGACTATACTAGAAATGTTGAAGTAAGAACACATCTGCATGTTGTTTAAGGAGAACATACTTTAATTTCTGATTTTAGAAAAAGTATATATAATTAGCAACTAATACTTACAAAGTGTATTCATTTTAAAGATTGCTCCCACATCTGACAGTGATTTTGGACGGTATAATTGTACGGCCACAAACAGAATTGGAACAAGATATCAGGAGTATACGCTTGGTCAAGCTGGTAAGTGAAAATTTTGTTCCTTTTTCTTTAAATATTTTTTCCTACTTTAATCAACATTAAGTTCAGACACACTATCCTCTGCTTATTTTATTCCATGGACTGTTTGCAGATAATTTAATTTTCTAAGAGCTGAGCTGTAATATAAAGTAAAATAAACCAATTCCCTCTGAATTTGAATCTTCTTTTGATTTAATTTTAAGGCCATCTGAAATTTGAAAAAAATTAGTCTAACCTTTTTTCCTTTGCTCTTACTGTATCCTACATTTATAGCAATGTATTTTGATTACTTCAGCAGAGTACATATGGTACTTCAGCAGAGACATATGGTTTGCAGGCAGTGAAAGTAAGAAGGAATTAGGAAATTATTTTTTTCCTTTTTCTCCCTTGTATTCTCTTGATAAACCAACAATGACAAAAGACTGAATTATTGCAGCAAAGAATTTCTATCCCTGTTTTCACTTTTAGTTATTTAAAAAAAGAATTTGACCTGAAGTGCTAGATTGAAATAATTTAAGCTCTGCAATATTCTATACTCTACTGTTACAGAATGTCTGACTATTTTTATGTCCTTCTATTGTTGTTTAGGCAAATAGAAAAATCTGACTGTATGTTTGTTCTTTGGCAGAAATAACTATTAACTGACACCAAATGAGAGTTTCTTAGCAGTGCTTTCAATTATATTTTCTTGTGGAATGGACTAACGCTTGCTCAGTTTTGAGGTCTCCAAATGTTCGGATGTCTGTACTCAGATGATGCAAACTGTGCCAACTTTAATGATGTTTCTGGAGTTATAATGCAGCTGACAGTACTAAAGGTACAGCCACACTGAGAGCCATACACCCCTTGGGATGTGTTGTTGTGGAGCATTTTTATCATGTCCCATACTGCCAGACTGGCTGACACATTGAAGGGACGGGTAGAAATAATTATATCTGTATCTATATATTTTGTTTTTCATTAGGATACATATAATCCAAGTGATTCTGAATGTTTTAGTTGCAAGTTTTGGTCTAGTTTCTTTTTTTTTGTTTGTTTTTTTTTTTTGTTTTTTTTTGTTTTAGTAATAAAAGAAACACTTTAGATTACTACCAGGAGGACTTTTGGGGGAGCATTGCTGAAGCATGCACATCCAGTCTGGTCTGCTGCTATTATTTGTGTAGTTTTGCTCCATAGGGCAATTATTTTCTTTGAGTGTCTCAGGAATTATAAAACCCCATTATTTATTAATAGTCTTCTTAGAATGTGTACATAGTTTTGAAAGTTTTTCCCATCATCTCTATAGGATACTAGCATATATTCCTACGTATAATACTTTTTTGGTTTTGAAGAGCTGTGAAAACTGCTGAGCTTCTTAAAATAGGAAAATGTAGGGTTCAAATTTCTATGAGCCACAATTTGACATCATTTCAAAGATCCCTTACCTTTTGTTTTACAACTTTTTTGGGGTGTTAGCTGTGGTATGAGCTCCCCTTCCTTTGACAGCTATGTTTGACTACTGAGAAAAAAAGCTTTTCTTGAAGCCATGAACATAAATAATAGGAAAGGAGGGAAAACCCCACTTGCATACCTCTGGTGTCTTACCTCACAGGAGAGAAAATGATGAGGAAATACTGTGGTTGTCATTGTGGGCTGCTTTTTCATAAATATGTATACACTTGGGAGAGCATTTCACCAGGTATTCTCCGGAATGTTGTTTTTTTCTCTTAGATTTGCAGAACATCTCATCACAATGCATGATACTACATGATGATTATTTTAGCTATGTATATATCCCCTGCTTTTATAATTTATTAATTAATCAATTTTAATAGAAAACATTAGCATTGAAAAGTTAATTGAAAAAGAACATGATATTTTGTAATTTTATTTCAGGAAATTCACACATGACCACCCCTGGAAATGCAAGGGAAAGCAAATAGCAAGCTGTAATTCTTCTTCGGCTTTTTAATACAACTATAGCAGAAATGTTACTGATGCCAGTTTTTCAAACAGATTAACATTCTTTACTTCTGCAATGTTTTGCTTATTTTTTTTCCAGGCAATTCTTCAGAAAACTTGATGAACACTTAAAAAAATATGTGTTGTATTGTAGTTATATGTATTGTAGTTATAAACATAAAAAGGAAAATCATGATAAATGGAATTATGGGAAGACGTCATGTAAAGCTTGAGCTATATTTGGATTTTCTACATGATGATGTTAAATCCAGAAAATAGAAAAAAAACTAAAGCAGGTTTTTTTAGTAGTGACAGTGAACAGGGCTGGAAAAGCTGGGTTTGGGGTGTCACTGTGCACTACTATGCACTACTTGCTATGCACCACTTACAGCAGTGTAATGCATAACATTCAGTATCCTGAAAGATTGATACCTTTAGCATTTGCCTCTAAATAGACTGTTTTTGGAATAAAAACCCAAACATGTAATTCACTGTTACAAGTTTTGCACTTTAACTGGCATCAACTAGAAATGGAAAATAATCAGGGAGGTGGAGGATAAAACCATTATAATAATAACAGGTATAAGATGTCGAATACATCTTTCTCCCTAGTTTTATTTCATCAGTTGCTTCACTCAGGTTGATTAGGAAGGCCTAATGATTGATATTTTCCATATTAAGGCTGATAAAATAATTTCATGCATTTCAATGCAGCCAGCATTGCCTTCTGGCTTTGATTGAAATACTAACGCTGGGGAATAGAATACTTTTACAAAGGCTCTGTCAGGGAAAAAAAAATAAAATTCCTAGCTGGGAGACAGTATAAAGTAAAGTATGCTTCCAGGGTAAATGTGATCACAAATGAAGATAATTTTAGTGAATAGTTTTCTATTTAAATTCTGCAGGAATTACTTGTTCCTTCATGTTTTGTTCCATGTTCAGCTTTGCTGGATTTCAGCAGAATCAAACTACCTTTATTTATTAATTTACTGCTACTTAAAAAGTGATCATACCGTCACAATTCCATTATCTTTATTCCTGTTGCCTTCCTTAAGAAATTAGACTTATCGATGGTTAAAAAAGAAAGATTTTCTCAGAATTGATATGCAAATTACCGCCATATTTGTATGACTGAAAAACCATAACTGTTCATTCAGATTATACAGAGCTACTGGATCAGTCTGAATTCCATTTAATCCTTTCAAAACAACTGAAAAGCTGCAGAGTATTTGAGGTTTCATTCTGGAAGGTGCTGGCCTGTTTAGAAACTTCTGAGTTTTGCTGAAAGCTTAATCAGACGTGCCCATGACCTGACTTGTGGTGATCAGCTCTCAGAAATACCACATGGGTGACCTCCTTTTTCATTACCTGAGCTTTTAAAATGTTATGTGATTAAAATACAGACTGAAAATAACCACAGTCACTTCTTGCCACTGCAAGTTAATTGCTTCATGTCACAGCCACAACTTTTATTTTAGAACTCTGGTTTTGATCTAAGTCAGGCTTAAATTTTGGCAAGCCAGGTCACCTTGACAAGTTGTCCCAATGGCTCTCAGAGCCTGAGATGAGCAGAGATATTCCTAGATTTGTCCAAATCTAGTTTTTGTATAGTTTAGCAGCAAAATACCACTATGCAGGGAGCCAGTATGAGCTAGAAAAGCATTCTTCTGCTTTGCTGAAGTCTCAGTGTCATTATTTTGAATGTTTTTTGTAAATAGAAAAACACATGCCCATCAGTAGTTTAGGACTATGTTATTGGAATAGGTAATTTAATATCTTAAAATGGTAAATTTTTAGGTTGTGACACAGGGCTAAATGAGAATTTTGAAGGTTTCTCTTTTTTTAAATATTAATATAGATTTTGTACATAGCTGGATGTATAGCTGGGCTCAGTCTAGAGCCCTAAAAAGTAAACTATGAGTCATCTCTAAGGATCTCATAGCCTTACTCTTCCTAGACTTTCCTTTCCCCTTCTTTCTTGTATTCTGGGATGGCATAGGGTTTAAAAGTCCTGCTATGGGCAGGAACATTTTTCACTAGACCAGGGTGCTTAGCATCCTGCCCAACCTGGCTTTGAGCATTTCCAGTGATGAGGCATCCACAGCTTCTCTGAGCAAATGAGAGATGCTACATCTGCTATAGCTGTATGATTTATCTTTTTCCTTTCTACAGGAATATTACAGAGAGTTAAAAAACAAGCAGTCAATGATGTCATCAGATACTGAGGACTCCTACACCACTTTATTGAATTAGGTATTCTTTAAGCATCCTGTGCACACAGAAAATCAGTGAAGATGGGAAATAATGACAACAAAAGGAAATGAAAACATGGGGAAGACAATAATTGAGCTTCACAGAAAATGCTTCCTGTAATCTGTTTTATGAAATAAAGTCATACTCAAAATATGAAAAGGCTGTGTGATAACTGACAAAAACTACAAAATCAAGTTAAAAAATTTTACTAGTCTGTAGTTTTGATGCTGGCACTTTGCTGCTGGGTAGTGGATGTTGTTCCTTTTTTCATCAAGTATTTGCATTTTCACACAGGTAAAAGAAAATCAAAGTAGTAGGACAATTTTCCCTAGAGAATAGTATAATGAAAAAGAAAATCATATCCTGCCAAAAGCCCATTTGTCTCCACAAAAATATGGGCAGACCTAAAATCTAACTTGCTGTTCTAAAACTTGCCATTCACATCTTAGCACCATTAGCTAAAGGATTTTTATTAAAAAATGTACCAAACAGCAACATATTTTCAGTTAGCATAGATGTGAAACTATCAACATGGCAGCAGTGTTTTGCTTTGTATGCACGTGTCTTATTTTAATTTATTATTTATGTATTTATTTGCTAGCTTGGTCTTGTTTACTAACTGAATGCTTATTTTTCTGGAACTCTCAGAGGCTTGGCAAAAGAAATCTATGTAGATCTAATACTGTTTTGGGCTTTTTTTTTCTATTCTAAGGATGTACAGGCATAAGCTATTCCATAGAGATTTTTGACTCCAGAAGTATAATCCCCAGCCTCATCTCTTTCCTTGCCAGGGTCCTGGTGCTACTTAGATTCAGCATTTGCACACAGCTATTTTCAGTCAATATATATGCCAGATGTACAGAGAGAGGAAAAGCTGGAGAACTGCAGCAGCAACATACTGACAGGAGATAGGAGACAAGAGCTAACTGGAAGATCAACCTCTGAGCCCACTACCCACTCTCACAGAATCACTTCCTTTTCTCTGTTTATACCAGGACTGCTGAACTCTGAGAGGGAGTTATTTTCTTCCATAAAGCTATCAAAAAAATACCTTGAAAAGAAAATCCCCAGTGATAAAAAGTGGTCATTTATTGAACAAGTTTGGTTCTAATTGTAGGAGACTTTACACAACGGTGGAGACAAATATGTACTCATAATTCTGTGTGTACTTCTCTATCAGCTATGATACTGTTTTTGGAACCAAACCAATTCTGCTTAACTTGGGTCATTATATCACAAAGTTCATTTGTGCAAACCAGCATTACGTGCTGAGTACAAAATACATAAAGTGCAATTTTACACCTATTGTTTGGGGATACTTTTAGATTTTATTTGATTCTTTAATATCATACATTAATGTAGTCACATATTGAACAGAAAGATACTGTGAAAAGAAAATGAAGTTAACTAAATGTCTGACACTTCTTGTGTCTTTGTCTTTAATTTACAGGCTGAACTTGTGATGAATTATCTCTTGTTTTGACAGCAGTATAATGACAAGAAAGAAAGCAGGGGAACTTCTAAGGAAGTAATCTGGAATCTTTGCTATCACTAATTGATCTTTAAATCGTAGAAAGTAAATCCCTTCCCTTTTCTACTACTTAGTCCTTCAACTTATATCTATGATAGTATATGAATTAGTGATCACTGCTGGTAGCCAAACGCCTGTAAGATTAATATTGCTGGTTGGTTTTAGAAGGAAAAAGAACAAGATCCACAGCTCTGTTCTTCCAGGCACAGACTTTAGAGTACACAACATTGCAAATTATTCCTTACTCCTGCTAAACATTGATCCAAAAGCCTTGCAATTCTAACATGAAAGTCATGGCGATGCTCCAGGTAATTGCAGCTGACAGGGGACAGCTGAAATACAGGAAAGTTTAGCTGGATCAGGACCAGAAGGCTGTATACCTTGCGTGATCAAATTTATACTCATTAGAGAACTACAGAATTCAATTCAGTTCATTATGCTATTATTGATCTTCTTTAAGGAAAAAAGTTACAGATGTGACTAGTTGGAAAGAGATAGTAGGTATTTATTATATCCTGGTGGCATTGCTAGTATTTGGTTTTGATTTTCACCAGGAATGTCTCCTGCTGTATTTTCTTCAGTTGATTCACTCTCTTCCTTAGTAGTGATATAGTTCAACTTAGAAAACTGCATAAAACTCACCTGCACGTGTGGGTGGTTTGGAATGTGAGATGCATATTTAAAATAGTATTGTGGATGTATTTTACACTTCAATGAGTTCTAAACATATTGCATTGTGCTAGTTATGCAAAATATCATACTGGGTTTTCAAAGGAGCTTCATTTCATGCTTATTATCAACTGGAATCATATCTTCCTCTGGCAGAAATTATACTTGAATCTGCAGTAGCGAACATAAGGTTCTTCCTGAAGGATTTCATCTTCCCTGTGCCATGCTGTCATGGTTTGATGCTGGTTAGGTGCCAAGCCCCAAGAAATCTATTTATTTACTTTCCTCTACTATAGTTAAGCAGAGAAGGAGAAATTAAAACTTCATTTTCTTAAGGTGAAATAAGGATTATTGAGGAAAACAGAAAAACTTCAAGGCAAAGCAGGTCCACACTTGAACAGTTACAGTATAAAGATTTATTACTAACAGAATTAAAAGTAAAAAGAAATAATAAGAAATTAAAGCAAACTCTCAGAACACTTTTCTCTTCCAGTACCTCCTTTTTATCTACCAACCTGCACAAGGGAAGCAAACACAGAGTTTGGTCACTGTTTCATTTCTTAAGAGTCTTTCTTTATGTTTTAGAAAAAGATTTTCTTCTGCTGTGCCATGGGATTCTTCACAAAACAGCCCACCCAAATCTGCTGCAGTGAAAAAAATCTCTCCCACGGGTCTAGCAGTGTTCTCACGACTGCCAACATCGGCCATAATGGTTCATGGGGTTTTAGTCTTTTAAGGATAAGCTATTCCAGCCTAGAAGCAAAGGCTCTCTTCTTCAATCTCTAAAATAGCCTCTCAGCATTTATGTGACCTGGCATGGGCACTCTTTCTTTGCAGGCTGTGCACAGATCTTTGCATCCCCCCATGCGCTTCAATGAATTATAGAGAAACAGTTTGTAGTATTGCAGTCCTCAGCGTGGCATGCAAGGAGAATTTTCAGCTCCAGCGCTAGGAGTGCATGCTCTCCTTCCCTTCTTTTACTGACCTTGGTACTGCCATGTTGGCTTCATCTCACATGATCTCACTTTTCCTTTCTCTCTGACTGGAAGAGAGCTGGTGCCTGTTAAGTTGCAGCTAAGAAGTTGATCCTGTCTCTTGTCCGGGTGCCACGCTAGGGAAAACTTGCCATGTTTCTCATTGCCAGCTGCGTGATGTCTTTTCCCGGTTCAGCGCGCGTTGTGCCGACTGTGGGGAGGCCCTGCCAGCTCCACGCGGGGCCGCGGCAGCCTCAGATCTATCTCGGCTACGTGGTTCCAGCTCAGCTGGGGGTTTTCTGGCCATGTGGCTGCTCCCAGCTCCATGGTGGCTTTCCCAGCCGCTCGGCCCCGTGCCACCATGCCGGGTGGGGCTCGGGCCTGCTCCAGGACAGGGCCCAGGGCGGGGAGGGACCCCTCTCTTGTCACCCCTTGGCGGGAAGCGGGAACAAAAGGAACTTCTCAAGCTTGGTCTTCCTTTAAATATGTAAATCACAGGGACAGTACCAGCTTTTTCATTAGTTTAGCAACTGGTCTATCAAACTAAGTTTAAACTATCACACATGCTTATTATAGTTAATCATACACAGGCATTAACACACAAGGAGGTCTCCTTAACATTTGGAAAGTTAAGAACAGAGTGAATCTATAAATAGCACTTTTTTGTTTCATATCATTGACCAAACGTTTTGATGCAGACAGAAGCACCAGTGATTTGCTTTATTAAAGTATCATCCAAAAACTACCATAAAAATAGCACGAATGATATTAGATATTCATTCATCCCCTATATGTTTTTATTTTGAACACTTTTAACAAGAGAAAAAGAATTTTTAGACATTTAGAAGCTATTTTTAATACTGTAGGTATCCACAGCAGCTTTTAGCTTGCAATTAAATCCAAAGAGCATTCATCTTTACTACTGAATATTGATAATTGTCTTCCCAAGGGATGGTATCCTCATGACTCATAAAGTGCCATTCTGCTTCGGTGTGGCTGTCCTGGATTGCTTTGCTAGGATCCTTAGTCTGTATTTTTCCCACTCCACTCAGAACAGCCATTTGAGCTCTGGAGAGAAGGCATCTGTACACAGAATGGTGCATATGTACTTAATGACAATATTGGGGGGAAAATTTTCTCTCAGCTGTAATGAGAATCGGAAGAAAAGGGATCAGTCACAAGTTGGTTCTAAACCTCCTTCGCTTTTGATTTTGGGGTGAATGCTGACTGAACATGCAACTCATATAATTAATTCTCCTTCTATGTGGTCACAGAAAAAACCACTCTGTAAGTTTTTTGAACATAATTTCTTTTTTTCTAAAAACCCCAACTTTTGGACCAATTTAGAAACAGATCCAAAACCCAGGTCTGTGTTCTCATGGATTCATAGCAGATTGGTTACATTTGGTCGTGTTCCATCTGATCACAAATCTCCAATCCCTTTCTAAGAAAGGTAAAAATTTCTTGCAAAATCCCATATTCTGATGAATGTTTCCTGGAATAAGAGAGGGTTTGAATCCCTCTAGCTGAGACTGGAATTCTACTAAAATCTCTAATGTCATGGATTCACACAGTTGTGTCTTCAAGTAAAAGATATTACAATTTTTCATCCATATAAATAAATCTATGCTGGTTTTAACCAATGAACACCAAGTATTGGAGGTTCAGGGCACCTGGAATCAGAAATGCCAGCTGTAAGAGCTATGATATTCACATAAAGACACTCAAGTCTGATAACTGACAGAGATGTTTTTCTCAAAAAAAATAAGTTTTGGATAATTAAAAGATTGTACAAATCAGCCCCTTTAGGCCAGATTTGGCACTGTCCTTTTCCTGAGAATTTGTGGCTGAATTTATCATTAAATCTATTCTTTAATATTTTATAGACATTTTTGTTTCATTTTCATTCAAGTACCAATGCTGGGTGAAGCTCAGATTGATTTCTTTTTATTCACAACTGTCTGACAGCCTTTAAATACAGACAATATTTTATGTAAATGGTTCATTACCCACTAACCAAATTACAGGCTTTGGCTCAAATTCTGGCATGTCCTTACAAAAATATCCTTTATAACATGGAGAAAAAAGCAGTGTCAAATCTGGAAGCAGGTATGCAAATCATTTTCAGATGGATCAGAAAATAAATTTCTTATGGTGTTTCAAAACTCTGGTATTCTGTCCATGGAATTAGAATTCTTCCTAAAATTTTCAATATAATTTTTTATTATTATAACTCCTTAAAATGTAGGACAATTAGAAAAGCTAGTCTTTTGACTTCTATGTGTTTGATTGTAAATTGTAAAAATAATGTAATATTTCTATTTTTAAAGATGCACTGACCCCAATGTTATTTTTTGCTTTTGTTTCGTATGTAGCATTTCAACACCTACAAAAACCTGCTCTATTTTCATAGGTCTTTTCTACCTTGAAAGATATACTCTTGCTTTTGTTTTCAGAGAAAAGGTTTCTTTCAACCTATTTTGAGAATTACTTCTTAAACTGAGGATAAGAAACCTTGCATTAGTATATCTTCTTAGTAGCTTGAAATCCAGTCTTCCAACAAAAGAAAAAGAGATTCATGTTTTCAGCTGTGTTTCAGAATTCCATAAAATGGCCAAATTATATAAGGTTCTTTGTCATAATCTTATTTCAAAGAATTTAGAGTCTGAATGATCTATTTAGCTGTAGCTGCTTCTTTTCTTAAATTTGATTTAAGGTTTGTTATTCTCTTTTACATAATTATACAGTCAACAAACTGATCATACATTTGACTTTGATGAAATTAGCTATTAAAAATATCATATTATAAAGAAAGGGAAAAATGGAAAATGTTTTTGCAGTAATCTAGCATACAAGAAAATGAATGTGGTTTTCTTCCAGCTCTATAGTAGGAAGCTTGTTTGTCTAACACAAATATTATTGCACAATATTCAATATTATTTTTTTCTCCCTTGAAGACTCCAAGGAGACTTTTGTGGGTAGATTATCAGCTGCTTACATCTATCTAGTTGCTGCTGATTTTTAAACTGTATTTGTACTTTTTCAGATGTGCCATCAAATCCATACGGAGTACGAGTTTTAGAGCTGTCACAAACCACTGCCAAGGTTTCGTTCAATAAGCCAGATTCACATGGAGGTGTGCCCATTCACCACTACCAAGTGGATGTGAAAGAGGTAGCCTCGGAAACCTGGAAAATAGTTCGCTCCCATGGAGTTCAAAGTAAGTATGCAAAAAATAAACGGAAGTACTTTAACTGAGGAGAATGTCCAAGGAAAAGACTGTAAGTATATCTTAACTTTGTCTTAGTTCAGCAGCTGTATCTTTATATTAGTGCAGCCCTCTCTACACCAGTTAGAAGTATTCCTGCAACTTTGTAAAAGTCAACAGTTGCTTTTTAGTTTTAAAAACGTTTACCATTGTTGTCCCTTTTTCATGTTCAGCTAAAAGCCAGCTTTTGAAGCTATACATTTCAGAGAGTAGAAATGAGATTGCGTTTGAAAATGTGCATTATGTATGCAGCTAAATTAATAATTTTAAGTAAGCTGTTGTGTAATATTTAATCCTGGGCATTAATTATTGATTTTGAGCTACTTAGTAAACTTTCTACATACATACCTGTTAATATTCATGATGCCTGTTTCAAAAGCATATCTATGATGTTTGTTCAACAAGCATTAAATGCTCACTAAAAGGGTACTTACTTGCATGTCTCTTGGCAGAAAAGAGCATAAGCCTCCCCAAACAAGCAAGAGCTCTTTAGGCCCTGATGAGTTGGGGAGTTTATACAGAGTAATGTTAACCCTTGTATCCAAATTTACCTTTTGGTATTTTGTGATCAATAGCTGGAATAAGGAAAGTGCTGAGTCACTCTCCCACAGTCCTTTTCTACTTAGGCTAAGTAATGGGCTGGAACCATGATTTTACCAGGCCTTCCCTTTACAAAGCTTTACCTATCAGTCACGGTATTTTTAGTGCAAATTAAGGCAGCCCCAACAGTCTTCTGATTAATACTTCAGGAGGTGAATGCTTTTGTAGCTGTCAGCAGAGTAACAGGAGACAAAAATATAGCAAATCTAATGTGTGTTATCCCTTTCCCTCTCACATCCTATAATCATATTAAAATTCTGCACTAAATGGAACATTCAAAATTACAGAATTATTTCAAAGAAACATATAATGAACACGTAGTTAACATGTATTAAAAAAAACAGGTTTATAACTCCTTGTCTTTTGTTTTTCTCAGCCAAACACAGTAATTGTGTGTATAAATGTAATAATGTAAATCATAGTAACATTCATTTTATTCTAGTATAGCTTGAATTTCTTTAAATACTAGAAGATCTAAAGAAGACATTGAGTTTCCTCTATTTTCAGGGCAGGCACATTAATGGTTATTGGTTATTCTTCCTTTCTTTCAATGCAATGTTGCAGACCAAGTCTGAGACTTTTATTCTCAGACTACTTCCTTCAATGAATTTGCAATAATTTTTTCTGATATGAACTATATCTAATAGTTGAACGTGAACTAACCAGCCTGTGTAGTGGGGTGCAAAGTACTCAAATGAGTAAAAACCCAGTGACTACAGAGTCAATCAATCACACAGATGCTTAGTTTCATTGTAAAGCCAGAACAAAAAATTCCTCAGTGTTAACTTTGCAAAACAAGATATTCACTTTACTCCCCATAAAACTTTCTTTACTATTGTTTCTGTTGATGTGAAGTTTATTAAAATATTAATTGATTACAGTAGGAAAGATGTGTAATTTGACAGACCCTTGTTACTAGAGTTGACTGGAGCTGCCTTCTTGAAAAATTCACACTTTCCTTTTGAAACATTCTTTCAGTATTGAGTGTTTTTAAGTTGTTGCTCATTTTGGAGATTTCTGTATAACATAAATTGATCTTGGAATCATTTTGGTCCAAGACCTGTTTGAATTCTATGGTAATCTATTCTAAAATTGGAGTAGAGTGACAGGTACAGATACCTGCACTCCTTATGCAGGTGTTACCACCATGAAGTAGATTGTGAGTATTTAGGATCTCTGATGCTATTCCCACTAATATTAAATATTTCTTTGGCAGAAAGCTGTATTACTTCCTGCATACTGTCATATTATTTTCCCATATCCTCCTTTGTACAGTTTACTCTCCTTTTTCACATGGAAGATTTCAGGATGTGTACCATCTTGAAAACATGTGTTTTCCTCTTAATTTCATTGTCTCCTAACTGTATGCTGAAAGGTTTTTCTGAGGAAACAAAATAGGTCACATTTATGATTTTGGACCTATTTAAGATACCTCTCAATAGCACATATTAGCAAAAATTACTCCAAGTTATGACAAAAACTAGTAAATATGAAAACAACGTGAAAAGCCGTCTTGGTCTACAAAGAGTCATGTAGTAAATACATAAATATTGAAAGGACAGTGGGCAACATTAAAATTTAATACTACATTCATAATTAATTCATGATGTTTTCTGAAATCTCTACTGATATACCCCGTGCAGATAGATTGAGATTATATATCCTGTATTTCTCTGAATTTCTCTCTGAACTACTTTAGAAATAAAAAGCTACTTCAGATTGTCAAATATTTACTAAACAGAAGACACCTTGTTTTCATAAATCTTATTGAAGCTACATTATGTAGTTTTATAGGGAAATCAAAAGTGACCTGTATGATAAAAAGCATTTATCACAAGTCCCTTCAGGTATTCTGTTCTAAGTTGAAAAGTTGTTCTGTTTGTGAAGTACTATAGGCCCAAACCAGAAAACCAGAACATGTTACCAAAACACAGACATCACAATCCAGAACAGAAAAAGCTTTTGCAAGTGGAGATGTCAAAAAACAAAATTAGTGTCTTTTTTTATGAAGGAAATGCTGCTAAATGTAACTGAAATCTTTCAGCCTTTACATGTTTCCTGAACATTCAGAGAGTTTTAGCATTTTTTCTAAAACATAACTTCTCCATTTATATTTTAGCTTACTTACAGTGTCATGTTAAGATAACCTTGAGATATCATCTCCAAAATCCCTATTTTCACTGCCTGAAAGATTTTTCAAAGAAGCTTTTATTAATGTGAAGGCTTTTTTTTTCACTTTCAGCTTTTTGAGACACTTTAGGGTACTTTAAAGTCTATTAAATTACAATAACAAATAAATATTTTTGAGACAGTTTCTGATTGTGCTTTAGTAACAAACAACCAGTTTCCTACCTCAACATCATCTCAGCTAAGTGAGGAGGATGTTTAGAATGCAGTCAGTTTTCAGTATTACAATTTGTAGTTGGATCATCACGATTTCCACACTCAGTCAATGTTCCTTAATGGAAACAAAACCAATTTTTCCATTTGTTCACATTTCAGGGACAGTTTATGGCTAAGATTCAGATATAAATGCTGTTTATACAGGGACTGATAACTGCTTGCACATCTCAAGTGGTGGTGCATACATAATGCATGGGTCATGATTTTTTCCCAGAAGTAAGTGATAAAATATTCTGAAATTTTACAGGGTGGTTGTTTATCAGTCTGATTCAACTCAGGAGTGGTAAAACTGCAGACCTTTCTTGCCACAATGTACAAAACATGTAAATTCCAAGAACATCTTTCAAGGGAGAGATAGAACAACCTACATGCAGAAGAAAGTTGTTCCTGGAAGACCCTTAGAATTCCAATACAGATATTTTCAGGGATAAACTGAGTATTCTGCTCTCTCTCTACTGTGACCTAAAGGAATAGCATCATTGTCTTCACACAGTAACAAAGAACAGCCATAAACTGATAAAATTAATGAAAAATGGTTTTTTGCATGAAACAAACATCACAGAAATGTGGCTACAGAAGCAAGTTTATAAATAAAGCATTAATAAATGATTAATAGGTGTTTCAAAAACTTTTTGAGAATCTTAATGCTAGCAAGTCATTAATTTTCATCTGGTTATGATCCAATAGCTATGTATAAAAAACTTTTACAAGTAAGATTATAATTGTTTTATTTATATGAAAACCACAATAGATGCTTATCAAAGTTGTTGGGTATTCTTCTGCAATCATTCATCTGGTAATGCAAATAAGTTTAATCAGGACAATTAAGCAGCATGAAGTGGATTCTATGCAAATCCAGTCTGCAATTCTCTTCATTTGACATTTTCTTCAAATAATCCTTCTAAAGGTGACTTTTGTCTCAAACTTTACTAGTTCAAGCTGTTTTCAGGTAAGGAGAAAATTCTAGTCTTGGAGCTGTAACCAGGAATATCTATTTCTCTGTTCTCTCCCCTTTGTCTTTTATAATGAAGAACATTTCGTTGGGAAGTCTGTGCTGATTGCAGCTATTGAAGGAGAGCACAAAAAGCGAAGCAATCATTCTGATACACCAATTTCAGTTTATTAAGGGATTTAAAATCATAATCAACACTCTAGTAGTTCACCGAGAGATCAGGGAGCAAATGGCAATGAGATTTTTCTGCACTTGTTAGGTGCTCCTCTGAATATGAAAATTGTTTTGTTGCAGACTACCAGCAAATCCAACTTCACAGTAGGGTTCTCTGTGGACTGGAGTCCCAAGGGGAGGTGGGTGTGCAGGGAACAGTCCCCTCAGGGCCCAGACATTTATGATTCTGTCAAAAGTGAAAAGAAACCCACTAATCTTGAAGTAACAGAAATGCAGATAATATTGGCAAGATTAATTCTCCAAGGAGAGTTTGCATCCTTTTACCCAGACAGCTGGTAAATCCCTGAGTGTGGAAAGGTGCCCATCCACCATCAGCAAGTGGATAACTGTGGGTGAAAAGTATTTGCCAGGCTTTCTTCTGTAGTCACAAAGAAACCAGTGACAAGGTATAAGACACCTGTGCTGGGAAAAATTACCTTGCCACAATCCTCTGTGCAATTATATTTTTAAAGAAAGGACATTAACTGATCTGCTTCTGTGTAATCAGCAAACATTTCTTAAGAAAAAGCCTGCTTTTATATTTTTTTCCCCTTTGAAGCAATATTGACTTTTTCAAGGAAGAAACAAGGCAGAGTCTCTGAAATTCAGTTCTTCACATTCAATCCTTCAGAAAGCACCACTGGTATAACTCTAATAGAGACACCATCAAGGTTTTGTTTTATCTTAATAGCATTATAGACACTAGTAATTCTGGTTTACAAGCAGCAAATAAAGTATTTGTAAAGAATTAGCTTTTGCACAAATCCAAACCACTGTGGAAGTGTGCTTGAAACCTGAAAAATGTATGCTCTCTGAAACCATTTGAATGTCTTCAACAGGAATCCAAAACACTTCTTTTCCTTTATTCTTCCATTTAAAGGTCGACAGATACATGTTACAGGTAGAAAGATACATGTCAGTGGATTTTTTTTTTCAGAGCATTAAATACATACGTGAGGGAAATACCAAGAAAAATCAGTCTCTGCATTTCTAGTGCTATTCAATTTGTTGGTGATAGAACAACATGAGGAATACAATGAACACAGTCCCATGTTCAGATTACTGTGGAAATTCACCTATGGGATATGTGGATGGCTGGCACTCTCTTAGAGAAGAGAGATACACATTTGGGGATTTATGTAGCCAATACACACACCTACCCACCCACAACCTTTGCTTCTTATAAACTGCTTGAGTTTGAAAATTCTCAGATTTTAGATCAATTTTTTTTCCTATTTTAACTATTGGTTTTGTGATTTTTTTTTAGGCAAACATTTAAATTAATCCATTTTTAATTCTAAAAAATCAATTATTGATATTTTATATAAAACCTCAATAAAGTTGAAAGATTTTTTAAAGCAAGTCTTCTCATTTATTGAGTTTAGAGACATTTGAGAAAGGTTCCAGGTTTCCTGAGTCTCTGGGGAAGTTGCTAATGTATTAATACTTAGATAATTTAGAATTTGTTATAGTGGTAAAAGTGTGTAGCATGAAATGACTGGATCCTGAAACCCAGAATAGTCTCGTGTCGTTTATTTTTCTGAAAAACAAAAACCCAAACCAAACAACAACAGAAAAACACCCACACCAAATCAATCAATCCAAAAACCCCACAATTGGAAAGTCTCTGGACTTTACTGGCATCTCTAGGTCTCAGCGTTTTTTCACAAGATAATTCTGTTGAGTTTCATCTCTTTTAGTGAAATTATCCCTGGAATTATAATTTAGCTGTTGTAGGATACTAACATAAAATAATTTCTACAAGAGACAAATTATATAATCTAAAGTTACACACACATCAAAAACGTATGGTAAAAAAATTATGGAAAATCAACATGTTATACAAGATGCTTTTTTGAATCTATGTGTTTTGAATTTCAATGATCAAGAATGTTTTCTCTTTTTGTTATTAGAGAGTCTTTTTTTTTTTGAATGGCAGAAAACAAGCTTTACAAATAATGTGCCAAGTATAATAATATTCAATAATAAAAGTGTTACTTGTAAATATATTTCCTGCAGTGATATTAAAATATACCAAAGATAATTAATCAACATATGTTTATGTTTCTTTACTGAATATTTGATTAAAGGAGACAGTAATTTTAAAGCCTTGTGATAGCATAATCAGGCTATGTGCAAGAAGAAGCGAAATAAAAAAATTTTTAAAATTTGTCATTATAATGCAAAAAGGAAAGGATGAAAAATATTTCTGTCTAAGAAATGTTCAAATCTTTATTCTTTCTAAAAGAAAAAAAAAAACCCTTGACAGGTGGACAACGAGTTGAATTATATTACTTGTCTGAAAAATAAATACAGCATAAGGAAAAAATCTGAGCTTTTACAGCATCTTAATTGTACAAATTGAAGAACAATAAATGTAATATTTCAGTTTCAGCTAATAAGGAGTTATCCAGTTTCAAGCACTAATGCAAGTATTTGCTTTCAATATAACTTCAGTTTTTTCTCTCTAGATTTTAACAACTTACAGCTCAAATCTGAAATAAGTAATTCTTTCTTATTTCACAGTCAAATCTCAGCAGATTCTGTTTATTTCCTTTTTCATCTAAGTATGCTAAATTTCGTGTACTTCATGAAATTCTAGAAAAATTTAGCTTCCTAAATTTCTAAAGGTCCCAAAAGCAACCTTGTAATTTTCAGCTCCAACTCCCCCAGGTTGCAGTAGGGCCAAATTCCAAGTTTTGCTAGGGCTTTGTCCTGAGTTCTAAATGTCTCTATGGATGGAAATTCCATATTTGGCAGTTTTTTTGTGAAATGAGTGGTTTTTTTAAACCAGGTCCTGTCTCTACTATTTTATTCACATGCATTTAACTGGGTTTTAAGTCACATTATAGAAGGTAAAGGGTTTTCTGTTACCCAAGATGTGTTCTTAAACTGCTGTGCTGTGTGTTCTGCCTGGTACTGCTGCTCCTTTTACTACACGTGTTTTTAAAGTTAGAGGAAGTTATGTACATGCCAGTGTTGATAAGGTAATCAAAACTAAGTTTTCTACCTCTGTGTTGTGCTATTTAGTTTTGAATTGGCTACACCAATGAGAAGGTTACATGATCTAGGCAACTCTTACTGTAAAAGTTTGTAGTAAAAACAAAATATTATAAACCAGTACATTTAAAATAAGGTCTTTCCATTTTCTCTTTTACTTCTTATTATATAAATAAATAAATAAATAAATAAATAAACTTAACATTCCAACCTCTGAAATGTTGGGGTGTGTTTTGGTTTGTTTTTTATTTTTGGGGGGCAGGGGGCTGGGGTTTCTGAGGGTTTTTTTGTTGTTGTCTGTGCAGTTCAGTTTTTGGCTAAATCTATTAAACTTAATTTTCTGTCCTTAAGCAAGACATTTTGACTGACATCATATGGACAGACATTCTTTCAGAAGACTTCAAAATTTTATTAAATCATAGAATTATGGACTTGTTTGGGTTGGAAGGGACCTTAAAGTTCATTCTCATTCCAAACCCCTGCCGTGGGCAGGGACACCTTCCACTAGACCAGGTTGCTCAGAGATCCATCCAACCTGGCCTTGAACACTTCCAGGGATGGGTCATCCACAGATTCTCTAGGAAATTAGTGCCAGGGACTCACCAGCCTCTTCCCTAACAGGGAAGAATTTCTGTATAGATTTCCCCTGAGATTTCAGAAACACTGTTATGCAGAAAGATATTCTTTCTTACTATTAAAAAAACCCCAATTACTATCTCTTATTATTGAAATTTAGAGGAAATCTAATAGATAGATTAGTTAGAATTCTCATGAATTACCTCTTTGGTTGCAGGTTTTGTATTTACTGCTTCTTTTATACTGAAGTGACATGTTGTGTGCCATAAATCAACTTCTCCTGATGGGAGAAAATCTCAGAGTCCTTGCTAGGAATTCACCAGGTGGATGGGATTTACTGTCATCTTCTTCAGAGGATTATTTATTAAGTTCTTATCAGCTACAAAGTTACACAAGATGCAGCAAGAGTAGAAAATGCTGGGAGTGACCTGGTATCAATATTCTGCAGCTCTTTTAAAGGCATTTTGGCCGATAGACGTTTGAAACGACAGATATTTTTACTTTTCCACCAATGTCTAGTAAATCACCTTGTCACGCGGACAGGAACTGTGGCAAATTCTGCCCAATCATACTAAGCTATTTCTACTGCAGAAAATTGAGGTCTCGAAGAAGGAGCAAGGAGCCTAAAAGGTGTAAACATACCCCATTTTCAAAACCTCACTATTTATCTATTTACTACATAAACAAACCCACAACCTCTAAATTCTTCATCCTGTGACATTCTTACATAATATTCTACTATCCAGTTCACATTGGTGTAGATTTTAATTCTTCCCAGAGTGTAGGCAGTTTTCTCCATGGATAAAGGTCAAAAACTGGGTTGTTCAGGGGGGTTAAGTTCTTCAAAACAGGCAGAGGAATATTCTCTGCACTCTGGCTTCCCACAGAAGCATGAAAATATGTACCCCACTGATTACTGAAACAGCTTCCTGGTATAACAATACTTCACTATTAAACCAGAAAGACTTTCAAATAGATTCCTGAGAGATATGAATCCCATATAATTCAATAATTTTCTTAATGAGTTTAATGATTAAGTAGAATATATCTGTATAATTTGTAAATCAAACAGAAATAACTTGCAAATAGTTTGGTAGGCTAAGTCAGGGCTCAAAATTGCTTTAATTGTTGAAAATCTTCAAGGCAGAATTCATTAAGTTCTACTGCAAGCCGCAAAAGTACAAAGAAAAATGCATTCATGAGCCTTTCCTAGAGGGAAAATGCATCTTGAGATGTTTAATTCCTTGGCAGATCTGTCAGATTTGACTCTCTATAACACGAATTGTGATCATATTCAATTCAACTATAACAGTTACTATTCCTGAGGAGTGCTTATGCCTTTCTGGAATACTATGTACATACTCCACAAATTTAGAAGTACCTGAAGTCTCAGGGGTTTTTGTATCTCTTAAATGATGACATAAGCCATTCAGAAAACAATTCCATGTTGTGAATTGAGGTTTAGAATCTGGTTCTTCATTTATCAGACTGTTAGGCAGTTTAAGAGCAGCAGAATCATGGATGAAAAACTCCTATAAAACTAGACCCCAAAAATATGTATCCAACTTTTTATTATGTGATATTCATTGTAACATTGTCAAATTGGCTAAAATTAGTGGTTTCATTCAAGAAATTCTCCATTTTTGGTAGGCAATGATTGGTAATATTGTAAAAAAAATTGTGGATTGTTCCTCTTTTCACTTAATATACTGACAATACTATTGCTAAGCCTAAACTCATTTTTTTTTCAGAAGAAACTGAGTATTTAACTTGATTTAAAAGTAGTTTTCTCAACTTAAAACCAGCTTTGAAATTACAAGAATGAGGGGATTGCATATATATGTATATGTACACATATATTATTAAGCGATAGTGTTGTAAGACCTGATACAAATAACATGAATAAAAAGTGCTTAATTTTTAAAAAAATCTAAGTTCTTAAGATAAAATGTCATGATGCAATTTGCCAGTAAAATTTTCTATGATAAGTTGTCATTAAAAAAAAAAGTGAAAGAATGGATACAATTTTATAACCACTATAGTCTACAATTAAACGTTAGGACAAAGACCACTTTTTATCCAATTTATTTTGTGCATGTATCTTCACATAAGAAAGTTATTCAGCCCTTTAATTTTGACTCTGTATAAATTATGGTCTCCATCCAAATCTTTACTGTGAAAGTCTCTTGTGGTTGAAAAGGTTGAACTGTAAAAAAATGTCTTAAACTAAATTACATGGATGGATTAGAGAGACTGGAAAGTGAGAAGTGTAAAGGAAAAACTATGTTTAAATATTTCAGGTTTTCATACAGACCTGAGGCATCAGGAGAATGAGATGTACTTTTCACATTTAAAGGTGAATAAAATGTCATGAAAAGTGAAGAGAATCCAGACAATTTACTGCACAGCATGAGTTCATGATGAAAAGCAACTGAGTGTCATGCACATACAACCACTATCTGAGCTTACTCTTTTTTTCCTTGTAATTTTGTGTTTCTAATTGCATTTAGTCAGCCAGCCAAAGCTCATTGCAGAATGTGATTTACGGTCTTCTCAAGACACAGACTTGAAATTCTGTGGGAACAAATGGAAGATACTTTGATTGCAAGAAGTATGTAGTAAATATTTTAATAAGAAATTAAATGGAGCATTAGTCTTTCCAAATGTATTTTGCCAGGTGCTGCTGGGATAATTCTGGTCTATTCCCTATTTAGAACTTTAAGGCTTTTCATAACCGCACACTCTCAAGTAAATTTACTGTGAACAGCTGATCTGATGTAAAGGTCTTGCTGACGTGGCTTGTAAAGGTAAATCTTGTTAAGCAAAGAGTGATGCAGTGCAGTATTGGGTATGAATAACTGATAAATAAGACACATAGTGCAGCTGCAAATTTTGCCTTTCAAGTGTGTATCGTATTCATCCACATTTATTGTGCCTTGCTTGTCTACTTAGAAAAAGATAAAGTACATTTATGGAATATTTATGTGTATATAAACTTCTGCTGCACTTTGTAATACAAAACAGAAGAGTGCTCCAGGATGACAGAGTATTCTTTAAGTATTTTCAAGGTCATTGAATGACAGAGTAGTTATGACTAGAGCTTTCTTTCAGCCATATACAAGAATGCGCAACAGAACAATAGCATGGCCTGATCTGTATTACATTTCACAGTATCTTTAAATTAATCTCCTTTTTTATCACCTTTTTTCTGTCTCCCCATTTCTTTCTTCATTGGTAAGAAATATATTATAGTATGCAGGAGTAGGATAGGGATGAGGAAGAAATAGTTATGAAGGAAAATTATCTTTGCATGTGAGAAGCAAAAGAACAGTTCTTGAAATCATCATTCATGTCAGCCTTGAGGTCTGTCTGTTTACACAGTAGGGAATATTAGGAAAGACACATCCGGGATCATGAAAATGGCCTCTGTGGAGATAGCAGAAACAGAAGCTGCTTTATTCTTATTTCAAGTGGTGGTTTCTGCCAGCTTCTGAATTGGGTAACGGAGCAAGTAGAGTTTCTTTTCCTCACACTTTGCATACTCCAGAGATGAAAATTGCATGCCTTAGATGAATGAAAGACAGAACTCCTGTGTCAGAACCTGCTTCATAGGCAGCTCCAAGGCTGCAGCAACTTACGTGAGAAGAGTCATACAGATTTTATATATTCTGTTTATTACTGTTAGGAAGCAGACTTAGAGCGAAATTGAAAATGTTGGAATTTTAAATAGCAGTCTTAATTGAGAGACAAGCCTTGCTAACATATATGAATTTACCTATGAAAAATTGTCTGCTTCTCTGAGCATAGTATTTAACACGTTCATTCCTGTGTGCTCGCAGATATTCCTTTGGCTTACCATTAAGAATTTCTGAATTCTCAACATTTGTTTTGTTTTACTGTAAGAGTACTGATATATTTCTAGTAATGGGCAGTTTAGGTCCCTCCAGTTAAGAAAGGCCGCATCTAATTTGTATATAATAACACAGTGCAGTTTTGTAACACCATAAGATAACTGGTGAATTGCATTTTGTTGCACAAAACATCTTAAATAGGTTGTAAAGTCTCACAGGAAAAAGAAATTGTAGCTCTGCACAACTTCACTGACAACAGGAAGAAGGAACAGTTGTTTAAAGTCATTATTTTCTTAACCTTTTAAGGCATTTTGGCCACAACAACCCCCTGCAGTGCTACAGGCTGGGGACAGAGTGGCTGGAAAGCTGCCCAGCAGAAAAGGACTTGGGGGTGTGTAGGACCAACCCATGACAGGGTGCTGGTCAGCAGTGGCTGAACATGAGCCAGCTGTGCCCAGGTGGCCAAGAAGGCCAAGGGCACCTGGCCTGTATCAGCAATGGTGTGGCAGCAGGACCAGGGCAGTGATTTTAGGTGGGTGGGCACTGGTGAGTCAAGTCCTCACTTCGAGTCCTATGTCCATTTTTGGGCCCCTCACTGCAAGAAGGACACTGAGGTGCTGGAGCATGTCCAGAGAAGGGCAAGAGAGCTGGGGAAGGGTCTGGAGCAAAAGCCTGGTGAGGAGCAGCTGAGGGAGCTGGGGTGTTTGATCTGGAGAAAAGGAGGCTCAGGGATGAATTTATCCCTCTCTGCAACTCCCTGAAAGGAGGTTGTTGCCAGGTGGGGGTCAGTCTCTTTTGCCAGGCAATTAATGACAGGACAAGGAGACACAGTCTTCAACTGCAGCAGGGGAAGTTCAGGCTGAACACCAGGAAGAAATTTTTTTTATTGAAAGGGTTGTTAAACATTGGAATGGACTGTCCAGGGAGTGGTGGTGGAGTCACCATCCCTGGAGTTGTTCAAGAAACAGCTGGATATGATCTCAGAGGTTTTTCCAACTAACGTGATACTGTGATTGATTTTTTTTAATTAAAAAAAAATAATTTGGCCCAATAATCACTTACTAGTTTAGGATAAATTGCTAATTTAGACCTGATTTTAACCATGATGTATTAAAAGCATTCACCAGGATCTTCAGATGGCAAACTGTGTGGATTTACTACACCATGAACTAGTGTACACTTTCAACAGAATGTATTCCAGGTGCACCATGGGACCTAGTGTGGGCCTTGTGCTTGGAAGATACAGATGATGTCTGCTGTGAATTCAGGTGAAGCCTACTTCCCCTTTTGCTCAGGATCTTTCAGTAACAAAGAATTCATGGGTAGAGTTTTGAATGTAGGAGACCATTTTCAACTCCAACTTTGTGTTGCAAATTTCCAGTGGGATGGAAGTCACTAAAGGACCTCCACTGTAGGAACAGCAAAAAAAAATGGGCAGGAAAAACTGACATACAAGTAATCCTTTCTGTCCTGCAAGGGAGAGTGAGTTTCTGCCATATATGAAATAGACTGGGATAGGATACAGTTTGATTTATGCAATTGAGGAATGAGATAAAGTGATATAGCTGCAGCAAGAGTAGAAGAAAGGAACGTATATATTCATAACGAACTCCAGCCTCCCCCCTCGAAGTATACTGCCTTCTTCAATGATGCAGGTTAGATTCCAAACTTTGATATAAAACAGGGAATACATAGTAGCATTGCCTACAAGATAATAATGAACAAGATAATAATGACTTCTTTGTAGTCTCCTAACAAATATTCTTGTTTTATTTTCTGGGTTGTCTTCAAGTAACCAATAATTTTAGGCTTGACGCAGTGTTCAAAAAGAGAAAAAACAGTAGGATAAATGACACAGTATAAATTATCTTAATAAGGGCATTGATTGCCCTTCTGCACTGAGATTAAAAGTTACTCCTTTACTACATTTTTTGTATTGTGTGTTCACTCAGTAAACTATTACTTACTTAGAAGTCTTAATTCTGCTGTCTTTCTGTGTTCATATTGCTAATGGAAGTTCCAGTGTATTCGATGGCCTAGAATTTTTTCTTACAGGAAAATTTTAAAACTAATGTCTACAGAAAGTATATTTGATAAATGGAAAGGTTTAACTTAATCAGATTTTATATCTAGCAGTGTAATTTGTACTACTAAATTGCAGCAATTATAGTGACATAAATATTTAACAATGAACCCTGCTGAGAACATTAGTCATATGTTAGAAAGCATTTTGAACAATACTTTCTTTTCACATCATGGGGGGAATATCTGGTAGAAGTCCAAATCCCCATTGATTTCACTTTATTCATTTATTGTTTCATTAAACATTTTAGTGTAGTACTTTTGAAGTGTCTGGCTTCTTCTCCAATTAAAATCTTTGCATTAAGAATTGTTCAATAGTTTTATAGCAGAGGGCAAAATGGAGTTCCAAGAACCAAGATAGTATTCCCCTTTAATTTATAGAATCATAAAATTTGGTTGGAATGAATATCTGGTATTTATCTGGTCCAACCTCCTGCTTTAATCAATACTATTGCCAGTCCTAGATCAGGTCAGGTGTGGTTTTGTCTAACTCAGTCTCAGGTTGCAGGGATGAAGATTACTCACCCTCTTGTATTGATCTAACCTGTTTCAATGCTTCAGGTCTCTCCCAGTGTATCAATATTTCCAATATCTGGTCTGAACATGCCAAAAAAAAAACCAAAAGTGTGGTCATTTCTTCTAAGGACTGTGCCAAAGTTCACCAGTCTCCATGAGATCCAGAATTTTTATTGACTAAATTAATGCTTCTAAATGTTACAATAGGAAACTGTTAGTCAGCACTGAATGTTAAGTTATTATCAATAAGTTGCAACATTTCAAAACACTGGCAATGCTATGCGCACACACACACACAAAATTAAAAAAGTATTTCTTAAAAGCTTGTTCTAAAACACTTACTGAATAAATAAAATGAAGGGCTAATGAGTACTGGGCAGAGACCTGACACTTTAAAAGTTAGGTAATTCAAAGAGAGTTTGTTTTTTAAATGTATTTGAATTTTGTGATTTTGAAGCTGAATATGTATTTCCATTTTTACCTATTGAATTCTGCAAAGAATTGGTTCTTTCAAGATGCCTTTGTTTAGTTTAACAAGATCTTCTTACAGGGAATATCAGTTGTTTCAAGGACTCTCTCACCTGAACTTTAAATTTAGTGGTACTTACAAAGTTATTAACTGTCTGTTCTTTCTTTCTCCTGTCCTTTTCCTCTTCCATTTCCTTCTCTCATGTCCCTTTCCTATTCTTTGACTTCCGTTTACCTTTCCTTTAATCTACAAGTGCCTTTTATGGAAGTTGACTGCATTTTCAAAGATTTGTTAATAAGCACCTGGCTTGGTCATCATAAATGTAGTCAAGGAAATATTTAACTAAAAACTTGGAGAAAGGGATAGTAAAGAGAGTGTGTGTTTGAAATATAAATTCCATTGTAATGGTGATGAGAAACAAAATCTATCAAAGCTAGATCCTGGTTGCACAGGATTGCTGATGGGACACTAATAAGTACAAGTGGTAGGATTTGTTCATGAAATATTCTATTTTATTGTCAAATTAGTATAACAGAAAATTGTGAAGAAGATATCAAGATAATATGGTCTGTTCTATCATTGAGAGTACAAATATTTTTTGTAAACCTATAGCCTAAAAATAATACATGTGGTTTTTGTTTGGTTTTTTTTTTAAACACTACGTAGATTATTTATTTTATATGAAGTTCATGCAAGTGTATTTCTGTTCTGAATAAAGTTGTGGGAAGTTTATTGGTGAAAAGTTTACTGATACAATGATCTATCTCAATAGATTGCTTTTGTTCCAGGAATGTTTTGCCCGGGACTTTTTTTTTCTGTGTGTTCTGCTATTATTCTGATTAAATGAATTAACTTCTGAAGAAAATCTGTTCATTATTATACCTGAAGTTTGTTAAATGACAGATCCCATCTTCTGGATTCTTGCTGGTTCAATATATTATAAACTATGTTTTCAATCCACAAATTTGCTCTCCTTTAGGCACTATAGTGTACACTCCGGCTTGCTTTATTTTCATTAATTTATGGTACTGTGCATTTTGTAACTACAATTGTCCCACAGATTACTTAATCTTTTCTTATTAGATTTATTTCAGTATAAATAGGTATCAAAGAAAATCCATGAATGGGGATGCTACTTTTGGTTCAGTTTGTATAGTGATATCTCAAAATCCAGCACAATAAAATTAAAAATTAAATACATAGAAGAAAGGAGCTTAACATGTAATTGTGTTTTAATTTATTATATATTAATAATGATAAAAATATTAAAGCCATTTTTGACAAATGCATTTTTAATGTCAGCTACTGAAAAGTATTTTTAAAGAGATTAGTCATGTTAGCGAAAATTAGATTATATTGATTGTCCCTGATCTACTACACTATATATCTTTATTCATGGATTATTATTTGTATTCACAGTTAAATAAACCACTAAAACTTTTATTCCAAAATAATATAATAATTATACCTTATAGTGCAAAGAATGATGGAAATTCCTGGAACAGAACCATTTTATCTGATTATTACAATGGTTACATTTGTTTCTGGTGTTTAGGGAATTTAGGGAAAGCTTGATAGTCTCCAATTTATGCCAATAATTCCACTGACAGTAGGGTTTGCTATCATCATGTTTTTTCATAGAATGTGCAGCTTGAAATACTTTCATTATTAAAGTTCAATTATTTGTGTTAGCTGAATTCTGACATTTATAGACAGATTCTTGAATCAGTATTTATGAAATTAATTGTTATTTGGGCAAGGCAGACAGATGGAACTGAGACAGCCTGGCTGTTTCTGCATGTGAATTAACATTTTGTCTATTGTGTAGCAAAATTCCTTTTTTTTTTTTTTTCCCTGTGTTTCTCCCCCATGGCAATTTCTAACTTCATTCTGTCAATATTTCTGTGAGCTAACTGTGAGTCTCAGCTAGAAAAAAAAGATTTTTACACTCTTCCTCCTACTGTGCAAACACATAGAATAAACAAAACAGTTGTTGCTCATCCTAGGCAGACAGATTTTGGGCAAAGTTCCTCATATTCTGTAACATCTGCAAGAGTCTCAGACATTTGTACAGAACCTTAATACTTCAGTACCTTAAACTGCTCACTGTTTTCTTCTCGTGACTTTTTCTCCTACCCTTAAGAGAATGTGAGTCATCATCACAAAGAGAAACCTGTTTAAGCTTCATAAAAATGCTATTCATTTTTTTTTCCTCTGAAAGAGATTCAATATTTCCAGGGGACTGTTTTTCCTTGAGAGTAGTAAAATAATGAATAATAGGTGCAGAAAAGTGCTGTTAAATCAAAACACTGCACTTATTAACATGCACAGTATTCAGGCTGCGTTCATCCTCTGTAGTAATATAGATTCAGATTAAAGGGAAAGAAGTAAGAAAAAAGACCCAAACCATCCTCAAATTTGTAATGCTTCTTTGACAGAAATTTCCCTCTGCCACTGCAATCTCAGATATATAGGAATGAAGATGTTATTTCAGCAACTATGTGTCTCAGCTACTTTGTTTCTAAGTAAATTTATATCCTGCTTCAGTTATAGCTGACATCCTCAAGGGATTGAATTTGGAATGGAATAACATTGTCCTATGTAGCAGATACTTCTCCAATCAGAGCAATGTAACAATGTGATATTTCTGTTAATTAACCTCATAAAAGGTCCACTTTGGGATTAATGTAGAGGAACTGTACTGTTAATTCCCCTAACCTTCTTTTCCTTGGTGGTGGTTTATGTAATATATCACATACTTAGAAGGTTTCTGAGGTAGATCACTTCAGTGAAAAGACCATTTAATATGCCAGACCTTTTCCCTCTCATTCTACCGTAATAAAGTAACATAAACAACCTACCCTGGACCAGAGAAGCAGCTGGGGAATTTTGTTTTGGTTTCACTGACTTGGATTTATGGTACAATTTATTTCACAGCAAATCTTGTGTTAGATCTTGCTTTCCCATGGTTCATTTTGACAGCAGCTAAAATTCTGTGACAATAAAGGGAACTTTTATGGCTGAAATGCTTGCACACTGTATTTTAAATAACAAGAAGTTCTGCATTTTTTTTCTATCTAATATATTTCTGTGGGGTTTTTTTCCTGTACTGTGTTAATTTTTTAATGTATTAGATTTGCTTGCAAATTACAAGAATCTGAATAATACAAAGAAGGACTTTATATTTAATATTGCTTAAACTTCAGGATTATGGTCACATAATAGGTTAAACTGAATTTTTTATTCAGTAAGGTTTAATTATTTTCTGTTGCTGTGTTTCTTTTTAAATTCTGGTTGAAAAAATTTAAAAAAACAACCAAACAACAATATCTGTGGTATACCTTGTCAAAAAATATTTATACTTTTGTATTAAGTCTTAATATAGTATACTAAACCAAAACCAACATACCTGGTAACTTCTTGTATCATTATGTCCTCCAAGGGTACCTTGAGACTTAAAGGGTTACTTATAAATGGATAACACTAAGCTCTGAGCTGTTGTGCATCATGTTAATTTATTAATTAACTAACTTAAATGAGATAATTTATTTAATTTGCAGAGTTCACAAGTGAATGTTCACAAGTGCTTTTTCCTCTTTGGAGTATTCCTTCCAAATCTACTCCTCAATCTAACCAGTCACTACGTGAATAATCCCAGCAAAATCCATCTACGAAATTGAATTCTTCAGCTAAAGCTCGCAGATACTGTGATTAGAAAGACAATATCTAGCAATTCTTCTATCTACAACTAGAAGAATCTGAAACATTTCAAATGATACTCTAAAAGAAAGGGATTTCACTTTCAGTATATCTGGAACTTGATATCCATCAACAAATACGCCAGTGGCATAATGCACACATATGGTATGCAGTGGACTGGTTTTTTCACATTTATGCACTGAAAGTACTGTATTACTTTCAGAATATTATTTTTAAATTTTCAGCTAATTACTTCAGTGATCATTGCAACCTGAAATCAAAATATCCATTGTGGCCAGGGCTATTTACCTGTCAGAAGAATTTGTTTGTATATGGAAAGATGAATAAGCTGATTTTATACTTAAATGACAGATAGAGACATTGACAAAAAACTTAACTAGTTTATGAGGTAGTTTCTTCCAATTTCAACATATTCTAAAATGTGAAACTCCTAGCAAGCAGTGACATTTTCTGTTCTTAGATTACTCTTCAGTCCTGCACTTTTGTTATGCTCTGTGAGACAACTTCTTAATCTTACTTAATTACTCCAAGTATTCTTTTACAACTGGAGTGTTTAAAGTATTCTAATCCAGAAAGGTTCTTTTCTTTGTTTTTCAGAAGGCCATGGTTATATTTTTTCCTACGTATATAATATATGCACATTACACCAACACTAAGTAGGTCCAGTTTTCGAGGACATATTATGCTAACAGATATGGCTGGGTTAATTCCGCAAATACAATTGCAAAAGTCATTGTATCTAGATACATAGTGCTGTGCAGGGGATTCTAAAGTATACACTCATTCTTTAAATACTGCATATATAAGTAGTTTTATTCATTTCTGTAAGTCCCAGAAGTGTTTAGAAAATCGGATCCATAGGTTTCATGTAGTTAACACATTTGCATTTTCTTAAATGTAGACTCAAAGTTGTGCTTTTATGATGTTTAAATTTTAAAAACATTTACAGTATCACTAATATCTGGTATGCCCTAAGGTTTATTTTCAGTGAAATTATTCATCCTTGGAAAGTAATCATGGCTGAAAGGCAAGTCAAATACTACTGCTGCTTAGTTAAGTTTTAAATTTCATCTTCACAGAACTTAATGTTACATCTCCAAATTCTATTCTTATTCTCATGATGATAAATTATTTTTTCATGAGACAATTATACTTTAGAGTTCAATATTTTTAAACCTCATGAAATGATAAAGCTAAAATGTGCTGGAAGACATACAATTCTACTGCTTTATTTACAAGAAAACAGTTATGTTTCAATGGCAAATACATGCAAAATGCCCATAATAGAGTGTGAAATGTAGAAGTTACTGCTTTCCCAAATTAATTAAATCCCTTTAGCTTCACATTTAATGGGAATTGTGTCGAACTGCTGTAGAAACTAAAGAAATAGAAATTCTAATAAATCTGGACTGAAAAGAATAACAAAGAGTATGGACAGAAATAATTATACTTTCATTGAATATATAACTTGAAAAGTAGGCCTAAAGCAACTAAAAAAATACTCCTTTCTAATGAAAAAATGAAAAAATTGGGCTCCCTAGGGACTGTGAGAGATACTACTGGCTCTTTTTTAAGATATTACATTTCTACATCCACTTGTACCACATTACAGCCCCTGCTTTGCAAATGTTATTGCTCTCCTAGTCAAGCCCATCTAATTTTCGTCCATTCCCCAGTATAAATCTGACATATAGAGAGCTCATCACAGAGCTGGCAATCAGCAAGCAGGCAATTGCTGGAGAGACAATAAAAGGAATCTTTCTTCTAAAGGCAGGGTAATGCTCCAAGAGCTCTGCATGGATCAACATTTCCAAGTGCATAGTAAATATTGCTTTTGGTAAATACAGTGTTATGATACTATTTATAATGTATTCCCATAAAGGTTCCCAGAGTCCAACATTATTTTCCTGGATTTTACTTCTAGATTTGCTATTGCATTCTTAGTGCTTTTTGGCAAATTTTACCCGTTTTCTGCTTCAGATGACACCTTGAGGTAGAATAGAGCTAGATCGTATGAATGATCACTGTCAGGAATTCATTCTTGATTTCTGAAATCATGTCCTAAATTCCCATCCCTTTGCTTCCCAAGTCTTTTTTTTGTTTGTTTGTTTTTATAATTTTTTATTATTATTATATTTAGTTTATGTATTTCCATACATCTCTGAAATACATACAAACCTGTGTAATTCTCTTTCAGGTCCTCAGTAGATAACTCGGGTCTTTTCATTTGATCATCATAGGCACCTGTCATTTTAGGTCTTGACCACATTGTTGAACTGGCAGACCAGAGCACCAGAAAGTCACCATCAATATGCATGTAGCTGCATTTTGGAATGTAGATCAAGGACAGTTGATACTGCTGTCCATGAAGGAAAAATGGCAAGTTATGAACTGTATGAAGGTGGCTGGAACACACATTATGTGCTAGATGCCAGTGAGGAGGATGGAAAATTCCATAATTTTTTTGCCAGATTCATGTCTCCTATGTGTGATGGGTTGACCCTGGCTGGATACCACTTGACCTCCACAGCTGCTCTATTGCTCACCTGTGCAACTGGACAGGGGAGAGAACATGTAACAAAAAGCTCACGAGTTGAGAAAAGGACAGGGAGAGGTCATGCATCACTTATCATCATGGGCAACACAAACTCGACTTGGGGAAATTATTGAATATATTATCAGACAAAATCAGAGCAGGATAATAAGAAGTAAAAGAAATCTTAAAAACACCTTCCTACCACTTCTCCTTCCTTCCCAGCTTTACCTCCTCTCCCACAGGGAGGTGAGGAATAGGGATAATGGCCAGTTCATCACACATTGCTCCTGCTGCTGCTCAGGGCATGGAGTCCTTCCCTTGCTCCAGCTCACAGTCCCTCCCATGGGAGACATTTCTCCATGAACTACACCGATGGGAGTCCATCTCATGGACAACTGTTCTCCATTAACTTCTCCAGCATGGGTCACTCTTCCCCAGGGTCAGTCCTTCAGGCACAGTCTGCTTTAGCATGGTTCCCATGCAGGGTCACAAGTCCTACTAGGAAACCTGCTCCAGCATGAGCTCCTGGTAAAGGTCTGCAGGTCTCTGCCAGGACCCTGTTCCAGCACAGGCTTCCCACAGGGTCAAAGCCTTCTCTCACCATCTGCTCTGGTGTGCGCCTCTTCCATGGGCTGCGGGTGGATCTCTGCATCCCCATGGTCTCCCATGGGCTGCAGGGGCACGGCTGCATCTCCATGGCCTGCACTACAGGCTGCAGGCAAATCTCAGCTCAGGCTTCTGGAGCACCTCCTGCCCCTCTTTCTGCGCTGGCTTGGGTATCTGCAGAGCCATTCCTCTCATATATCCTCATCCTGCTCTTCTCTCACTGCAAATACATCTGCACAATAACTTTTTTCCTTTTAAACATGTTATCTCAGAGGGCTACTGTCACTGATGGGTTCAGACTTGGCCAGCAGTGGGTCCATCCTGGAGCCAGCTGGGATTGTCTCTGTTGGACATGGGAGAAGCTTCTGGCACCTTCTCACAGAACCCACCCCTGTAGCACCCTCACTACCAAAACCTGGGTGTGCAAACCTGATACACTGTGCCCACAATCTGAACATAAAATATCAATCCCAATCAAGGTCCTTAATTGTTGCTTATTGCTTCTGTAACACTGACTTCACTATTCCTTCAGAAGCCTAACTTGCTCAGTCACAACAATTATTTTATGCAGATGAAAAAAGGTACTGTTAGCACACAGCAAAAAAGCTAACTTTGAAACCAATGTACTGTCAAAATATGAGACTTGTTAGTTTGCGAGTAAAGAAAGCAAATTATGAAACTGCCATACTTTCCTTTTCTAAGTTTATTACTTCCTCAAATTTTATTCCCTTTTATTTTTCTCTTTCCTTTAGCAATGGTTGTTCTGAGCAATTTGGAACCAAATACAACATACGAAATCAAAGTAGCTGCTGTGAATGGAAAAGGGCAAGGAGAGTATAGCAAAATCGAGATCTTTCAGACCTTACCAGTCCGTGAGTAATACCTGTGCTATTAAATGAAAATTATTACTATCAGAATATCTCTAGATTTGAATTATGGGTCACTGTTGAAAATGTTTCAAGTTTATCATCTACTTCCCAGTGTATTACATGTTTCTCAGAAATCATGTTTTGTTATTCCACCCTTCCAAGAAGCATGAATGAACTTAAATTGGAGAATTTATCCCATTATCTTATATTTTTGAGATTCAGTGAAGTCTTTGTTTGATATAAAGGAGCACAAACCATGAGAGATACTACAATAAGGAATTTTTTTAATTAACACTCAAGATATTATCCACATCTAAGAGTACTGAATTGACCATTTCTGGAGACATTTCTTCACCAAACTATGGTGCTATTGTTCTGCAATTATCAAGCCTCAAAAAGAAATCTTAAGCTATGGAAGAAATTATGAGAATAAATTGCAAATGAGAAATTCTGTGAAACCAATTCTATATTTGTAGTAACTACAGACCAGAGATTCAGATTTAAATATTAAGGGCAAATGAAAAACATTTTTGTCAAATTATCTTTAAATAGACACAACAATAAATAAATTAAATACAAAGAGAGAAGAAAATCAAAGAACCTACCAGATGGCAGTGTATAGTAATCAAACAAACACACTGAAATACATCAGCATCTACTGCCAGACCAGTCTGTCATAAATCTGTTGCAACTGAACTGTTTCCTGAGTAGGGCATTACTCAGTGTAGCTAATACTGGCCCTAAGGGAAAGAACAATAAAAATAATGTAACTACAAAGAACACAAAATATTTCTGTGATATATTATATTATGTTATGTTATGATGTTATGTTATGTTATGTTATGTTATGTTATGTTATGTTATGTTATGTTATAATATTTATCATTGTATTATGTTCTATTATATTATATTACATTATATTTTATTGCATTATACATTTCTTCTGTCCCAAAACAGTAACTTGGCAGCTTTCACATTTCTTTTTCATTGAAGCATATAGATATTCTAAATATATTCCAGGACAGATAAAATAATTTCTTATTAGTCCTATCCATATACCTGATGGAAGAATGACAGAAACTGAAAGACATTATATATATATAATGTATATATGTTATCTGATAAAAGCTAGATAAGTTTTATGTTGTGATCTAAGTAAGTTTATCCTTTTTTTAATAAGTGATAAACAAAAACAATACAATTATTTCTAATGGAACTGTATCTCTGTGGGTGAATGCACATTTACAGATATTTTGAAGATAAGACACTTCAGTATGTGTTCATTTAGGATCTCTTTTAAAAAATATAATAGGCATTGCACATTGAAAAGATAATCTGTGAATTTTTGACTAGGAAAGGGTCTTAAAGTGGCTGTTAATCTTTTAGTTGTATGATTAAGACTACCTTTATCTTCTCATCACAGCTAAGACATTTGGTTTTAGTTTTGGAAATACTATTCTCTACATTTACTCTTGATATTGACTTTTCTTAGAAGAAGTTATTCTTAGATAATTTTTATTTAATTTGACTTGGCACATTTATTGGAAAGTAAATTTACTTTAAATTTAAAAATGGTACTGCAATTTAGAAATCTCACATGGGAATAAAGGTTATGCTAAAATTATGGATGCTTACCTGTAAGAGAGTGTCTTTTAAACTTCAGTGTGAGTAGCAGCTTACCAGCCTTGCTGAATTGGTGACTGAATGATTTTGGAAAGAAATTACATTTTAAAGTGTCAGAAGTCAGAAGGTCTCAAAGAAATGAATATTTCTTTCATAATTCACGTAATTTTGTTTCCTTGTATGAGGAATCTATATTAGAACGTATTTCAAGCACAATATTTAACACTCTTATTAAGGCTGTTTTGTAGTGCCTGGATGGATCATATTGATTTTAAGATTTTGATTAAAATTATTATGGACAAGTTCCCAGCTGTAATTTAAGACTTATCTCACTGCTGAGTTATTATTATGTACTGTTTGTTTCCTTGTCTAGGGGAGCCAAGCCCCCCTTCAATCCATGGACAACCAGAGAGTGGCAAGAGTTTTAAACTTAGCATAACTAAACAAGATGATGGGGGTGCCCCCATACTGGAATATATTGTCAAATATAGAAGTGTAAGTATTTCAGTTAATTAAAATAAGTGAATAATGCTTGTTAATTGATTTTAATGCAGAGAAAATTGTTGCTATTATTTGAAATTTACCAAAGTGGCTTGTGTTCCAGAAAATAATTTTTTAAAAAGATACAGTACGTTTACTTTTGTGACTGGGTTGTAGATGCCAGATTATAAAATAAAAATTAAGAACAAAAAAAAAAAGCACTCTGCTATTCCTAAAGGTATAACTGAACATTCCTCCTATCAAGACAGCTATATTCTTTTTTCTGTTGCGTAGTAAAAGTCAGACATTCATGTTCAGCTTTCAAAAACACAGTAAATTAACAAACATTAAAGTTACACATTTAAAGGTTGTTTGAACAGCAAATTTTTAAACTATTGTAAATGCACCTGTATTGATAGAAAGCTATAGTGTGCTGTGCTCCATATTAATTGTAAATGACATTGATTAGCTGATCATGTTTCGTATCATCTATCTGCCTGAATTCCAAGCCTCATCTTACAAAAGCCAAATAATTGGCATATTGTTGGGAATTTCATGAGTTTCAAAGTATATATCTGTTGTTAGACAGCCATCAGGCAGAGTTTTTTGTCATTCTGTCATCTAGACAGCTCTGTTTTGGTGTTCTCTCATCAAATCTGCCAAGTTTAGAAAACAGACTTTTCTACAATGTATAATTTATTGAAAAAAGAAAAGTTGTGTGTGGTTTTTTCATTTATTATTATTAGTAATGTAGGTAATATACATTTCCTGATGTACTATGTTTAGAAATTATTGGGTTGGAGAGCTGGCAAAAGTGGAGTTTAATTCCAAAGTGTGCATTTTTTAAAAATTTCCTTGTGTTTGTTTAGGAAAATTGTAGTACTTTTATCTGACTAGACCCAGTAAAAGACACCAGAGTGTAACAGCAGATTTTCATGTCCATTAAGAGTGTAGAAAGTTGGGAATATAACATCAGATATCTAGGCATGTTAAATGGAAGGTAGTGAGGACAGTATTTATTCACAGAAAGTAGCAATTTTTGAGAAATTAAGTGTAGAACCTGTTGTAATGTTACCAAAGAGGAAAAGACAGTTCCTTAACTTGTAATAGCTTTTTGTCACATTTTCTGATGTTTGCTATAATGTAACTTTTTGACTATAGTCCAGGGATTATCCAAGTGCTAAACCTGGTATGTAAAATTATTCTCCTATGCTAAATATACCCAAAGAAGATTAGTAGCTCCAAATTGAGAAATATTTGGTAGCACTCTTAGGAGTAGTCTGAGGGAATGACCAGAAATTATTCTGCTATAACAGATCCCTAAATCTTAACTGACCTTCTTAAATGACATTCTGTCTAGTGAATACAGTTGACATTAAAAAAAAAGTAATTGCAAAGAAGACAAGGGTAGTAATATATGCAATACAATTTAAAAATACAGTTTTGCAGGATTGAACTTCCTAGTTAGATTACGACACCTCTAAGTATTTACCACTGAGTACAAAATAAACTGTTCAGAAATAATACATTCATGCACCATATGGAATTTCATCTCTTTTTATGATTAAAATAAGCTAAATTCTTTTGGTTCTATCCCAAAAATGTTTGGAAATCTGATTTTGATCTATTGTTTTGACTGAGCTACAATATTATAGCATAAAAGATGACTTTTCATGTGTGGTGTTGCAAGGTAAATGTGCAGTTTAAGCAGTAACTGGAAACTTAAAAGGTTACTGAAGAAGATAGCTTTTACTTGGACCTTGAACCTTAACTCCATAAGCTTTCAATTGAAAAAGCAATTTGACTAAATTAAAGGCCTTCCTACATCTAAAGAAGCAGAATAATTTTTTTGTGTTTTAATCAGAAAGAATGAATGCTATTTGAAGTTCGTAATTATGTGTTGACTGCGTATCTTCTATCTTCCCCATTGGTCATGTTTAATTAGCTTTCCTATAAGTCTTGCCAGCCTCATTATTAGCACCTGGACCAATGTTTGAAGAGCATACTTGATAACAACCAATACATCAGTGGCTTTTTCCTCAAAAAGTCAATTAATCCATGTGTAAGTTTTATACAGATTTATTTTTTTTTAAACTGGGGGAAGGACAGCCTTTAAGATATTAAAGCAGTGTTGCAGCCTGATTGAGGGCAATTGGTAAGTTAAGATATTAAAGCAGTGTTGCAGCCTGATTGAGGGCAATTGGTAAGTTTTTTTTTCTGGAAATCATGTATTTCATTCTGTTGAATATTCCTTTCCTAGCATCAGTTTCTTCATATTATGGGCAGGAATTAGTGACTACAATCAGATAATAAGCAGCTTGACATTTTCTTCTGTATTCCAGAGAATTAGGTACTGTGCAATTTTTATGAGTAGCAGCCTCAATTTTTTTTCATGCTGTTGCACTAAGAAAGTCAAGACAGCCTGACAAAGCTTTATTGATGGAGTCTGAGGCTGATGGCATACACTGTGTTACCTTAGGAAAGAATAGGAAGGGACAGAGTAAAAGGGAAAATTGTTCCCCAGTAACTAGCTGGAAAGAGCAGTGATGAGAATTTTCTAGGGAAGCATCCTGTCTGGTGCCAGAGATGACCACCCGACCACACTTCTCATAGGAACTCTTTATTTTTTTTGATGGGGGCCAACTCAAGCCTCCCTTTTGTTCTTCCTGCTTTTGGTGCTTCCAGAGTTGGTTGGGGCACACGTGATGACATGCTGGTGTTTCATAACAGATGTGAAGCTTTTATCCATGTAAATTATGGAAATGTGTACTGAATTTGTAAATGGCTGTTATCTGATGGGGTATTTGCCAAGTACCAGAGTAGTAAATTGGAACTGGGAGAGGAGAGTTGAGGAGATAGGGCCAGGAGGGAAGAGCACTTGGGATACAGGGGAGAGGCTGTCACAGCAGCTCAGGGCAGGCAGGTGACCAGGCACCGACAGACAAGAGAAAGGCAGGCTACAAAGCAGCCTTTGGAAAGGTTTGACATTGCTTAAGCTTACTTCCTAATACTTAAAAAGAAAGTTCTGAATAGGTGTCTTAGCATTTCTATACTTCCAGGTCACAGAATGCCAACAGTAAGCTAGGGAAAAAAAAAGAGAGCGGTGGGGGAATGGAGGGTTGGTTTTGTTTTTCCCTGGCAGGACAAATTTTAGTAAATATTTGGAATTAGAGCAGAATAATGAAAATAACTCTCTTTTATGATTATAAAAGATTATCTCGCTTTTGGTAGAAGCGAGAAAAATTGACTAAAGTGACTGGTTTTTACAGCCCTAAAAGTTGCTCACCTGTTTTTGACCTATGGCGGGGTTACTGTTAATACTCTGAATTTTGGCAGACAAGAGTTTGATAGTTTATGTTTTACTCTGAAGTGCATTCACTCTTCCATCATCTGTGTTGGTGGAGGACATGTTAATTTTGTTGCTTTATGGTGGGTTCTACAACAAACTTTATAAATATAGAATATTTTTAGGGAGATAATTTCTCATTTACTCCCACTCTGAAATATCTACCAAGAAACAGGTAAATGCTTTTGCACCTCTAGCTTCCAGTCTACCTGCCAGATGCTCGTACTTTCTGTGCTTTTTAAAACCATGTACATTATCAGCTGTTGTGTGCTTGGTTCAGTATTTGCCCCTGAGGTTTATTACCTGTATTAACCAGACCTAGAAATCTGTAACCTAGTGTAATTAATTCTTGTGAAGTAACTGCTTTAAACTATCAGATTTTTTTCTGTGAGGATTCCTTGATATTTTTTCCTGCCAGCTTTCAAGACAGTGTGGTATGTCCTGTAAATTTTTTTATCACAGGGACCACCGTAAGTCTGTTTGAGCTAAGCTTTCAGCTCAGCGATTTGGAGAGGGTAGAGAATAAGGGAAGAGTTGAAGTGGGTTAATCACTTTTTCTCACTTTTTATGAGATCCCAGAGAATGTGATTTTGGTTACAATGTAGCATGACCATTAAAGAGAAACATGTTATTTTCTAGACTATTAAACTGGTGCCTAAACAGTGGATTGGCTTTACTTCCACTGTTGTCAGGTGTGCCCTCAGTTTTGAGAAGCAACTAAGTCAAGGTAGACTAGAGTTTTACACTGCTCTTTTTAGTTCCTGGTTGGTTTTTCGGTTTTGTTTGTTTGGGTGGAGGGGGTGGCTTCGTTTTGGGTTTTTTGTTTTTTTTTTTTTTTGTCAGAGTATTTAGATGGTTAGGTTACAGCTGTCTTAAAAATCTAGCTCTTAGGGTCTTCTTAAATAACTTTAGCTGATGCTTATATTATGAAAAAATATGAAGCCAAATGAAAAAATATGGAGCCAAAACTATATAAAGCCAATATATACACATCTAAAAAATAATGATGTGAGGATTTTGTGGCTGATTTTGTTTTGTGTTAATATAAGGCTTAAGAGTAATGGAAGGGGGCAGCAAAATCCCCAAAATTGTCAAGGAATATTTCTGCATGATATAAAACAAAGGAAGATGTAAATAAAGGAAGAGTTTAATCTCCAAAGTTGCAGATCCCATCTCAGTTTCTGTAAATGGGCATTTGTTGCTTGATAATTATGATTACTGAAGATATTTATGTTAACTCACCCCCCAAGTTAAACTACCATTTGTGATTTAGAAGCTTTATTCCTTTTGTTGTAGAACACTCTGCATATGTAGAGCTTTCTATAAATTTTAAGTATTAGTGACAGAACAACCTAATAAGGTACAAAGTGATCTCTTATGGTTCTCTCTTCTGCTCCTTAAGCTACCATTTAAATGGTCTTATATTAAACAGGAAGATTTGTGGGAAGATTTACCTGGCAGACCCATGATTTGTGTTCTCATCCCTCTTTTTCCATTTCTATGCTTATAGTAAATCAAATGTGGACACATTACTGAGCTCTGCTTAGGAGAAAGTACTTGAAAATGCAATATAACTGAAATAACAGCTATAATGAAGGACATTGAAATTCTTTTCTTTCTTTCTTTTTTTTTTTTTTTTTTTTTTGCTTTTATTTTCCTTCTTTAAGAAGCCCTAAGCAGACAGTACTCTGGAATATGAAGATTTCATCTGTTTATCTTTAGAACACACCTTGCTTTCCAGATACTTTATTCCTCTTCCTCCTAACTTGTGTTTTTCACTACATAAAATGCTTTCTGTCTTTGGACTCAGGGCTTGGACTTTGTTTCATTTATCTCAAATCACACAGTTGGCTTCAGTTTCAACTAAATTATGGTATCTCTGACATAGCATATACAGGTATCCTGTTACATTTCAGCTCATTCATTATTTTTCACCTGACCAAATTATGGAACATCTGCCTTTTCACTTGTTCTGTCTGCAGAAGTGCAGCCTCATACAGAAATTTACAGTTTTCCATCCAAGTCCTAAGCTCATTCTATTTATCACATAGATTTTTGCAGTTTGCTTTCAAAATATAGTCATATATCTGTTTGCAATACTGTCTTTTTCACCTGCAGTATCTGTATTAGCCTGAATCTTTAGTTTCCAATTCAGTATATTTTTTGTCTTTCTGTATTTCTGAAACCCTTTGGAATTCCTCAGTATATTCACATGGTATCTGTGCACAGTACTGAGAGCATGTAAGGAACTTCTGATTCCTCTCATGTTGATATTCTTTGGAATCTAGCTGTATTTTTTCTAACTTCTCCCATACCTCACCAATTTAAACAGCCATTAAAATACAGTGCTACATAACACTGCTATTCCTAATGCCACTAAGGAGTATTTTCATATGCATGTTACAGTCAGTATTAGCTCCTTCTATTTCAGCAGTGCTATGCAAAAATACATTTTGTAAAAGGAGTATAGTATAGTGACAATGTAAGTGGATTCACTCAGGGCCAAGTCAGGTGATTGCAACAGAAAGTATCCATCAGGATATGGGAAAATATCCTTCACAGGAAATACCATTTTTACTGTATGATGAACAAACTGTTTTTACTCAAGTGTATTTTGGTTTTTTTCATGATTTGTAATGGATCTACCATTCTGATGTTTTTCATTAGTCTATCACTGCACCAAGTAGAAACTTTCACCTGGATGCAAATGCTCCTGAAAACAAGTTTTGTTGGATTTTAATCTTTCTCAGAACTATCATGTGACAATATCAACGCTAATGCAGAAAAAGGAGGAAAATTTATGAAAAGGTGAAGTCAGTATGGAAAAATCATCTACCTCAGAGCTAATAACAAATAAATTATTGCAGCAGTGCACATCAGGGAGTTTAGTCTGTCCTCTGTTTTCTGAAGACTAGGGACAAAAAAAAAGTAAGTCATAAGGAGCATGACTGGTCCCTGAACTCTCTAAATTAGATGCTATTTTCTCTGAGACCTGTATCTGCAAAGAGCAAGATGCTTCAGCAAAGAGCCTAAATACAAGCTGCTGAGTATTTTGCAGCTAAAGTTATACTTCCAGGTATTGTAAGTTTGTTTGGCTTTAAATTTTCCCTTATGATTTATACCCACTGATGGGGTCTGTGTTGCTGTATGGGTTCGATGGCCAGGATTTGTCTCTCAAGACATATTTTTTGCCATGTTATTGTACCTCAGTGTCTCATAAGAGTAGGACTGTATGGATTCTTACTGACTGTTACTGGTTGTCCTTTGATCAAGATGACTTTATGATGTGACAGTATATATTGTTTTATCCTTCTACCTATTAGTAATTGTGTCATTTCTACTTATATAAAAAACAATTAAATGCATTTTGCACTCAAAGGAGCAATTGCAAAGGTAAGAACTCCAGATTTATGAAATGCCAGAATTGTGTTTGCAACCTAAGTCCTCATTTGTTCCTTTTGTATAGATGTCTTTCATATAGATGAAATCCTTTTTTGTCTAGAACACTGTCTTAAAAATTTGCATGTATCCTCTCACAGGTGTAGGCATAGTACCTCATACTTTCTCAATGATGTTTACATTCTTGCATACAACCGGGTTTTCAAAATGTTCCTATATTGCTACAATTAGTGTATATTTTCATTAAATAACTAATGTGTGATATAAGCACAGCTGGACTCACAAACAATCCAAGACTGGGTTTAATGGCAAGTTTCTTTGAATGAACATTGATCAAAATGTAATTGAAATGTCTGTATGAAATAAACTTCTTACATAATTTATTCTTAGTGTTTTATTATGTAAATGGTTAGCCTGCTGTTCTATAAGATAAAAACCAGTATTTGAGCAAAGAATAAATTGAAGCCAAAAAGTTTAAAAGGATTGACCACAAAATTTTCTAAATCCATATTGTGAAGACATAATAAGGAGTGGTCAAAATTATAAAAAGCCTGAGTACTCAGAACTCCAAAATTAGATTATTTCAGTGTTCATAACCTCTGTAAAGGAAACTCCATATTTTTGTGCATCATATAGATACAGACTTTAGACAAATAATACAAGAGTTTGGGAGAATTGAAACAAATATTTTCATCTTTACAGAAAGATAAGGAAGACCAGTGGCTAGAGAAAAAAGTACAGGGTAGCAGAGACCACATCATCTTAGAGCATCTTCAATGGACCATGGGTTATGAAGTACAAATTACAGCTGCCAACAGACTGGGTTATTCTGAACCAACATTGTATGAATTCAGCATGCCACCAAAGCCTAACATTATTACAGGTAAGTTAATTTTATTGTGTTTTCTCTCTATGAATTATTTCCAACTCATAGTACACATTGTGTAGTTGAGCATAAGGTAGCTGAAGTCCTGAACTGAAAAATCATGAGACCCCAGACTTTATTATCAGCAAAAGATTTGATTCAGGATCCTTAAATGGGACCCTGTCTCCTATTAATGGGACCCTTTTCTCTTAGTAATCAAGTAATTTTTAAATATAGAAGAAACATTGGTTCTTCAACCCTGTTGATGGCACTTAACAAGAAATCCAGTATTTAAGATACACCTACTTTTTTGAGTTGCCTTGTACTGCCTATTGTCTGGTTAAGCCAGTTATTTGCTAGAATTCTTGATTTCAGTCTTATCTGTACATGTGCTTTGAGTTACACATGTAATAAAGGCATTCATTTTAGTGTCTGATGAGGTTAAGACTTCAAATAGTTTTGTTTAGATACTGTCTGAATGATTCAGCCTAACATGGTGACCAAACAGTCTTCTGTGAGGTTGATTTACAAAATTTGAAACCTATAGGAACTTTGTTCATATTTTTAAGTGCATAAATAGGAAGGTTTGAAATTCCATTTAACAAAAACTTCATTTTAGTTGAGTGTATGAGTTTAAATGCTTCCTAAAATAAGGCTTTATTTTGATGCAACAATGTAAAATTCTTTAGGTAACAATAAACCTAAAATAAGGTAATTTCTGAAGTATTATGAGCAATTTTAATTTTTATAAAGCAAATGTTATGAGGAAAAGATTTCAAACTTTTAATTAAAATTATGAGCTGCTATCTGTAATAATAATTTCCAAATTAGATTAGTGTCATCATTACCACTTGAAAAATCAGGTTCTAAATCCTCCAACATAGTATTTTCTGACTCCCATTTTTCAAACTGTTAGAGTATTAGGATCAACAAAAAACTTGCCAAATAAATATAGTGGCAAATATATTAAAATGTAAACCATATCAACACCTGTATTTCAATATGAACACCTGACTAGCACTGATCTAGCATTGATGCAGTGCCAATGAGCTGGAATGAGTCATGGACTAGTGTGCCACCAGAAAATTTTGAAATAACCAGCTATTTTTTTTCATGTCTATTGTGAGTTTTCTTCAAATATTTTTTCAGGAAAGTTATCTCAAGATCTCTGGAACATTTTTGAATACTCCATAGCAGTATTTTTAATACTGAAAGCATCATTACCTTTTATTTATAGAAAACACATTTGTAATTCATTCATAGAGTCAGATCTAGTTCTAGTACAAATATTTGTTTTATGCACTTGAATTGAAGTAAAGTTGATTTGCATCTTGATTGAAATTCAGGGCCTCAATAGGTTCTGTGTGCTTGTTTTTAAACAGGCAGGGCCTTGTGATTGCCATCATTCAGAAATAAAATTTCACGATTGAAAAGGGAAAAAGAAATGTAGAGAAACTTATTGTCCAAATGAAATAAAAATATTTGTCAGTAGAAAAATAAGTAAAAAATCATGTAGGGAAAGGATTAGCCATATTTCAATTTTGTATATTTGAAACAAATATCTTACTTCTTTGGCAATGCAATCTAACTTTAGCCTGTTATATAAACTATTCTATCTTATTGCCACACCTGCTCTAACAGAGAAACTTAATTTTCCTCTGTAAACTATAACGTAGGTGGTCTCTAGACATTCAAGTAGAAAGTAGCTTAGTTAATTTAATTTCAGAAGAAAGATAGAACATTTTCTCTCTAAAAACAGTTTTATGGGTACTCAGGGGCTTTTTCCTTTCATTGCTCTCCCATTGTAGCAGTTGTAAGAAGTCTGTTACACTATTTAGCTTCAAGTCTTCTTTGTATGAATCATTACTGCAATTATGATTGTGGAACTAATTAGTTTCCTTGACAACTGTTTTTTCAAAGCCTGAAAAAGAGTGTGAAATTCCCATCATAAGAACATTCTGTAGGCAATTTTTAAAAGTATGTCAAAAGACACTTCGAATCAGTGAAACATTAATGTTCATATTCATGAGTCAGCATGATTATGTTTTGAAATGGTATAATATTATCACAATATAATATATACATATATACATAATGCTGCAAAAATATTAATGTAATCTATTAAAACGTGATAGATTTTGTGTATAAAATGCTTAAGTTTGAGCAGAAATATTTCTGCTGTTAGTTAACTCTGTTTATGCACTATTTGTTTGAGGCTTAGGTATTAACAGCTAGGCATCTACAGATGAGTTTGAAAAAGAGCATAGGCAACAAGAATGAAACTGGATAGACTTTTGAAAGCCTGCATCATTTTTCCTGTGCTCACTTAGTAGCTACAGTAACTGAGGTTTCCTTTCATATTATTGTAATTATTAGAAAAGCCTCTAAGACTCCTGAAAGTTTTCATCTGTATTTGCCTAAATCTCTGGCACTTCAGCTGAACTGAGTGTTTATGCCTGGCTCTAAACAGAAATAAATCTGTAGACCCTATGTATGCAATCTCATAAATACTACTTTTCCCAAGAGAATTTTGGGATCCCCTAAGTATCTTGTTGGTTAGCTACATATAATATCCTGGTGAACTGTGTGCAAGCTAATGCAATAAATCAGAGAACTGGAGGGAGATGCAGGCAAGGATATGTTGGTTATCCTTCAGTGGGTGCTTAGCAGGGAAATAGGAGTTGTCACAAGAAATAAAACTTTGCTTCTAAATGCTGCAGAAGGAGCTTGTTTGGGCTTTTGAAAGCCACTGGATATCAGGCAGAAGTAGTAATCCCTGGAGACAGGAACTGGAAGCCAAAACTCTACTTACGTGAATACACAACTCCTGTGGGCACTGAATCCACAGCTTCTGCTTCCTAGGGAAGTGTGCAAGTACCAGCTCCTGGCTGCAAGTCAAATTCCATAATACAATATGATGATCTTCCAGTAATAGCTGTAGGTCTGGGAAGGAGCTTGAGGCTGCAGATTGCTCTCTGGCATCACGGAGGTGCATAAATGAGACAGACATTCCTTTAAATTTTCTCACGGTTGGCCTCAGCAGCCTTCAGCTGTAGATCTACTTTATTTCATAATGTCTGCTTCCAGGCCTGTAACACAGTATCCATTCACTGAGTCACCCACGCTTGTGGTTAGTTCCTCAGAATTTATAACCCTTTTAATGAAAGTTTCCTGGTTTTCTGAAGGGTTTATCAATGGAAACCTGCACTGACTTTGAGAAATACCCAGCAAACTTTCTTAAAACATTTTGCTTTAAATAACTGTATGTATAAATTTATTCATGTATGCATATACATGTATATTAGTGAATATTATATCTATACATATATATACACACACCATTTTCCTTCCTACTTTTTTGAGTTATTTTTTGTGGTCACAATTCTATATTTGTATTTCACATTTCACTTAGGCATATGAACATGTATTTTAGAATCATGCTTGAAAAAAGAGTGACACAGTATTAAATGTAGTATTTTATGTGTTCCAAAATCTCACTAGGGATGTCAGTTGGCAATACTTGCAGGCAGGTACAACTCTAACCTCAGTGTGTTTGCCTCTGAGTGAAGTATTTATCACACTTTTAGTGCTGATTTGTAATAATTTAGAAATTTTCTTCTGGCTTCTCTATGCTGCTAAGCTTCTAGTCCTGTGGGATTCTCAAAGGAACTGTGTACTTTAGCCCTTTATCCATGTTAGGAGAGCATGGACAAACCTCTGCAGCCATAAAAACCCCTGGAAACAGCCAAAGTCCATTAGCTCCCAGAGCCGACTCTACAACCTGTGTATGGGCCCTTTCACTCTTTCTCTACAGGGGGAAGACAGAGATCCTGTCTGTACTCCACAGCTGCTACAAAAGTGTCCAAATCTGTTGTCATTCTGAACCATTGCTGTTGCAACCTAAAACCACATGCACAGGTTTATACTAAATCTTAAAAGAAGATGGATGAAGGTGCTAAAAAAGATACTTTCTGCAAGTGTTAAATATATTTTCAGAAATTAGCAGCAGATTTATGCAGGTGCCATCTTCCAAAGGCTTTTATTCAGTCAGTGCTGTTGCTTTGAAAGGGCAGTAGATATATTAAAAATGGTTACAACTTGTGTTTTATCACAGTTTTTTTCTTCTTCACTAGAAGTTAATAACTTGGTGCAGTAGTGGGAAAATGGAAAAAACATCTGGGGATAACAAGAACCTCTTAGATCCATTTTTCTCACTTTGTGATATTGGTTGTTTGAGGGGATTTTTTTGTTTCCAGTACTGCATGAACTATAAGAGTAATTTTTTATTTCCTTGCCTGGAAATGTTTTAATCCCTTGAACATCTCATTTATTTTTTTTTCCAAGCATGTGTATCACCACACTTTAAATCATATAGTGGAAGGCAAGAGAGGCACAATAATACATAGTATTTTCTCTCATCAGCACCAGTAGAAAAGATGATAATCACCACGTCAAACATGATTTTTATCAGTAGTTTTTACAAAAATACAACAGTATGTGCAGTGGCCTGTGCAGTGGATGTGAATGAAAAATAAAAGTAGCTCTTATCATTGCTTCAGGTATGTGTGTATATATCTGGGTTTGCATTTATGTATATACATTTTATGATGTACTACTAGAGCTTTTGAGCTATATGGACAGTGCTTTGTTAGAATAGAAGCTAGGATAATTTTTTTTCATCCAGAAACTTAAAATTACTAATTACAGCAAAACAGAAACAAGTTTCCCAGATTCTCACAATTTTCTTTCAGGGCAAGTATTTTCCTTAAATTTTGCTCTCAGTCAAGGAATTAGATGGCTTTTTGGGGATAGAAGTAAATGCTGTATGATCCCACCTGTGTAGCTGGGGTAGGTTTTTGTTCCTGTCACCTCTTGCTAACAAAGAGCAGACTCCCTTGCTGCACCCTATCTCTCACATCCCTTCAACCCCTGGGCTGCATGGGTGCCCTGGGGCACAATTTCCCTAGCTCTGAAGGGAATAGCCTCCTTTCTCTGAAGGGTTGAGTGACCCCTGACCATGCATCCACTAAGAGAAGCCGAAAAGTCACCTTCCTCACTCACGTTCTGCTCACTACCACAAAAGTATGTAACATTTGTTGACTGACCATTCCTAGGGGCAAACTTCCAAAATGGATGGCTCTTGTGTCCTCTGAAGCATTTTCCCTAGGTTTTAAATCATTTCATATCTGTTTGAAATCAGATTTTATGTAATTACAGCCAAGCCTCAAGGTCAGCATATTACATGAAAGCAGGCTTACATGGCCAAGGCCTCTGCTGTCATTTCCATTAACCTTTCTTGCCTCGAGAGCACATTGCTGCCTCTTACTAAACTTGGTGTCCAACAGCATCCCCAGGGCCTTTTCTGCAAAGCTGCTTTCCATCTGGGTGGCCCTTAACCATGAACTGGTGACCAGGATTGCTCTTTCCCAGGGGCAGAGGTTTGCACTTCCTCTTGTTCAATTTCCTGATGTTCCTGTCAGCCCATTTCTCCAGCTTGTCGAGGTCCATCTGGGTGGTCACACAACCATCTGGTTCATCAGCCACTCCTCTGAGATGTGTGTCATCAGAAAAGATGCTGAGGGTACTCTGTGCCACATCATCCAAATCTTTGATGATGCTGAACAGGATTGAAACCTATATTGACCCTCTATTTGGTTTCTGGTACCTATTCTTAATTCTAGAAGTTATGATTCATCATTAAAAGTTAAATCAGGAGAATTGTGGGGACTTTCAGTCTTCTGTGTTCTCTTTCCACAGAAAACACTAGAAAGGCTGCCAGTAGGTACTTGAGCCAGGACCAAATGTCATTACTTGTGGCTTACAAATTGCCTGTTTAAATCTCCATAAAAAGACTGTAGAATTTTTCAGGCTTGGCCTGATTTTAAGCCTATGGTTTGTGATTACACTGCCTTTCTCTGTGTGTGTGTGTGTGTACATACACAAACATCCATCAGTTTGTAGCTTCTTATGACTTTTGAATATAGTAGACAACTTCACTAAATTTTTCAGAGAATGCAGGCTGCAAAATTAAAACATTCCTGTAATTTTTAATAAAGTGTTATCTGACAATAGAAGTAAAATTCTCTGTAGCAGAGTAGGCAAAATATTGTATTAAACCCTCACACACTTCTAACAATTGTGATTTGGAAAAGAGTAGTTGAAACTTTCTGACCCTTGATCCTTACACCAACCTGGATAGCAGCAGTAAATTTAAACCACAAAATAAAAAGAAAAACACAGAAGAAGTTTGAAAGATTTTCACAGGTAAAATTTCCATTCCACTGATCTGAAATTTTAAGTCGATAATTAGTATCTCTCATGTATGACTTTGTGCATTACAGGATTTCTCAGTCTGTCTCTACAGATCTGACTAGTTAAGGTTTTAGCTAAATCTAAAATGAAGAACAAAATGCAGGAGTCAAAAAGGAAAGCCTGTGGGATGTCAGTCTCCTTGGAGCTCTGATCATAATCCGAAGGCAAGGAACAGCTGTAGCATTATCCATGTGAAGTTACCTGACTCATTTTCTAATAGGCTGAAGGATATTGTAATTCCAAAATCAGAATTTGAAAATGAAGGCTTTTGTCTGACTTTTTGTTCAGATCATAATCGTGAGCTAAAAGTGTAAAGTAAATTCTTCAGCCGGTATTGCTGTGATGGAAGAATAATTTTGTTATTTTATTTTCTGAAGAGAATAGAGAGATGAAATATATCTTTGAGATCTCGTGCTTTGAGAACAGAAGTTGGTAGGACTCACACCAATCAGATTAATATCTAAAACTTCAGAAAGATAACAGCCCCCACAAAACCAATTTGGTTTTGTTTTGTAAACCAATACTAGCATTTGCTGAATAAGAGCCATTTCTCATCAAATCCTGGAGATGATCATTGTTGAAAGTGATAGGGCATGTTCTTGCTCTAGGCTAAAACCAGTGTTTTGCTCCATTTCCTGCAAAGACCAAAGTTATTTCATGAAAAGGGATAGAGATCCCTCACTAAAATTGATAGAACTTATTTGATATGAATCAGAGAGGCAAAAAGGCTTGCTCTGTCTGTACCATCAAAGATGTTAATAGGAAAAAAACACACTATTTTTTATAAAATCTAGTTTTTATGGTACAGCTATCACAGGCAGCAACTACCACTGAGTAGCAGAAAAGCAGCAACCAAGGAACTATTCTGTAGTCTCAGAATTTCTGCTTCAAAAGGAATTTAATTTTTTATCGTATGAATTTTAGTTTGCTTATCTTTTTGAATGCTATAAGGATAAAAGAAAATCACTATAAATGTTGAATTTTTAAGTGCAAGGCCACACTTTACAAGTATGTTATGCTAATCATTATTTGCTGTAGATGATTGCTAGCATTGTGAAGCTTTATAATTAAAACAACCCTGAGTGCCAATTAAAAGATGAAATTTTTTGGTATATTCTCTAAAAATATTTAAAAGCTGAATTATTAAGGTAAATGGAAGTTTGATGTGCTCAAGGTTTGTGGGTTTCTTTCTATGAGTATATGGACCAAATTATTAATTCCTAAGAAGAAGAACTGGTTGTGAATTTTGAACAGCTTGAACACAATATGTATCGTTGAAAACACCACAGAAGAAATTGTGAGAATGGCGAGAATGGAACAATGTCCATAATTGTTATTAGTTTATTTATATTGCTGCCTTTTCTACTTGATAGTTATCTACGTGTGATAGTTATCACACATGTATTTGGGCAAGAACAGGGACATTTGTGTGATAAGAAGATAATGAATTGGTCAAATATTATGCATACAAGACTATATTTGGCTTTATAGTTTTCATCTGCTTCCTTCAGAATTTCTTAAATCAGTTTTAAAGTAAAGATTTAAACAAGGTTATTGCTTATGCTGCACAAGGTTTTCTACATTTTAATTTCTTTTGAAGTCTCCTTCAAAGTATTAGTTTAACACTGATATTAGTCACTATAAATACAATTATTGTGTCACTGTAGCTGGAAAAAAATATCTAGTCAATACACTACATAATGCATAAACTTGACTGTATTATTTGCCAAAAAGTGAACCTTCAATATAAATATTTGTGGAAAAAATACATTCAAACTTTGTAATTGTAACCAGACATACTGTGAGGACATGAATGTCTAAGAAGCTACTTTATTCCCACCCCAGTATTAAAGTCAATATCTAATTACCCAGCTGCATGTGCTAATTGCATGGGTCATTCATATTTTGATTGGACCTGTATCTGTATTATTGAAGCCAGTTTTCACAGCCCATTGTGATCTCCTACAATAATTCAGGAACAAGATGAAGCCATTAGCAAAGAGAAACAGATAATCAAGTTTGTCTCTTCTTGTGTGTGATTGGAACCTTCTTTTTGTGTAATTATTGACAGTTCTAGTTTCTCCTTTCAGCATATGGGCTGCTGTTTCTCCTTGCTTTAAATGGTCAATAGTCACTATTTCTGATAGGTGTTGCACGGCAATTTTGTGAGTTCCAAGTACCTCCAACAAAAAGTCACATAAAAAATTGTATTTAGAATGGGCTTGTCTGAATTGTCTTAAGGGGAAACAAGAAACATGCTTCAGGTTAAGCACTTAAATAAACTTTTTTAAAATTAGCCCAAACAGTTCGCCACTTTGACTGCTGTGGAGGACCACGTTGCTGCTGTGGAGATATACCCTTTCCACAATTTTAGTACTATATCATACAGATTTGACTGGGGTAATTTAATGGTTACCATTCCATCTATGCTTTAATCACAATTTGATATTTCTGCTAGAGTAATGTCTTTCAAGTGACTGTCTTCGGCACAATGTAAATATTAATTTTTTTTCTCTTTTTCCTTTCCCACTGTCACTTTTATTTTCCTTTTAATACTTTCTTTTTCATGTTTTTCAACTTTTCCACTTTTTTTCCTAAAATTTACCTCTTTTTCACACTCTTGATTTTCTATAACAATTCTTATCCACACAGACAGATGCTGTGAAGCTACTAGACGTGAAAATGGAAGCCAGTCCCTGCAGCTGAATGCTGCTGTTTTCTCTCTCACTGTAGTCATAAGTTTCTGGTGCATGTTTTTATACTGTTGATAAGGAAAGAAATATGTATTCTTCCTATCTCTCTTAACTTTTTATTTGCGGGAAAATAAACAAACACCATAAAAAATTAGTGCATTTCTATAACTCTTCCGAAGTTTCCATTCCTACTCAAGATCCTAAATAGTGTAATTACTTCAGTCTGTGTATGCAAAATTCTTCATCTGGCTTTTTGGAAACCTGGTGAGACCAATACAACAGATGATGCTTGACACTCCAGTCTGAGAGAACATGGAGAATCTGACTTACTGAATTTGATCAACGTGATTTGATTCTATTTTCTCAACTAGATTTCAATTATAAGAAATTCATGCAGAGACCTTACCATTGTCAGTCACATGACTTTCCAGGTACACCTGGAAAGTATCAATTCATCTTTCAGGAGAGTATTTTCATTGTGTATTAATCCTTTCCAAAGGGTTCTTCTTGCACTGGTTCCTGACACAAGATACTTAAAACTTTATGCTTTATAAAAAATGTTCAAATCCAGGCTGGATGGAGCTCTGAGAAACCTGGTCTAGTGGAAGGTGTCCCTCTCCACAGCAGAGTGTTGGATGATCTTTAAGGCCTTTTCCAACCCAGGCCATTCTATGATTTTGTGATACAGATATGGTTTGTACTTTCTAATGGATTTTAACAAGCATGTCTTCGCTACCTAATTATTTATTAATTGTTTTTGTTGGTAGTGTTTAATTTCAAATACATTTTCTGTGCCTCTCCACTGCCATGCCTCAGGACAAAAAATAGGTCCCTGCCCACCAAAGTCACTTCTTGTAACTGCAAAGGTGCCACATTTCATTTCATGGCATCTGTTGGACTTGGAAGCTCCAGGGGTTCAATTCTGACCTGTAGTAAAAATGGAAAAAGCATTTTTTCCTATTTTACACATTGAAAGCATGGCTTATGTGCTCTCCAGCTGTGTACAAAACCTCAGGAAAAAAAAAAGATTTCGTAAGAATTCACATAGATATTTTATTGCATATATTCAATTTTAAAATTTCTGTAATTTTCTAAGATTATGGTTCATTTCTCTGTTGCATACAGAATAACCCAAGAAAGCAATGCTCTTTAAAGCTAAGGTAGAATTATATATATATATTTTTTAAGACAATTCCCTTCAAATTGTTACTAAATATAACAAACACAATAAATTAACTGTACATGGTGATTTTTTCCTCATTTTAGTTGATACCTTTCGGCATTTAAAAAAATCATCTTACAGCTTGTAAATTAATTGGTCAAATTTAAGTATCTGCATGTCTTCACTCAGTTAAAGCATCTTCTTATTTCTAAGAAATATTGATTAGGATGATTTTTGCCAGTTTCAAAGTATTTTTGGAAGTCTTTATTTTAGAACATCATTAATAAAACCTGTCCTTATCTAAACCAGGTAACAATCATTTTAGAAAACTGGACTATGTCACAAGTAAGCTGTCTTCAGAATGTATGTGTGAAAGTCTACAGACTAATTTATGGACAGAAATACTTTTAAAAATAATTTACATATTTAGTGTAATGACGTAGCTGGAATTAAAAAGATTGCTATATAAAAAAACATTGGTTTCATTGTGATCTGCAGAAAATCTCTCACTGTGTAAAGTCAAGCCACTATTCCATCCATGGCCCTTGCCACTATATTCTGTCCCTTTATCTTAATGTCATGGCATTACTTTGAAATTAATTACACTGACAAGTGCCTGGCATAGTATGATAAAGAAAGACATTTTCTCTTCTAATTTCATAGGAGTTGAAACTTTGTATTCCTATTTAAGGTCAGTCAGGTGAAAGCCCATTTTCCCATGCACAAACAATGTGAATATATGTATTGACTTTGTAATTTAGTTGTATAGGTGTTACTCTTCCAATATAAACTATTTATTTTTTAAATGATTAAGTGCTTATTGAACCAAGAAGCAGTAACTAATGAAGGCTGGATAATATTTTCAATGAAACTTTTCATTTTAACTGTGTTACAATGGATTTGGAATTACTAGCTACACATATATAACCAAAAACTTTCAGATCTGAGAACATATTTTCAATTGAGTATAACTCGGACAAGTGCTGTTGATAATGCTAAATGTATTTTTAGTGAAAGGATCACGTTGGGCAGGAACTTTTGCGAGAGGTTTTATTTCTTTTCTCTGACCATTTTGAAAATCCAGGTAGTGAAAATGTTTGTTGTCACTATTGTCACTATTGCTTTCTGTGGTAACAAAACAGGAAGAACTGCAAGGATATCTCTACTTACCATCAAATGTCTGGCTGATATTTGGTAAGTAGATGCTGTAGTAGATGCTAACGGGGAAAGAAACCCACAGCACAAGCACACTACAAACTGCTGCTGGGAAATCTTTCTCAGTCTGCAGGAGCTCAGTTGTGCACAAACACTGGGATTCCCTTTTGGTCCAGGGGAGTAGCAAATTCTTTCTAGGGGCTCCTCTTTGCAGTCACATCCCATTTGCACTCTGATTCCATTGTAAGACAGGCACTGCATGCACATGAGGGAACAGGATCCTCTCTTGTGACATGCAGTTGCTGTTCTGAACAGTAAAGAAAACCAAATTGTAGATCCAATCAAAACTAATGAGCATGTGCCATTGGATTAAAGTCTTGAGTAACTTGTCTCATAAACTGAAAAATAGAATAGGGTCTTAAAAGGTTGCACAGGTGGTCTGATCCCAGTATTTCCTTATTTTGTAGCATTTTCCTAATTTTCTAAAATTTTAAACCTTAATGCTATTCTACTAAATGTTGTCTCACGTATTTTCACCTTCCATATACTCATCACTGTTCTTACTTTTTTTGATAAAGCAAGACAGGACACTACTACAGGTAGGCATAAAAGCAGAAAAATGAAAATTCCCATATAATTTTTCTGCTCTGGTTAGACATTTGAAGAGCTCCTTACGAGCTATAAATTTATTATCTTAGCAAGTCATTCTAACACTGCAGATAAGTATATAAGAAGACAAGATAGGAATTAGGGCGCAGAGACTGATCGACTGTGAACTCTCCAAACATACTGTGAAGGAGATAATGAAAAGCCTTGAGAAATTTTAGAAGCTAAATATACATTATAAATGGCAAGTTGGCTTTTATCCTCAGTGTCACAATGCCAGTGGGATAAAGAGACAAATTTGGATCACTTATCTTTTTTTCCAACTGATAGTAGCTTTGGCTGGAAACTACATAAATTTCCTCTGTTAACTGAGAGAAATTTTTGGTCTGCTTCAATTTAAATTATTCTGTGCTTTGTATTTTGAGGTTATCAAGTACTTTGAATGTGATCCTTTTCTTTTGGCCCTCCTCTTCCCATCAAATTCCAAAGAGGATGAGTTAAGCCAATATAGGGATTATGTGACTGCAGAGCCAGGCAGTTCTGGGCAGTGACCCAAAACCTCTGTAATGAGAAAGAAAAAGTGGAAGAGAATAATGTCCTTGGGTTGTCTTACATCTCCTCAGATGAATAACTAATACAGCTTTGTTTGTAGTTCTCTTTATGAGTGTTTTCTAATTGTGTCTTTAAAAACAATGAGAGTGAGATTATTTCACAGTATTTTGGACAGTCTGTGGGAATAAACAGAAGATTTTGAAATCTTGGCTTCTTACAGACAAGAGTAAGAAAGAAATGAACAGAGACATTGCCAAATTAAATTATAATTCGTAGGTATAGACTGAACAGCTTAAAATTGTAATTTAAGCTTTATTAAAATGATAAATATGTCTTCACAAATTGAATTCAATATACTGCTGACATTAATATTTAAATGTTAGATAAGTAAATTTGTTCCTTTAAATGTTGTAATTGTAAAAGAGATTTTAGGTCTTATGACTGACAGTGTAAAATGTTAACCATTTTTTTAACATTGTCACATATTTTGAAATGCTAATATTAAACTGTCTGTAAGACTGAAGTCCTAAAATATTCTATGCTGAACTTATGCCTTAAATCCAAATTGGTGGCACAGAAACTTAAAAAGGGTAATGATTATTCTGTGATATAGCAGTATATCTCTAAGGAACAGTATTTTTAAAATGTTCTGATTTACAACCTTTAGAGTCTAAAGCTGGCTTCTTTCCTAATCAGATTTTATAGGTTGTCTTTCTTCTTTCCAGAGTTTTGACAACTTCCTGACATTCACAAATTGTTCACAAATCAAATTATTTACATAATACATCTTCAAATGCAATCCTTTATTTACTGCTGTAGGGTTATTAGAATAGAAATTGCTGTCTCTCTAAATAGGAAAAATGTTGCCCAGAAATAGACATGTATACATTGTGAATAAAACTTCTGAGTGGTTTTATGAGGTGTACAAAACATACTATTACCAAATTAAAAAAATACATTCCATTTAGTTATCTTGTGGAAGTATAAGGCCAAGCATTGATGCAAAAAGTACAATATGCATGTGAACAATAGTTATTTAAAAGATAAACAGATATGGCAATTAATTGCACGCATAACTTTATGACCAATATTCAGTCAGTTTTCACAGTCTTACCATGTACTCTCTTTCCATCATGGAAACCTGCATAGGCACCACTCAAACGTGTATGCAAACGTGAAGTTAAACTAATTAAGCCTGAAAAAACAGGGTGTTTTTTTTAAAAAGACATAATGGAGGTTCATATACAATTTATGATTGTGCTAGTAGTTGCCAATTCTCTACCTATTGTCCAGTATGTTGATGATTTCTGATTGTTAATTTTTTCAGGAATTTTAGGAGCAAAGGAAAAAGAAAATACTACTTTTAGGAAGCAAGTTGAATATTATAGAGAGAAACGTAGCTTCTGAGGTCTATAATGGCATCACTGAAATCTTTGCTACATTTAGGGCTCATTTATGCTTATCACATTTAGTTCATCCATTCATTTTCTTCAGGCATATAAGGAATGTTCAGTTTTCCATTGCTACATATTTATCAGACATAATGTAGAAGTGATGGAAAGTCACCTTTTCCCTTTAATGTCAATGACACCTTAATATAAAGCTGATGGCATCAAATATCAAGTGTAGAGATCAATGAACTTTTCCTGCTTAGAAGCGGTACTGTATGTAAGCTGTACACTTGAGAGCTATGCTAAGTTTAGATCTTTTACAACTAGAGCAAGAAACTGAAGTAGGAATGTCCATTTTTGTTCATTTACTATAGATTCTGAAGTCCCAAGGAACTGTAGTAGTTCTTGTCACCATACTACCATTATGTTACATGATATTCTTATTAACAGTCCTGTATATTTATTTTACGTTTGACATTTTTGTAGAGGCAATTTCCAGTGCATATTTTATTTACATACAATTTTAATTTTAATGCATGTGTTAAATGCATTAATACGTAAGTGTAATAGAAGCAGAGTAAATCTTTCTCAATGTGTTTCCAACAGAATTACAAATGAAAATACATAGAATGTACTAAAAACTAATTCTGTGAAAAATATTGGATACATTGCAACATCTGTAAGTTTCTGTTTTCAAAAACAGTGTGGAAGGCAAGGAAAAAAATCTGGATTTACAGTAGTTAATTTTTATTTGTGAAACATTGCTTATTTTTATCTTGTTCATAATTCATTACTATTTTGCTCCACTGATTTTTCTCTTGCATGCAGCACTTGTCATCTCTGCTTTTTCCCTAAAGAATGCGTGCATAGTGTAACTGTGATGTCCCTCAGCACCTTTCTAAACACAATGTCAAGAAATGTATGTAACTTTGTGTCTTTCATCTGTTGTTTAAAGTTCATTTTAGTTCATGCAACTTCTGTCTTCATTTTTTATAATAAACAAAACTGACTTAAAGCATTTTAATCTGTATTTTCTTTATTGCTGATAAATGCTCTTTTTTTTCTTGTACTATCTACATGATGTATTTTGTATCTGAAGAGATTTTTTAGCATTGTATCTGTATTTTTTTCTACAGTGTTTTATCCAATAGTGAATATAAAAAAAAAAAAAACCAAAACCAAAAATAAAAATAAAACACACACACAAAAAAAAAAAAAATCCACACCACCACAAACATCGAAGTCCCTAAAAATAGAATTCCTGAATTTTAAGTTTGGTTCATATTAGGTGGCTGTCATGCTACTGCACTAATGGGGCAAGTATGTACAATGTCTGCATAAATATGCAGCCTGAGCTTGATCCATTCTGATCTAATCTGCCTGATGGAACTTGTATCCCCAAAGGCAGATGTTTTAATACTGGGAAAAGCTACATCCTACCAAGCAGGACTCTGCTGGAGGTTGCAGTTGTAGCAGTCTAACATTTTCAAGTAAAAACATGCACCATACACTGGCAGCACTTATAATATTAAACTGCTCTTTTTGTAGCTAATGCTATAAAATAATTATATATTTAAAATGTTTCCAAGTATTACTTCTCAAAACTTTTGTGTTTGAATTTACGTCTTAATGAAATTGCTGTCAAGCCTGAAACATTTTCTCAATTTAAATACAATCCCAAGATAGTTTGACTCTTTCTCAGATCTGCTGGCTACAGTACTCTGCTTAAAGTTGTCATCCACTATAAAGATGCAAAAATTTCTCATGTCTCTGTGGTATGTGCACAGCATGATTTTGAATTCTCCTAAATGAAGCAATTAAAATAATTTATCCTTTTATGCAATGGCAGTACTGAAACCACACATAAGTGTATGTTCTCAATACTCACATCAATCTTAATTAATCTGCAGAGGTTCTTAGAAACTCCTCCAAGAGACATGTTCAGTAAATCTGCTGTCAGTTTGAGTGGAGGAAACCAGGACAAAGAAACTTATTTTCCCAAGTCTATTGAAAACCTGGGTGCAGTGCTGATGCCATGAATGTCACAGTGCAGCCTTTCCCTCTCAAGGCACAGGAGGACTGAGATCTCTCTGCCTGCATTTTTTTGGGGCTTCCCATAGAAGGAGGCAATGCTAAATACTATGGTGTCTGAGTAAACACCTGAAAAAGAGGCTGTAGCTGTAACCTGGTAGCTCTTTAGTCATATTACAAATGCTACAGAAGTCTGCTTAGGGATAGTTTAATTATGCAAGGAATCATTTTAAAAAAAACTTTGCTTAAAAAAATAGTAAATAAAAAATCCATAGGACATTTTCACAACACAGCATGCATTATTTAGTAAAGACAGCTTTTTTTTCTTTCCTTCCCCTTGTTATCTCTCAATGGCCACAGACAAGACACTGTTGCCAGAAACACTCGAGCTGCTATTTACGTTACATTTCTTTTCTTTAGCTATTGCATTTATGTCTATTAAGACAATGTCCTATGAAAAATGTTGTAAAGGGCCATTAGAGTAAATGAGAACTCAAGGCCTAATTACTCAGTATCCTGAGAGAGTCATAATACAAGACATTTTCCTGTAAAATTTAAAGGAAAAAATCCATTTCGGAAAACTTGTTGGCAAGATGATCTCAGCCATAATGAAGAAAAACTACTTCACTCAAATAAGCATCAGAAAAGTGCAACATTTTAGACACGCTTATTTCAGTAGCTCACATCTGTATAACTGATAGCCCCAATGGCACCACAGGCTCCCCTGACTCACTCTGGCTCAGATTTCATCAGAGATGGGAGACAATGAAGATCTGTCACTTACGAGTAGAAGAAAGTTAGAGGAAGCCAGTAGTACTGTCCCCTTATTTTTCAAAGTTGTATGTCAAGTGCATCTGTCAGAACACATTACTCAGTCATGCAGTGCAGAGCACACATCCATGTGTTTGTCCGCTGCCCTTCAGCAGTATCTGTCCTAGCAGACAGTTTTAGGAAAAATCACTGAGGAAGAAAAAGCATTACAATTAATGTCGATTATAGCCTTGTTAGCATCTTTTTGTATTAAGGAATGTGAGAGAAAAGAATGCTCCTTACTGTCACATTCTCTTTTGCATCAAACAGTCCCCTAGTAAATGTTGCATAGAATCCTAATGATTTCTTGCAAGTTGATGGTGGAAATGTAGTGATTTGTTTATTTCATTTGAAGGAAGACATGATGCTTCTGGGCACTTACCTGGCCCACAAGCCAAGTTTTATTGATATAAATTGCTAAAAACAGGTCATGCAGCTCTGGATGTGGCAGCCAAAGTATTGGAGCTTCTTTGGGTAGGGGAGAGGGATCATTGGTTCTTTACTTCTTTTTCCCTGCCATGATTTTTATTTCAGTAAAGAACAGGAGTTCAACAATGGGAAGCTCTTATGCAAATCACAGATAAAGTTTCTCTTCTAATTTCTGTGAAAAAGCTGATTATGTGCTACCTTAACATGCTACTCAAAACAGAGTTCCTTCCCCATTTGATGGGTGTCCCACAGTCTTTGCATCCTGATCAGCCACAGCAAAGAAGTTGGAGCATACAACAGCTCTTTTAAACCCCTCTTGGACATATCCTGCTGGAAAACAAGAGAGGAAGATACTTTAGCACACAGTGGCAAAGTTGTGCAAGTCCCACAATTTAGATGTATCCATTTTCAATGAAGGAAATGCAAAGCATTAAAGGACAGTGAAATACAGATACCAGATATAATGAAAAACCATCCTTTGTTTATTCACAATACCCTGCCTGTGATACTCACCTCATAGTATTGTATACAAATTTCATATATTTTTGTATCTGTGATGGACCAGTTGTATGTTTCTTGACTGGAATTCCATAATATTTCTGGTAAATTCTTTTGGATTTGCCTTTGTAGTTTTGCTCATGATATGCTTATTTTTCAGATGTGAATATGTTTGGGTTTTTTTTTCTCTCCAGATCTTTAGCTTGGCAGAACTTGCTCTAGCAATGGTCATGGCCTGCCACTGTTTTACTGTTAACTGGTAGAAAATCTTATACAGCTGTTTAATTTTTTGGTACTCTATTATTTGGTGCTCATCAATGGGTAAAAGAATTTAAGACCTATATTTTCTGTCTTTTTAGAGGTATTGTATAAGTATATGAATTTTGTAAGACTTCGAGTCTAGCAAAAGTTCCAGATCAGATACAAAATCAAAGACAATATTCAGAGGCAGTGCAGAAATAATGGTTGGGCACATTTTTAAGGGTCAATACAAAAGTGAAGTTCAACGTGATAAACAAGAATGGTTTTTTCCTGCCATGACCCAGCGCAGTATTTTCAATTTCACCCTCTAGTTCATAATTTTAACTTTTTTGCTTTAGCTTGAGAGCAGTTTACTTTATCTTCTGACTGACTTGAAAAAAAGGAGAAACATGTATCATAACTGCACCATGCATATGTAGCAGCCAGGTGTTACCCTATAAACTAGGAAAGTATTTTATAGCATTGGTTTTTTTTCCTTTAAAAACTCAAATTACTGTAAAAGGTGGCTTTGGGTATTCATCTATGTTTCATCTTAACTTCAATCTATGCCTGCTAAGGAGGAGGGAAGGGAATAATGCACAGGAAGGTGATAACTTGCTTTTTTTATTCCCAGCAAAACTTAGTATCACTGAAGGTCTGAAAGGGACATCTGGACGTCACCTTATCCAACCCCCCAGCTCACACGGAGTACTTGTTATAAAGCTTGCAATTACTATTTAATTGAACCAGTAATTGAATATATGCAATGTGATTCTGTAAGAGCACAGAGAAATTCTGTCATGTCAAAGGACATACGTTCATGTAACATCAGTCTGAATATATCAATGTTGCATGTTTGGTTCCTGTGCAGAAGCGAAAGCTTTAGTTTGCCATGTATAAAATGTACCTGTACAATGGCACAGGTTGCCCAGGGAAGTTCTGGATGCCTCATCCCTGGAAGTGTTCAAGGCCAGGTTGGATGGATCTCTGAGTAACCTGGTCTAGTGGAAGGTGTCCCTGCCCATGGCAGGGGGTTGGAACTGGATGATCTTTAAGGTCCGTTCCAACCCAAAGCATTTTGTTTCTGCATACATGCATAGATGGTGATTCTCCCTTTTGACCTGCTTCCCTTAGAGGATCTGGTGCAGAACCCTTAATGGAAATTAGTCTGAACTTAAATTTGAGAGTCCAGAAAATGTCTCTTTTCACTTAATTCTTTTCACTGGAAAATTCTGTTCTACTTGCCAAAGCTCTTCACTCCACTTTCTCATCAAATAATGATTTCTGCAAAGATGTTCAATTATCTTATTAGAAATTGTTAGAAACATAACTTATTCAATAAGAGAGAACTTGAAAATTGCCGAAACTTTCAATGACATCTGTAGAAACTTGCTTCGGGCTTTTTTTTAACTTACTTTTTTAATTTCTAAAAGTTTTTTAATCTTATTTCCGTAAGTATTCATTGATGAGCACTTATTTGAAGAATGGATGAAAAAAGTGTCTTTAAAGTTGCCGGTTTCCTTCATCATCATGGCAAGGTATTACATTATTTATGCCACATTCTGTATAACAAAACCATATCATTTTAAATTTAGCGTATTTTTGACAAATTCCAATTAAAACTCATTCAGAACTATAGGACTTACACTTTCTCTCTTTTTTTTTTTTTTTACCAAGCAGAGTTTTAAACGGCCCTCTATATTTAGATGACTAAGTCAGGGATACAATAAACATTTTCAAAAAATTTCTAAGAACCAATTCTCTCACATTAACATTGAATTTTTATGATTAAGTAAGTTTGTTTTCAACTAGGAAAATAAAAAGGTGTATACTGCATAAGATAAACCATAATACAGATTTAAAACACGAGGCAGTCCAGGTTCTACCTGTTTTCAGAAGTACATAAGATCCTCAGACAGATGAGAAGGCTGATCACTGCTGTGCTCCTCACCCCACCACTGGATTTGGCTGTTCTCCTGCCACTTTTTGGGGTGTGGGAGATAAAGGAGAGTAATGTTGGAAAAGTGTTGACAATTTTAAGAAATTAAGACTTATGAAACAGAAACCTGCAGAAACAAAAGGGTTTCAAGTAGGAAAAATATGACTTGGTACTGGCAGAGTAGTAGTAAGGATGGGGAATGCTGAATGTAAAGGAAATTATCAACCCTGAAGAAATGAAGAAATATGCAACAGTCAAATACTTATGTCTCAGATGTCTCACCCATACCAAGAAGATTAAAAATGAAAAAGAGAGTCTCCCCTGCAACTATGGCAAATATACAGAGGAGCAATATTGTGACTGTAAACATTTCCTTCACTTGCAGGTGAAAGTACTGTGTAGACATTTCTGTCACTGAATCACTTAGAATGGGAACCTTGCCACTTCACAATGTTCCAAGGACACTGAAAGTGCTGTTCACAGCAGTGAAAAATGTATTTCTTCATGGTAAAAACTTCTTAATGGTGCATTAAGAAAAAAATCTTAAAACTAAACCAGAGAAAAAACCCTGAATTCCTTTTAAAATATGGATTAAATGACACTAATTTTTCTCCTCCAGATTCTGTTTGGTGGTTGAGAAGGTACAGAGATTCACTGTACTAGGGCTCTAAAACTGACTATAGAATTTACTGGTATTATATCAGTTGAAACATATGAGGTTTTTAACAAACTGGAATTAAATATTTACTTATGTCTTCCTGACAGTTCAGACTGGTAAACAAAAATCACTGAAGGTTACAAAGGAAGTCATCAAATAGGTGGGTGATACAGGGATAGAGTAAGTTTTGGAAGACATATCAGAAATTATAATATTTAAGTAGGAATGCTGATGTTTACAAAAGGAAAGAAAAAAAATTAATGTAAGACATCGACTGCCAACATTGCTGATGGGGAAATGCATAAATGATACATCGTTTCATTGCTGCACCATTGTTTTTATAATTTATGTAGTGGTTTTTAAGTCTTTCTGAACAAAGGAAAATAACTTTGAAATGATATCTGTTTTTCTGCTTATCCATCCATGTAAATATATACATTGGATTCTAGCTTGCTGCATAATAATATTTTGAAGAACATTTCTATCAACCCATAACAATAGACAACCCATACAATAGACAATTAAATCGATTGCTTAAGAACTAAAATGTTCTCCTTCTTTTCAAAAATGTTTTTACTTTTCCATTTTAGAGTTCTAAACAAAGACTAGACTAAGAATATATACTTACTGATTTAGAAAAACTTTCAAATTATATTTGAAAGGGTAAAGATATTATCATTAAAATTAATTAAGCAGAAATATGAAAGCTTAAATGCTATGCTTAATCTGAAAACAATCTGTAGTGTTTACAGGGGGTCAGAAGAGAAAGAAGAGGAAGATGATATCAGTAACCCAATTAAAATATTTGTATTATGTTACATTATGTAATGGTTTGGTGTTCATTACAACAGGATTCAAGCAATCTCCGGTCAGAATAATCTCACTCTTATTTTGGCAACAGGCAGAGCTGCAGATGGAAATGTCCCACTGAGTGGTGCTGACTCAGGCATCACTCCAGGGCATGGGAGTGCCAGGGAAGCAATGCTGGTGTGCAACACCCACGGGCAAACACACCCAGTTCCACTACCCTGGGGTTTGCTCAGCACCGTATCGCACCAGGAAATTGTCAGTGGCCAATTTCTGAGATAGTCTGGCATCTTCTTGAATTAGCTGGGTGCATGAGCCTTTACTGAGATTGCTTTATTCCCCTAGTTCTTGATCAGATTCAAGTCCTCTCCTGTATAAGTGTCATCTGAGTTCACAGAGTCCTGGGAATCACACTATCCAAAAGGGTTTGTAGCATTGGTGTCATGGGAATATCAACCAAGGCAAAACATTAAAATATTTTTCCCAAGATTTGTAATGATGTAAAATTAGCTGAACATTAGTTTTCATAATTCAAACACAGAAAGCATGATCAGGTGTGGAATAGGTTTATTTTGAAGTGCATGATTGCATTTTCAGGTACAAGACTAAACAGGATGAGGTCCTAATCCTATAATCATTTGATGATGCGCATATTTTCCCCCATATTAAATTGCTTAAGAAGTAAAATGTTCCCCTTCTTTCTAAAAAAGGTTTTACTCTTCCATTTTAGAGTTCGAAACATATTAAATCATTTAAAACTAAGTGCATGCAACTGTTTGCAGATTAAACGGATTGTTTTTCACTCTAATTCAGAAAATTACAAGAATAAATACTGTTTTGGCAGTCTCTTAAACCTTTCAGTAGTTCTGCTTAGCACCACTGCTAATTAATTGTATTTGAAATGTAGAAAATGACAACTTACATCAACGTTCACGTTGAACATTTTAAATGTTTTCCTTAGGCTGTTTTTTGATACTCTTAGTCATGGAATGTTAAAATGTGATATTATTTTAATTAAACAATGCCATTTATGTTCTGTGGACCTATTGCAATTTTGGCAATGGGAAAATATTATGTATTTTTTTTAATTTTATTCTAATGAGGTACTATATATGCTTAATCATCAGGACTGTTTATTTCCAGTAATTTCTGAATGGTTCATTTCTAAACATTCTTTAGTCTCCTGACCAGCATCTTAGAAAATGCTGGTTTAAGATTAATGTTATTAATAAACATTAATTTTCTTTCCTTCAAGACACTCTTTTTAATGGTCTTGGACTTGGTGCTGTCATTGGCCTGGGAGTGGCAGCCCTTTTGTTAATCCTGGTTGTGACTGATGTTAGCTGCTTCTTTGTACGACAATGTGGACTGCTTATGTGCATCACCAGGAGGATCTGTGGGAAAAAGAGTGGTTCAAGTGGAAAAAGTAAAGAGCTGGAAGAAGGAAAAGCTGCTTACTTGTGAGTATTAATCACCTGTGTTGGAAACATCCCTAAAAGAAAAAGTTGGCTGTCCAATTTACATTAACTTTATGGCCGTTTTGTGGTGTTGCAAAGGGAATTAACAAAATGCTTCTACTTGGAGAAGTGTTGCTCTGAAGTGTGTAGGTTGTTTATTGCCTTTAAAAGAAAAGTTGAGACACAAAAAAGGAATGCACTGTAGCTCAGTTTAAGATGACCTCTTTGTCCAGCTTGACACAAAGGAAATCAATTGTAATTCAGTACTAGTTACAGACACATATTTGGTTCATGAGAAATAGGTAACAGATCATTGTAAATCCATTTCTGCAAATCCATCTTTGAGCTGCTAACACCCAAAAACTCAGCCTATGGTTGTGGCAGTACCAGTAAATCTGGGAGTGAAGGACATGGTATTACAGAAAATCCGTTAGAGAGTTTTTCTTCTTCGGTTTAGCACTTGATGGAAAATCTTGATTCTTGTCTGTAGACATTAGGAATGAAAGGCCTTGTTGATTTTTTTTTTAGTAGGAGTGCTGAGTTGGATTGTGGGTGAAAGGGTGGTGAGTGTGATTGTTCTTCACAGCAACAGTCAATGATTGCTAAACGTGAGTGGGAAATAAACAATACTGATTCTCACAAATATATTCTGTAGTGGCTACTCCATCACACAAATGTGAATGAACTGATCATTGATGTGAAAATATGGTCTCTTAAATTATTAGAGTGGATAGTGAGATCTCTGGTGAAACAGTTCAAGTACTGATTACATAAAATAATCACACTTTAGAGACCTAACATTTACTGAGTTTTCAGTAGGTAAACTGGAGACAAGATGACTTATGATCCTTCATTTTAAACAGTTCCATTTTTTACTAGAAAAAAGGAATAATTTCCTCATCCTGTTCATCTGGTAGACCACTTACACATACATTGTAATATTTGTGAGAATGCTGTCTGCATGTGGTTCAAATAATATTTACTGGCGCAATTCCTATGTGCCTCTCCCAAAAGTCAGACCTTACAGTTCATTGTCCTGCAGCTTCCTAGATCCCATCCATCTTCAGATGGATGTAGAGCACACTAGATATTGCAGCCCTCATTATTCATAGCTGAGCAGGTGTCTCTGTTGCCAGTAGTGGAGGTGTAAGTGTCTCTTTGGGGTTTAATTCTGGCTATTTGGTTTCAGGCTGTGTCTTTCTTAGGTAACTTGGCTACATGGGTTGGGTTGGGTTCTTCTAAAAGAGGTTGCCTTTCAGTAACAGCTCCATAGAACAAAACCAGCTGTGAGAGAACACAGAGTATTTCTATCAAATAATGCTTCTAAATAGAAGTAATGCCATAAAACAGCTGTTTCCTAGTTCTCCACACCTGACAGTGAGAGAAAGACTAGCAGTATTTTTTCCATCATGTGAAAGCCAGCCTGTCCAGATCAATAGAGTCAAGATGTGAAGCTTCTGGCTCTGACTCAGCTGTCCTTTCCTATTGAGCACAGCACTTCAATTTATGCTTTAGTTTCCTATTCAAGGAGTGGCCAGCTATAAATTGATGTACAGACCCTCCTGAATGGGACCTTAGGGAGATAAAGTTGCAAATGTCACTTGACAGCAGTTGATACCTCATTATCAACATCTTATAACCAAATGCCATTCCATGCTGTCCCAAAAAAGCATCAAGCTGGTCTCTTGATATTAATTCTTCTATTGCACCTCTTTGCAAGAAGAACTATGTTATTTAATCATATTTCTTTCCTTGTCAGAGTGGTCTTCAGTTAGTCAGACCTTAAAGTATTTGGGACAGTTCTTATTTTAGCCAGTTCTCTGCATTAAGAAACTGTCAGACTAAACTTCCAGGACAGACTTGAAGAGTCAACATTTAAATTTATATCATGTCAGCTGATATTCCCTAAAATACACTGACATTTCCATGTATTAAATATCTCAGTTTGCATTCTGGATTTTTGGGGGGTTTATGATATGGTTCTTGGTTACATTTTGATTGTAAGATACATATGCATATAGTAAATAATGTTCTATATGTAATGAATGCTGATGATACAATGCATGTAACATACACATGGACACCCATGACATGATGGATTTCCTACAAATCACTTTCCCTTCTTTAGAATTTGAAATGTTACACAGTTTGTACCTTCTGTAAATATACATGAATGCTGGTCACAAATAACATCTCCTTTAGGCGTTTTGTCATGCAATACTGTTTGTAAGACTGTAGATGTATCAACAAACTAAGCAGAACTTACCAACCCATCCACCAGTCTAACTTAGATCCCTGATCTTTTCCTAGATATGAGGTAGCCATGAAAGTTCAGTGCATCATCTACCAAAATGAGCTTTGTATCCATTTGTGTATCTTAAATGTCACTTGCAGAGATAAATAAGCACATGCAGCTTGGGGTTTTTTAATAGACAGAAATCTTTCAGACTTCTAGCCATTAATTCTTCTCCACAAAATTTCTATGTGGGCTACATTCTTATTAACTTACAGAGATTTTCCTTAAGGATATCTATCAGACGATAGTGGAGTTTTCCTGATACTTCCTGTTGCAAAAGCCTGTTTTATCCATTACCTTGAAGAAAAAATATGAAAATGTGAGATATGACTTAGAGAAGAATTTATCCAGGTCTTTAATGTGGCCCATAGCAGTCTGATGGCTTCCTACAACATCCCAGTTCAGAAAAAAAAAATCTGTTAATTATAAAAGTGATTGTTCATCTGTAACTCAGTTACCCTTTGTTTGTAAACTGCAGCTGATGCAGTTCCAGGATATAGGAATAAAATATTTGTATCAAAAGAGGTTTTCTTTATGGAAATACATACATAGATCTTGGGTATCCTCTGATCTGCCTTTTGAGAGTAAAACTGTATGCAAGTTAATTAATACTTTTAATAAGTATTGCTAATTAGTATGTATTGTTAATAGTTCTGTATTATTTCCATATCATCTCCATATTCCTGAGAGCAGCCCTGCAGAGAAAGACTTGGTTCATGAAAAGCTGGACATGAGCCAACAATGAGTGCTCATATCCCAGAAAGCCGAAGGTGTCCCAGGTTGAATCAAAAGGCAGCATTACCAGAAGTTCAGGAGAGGAGATTCTGCCCCTCTGCTCAAGTGAGGCCTCACCTGGAGTGTTGCATCCAGCTCAGCAGTCCTTGGTAAAGACAATGGACTTGTTGGAGCGAGTCCAGAGGAGGACACAAAGATGATCAGGGGGATGGAGCGCCTCTCTATGAGGTCAGGCTGAGATAATTTGGGCTGCTTAGCCTGGAGAAGCAAAGGCTCTAGGGAGACTTTTCTGCATCCTTTTGAAAGGGAGTTTATGAAAAAGATGGGGACAAACTTTTTACAAAGACAAGGTGTGATGGTTTTGAACTGAAAGAGGGTAGATTTAGATTGGACATGAGAAAAATCTATTTTACAGTGACAATGGTAAAACACTGGAACAGGTTGCCCAGAGGGGTAGTAGACGTCCCATTGCTGGGAACACTCAAGGTCAGGTTGAATGAAGCTTTAAGAAACCTGATTTGGTTGAAGATGTCCCTGCTAATTGCAGGGGCATTGGACTATAAAGGACCCTTCCAACCAAAACTATTCCATGATTCTGTGGTTACCAACAAAATCATAATGCCAACACTCACTGCTTCATTTCATATTGTCTCATCTCATATAATTCATTGTCTAATTAGCACAGTGTTTATTCATTTACTTACTTGTGAGACTAGCAGCTGTTCCTAAAATGGGGGAAATATGACATAGGAACAGTTTTTTCTACCTGCAAAAGCGGGAGGGATTTGGCTTTTTACCACACAAGGGCTATTTGCATAAGTGGCAGCTGGGGTTGTCACAATCTCAGGAGATTAAAGCACACTTTTGTGGTGTATATATTCACAATATGGCTCTTTAACGCTGCCAGAAAACTTCAAGTATAACTAGGCATCAAGTCATATTGTTATTACACTAGGTTAGGGAAGTTTACATCTATCCCCATGAAGAAGCTGTCGCCTTATTATTAGTCATAAACAAAATGCTCTTTTGAGATGCTAATTCATCATGTTTACAGAGTTAGGGAAGTAACCATGGATACAGGATGCTTTGAAGACTTCAAGGAATTGGGAACACTCTGTTAAATGTGTCTTGGTGGTGTTAGTCACTGATAATTAGTTCTGCCTTTTCTTTGCTAACTTTTGAGAGAAGGGATCTTAGTAATTTGTTATGTGCAATGTATGTAGTTAATGTGATGATAAGAGACTAAAACTCCTCTAATAATTTTCAGGAAAGATGGATCAAAAGAGCCGATAGTGGAAATGAGAACAGAGGATGAAAGAATTACCAGCCATGAAGATGGGAGTCCAGTAAATGAGCCAAATGAGACAACTCCCCTCACAGAACCAGAGTAAGTAGCCTGATATTCTCTGTCATTTCACACAAGCTGCTCTTGGCTGTGTGGACAGACTGGACTTTCCACACTCTGAGGGAAGATACACAGCATCACCAGAGTGGTCTGCTGTGGCAGTGCAGTGTGTGAGTGTAGGGTATGTTTGATTGGTTCGGTTTTTACAATAATCAATCTAAATCGTGGTACTTCACATACACTGGCTGAGCACAGCCATAAAAGTATTTTTTAATTTGGCTGCCCTTGATCTTTACCACCTACCCAGCAATTATTAATTACTCTGTGGGGACAATCTCCTAACTCTCAGGAATGACCTTAGATTGAGTATTGCACATCTCCTCACACACATCCTGAAGATGGGGCACAAGGATCCTGTGTTCCAGAAACCCAGCTCCTCACTGGAGTGGCCCCTTCCAGCTTTCATACATTTAACTGAGAGCACAGCTCAGTAGTAAGTCCACATAGTGTAATTGGATTAATTGTGCTGAAGGGCAGCCTCTGCTCTGTTTCCTCATGGCCACTTCCTGTCCCTGCAACCTTCTCTCAGTACAGAAAGCACAGCAGTTCTCAGCTATGCTCAGACTCTGGCTGCCTTCTGAATAATGGGACCAGCCTTGTGCCAAGGGATGAAATTTCTAAAGAAACCTCTAAGTTTGCTTTGCTTTGAGCCCAGCACTTTTCATGTGTTGTGAAAATCTCCTATCTCATGACATCTTCAAGCTCTCAAGTCTATGAAGACAATTATGTAGTAAATATAGAAATCCACCTGTTGATAATTTGATTAAATCATAGTTGTTCTTTAAAAGGAGAGGGTGTTCTTATGGAAGTCTTTTTCTTTTCTGAAAATAGGAAGAAATTTCCTTTTTTGCCATTATGTAAAACTGTAAAAGTCAGAACCTTTAATTAAAAGAAAGATTTGCTGGTGGCTGCCATTGATATTTGCAGTAAATAGGGAGCGTGTTAAGTAGATGCACATAAAGTTGTATAGTTCTTTGAAGAAGCTGTGCACAAAGAGTTTGAACTTGTGTTAATTAAATAATTATGGAATCTGTTGAGTGACTATTGATACATTTGCTCTTCATATTAGAATTTATAATCAGGGGCACAGTGGAGAGCCCACAGTTATCTAAAAAGTCAGGGGAATGTAGTTGTAAATATTGTAAGTCCCGCAAGCCTTGGATATGTTAGCGGGTAAAGCACCAGGTCCATGTTTGTTCATGATTCAAGACTATTTGTAGCACTGGATCTTGAAAATGAGATGCATCTAGCAAGGAACATGATACCGGGAAAGATCCAGTTCACTTCTTTCTGCTTGTCACAATCATTAGAACAGCTGACAGGAGAGAAATATGAGAAAGTTAAAATCAAAAATACTTTATTATCTTAGGGGAGGGGGAAAGAATCAGTCCCCACTCTCATGAGAGAAAAAAAAATACCATCAAAAAACCCCCCAAAAAGCTAATTCATAGGAACAGCTGGTAAGGATTTGATGGGCATTATGCCCTTGGTAAAATAGGACTGCTAAGAGATATTAATAATGACTGTTTCCTTCTTGGTAATTTCTTCCCTCACAACTGCAAAAGGCAGCAGCAGTCGAAGGCACAGCTGTACAGAAGTCAGCTAAAGATTTAGGACAGTGTCACTTGGGAAACTAAAGATGAAAAGAGTTGGTGGAATCAGGACACCTGAAGGGCCACCGGTACCAGAGGAATATGGAAAGACCTTAAACACAGGTCATACCCAAGGAAACAGAGAAACAATATAAAGTATGAGTGAGATGCACAAAGGGAAGATGCAGTAGAGCAGAAGCCAGTCTCTCAGTAGGAATAACACAAAAATATATTGTCAACAACAGCCAGAAAGGCACATGCTGGGCAGGGTGAGGATGACCAGCAGGGATCTTGGAGGGAAGAGCTTAGCTTGCAGGAAAGAAAAGTTTCAAGGACATTTCAGGAAGGCAATGAAACAAGGTGGGATTCATTATGACTAATTCTGGGGGTCTTAAAGGTATACAAGATAAGCCCTGAGGCTACATTAGATGAAATGTTTTCAATAATTAATTGAATTATTTTGAATAATAGCAAATTACACTCAGAACTTCAAATGCAATTTAAGAAGTTGTGGGAACTAATTAGTGAAGAGATTACTTACTCTTACAACAATATTCTTTATTATATTGCTCAGTATATTATTTGGCAAACTATTTTTTACCTTATCTCAGATGATTCTTGTCAAATACATGTTTGGAATCCATGTGTGACAGATGAGCTCAAAGCACTTTTACCTGCAAGTCAACAAGTTTTAATCATGCTGGCAGGAAATCAATTTAAGCTGTTTCATATCACACTTTTGTAATATGATTAAAATACCACATGCAATGTGGTACTGTAATTATGTTCCTAGTCTGGTATTAATCTGTTTCTAGTACTGGTTAAGTTTTTCTTAGTATTAATGCAGTTGGGTGAATTCCAGCATCAAAATGGCTGAGTCATTTTCCTATAACATAAGAAAGTAAATATTTTAGTTAAAGTTTTGTATGAGTAATATCAGCAGACTGATGATGTTAGGCCACATGCTGTGCTAGAGGAAGTCAGTATTATTAATGATTGATAGCAGCCAATATTATTAATGATTGATAGCAGCCAAGATCTGATTAAAACAAAAGATCTTTTTGTTTGGTTTTTGTTGGATTTTTGTAAAAAAACTTTTTTGTTATAAAATGAATAAACATTTGAAATTATTAGTCTGCCCAGCTGAAAAATGTAAAATTCTTTCAAATAGATGTAGCTAAATAAAAGTCTGGCATAAAAAAATTGTTATAATTAGAATACCTAAGCTTTAATTAGTTAATTGAAAGAGGAAAATGATTGAGTGTATTAATAGAGATGAAATATGTATTTAAAGCAAATGGAAACAAAAATTCCAAAATAACAAAAATGTTGTCATAGTGAAAAAGAATAGTGTCTAGTGATAACTGCACTCATAACTCACACCCTATTAAAAAACAAAACATGAGTTTTTAAATACAATAAGGTTCAAGAACAGTGCATGGGCTTTGTGATGAGGAAAGTTTTGATGAGTAAAACTTTTTACTTGCGTATAGCTTTTGTTGAGTTGTCTTTCCTTGCTTTCATGCAAAGCAAGGCTAATTTTATCTCACTGTTTGCATGGACATGGATTTCAATGATGTCCAGTATCCTTCAACAGGGTTCCAGCAAATCTTCCTATTTCAAATATTTTGTAACATTGTCTTAATCCACTTAAACCAATTTCTTTAAATTTCCACATGGTATATTCTGTCAATTCCCCAGTTTTGACTTTGACTAAATATTTCCTTCTTTCCAGCACCATCTTTAGAGAAATTACTCTGCTTTTCTTAAAACTAGATTAAATTAGGTTTTGGGGTTTTTTTAATACTTGTTTAAGTGCTTTGCCTAATCAGATCTTTGACACACGTGCCTGCCTACGTAAAATGCATGTCATGGGCTGCTCTTCCTCTGCCCCAGTGTTTTACCTTCTGTTAAAAATAGATTTGTGTTGATTCTGTCATTTCCATTCTTTCAGGCGTCTTCCTGTGGGCTGAAATCTGTTTCCTTAGGGTGTGCCATAAGAAACAGACAAGTAGTAGAGACCTCCCTCTGTGCTCAGAGGCAGACATCTGATAATATATCCCATGTATTTTATTGTAGTAGAACAAGTTAGTCTTTGATTTCTCTCAGATACAGGCTGTGCTCATTGTTTAACCTCTGGATAAACAGCATCTTTCTTAGTTCATTTCAGACAAATTTCATAAGACTGGGAAATCAGGTATTGTTTTGTTTTATTTGCTGTTATTAAACACTGTCTTGTAATAAGACATTCCTAAGAGATTCCTCAGACAGGTTTTGAACACTGTATTGCTCTTTGGGACATCAAAGCAATCAAAGCAGAAATTTACTGAAACATTTAACAGTTATTATGAATAAAAAAGGCATATGCATACTATTCCCTAGTTAAAAACCAGAAAGCAAACCCAAACTGGAAGCACGATTAAGAGCTATTATGCCCAGGAGACATTATTACAGGAACATCTCAGTAAACCATACATCTTTTTGACAGCTATGTTTTTTGACAGCTAATTACTGGCAGTAGGGAATCAATGATTTTCAAGACCTTTTTCAATGAGATCACATTCAAGAGGGTGGGGACTCTTTTGCCAAATCTCTGGAGTTTTCACTAAGTCTTAGAAGAGCTGTAAGTTATTAATGAAACTACGTTGTGTGATCCATGAAAATTAAATTGTAGCACTTTCTAAACAGTATCTTCCATTACCTCCTTGCACTATAAGAAGTTCTTTACCTATGTCTTGGCATAATCTCCAATAATAGCTGTGTTCTTTTGTATACAATTGAATTTACATGTAGAAAAGACACCAAAAAAAGAGTTTAATCAAGATTTAGCAAAAAGCTTGACTGTAAGAGTTTCACAGTATCCTAGGCAACACATACCTCTGTACTGTCTTGGGTCAAGTAATTTGACATTCAATTTTTTCTTTTGTCTTACTGAAGAACTGCATTTTGGGCAGCACCAATGTTTTTATCATGGGATTTTTGTGGCCTTACAGAAATGGACAGACTTAATATGAATTGCTTTAAAAGTAAAGAACCTCAGTGCTCATAATAAAGTAATTATACATTATTTTCAAAAAATTATTGTTTTACACTGTGACCTGTATAAAATGTACATATGTTATAGAGGGAAATTACAGATTGTTTGATTTTTGTATTACCATGATTCCTCTTTTTTCTGATAGGAAGCTGCCACTAAAGGAGGAAAATGGCAAAGAAGCTTTAAATCCAGAAACCATAGAAATCAAAGTTGCTAATGACATCATCCAGTCAAAAGAAGATGATAGCAAAGCATAATAAGATAAACTACAGCTGTCTGCATAATGCATTTGGATTGAAGTAATCCTGTGACCAAAACTTTACAGCTGACCTTAATTTCTTGGGAAACTTAAGCTTGGAATAGTTAGTACATGTGTACATATGATGAAACAATTCCTGTCTACAGTTCTTTTCTATTTTTTTTTGTTGTTGTTAATGGCTTTAGTATGTAGTTTTGCTGATACCAGGTCCCATGGTATAAATTTGAAAAGTCTGCAGAATAAGAACTGTAATTTATTATATGACAAAGTGTGTCTATTTAGAAGAAAAATTCTAAAGCACCCCTAACCATAAAGAACACATCAGGCCTCTCCAGATCTTACAGGGCAAGCTACATACATAAAGTGCCATATGATAATGTATTTATTTCCATTTATTATAAAATGAAATTTTAGGTTGCCTTTAAAAAAAAACCAACTAAACCACTCTCAGTATAATGTTTAAGACCTTAGTTCTGGCTGACACTCAATAGTCATTACAGCTGTGATTATCACTTGAGGCAAACAAAAAAAAAGACACTCATCAACACAGCCATGTCCCACTGCAGTTTCTCCTGGGTTCTTCGATTAAAAAAAAGCTGGTAATGACAATATACAAACTCAAATAAAATTGGCTAAATATTTCACAACAGTCTACTGGCCTCATCCTAACTACATGAGTGTGACTCTGAAAAGCTCCACGATTTTCAGTGCTTCAGGTTTTCTTTATGAAAGTTTTGCAGGTTGCATGTGAACTAAAATGCAGCCAAAGTGTAAAAATAAAACTGTTTTTTAATCATAATCTTCACTTCAAATGAAAACTTAGGATATTCGTCCCAACATATTTATACATACAGGGTATTAATTTTCATCTTAGTTCAAATGATTTAGCTAAGGGATAAAACTGTGATTTTGTGAAGTAAATACATTTTCTTCCCAAATCAGCACATAAAATATTAAACTTGGCCTTTTTGAAACAGGACTTTTTCCTTTGTGATTTCATACCTTTTGTCTTAACAAGTACAATGTAAGAACAGATGGAAAGGGGACTTTGTCTAAGCAGTTAGGAACAATTTTAAATTATTAACTAATGCAATCTTATATTCAACCTTTTTTTTTTTTTTCACGCCAAGCTTTCTTTAAGATATTCCTTTATATTATTTTGATCAACATGCCCCACCAGGAAATTTGACAGATTTATTTGATCCGAAATTAATTCATATGAATGAATCATTGATTTAATGGTGCCACTAACTGGAGCAATATAGTTTGTTTCCATTCCAGTGTAGTGTACCCACACCTATCAAACTCTTCCAAGCCTTGCTTTGAAAGAAGTAGATAAACCATATAGAAAACTAGACTGGAAGATCTACTCGTTGGGAGTAAATGGTAGAGTAAGTTGTGAATTTTCCCCATCTAAGTCATGCCTGAGGTTTAAATGCAGTTTTACTCAACAAATTGTGCTTTCTCCCTGCTATATCTGAATTTTGGTAATATTTGAAGTCTTTGTACTAAATGACTTTTGTTCAGTAAAACTAAAAGTGAAATGTAAAAGGGTCTCCTTAAATTTGAGGAAAATGTCACAATAACCTTCTCATTAACCCAAATGCATTTGAAAGAGCTGACCTTATTTTTCAAAACCAAGTTATTTTATGAGTTTTTTACAGCTTTTTCTCACTTTGGGATATACTTACAATGAACCAAGGAGTTGAGGACAGAGGCATACTGCTGTGTAGGATAGGAGGCCAAGTTCCCACAAAACCAGTACCAAAATGAAAAAAATGGGTAAGAGGGGATAGCGATGTGGGATGAAAGATCATGGAAGATAATAATTGAAAATTGCTGGGAAGAAGTTTCTCTAAATGATGAGGCACTAATTCTGGGTGAAGGGAAGATGAAGACATTCCTTTATGAGCTTTCAATGTTCCTCCCACATACTGAGCAGGCAGTACTACCAAATAGCTGCTTGTCTATCAGATTTCTGTCCTGATTCTTTCTAAGCACACAGCAAGCAGGACTGCTCCTATCCTGTAATTAGGAGAACAGTTGTCTCATTTATATATATGGATATATATTCTTTCTACAAAGTATGTATTTGCAGCTGGGCTTTCTTCTTCTATCAAAATGCAAAACCGGGACATGGACAACTCCAGCAGTTGAGAATAATGTGATTGGTGTGGCTTGAACATCCTCTCACACAATATTTTTACCAGGATGAGGATGAAGGTGGTAGACATCATTTCCTCTTCTACCTGCAATCACAAATTTGGGTAGTGCCATGCATATTCAATTTTCCCTAGGCAAATGGTGTTTTTTCAGAGGCCAGCCTGATCATTTCTACAAGAAGGTGCCTATACAGTGTAGCAGAACTAACAGTGTCTAGGCTCAACTGCAGATGCATTTCAAATTTTACTACTTCTTAGTTGGACTTACACACAAAAAAAAGAAAATCATGGCTTAACAGCTCTATATTGGTGAGGTTTTTTTCTTTTTTTTTTCCTGATATGGCCTCTAATTACAGTGTAAAGGGATTAGAAGATTTAAGAGGTCTTGTCAGCGCATTTATTACTAATACACCTGTGCTACTCTTTTACAAGCAGAATATATTGCAATATTATTTCAATATTGGATACAAAAGCATTTCCCACTATACTGAATTACAAATCAAAAGCTGTTTCCAGGAGTATTTAATTTCTTCTTGCTGTTATGTCTCTTGGCAGTTGAGCTGTGTGAGGGCTGAGAATAAAACAGCTCTAAATCTCTGGTGGACTGTACAAGCACACCTTTTTGGTCTGTGGATTAATAGGTTGTCTCTTGTGCTTTGACGCTGTGCTGTACAGGAGAAAACCAAACTCTCACTATGAAAGAATGCTGAAAACCACTGGTATTTCAAAATAGTTCCAAATATTTCCAAATGAGGGACAGCGCATAGTAATTTGTAAGATATATGTAGAACTGGAATAACAACATTAGTTTATTTTCTTTTCCTATTCTAGATTTAAAAAAATAAAAATTAAAAAAAAAAAACAAAAACAGATATCTGTATAAATGTCACTTTTACTGTCTAAAAGTAATTTTAAGTGTTAGTATGAAATGTCAGAAGAGTTGACAAAATATAACTATTTGTAAAAGTAATCTGAATTGTTATGCTAACATACTCCAGGGACCAAGGTGGGAGGGAGCCATTGAAATTAGTACTGATACAAAATGTGGCAATGACAATCTCTTTTCAACAAAAAAAAAAAAAAAAAAAGGAGTAAAATTAAGTAAAATTACTTAAAGCTCCTTGTTTGTTTGGGTTTTTTTTAGTAGACCTGAGTTCTGATTTACCACAATAATAACAAAGTTTTAATTAATATTTTACAATTCAGTAATCAAATGTACCCTGGAGAGGTTTTTTTCTGGTTTTGTTTATTTGCTTTTTTTGACTTCTAAGATTTTTTTGTGGTTGCAGAAATATTTACTATTCTGGTGATGCTAATGCCTAATGTGACAAAGATTAATTTATTCAGGCCTCAGTCTTGCAAGAAATTTTGTGTAGTTAATGTGTAGAACCCACCCCTTGTGTGGCACCACACTGACATTAGTGGGGTGGATGTGAGCGGGAAGATGGATGTACTTTCATAACAGAACTTGCAGGATTGGGCCTACTTTCTATCTCTTCATAGATATATACAACGTAGTTACACCGTGGTCATCATACAAAAAGGCTGTTTGACATCAGTCCCTGGTGTGGTAAATTCCAACTGCTGTCTTCAGCCTCTGCATCGATGTTCATCCAAAACAAAGTGGCTTTCTTTTTATGATGGTAATTAGTTTGATTATTTATTTAAGTGCCAATCATCAAACTGTAGTATAATCATCACGCCATTTTTTCTGTTTCCTAGACCAGATAATGGAAATGTATTTGTGCCTTTTGATAGCATGCCACTCTGCTTTATTAAAGAAAAATCTTCAATAATTTGCCTACAAAGCCTGTTTAAAATAATTGAAAGCTTTACTATCGCATACTTTTCTGCTCAAATATTCTCAAATACTCGTCTAAATTAAACTGAAGATATTATTTTCAAGCCACATAAATACTTGAAATACAAAATTTGCAAAAATCTATTAAGATCATGATTGCAATGAGGGTCATGGTGGGTGTATTACTGCTGAAAAGTTTCAAATAGATGGAGCATGTCGTGGATGTGTAGGGGTGTTTTGACCAATTTCTCAAGTTGAAGAGTCAGATAGAAAGTCTCCTTAGTTCTATTTAAGTGCTTAGACCTAGAACATTAAAATCTTTCCTCAAATCTGAAAGATGATGTGGAGCATCTTCCCACCATTTTACCTCTGGAATAAAACTGGAGTGAATGTTTGTTTTGCAGTCATTTGCAGGCTCACTATCTCTGTAGAATAGCTGTGTCTGTTGGATGATATTCACTCCTGATTAAAGGACCTCCAAAAAGACTATTTACTGAGAAAGCTCAAGATCTCTTACAAACTGATCTGTGGAGGGGGGCTGAGAGTGCTGCACCAAGAGTCACAGTGGAATCCAGGCCTCACCGCACTTTAAGACACAACCTGACTCCAGCAGGAGCTGGATTTCATTCATCCATCTCATCAAGGCTCTGCACGTCCTCAGCTGATCGAGTTGCTTGTGTGAATCAGATTTCCAGGTGTAAGTGGAACTTAAATGTCTTGCCAGGCTCCTGCTGACATTTTGCACAGAGGAGGTTTTTCTATCAGGAGTTTTCACTGATCAGGAAACGGTGATAGAATATCTGATGACAGTCTTATCCCATACATTACTCTATGTCCAGAAATAAAACATCTCTTTAAGTAATTGTGATTGCAATACTTCTTTAGGTGAAAATGAAAACATTCAAAGTAAATAATGCCCCTTCTTAAATCTCTTTGTTTAGCTTCAGATAATCTTTCCGATAGGTGAAAAGCTACCATGATTAAATAAATACTTTTAAAAACTTTTCACCCATTTTCAGATTTTTTCGTATGAGTTCCTGAAGTACCCTGTCCACTTGACAGCAGTTCTGTAAGTTTTAAGTGATCTTCAGTATTTCCACTGCACATATAAATGTGTTCTTATATCAATTTACTTGGACTTGAGACAAAATAAGCCTTAAAAATTTGGCTTTGGATCAGGTTCTGAGAATTCTCAGTTTACCAGTCTATCTTTTAAGAGGCATTGAAAGCCTCATAATGTTTGACTTTCAAACTTGAATATTGGCCATTTTTAGCCCAGAGAAATGAAATAAATATTTATTGCCAAATTTGTATTGGCAGCTTTTAAGTCACAGGTGAGATCGGGAGCGGGCGAGGTGGCCAGATGCAGTGCCGACAGAGCTCAGGAAAGCAACTGCCAGAAAGAACAGGTGCCAAAGAGTGAGCCAGGAGAGGGCTGGGAGCATCTCTCCTTAGCATTGACAAGGGAAATGGGCAGCAACTGAAGCAGGAGAGGCTGCTGAAGGGCACTGCCAAAAGGCAGGGTAATGAGAGCTCTGAAAACCAGACAAGAGGGGATATTAACCCTGCCACATCCTTTAACTCTCCCGTGTAATTAGGCTACGGTTTTTCAGATGTAAAACGTAGGGTTGGAGGAAGGCAAGACAAGCCCTCAGAGTCTCTACAGATCAGTGACAAATATATAAAGGAGTCAGATTTCCCCAGAAGATAATTTTATTGCTCATGGTGTAGAGTTGTCACTAAGAATTTCAAACTACTTAGACAAGGTTTTAAAAGGAGGAAAAAAAAAGCTTTCCTGCTACAATGAGCACTCGGTACGTATTTGTATGCTGTGTACAGTATGAGCTAAAGCATACCATATATTGTTTTTGTTATTCCACACGTCAACAGCCCACTTGCAATATCTGCCACCTGAATTATATATTGATAAGTTAGCTACCACTGGAGCTAGTTTGTTTATTGTTTCAGAATCTTATGTCCCTATGAAATGCTGTGTATATATATATATCTCTATACTGTAAAAAGAAGTAATATCGCAGATGCTGGTTTTGTATTTATGAAAGACATTGAAAGTATGGCTTAAAGTATATCAATTATTTGTCACTCTTCACCATTTGTATATTAATAGTAAAGATACTTTTACTTTAATGAAGTGTTGTAGTTATGTTTATTTCTGCTAAGTGTCTTTCTGTCAAGATGTCTGATTCTTTAGGAGTCTCATTTCCAAAAAGAAACATATCCCGTATTTTACCCCCATTATAGAAGTACTGAATAATGCTCACACAGACCTGCAATTTATTATTCTCTTTTCTGTCAAAATACATCTATTGTTAGCATCCTGAGTCTCCAGCTGAGCTTGAGGCCCATTATGATCATCCCCAATAGATAATGTGCTGATAGATAATATTTTTTCCCAGACAATGCAAGTGTGACATTTTAGAGGTATTTAGTTTATGCCAGAGAAAAAGATATTGACAGAAGCCACCTTATTTTGCCAAACCTAGAACCTTCCAAAAGTCTTGTAACTGTGTTAGCACCACCCGGAGCTGGTAAAAACAGCTCAGGCATAGCCTGCAATGAAATGGGCTTTCACTGCAGTGCTGGTTTTTATTCCACTAAGATGGAAGATGGGCAAAGCACAGCCCAGAGAATATAGCTCAGCCACTTCCCTGAAATGGCAGAGGGATGTCTGTGGCATGCATTTTACCACCAATAAAATGAAGTAACTCAAGAGAATCTTTCTAGATTGTGTGTTCATGCCTAAGGATCAGTTTTCTGAGTGCAATCTAAGCTCTAAAAAACCACACCAGCCTAAGAATGGGGGGGGGGGGGGGGGGGGGGGGGGGCAGTATATAGGAGAAATGTATTTTTTCACCCAACAACGTCTTCTCATCTGCATCTTCTTCCTTCCACAGATCATTAAGCTCTGCCACTGCAGATGTCTTAGGCATGTGCTTCCCTAAGTGTTAGTGGCACCAAAACAATTAGCAAAACATTAACAATTAGCAAAAATGTCTCTTTCCATTGAAAAACTGAGCATGAGGGAACTGCTTCAGTGTCCTGTTAACATCAGCTTGTCACTGAAAGTTTTTCATATAATCATGTATCTTGGTCATAAAAAAACCCAGATGTCCTCAAATGATGCACCAATTTTGTTCAGATTTCTTGACAGCCAATTGGTTCAGTGTGCTGGCCACAAGAGAGGTTGCCCCTTTAATTTACAGGTAAGTATTAATATAATTATTGCAAATTGCTGCTAATAAAAAGTTAATGTATGACATCTTCAGAAACTGATTCAAATTTTTTAAAATTTAACCTTGTCAAAATATATCATGCTTTCACATGTTTCAAACATTACTCCAAGTACAAGATAAAATACTTAAAATTATATTCAGGTACCTTGATAAGGACAACTTGTTTATCCATGTCATTCCTAAATTAGACACAGGTAGCACTGCACCAAGAAAACGCAAATAAAATGAAAAACAGTGTCACACTTTGATTCCTGGCAAAAGGGGACTAAACTTCTCATTTGAGCCCTATCAGATCCTGAAAAACAAGCTGTATTTGCAAGCTCATTCCTATGTGGAAACTGCTTATTTTTGGGGATATGGTTAAAACTTCTTCACTGGTTTATTAAATACTTTCTAGAAAAACCCAAACCTCTAAACTGAGCTTAGTGTCAGACTTTAATTTCTGTAAAAATCCTTTATGTAGCAAAAAGATAAAACTGCCTTTGTCTGGTTAAACAATGAAACCCATCCACAGTCAGTGCTAGTATAAAGTAATGTCAGTGGTGTTGCTGAGAAAGCAGAAAAAGATGGCAAATGCCATGTTTTAGGACTAAACTAGGGAGTGAGAAATTGTATCTTATTATTTTAAAATTTAAAAAGGAGTTTCATTGTCATAGACCACAATGTGATGAATAAATTTTACTTTGACACTTATTTTTGTCATAGATCAGGGAAGTAAAACTTCATCATTAGCTTGTATTTAAAGGCCTAAATAATCTTTAATCACAAGAAATAGAAGTTACCGTTTACTGCTATACATTTTCCAAAACCTTCAGAAATAAACATTAGGATTTTTTTAAGAATTGTTTTCAAATTGATTTATGAGTCACAGATATCTTTAAGAAAAAAAGAATTTGAAGAAAGTAATGCACACTGTGTACTGCAAATTTAATTCCAGTGACTTGCACTGAAATTCAAACTACTGTGTGATAAGTAGCACAGAATAAAAGTGGTGAAGTATAGAGGTTTCCTATGCAAAGCTTTTAATTATAGACAAGTTTTGTAATGAGGCCATTCCATAATGGGATGTAAATGTCAACTGTTGCACTGAAGTAATGGTTCTGCCCTTCTTGGAATTCATGCCATGCCCATCTGCAGCATTTTTTTCTGTCCTTCTTTCTGTAAAGTATATACTCAGTAGAAAGTAGAATCTTTTGAAAATTAAAGGCATTTACTCTGCAAAATATGACTTTTGTTTCAAATCAAAATATGATTTTGCATAAAGGAAAAAAGACAAAAACCACTTGTATAATCTGGTGATGTAATACTCAGATATTATTGTCACTGCCATGCACATGGCACTTGTGTTCTTCAAGTCAACATAAACTGCCAAAGCTGAAACATCCTACTGCTAGCTGAAGGATCCATGGTCTTGTCTTATGCTGCAGGATCCATATTTTTTGTGTTATGCTGAAGGATGGGGACCTAAACATGATGCATATTTGACCAAAGAAAGTGTTTGATTGATTTCTGAGAGTTTGATTCCAGCATTAGTCTAGGACTTCTGAAGATACCACTCTCTGCTGGATATGGGCATAAGAAGGAAGCAGTAATGTAGAGGCATAAAAGCCACTCCATCAAATACTGATGAATTTGCTGTTAACTCCATTAACTAAAAAATACCCATAAAACCCATGAAGCAACTAGAAGCTAGTATTAGATTTCTCTGATGTTGTTGAAATATAACCAATGTCAAGGTGCCATGATGTCTGGCAACTCCCTGGCACTGGAGCATTGGGGGACCCATGTGGGGTCTGGGAGGCTTTGTCAGCCAGGGTCTCTCCCACCCTCCTTATCCCAGGAACAAGACAGCGAGGACAAGGATGAGGAGTAGGTGAGGCAGCCTCAGCCCCAGTGATCCTATAGAGGTGATGCAGGGCCAAAATCAAGCCAGGATCCACCTGGTGTGTGAGTGCAGCTGTGGTGGCAACAGGCATTGATGGCCCTGGGAGGCTGATATAAGTTTTGGGTTGTGAATAAGGTGGGGGGAGTTTTAAGGCCAGTCAGAGTTCCCAGAGCCTGAAGGGTTTGAGAAAAATTTCACAAAGAGTGTAATTTATTCTCAGATCAGGTAAAAGGTTTAGAAGGAAACAAAAAAAAGGGTTTTGGAGATGGGAATTGGGTGAGTGTTCATTGCCAACACGTTAAAGCAATAAGATATTGATTATTCTGGTGTTTCAGGTTAAGCATGATTCTCAGCTGAGAAAAATACTGTACTACAAGTAGACTGATCATACTTTTTGCAGATTGGTTTTATTTTATATTAGATTCTTGGGAGATAAAGTCCTTGTAGTTTCTAATTTGTCTTAGGTGAGAGAGCAATGAGAAAGGCTGTAGCACTGGAGTAGGGGTCAGAGGGTCTGATTCCCATTTTGGGTGACAGTTGCTTGGATTAAGCAAATCAATTGACAGGAAAGTGTAATGTTTCTTTTCCTCTCCTTGGCTATTTTGTGCTTAAGATTTATGGACCCATTTATCTTACTGGTTTCAGTGAGACCACTCTCAATAAATAAAAGAAGAAGCATAAACCGTTTGCCAGATTTACACCTTAGATTAAAAGTGGGTTTTGCTGTGTTTTGTGAGACATCCTTCTCCTGCTGATTCATGGAGTGTGAGTGTGTTTGTGTCTGAACATATTGGAGCATTCAGCTCTTGCAATACATGTGTTCCTGAGCACACATTTAACACCCAAGTTGGTACCACCATCTGAGCACAAGAGCAATAGCCAAATCCTCAGAAGAGAATATGTCCTGTGTAAGATATTTAAATGGCAAGCTGGACAAATTAGAACTAATGTCAATAACTGTGATGTTGTTAACTTCACTCCAAAGAATTATGCATTCTTTATCAAATTATGAGAAACTGCATGCCTATGCTTAGCTTCCCAAATCTCTGCTGTATCACCACATTATGCTGCCTGTTGAGACATATTCCTCTGAAGAGTTGGCAGTAACTTCAATGTAAAAGGGCAGCCATGAATTAATTTATTGTTCAGAGAATAAAAATAATATCTTCCTATACCACATCAACCAAATTTCCCTGAAGTGCTTGAGTAGCTTAACAGACAACAAAAGAAACATTAACTTATCCTAACTAGCCTATCTTAAAATTCTTTGCTATCTATAACAGCAGAATTAACCTCTTCTAGGATTATTTATTTCTTTACTAGGCCTTTTGAGGGCAGCACCACAACTCTCAAGGGGTTAAACAAATGCTGGTGTGGTGTGACTATTTTGCAGCTGGCTGGTGCCTGCAGCCTTGCGCTTTCCCAGAGATAATAAGTATGTTCAGGTGGTGTTACACCTTCAGCATTCTGGCCTGCCTAACATGCACCTATTCCTATAATGCTGAGCACAAAACCCGGGGTTTTTTTCTGCAAACAATTCACTGCCTTCCTCTCAGGCTCTATTTCACTAATTTTTCTGACAACTGCATAGCACCTATGTGTGCTGCAAAGCTCTGCTGAGGTGGAATTTTTGCATAGTCCACACAAATTATATTCCCTGCTTATTTTCTTTTTATGGATTTTTGAAAGTAGCCTTAAGGATGGATTAAACTCAATTTATGTAATTGAACATTTATTCCACTATGTAAATTTTTCTCTGTCAAGCTTGAATCATAAAAATATAGAAACATGAGAAGCATACTGTGTTTCCCTTGTTCCTTTCTCTGTGAACAGACCTTTTCTTTGGACCACTTATGGATCTATTGACCGAGGAGCCTATGGCATGACCACCTGTTCTTCCTGTGCTTGTGGTCACAACTCCATTGCTTCAACTTCAAAAATGTGTCAGGCAGACAGGTTGTGTTAGAATTTTTGTGGTTTACTTCACTCATTTAGCTAAGCAAACAGGCAGATGATAACAACATGCTGGACAATCAAGTATATCCATCTTTAGAAGATTTTTGGCTTTTTCTTAGCAATTATTCCCTGAGCCAGAAGTGCCCTCTTGGGCAGATTGACTGGGAATGGACTGGGTGGACTGGCAGGCTTTGTAGAGTTTTACTCAATTGGAATGTTTGAACAAACTCATCTGTTGGAATAGAGTTGATTCCTTTTTAAATTGATTTTAATTTATTTGGCTCTTACTAGATGTGTTTGTGGAATCGCCATATAATGTATGCATCTCAAAAAACTTTACTACAATAAAAAAACAGGACTCTATTTTATGAATGGCTAATTTGGGGACCTTTGAACACTTCCTTTTCTTAAGTCTCACTAATATCACTTCAAATTAGTTGAGACCAGGCTGGGATTTTCTAGAAGCAAAACAGACTGCCTTCCTGCAGCCAAAAAAAATCCATTGTATTTAGTAATGTAAGATACTCCAAAAGTGAGTTCCAACTCATGTTAAAGTTGATTTCTGTTTAGTGTTTTCCTTATAGCCAAATTGGTTACTGTTTATTTGTCTCTTACAAGGAGTCTGTTAACATGAGGTTGTCAGTCTCTTGTCTGGGTGTAACCACAAATGTGTCCAAATCTAGGAACTTGCCATGGCAGCTTCAGTCTCTTCTCCTTACTCCCTCTGAGCCACTTTACACAAAATGCCATCACATGGTGCTGCATTTAGAACTGCAAGGAATAATATTTGACCTCAGAAGAAATTTCAGCTTGTCAAGATATAACGTACATCTTGATTTCATCAGTTATTTTTGTTAGGCTCAAAACATAATAGCAGTATAATCTAAGGTTTTATTAGATCTGAGTTGGGATGGATGCAGATGACTTACACACAGCCTGTGCACACAGCTTCTCTTCCTGATTTTTATGCTCCACTATGTATTACTCTGGCATAGCATGAAGTGGTATGAAGTGGTAGCATTTTCTCAAAGCAAAGGTTTACAGCTTGTTAGATACAGGCAGATAGACATGGATTGTTTGCTTTGCTTTTTTTTTTTTCTTAGCAGTTTAATTTTCTCAGTGAGATAAATATATACCTGCACATGAATTAAGATTGATTCATCACTTGCTATAAAATATATCAGATATAAACATCATATTTGCTTCCTTTTCAACACAGTATTGTACCAGCTTGACTTCTTTTGCCAGAAAACCTCCTCAGACCATCCAGAACTGCCAAAACATCTGAGATAATACACATTAAATTACAGTATTATAAAGATGAACCATCTGTGCTAAGGTTTTCGGTGTTGCATGGGAATGAAAATAGGAGTATTACAAATCCCAGATAGGTTGTTAAAGGACCTAACATGATATAACTAAATTGAGTTAAGTCAGTCCCTGGTAAGGTTAAATAGCCATCACAGATTTTACCACCCACAGTTAAACCCAAAAGTAGAAAGACTATGTTAGAAATGCTGTGGAATCCACAGAGAACAAAGGGAAGTAAATTGATTCCACTGGTAATTTTACCAAAGCTTTGCTTTTGTGATGGAATCCAAGTCAGTTCCCATTTAAGGTGTCTAGAAGTAGGCTTTCTGTTGTGCTTTAATCCACAGTAATAGAAAGGATGATGGTCAATCTTCACTGTTAATACTGATTCACTGTGCAGGTTTTCTCTTACATCTTCCACTTAACTTCAGTAGACCTGTGCTTGTACAGGTATAACCCATTCCCAAGTACTGCAGTCTGTCTGAGCTTCCTCTCACACCTGGAGCAACAAAGATGGTGCAGAAAATGAAGAGCACTCACAGCTGGTGCTTTATATTCATTGATGGCTTATAAATAGGTCTGTCTCTCAGTGCAGGTTTTACCCAAGACTTCTATGTACACATATTTTGAGCTAGGTCTGCCATATTTGCTAAGCTAAAATTAGTTTACTAGTATGCAAGAGTTAACATAGAATGCTAATTTAAAGGCATGTAGGTTTTTTAATATTCATTAGAAGGATTTTTACCTTTTGTTAAAAGTAATTAACATCCTCCACTTGTGCAGCAGCATGGGGTGGGGGGAGGGAGGGGAGGCTGAATACAGGGAGAAGAAGTTTTCACTGCCTAGTTAGTTATTATCCTAATGACATTCCTGATGGCTTAAATAGCAATTCACTGTATACAAAGTGTTAGCCAGAGATACAAAAGGATTTCTGTTCCATGATACTGTTTATGTAAGAAAATGAAGTAGGAAAGAAGTGGAGCAGGAAGGCAGAAGGAAAAGTTGGATAGTGAGCAGCTGGAAAGAGTGTTCCTTAAGAAGGAAGTTGTGAGTTCATTTTTCTTCTCTTCTTCCAGTTAGAAAATAACCTCTTCTTCTGTGATCCAAATTAGTGCTTGTTCACTTGGTGTGTGATTTCATATGTTAACAAAGAGAGGATGATGACATGCCACAGCCATTAGATTGATCTCTCTTTGTATGGATAAGAGGACTCTAGATTTAGTTGGGAGCAGGGTTGTCCATCTCCTACTCTCTCTGAGCTACAGCTTAATCAATAGAAATTCCTTCTCTTCTCACCCATTTCTTCAGCACAGCTGCTGCAGGAACTCTAGAGAGTACCAGAGTAAATCCTTTGCCTTTGCTCACATTGCAGGGAAGGTGGTTGTTAACGGCTCCACGCATCCTGTAAGTAGGAAAGATCCAGCCTCTGAAATGGCTGCTCCCAACAGGACATGCTGAAACTGAAACAGTTGTTTCCCAATGTGTTGGGCATTTCAGATGATTGTTCCTCTTCACACTGGGTACATTTAAAGCTGGAGCTCTGCAAAACCAGTGTTCCAGGTGCTTGTTCTCAACCTGTCTGAAGGCAAGGCTTTCCTCCATCCTGATTTTTGATGTCAGCCCCTGAAAAGACACATAAACGTGCAGTGTAAAGAGGTCTGGTTTGTGCCCTAAGCAGATGATCAAGCTGCTGGTGTGTGCTGACACAGTCCTACCAAAGCCAAACTAGATCCAGTTGACTGCCTCAAAAGGAGTACACTTTTGCAAGTCTTAATAGAGGCCTTCTGCTCCTTGCACCCCAAATTTCATACATAACTTAGTCCTTCTGGTCTTTTATTGTGGAAAACATAATTGAGGTCTTTCATGCTTTTCTTGGGTGACTCTATGATGTGCATCCCCTACCACGGCTCTATGCCAAAAAATTAATTTTGTGGTTTTTTCTGTGCCTTTAAACTGAGCTTGAGAGAAGAGAAGAGAAGAGAGAAAAAAAACAAACGAACTTTTCAAAGTAGTTCCCAAGGACAGAGAGATAGAGACTCCTCTGCGTTCTCCTCAGCGGCAGTAGCACGGAGAGAGCCCCCTGACTGTTTTCTTCAGCCAGCTCTTTGGTTTTGTTTTTCCCTTCCCTTTGCCTCCGGCGTGTTTCCTGGGACTTTGCTGGGTTTTTTGCCTTTTTTTCCTCTTCTGGACTGTTTCAACAATATCAGAACACATCAGGAGAACTTCTTTTCAGGCCCGGAGGGGGCCTAAGGCCACCCCCCACGCCAGCTCCGAGAAGGAGGGGTCACACCTATGAGAGGACTCTAATTTCTTCCCAGGTTTTCTCGCTATAGCGAGGGGTTTACTATTTAGCAATATTATCCTTTTCCTGTGTGTTTGTTAATAAATAGATTTTATCTCTTTCACTTTCCTTCGAAGAATTTTTTTTCACAAACCTGGTGGGGGGAAGGGTGGTTGTAACCTGTTTTTCTCTCAGAGGATATATTGCTAGATTTTGGCCAAACCTGCACAATGCTGTTATGTATGAAAAACTAGGGATAAGGGTAATGAAGCAAAAAAATTTCTTAAACAGGCCTTGCATCCAAAAAGGCCAGTTAATAATATATTTAATAAGGATTAGAAGATAAAAGATACAGGTGAGAAAGCATAACCAAGTCACATTTTGACTCTATCATCTTAAAGTACTAGGAGGCAACAACACAGCTCTGGATAAGGACTAGGAACTTGTATTCTATTACATGCTTTCAAGGCAGATTAATCTCTTAATCTCTTCTCTTTTTTTTCCTCACTTCACTAGATATGACACAGTTTGTTTTCTTAATGTTTCTGCCTGTCCTGTCGTATCATATCTAACAGGACTGCAACTTTGGTGTGCCAGTTTTTCTGATGTCTATGCACAGAACTTAAAACAATTGTACATGCAGTTTATTTGATCTTTTGGACTATAGTTCAATAAAATAAACTGAGATGTACAAAGTTACAAGTTGTTATTACAGAGAAGAAAGACCACACCTCCCACAGCATCCTCCTGGAAAAGCTGGCAGCCCACGGCTTGGACAGGTGCACTCTTTGCTGGGTTAAGAACTGGCTGGATGGCCGGGCCCAGAGAGTGGTGGTGAATGGTGCTGCATCCAGCTGGCGGCCAGTCACCAGTGGTGTCCCTCAGGGGTCTGTGCTGGGACCTGCTCTGTTTAATATTTTTATTGATGACATGGATGAGGGCATTGAGTCTTTCATTAGTAAATTTGCGGATGACACTAAGCTGGGAGCATGTGTTGATCTGTTGGAGGGTAGGAGGGCTCTGCAGAGAGACCTGGAATGGTTGGATAGATGGGCTGAGTCCAATAGGATGAAGTTTAACCAGTCCAAGTGCCGAGTCCTGCATTTTGGCCGCAATAACCCCCTGCAACGCTATAGGCTGGGGACAGAGTGGCTGGAGAGTGCCCAGGCAGAAAGAGACTTGGGAGTACTCGTTGACAGCCGACTCAACATGAGTCAGCAGTGTGCCCAGGTGGCCAAAAAGGCCAATGGCATCCTGGCCTGTATCAGGAATAGTGTGGCCAGCAGGAGCAGGGAAGTCATCCTTCCCCTATACTCAGCACTGGTGAGGCCGCACCTTGAGTACTGTGTCCAGTTCTGGGCCCCTCAGTTCAGGAAGGACGTGGAGACACTTGAGCGTGTCCAGAGGAGGGCAACAAGGCTGGTGAGGGGCTTGGAACACAAGCCCTATGAGGAACAGCTGAGGGAGCTGGGGTTGTTTAGCCTGGAGAAAAGGAGACTCAGAGGTGACCTTATCACTCTCTACAACCACCTGAAAGGTGGTTGTAGTGAGGTGGGGGTTGGTCTCTTTTTCCCGGCAACAACTGACAGAACAAGAGGACACAGTCTTAAGTTGCGCCAAGGGAAATATAGGTTGGATATTAGGAGAAACTTTTTTACAGAAAGAGTGATAAAGTATTGGAATGGTCTACCTGGGGAGGTGGTGTCCATCCCTGGACGTGTTTAAAAAGAGATTGGATGTGGCACTCAGTGCCTTGGTTTAGTTTAGTTGAGGTGTTAGGGCAGAGGTTGGACTCGATGATCTTGAAGGTCTCTTCCAACCTGGTAATTCTGTGATTCTGATTCTGTGATTCTGTGATATGCAAGAGAGGGAGTACCAAGACTTTATTGTTAACCTAACAAAAAATGATAAGACCTAATCACAATATGCCAATTGTTACTAGGCCAGCCATATAAACACAGTCCAAATTAGTACAGAAATACTTCATTAATAGTAATGCCATTAAAACTGTTAAATAATCTGACTTATTTTTGTGTTATGCTTGCCCCTCCAATACCTCTTTAAATCTGATAATCAAGTGCTTGAGCCACAGAATGCTCCAGCTGCTTTTATGAGGAGTTGTTTATTCCTGCTGTTCTTAAATTTAATTGACTGACCCTTGCCTCCTGTTTGCTAAAATACTTTTGTAACAGGCACACCCACAGGCTGCTTCTGACTTAGGAAGCTTTCAGAACAAAACAGTGAACCAAAATATAAAGATATTTTGAAAGGTGATTGAATCAGCAGTGTAACCCTGAGATTTTCAGAGGAATTTTTCAAGTTGTGGTGGTTTATATTAATCTCTGAACCTGCATGCAAATCAAACACTGCTTGATAGTTCAGAATAATCAACTACATTTATTACATCTAGATGTAGATTCTCTGCTGAAACAAGGTTGATTGCTGAACCAAAGCTTCAGTGTTGTAAAATTCCTACATATTATTGTGTGATAGTAAGTGCTGAGCTGAGCTGTTTACTAAGTTACTGTTTATTTAATGGAGAGTTTAGGGAGATGGAAGCTCCATAAAATAATAGTAGTTCTTTTTAGGACTAATCTAGTAGTGCTAAAATAATGAGTGATTACTCTTAGAGTTATAATTTTTTTTTAATTTTTTTTTTTTTAATCAAGAACTGTTTGTTTTGCTTGTGTGCTCTTATTTAAGATTGATAATTTTTGTGTGTGTCTGTTAATGTACAAAAACTAAACACTTTTTTATTATTATACGGTTCCATAATCAATGATTGTGCTAAGATAGCAGGGCTTTATTGTCATCTTCATATGAAATACAGGATATCTTTCTAATATCTTCTGAAGTCTTATACATGCAATTTTTAAAAGCTTTTGAATTGGACCCTCTTGCGCTAGTTTGGGCTGAGATACAGTTAATTTTCTTGAATACAACTTGAATTCTGAAATATCAAACTATTTTCTCTTTAGGTAGAGAGATCCAAAAAGAGAAATCAGTGTCTTAACATATATGGAGGTGGATACAGTTTTTTAACAAAATGACAGAAATGAATCCTCCAAGAATACAAGAAGAGAAAACATGTATTGATATTCATTCATAATGCATGTTGACAGGATTGTATCCTCAATTAGATTTCCAGGTTTCATAATTGTGTTGTGGACTCTTTCAAAAAAATAATTTTGCATTTGTCTTAAGTTTTGCTCACGTAACTCAGTATCTTCCTTTCTTTGGTTTGAAACTTTTTGTGGATTTCTGTCTTATCTAGTATTATTTGGCCCCGCTGTGCACTTGCTCCAGCAAGCAATCCGTGCTGTCTATATAACCTGCTTTTGGGCCTCCATTTTTTTTCCCTCAGCTGAGTAGCAGTTCATCAGGAAGAAAGACTTGAGAGACTCTGATTGCATATATTAACACATGCATGTCCTCTCTATATACAATTATATGCTCCTTCTGTTTGCTTTCACTTAAAACTCCTGATCAGTAGTCACATCACAGAGGTCACAGAGCAACATTTGGCAGAGTCTAAGTGTTTACAAGCTATTAATGAACTTCTATAAATTTTAATCTGCAGTATGAGGAAGATATAATGAAAATGATGTTTATACAGCAGTTTAATAGCAACGTTTTCCTCTCTGGGTTTGGATTAAGATCATTCTAGGTATTTAATGTATAGTCTGAATTCAGTGCAAATGCTGTCTGCAGTCTAGATTTTCTATTCCATTTTCATAATGGTATATTCAAATGTCATTGAAATAAAATAATGCAGAAATGAGCTTTTGCATGACTTGTTTTACATCTTTTTTTTAACAGGTTAGTTTATTCTTCCAAAAAGAAAAATACTAGAATGAAAAGTATGTTATAAGGAAAATACACACATATGTAAATAACTGTAAGTCAAGTGTCTCCAGCTACGTGTCTTAAAGTTCTCCATCACTTTGTTAAATACATAAACTCATATTTTAAACTCAAGAGTTTCCAGAGACGCTTTCAGTTTCAATGCACTTATAAAGTCACCATAAATATACATATATCAGCCCTCTACTCTTAGAACTTGGTGGCTAATTTCTAATTAATTATTTGATGAGTGTTTTACCTTTTTTCTTTTGACCTTACCAAATGTACAGTATAAAAGAATATCCATTCATTGTTCAAAAATTTTAGGTTAACGGGTTTTGCTAATATACTTTGTAATAAAGTGTTTTCCAACAACTTACACGTATTAGATGATCTGGGCTGAATAGTACAAACAGAGCATAAGATTAAAGATGGCTTGTAATATAAAAAAAGTCTTATTTTTTAACCACTAGACATTTTGGAAAACATACAAAAAATTACATATAAAATAATAAGCAGAAAAATTAGTTTGAATGGCCTTTTTTAGCTGTGGGTTTTGTTTGGTTTGGTTTCTTTTTCCAATATGAGAGCAGATTGGTTTTGTTGGGGTTTTTTCTTTCTGTAATTAGAAATAGCAGCTTTTCAGAAAGAAAAATAACACAGATTATTTAAAATATCTCTTTACAAATGATTTTTGTATTTAAAGCCATCTTTGGTTTTATTGCTCCATTTCTTATTATGTTGCAAAATAGCTACGAATACTTGTTATAATACTGTGGGATTTTTTTTTTAATTCCAAAATGCTTGTTTCAATGAAACAGCTGCTATTAACTGCACCAAATTCCTCAGGAGGTCCCAAGTACCTGAATCCAGTAACATGTTTTCATATATAAGGTACAGAGATACAGTATATTTTCCTGTCAAATGTGGATGATGTTGTTCTTAACGTGTACAATGCAAAACTCACCTTTTTTTCTCAGGTATTTGCAGGTTTTTTTCTGTGTTTGAAGTAGTCAATAGATACAGTAGAATTTTCAATGGGAAGATCAACAGCATATTGGTGTGAACCCCTATTCCCCCCTTCAGTCATTCACCCAGCATCCTTTAGGAGCTGTGCATCTTTTCATAGCTTAACTATAAAGATTCAATCTAAAAAATCATGACATATATATCACACATATACAGTTGTTTAGACCAAAGAAGTATGGATGGGAATATCATTGCAGTAGTAACACTCTGGTTTTAAGGTCTAAACTTTCCATATGGCCATAATGACCAGAATAACTTCTAGAAATTACTGTTAATAATGCTAGTTTTATAGAGTCTGTATCCTTGTAAATAGTTTTGACTTTAACATAATTAATTCATATACTAAGAGAGGCTTTACTCAGTTTATACACATTTCCTGTGTTACTCTATGCTGAAGTTTTTATTTTTCAGCTCTTACCTTATCTTGTTCTTTCCTCTATCTGTAGCTCATTTCAACTAACCAGTTTGTTTCTTGTGTTAAATCTAATCTAAATCATGTTCTATCCAATTCTACCTTGTGAACAACTACAGGCAAGTTCCAGCTGGAGCCTCTTTTGTTATTGTGCAATTGAAAATAATATAATACTGAAATTTCTACCAGTTGTATGTTTTTCACGTTGTTTTGTCCCTGACATTCAGTATCCCTTTTCTATATTTTTAATCTGTCTCATTAATTTATGTGTCATAGTGATGTAGCAGATACACCTTTCCAAGTCGTTTATGTGGCACAAAACATACTCATGTTAACTTTGAATGAAGTATTTCTTGGAAGCCTTCAATTTACTTTGCCCACAGGCAGAAATGATAGAGGTGATGGAAATGTGATACTTCAGTGTTTAGATTTCAAAACACCCGATTTGAAAACTGCCTGGAATCTGTCTTACAGCAGACAGAGATGGGGCACTGAAAAACAGTTTGTCTCCTCCATGTCAATTTGCAGTTCTACACAAGCTGAAGTGAGTTATTTGACACAGTGGCCTTGAGTTACTTATGAGATTTTATTGACAACTTCAGCTCTTTGCCAAATCTCTCTTTATTTTTACACAACTTCTGGCTGTCCTTGTTAGGATACATTAGTGTCAAACTGAGGAATGCTGATTAGAGAAGACAAGTCATGTACCATAGACAGGCTTGCTATCACAGTCCCATTTAAATGAGGGCATAATGTATTTTGGCTCTGTGCAGAAGACAAAATTTTGCATGTCTTCTTCTCCCTTCCTTTCCTCTTACCCCAGCCTCGTCTTTGATAAGCAATAGTTTGTTCAATTAAAAGTAGTGAAAATTAAATACCTGTCAAGGCTGAAAATAAATAAGTCTGCACAACTAGGTTTGGTCTCAAAGCAGGACAGAGAGAAATATTTTTTTCTGGAAGTGTGCAGTGACTGAACCTCAGACCTCTGCTAATCATTCTTAAAGGAGATGGACTAAAAGCTTGTATCTGAATAGGCGGTATATTATTTCAATAACATTATAGGATGCCAATGTAAAATGTTCAAAGTACAACAAATTTTCACATGGTTTTAAAACAAAATTAGAGATGATACAGAAAAAAATTCTGTATCTTTGCTGTTTAAAATTCAGAAATTTAATGTTAATGGAGCTATTTTAACATTTTTCAGAAAATTAAGTGAAAATAAGATAAAATTGCACTAACCTAAAGGAAAAGTGAACAGTAGTACCTTCCAAATTATTCTGGGCCATTAACACCTCAGTGCTGAACTTCTCAGAATAATTCAGGTATAGGTTTTTGGGATCATCTTGGCTGTAGATGGGATGATTTATTGCAATGCTGCATCTACAGATAAAATGGAACCCTGAAGAAAACTACTTCACTGATCATGGCTTTAGTCGTGCTACTCTCTACTTTGATTTTGACAGAGGTGAGTTGCAAATGTGTGTATTCTTATAAGAATGAATTGTGTTAGATATTGCTTACACGTCTCAAAAACAATGATTAAAAAAAGTCTGCTTATTAAGAGCCCAGTTTCCACAAGAAGAAATTCTGTATTTTTTTGTATGTCTCCATTCATTCATGTGTTTGCTGCTTGTGCAATTTATTGGTTAAGTATAAAAAAAATAAAACATCTGCACATACTTGAAAATATATGCTATATCTCCTTCTTTGCTGACTTAATATTAAAACTCTAAATTGATTGCTCTCTGCAGGTTGAGGCGTAAATTACAAACTGACTATGAAAATTATACCTGTCAGTATTCATTGGCATGCATAAACAAAAATAAATTTGGGCTTTTCCTGACAAGATTCAGCATTCTTTTTCAATAAAAACTGAGATGTAAATTAATTTAGAAGAATTCTTGTCTTAGCTCTTGTGTTTAAGGTGGTAGTTTCAAACTTGCTGGTTTAATTTAAGTCTCTGAAGGAGTCAAAACCAAGTAACTTTATTATTGTCATTTGCCTGTGCTCTATTAGTACATGGAGGCTTGGGAAGCTGTATTGCACACCCCATTGTGTTAGAAATTGCTTACACATCCCTTAAAAAAAAAGATTATTAAAAAAAAATCTGCTTATTAAGAGCTCAGTTTTCACAAGATGAAATTCTGCTTTTTTTTTTTACATATCTCCCTCCATTCATTCTTATTCTTTGGAATTCAAGTTAAAAAATCTGTGAACTGGCTACTTTTTAAATTTTAAATTGCTTGGTTTTACAAGGCAAGGAATCTCTGCCTTTTTTTGTCCTTAAGAAAGTAGTTGATACAAGTCTAGATACTAGTGAGGTATGACATCTCAGCAGGGATTTTATTGGAAAGCATGGTAATTCCATGGTGTAAGGTAATAGGTACTATTGCTGTCATGTTGTATTCTGACAAATATATATACTTAACTTGTGTCATTACAGTAAATACACATCTTCAGACCTGGCATTAAGGAGAGAGTTTACCTTCATTATTGCTCTTCTGATCAGTTTCTTGTCAAAAAACTGATTTGTGTAAATTCCTGCTTAGTTACCTTTGAAAAGGAGGAAAAGTAGTCCTAATTTTCAAATTGTATCTTCAGTCATATTTTTTGTGAGACACAAATGGGAAAAAACCCCAAACTTTGCTACTGCAGAACATGTGCTGCTCAACAGTCTTAATAAAGCTAGGTAAAAGAATAAGTATAAAAGGAAGTTTCTCTGAACTAAGATCTACTTACTCCTTAACTAAGGTGCCCCAGAGACTGGTCCAGCCTTGTATCTTCTGTACTTCGAAAGTAGGTACTTTGTATTCCTTGATCTCAATGTGGCAGTATCTCTAAAAAAGTAAATTAATTCTTAGGTTATTGGATTCCACATCATTATATTATTACTTTTAGTGATTATTACCTGGTTAGCCTTGTTAGACTGCTAGGGCTTGTTTACTGAAGCAAGTCTTTCTGGCCACACATCAAGTTTGGGAGATTATCTCCATTTAGGAAAATGCTCAAGTCACTATTCAGAAAGGCATGTAAAACATGAGTAAGAATACTCCTCTACCCTTTTCCTATGATGGAATGATTCTATGTTATGTCATAAACAGACAATTAATAAATTTTATAAACAAACATACTGGACCTGGAGTTTACATGCAGTGGTGTCAGTGATATGTTTTGGTCTGATGTCAAGTTGAGCATTCACACTAGCGAACAAGGCAGAAGGAAGAATGGATGCCCAGAAGCCTGTTGATCAGTCCTTTTCCCCACACAGTAACACTAAAAGAAAGGCACTTCAAGGAAAAAAAAAATTTAAAACTTTTATCATGAGGGCTGATAAATACTGATTGAACGGTAACTTTTCTCCCCCTATAAACACTTTAATTAAAAATAGGCGTTTGTCTAGTTCTGCAGTTATTCAAAGTTTTGATAACTTTGAGCTCACTTTCATCTCTGTTCCAAGTAAGTTCATCATGGTAATAACATTTTATAGCCTTTACAAGTTTTCATTTTCACCTATTTTATGAATGCCTTCATAACAACATAAAGGGCTCATATTCTATGCCAAAATGCTAATGAAATAACTCTTCTATTACTAATAAAAAAATCTAGTTTTTTCCCCTTTAACTGAAGCTTTTAAATATATATAATAGATTTCCTGGTAAGACTATCAGTAAAAAAGCATAGAAGAGTTAGTAAATCTTTCCCGTAACTTGTTAATGTGGTATTTCAAAGAATATGAAATCCATGCATCAAAGTATGTAGTATATGAGTTTAAGCACGTGCTTATGTTCCTTTATATTCTGCATGGTATTAAAATAAAAAAAATAAATTAAATATATATTTGAGAGTTTAAATAAGTGTTAAAATATTTGAGAGTTTAAATAAGTGTAAAATCACTTCCCATTGGGTTACTGTTTTGACAGGCAGGCTGCAATGATTAAACACCTTGCTGAATTAGAGTCTTAAGCATCTGCCTAATTTAAGCAGTAAATCCTATTGAAGCAAATGAGTCTTATCCCGATTAAGACTCTTACTGAACTGGGTGAAAGTGAGAGACGGATAATCCTGAGTAACCTTAAAAGTCTGGCAAGCAGGCACTGAAATGAGTTCAGAAAGTGAAATATGAATTATAGCTCCCCAGCTAGCCATGTCTAGAAGCACAAATTCCAAATGGTGCCAATCTCTTTATTTAGCAGATGAATCATGCTGGAGAACAGCTGGAGAATAAATCTATTAAAGTAGGTAGCTACATGTAACCAGAAAGAGCAAAATCATGTTAAGATGTAAATGCTGTCAGGGCAGGAATTGGGCTATGCAGGGTCCCAGGGGTGACTGGGCTGACCTTGCCCTGAGCGGGGCTGAACTGGATTCCCATTGCCCAGACTCTTAGTCCAGCTCTGGGAATGCCATTGGGGAAGGGGCTGACAGCTCCAGCAGTGTTGGGTGGCTGTGGGGGAGTTTTCACCTCTTCCCTGGGAGAATGGAAAAGGCCATAGTATGCAAATATATGCAAAGAAATCTGAAGTGGCTCTGCAAGGGAAGGATGCCACCACCAGAATTCCACCTATCCCAGAGAGAGCTGAGGATGTTGATGTGTCCATGACATGCCCCAGCTCTCTGCTTGGGGAACACTATTGGACCCACACAGGCTTCGGGAACATGGGTGTACCATAAAAAGAAAGGACTAGGAATGTCTTTTTAAATATAGTCATACATAAATATACATGTAATGTTTTTAATCATTGCAAATTTTCTGTATTAGATTATTTGGCCCAACTTAACGTCTAAACATTAACTAGGCTGATAATAAATCCTTGACTCCACATATGTAGTGTGCTCACTTTTACCCAGATTTTGAGTGTGGTGTTCCCTCCCAGTAGGTGTTGTTAATTGAAATTTAATTTATTGCAATCTTGTCTGAAAAGCACCTTATTCCTGATTCACAGGGAAAGTGGGGAGAAACCCTGCAAATTCAGTTTAAAGAAATTAAAACTGAGAAGGTTGTGCCATTGCCTGATCTCCTGTCTTTTAATGATTCTTTTTTTATTTGCTAAAGAAGGCAAGGTTTCAGCTGAAGTCTGTCAGGTGTCTAACTACCATCCTGTGTGGTGGCCCGTAAGCCTAAGGAACAAGGGACAAAAAGAGTCCACTGGTGAGACTGTCCCTAGTATCATAGATTCCTCCCCAGGTTAGAGTGACAAAAGAGGCTTCTCCCAGAAGGCTTTGCCCTGCTATGTTAATGTATCCCAGTTCTGCCTTCCTTGTTGGCCCCGTTGGCCTCTCCGCCCCTTGTTACCTTTATGTTCCTGCCCTAGAATGTTCTCTACTCCATGTTCCCTCCACTGGCCTTTGCCCCATCACCACTCCCACAGAGTTTCCCTACCGGTTCCCTTACCCTAGCCCCACCTGTGTACTGCCCTCGTGCCCTCAGACCATTGGTCTCTGATGCTCCCTCCACTCCCGTATATAACCCTGGACCCTCCATTGTTTTCTGTCTTCGTCCTTGGAACCCTTTACATGTGTGGCTACAATAAACCGCCTCCTGTGGAAGCCCATACGGAGACCCTTCCCGGCTCTTTGCCATCGACCCATTCACTGGAGCTATCCGTGCGTGTGTGCGTGTATGTGAGTGTGTGGTGCTCCTGCCGAGCGGCTTTGCTAAGGAGACCCTTCTAGGAAGGTCGCAGCACCTCGCACTCCAGCACTGCAAAGCCGCAGCGGATGGTTTGCAACAGTCCAGAATAATATTTTCCATAGATGCTTTGTTGTTTATCTGGAGTTCCTAGGGAACTTAAGATGCAATAATAAGACCCAAGGTTTCGGCAGCTATTGCTCTTGTTTTCTGTTCTCAGAATGACATTAACAGCTATAATGATGAATTTTTTTTTGTTTTGTTTAGTTTTTGAGGGGTTGATTTTGGTTTTTTGTTTGTCTTGGTGTAGGATTTGGGAGGTTTTCTTTTCTTTTTCTAATAATGAAACCACAGTTGTTTTTGAAAGTGGATGTGGTTTTTTTTGCATTTGTAAAGTATCTGTGGATGCTCTCCAGAGACCAGTCTCACTGCAATCATCTGAGCTTTAAAGTTTTCAATACTTTTATAACTCTTTCTCCTCCTCAACACAGGAAACAATGTCTTTTGGTCATGGGAATTATTTTAACCTAGATGTTTTAATGACCTACTCAATAGTTCAGCCCCAGAAGGAACTGGGGTGTTAGGACCTTTCTGTATTAAAAGGCAGAAACAGGTGTGGTGTGTTTTTTTTTTCTTGACTGCATGTTTATTTTTGCTTCTGTAATCTGGAGCACATGGAAGTTCCTAAAAACTTTTTAAAAGCATCCCTTAGGATTTCTTTCATTCTATCAAGAGAAGCAAAGGTCTCATCATCTGGACTCATTTGCTGAGAGAGAGAGATCACCTTCTACCTAATTTTCCTGCCTTAGTGTGTGATGCTTAATTGAACATCTGGAGGAACAGCATGTCCTTTCTCCCAGGTTCAGGTTGAGAACTCTTATCTTGCTCCCAACAGGAAACTTGAGTTTCAAGTGTTTATATGTGTGCTTCTGTTCTCTCCCATCCCCCTGACAACTGATTGTTCCTGTGTTTTAATTAATACCATGCTTCCCATTAGGTAAATTTAAAAGAGTAGACCTGTTTCTATTTAAATTTCTGTATGACTATTAAGATACAGAAGGAAAAAACATTCAAACAGACAAAAAGAACATGAAAAAAATGTTTTCAACTTTTGAAGGAAAGTGATGGAGGAGCACCCTGGTAAAATATTATTTGTGTGTGCTACCAATAAGGCTCTTGGTATAAAAGAAATATCATTCAAGCAATTCAAGCCTGCAAGTTTCTTTCATAAACTTGTTTTGGAATTTTATCATGGATGAATACTTTTTTTTTTAATATGTGATACTACACTGAAGACCTGTGTCAGCATTTTTTTCATTTTTGGAATGACAGAATAAACCTGAACGGGGAGAAAATACTGGTTCCAAATTGGAGAATGTAGAGTTGTTTTCTGTCATAATCACATAGTGAAAGAGGTTCACAGATAACTGAATTTAGGTAAAATAAGACCAAAAGTACCATCAACTTCTGAGGTCAGAGGTAAACACAACAATTCAAGTTTGCCTTTTCTCAAAGAATTAAATTCAGATATATTGACATGCTTGTTTCCCACCATGTAACCTGTTCTGTAGAAAAAAGAAACCAAAACTTCCTCAACTTAGAGCTCTTATTGGAGCCTTGCATTTTGTTGTCTCACACTGCCCTTGTTTTCTTCTTCCATGAAATCAAATTCTGTTTCCTAATTATGACAGAAAGAGAACAGCTGAGCTATTACAGGCTCTTCCTCTTGCTGGATTTAGCAAACAGAGTACACGATGATTGCAGCAGATGTCTCTGATTTGAGCCTTTTACCTCTTTCCATGGAGCAAATGTTAGGGATGATCACAACCTGGAGACAAGCCCACAAATACCAGGAACGATGCAGTAGGATGGCCAGCAGCCCTAGGAATTCAGCCATTAATCCCAACAGCTTAATTTTCTGATCAGCCATGCTCACTGCATAGTCCATTTTTTTTTTTTTTTTTTTTTGGTAGCATATTCTGACATTCTCTCTCCTGGCCTGCTGCTCTTCCCTCTCCAGAAATTTCTCATTTATGTCCCTTAGTCTAAAGGGACTCTACTTTTGTGAACTTTTTTGGCATGGACATGGCATGGACAATTGGGTTGAAAACTTTGCAAATTTGCAAATGACATGAAGTTCAGTGGCTTGATGGTTTCCCCGGAGGGAAGGGATTCCATCCATCAGAATCTTAACGTGCTTGAGAAATGGTCCCATGTGAGATCCAACAAGGTCAAGTGCAATTGCACATGGGCAATACCCAGTACACAGACTAGGAGATGGATGGATTGATAATGGCCCTGTGGAGAAGGACTTGGATACACTGGTGGAACTAGCAGTTGGCTAATGTAGTCCCACAGGTGTGTGCTGCTGGCAGGGGTGGGGATGTGTTTAGTATTTACTGGAATTATTTCAGCTGCCATGGAATAATTGTACAGAGCGATCTGCAGCAGAGACACTAAAGGCTTTTTCCTCCTAGTAGAGACTTCAGGAAAAGTGACAATAGCTGTCTTAGTGTCCACTGATTACAAATTAATACACAAAGTAAGCATTCTAAGTTCTGGAAAGGTAACTCCTGCACATCAAGTAGCTCAAAGAGTCAGCTGCAGAGTTTTGGCTTTGTTGGGAGCTCACAGTGATTGCAGGGAATTCACTGCCAACCTTCTGCTGTGATAGATCGAATAGAAGACCCAGTTACAAAAAGTGCTAAATACTGTTTTGCACTAAGCCTCCGTTTGTTTATTAATGACATTTGTCTGGATGAAATATACAATTTTGTTCCAGGTTATTGTGCCTAAGAGTATAACAGCCACTTCCCAATTTGGAGTGCCTCTAGAGGAATGATAAATGTACCACAGAAAGCTCATGTGGAACATGCTTTTATATTAACAACATTGTAAAAAGAAACGTGGTCATCTGAAGATTGTTTCCAATTTGGAACTTTCTGGCTTCTCTGTATGATCTGAGCAATGCTTGGGGTTTTTTTGTTTGTTTTTCTTATCTTGATCATCAGGCTTTTGAATCATCGAATTCCCCAGTTAGTATTTACTAGTTGCCTTGAAGGATTTTGAGATGCATCATTTCTGTCAGGTTCATAAATTTCTGTGGCTCCTTAGAGGGTAGGTGTTGGGCAAAATCTGAGTGCATCAGTCCTTCAGTGTGGAAGGGTAATGAAAACATACCTTTCTTTTTTCTTCCTGAATATTGATTTGGTTTTGTCTTCTTCCATTTTTTTGTGCTGCTTGTTGACTTCTTACTATTACTGCAGACACCTTTCACTAGACCAGATTGCTCCCAAGCCCCCATCCATCCTGGCCTTGAACACTTCCAGGCAATAGGCATCCACAGCTTCTGGAGAAGCATTAGCTACTTAGACAGAACATTTTTTAAAAGAATAGTGTTCCAAGCAGCTGAAATTTGAGATGGAAATACTTTTTCCCACTGAGGAAATCCTGAGGATAATGCTGACTTAATTAGTGCTGTGAGATTTTCCAAGACTTTCTTTACAGAAAGGGACAGGTGGTGCCAACCCTTTAGGCATTGAGTGGATGAAACATAGTATTGCATCTAGAATGCTTCCCTCTTTCCTCTTGAATCAGTCTGAGTCTATCCAGAGATGGTATGGGCTGAATTCATTGAGGAATTACTGCAGTTTGGAAAATAATGAGGAATGCAGTTGGAATATATCATATCTTTGACAGTAAATAACATGTTCTCATTACTTCATTGTTCTGTCTGATGTTAAAGCTAAAGGAAAAGTAAAATTTTTGTTTTAGTGGCTCTTTGGAATAATCATCTGGGGAAAATGGGGCGGATATAAAGAGTAATTCACAGACCGGCCTAGGTGAAGGAAAGCTACAGATATTTGCTTTTCTTTGCCATGATCGTGAGTTATGCATATGCTATCTTGTCTCACATGGGTGGTGGTTGAAAATTGTATCTGATGATGCAGTTCCCATGAACAAAAAAAGAATCAACTTTAGTGCTGTCTCAGCTATCTTCTCTGAGATTTTTGAGGTTTGATATAGTTATCACCAGTTGGTAAATTTTTGCAGGAAAAAAAAGTTAATATTTTAAAATCTCCAGGGAACTTTTTTTCCTTTTTTTCTTCTTTTTTTCCCCCCCCGTAAAAATAGTTATTGTGTTCTTGGATATTTTGCTTCTGTGAAGTGCTGTGTGGAGACACTTTGAGACACTGACACTTGAGTGCATGTGTGGGTTTTGAAGATGTGACTTAAGGAAAATATTATCCAAAGAGATTACCAAGTTTATTTACCTAAACATGGTTTTAATGAATACTCTGAAGTCAATTTAAGTTCTACTTCCATGTGCCAAGAGATGAGATGCATACAGATGTACACACACATATGTATGTACACACACAACTCTGTGTTCTGCTCATCAACTGCTCTTGAAATCACAGTTCAGTTTGAACCAAATTTACTGGAAGGCTTGAGAACCACACAGTTAAGAAAATCTTGGAGGGAATTGAAAATGAGGATTTAACTTGCAGAAGGGCAATTTCCAGCTAGGTCCTGCCTAGGAGCTGGCTGGCTGATGGCAACATGGGTTTTGACCAAACAATCAGAATACACAGAAATCAATGAGGTACCTGCCCACAATTGCCCAAATTTATCCCAGCATGGAAGGGCATAGGGCTGAGCTGGCAATATTGTGAAGGACTGAGGGAAGCACCAACATGAATCCATGGGAAAAGTCTTGATTAAATTTGTAGCATACAAACCTCTTGCTTTACTGATGTTTGCTAGTCCAGAGAGCTGGATCTATTTTGTAGATAATGATTTGAATATTACTTATGGCATCAGTGTCATTTTACCTAAAGAGGGGATGAGAAGAAGTCTCGAAATATTTTCTTAGTGTTGACCATTTCTACTGGACCTCTTTAAAAAAAGCTTCTTTTTTTCTTTTTTATTCAAACATCATGACTTCCATTAATTATGGATGCAATGACGAATAAGTTTAAAAAGGAATCAATTTCATTAATCCAGGGCATTTAATGAAGAGAGCTTCTTGTGCTGTATGTATAACAAAAATTGATGTTGAGAATATGATTATATGGAAATGAATCATTCAGGGTATGTTGTAAAGCATAAAGGTATTTCTACGACCTTCAAATGTAATACTGAAGGCCAAAGAATGTTGAAAGATGGCGAAAATATACCACTTCTAAGAGAAAATTAATTAGGTCTTCTTTTAACTCAGGTATGCTTGAAAAGGACAAAAAAGAAACAACAGATAAAATACTAATGGTTGACATAAAAGTGCCCAACTATAAAACTTTACTTGATAGTAAAACTTTTTCTTCTGAAATGATAGTTCAACATTATTTGCAGGAAAATGAATGCTTTCTCATAAATTTTGGAGGGTTTTGTTTTTTTTTTTACTTTTAAAGTCAAAATAGAAGTGTTTATAATTTTTCTGTTTTGTGAGGAAAATTTGCAGTCTTTCAGATACCTTCACAACTGTGTGTTGCAGTATGCGATACTGGCCCATCATATACTAATACAGTGAAAATGTAACACAATTGTGATGCTTCTCTCAGTTTGTCAAACCTTTGGCTGCAAAATAGAACTGTATTATAGAGAAAATAATGTTTGTTGACAAGGACTTTTGTGGGGAAGAGGAGCAGATTATAAAAAGGATGAAAATCAAAGAATAGACCTGTCTAATACTTTGTGTGTGTTTGTGTTCTCTGTCTTAAAGAATAAAAAGTACAGTGAGAAAAGCTGGGGAGGAGGGAAGAGGTTGACGTATGAAAAGGAAAGAAAGCATTAAGTTTCATGACTCCCTTACTGTCTGTTAGAAATACTTCAAGCAAAGTGTGACTATCTCTAAAGGGAATTTTAGCTCCTATTGGCAGTGAATTTTTGCAAAGAAGCTTCTTATTTTCCCTATGGAACCATATCTGAATTTAATCGCTCTGGTAAGCAATTGGCTTCTTTTATGGGCTTTAATTCAGTATGCTTTATGGATCCAGACCTTTCTTCCTCATGTGAGTTTTGGCTGGATGAGGCAAGAGGAATTAGGCCCTAAAATACCATGATACTCAGTTTAAGGGGATTCTAAATCATGGAATAAAAGCATTTAGAGGCTTATGGTCTCCATGGCATGCATATGTAATTCCCATAGATATTAATGGAAATTCTTACCATTACTTTCAAGGTCAGGTTTATATTAAATGCTGAATCATAACCCTCAGAGTGTCTTTGAACTTCAGTGGTATCCCTATGACTTAAGTCAGACAGTTGCTGGTAGCTTTTTATCTGTGAAGGACTAAAAGTGTAAATTACAAGGATTGAATTACGTTGTGTGTAGATTTTGCCCTTAGGCAGCAACTCTAAGCAGTAGTCACTGGTATCTAGGAAAGCGAGAGGGACTTGTGACCATTCCCAGGGTTATCCTTGTCTGAGATTTTGTTTGAGATTTTTGGAGCTTCTAGACAGCCTGTCTTTGTGTAAGATAAGCTGCTCTTGTAGACCCTCCTGATTCAGCTGAATCTGCTTAATTTCTGGGACTGAATTCAGTGCTCAGCTAGATGAAGAGTAAAAATTTGACGGTTATAAGTATTATGCTTGTGAAAATGACAAAAATCCAGGAGGTGCTGCAGTGAAAGCATTTATTTGTGACTTTTATAATGTGTGCTTTAGGGGAGAAACATGCAGAGCTGTCAAGACCAGTACTCTCAACCAAAATCATAAAGCATTTTTCCCAGATTTCTAGGATAACAAAGCAATGTGGGATAGCTGCAATTGTTTACCTTCACTCTGAACTTACTTATGCCACCTAAATACATTTCCAAAATGTATTGCTTACTGGAGACTGACATTACCTATTATATCCATACTGCTGAAAACAGCTTTTATTAGGTAACAAAAAACTATTGTGCATTGTGTTGTTTGCCTTGGGCTCCTGGGATTAGTACCACAATTCATAATGCAATGCAGAGAATACACTTATGCAGTCAAAGCACTTTGGTTAGCGACACAGAATTAAAAGCAGAGTCATTTTTGGTGGCAATACTTCGATTTGACACTGACATTTGTGGAAAAAGTCATGGGTGTCCTCACTCCTCCAACCTTCCAGCAAAAATAATTCCTAACAAAAAGAAAACCTCATTTTATGGTTTATTTCCATATTTTTTTATTGCACTTCAGCAGTTTGAGTTGTGATAATCTTATTTTGGCAATTAAATGAGTGCCTCCTAGTAGCCAGTTTGGAAAACTAGTTCTATTGTGAACACTGTGATTAGTTGTATGTATAATTCATCATAGCACAGGCGCTGGAAGGTAAACCCATAGAACTAAAAATAATTTTTCAGTATCTAGTATATTTTTAAGAGAAATTAAGACTCTTCAAATGCAATTGAAATAAAATTAGCAATGATGTACAATTATGAAAAAGACATTTGGAAAAACATTAAAATGCATAAACCCCCTCTCCCTTACCCCCTACCCTAGAATCTTCACAGTAACTGTCAAAAGGATTCTAAAGTAAAGTTCAAGCATGGGATAAGTTGAAGGAAAAATGTTTGACTTCTCAGGAAATATCCAATAATATGTGCTGCTGCTGAAGAGCTTGATGCTAAAAACTGTACAGATAGTACCACCACTGACATTATTGAGAAGTTCATCTGTTCAAAATCAGGAGAAATCTGCATCTTGACTTTTAAATCCTGTCTGCTGGAGTTAAGCCACTGCCAACAAAGGTAGCATGAAAGTGGCACATAAAAGTGTACCTTGAGGAACATTCCTATTTCAGTTTAGTTATTGGAAGTTTACAGTATTTCACACTTCAGTTCAGGTCTATAATCAAGTACTGGAGCAGGAAATGTTTGACTTGCACTTCCCTGCTACTTACAGGAGAGCCTGAATATGGTTCAGAGCAGGGGGGATTACTTCTGTTAACAGTTTGAAATGGTGGTAAGCAAGCCTAGCCCTTGCGTTCCTTTCCAGAATGGTTAAGCATATTTGGAAATATCGTATCTTACTGATTCGCATTCAGTGTTGGTGACATAGATAAAATTAGTTAGTATTGGATAAGGGCTTGAAACATTACAGATTATGTGTGAATATGTAGAATGTGCTTTTGCATATTTAAGCACTTACTCTGTATGTCAAAGTCAGCTGCTTGCATGGCTTTTGTGCTGGGCACATACTTTAAAGCCTTAATTACATATAGTAAACCTCAGAAATAAATTTTTTGTGGTTCTGCCTATGTAGAAGGGCTGTTGAGTCCTGACAATTCTAAGCCACCCAAACATTCTTCTGAGGAGGATAAATACAGAGGGGGCAGGATAAATTAAATGAGACAGTGCTTTAAATGTCAGCTAAAGAAAGCATTGCAAAAACCTTTTGGTTTGTAGTGTTGTTGTAACAACCTGGGGAAAGTGTTTATGTGCTGAATCTTTCCTGGTGTTAGTGGTTCTGAGTATGGGTGTCAGACTGCAAACTGCATTTCGACTGTGCAGTCTGTTTTCTGCCACGTCTGTCTTCTGTTTTCATACTGAGCTAAACTTACAGGAGGTGTCAGAACAAAATCTTGTACCTGGCATAGAGCTAATGATAGGGGATAGTCTAATTTTAACTGTCTATTCAAAAGAAATATCCTTTGGAGAAAAAGATGGGTCTAGTTCCTGCACAGGTAACATTTCAGGCCTGAACTTGAAAATCAAGCAGTGCATCACCAGGCAAGAAGCTGTGATCTCTCTTGTCTACAGATTTTCCTGAATTTTGACAGGTCAGCTGGAAAGATTCACAGCCATTTTTTAAAGGGAAAGTAAGATGTGGTTCAGTGTATATTCATTCTACCTTTATGATACTTGCCATAATGTAGGTAACAGTTACAGTGGGTGTTACTGACAGATTTCAGCTGGTGCTAGTGGTCAGAATACATTGCTTAATCCCTGGACAGCTGCTGCTAAGCACTGGAATCTTCTTTTGATATTGGCAATGTAGTTGTGTGCTAATCTATCCTTTTGGTACCCTTTTAATTCTCTTCATTGTTGTGCCTACAAAGACCACCTAAATTCTCTTATTAGAAGAGAGGTCCAGTGCTTTATAGAGTGACCTTTGCCCAGGGTCCAAGGCTCCAATTTACATGAATTGCATTGGATAATCAGAATTGGTATGTAAGCAGAGGCAGGGAAATACATATGTATTTTTGCAGGTCTTTTGACATGAAGTTTTTTTAGGATTTGCTGCCAATTTTTCTGCTTATTTGCTTTTATTGATGCCTTTCTCTAAAATGTTTCGAAGAGAGCTCTTTGGACAGTTATGTGCGCAAGGAGTGAAGATGGTGTGGTTGTGGAGACATAGTGTATCACAGGGAGGTTTGAAGCTGGTCAGGCACCAGAAGCCAGGAGCTTCCTAGAAAAAGCGTCCAGCAAAGAACAACTCTTCTAGGGGCAAAGACAAGTCTCTCTGGACAGCGAGTGATCCCAGCAAGTGTAGCGATTTCTCAGTTACAAGTGATTCCAGCTCTTGTGATTCAGCTCTTTGGGAGATCACCCGAGGCAAACTCTGGGACAGAGAAACAGGAGCCCTGCATGGCAGTGCCACAGAGAGGTAGCTTTATTGCCCAGCAGTCCCTGTGAAAGGGAGGCCAGGGACAACAGCTCCCTGGATTTCAGGGCAGACCCAGGGCCTTTTTATGGGAAAGGCAGGGGGTGGGGTAGAAACCAATTTACCAACTGGATACAAGGTATTACCACAGAGAAACAAGGCATGCTGGGGGTGTTTCATTCTCTCACCGTAACCTAGAGTGAAGTTTCTTATCTCTGAGTCCTTCTGTCCCCAGGCTTCTCTCCTCCAATGGAGTGCAGAGGACTCCTAAGTCAAAGGCTCACAGCCCTCCACAATTGTGCATCTTTGACAGGTGAGAGTCTGTGTCTAGGAAGGCTACTGGGAATCAAAGACAGCAGAGAGATTGCAGCCTGTTGAGGTCTGGGCTTCTCAGGACAAGAGAGACATGGAGTTCCTGGACCAGGTTCAGTGGAGGTTACAGAGATGATGAGAGGACTGGGAGCATCTCTCTTATGAGGAAAGGCTGAGGGAGCTGGGGCTGTTCAGCCTCGAGAAGAGATGACTGAGAGGGGACCTCATCCATGTCTGTCAGTGTCTGCAGTGAGGGGTCGGAGCACGGACCAGGCTCTGCTTGGTGGTGCCCAGCAATGGGATAAGAGGCAATGACAGAAATGGATGCCCAGGAAGTTCCACCTAAACATGAGAAAGAACTTCTTTACTATTCAGAGATACACATTGAACAGATCACCCAGGGAGGGTGCGGAGTCTCCCTCACTGGAGATATTCCAGACCCATCTGGACACAATCCTGTGCCATGTGCTCTGGGATGATCCTGCTTGAGCAGAGAGGTGGGACCAAGATGATCCACTGTGATTCATTCTAACCTGGCCTTTGATTCTGTGAGATTGATGAAAACTAATCACACACAAATTTCTGATGGACCTGGAAATGCTCACCACAAATACATTGTAAGCACCCTTGCATAATTTGGGGAGGAGTAAAATTATTGTGGTCTGAGAGATTTTGATGCTTGTTCTCTTTAAATGTCAGTCTTAAAATGCTTACTCCCTCAATGTTCTGTGAAGTACAACAGCATGTTAAAGTGAAACTGTAGAAAAGAATTTTTAAAAGAAATCACTTAATGTCCTGAGCTTTCTGGTTATAGAAATCCTGCAGGAATGGGACATGACCATGAAATGGACTAAATTATCCAGTCCTTTGATATACATGGAAGAAAATAAAAATATTCTGTTTTTTTCAGTCTCCTGTCATTTTTCCCTTTTATGGTAGTGATTAGATGAGAGTGTCTGTGGCTGTTATGTAAGAGAGTTGGGGGAGCTGCCTGTCAAGGGATGCACTATTGAACAACAGAAGTGGTCTGACTAACAGGTGATTGAAATGAACCCTCCTGACTGTTGCAGAATCACCTTTCATTGGAGCCCATACATCACCTTTAAATGAAAATATTGGAGGCCATACATCACCTTTAAATGAAAATATTGGAGACATCTTTATAAAATAGCATGGTTTTATGTAATCTGCCTTGCCTGTGACTGTTGTTGCCATGTTTATTTTAAGATATGCTCATAGTGATGCAATTGTGGGCTCTCAGTATTTCTTTTCAATCTAATCCCTGTCATCTTTTATGCCAAGTCCTGATCCACAAGCAGGCTGTGTTCGAGCTTCTTGGCTCTTCTAATGAGGAAACTTAGGCAGATTAGCATCACCTCTATCACTAACAAGGCTCAGAAGGATTCGGCCAGACTTTGTTTTTCCTGACTGCTGGTCCCATGCCTCCCCCCCTGCCCTCCTAAGGAGGATGTTTCTTACTTTCAGCTTCCCATTTGAAAAAGCTATTTGTGGATGTAGCTAAGCAGTCACCTAATTTCTTGTTCTATTAATGTGTCTTGAAATGTTCAAAGAGGAGCTGTTGTGGCAATGAAAAAATGCTGCTCTATCTTTCATCTGAGTAGGACGTGCAACTTTACTGCTGACAGGTTTGAACATGAAAGGCAAATTTTGTAAATTTTGAAATGGGGAAAGAATCTCACAGTGTCTATACCACAGCTTGTGGCTGGCCTTTTAGGGTAGCATACCAAACGTACCCATGTGTAAGAAGTTTCAGGGTCTGTTTTAAATACGTTCAAGAACTAAGAGTGTTTTATGGTGCTGAAGTTGTGTCTCAGAGGCTCCTGCTGAGTTCAGTGATCCTTGGGAATGAGGGTAACCTTTTGTAGGGTGGCATTCCAGAACCCATCCTAAATATCTTCACTGATTAGAGAAAGCATAAATACCAAGTGCCCATCCTTCCTAAAAGCCTTAGATCCACACTTGGATCAGAAAAATTGCCCAGTGAGTTATGCATGTGAGTGCTCATATTATTTGGGGGAATGGGATGAGGAGACTGTTTCAAACATACCGCTAAATTTGAGTATTTGAATGGCCAGGGAAGGCCTATTTTCCAGAACACAACATTTTTGTTCTGACTATATGGCAGAAGTGATCAGTGGGCAGGAATTCTGCTTGGCAATTCGGATTAGTAAAAGCGCACATTAGCAAAACTGAGCACTACTTTTCTAAGATAATGTGTTAATACATGGTATCATTTACTTTTTTTAATATAAGACAAATCTATTGCTTCATTCTTCCTCTACGTAACTTTTTGTTGATCTTGAGTATTTTTCTAAAGAGGCATCGACCTACCTACATTTTCATAGCAGAGCTGATTTTTAATGTATTTTCAGTCTTTGATCAAGAGCGGTATTCAGAGGTCATGTAAGAAGCATGTGTTTAGTTTGAGTGGAAGAATTCCAGCAACCTTTCTTCAGTAAAGGAGTGCATTTCAAATATCAGCTACTGTGCTTGAGAGCACTGTGTCTTGGAGACATACCTAAAGCTAAGTGGTCTCCTGCATCAGACTGAAACTAACTACATGTTTCAGAATTTTCAGAGGCATAACCAGTCCTGTGACAAGAAAGGGGCTTTTAGTTACACAAGCGTATTTACTGAGGGGGTAAGAATTATCTTAGAGGGAGAAGTTGATTTTTATTAATTTGAGATAAGCTGTTTTCATTTCCCCTGTATTTGCTACAGCAGCTGAAGAATGACAGTATATGTTTTATATATATAAAATGTAAGTATATGCCTGTACATTTTCCTATGTGTTTTGAGAGACTGACTAAAAATTAGTAAATATAAGCACAAGAAAAACTGAGGGTAGCAATTTTTTTTTTTAATTTATATTGCAGTAAAATTGTCCTCTGCAGGTTGTGAGTTTGCTTGAAGTATGTATTTCTGAGTTGCCTTCCTGGGAGGAGAAAAGAGCATGATACATTTCAGTTACATGATGTATTTTCAAGTGTATGTTTCCAGATCGACTAACCTGGAGGCTCTGCAGGATCAGTGGAGAGTAAGAGAAAACTTCAACTGAAGGTGATTAATTCTGGGTTTAGATAGTTATTTAAACATAGGGCAAGTTATGTGAGAGGAATTCTGCCCAAATAGTAGAATTGATCAAAAAAGATATATGGCTAATAATTTCTGTTTGGCCCTTTATAAAGACTACTTTTTAATCTTACACCTTTAATATGCCACTGGAGTTGGAAATTTGCAGGAAAACAGAAATAGTGCCTGTAGTGGTTTTAAGGGTTAACTTGGGCAGTAGCCCCCCCCCCACAATGTCCCTTCTGTGAGACAAGCATTAGGAGGAAAGGCAAAGCAGGTATAAAACTTAAAGAATATAAACAAGTTTATTAACAGAGTTAAAAGAGGGAAAAGAAAGTCAGACTAAACCTTCAGAACACCTCTCTCCCTCCACCCCTCCTCCCTTTTACCACCAATGTAAAAGGAAATACACAGCCCTTGAGGATTCTAGTCAGTTCACCACCTATATAATAATTTTTGTTTTTCAGTTCACGTAGGGAGAGGAATGTCTCTTGGTCAAACCATGGAAAACATCCCCATAAGAAACCATCTGTTGTAGCTTCAGTGTCACAGCAAAAGCAGCCGCCCGGGATGGTTCTCTGCTTGCATGTGAAAGTCCCTTCCCCCCTACAGCTTTCCCCACAGCTGCTTCGAGGGTTTCTTTAGCTAAGGGGGTACTATTTTTAAGGATGAGCTGTTCAGAAACAAAAGTTTTCTTCACTTATCAAAGTGCCTGAGAGGCGTAAGGACACTATCTCTGGGAGTATCCTCATCTCTAGGAACAGAGGTCCTTTTCTGTCGTGGGATCTCTGCTCAAGTTTCTCATCAAATCACAGCTACTTCAGCATGTACTTACTGCAGCACAGGTACTATTGCTCACAGCAAATCACAGCTACTTCAGCATTTTCTTTTTCTAGTACAAGCACTTTTGCTCGTGGTTGCAGTTTGAATGCTCCACCCCCCCATGCTTTCAAGAAATTGCAATGGGTAGTCTAATATATCATAGTCCATCACCATGGTTTTTCCAACAGAATTTCAGCTTCTAGGATTGAAGCATCTCCTCATTCTCCGTCCTCAGGGTCTCAGCTCTTTCTTCCCCAGTGACTTGGGCATGTTTATAGTGTTTTCTTCATGTGCCTTCACCTTTCTCTGTCCTCCGACCGGGGAAAGGATTGATGTCGGTAGGCTTCATCTGGTCTGGAAGAATCTTACAGCACTAAGAGAGTTAATCTCATCCGGGCCTTGCAGCTGGAGTTTGGAATTCGCTTATCTCTTGGCCACATGATCCTGCCGGGAGCAATCTCAGGGGAATTTCAGCCGGGAGCAGTCTCAGGGGAATTTCGGCCGCACTAGGGGTGAAGAGCCGGCCTGGCCTCTGGGCGGGGTGTCCGGGGAGCAGGAGCGGCTGCGATCTCAGCCAAGACACCCCCAGCCAGGCCTGGCCAGCAGGGCTCGGCCCGGCCCGGCCACCCCCCACCAGTTACCTGTTTGGCCACTGGAAGCAAGAGAGAGTTTCCCGGCCTTTGTTCCTTCTTAAAATGTGGATCACAGAGGCGTGTCAAGCTCTCTAAGTGGTTTAAAAAGTTGCCAGTATTCAACCTAGCCAGCTGATTGGTTCTGTTGGGTCTAGAGGAAGCTGAAAGCACCTCTTTGCGAAGAATCACTTCCCGGCAGATGCAGCCTTCTTCAACTACAATTCCCAGCTATGCCAAACAACGACAGTGCCTTTGTGCTTGAAATAAAAAAAAGAAAAAGAAAAAAAAAATTAAAAAAAAAAAATCAATCTCATGATCTGGGTTAGCTAGAATTTTAAATAAACAGATTACAAACTCCCAGAATGGGTCAGGTTGGAAGAGACCACAGTGGATCATCTAGTCCCACCTCCCTGCTCAAGCAGGGCCATCCCAGACCACATGGCACAGGATTACTATTGTAAAAACAATAGTAATAATAGTAATAGTAATAATAATAGCAATGAAAATAGAGATAATAAATAGGAATAAAACCCAATAAAGACAAGTGATGCACAACACAGTTGCTCACCACCCACTGACTAATGCCCATCCTATTCCTAGGCAGTGATTGGACCTTCCAGGACAGCTTCTCCCAGTTTATATCCTGAGCATGGTGTTCTGTGTTGTGGAATATCACTTTGGCCCGTTTGGATCAGCAGCCCTGGCCATGCTTCCTCCCAGCTCCTTGTGCACCTGCTCCCTGGCAGAGCGTGAGACACTGAAAAGTCCTTGACTTAGGTAAGCAGCACTCAGCAACAATCACACAATCAGTGTGCATCATTCTCATATTAAATCCAAACCAGCCAACGACTGGGAAGAAAATTAATTTTACTGCCACCAAAACTAGGACACTTATAAAAAAGAAAAAACAAAACCCAAACCAACCAAATGAATAAAACCATACTCATGCCCCACCCCTCCAAATCACCCCTCCCCCCACCCCAAATCCCAAACAAAACAAAATAATGAAAATAACATGAAAAAAATCTACTTTATCATCACCTATGAACAAACTAGAGCTGGAATGAACTCACAGTACATAATTTTCAATTTATTTCACAGCCTTCATTCCAATAGCTTCTCCATTACTCTTAAAGACTGACCTTTCAGTAACATGTTAAAGCATTAATAGTTTAAATAGTAAATATAAATTTTATGTAGCAACACCATTCCTCATTCCACTGCATTTCTACCTTACACAATATTACCTCTAGCTGTCAACAGTTTTAAATTATCTGCTGTCTGCAGGAAATGTTGATATCCACACTAATCATTGAGAAATACAAGGCAGCATATTTTCTGTATTATTTCAGCGTTATTCCACATTAAGGTGATATGTTACAACTGTAATCCAAAGCATAAATTATTGCATATGATCAAAATGGCAGCGCGTATGTATTTTTCCTTTTATTTTCTTCTCTTAAATTTCTAAATCTTTGTCTTTCTTTCTTTTGAATGCACTCGAAGCTGCAACACAATCTAAAAGTTTGTAAACATCTTTCAAAATTAAAGACTACAGTTAATTTCAATTTATACTACACAAATGCATCCCCAAAAACTTAATCTGTGTTACCCAAAGTGGTTTGATTTCATCAAATAAGAGAAATGTAGCCATGGGGCATTACATAATATGTAAGACACAGATATGTCTGTGGAAACGCTAAGTAATGATAAGATGATGCTCATCAGGGTGAGATCAAATAAATGTTCTCTTTCCTTGAATGGTAGTTATAACTAAATCAGAAGTCTTTACTGGGAAAGAGAGCCCACCTCTATCTATCTGATTTGCTCATCCCACTTGGATTCTCAATTACTCAGTGATGTGGTTGTGTCCTGTCAGCCCAGCTCTGGACTTTGCTGTGGGATGTTCTATCTATTCTGCTCAAGACTTAACATTTCTGATCAACATCAAAGGTAACATATTTTCTAGACCTTTGATTTAATTCACTATAGCTCCTCCATCTTAAACCTACCCTGATCACAGTACCCACAGGGAACAGAAGTTTTACAATATCATGTACAGTACCATATCAAAGGTTCCAAAATTCATGTGTGTCTATACACAAACCACTCATCTTCAAAAATCATCTTCATTCAGTACTTACAAACAGGAGATTAGAACATAAAGTATTTCTTAAAACATATTTTATAGTGCCTGGGAATTTTTATTTAGTTCACATTTAATATTTCAAAGGAGATTAATTAGGGAATACTGACAGGCAGATAGTCACTCATTTGTTTTATTGGTGACTAATTAGTAAGACCATCATTCAGTTAATTCTTTAAAGGACCATTTAAAATTACTTTGTGAAGGCTTGTATGTTATCTCAATTTACAGTTAAAATGCTTATTACTGAACACCTACGGAAAATGTTCATTTATGCATGCAATATTCATATATACAGATAAAGAACTTCACACTTAACAACTAGGACATAACAAAGACGATAAATGTATCTGCCTATTATTCTCAATTAGAAAAACTAACCGCTGTTTGAAAATATAGTAGTTAACTGAAAACTTCTGCTGCTGATTTCTGGAATTTAGTCAAAATAAATTGAACAAAGTTGTGATGTTAATGAAGCACCTGGGAAATATTTGCTATTAGGTTTTTGTCTCACTGATCTCTAAAACAAAGGTGTAAATATCTTCCAGGCTACCATTATTATCATTAATCAAGGGATAGTTTAGATTGTGCTCAAAGTTTCTCTCATTCTAAAATTTAAAAAGTATATCACGTTTTTCCTTTGTGCTTCTATACACAGTAACTAATTACTGTTCCTCACAATGACAAGTACTAATTATATACGACTTTTTGGAGGACACAGGCTTTACAGCTGTCTGATTTGGCACTGAGAATCTTTCTGTTCCTCCTCCATCTACTAGCCTTTGAAACATTAAAAATTATGTAAAGCTGGAAAAAACAGGTGAGAACTTCCTCTTAAAATATCTCCTTCTACAGAGCCTGAAAAATATGCAGCTCTTATTACCTTTTTCCAGAGACTGCCTGCCCCTGCTTTTTTTGTGGCTGTTATCCCTTTGTGATAGACCATGAATAGAAATACAGAGCACTACCACAGTGCATGGGGCTCAGTTCTTCTGTGTACAGGATGACAGCACTTTAAAAATATTTGGCCAAAATACCGAGCACCTTCATATCTTCAGCAGTTATGCCACTACTATGCCACTACTATGTACTTACACAGATGTAGCAACCATTTCATCTCTAAATCCACATTTGATAACTCATTTTTCAGTAATTCTGCACCTTGTGCTTCAATATTCCACCCTGGGAGTTTTGCTATATCACAAAGCTTAACTAGGAAACACAGAATCGCTTAATCTCTCCCACTGATAAACAAAAGGAAAAAAGAATTTGCACTCCCCTTCCTAGAAAATGTAACATGTAAAATGTAATGAGTTAATTGACCCAAAGCAGCAATACATGGTTTATCCCTGATTACACAAAAAACATTCATAGAAACAGTAGTGCAATGCATACCATAGATTATTATGCACAATTGCAACACAAATAAAAGTGAACCTTTATAATTAGTGTTATTGATTAAATTATTTTGAAGTACTCAAAGACAAGTAATAATATAGTACAACAATTACATAATTACTATGATATATTCAAATTACATATGGTAATAATTAATATTAGATTCTTCCTTCAAGTACTTGATATCTATGTTGACACAATGCAGTAAGACAAAACTTGCTAGAAAATAGAGCACAAATCACCATTGTGTTTAAAGTACTTGAGGGGATAACATTACTACGGCATCTGCATACTTATAGATGTGAATGTATCTTTCCTCAGAAGAAACTTCCAAAAAAAGGAAAAAATTATAGTTCCATCTTTGACACAGAAAGCACAGCAACAAGGCTTTAGTTATCAGGAAGCATTTAGGGACCTGCTTAGTGCCAAAATTGAGCTTGTAGCCTGTAGATATAAGGATCTTCACAAAATTGCTCAGGTTGGGAGGTATGTCTGGAGCTTGCCTAGTCCAGTCCTTGACTCAGAGAGATGGTGGACAAGGCAAGGTTCCCAGGACAACAGCCAGTAAATTTGTGAGCATTTTCAAGGATGATAATACCCTTCTTTGCCTCACAGGTGCAGTGGTTGCTCATGGCCTCTACCAGGATGTCACCACCATCACCCCATGCCCCTCCCATACCTTCTTAGTCAAATTGCTTTCCAGCCAGTCCATCCTCCACCTGTATTTGGGCACCAGGTTATTCCTCCCCAAGTGCGGGACTCCATGTTTCCTGTTGTTGAACTTCACAACATTCCCTTCCACCTATTTCTCCAGCTCACCTTCTCTGTGGAAGGCTGTACAACCATCTCTTTGGTCCATCAGCCCAGTTAGGGTTATCTACAAAGCTTGCTGAGAGTGCACTCTGTCCTGTCATACAACTCAGTACTGAGGGTATTAAGAAATATTAGGCCCAGCACTGAACCCTGGAGGGCACTGCCAGGGACTGGACTTTGCCACTGATCACAGCCCTTTCAGCCCAGAAGTTTCAGTTCCACTTCAGTGCCCATTAAGCCCACTCTGCATCAGTTTTTCAAATATGATGTTATGTGGGACAGCTGAAAACAGCAACATCCACAGCTGTCTCTTCATCCATGGGTCAGTCACCTCATCACTAAAACATCTCGGGTTCATCAGGCATGATTTCCCTTCCTACTGTTCTTCAGGATCCTGAATTCCACCATTTCTTGACCAACTCCCACATCCTCAAGCAGTCTTTCTTTGTTTTTAATACCAGCTCTAGCAGGTCGTCTTCCCCCATGGGCTTCTCCATCACCAGTGCCAGCAATGCATTCCAGAAACCTCCTTCATAGCTTATGGTGCTGTGGCAGCTATGCTGCCTCCTTCAAAAGACATCATGGTGGTTTAAAACACAACTTTGCAAACAGAAAAGAAAACAAATCCAAACAAATCCATCACCCCTTTCAGAGTCAGTAGTTACTTTCAAACTGATGCTCCTCCCCACATTGCATCCTAGAGATTTTAAGGTCATTAAATATTTCAAAATCCACACACATGATAACTAAGTTACGTGATTACGACAACTGTGTACAAGTATAAGAATTGTTTGTATTCCATGTACAACACTAAAGGACAAAGCAATAAATGACTAAAAAAAATCCTGAAACCAACCATTTTTAATGTAGTAGGCAAAGAGAATTGATTGAGGGTTAAACAGGCTATAGTCAACCTACTGCCTTGCAAAACACAGCAGAAGGGCTGAGTCAAGACTCTCTATTCGTTTTATGAACAGCAACTCAGAATACTCTTCTGATGAGAATAATTATGATATGGAAATACAAAGCTCTAGCATTTACAAAATAAATGCTTGTATATATATATCCTAAGATGAGCACTGTGTGTCTGAAATATTTTCTATGCGACTGTTTCAAGCCAATTTGTACCAAAATCCATTTTAAGAAATGTAGATTTTCTATATCTTGGCTTAAGTGTGCACATGTTTATATTACAATATGTGTACACATACTTCTATACAAGCATGCAGAAATCCTTCAGTTCGTTCATCTGTTCAACTGTATATATTTACATACAAACTATATGCAAAGCATGTATAATACATAAAAAATATTATTTGTGTGTATAAATCATTAACCAGAGCTATTTGACTCCCTGTTAGAATGTATTTTCACACTATCAGGAAACCACACGTTTGCAAATTGCAGAGAATTATGATTTAAAAAGTGACTATGAATTTCCTCATTTAAATACTATCTATTGCCTTCCCTCTCCATGCTTCAAAAATAACCCCCAAATTTGCCATGTGCAACAAAACTATTGTAAACTATTAGACAAAGAAATTTTTAAATTGATGTTGTAAGGTATTTACTTGAAGGCAAAGATGAACATAAAGCAGAAATACTCTTTTTTTTTCATTTATTTTTTTCATAGAAGCATAATGTATTATACATGCTCCTAGTCTAATAGGTTACATATCAAATTTCAGTTAGAAATAATTTTTAGAAAGAAGTTGCAGGTCCCTTAAGAACTTGATCTTCTAAGAGAAAAAATAAATACTTAATCAGAGACTCTTCTACCATTGCACGCACAACTAATCAAAGTACTGTGTATTTTCCCTTCAGAATCCAAAAAGTATTCTGTTAATATCCAGAGTAGGACTTATGTATAATATAGTACCAAAATTGCAAGTTTTTCTTCAAACAGGAGATAATTTCAGCTATTAGAACTAACTGTTATTGTACCATGCATTTTAATTGGATTTCTTTAGTGAATGCAATAATTTATGTTCATTTTGTAATTCTGTTACCCGTTTAATGTCACCTATAGGTCTTGTCCACCACCATTAGCAGGTCTGGCCAGGAAATCTATTGCCATGCATCTTTTATATCAATATTGCATCGTAAAGTGTGCAGAACTTTAGACTTTATATAGATTTTCTGGCCCTGCATTCAACTTTCTTGATGAGAAAAATCAAGATACAGTGTGGTTGCTCTTGCAGAATATATTGATTCTGAGCTCCCAAAGCTCAGGTAATCCAAGAAAACACCCATTCATCTGCAGGTAGCCAATGAAAAAGAAAACTAGTGGTGTTTTGTCTTGCCTAGGACACAGTGACAGCTGTATGCCAGCCTGGCTGGAGCACCTCAGGAGAGAAAGATTTTTGAGGTGTCACAGAGTTCATCTGAGTGAAAACAGAAGTCACCAGTCTTTCCAGGATTCCTCAACTTAATAGGAGAAAGAAAGCTTGCAAATCCTAGCTGCAAGGATTTCAGTGCATCACTGTCCTTCTGTGCATCAAGGAGACTACGTAACACACATGCCTTGCTATTTTTGGTAATATTCTGTAACCACAAAAATCTGATGGAAAAACCTGCCACTCAATTCCCACATGGAGCCTGGGATTGCCTAGAGCAAACAGCAGAAGCCCTAAGAGACAGAGTAAAAATTCTTTACAGCATTCTGATTAGGCACCAGTGAACAAGAGCACGAACAGTAAGCTATTTCTCTTCATTCTGACCAGGCATACAGTGAAAGCTTTCACAGTGACTGACAATGCCTCCAAAAAAGGCCCGAGGAAGAAGGTACTTTTCCCTGAAAAAAAGATAAATTTCAAAGGGCTGTATTGCCAGAGGTCCTATCTTTCCCATTTCTAACTGCATGCTCACTCTCTGATTAGCAAAGAAAAGGGGAGAAATCAGCAGAAGTCAGTGCTGTAGACACAAAGTCAATTTTTGCAAATGGTAAGAAGCAACCCCAGCAGTAGATTGTCAGATACTGCACTACCATGAGCAACAAGGTAGTAGTCATACTAAAAAGTAAAGTGTGCATGGCATATCTCTATGGACAAAGATAAGGTTGTTTGAAGTGAGGCAAAACTATACTAAAATATGATTCGTAAAGAGATTTAGTATTCACTGCCTTTAGATCAATAAGCTCAGAATTTCAATTGTATTTACTTTGTTCTAACTCTTACATTGTACAAAATTTCTCCTTTTTTCAGAGACAGTGAGCTTTAGAGTCTTATGTGCAGACAAGTTCCTTAGTTACAAGAAATAAATATCTTACTGTACTTTTACAATGGCTGGGTCAATTTTACATAATTGGCTATTTAAATTGGTCTGAATGAAGTTTTTAAAAAATTAGACTTTTAATATCTGTAATAACAGAAAAAATTCCTGAATTTATGAAATCTCTCTGTCAAAATCTTTTCCTAAGTATATCAAACATTGCTCTCTGGAAAGTCTTGTTAATTAAATATCCAACAGACTAATGCATCCAAGATAAAAAGCCTGGTCTTTTCAACTTCTGTGTATTTGTAGAGTTAAGTAAGTTAAATTTTGTTACCCTTTACTCTCATGATCAAACCTGTAAATCATCTTTAGCGGGAGCTCAAAGAACTTTAGTTTTAAATTTCAGTATACAGTTGTTTCCACCAATCCTTTGAACTTGTATCTGAACAGGAAAGGAGTATTTTACATACAGGGCACCACATCAGTTATTTGACTCAATCCAATGTTTCTTATAATCAGCAAGAGGGTCCTCACTGATACAGCAATTGTGTTCTTGAAGAGTAAATATATGGCCAGGCTATTTTGCTGTCTTTTCTTGTCTCTTCTATAAGTAATTTATGTTCTCAGACCTCATATCACAGGGATTATGTGGTTTGTTTTTTTTTATCCCTTGACCAACTAGGATAAATCAAAAAACAAACCAATATTTTTATTCATGTGAATGTCCCTGGACAATCTCATACTGTCCAGAAAGCATAAAGGCCTTAATTCGAAATTGCCTGCCAAAGAAAATGTGCCAGTAGCCCCACACTCCCTGCTCTCTTCAAAATCCATCTGTTACAACAAACACTTCAGTATTAACATTCATCCTGCATTTGTTCTTTATTGAACTTACTTCTATTCCTTTGAGCTTTAGACGTTACCTGTAAATTGAAGAACTTTCTACTTCATCTTCCTCCACTCAAATTATTTTAAAGATTTGTACACATTACAGTGTTATGTAAATAATTATCAGAATTAAAAAAAAAATAAAATCAGAATTCAAATTCTGTTTGCAATCTCTAATAATTGCCCACAAATACAGTTCTGCAACTAAGTATGAGCAGACAGGTATTTTTTTGCTTCCATTTTGGGGCTTCAAAACTTCCTAAAACTGTTTGCAAATACAGTCAAAGCAGTTCTTTCGCTGCTGTTTTAAACCAGCAAATTTCAGATATCATTTCAGCTGTGTTTCTTAATTTTTGAAAATAAGTGATTAATTTAGGAGTAAAGGATTTGGATACCTATACTTAAAAGAGTTGACCCATTTCTTTCTGAGCTTGGTCTACCCAAAGCACTCTGATGAGCTGATGTGATAGCAAAGAGATTTCTAGGAAGATATTTTGTGTTTTTCCTTCAAGTTCTAAAATGATTTCCGTCTCCTCAGTTCCCACTTTGAATGGCTGATAGACCAGATGCTTGTGCTGGCTTCCAGAGGCCTTGCCAGGCTGGAGAAATGGGCCAACAGGAAACTCAGGAAGTTCAAAAAGGACAAGTGCAAAGTCCTCCCCCTAGGGAAGAACAACCCCAGACACCAGTGTCGTCACCCAGCTGGAAAGTGGCTTTGCCTTGGAAATCCTGGTGGGCACCAAGCTGAGCATTGACCAGCAATGTGCTCATGTAGCAAACAAAGTTAACGATGTCCTGGGCTGCATTAGGAGGAGTGTTGACAGCAGGTCAAGGGGACACCAGGGGATGTAATTCTTCCCCTCTACTCACCACTGGTGGCAAGGCCACATCATGGAGGCTGGGTCAAGTTCTAGGCTCCCCACTGCAAGTGAGACATGGACATCCTGGAGAGAGTCCAGCATTCAGAAGACTAATGGACATCTCTCCTGTGGGGAAAGGCAGAAAGATCTGAAACTTTTCAGCCTGGGGAAATAAATGCTATGGGGAGATCTTGTTGGACACAAGTATCTGTAGGGAGGGTGGAAAAAATAAGAGCCCCTGTCTCTTCTCAGTGGATCCCAGTGACAGGACAAGAGGCAATGGCCAAACTGAAAGGAGGTTCCACCTGAACATAAAGAAACACTTTTTTTTTTTTTTCACTGCGGGGGTGACCGAACACTGGATCAAATCAGCCAGGGAGGTTGCAGAGTCTCTCACTTTTGAGTTACTTACAAGATATCTGGACATGGCCCTGAGCATGGTGGTCCTAACTGAGCTGCTGAGATGATCTCCAGGGGTCCCTTCCCACCTCAGCCATTCTGTCATCCTGTGAACTCTAACCTACAGGGCTCAGCCATTTTGCTGCTTCCAATGAGTATCCAAACACATGCCTGTGGAAGTTACTTCTCATACAGCATTTCAAACAATACACAGTGTCGTAAAGAAAGCTAGAAATAAAGCAGGATGAACCAACAAAAATCCTGCTTGACTATAGCTTGATACCATAGAGGACAGTAGGAATAAGTAATGCAAAACTTTGGGATTCAGATACAAGTTCTTCAGGTATTCCAGTGTAAAGGCTTCAAGTAGAAAGAATAAAATGTCCAAAATAGCATCCAGGAAATGGGAGATGCAAATACTTTGAAATTGATGTATAAGATGTCAGGTTTTGTTAGTATCTACTGACAGTTTGAAAATATATTCCAAATACAAGGGTGTCACAGGAATCCAATGAAAATATTCAGTATCATCAAGGTTGCATAAACAAATGAGAAATGGTTTTCCCAAGTGAAGAATTAGAAAGAATTACAGTTCACTGTTTCTTTTCCAGTCTGACATTGCTACATCCAAAAGCAGTAGCACACTGATGCTAGAAACACTACCCTCACAGAGTAAGGAGCCAACTGTCTACAAGACTTCACCAGCACTCGAAAGTTACCTGGAAGGCCATCTAAAATCTGACTAACACATTGAAAATTATCCATTTTTGCAAAAAAGCTGCTCCTTAATATGTGTGAGATTGTTGTCTGGGTTTCAGATTCTGCTATGCAGCTACCAGTTTTCAGGTGTACCCTTTACAGAGTTACCTCTTGATCCGGCTGATAACAATGTGTTATTGAACACGGGTAACAAGTAAAGGAAAGTAACTAGCAAAACCTTTATAACTAGGAAAACATCAAGGCAAGAAGGAAGAACTCAGTTTACTGAACACTTTTTGACTTGTGCTGTAAGTTCAGTACAATATTATTTATCAAAATTTCTTCCATGACAGAGATAACATACTGCATGCAGCAGAGGAAGAACAGCATGTGAAAAGAAAATCTTATAAAACCTGATATATAGTATTGCAGCATAAGGTTACAGCTTCTGTAAGAGACTGATCAGGGCTTTCTTTCTTTTTATTCATAGATGGCTATTTCATCCTCCAGGTTACATGGGCATAAGAGAAGTATTATCTTACCCAGATCAGGACTCCCAAAACAATAATCAATGCAGGTATTACTGCAGCATTCCGCTTGCTTTATTCTGAGTCATGTAAACAACTACCTAAGTCAAATTACACATTTTATCTGAGCAACAGGAACAATAGTTTCTGTACACGCTTGAACAGAGTTCAACCTTGCCTATACCTTGCTTTAATTATTATGATAAAATCTTTACAGTTGTTGCAATCCCACTCAAATGCTGTTTGGGATCCCACAGTGAGTTTCTCTGGGCTGCAAATCTTCATGAAAACCTCATGCCCAATTACACACCAGTGAATGCTTTTGTTTGCACTAACATTAATCCACCGTGTTGTTAAGCAGAGAGCCTCATGGAAATTTGACTTTTCCAAGTAGTTAAAAATATAAATTCACATTTTTATTTGCTAGATAGCTGCATTGAACAGATAACAGGTCAAATATATTGTTGGTTTGGGTTTCAAATGAACAATTTATTAAAACTCCTGATTTCCATGGAACAATTCTGACTTTGTCCTTATTTTCATGCCTTTCTCTCCCCTCATTTTCCAGAAAAGTGCAGAAGAATAATTCTTTTATTAATCAAAGGCCCATATACTGGCTACTATGATAAAAGCATCTCCAGTAAGTATTCTGCTAGGTTTTATTAACTCATACAGTTTAAATTAGGTAGTTGAATATGTGTAGTCATATAACAGCTGTTAGTCAACAGTTGGACCATCCCTTGACTTGCTTCTCAGAAACCAACCCTTCACACTGATGATCATTTGTAGCTAACAGCAATAATTTAAAGTTTGCTAAAATTCTTTCAGCATTTGTTCTCTGGAGAACATTGAAATAATGAATATAAAGTAAATGAAAAAATTCATGTTGTCAGCCTTTGAACCCTTAGAACTGGTCATTCAAATATTGCAGACAATCTGAGGAACAGCTATTCAAGCATAATGAGGCAACAAGGGAATATAAAATTTTACTTCAGGTTTGAGACATCTTTTTTTTTTTTTTTATGTAGCACTGATTGATTGGTTGTTGCTTTCAAAATCTACTAATCTAGTAAAGTTAACAAGAAAGAAGGTATAAATAAATACCACCAAGCAATGTGGCTTCTAACAGGAGGCATGCAAGCAATCCACTGGGGTGGCCAAGCAACCTGTGGACCGTGAGGGCGTACTGTATTTCACAGGGGGTTTCTGTGAGTGTGCAGGACCAAACTGGCACATTCTTACACAAAAATTCCGTATTTCAGCTGTGCTGCAGCAAACTCAATGCAGCAACACTGACACCAGCTCTTCAGGAGCTGCAGCAGGCAGTTAATATAGGCAGTGATGCAGGCAATGATATCAAAATTAATTTTTCTTTATCCATTCAAGTTTTTCTTTAAAGCTATATAAGGACTTCAGCTGCTCTATACTATTCTGATGTATGTACAAAATGCCAGCTTGTTAAACTGGTTTAAAGTTGCTCCTCATTTGCAGGATGTATACCATCAATTTTCCCATCATTAACCATAACACTGATGGATTTCATGTGGCCTCTTGCATTTTATTGCATATCCGCTTCATTAATTTCTCCTACATTGTCAAAAGCTTAATACAAGATTACACACACTCTGCTATTTTCCAGCCCACCTTCAGCAAACTTAGGTGCATTCAGGACTTATAAGAGGGGAAGAGGGGGAGTCATTTCTTGTGTAACAAAAGGTCTTGAACAGGCTGCCCTAAGAGATATTTTTGTCAATGGACATGCTTACAACCTGCCTGGCCCTTGTCCTGGGCGCACTGCCCCATGTCCATGTTCTCTGAGCAGAGGACTGGACTAGGTGATCTACAGATACACCTTCCAGTTTTAAAATATTCTGTGGGTTTGTATCTGTGGATGATAGGAATTGGTCTGATCAATAGTGTACAGTGAAAACGGCATAATAAACTGTTCAGTCAAGCAAATGACAAATACAAAGCATTTTTTCCCTGTTAACATCCATTTAAACAAGAGAGCAGGTGACAGTCAGAAAATAGGATGCACAGACAATACATGCTTAGTTTCAACTCGCTTGTTTGGTTGGAGGGGCCACTTCTAGCTGAGACATAAAACATGAAGCAGATGTTATGACAGCATTTACTTTTTATTGATATCCCAAAGATGATTCCATAATACATTCCCATGGCTGTATTTCTGTTGATGTTGAATTTATTTCCTTTCCACAGGTTCCCTGCTGCTTTGTATTATTACAGAAAGTGCTTATATAGGGGAATAAGAATTGCTCAGAACAAATTTCACCAAGCTGAACTTAAAGTAAAAAGAATTTAACTATTACATGGTACTCTGCCAGTAAGGTTTTAAATCAATGAAATACTTTCGAAAATGAACACCAATATTTTTCCATCTCAGTCTGGGAAGTAGAGCATAACCTATATATTCCTCAGCTGGTGGGGCTTATAGAGACTGGTGACATCCACCAGATAGGGATTATTTTTCTTTTAGGATCTGATTTTTCTTTCCTCCTTTTTTCTTTCTTTCTTTCTTTGATATTGATAATTTCTCAGCATATTTATAGAGTGTTTTTGAGTTATTTTTGTTCAGAGACTTGTAGTGTAGGTATAGGACTAGAACTGACTTGTGTACTGTTATGATTTTGACTTTGTAACATCCTTCCCCTGTATGGTTGGAAGTCTGTACGTCTAAAATACCTGTCAGAATGTAACAGAGTTCATTATACTGAAAAACAATGTCATGTTTTCAGGAATTTGCAAAAATGAGTATTTCTTCATTGAAGTTCTCATTCAGGACATGGAAGCAAGCGCAGGGTCTTTGTTCCTACTCTTCTTATTGATCTTTTAAGTGTTGGCTAAATTATATGGCCGATGAAAATCTGTTTTGACTTTAAACCAAATGCTTTATTTACATTAGGTAACCTTAACATTACATTGCTGAATCTGATTACCTGATGGTTGGTCATAATAAATGCTTCATCTGAAAAATGGGATCTTGATTAAGAGATTTGAGAAAACTTTGTTTCCAAATTCTTAAAACCTAAATATTTTAGCTGTATTTAAATTAATTCAAAAGGTAAAAAACCAGAATAATCTACTGAAGAACAGGGCTAAATCATAGCCCATCATAATGCTACTAAGGTAACACTTTGTCATTGATCAGTTAGTCAATAGGGCAGGAAATGAGAAATTAATATCAGTTAAATAGTTGAATGCCTTTGTTTTGGTAACAGAAAAAAGCTTTGATGGAACCAAAATGAATTTAAAGTATTAAGATGTCACTTTTAGTGGCTGAAACTCTTTCACAGGAATGACATTTTGTATTATAATCTCAGTGGCTCTCTTCTGAGTGTTTTACATCAGAATTTCAGGGCCAAGTGAGCTGTCTTTGGGAAGCCTGACTGGAGTCTGGAAGTACCCAGATACACTCAATGTTGTTGCTCCAAAACTAAGCGCTCAGTTAATGCATTTTTCATTTCAGACTGGTGTGCAACGGGAATCTTTCCACCACTGTAAATGTTAGTTAAAATTTCTTTAGCAACATTTGTGGATCAGGTGCCACCTCTAGCTAACTTTCTTATTTATGATTAATAAGATCAGGTTTAACTTAGCACAATGTGATCTTTGTTTCCTAAGGAGAGCCTCTGCTATTATATACCCTTGCAGTAAATATTTTGGATGTAAAATGTTCTGAAATCACTCTCCCTAAAAATTTGGAATGGCAGAAAAAAGTCTTAAAGCTGAATCTTGCGCCTGGCAGGAAAAAATACTACTTAAATATTGCATAATGGGTAACAGTTACATCTGTGAAATTGTGCCTGCCTGATGACATGAAAGAAAATACACCCTGTACCATAGATTAATCTCCTTTAAAGAATTAAACACAGTTTTAAACCATAAAGAAACATTCTGTGTAGGAGAATAGTATATCTTATGTGGATTCTAAACTTCAAAATTTTATTTTTCATCACTCTTCAGGAAGATTTACCATTAGTTGAAAAAGACGAAAAATGATAATTGTGAGTATTCACCCTCAAAAAATGTGTAAATTATAACAGATTTTTAAAATAGGGTATTCCTTTTTTTAATAAGGAAGCTTTCTGCTTTTTAAAACCAACCACTAGTTCAAATAATTGAACTGGGGAAAAAACCAAAAGAGCACACCAAACTGCATTGAGATAAATGAGGTTTTAGAGAATCTATCTGGTGTTGCCAATGTTTTAATGTCATATGTAATTTAAGTGTAAATAATTACTTGAAGACTGATTACTTTCATGTAGTTCCAATAATTATCTGTATCCTAGAGATTACTTGGGATCAATGTGCCTTAAAGAGTCTACTTTCGGACTTTCATCCTACAACTGAACACAAAATACTGGAACCATAGTGTATGTCTTGAAAAATGAATGTAATACAGATGTTTTGGTAAGGATTAGAAAACTTCTAAAATCTGTTCCAGGAAATAAAATGTTCATCACTGAAACATAATGATTTATAAAATTTAACATTCTAAAAGCCAGTCATGGCAGTGCCATATGCTTTATATTTATATGCATTTAATTAATTCTTTGTTTTTATTTTGCCCTAATAATCAACACAGGAAGAGAAGTAGTTCCGTATGTTCTGTACTCATTGTTTCTAAAGCCATTTCTTTTAAAATGGGAGCTACAGGCTTCACCTTGTGATTACAGGTTGCATACTCAAAACTGGGAAAGAGCTTATGGCATTCTTTCTTGCAAATGGTATTAAAAATATCACATGGTTAATTTAATAAATAGAGAAGTCTTATGTAAGTGCAATTTTCTTTAAAATATCATTAATGTGACTAAAGAGCTGAAGAGTACATTCGTGTAGGTGGTGGATATGCAGAAGAACACACTCCCAAGGTTCAGAGCAAGGAAAGTATGCCAAGACAATTATTAAAAACCTTATTGGAATTGTTTCCATACATTTACTTGGATTAGAAAAATCTGGAAAAGTGGTAGCTCATTTTTTGAGGGTACTTTGATACTTAATACCAAAAAGAACCAAACCTCCTTTCTGATGAGATTTGTGTATTGAAGTAAAGAAATATGGCCATGCAAATGCCGGTGCTCGCCCTTGAAAACAGGCATGGGTTAAATTTCACTGAAAATAAGATACTGAATATAAATTGAAATAGCATGATGAATTGTACAGCTTGTATTTGTTCACGTACATATAGACCCTTGAAATCTTCAGAGAGAAGAAGAATAATTTTGTTGGGTTGGTTTTGGATTTTCTTTTCATATTAAGTGTACATTTAATATGTCTGCTTTCCTCTGTCTCCAAATGGCAGTGTTGAGGGAATGGTCTCAAACTGAGAGTAGGTTTAGATTAGATATTAGAAAAAAAATTCTTTACTGTGAGGTTGATGCGGCACTGGCACAGGTTTCTCAGAGAAGCTGTGGATGTCCCATCCCTGGAAGTGTTCAAGGCCAGGTTGGATGGGAATTTGAGTAGCCTGGTCTGGTGGAAGCTGTCCCTACTTATGGCAGGAGGGTGTGGAATGGATGAGCTTTAAGGTTCCTTTCAGTCCAAATCATTCTATGATTCTATGATTAGTTTTTTATCCTCAAATGCTGGATAATGCTTTGACTACCACATTCTTTTAATGCACATGTACCAGGAACAAGTAAATATAAACATCTGTAAAGAACAGTGTGTCATTGTAAACACCAATGTTAACTATAATGCTACATGTTGCATACATCATTTTCGTAAGCTAAAAGCAAAATGATGTTCTCTTTTCACCTGACACTTTTCTGACTAAATTGGTTTGAAACTGGTCATTAGGCTTTCCAAGAATAGAAATATTTTAAAGATTAATCTATATTCAGTACATGAATCTGTGTCACTCTGCAAGTTGTGGTTAGTCATTTATTCAGTGAAATTTTATAGAAAAATTGGTAACAGGCTCAAATTTGCATAGGATTTCTTTTTTTTCATCTGATTGTATTTTAAATACAGTTAAGCCTTTTTCCATCAAAGATTGTTCTGCTGCTTGTACATAACTAATATGACTGGATTATAGAATATACTAATGTGCAATTTTGCACTGGTGTTCTACATCTTTCCTCCAAAAACCTCCTAGCAGAATTTAACGGGTCAATCTGACCTACTTTTTATATAAAAGGCTGACTGCTAAAAATTACTAGCAGCAGTGGACAGTCTATATTTGTCAGATTGTGTCATCACTAATGTGCTGTCAAAAAACTCACCAAAACTCAACACTTGAATCACAACAGATTTCATCATGAAGTGCACTTTCAAGTAAAAATCAGAATTGCTTTTCTCTTTTTTTTTTCTTTTTTTTTTTTTTTCTGTTGCCAAAGGGGTTTCTTAGTTATTATGAGCAAATGTGCTCCAACATAGTAGTTGGCTTTAGATTTTCATTCACCAAGAGAAGTCAAATGCATTGAAAGTTTTGTTTCAGCTTGCCAAAATGTTATTAGGAAATAGTAAAGATAAAGTTTTTACTTGAAGCTGCTCCAGAAGGAAAAGGTTCTTTCGTCATCAGTCTGTTAATATGGAACATACAATCCATGTATTTGCTTACTACAGTAAGATAACACCTATATCCCACTCTTAATAAGGAAAATATGTAATATATCAGATATTTTTACATGTATAAATGTAAATCTACATATGAAGATGTAAAAAGCAAGCCCCGGTATCCTGTCATATGAGAGCTGCTCTAAAGTGATGTTGAACTTTTTCATATGGAGAGAGAAAACTTGGCAAAGCGAACAGATTTCTTTCTGGTGAAATGATGTGGAATAGAATGGAGATCTTTACCATGGAAGGAATGGTAAGTACGTGAGTAAAATTAGAAGGTGGGAACTTAGAGATGAGTCTGACTTCAGGTTCAGTAGTTACTGCTAAACTGTATATTCATAATAACACATTTCTACTGAAACTGCTTCATTGAATTGTGCTTAAAAACAAGATTAGCACCAACTGGACTGTGACAGTCTGGGCTCCCAGGTTTTAGTCACTGAGATTTCCAAGTGTTGTATTTAATCTTTTCTAGAAGTCGTCTTTGTTGTAGTAGTGTGTTTAGGTTTTTCTTGTTTGTTGTGTGGTTTTCTGTTTTTTTAAGGAAAGTCAGCTTCTTACTTGTGCTTGGATTTTCTAAAATAGAAAATTTCTTTCAGTGTACTTCAACACCACCACAAATAAGACCACAAATAAGATAATCTCCAAATTTTTATTTATGAGAGGGTGTACTAAAATTTGTTTTATGTGTACCTTAAGCTGTGTTTACCTTAAAATAAGTGTATATCTATTTTTCAGCTAACCTGTTTAAGTGCTTGCATGGCTGCACACAATAAGTTTTGAATATAGAGTGAAATGCTAATGAGTTGCTTGTTGTTGTTTATGTTCATCAGACTTCACTAAAGCATTTTACAAACTATGTGTGACTAAACACCAATCAGATGGTGATAATTTGAAGTCTGGCTCCAGTGCTTGGATTCAGACCTGTGAAGACTGAGTTCCTGCAGTTCATTTTTGATGTTAAGAACTGCCATGGTTGTTGGGAATACCTTCTGTAATGCCTTCTTTTGAAAAAAAAAAAATGCTTTTCTAATGCTCTCAAGCTGGTGAAATAGTTCCCTGGATTGATTTTAAAAATTCTTTTTGCTTAATAGGGTGCAGGTTAATTGAAAGTATAAGACTGTAGTCCTTTCCTTTTATATGAAATCTTCATTTTTATCTTGCTTGTGTATTTAAATTTTTTTTTGCTTGCCCACATTTCAGAGGATACACACACAGTTTGATAGTCTGTAATGGCTGAAGGCCAAAAGGGTTTCTCAATACACAAATAATATTTTGGTAGGCATTTACTTATTAATGCATTAATGGGTCATACTTTATTTCCTTATTCTGAAATCATAGAATCATAGGATATCAAGAGCTGGAAGGGACCCACAAGAATCATAGAAGTCCAACTCCTGGCCCTGCACAGAACACCCCAAGAATCCCACCCCGTGCCTGAAAACATTGTCCAAACACTTCCAGAGCTCTGTCAGGTTTGGGGCTGTGACCATTTCCCTGGGGAGCCTTTTCCAGTACCCAACCACCCTCTGGGGGAAGAACCTTTCCTGATATGAAACCTAAACCTCCCCCGGAACAGCCTCAAATGTTTCTGAAAGCCTAATTTTGGTTACCCATGTGCTAGTTTTCTTTGCACCAGGAAAGAATGTGACAGGTCTAAATAGAAATATGTCTTTGAAAAATGTGTCTTCGGATATCTGTGTAATTTCTATGTCAAAACTTTCAGTCAGGTACTGAAACTCAGTTCCCTTACATGATCTTTAATTATGGAGGAACATTCAAAAGAAGTGAAAGTTTTAGAAAACTTGCATCCTGAACTTTTAAAGTTTTCCCATGTGGAGCTACAGTTCAAAGTATGAAAAGTTTTCTGCACCAGTTGGAGTCCCTTGTGAGATTCCATTGCCAAGCTCCATGTCCTTTTCTGCAGTAATAAGAGCTGTCAGATGCATCATTGGAGACAGCTAAATCTCTCATCTCTTGTGACATACATTGTTTTGACTTCATTTATAGCATTTCCTAATGCTGGAAGAGAGAGAAAAACAGGAGACAGGCACACATTAAGGCAAAAAAAAGCTACATCCTCCTGTTCCCTTCATTCTATGCTTATATGGTGGCATATTTGCCTCTTTACCAATGGCAAAATATGGGTCTGGAGATACTAGAAACATTTCATATAAAAATATAACATTATCGAATCTTTCATCCCATTGAGGTTTTAATTTTTAAATATTTGCAGATAATAGTAACATTATATTAAAAATAATTATAATTAAATCTCCTTATTTATTGTGGTTTACAAGCCATTACAGGCTGCTAACTCACATTTCCCTTATGCCTTCTCTGAATGGAAAATGGAGAAGTTATGAAAAAAAGCACTGTGCATAAATGTACTTTACGTATGTGGCCAGAGATGTGTCAGCCTTCTGCTTTCTGAAGGGCTTTAATTAGAATTTTGGCTAAATCCTACACCTTTGGCAATAGTTTCAGAGACTCCTACCTGGTTTCCAAGGCACTATTCAAACCAATTTTTTCACTACAAAGACACTATATACATAGCATTAACAGGATTAGTAACTCACCTCTGTTCTTAGTCTTCCTGTCCCTGATATTGAGTCAGAAAATATTTCACAACAGTATTGGACAGTTCTGCTGCCAGCTTATGTTCATCTGAGTTTTATTTGCTGAAGACTGTTGTGGCAGATGCTTCTTTGCAGCTTTGCAGCAGTTGTCCCTAAGACTGGGAGATTTAAGGATATTCAACTGACTTAATGACATCTTGTTTTGCTGGATATGCAAGAATTTTCAAAAGCACCTAGGTGGTGATCTCTGTATTTTTCTCATGCTTTACATATCTGACCTTTTCTGAAGAACTTATGCCCATAAAGAAAAAGAAGAGATGAAAAACAATGAAAGTAGGCAGATGAGATTATGGATCCACAAATCTTCATATAATATTACTTTTATTGGTGTGATGCATGTTGCATCCTAAAGAAACTTTGCTGGTTTTATTTGCTTGCTTTTGAGAGCTGATAATTTACAAGCCATAAGCGAGTACTGGTGATCGTCACTGACACAAGTTTTCATTTAATGCTGACCACAGACAATCAGTTGTGTACTGGTTTTTTCACTCCTCCTAATGAAAGGAAAAATATGGCTTTCTTTATTATGGCTGATACATTTTCTAATCAGTGGAAAAAGGAAGAGCTTCTGAGAACTTGAAAGTATCAAAGGAAAGCTGATTAGCCTTAGCAGTTCAGAAGTAAAATGGCTGTGCAAAATGAGAGGAAGCCACAGGTGAATGACTTGATAGAAAAACGTTAATCTTCACATAGGTCATATGTCTTGCTTCAGCACCATCCAACATTACATCATCACCTGCAGCATCCCAAATACAGACCATCTAACTTATGATGGATTCATCAGACCATCAGGTGTAGTCCTTTCTTGGCCTGTGAAGGTCCTTTATGGACATGGACTAAGTAATGGTTTCTGTGCCTGAGTCAGTTGGTGGCTTTGAGGTTCCTTCCCCTGTATCATCATCATCTTTCACTGGGCGATTGATTTTGGTTGTGTGCTTTTTCCTCATGACAGGAGCAACTCTCAATGGCTTAGGCTCTTCCTCGGGTTTGGCTGCAGCCTGAGTGACTGGAGTGTCTGCTGATTTATCTTCCTGCCCTTCTGCCTTTATCTGCTGCCCTACAGTACCTAGCAGTGTGCGATAGGCATATGCCAAGGCCCAGCATACTGCAATGACCTTTTTCTCCTTAGAATTGTCATTGAATTTCTCTTTCAGATATTTCTCCACCTAAGCTGGGTTCTGAATTTGTTCGGGGGGAAATTCCAAGCTATTGGGTCAGAGAATTCTTTCAGGGTTTAGTCCATATCCTGCCATTCTCCACCCCACTCAGGCTTTTCTACCTCTGGGTCAGGTGTCTCATCAGTCACCCTGAAAATCTGAGCTCTTATTCTAGACAAGCTGCAAACCACATAGAGGAAAATACCAGATAAAATACCAGGGAAAATGGTCTCTTTAACATCCAGGGGAAACTGAACGTTCTCAAAAGATAATGTATCAAATTTAAAGGAGAGGGAGAAGAAAGGCTGGGAAACCCCGTCTCCTCCTCTTCTAACAAACTGAGTGCAATTACCAATAAACTCCCAAAACAAGCTACTGAAACTAGGACTGGGAATTAGGACAGAGAAACCACGTATCATACACACTTTGAACAGCTGCATGTACCTCTTTTAACTTCTTATAAATCATTATCACCAAGCACAGCAAAATAGAAATCTGGATTTGTGCCCCTGCTCAGTAAAAGTTACGTATCAGGGACAAGCTGTGGATAGGCAAAAAAGCCTAGGGACCAGAAAGGCATCAGTACCTCAAACAAGCCTAGGGACCAAAAAACATGAGTATATCCAGCCAGAGAGACATTATGAACTCAACCAACATAGTGACTACTTTACCTCAAAACAAAGTAATTAAATTCAAACCAAAATGTAATTCGTACAGGTTTTTTCACTTTCCTTCGAGCCCCACATTGGGCACCAAAGCAATTATTTGTCCCGGTTTGGACAAATTTGGAGGAAAATATCCTCTGATAGAAAGCAGGTTACAATCACCCCAACCCCCACCAGGTTCGGGGAAAAAAACCTTTTTCCTCGAAGGAAAGTGAAAGAGATAAAACCTATTTATTAACAAACACACAGGAAAAGGATAATTATGCTAAGTAGTAAGACCCCCTCGCTATAGAGAGAAAACCTGGGAATAATTTAGAGTCCTCCTGTAGGTCTCGTCCCTCCTTCTCGGAGCTGGCGTGAGGGTAGGCCTCAGTGGAAAATTCTCCTGATGTGTTCTGATGTTGTTGAAACAGTCCAGAAGAGAAGAAGGGAAAAACCAAAGTCCCAAGAAAACAAAGTTCAACTCTCTGTCTCTCTCCCTCTTGAGAAAAAAACTGGCTGAGAGAAGCACCAAGGGTGTTTTCCTCCCCACTTGCAGCCACAGCCAGAACAGAGGAAAAAAAAATCTGTCCTTGAAACAAATTGCTTTGAAAGTTCGCTGGTTTTTTTTCTCTTCCCTCTCAGGCTCAGCTCAAAAGCACAGAAAAGCCACAAAATTAACTTCTGGGCAATGGAGCAGTGATAGGGGATACATATCATAAAGTCACCACAAGACATTAGATTATAGTTAAATAATTTCATTCTGAAGAATCTTTGCTAGTATCATTGTCACTTAAGATTTCTTTGGTAATTTAATATACAAAGAGAATTTGAAAATTTTTATTATTGAAAGGTGTTTAAGAATGGTGTAAGTGGTCAAGAGTAGTGACGGTTACTCCTGCTATTATCACCTGCCTGATTATTTTTTGACTTCTTGCCATTCAGACTTGCTTTTAAGACTACATTTAGTTTTGTTGTTTTCATTCCTATGGGACAAATATTTTTAGGTATGTCACATAGTGAAGGAACTAAACAGAGGTCTAACAACAGCCTGGGTTCACGAGGAGACTACTGTATCTTTGACAAGCAAATAGGAAAAGCCCGAGAATATCAAGCATACATGTCTTCAGTAAAGTGGTAGCATATGAGAAAGAGAGCAGTATAAACTATTACATTTATAAAAGTATTGCCACTATAAAAAAAAACCCCAAAAAACACTAGAAACAACCATGCAAAAATTGCCAGCTTTTTGTAAGGAAGTGGGCTGTGTTTACCATGCTGAAAGGAGCATGTGCTAAAATTTTGTCAGCTTGACACATGCCCACAAACTGTTTGAATAAACTATATTTATTCATTTCTATGGATTGGCCTGGTTTTGTTTAAAGTAGTTTGGGTTTTTTTCCTGAGTTTTTTTTTTTTTCCCATTCAGTCCCAAGGGGTAAGAATCCTGTAAATCATTTGATGGTTTTTTTACTTGTCGGAGACTGCTGAGTAGGCATTTTCAGCCATCAAGCTACTTAGTCTTTTACCTAGGAATTTAAATAATTTAAATGCTTTTTTGGGTTTTGAGTAGTAACTTAATGTTTAACGCCAAGTTTGGTAATTCAAATCACTCTTCCCTATCTAACAACAGCAGACCCAGGCCTTCTAGAAGGAACTTGTCATTAATATCCATTAATGAATCTGTGGTCCTTGAATTTGTCCAAACTCCTTTTGAACCCACAGTCAGAGCCTAATTTAGCAACCTGAGAGAAGAAATTCCCACCAAAGCCTGCTGTGTAATACTTCTTAAATCTGGTATTAAATACCCTTTACTTCCAGTCTTGCAGGACTTGGTTGTAGCAATTTTGCATTTGCACTATAGAGCATCTTCATGATTTTGAGAAATGACCATATCCCCTTCATCTCTGTGGTCTTTGAAATGAAAGGTTACAGACCTTTCTAGCTTTTCTTCATGAAGCAGCTGCTCAAGCTGCATTTGACCTGGATATCAGAACTGCTTGCAATATGGCCTTCTGTTTTGTTTTCCCTGTATCCTTTCTAGTGATGCCCAAAGGGTTGTTGGTTTTTTTTGCCTGTCACTATACCCTGACTGAAAGCTTTCAGGGAACTGCTGGTGACTACAGGATCCAGAGCTGTCTGCTGGTTCAGAGTTCAGCATGCTTCAGATCATTTTTGCCTTTTGTTTACAAACTTGCACCTGTTTACCCTGAAGCTCATCTGCCATCTGATGCTCACACACTCAGCTTAGTGAGGTACTCACCACTGTTGTGGCATCTGTCTAACTGGAAAAGCTTACTATTGTCAGCAGACTTGGAGATCTGACAGTGCACTTCCTCTTCTGTCATGAAAGGTAAATAAAATTACTTCATCACAGCACTGATGCCTGGAGGGCCACAGGACTTGCTCTTCTTTGTCCTGAGAAGGGAGCATTAAGCTCTTCCTTTTCTTTTTCTCTGTCTTAATAAGCTTTTTATTTTATGAAAGCATTCCCAGTCATATAGCAGTTCAGTTTTTGTAGCAATTTGTGTTGAGAAACCTTGTTAAAAGTATCTTGAAAATTCAGATATGTTGTGTCTGCTGGATGTGGTTATTGATCCCCTTCAAAAACTCTGTCAGGCTGCTGGGCCAGGATTTTTCTTCACAGAAAGCCAGACTCTATCCTTCCAAACAGTCTGTTTATGTTCAGGCTCAGCGACTGTATGTTTTCCTGTAGACTCTCCATCTCGATATCCATCTCGAGATGAAAATCAGACACATCAGCCAGTAGTTCGTGGAATACCCTGAAAATCTCTTTTGTTAGACAAAGGTTACCCTGGCAAGCCTGGTGGTCTCCTGGCACAGCAACAGCTTACACACCTTAGTCTGTGTTCTCACAACTGCCACGTGAGTTCCTTCAGACCTCCTGTGTGAGTGCTGTTATACCACATCTAAATTATTCATTTGATTTAATAATTTATTTTCCTTATGAAAGGACTGGAAATTGATATAGTTCCTCTTCTCTGCCTTTCTCAATGAATGCATTGGAAATCTTGAACTGGAGTAAAGACAACTTCTCTTATGTCCTTAACATTTCTGAGTGCGCCTTCTATTTTTTTGTCACATGTAGTCCTGACATCCTATCTCTCTGATTTTGAAGTATTTAAAATATCTTAAAGTTTCCCTTTAACTGTTGTGTGGCCATTGGTCTATCAGTAGATTAAGATGATGATGTTTCCTACCAAAATTTTGGGGGGAAATGTTAATCTCAATAGTGACAGGACTTGAGGGAATGGTCTGAAGCTGTGTCAGGGGAGGTTTAGGCTGGATATCAGGAAAAGGTTCTTCACCCAGAGTGTGGTTGTGCCCTGAAACATGGTCCCCAGTGAAGTGGTCACAGCACCAAGCCTGACAGAGCTCAAGCAGGGTTCGAACAATGCTCTCAGGCACATGGTGAGACTCTTGGGAAAGACCAGGAAGGTGACTTTGGTGATCCTTGTGGGTCCCTTCCAACTCAAAATATTTTACGATCCTCTGAGTAAGGCCAGGAGAAAGATATACAGCTGTAAGTATTGAACCTCTGGAAGCTGCTCCACACTCTGGATCACTGCTGTTTGCCAAGAGCAATATAAACATGCCTAGTGACTTTGAAGTACCACAGATTCCAGTCTGGAGAAAAATTAGCAAGCCTCTGGCATTTTTCTGGCATTTTTCTTCCCTAAGGCAGAACCTCCGGAAGAACTAAAAGAGCGCTATAAGGACCATTAGATAAAACAACCCCTCAGGACATCTAGGGGAGTCAGAAAATGCAATTTCAGCCTAAGGGATGAAAAGAAGATAAGCTATTAAACCCAGTTGATGGTATAAAATCTTTGTCATATTTTGACTGATTTTCATGGACAGCTTTTAACATACTTTTTTTGGGAAGCAATTTTGGGTTTGGTTTAAAAAAGCTTAAACTGTATTTTTTGCAGTTAGATTCTAGCTTTCTTCTCCCGGCTTTTTTTTTCCCCTTTCTATATAAGTTTTGATTAACTGCCATCTAAGGGTAAATACAGGAAATTCAGATCAGTAATCCTGTGAACAAACATTTGTCTTGAGCATTATTTAGGATGTTTTATCTTCAGGGTCCTCCATGCAACTTTGTGAGACAGATGTTGATTTTTACATCTTTAACAAGTTGCTTCTATGCCTGAAGGAATTTAGTCAGCAACCTAATGTTTTCTGGGAAATTGATGTTTCTGTTTCTGATCCTAAATGTTGCAAATAGACATTCTACTTAGAATCTGTGTAGAATCACAATAAGAGCTCACATGAAATTTTACAAAAATATAAATCCAATGGATCAATGTCAATTTCCCCCTATACAAGTTTTTTAATCACTTTCTCATCTCAGCAGTGAGGAGAAAAATCCAGATAATTTTTCTAAAGAGCAGTGGACAGACTCAAGGCAGTGGAGTCTGAGAAACCTCCACATATGCAGGAGTAGAACTGTACAGCTTCACTGTAGCTGTATGGAAGTCCTGTGTGAGACACTTGTGGAAATATATTTATCTGTGGTTTTTTGGTGTAGTCAGGATTTCTAACTTACACTACCTGTGATATCTTTCACCTGATATTCAGAATATAGCAGGTATCTACTTGTTTGTGTCTCACCTTGCTAGAAAATCCAGGTAAATTATAATTCAGGTAACTGTTTTGGAGCAGTTGCAAAAAGGTTTCTTTAACCTTATTTTGTTTAAAATTATGCTGTACTGTGTTATCATTAATTCTTCTTATATTTAAGAACCAGAAAGGAAAGCTTTTTTTCCTATAGAAATTCTCTAAAACCGGAGAGTGGCCAGGACACTAAATTAAGTAGTTGGTCTCCTGTGGCAGCTGCACATTCAAGCACCAACTGCATACAAATGAACACAAGGAGAAAATGAAATTTACTGGCATGAATTCTGATTTCTAGGAATTGCTTCTACATTTGCTGAGCTGGCACCTGTCACAGGCTAATATAGCTTAAACAAATCAGGATCAAAGGAGTTTAATTAATTTAGTGATTTATTAATGATACATAATTAGCCAGCAATCAGTGAAATACACATTTGGGATCAATATGACTAATACAACAGATGAAACAGAATACTAAAGACTTCTAAACCATTAATAATTTTTACATATTCAAAATATCCTTTTGCAACTAATCCTTGCATTTCCAAGCACCCCCTTCCCCAAGTGGTGTGGGTTCCAAACATGCACCTTTTTCTGGGTCTGTGGGCACACACAGCTGCAGAACATGTGTGTGCTTCAGCCTTCCGTGTAGTTGTGCTTCTTCCTATCATCAGCTTCAAAAGTGAAAAGGAAAAGGGAAAAAAAAGGTGGTGCATGATGTTGACACTATTAAGAGGGTGGATTGGAGAAACACCAGAGCATGATTCCCAGTTCTTCTCAGGATCTGGATGGATGGCTTTATAGAGATTGTACAGCCTTCTCTAGAATACTACAGGCTCCAAGCTGAGCTCAATCCTGCAGCCGGGAAAAAGGGAAAAAATTACCTGTGGTGCTGAGACTTTTTCTTAAACTGCTCATTTCACAAACCTGCTTAAACAAATAGCAGAGTAATTTTCCAGAAGGCTCTTGCCTGCAGGATCTCATGATTCTGGCATGCTGTTTCTATGGTTTACCCACTTTTTGGCACTTCTTCTTCTCCACAGCAATTTTGTGACCTTGTTAGGAACCAAGAATATCTGTAAGGAGTTTCTGTAACTTATATAGCCCAACTGAATAGATGAACTGTAGACAAAAAAAGTAACTTTTATAGGTCAGAAGTTTTTATTTTTAAGCTAATTTAGGCTGCATAAAGTGCAAGTCTTCTACTAATTAATCATTGTAAGTAGACATCATTATCTTTACAGACTTTGTGAGTTAGAATTGCTTCATTTTTTTAGTACCTAAAATCTCAAGAAAAACATGAGATTGCTTAAAGTATGGCTAGCAGTTCTGCATCAATAAAATATATATTTCTTTGCTGTGCTGTCCTTGGTTGTAACTAGCAGAAATATTTTAAATTTATTTCTTCCTTTTCATCTGTGGTCTCCTGTTGTTATTATAATAGCGTATTAACACACATTTTCCTGCAATTACTACATTTAATTTTAAATATGCCTTCTGACATTTTCTGCCTTCAGTACAAAATAAGCTCACTTCATCTATTTGATTTGCTGACGTGAAGTACACAAAATATATTGGATTTTCTTATCTGAACTTTTTCGTTTATTTGCACATCAAAGAAAACACCTCAAAATGTGACTAGAATAACCCTGTTTGCTGAAGCAGGCAACAAAAGCTTGAAAACATTTGATGGGAAGTGAAGAATTGCATATCAAATGTGTAATTTAAATATTTCTAATGCTGGTATTTCTGATATCCTGCTGCTTCAAAGTTATTAAATGTGCTATCCTTCAAGGCCAAGATAACAAGAGACAAAATATGAAGCAAAATAGAGTTTTCAGTATGCAGGAGCATAGTTTTGGATACATTTAAATAAACTAGAACTGAGAAGTTTCTTCAGGCCCCTCAGGTAAAAATTATATAAACCCTAATGGGTTTAGGTAGGAGGATGAGGCTTTGGCCAGCCAAGAAAGATGGTACAAAAGCCCACAGATGGATTCAGCTACTGACTCAAAAGTTAAATACTGTCAATCATGATGGTGACTTGGTGGCTAGATGTCGCCCTGGTTTTCACAGTGCTCCATGTTTTCACTTTTGTAGTAGAAGTTCTCATGCTCTTTCTATAAACATAGCTCTTGTTTTCTGTCCCGCTCTAACTCGAGTGGCTCAGAGAAATCTCCGATCATCCTGACAGGGGTAATACCGCCTGAAGAACTCTTCTGGCCTTGAACCGCAGCATTCACCCGTTTCCAGGAGAATAGTAACTTAACCACATCCTCGTCCTCAGTCTCCGCCACAGCGGAACCTAAGGCTTTACCAACTGACTTCCATTTGGATTTGTCAAGGATATGGGAGTATTCTGGGATAAAACCATTATCCCTGACCCAAAAATATAAATTTTCTAAGTCTACCTTGTGAATAGCCATGTTCGCACCTTCTAAACACATTTCGAGAACCTCTAACGCCACGGAGTCATGAGAGGATCTCTCCCTAGAGATTCCCATATTTTCTAAAAAAATTTTACCTGCTATTTTTACCTATACCTGCAGTTCCCCGTACGGGCCACCAGATGTCGCAGTGTCGGGACACGAACACGCGGACTCAAACAGCAGGTTGGCAGCAGGTTAGTCAGGACCACGGAGCAGAGGCCAAAAGGGGAGCCACGGAGCAGAGCCAAAAGGGGAGCCACGGAGCAGAGCCAAAAGGGGGCTGCCCACCTTTATTATCACACTTTTATACCTCTTCTAAGACAATCATACATTGGTAGATGAGGTTAACACCTCTAGCATTTTACAGGATAGGAACACAGTCTATCACCTTTCTCTGCCTTGGAGAAAGGTATGAACAACAATCTAAAAGTTCAGTAAACATCCTTAGCCAGTTAGAAAAACAAGAGCTATGTTTATAGAAAGAGCATGAGAACTTCTACTACAAAAGTAAAAACATGGAGCACTGTGAAAACCAGGGCGACAGCTAGAAATACATAATTTGGTAGTACCAAGGGCTTGTATAACAATGGATAATACCAGTAGTGACCCTTGAGGGACAATGCTCAGGGTTGCCACTTGGACATCGAGCCATTGGCTCGATGCACTCTGCACTTGCTCATCCTGCCAATGCCATACACATCTATCACTCCACCCATCAAACCCATATTTCTCAAATTTAGAGGTAAGAATGTTTTGGGGAGCTATCTCACAGTCATTACAGAGCTCCAGATAGATGCCATCTGTACATCTTCTCTTATTCATGTAGTCACTCCAATACAGAAGGTCACTCGGTCAGGCAAATAATTCATTTCTGTATTTACATTTTTTGACAACATCTTGTCAATCATTAAGAATCAATGTGTAATCTGGGGTTATTGTCATGAAGTTAAGTGTAATTCAGTCCATAGGTTTCTTGGCTGAGTCATATACATTAATTGGAATTTTAGAAATTTGTGAATGAGTGATATTTTATTGAAATAAACAAACAAAAATCATCAAACAGTTATAAGAGAGAATCAAAGCCATACGCTCACTTTTCTTTTGTTTTTTTTCTTTGAGCTTGGAATCAAAATGATAAATCTGCTCTGTGTGGAATGTAGATGATTTATGATTATGGGCTTCACATTAAAAAAAAAAGAGAATGTGCTGAATATATACCCTGAAAACCACTGCTAATATAAAATGTTCTTTTTATTGCAAGTATTTCATGTTTCAATATGTTAAAAAGAAAAGAGAGAAAATTTATTGTTCTCTCATCTTCTGACAAAGATTTTGATGTCGAGGAATAAAGGATATTAAAATATATTAAAATATGAGGAGGATTAAATGCAGCATCTTGAGTGTTACTCAGTAAATTAGATGGTAAGTTAGCCCTCTTAAAGAAATTATGCAAGAGTATGAATAAAATAAAAGTCTTTGAAATAAGGTTTGATTAAACAAACCCACTTTAGGAATTGGCCCTGTGATGAGTTTAGCTTTCTGAACTCCTAAAATATTTGGCATCCTAAAAAGTGAGAGCAATACAGTTAGAAAGAAAAGTTAAATTTGATTGTTGGTGTTACAACTTTGTGAGGATAGGTAGCTAGATTTTACAAGTCTTATAATTTTAAGACATATATATATGAAAAAAACAAAACAACACCCTTTCAGGAAGGCTTGGTTCACTGTCCTCCACTGAAAACAAGAATTGCATGTCCAGACCCAAATACTCTTTACTGACCTATGTCCAGATACAGGTAAGAAAATTATGCCCCTCTGATCACTTCCAGCAGAACCCTCTGAATATAAGTTCCTGGAAAACAGTCTGCTTATCTTTCTGTTTCTTCAGCCACTACCCCTTCTTCAGCATCTTCATTCCCATTGTGGTGTGTACTCAGAAGCACCAGTGCTTGGGTAAAATACATTGTTTTATTTGAAATGTGCATAATCGGGTTTTCTACAGCCAAGTCTTCCAACAGATTGATTCTAGCAGCTGTGTGGTTAGGCTAGAACTAAAAAAAAAAGGGAAAACTCTGAATTTGCTTTCCCGTCTTTTACAGCTGCAGGGATTTTTTCCATTTTTAATTTTTTTTCGTCTAATTTCTGGAAAACTACCCTTCACATCAGGTGTAAATCTGGTGGGTAGCCCCTGATTACTGTCTGGGCATAGAGAATGGGCATGTTAAGTGTGCTACTGGTTTTGCTTAAGAACAATCTGAAAATATTTTTCCTCAAGTTTGCTAATATGTGTTTATATAAGCTATCTCAGACTCGGAATGGACCAGAATTAATTTTCTTTAATGGTTGTTTCAGAATTTCAGCATAAATATAAGAGTGTATGCAAATTGGACTAATTTTAATTAAGCAGTTGTATTATACGGGGATGGAATGAATGGGCTTTAAGAACAGCTACTCCAAGTACAAACCGAATATTTGAAATAACGCCTGAGGATCAAGACTTATTTGGGGGATTCTAAATGGTGATTGAATAAATTTCTTTAATTGTAACTAATTCTTGCATTACTTCTGTGCCCCAGTGTACTCTTTCTTTAACATTTGGAGTCATATAGGCAAACAGTGCCCTCAAACCTTTGCAAACAACACATTTGCTCCTTACTCATATGGCTGTATTGCATTAATTTACTCTCATTGACATAACTGTCACACTGCAGTACTTTTCCTTTTTTTAAGAGTTACCTAGAAACAAGGCTGAAGAGCCTGGAGGGCTTTTAACTGAACCTACTGTTTGCTTATGAAATGTATGGAAGTAGAAATGTATTGGTACATTTGGGAGATAGAGCAGATACTCCTAAATCAGTGCCAGTGCAGTTCTTTCAGCTTGCCAGGCTGTTCTCTGAGGATGAAGATAGAAAGATACAAATATTAATAGCAGAATTAAGAACATGACAGATGTTTTTTCCTGAGAATCCAGAAAGGTATGGTCATGAGAAGTTTCAGTTTATCAGCTGGTGATTTTTAATGACAATCAGTGTTCTAAACAGTGTTAGAATTGTGCCCCCAAAATGCTCAGTATTTTAATGTTGGTTTCACCTAGCAAGAATTTAAAAAACATTAGTTTTAGTTATTACAACATTTTAGTAGGAAGTTCTTAACAAGCTGAGATCTGGTGATTCATGACAGTATTCATCAGTGAGCATGTAAAAAGCCCTATGCAATTTAAAGACCAAACAGATACCATAGCTATGATATAGGGAATATGCAGTTTGGAAAGCAGGAAAACAACAGAAGGACTATAAACATAACTTTCTCATCAGCCAGAATTAGGAAAGAGCTGCAAAAACTCATGCAAATATTTATGCAGAAGTAGTACAATTTCTGTGTGATACCTACCTAATGAGGTCTGGAGTCAAGCTGTCCAAATAATAATTCATGTAGTCCCATCATCAGTGATTAATTGCAAACATTTCTTCTTTCCTAAAAATGACATGGTGTATTAGTATAGTGTTAGAGTAAGAAATCTGTTTCCAGAAGTACAAAATATTATCATGAGGGTTTTCCACCCATCACTCTATGACAAATTCATATTGGAACATTTGTTTCCCCAGGTGGAAAAATTTATTTGGTCATCCAAATGGCAGAAAGTTAAGTGGATATCTATTTTTAATAACAGGACTATGGATAGCTATTTACTGTAGAAGTCCAGATTAGGTGTCAGGAACGTTAACACTTGGCTGTCCAAGGTGCAGATGGTGTTGGGCAGTTCACTGTACAGACAGCAAGGTCTGTGAAGTGCTGGTTTCCTCCTAACAGAGGGATAGTCACAAAGGATAAGTTGCACCTGCGGTGAGGTGTGGCTCCTTTACAGTCTGAAAATCAATGGAAGACCCAAAAAGTGCATGAAGTAGCAGCATTGGAAAAGGGAAATATCATTGCTATTACCTTGGGTTCTTCCAGTCCCTCTCTTTCAGAGTGTTTGGGCTGGGACTGTGCATAGCTGCAAGCAGTTTTTATGATTGTATTTTACTTGAGTAAAGTCTTCCAAGGGGAAATTACTGGTCTACAGCTACTTGAGGGGATTTTATCCATCTTATTTACACAAAGTTATGCACTTCGTACAATGATTGTATCTCTGAAGTCACACAAGCTTGTTCCAACTAGCTTTAACCAGTTCTTCAGCAGTCCCTAAAAATCCCCCCTGCCCCTCGGTTAGTTTAAATGAATCCATTAAGTGTAGAAATTTTACTTCAAAATAATTCAGATGTAATTAGATTGGATGTCTTTTAGTTATTTGCCAGACTGTTTTATCTCTATTCAAGGAAGAATATGAATATGAAATATGTGCATTTTAGTGAAGCATGACTGGCTATTCTGGTTTTGTATTTTGATTTTAATGCAGTGCTAAGTAGAATCAGGTGCTTAAAAAAAATGTTCCATATTTATCCCAGCTTCTAAAAAAGACTGGAATTTAGTTTTTTTACAGGCATTATGTGAGTAAACACCATATAATCCAGCATAGCAACATTTATTTTAATTCTCTTTTCAAATTTCTACTCTCTATGTGGTGGACTTTCTCTTCAGATTTCCACGTGCCCAGGAGGGTAGTCTGTCACCTGGCTCTCAGGACAGATTCCATGAGAACAAGAGCATTGTAAAGGTCACTCTTATTCTGATTCATCGCTACAAAACGCACTACTTTGGTTGTTCAGAAGAACTGTAGGAAAGGAGTAAAGCGAAGTTATGAAGTAGGAGTATCTTTCAGGTACTTAAATTTCTGTGAATAGCAGGAATCCTATAAAAATGGTGTTAGTTTATAGAGAATTTGAGAAAAGGAAGTCAAATAAGGGGAGTTCCAATTTCTTTGTCAGAGTATGAAATTTCTGAGAAAGGAATGTGTAGATTTTACAGAAATTTTTTGTGTGACTTTGAGGTTCCTCGGTTGAGTTGAGTAACAGTTTTGTAAGGATGCTGGAATGAGAATTGTGGAAGCAAGTCAGGTAGATATTAATGAGTGTGTTTATTATAGTGTTATTGCTTGAATTATAGTTCGTAATTTAAGGAATGACCAGTATTTTCTTCTGTTAGTTACTACTGACAAGTGGAATTAGGAATTTTTGTTGAGGATGGTACCACTACCTGTGTAAGTGCTCCCTTAGGCCCAGTCACAAACTCTGTTTCATGTTAGGGAGTGAACTTAAAAATGAATAAAATTTGGGGCAGCAGTGCAAGTTCTATTGCATTTGGTAGGAGAGGGGCTCTTGTGCCTCTATGTTCTTCTTAAAGTCTTATATCTGTTGTTATGTAAATGTGGTTTATATCTGCATTCTCTTGTACCAGGGAGGTTTAGATTGAATATTAGGAATAATTCCTTCACTGAAAAAGGTGGTTAAGCACTGGAACAGGCTGACCAGGGAAGTGTCAGATTCAGCATCCCTGGAAGGGCTCAAGAAATTACTTGGCATGTCCCTTAGTGCTATGGTTTAGTTGCCATAGTGCTGTTGTTCAAATATTGCACTCAATCTTGGAGGTCTTTTCTAACCTTTATGAATCTATAATTGAACCAAAACTGAAAACTTGCCTGACTACAATTGCTGTAGTCAGAGAAGTACAGTTGCAGTATTTATTTCTGTGGGTCTCGAGTGTGACATCCTGTTTTGCCCTACAGGGGCAGAAGACCATTTGATAACTCATATTCAATGATTCATTATAATTAGAATTATTTGGTCTGGCTAATTATAATTTTGATAATTAAAAACAAGGATTCAGAGAAAGATACAGTTTAGGTTTTACATGGGAACTCGAAGAAAGGACAGGGAAAAAATATCCAAACTCTAATCTCTGTGGAGCTCTGTGGTCAGATTATTAGAGGCTGGCTTAGAATTTTTACTTTGGCAATATATCAGCATTCCATGGTCATGCACTATTATCAAGATAATTTTATCATAAAAAACAAACTCAAGAATTACTCCTGTCCTCCAAAATAATACAGGAAAACAGAATGATAATTAAAAGCGACAAAGTTTCAGGTCTTATATTTACATGCAGAATTTCTCAGTGTCAGCTAAGAGCATGTTTTGTATATCAGTGAAGAATTTCTGCTTTAATTTGTGGTCACTCTTTATCAGTGGATGAATAGGAAAACTTCCTACTTATGGATATATAGAGTTAGGTGTTTTTTTCCTCCTCCTCTTCAGCACACTTCAACTCCTACACATAATATACTGAGGCCAGGAAAATATCTCCTTTACTGTAACATGGAATCATGTTACTATTATCATGGTTTAAAAACATCGTAACAGTAAAATCCTTTACAAATGCCATACATATATATAGCTATAACACTCGTATTTAGAGTACTCTTGCTGTTTTCTGGCAACTATCTTATTGATGGGGAACAGAAGTCAGATATAAATAGCCCTTAGCCCTTTTAGTTGCTGTTGCTAATGTATTTTGCTGTTCCATGAAGTATGCAGTAGCACTTTTATGGAGGCTTAAAATCAGATCTGGCATAAAAGAGCAAGTGCATCATGTACTCAGCAGTTCAGATTTGGTGCACAGGTTTCATGGAAATGTTCAGACATCAAAAAAATGTGTCCAACCATGAAAATGATTACTTTCCTGGCATCTGAAGCCACACAGACTTTATTTTCATGAGTTATATACATGTAGCAAATGCAAGGCTAGTAGAATTATTAACCAAGATCTAATACCATCACTGCTTTTTATCATTGAGGAAAACAAGTGTATAATTCTTCCCACTGACTCCAGCAGGAGTCCTTTGTTCCTCTGGTAAGACAAGGTAACCTTATTCTTTCTTAGCCATTGTCTTGAGGTGATTTTATGATAACACCGTATTTCCCTATTGACTGCTTTATGCCCAGAAATGGACCCTGATAGCTTTAGGCTGGGTCCCAGAGAGAGGGGAGAGAAGCCAGGCGAATTCTTCAGCATGGTTTGTATTCAAGGACTCACACACACTCCTCTGTGTTCTCACTGCTGCAGAGCCGAGGGAGCACCTTCCTGCTTTTAGCTAGCCTGTTAGCTGAGGCAAGAAATTTTCCCATACTGGCATATTGAAATCCCCCAGAACTTCTTCTGGAACTGTTCAGCTTAGCTGTGATCCGAGAACCAGATCATTGGATCCCGTGGACTGGCAGGGAGAGGCTGCGGGGACTTCACATCCCGGCCTCAGACCTCAGGAGGGGCCGAGCCAGCTACATAAAAGAACTTCAAATGCACCACCTTTCTCTGCATCAAAGAGGTTTATTACCTAACATTACACATTTGTTTCCTGTGCCTTGCCAGCACTCTGCTTGTTAAAGAAATAGTTTTTTTCACTTTCATCCAAGAAATTCCTTCCGTATTGGTGGGGGAGGGAGTGTTGAAACCTGCCTTCTGTGGAGGAGACATTCCTTCCAGGGTGTTTCCCCCTAGACTTGTTTCAAAGCGAGACAGGTGCCTTCATGAAACTGTAACTTCCTCTGCAACCAGCACCACAGGTGAAGAATTTGTGGATTGTTTTGGGTTTGGGTTTGGTTTTTATGGTCCTGATAAAACCCCTAAATCTCCCTGAAATTTACCAAACAGAAAAACATGATCGTCTGTGGCTGTATTCAGAATTGTCAAGTCAGTCTTAATCATGACTAATCAATTAAATCCTTGTGGGTCAGACACTACATCCAATTGGACTTTGAAGACTCCTTTGCCATGGGGCCACTTAAATGACACTGACTAAATTTACATTTTCAGCCATTTAATTATTTTCCAGTATTCCAATTCTTTGCAAATTGATATCAAATGATTTAGTCTTTGCAGTGAATTTAAGACTTTTTTGTGTAGCAATTTGATACCTCAACTCTGGGATTTGCATGCAAAATTCTGAAAAAGAGGATTTCTGTCATTTCACTTAAATAGATACACCTGTGGCTATATGTTTTTTCAATTTGCAATTTATAGTGTTTAATTATAGTAGCTTTTTTTGTTGTTGTCCCTTTTTTCCCCAATTCATACTTCAGAAATCTTTAAAGAAAACTTTAGACCTATAAAAGGGGTTTGGATTTTTGTGGTTCATGCATGTGAGTGGCAGAATCAATAGTGTTCTCAGTCTCAGATTTGGCCTTTAAATATAACGGCTACAATGATTTCAAAATAAAAAATAATGCCTTTTGATTGATGATGTAGACTCAGTCCAAGTCTGCTTTTACTTTGGGAACTTATGGGACTGAAGTTGCAGATGGCATTACTGGCAAGGATCCAATTCTCTTGAATGAACTTGATAGGATTTAATGGAATTAATAATTGGGACATCTGACCTTGCTACTTGGAGTGCTGCAAGTGGCATCTTGGGGCCAACTCAAAATGTGAAGACAAGCCTTGTACGAGCAGGGGAGTTGTCATAGCACCAAGCTGATCTACGTAAGTTTGAGGAGAAAAGAAAACATCTTTATATCCTTACATTGCAGCTTTGTTGGTGATTAGTAATTATTTATTTGTATATCTAAGGGTTACCTCACTTCCACAAATCTTCTGATCTTCCACAAATCTTCCAAACAATCTTTCTAATCACATGCAAGAGATGTTTATTTCATTATTTGCTTTGAGGCACTTGACCATCTCACGCTATAAACAGGAACAGATCTTTATAGAACTAGACACAGGAAAATGTATAAAAATTAATAAAGAAACAGTGAAGACCAAAACTACTGATGTTGTGCAAGAAGAATGCAATGGGAGTAACCCATTGAACACTGATGGTCAAATCTATTCCATACTAGAAGGTATCTACTTGGGGAATTTACCTTAAGGAAAGGGTCTTGTATTTGTGGTCTGCCTCTAGCAGTCTGCATCCCTGGCTCCATAGAAGAACTACATCTGTTTTGTTGTTAGTGCCAGCCAGTGTTTTAGTGTATATTATTATTGAACTGAGGTATTAATCATTGGATTTAGAAGAATATACGTGGATTTCATCATGAACTCTCTTTGTCTCTTGATCACAGGAGTCTTTTCCCTTTTCTAGTCCTTGATCAGAATTACAGGTTTCTCTTCTGTCTGTGAGTGAGGCTGTGAATAATAAACCTCCTTATTTTAGAGAACTGACTCATTGCGTGTAGTTTATATAGAACATCAAGGAGACTAATGATGAGATAAAAGGTAAACATAGCTGCATTCACCTGATGATAAGAAAACATCTAATTGTATTTAAAATTAGTTAAGAGAAATACAGTTAAGTTTAACTGAAGGCGAGATACAGCATTCATATCATATTAAATTCATTAGAAAATGGAAATTGGCTTGTTATTTAAACTAGTGGTGGGAGTTATTTAGTGCTCCATTTTTACTTTGTCATCAGTTAAAAACAGCTAATTCTATTTATTACTACATTAACCTCATTCTAATGAGGTTAACATAATGAGTAACCCAGCATTTCGTTATATTCCATTTATTTGAATGCCCAACTTGAGTACACCATATTTAAATGAAACAGTAATTGGGAAAATGTCATAGGTTAGAAATGAGACTGGAGACAGAGCTTCCCTTGCACTGCATTTGGTCATAGAAGAAAACAAAAGGATAAATGACTCAGTCTAAATATATTTAATTTTAGTGTTAAACACAAACAAACCCCCAAACCCATCAGGTAGCAGCGCACCTCTACTGAAGCAGAAAAAATAAATGATGTGGCTACTTTGAAAATTACTTGTTTTCAACCTTTGCAGGGGAAAAAGGGGTTTACAGTTCTGCAGTGAAAAGAATTGATATTTGGGAATTGCTGGAGCAGCTCAGACCTCAACATCCTAACCACAAATTTCCTTCCTTAAGACCTTGTCTTTCTCAGCTGAAAAATCAAGACACACAGATATACTGTGAGAAATGTAAGCATTTCCTGTATGTAGCTTGAGATGAGGAAATAGTGTGTACTTAAGGATGCTTGCCTCCATTGCTGTCTTGCAGAAAATTCTACATGACCACAAGGGCACCTCCACATAAAAATTATTGAGAAATTGAGATTTTACTGATCAAATTTTTTTGGTAAGTGAATAATATTTCAGAGTACTTTTGTGTCATTTAATGAATTGATAGGAAGATATTTTGTGTCCTCTGACAGCTGCAATGACTGCCACTAAATTTTTTGTATCACCTGTGCCTCAAAGTGGCATCTGTACTTGCCAATAGTATATTTTCCCTATGGTAAATAGCAATGGTGAGCAAATACATGTTCCTGACATGTTCTTATGTGCACTAGGAAGTAAAGGAGCACAACAAAAATAAATAGCAATAGCTTGTCAAACACTTATTAATTTTCGTACCATCATATGAAGAAGCTAAACACTACAAGATTAATTTTTGCAAATTGGAAAGTGAGGAAACAAGACTTTAAAAATTGTGTAAGAATGTGTCAGAGCATAATGATGGCAGAGCCAGCAATAATGGCTATGGTCTACCTTTTCAAAAATAAATAGTCATTAAAAATCTGTAGTGGTTCTGCTTTTTAAAACGTCTTCTCAACACTCTCTGGAGATTATGAAGTATTATGTCACCTAAGAAATTGGAACCACATCACATCACATTAAAAAAAAATACATGCAGTCCAAGAACACAGATTTTCTAATTGGTTAATATGTACTATAAATAGAAGAGCATTTTTTCTTTTCTAAGTATTTAACAAGATGCTACAGTGTTTTAAGACTGTGGTAAAATAGTTCTTTTAATCACAAAATTTAAAAATGCAATGCAGTCAGAGACATGGTGTTAATTTTATTTGTTTGTCAGTGCTCTTGATTTCTCCAGTATTGACAATAGTGATAGAGGGACAGTTTTCCAAAGTAAGGAAAGGGTGCTTATCAGGAAGCGGCAGCAGCAAAGATACATGTAGAAAGAATTATGACACCAAATTAGACAGATACAGACATAAGACTTCCAGCTTTCATTTTATTTCAGATTATCTTTTTCTAGAAAACATGGGTGAGAGCTGCTCTAAGTTGATAGTCCTGTTCCAGATTTTTGGAAAGGAAATTTGTCAAGGGAGAGAGCCAAATCCCCTAAGCACTTCTGTTTATTAAGCAGCTGATCTTTGAAACCAAGAGGCCCTGAGACCCTGTTCCCTGTTTTAAAGAAGGACATCATAATGAGAGTTAGGGCACTTTGAGCTAGCCTGTGATCTTGCATATATCACCAGTAGAGGAGGACAAATAAAATAATTTCAGAGCTTGTTTGTATTACATTTTGTTTAGTATACCTCCTTTTCCTTTGATAAGGTAAGGCCAAGTTAAATGCCTACAAATTGGAAGTAGTTAAGAAGGATTTATTTGATATTTTTTTCCATGTGGGTGGAGTGCATTGTCACCCTTGGCTATAAATTCTTTTATATAAACCTGTCACCAGTGTGAGGTCCAGGCATGTCCAGTCTTCAGCCTGGTTATCAGTTCAAAGAGATTGTCATCCTTCTGTTCTCTGAACCATATTGTGCATGTCCTGTTGATGGTATGAACACGCTGGGTCATTTTCAAATGCTGGGTCAGGACTATCCTTGCTTTGGAGCAGCATTTTTACTAAATCTAGAATCCAGGCAATATTTACGAGGAAAGAAACCCATCCCATTGTAGGAGTAATTATTGCTATTTTTATTGCAGCTGCTGTTTACATATAACAGATATATGCTGGAGCTGTTTTGACTTACCACAGTAGAGTGTAACAAGACTGTTTTTTGGAAACTCTTTAGCAAATAATTAATCTAATTTTTTTTTTTTTTTGGCTGTCATTTAGCCTGTGTTTTACGTTCTAAGATTGATTAAAACAGATGGTGTATGAATAAAGTGCTACGTTCTGTGCTATTTGGTTACTTCAATGTGTCTCCACTCCCTTGTTAGCAGAACAGAAGACTAAATGAGAAGAGTGTAAATGGTGAAATCTCTGATGCCTTTTTTACTGTTATATACTGTGAAACTTCTGTGGACTGTGATTTGTAATAAAATGTGATGCTTTAATATGAAATCCATAAAAGCTCTTTTACTTAAATGTTTCAGAAGGGATGTAGAAATATGTCAGCTAGTGGAAGAATAATTCTTGAGAGAACATGAACTTAAGGATATAAGTACGTATCTTGAGACCTTTAAGGTGATTAGTGCAGGAAAGGACCAGCTCTATCACCTCAAAAACCTATGGTTATCAAATGAGATTAATTTGTCAGCAGCTTCTCTTAACACTCAGTGCCTTTGCCAGGGTTTGTAGCACACATTGGCACATGTGCACCTTGTCAGCTTTCCTTTGAGACAGATTTAAAAGCAAGTCTCATCACAGTGGTGGGAGAGTCCTGAAGGGTCTGTGTCCTTAAAGGATGGCTGCCGATGTTTGTTCTTTCCATCACAATTGGTCATCCTCATATTTTATATATAAGGAAAAAGGCATGCCATTGGGTGTTATTAACCTTTCTAAAAGTCAGCCTTCTACATTTAGCTCTGGGAAAGAGAGAAACTTTCTTGCTTGAAATGTTTAAATACCCTACAGTGAGATGTTTTATAGTCAACTTCTGCCTCTTTGCAGTTCCGTAAAATTTACCTTAAACCTTCCATTTGCAAGGTAGCACTGAAAGTGCTATCAATAATTTTCCTTTAAAGCTGCATTTATTAGTTCATACTCTGAAATGTGAATACTGTAAACTTAAATGCACATTTACATCTAAGTTTAGTGTCTTATTCTAAATATTAATATTTCATTTATGGAAACCACGTGGGATTCTTCAGCTGTGAATCTGGAAATGTATGGTCTGTAGAAGAGACTGGATTAATTTGTCATTGTTTTAGGCCTGTACATTCCATTAATAGCAGTTTGTCACTTCCATTTTTCATTGCATTATTGATACACAAGCGGCTTGTGTTTAAATTGAAATTGAAAGTTAATAGTGAATTAGATGTGGAAGACTAGTTCAAGACTAAGAGCTTTTGCTTCAAACTGTAAAAAACCTCATTAAATGCCAAAGGAATTTTAAAACACTCTATTAGCGTTTGTTTTATTGTCCTGATTTTCTCAGTTTCTCAGTCACTATGGTAAACAGGAGATACAATTCCTACAATAATGGTTATTTCACTGGTTCTGTCAGTCTTAATGTGTTCTTGTGTTCCAACATCTGCAAAAGGCCAGACTTCCTTAGGTTATTATGGAGACTTTGCCCTCACTGCACCAAATATAATAGTTCAGAAGCGGAATTATTTGTATCACTATCACTTACCTTTTTAGCACTAGACCAGGATCTTCCCTAATGTCTACAATCTTTGAAGGAAGCTAGAGTCACTTTGTGAAGACAGTGGTGATCTCTAACGTACTTGAACATGGTTCATCTGAATCCATGGGTTGCTATAAGCCAAGATTTCTGAAATGATCCCTGAGTCAATTCCCATCCATTCCTGGTACTTTCCTTCCCTAAACTTTCACTAAACTTAGAGGCTTATGAGACCTTACTGTTGAGGACTGAGGCAAAGAATGCATGAAGTCCCTATTCCTTAATCTGTCTCCTACTAAATCATTTGCCTCACATGGCAATAGGCCCACACTTCCCTTGCTCAGACTTTTATACTTCTGTAGCAGTAGATGCACTTCTTGTGGCCCTTAATGTGCATTGTGAATCTCAGCTGCAGAAGTTTTAATTTTGCTAATCAGTTCACTAAATATCTGAGTAGCATTCCTGAATTCCATCTTCATAATAGCATTTTTTTATGCTACGTGTCTGTCATGAATTTCCTCCTTTAGCCATATTGGTCTCCTAAATTTTCGCCTTGTTTTCTCCAGCATGAGGATGAACTGTCCCTTGTGCTTGGAGATCTTCAAAGGTTAGCCAGTTTTCTTGAGTTCTTTTGCTGTTTGAAGCTGAACAAGGATCCCATGTCCACACTCTCTCAGTAGTGATATCTCTTCTCTTGAAGTCAAGGTTTTGTGTTCTGCTCTGTGCCTTCAGGAATGGGTTGTTATATTACTACCAAGATTACCACTAATTGCCACATCCCCTTCTTGTTTCTTTTTTGTTTAGTGAGTAGAAGATCCAGGTTTGTATCATCTTTGGCTTTTTCATCCAGACCCTGTATCCCTGGGATGTGACAGTTACCCACTGACATCCTCCTTCGTGATTTCTTGGGTCCTGTCATGTGGCATTCCCAGCAAATATCAGGGAGGTCAAAGCTTCTTGTGTGAACAAGGGTCTGTGACACAGAGATTTCCCCAAGTTCTTTACACGTTTTACCTGCTACCTCGCCTTGATCAGGGAGTCTGTGGCAGATTTTCACCAGGATGTCACCCTCTATAGCTTCTTACCTGATCCTAACCCATGAGCTCTCAATAAGATTGTGTCCCATCCTATTGAAAAGCTCCCTGAATCCATACTGCTCTTGTGCACAGATGGCAACTCCCTTCCCTGGTCTTCCTAGCCCTTCTCTCCTGTGGAGCTGAGATCTGTACATCACAGCTTTCTAGTCAAGCAAACTCTCCCAACATATCTCAGTCGGAGATTTGAAAACAAAAATACTTGTTTTGATTTATTGAAAATGTATACTACATATTTACTAGTGATCTTTTGTGATGTGTAAATTTTATTATTTCTGACATAAAGCCTGTAATATAAATCATGAGAAGCTGGATATCAGCCAAGAATATACACTGGAAGCCCAGAAACCCCCCGTGTGCTGGGCTGCACCCAAAGCCCCGTGGGCAGCAGGGCAGGGAGGGGATTCTGCCCCTCTGCCCCGCTCTGCTGAAACCCCACCTGCAGTGCTGCATCCAGCTCTGGGGTCCCAGCACAGGAAGGACAGGGACCTGCTGGAGCCAGCCCAGAGGAGGCCACCAAGGTGATCAGATGGATGGAGCACCTCTTTCCTCGGAGGAAAGGCTGAGAGAACTGGGATTCTTCAGCCTGGAAAAGGAAGGCTTTGGGGTGACCTAATTGTGACCTTCCAGTACTCGAAGGGAGCCCACAAGAAAAGATGGAACAAGATTATTTACAAGGGCCGGGAGAGACAGGACAAGGGGGAATGGCTTCAAACTGACAGAAAGAAAGCTTAGATTCGGTATCAGGAAAACGTTTCTCCCTGTGAGAGTATTAAGGCCCTGGCACAGGTTTCCCAGAGAAATTGTGACTGCCCCATCCCTGGAAACATTCGAGTCCAGGCTGGAGTGAGCTCTGAACAACCTCATCCAGTGGACGGTGTCCCTGCCAATGGCAGGGGAGTTGGAACTAGTTGATCTTTAAGGTCCCTTCAAACCCATACCATTCTATGATTCTGTGATAATTAGAACATAGTAGAATAGTTATTCATGTTGTATAGAAAATATATTCCCGTAATTGAGAGTAATTTTAATCACTGATAATAGTTGCACTTCTTTTAAGAACCTTTACAGCCTGCAGTGGTCCCTTACTGTTTTTCCTCACCTCACCATAACTTGCTGTTATCATGATACTTGATAGCTGCAGTAGGACTGTTGTTGACATGCCACTGGTTGCTGCTCCAGGCAGTGTAATTGTCAGGTTCTTAGGAAATCTATGACTCCCTCTGTGGATAAGAGCAAAGTTACCATGTAGGAGCACTCTGAACAGGTGCACTTTATTTTCAGCATAGTATCTGTGTGGCCTTTCTCTGCAGTGACTCAAATGCATTCAGCTGCTAAGCATGCAGCCGCTTTTTACTGTGCAACATTTGAGGTCCAACTAAACTGGTTGAGGAGGGTAATTCTTCTAAAACATTTCAACAGGTAGAAAGATCTGGGCTTTTCACAAACTGTGCCCTGAGCTTCTCTGTGCTGGAGAGAGGGGGAGACGTGTGTGCAGTTGCTCGGGTCTTTCCTGATTGGTATTTGGGGAGGAAAACTAATGCCTGGTGAAACCGGGTGCTTTTGAGTGATAAAATAAAAGCAGAACTCTTGTAAAAAAATCAAAACACAGCAAAACCAAACAAACATAAACCCCAAGTAACTCAAACCAGAAACAGAGAATTGAATTTTAAGAGTCCTGGTTTAGATATTTACACAACTGAATATATAACTACATATGCAGGTCTGGTTTAAGTATGCAAGTAATTTTGTTGCTTATGCTGCAATTATTTGGATTGAAGTTGAACATATGTTAATATAACTGTTGATTGTAGAAGGAGAGCTATTTCTTCAAAAGAGTCACACAATCTTTTGTTAATATCTTGCCCCAAGAATTCTTAGTTTAATGCTCTGTTTTTTCTTGGTTATAGCAAATAAATGCAATGTTACTGTACGTAGATCTTTGTTTATTAAAATGTGGTAATTTAAGTTTGACTTATTAGACTGAAAATTTCTGTGCTTCATACTGTGTTTTTTTCTTAAAAAATCCTAAGTTGAAAACAGATGTGACTTTTATAACTTAGAAGGGCTGATCAAGTCTATGGTGAAAATTTAAAATTCTGGGAAGCAAAGTTGAATTACCTGCATTTAATGTTTTCTGATCATCTGTCAAAATAAACATGAAATAGAGAATAAGAAGTCACTTTATTGTGAACAGATCTTGCTGACTAATCTTTGTTACATAAATAGGGACTATGGAATGTGTAGTGGTTTAGTTCGAAATCCATTACTTACTTATTTTTTCTTCTGAGATAAGAATTAGGAGAAAGCAAAGCAGGCACAAAACTTTAAAGAATATAAAGAAGTTTATGAACAGAACTAAAAGAAAAGAAAAAGTCAGAATAAACCTTCAGAACACTGCTCCTCCCCCCACCTCTCCTCTCTTCTCCCACTGACAACATAAAGAGACAAAACTTGGGATTTTTTGAGTCAGTTTACCACCTCCATACTAGTCTTTCTTCAGTTCACTTAGGGAGAGGAGTCTCTCTTGCTCATGCCATGGAGACATCTCCACAAGAAACTGTTCTCTCATGGCTTCAATGTCACAGCAAGGCAGCCGCCCGGGATGGTTCTCTGCTCGCATGTGAAAGTCCCTTCCCTCAACTTACAGCTTTCCCCACAACTGCTTTCGAGGGTTCAATCTTTAGCTAATGGGGTACCATTTTAAGGATGAGCTGTTCAGAAGCAAAGGTTCTCTTCATCTATCTCTGGGATCATCTTCATCTCTGGGAACAGAGGTCTTCTTCTTCCCTTGGCAGCAAGGGTCTTCATCACTTTCATCTTTCTCTCTCTTAAAGCTTCTCATTAGATCACAGCTACTCCAATATTTGCTTGTTTCAGCACAGGTGCTTTTGCTCATGGATGCCATTTGAATGCTCCATCTCCCCATGTTTTGCATTAAATTACAACGGGTACTCTGATGTATCATAGTCCATTACCATAGCCTTACAAAAGAATTTCAGCTTCTAAGTTCAAAGCATCTCCTCATTCTCCTCTCTCGAGGTTTCAGCTCTTCCTTCTTCACTGACTTTGGTGTCTCTATGGCGTTTTCTTCACATGCCTTCATATTTCCCCTTCCTCTGACCTGGGAGAGGATTGATGTCTGCAGGCTTCATCTGTTCTGAGGAATCTTACAGAACTAAAAGACTTCATCTCATATGGCCCTTGCAGCTAGAATTCACTTTATCACTGTAGGTCACAGGATCTCTGCCGGGTGGCAGCCTCAGATGAATTTCGGCTGCACTGGGTGGGGCCAGCCTGGTCGCGGGGCCGCCTGCACAGAGCAGGGCCACAGCCAGCCCCACCGGGCCATGCGGCCAGGGCCCAGCTACCTGTCCAAAAGCAGGAAGCTAGAGAGCTTTCCCACAGTTTGTTCGTACTTAAATGTGGTATTCATAGAGGTGTGTCAAGCTTCTTAAGTGGCTTAACAGAGTTGTCAATATTCAAACTAGCCAGCTGATTGGTTCTGTCGAGTCTGGAGGACACTGTAAGCACCCCCTTGCAAAAGAATCACTTCCGTGGCTGGTGGATTCCTCCTTAACTAAAACCCAAGCTGTGCTAAACCACAACAGAATGTAAATCATATGCATTACTGAATTCGTTCCTAAAGATTAGTGTAAAAATTGGGGATATTTATTTGTTCAAGACTTTGCCTATGTTTCTTGTTTGTTCAATATCAGAAGCCAAATGTCTGTAGTATGAGATAATACTGGATATTTAGTATCTGCACTATTCTTTGCCTATTGCCATGCCTACTCTGAGAGTTGCCTACCAATTTGAAGTCTAATTGGTCTGGGATGACGTGGAAGGTATTTTCCACATGTTACTTCCTGATGTAGCTGCCATGCCCTGCAGCCCCTTTCATTGATCCATGAAGCTCCAAATCCTGCACTGAAAAGAAAACACGCAGTTTTCTCTGCTTTGTCTTCCTAGTGTGTTGACATGCCTTTTCTTAAGGGTCATGTTCTTCTCAGGAGTGAAAATTCTAAAAAATGCTGGAAGTTCCTTCTTTGAGACAGAATTATGTAAACATAGATAGCATCAGGCTGTGCTGAAAGAATCTCAGAAAATACTTCCAAGATCATCAAGTCCAACCTGTGACCGATCACCACCCTGTCAACTAGACTAGAGTACTGATTGCCATGTCCAATCACTTCATGAACACCTCCAGGGATGGTGACTTCACTGCTTGGGCATCCCATTCCAATGTTTGACAACCAGGAGGAAATTCTTCCTGATGTCCAACCTGAATGTCCCCTGGTGCAGCCTGATGCCATTTCCTCTGGTCCTGTCGCTGGTTGCCTGGGAGAAGAGACCAACCACCACCTGGCTACAACATCCCTTCAGGCAGTTGTAGAGAGTGATAAGGTCGCCCCTGAGCCTCCTTTTCTCCAGACATGCTGCTGAGTGAGCACATAAGGCTTCTTAGGCCTATGCATTATAGTTCTGGCCTAAAACCACCATAAGTGTGTATGCTCATTTCTCCATATATTTCTGTCAGTGCACTTGTGACATTTCAGTCTTTGACAAACTTGTGCTTTGAGGTGTGTCCTCACCAGGACAACTGTGATATGGATGTAAGATGTGGGAAACTGAAGTTTAGGGTGAGACTCGCAAGTAATTTCATTTCTCCTTCGTATTGGAATAGGGCATCGGCGTGCTGTCAAAGACTAGTGTAAGTATGTAGGACATTTCCCTGGGTTAATGTGATGGGGTTATCATTTCTATTTGACATAGGCTTTTTAGGCTTTTCTTGGCATCAGTTTGTTGTAGTTTTACAAAATTCTTTTGAATTTTATGCATTACACTTTTTGCATTACCTGATTCTTCTTTTAAAACCCATTGGAAAAATCTTACCACATGTGAATCTGCAACTGCTGCTGCATCTCCAGAATAATGGATTAGTCTACTTTAATTTGGCTAAAGTTTAGTCCGTATATGTCTGTTCTCTATTCAAGTCAGAAAAAATTACACAGTAAAAGTCAGCAGAGCTCCTGAAAGAATAAGGTACAAACTGCTTGAAGGAAAGAGAATTGTTTATAAATAACCAAATTAATTTTCTCCCAGTCAGATTCTCCTAGCTAGCTTGGAGACATGCTGGTAAATCCAGTAGCCCTTTCAATGCTTGGGGTTCAGCAAATGCTAACTATCCTCAAAACCAGGGAAGCTTTTATCCTTGCAGAAAATGGGTCAGGTTTCAAGAGCCAGGGCAAAAGCTTTGTGGGGAGAGAAAAATCTTCTCTGTCAGGGAAAAATGCTTTAGCTTTTGTTCTGAGAAAAAGCAAAAGAACCTCCAAATATTTACTGTCACATGGCAATTTTCCCCTACAAAAATTACAGTCTTCTAAAAAGCTATATTACCACAGGAATATGTACTTACTGAAAACCAGACCTTTAAATATCAATTTAGCGAAAAAAAGTTGCTCAGGGAAGTTCAGCTATGAAGGTGAAAATATGGTGCCTTCAGATTCCTTAATTTGGACTCCCAAACTAATGGGGAGTCCAAATGTTTCCTTTCATAAGACAAAAAAGAATCCCAAGTGTTTGAGGTTTTTTCAGAAGGAGAAAATTAAATGTTTGCTTTAACGAGAAGAAAACACATTCTCTGATTTATGCTGAGTGACAGCAGCCCTAAAGGAAAGAGATGATTAATTACAGGGTTGCTTGATGCAGGCTTACAGGAAAAACTGTTACAACTTTGGTCAAGTTTTGAAGTTAGGGCATGTTTTCAGGCAAACAGCTCATTTTTTTGAAGCATACATTCAGGATAAAACTAAGTTGGAAGAGAAAGAAGAGGGTAGAAAAGATGAGAAAGAGAGAAGGAAATACATGTCCCAGAGACCTCCAGTGAAAGGTGAAATGAAATAAAGATTATTTAGATGTTTATTTGCTCCCTGGTAATCTTACAATTGCTTAAAGGGTGGATGTTTTCTTAGGAACAAATGTTTACAGGGGAATTTAAGATTAAATTAGGTTTCAGTGGTATTGGTAGCATACAGATTTTTATATCTGACTTTTATTTGTTAAATTCAGGAAGGAAGATGTGATCTATAAGAACCAAAACCTGTTTGATTACATGAAAATTATATATGGATGTAAATATATATGAGACTTAAAGGTAAATTAGCACTAAAGGGTAAATGCACAAAATAACAGGTATCTAAATACATGCCACTTTCCCTTTGGCCAGAATCATGATTTCCAGAACAAAGAAAAATCATTCCAGCATCCTCTCTCCAGATAAACTCTAAATGAAAGATATCAGGAATCTGTCTTGAAAAAAACCTCACAAATCGAACAAGTAGCTATTGGGGGTTGAACGAGACAGCAACTAAGCAGTCACCAGTCTCTTGTTCATGCTGCCACTGCCCAAAAACTCCAGTGGGATGGGGAAGAAAGAAATCTATGACATGCGGTCTGTCTGTTGTGGTGGTGATTTGAGAGGGGAGAGATGATGTTGTATATTGAATTGCTGGGTGCAGAAGCCAACTCAGGTTGGATCAGTGCTGCTTGGTTCCTTAAAAGGCTTGTCTTTTTACCGGTTTTGTTTTTACTGACTCTTGATGGGATGCTTTCCAGTGGAGTACATCTATGATGGAAACTCAAATCAGGGGCTATTTTTCCTCTAAGGTTAGGCATCCTGAAGGTACACATCAGATTACTACATGTGCCTGCATTAACCAGCAAATACACTTGTGTCCTAGGGAAAAAATCTATCCCTCAAGGTCTTTGCCTTTTCCCAAAGAAGGCGTAACGCACAGTTTCTCATCCAGTTCCCTTTATGTGCCATGGGAGTGGTAGTTCCTTCCACAGTATGCGGGGTTTTCATTTGGGCAAGAAGATCCTCTAGTGTTTGCTAGACATATGACTTCTAGTTAATATGCATCACAGTGCTTAAATGTCTCAGCACTCATTGCTTACAGTATAATTTTTAATAATACATTGCCTTCTTCTGTCTTCCTGGTGGCTGGTGCATGACAGGGAATGTGATATTCCCAGTCAATGAATGTGTTTCATGGCCTGGATGCCTACAAAGTAGTTTCATAATTGGCTCATATTGTCCAATTCAGTTCTTTTTGGGGTGTTTCGTCATCATAAAACTTGTTTTTCAAAGTTCACATTATTTTGGGTGGCAATACAGGTTACAGGGTAGGTTTCCGAACATCCAATAGCCATCTCCAGCACAGAAAGCTTGTGATGTTTGCTTCAGCATGTTCATGCAGCTGTGATCCATGTAGTGTCAGCTGCATGATGTGTGGAGGGATCCTTCATTTGATCATTCAGGACAGCACGGATATTTGTGGTGCCAAGAAGAGCTGCACTTCTGTAATAAGTACTTCTGCAGCAACCTGAACCACTCTTTGTTTTACCAGTATGTCTATTTCAGTTAGGGTGGAGTGGGACTCAGATCTTCTGTTCCCTGGCTCCAAAACTCCAGAGGCTGACCTTGGGTCTCTCCAGGTGCTCTCTGGCAGAGGGTCTGGCTGCAGCAACTTTTCCTGGCTGTGGTGTAGGCCATCCTTCTTACATTCTGGTCCTGTCCAGATGGTCTAAGGGCTACTGCACTGTCAGTTTCATGTTTTATCTCTTGAAAGGTTTGTTGCTGCTCAGGGAACTGGTCAAAATACTTCCTGTGTTTCTCAATGGAGAGACCTCCCAGTCTGACTGTAACCAAGGGTATGCACTCTCCAGAAACTCAGCATGCCTGTGTTTTCTTTCTGTTAGGTGGTGGGAACATGGCTGCTACAGTATTAATCACATGCATTAAGATGTGGTAATAGCTATACGAAATTTTATTTCTTAAAGCTAAGTCCCTCTTGAAGGTCCTTTGACCTTGCTTTGTTTTGGGCAAAGTCAGCTTCAAAGGAAAATATTAATCATAGAATCATAGAATGGCCTGTATTGGAAAGGACCTCAAAGATCATCTAGTTCCAACCCTACTGCTGTGGACAGGGACCCCTTGCACTAGACCAAGTTGCTCAGAGCTCCATTCAACCTGGCCTTGAATATTTCTAGGGATGGGGCATCCACAGCTTCTCTGGGAAATCTGTACATGTGCCTTACCACACCCACAAAAAGGAAATTTGTCCTAACATCTAGTCTAAACCTATTCTCTGTCAGTTTGAAGCCATTCCCCTTGCCCTGCCAGTCCACACCCCTGTAAATAATCCCTCTCCATCTTTCCTGTAGGCTCCCTTCAGGTACTGGAAGGCCACAATTAGGTCACCCCAAAGCCTTCTCTTTTCCAGGCTGAGCAATCCCAATTCTCTCAGCCTTTCCTCATAGCAGAGCTGCTCCACCCCTCTCATAACCTTGGTGGCCTCCTCTGGACCTGCTCCAAGAAGTCTATGTTCTTTCTCTGCTGGGACCCCAGAGCTGGATGCAGCACTGCAGGTGGGGTCCAAATAATCCATTCTCAAATACTTCTTTCATTGTGTTGTCCCACATTATTTTGTCATCAGTGCTGGGCAGCTTCACCCTCTTCCACTGCAGTCTATATCAATCCATGGCAAGTGGTAAGACTGTACTTCCATTTGTGGGACAGCCAATTCCAGGTAATGGGCAACCCTCTGCACGGAAGCATAATGTGGCCAGCAGTCTGCCAAAGAAATAGAGAAAGCAGCATTGATTGCATCAGGTGTGGCCTATCACTCACCTGCCTTTAACTCCAGTTTGTACTGGATTTCTAGCGTGTCCAGTATGGCTGCATTCTGTGTAAAGTGGTCTGTGCAGGTCACTATAGTTTACTGGAAGTCTACACTCTCCATCAGACTTTTGCAGCAGCTGCATGGGACTTTAAAAATATGATTAAGTCTTGCTGATGACTTCTTCACTCTCCATTGATGAATAAGCTCATGGAGGGGAACAAGAGGTACTTGGATTGTGCAGTATTGCCACTGGTGCACCATCATGGCAGCAACTGGCATCTGCTGTTCCTTGGCATGCAGGAAGCCCACTACAGACACATCTGAGAGGCTGGGCAAGATAAACAGCTGTTTAATCTTCATGGTGTCTACAGCAAAACTATACCCCTGGCACATTTTTAAGTCCTTGAGGTGTCCTCTTCTGAGGTAGTCTCTGACAAGGACTCCCAGAGAATCTGGGCTGGTCCACAGTAGGGTACTTCTGCTCCTTGTTCCCTGTTAGGGTCAATTCACCAGCTGGGACCCCCTGTCACTCCAGAAATCCAGCTGGGTTCTGCCCCCATGGACCCTGATGGCATTAAGTTGCACTGTGCACCAGTGTCCACCTAAGCATTATTCTCCCATGGGTCTGATGTGCCAGGAAATCTGTTCCATACAGTCCAGTAAGCCTAGCTGTCCCTTTCCTCTGCCTGGCTGGAGACAGAGCCTCTCTGTCGCTGAGCAGAGCATTCATCACCTGATTCCTGTAAGTGCAAACCTGAAGTTCCTTCATCAGGATCAGATGTGGAAATGTCCTCAGACCTTCTGCTGCACCTGGAGAAGTAATCTTCATGAATGTATGTTTTTTGGACACTGCTATTCCTCCCAATTCACTTATCTCCAACCTTGAAGCACATATAGGTGCATCACCCCTCTTCCTTATGCCCTCCCTGTGGTCATGCAGGCAGAACCCCACGATGGCACACATCCCTTTCCTTTGCTCTGACTCCAATTCTGATAGCTGAGACACCAGCCTGTATAGGGGAGAAGGTGACCCATTCTCCTGGAGTGGCTGGACCTGTCAGGACACTTCTCCATAATCAAGGTGCAAGCTCCTAAGGTTAGAGAGGAAGAGGGGTTCTCCAATTTATGATGGCTGGCCAGCATATGCACAGCTGTTGCCTCAAAGTCTGCTCCCTCAGGATACTGGCACCACCAGCAGTTCCACTGAGGATACCAGGACTGCTGCCACTGTGAAAAGTTTGTGTCTGCATTAGCCAGTAGTGTAGTACAACAGGAGAAAACTTCCAACAAACCAGTTTGCGGTTAAAGACCCAAAATTTGCATATTTATGTATTTATGCATGTTTCAAGGGATTTACCTCAGCCTGTCTCTGCCCTGGTCCTGTCAACAGCAGCTGAAGATTTAAGTCCTCCTGAAGTACAATGTCAGTTTACCTTAATTCAAAAGGGATGCAATTTCGTCCTCTGAGACTATTCTGCAATGCAAACCAAGGCCATGTGAGAGGTGATAAGAGGTGTTTGGTTCAAAAGTGTGCTCCCAATCTAACCCAAAATGTTAATGCACTTAGTTAAGCATGCAAACATACTCTACTGTAACTTGCAAGAGCTCTGCTGAAAATGAGCTGACCCAAATGGCATCATGCATAATTCGCTGTTTTCCATATATTCCAACAGTAAATGCTTCTAATTCTGAGCACAATGTGTTCTTACAACTCCTGTCTGGTATAACTGCTGTAAGCAGGTGTAGCATACTGTAATCCAGCTTCACAAGACTCTTTATTAAGCAACTCACAGGCTGCATTTATGCACATGAAACTAAAATGAGATAAAAGAATGGAAAATTATAACCTTTTAAAATGAGGAGTGTTTTGGGAAGGTTTTTCTCTTTCTTCCAAAGTTTTTGCACCTCATTTTTAAATGCATGAACTTAAATAGAGTTTCAAGAAGAAAAATTTAGAATAAACAAACTGATGGTGAACTGATGTAGCAAATAAAATAACCTGTAAAGAGAAAGCAATGTCAAGGGTATGTGTGAACCAGTGCAAGATTTCCGTGGAATAGTCCTACTTTAGAACCACACATGTTTTCCTTCTTGTAAGAGACTAGAGTGCTACCTGGATTAAATTTAATAATTTTTAACCTTTGACTTTATGACTCTGTGTGAGAAATTCAAAATTCCTCTTAAGCTTCTGGGAATTCTGAGTAGAAGCTGATGAGCTATAACTGCTGTTCCAACAACTTGTTAAGTATTCTGACAGTTTCATTGAGCATAGCTGGTGTTGAACCTTGAATTTCTTTTTTAACATAGTCAGTAACAAGAAAAATCTTTCACTCTGTAGTATTGTGAAAATACTCAGATCTGAGTGCGTATCTTTCAGGGGAAAACTAGAGTACTGTATATTATTGATAGCAAAGCAAAGAAAACCTACTGGGGTAAATCTATGCTGGTAGTTTTAGAAACCAACACCAATGGTTATGGTAAAATATATCCACATACCTAAAAGTCTCTTAATTTATTTTCTGTGTATTTGTCAGCAGAAAAAATCTTTACACAGTATTCTAGTTTCAGATTCTGTACATGGCTAAGAGCTGGATGTAAATACATTTGCATTAAGTTTGCTTTTACTGTCAATTGAAAGAAAATTACTTTGGGAGATATAAACCAGATAGCAGAGTAATTGTTTGGCTCTTGTAATTGAAATTTCTGAAAACGCTCTTTCATTTTTTTTCTGTCAGATTGTAGAAATCTTTCCACATTAATTTGGATAGTGTTACTGAGATGCATATTCTTATCCTTTTGTCTTTGGGAAAGTCTGAAATTGCTTCCCCTGGGCATTACTGAGGCTTGTAATTAGTGCTCTGTTGGTTCTGTGTTTTCAATGGCAGAACTTGTAAGTACTGTTTTTGAAATATAAAAACCAATGAATTGTAGTATAATGATTTTTTATGACTGAATGTCTATTTTTAAGGGATAATGAATATTTCATTGGCCTTAGTCTTCATGATTAGCTTTTAATAGGTCGCTTCATATGTTAGTGCAGGGAGGCAGAACTCTCTGATAAACTCTCCCTTTTTGTCAGGCTGTTGTGTGGCCTGAAACAGGTCATGTACTTTATCAGCTGTGCTAAAAGCTACAGAGCTGTCTCATTTTGATGGGTTTTAATAGGAATTAGGCAGACTCTTGGAACTGCATTTTCTTGTATTGCAGGTTTGTAGCATAGCAGAGAATGAAGATTTTCCTCTGACAATATGTTCTGTCATTTAATGGGAGAAAGCCTTATGTTCTGAACATCATTTTTTTTCTACTCTGTTTTTGGGGAAGAAGCTACTCATGTTCTTGTGTACTTGCACTCCTTTTTAGGTCCTAAATGGTTTGTTTTAGATATTTAAGTATGGCTACTAATGTCTTTTACTGTTGTAGCCTGGGATAAATGTTCTTTAAATAATAAATATGTCTTTGGTTTTGTCTTACTGTCTGGAGTAGAAACTTTAAAGCATGCTAGAAAAATAATGCTAATACTTCCCCCAGAAGACTTTGGAGAAAAAAAAAAGGAATGTAACACAGCTTAGAAATACAGTTAAAACATATTAGCTGTGTAATACTGCAGGAATATTCCCTTTACATAATAGTTTACAGTCAACCAGTGCAGATATTCAGTATGCTGGTTTCTCATTTGTATTAAGACGTGTTTTTATCTATTTTCTGGATAGCTGTATTTACACTGAGTGGAAACAGTGTGTTTCAGTCTATGTTTCTATATCAACAGATCCTGGGCAGAAAAAAATGAAATTATTTAAGAAATGAGGTGCTAACAGTGCAGAACATTAATTGATTAGTAAAGGGGAGAGGGGCTTTATTAGCAAACATAAAAAAAAAAACTGTCCATGGCCATAAGTACGTAAGAGAAGAAAAATCAGGATATTCTATGATGTCCAGTTTATTTCTGAAAATAATAGATGTAAATACTTTTACAGCCACTGAACTGTCTCCAATTAGGCTTCTCAGAACTTTACAGTGGTAGTCCATATTACTTTTATTTGTGCTCAAGCCATGGGCAAAGACATGTTTTGTTGTACTTCAAGGTTTCTGAGCATGTCCTGTGGCACTGATGCACACCTGCAACCTAACCTGGTCACTTAAAATTCTTTAGCTGTGCACAGTTAATGGGTGTGCAGATGTTTATAAAATTACAGTCTGATAATACAGCAATGTGGAAAGTGACAGCAGTATGGAAAACAAGGTGATCTAAAGAAAAGTTCAATTTAAATAGACTCATTTTGGTAGCTTGATCGCTGAAAATATGTGGATGTAGTCTCTGACACCTTATAAATTCAAAATGCATAACTAATTTTACATATAATAATACGATGTTCTCAGGAGAAGGTTCATTTACTTTTCAAAAAAAAAAGTATTATTTCAGAAGTTGCTTTGTAGATATCGGTGTTATCTGTGGAGTAAAGTGAGAGGGAAGAACCTGCATACAGTTTTTCATGCTAATTAGTTCTGCACTGTCTTTTCAGAAATTACACATGATTATTTCTTGGATTTATTTTCTAGGCTAATAGCTCAAAAATGGTGCATTTAATTTGAATAATTCTGCACCCCCACAATATAATATTAATCATTCTCCTTGCTCAAATACTGTGCTGTTTTGAGAGAAAAAATATATTTTATGTGTCTGGCCATTTTTTTCCCATAAATTAAAATAAATTATTTTGGTAATATGAGTAATAATTGCAAGCCTTTTTGTAGGAGAACAATCTTGATGGTTTTGTGATTTAAGATAGAGATAGCTAATTTTTATGCCTTTCCATATAGCAGTTTGAGAAAGGAAAATGCTTATGATTTTTACTTTTTTGTGTCACAGAACTATATCTTTAAAAGATACATGAGTAACTTGAGTTTCATAGGAGTTCAGTCAAGATCCCAAATAACTGTCTTTTACTTATGACAACAAGTATCTGCATGGCAGGGAAGTAACGCTGTCATGTACAGTCTAGTACAGTCAGCATTCTGACAGAGAAAATATAATCACCCAAATTTTGGGGGCCAGGGAATTCTATCTTTTTCACTACTATTTTTCAATCTTTGTGACCTTCTACTAGAGTGGGAAAAAAATCTATCCAGTACACTGAGTAAGTTCTTATGTTTAAGAATCATAATTGAATTTTTGCTACATTTTCCTCTTCAAGGAATGTCTTCAGCTCTTGCATTCACACTGTGCTCATGTCCACCGGATCATGTTGATGCTTTTTCAGTTTCCATATTAAATATATCTACCGAGTGATATGATAGTTATATAAATAAAATCCAAATTCACAGAATCCCTGAACAGGTCAGGTTGGAAGAGACCACAGTGGATCATCTGGTCCCACCTCCCTGCTCAAGCAGGGTCATCCCAGAGCACATGACACAGGACTGTGTCCAGATGGTTCTGGAATGTCTCAAGTGAGGGAGACTCCACACTCTTTCTGGGTGATCTGTTCAGTGCTTGGTCACTGCACAGGAAAGAAGTTCTTCCCCATGTTCAGGTGGAACTTCCTGTGCATCAGTTTCTCCCATTTCCCCTTGTGCCATTTCTGGGCACCACCAAGCAGAGCCTGGTCCATGCTCTGACCCCTCCCTGCAGACACTGACAGATATTGATGAGGTCCGCTCTCAGTCATCTCTTCTTGAGGCTGAACAGCCCCAGCTCCCTCAGCCTTTCCTTGTAAGAGAGATGCTCCATCCCTTCATCAGCTCTGTAACCTCCACTAGACCCACTTCAGGAGCTCCATGTCCCTCTTGTCATGAGGAGCCCAAAACTGGACACAGTACTCCCGATGTGCCTCACTGGGGCTGAAGAGAGGGGCAGGATCACTCCCTGACCTGCTGGCAATGCCTTTCCTGATGCACCCCAGAATAATATTGAAGATACATAAAAAATTCCTATTGCTTATACAGCTGTGCATAAAGGTGTTATACAAGTAAAAGGTATTTCTGATAGTTGATTTCCTCTAAGGAAAAAGAAGCTTTTCAACTCAATAATTTTTCATTTGCACTCACTTCTCTTGATTCTGAAATAACCTCACATGTGGTATAAGTGCAATTTCAGCTTCAATGGACCAATTTACAAAAAATTTTTAGGCCTCTGAAGCTGCCTTGAAAAGATGTGAAGTCTTGAGAGAAAAGAGTGATAAATTATAGAAGATAGGGTAAACAGGTCTTTGATTTTCTAATAAAATGTTTCTTAGTCCCACTAGATTTCTCATTTGTCACAGTGTTTGATATTTTGTTGATCTCAGGAAAAATAAATCATAGTTTATCACACTATTTTTCCTCATCCACAGGTGCATCAACATGCATTGCACATCTCAGTAAGTAAGCAGGAAAAGAATTCTCAATCAAGATGCCTAAGATGTGATATGACCCAACACTTCAATTGATGGTGCCAGGGGTGGAACAGACCTTGTGTTTGCTCTCATCAAGCTCTAGGCAACTGCAGTTGAACTGAGGAGTCTCTTGCCACCAAAGCATGTCTCTTTAAAAAAATGAAAAAAAAGCCAACAAACCCACACAGAAAAACAATCAAAAGAACATCCTGTCACTTTAGGTAAGATGTTTGCCACAATAATTCTTCCAAGGTTTTAAAATGGATAGCTCAGGACACATTACATGCTCTATTAGCAGTATGCTTTTTATTTTCTCTGGGGTGAGCTTTCTCATTGCAACCTTCAGAATCAAGAGTTTCATGAATCTTCTTGGTTGTAATTTAAATAAAAATAATCATGATAAAATTTATCATTTTAAGCATGTAGTCCATAATGGTTTTGAATTTGGCTGTGTTTGGGTCAGACGCATCTGCGTGTAATTAAAATCCCTATACCATGAACATTCTTCAAGTATGATTAGAGCTTTTAGTTCAGGAATCTCAGGAAAAGTGTTTCAGAGAATCAGGAAGTTGTCTTAGCGTTTGCTCTCTACAGATTTGGACTTCTTAGGATTTTTGTGGTGTATCATTTGGCCTAGATTGGAGCATCCATTTTACTACCAAATTCTCAAAAATCTCTTTTGTTCCGAATATTTTATAATGTTGTGCCATGAGTCATGGTAAAATAGAGGAACAATAATTATTCCTGCTTTATTATTGGAAAATGGCCATCTGGAGAAATTAAATGAAACTCCATTTAATACATGCTTGTTTACATATTGTTGCAACACAAGAGGTGTGTCACATTCAAGGGTTCAATCTAGACATTTTCAAATTCAATGCATTTATTGTGCTATTTTCTATTAATTTATCCTATCAGCATGTAATCTTCTAGTCTAGAAGGACACAGTTTAAATCTATTGGAAAATTAAAGGTAAAACATATTTATGCTTTTGAGTTGAATTTTGGTTTTTGCTAAAAGCTCCTGTGATTTCTAATATTCTTTAGAAAGTATTCACCTTGTCAGGCAAAGGGGCTCACAAAATGTGCTGTGGAGATTGAGCTACTTCAGAAGACAATCACTCCAGGTTCCTTACTTTTGTATCACATTTGGAACTATCAGTTACTTTAATTTCAGCAAAATAGTCAATGAATTTTGTATTCAGATGAAAACATTCCCATTACTGTTTTCTAATTAAAATCAGAGAATGTAAGCAACATAGCTACCCACAATTCAGAACTGTGGCTATGCTCTAAAGCCACTCAGAGGCAGGCAGCTCTGAGAGCAGCCTTTAGAGTAGCTCAGTTCTATTGCTGAAAAATTAGGGCAGCTTTAGCATATAAACTGAAGGGTATCTAAAATGTCAAACAAGCATAACTCCCATTTGTTTAATTCTTTCACCTTAAGCCATAAAATGTCAACTAAACCCAGAAACTCTTTTACTGTTGTCAAATATTCTTCATAGATGTAGGGCTCAATTTTGTACAGTACAGTGAGCTTTAAATATGAATTCATTTGCTGAAATTAACTCTAAAAAGCTAATAAAAAAAGGTTATATTCACGAATGATATATCACATCATTACAGTTGCCACCCATAAATTATTCTGCAGTTTTAATATGCTTCTGACTGGTTCTTTTCAGAAATTCTTTTAGCTCAATTTGCTTCTAACAATTTAGTCATAGCCCTCGGGAATGCAAACTTAATTCCACAAATGGATTTGGGGTAGATTTTGTATACTGCTTTTGCATGTTTTTTGCATGGTTCAGCATGGCATTACATTAAAGGGATGGAGGTGTTTCTTTTGGCCTGGGTAGCCTGAGACATCCAGGTGGTCAATGCTACACAGTCTGGACATTCCTTGTTTCTTTGAGTTGGAGGAATAGATGGGGCTGTGTCTATTCCTTGACTGTAGGAGTAGTCTGGAGTACCAGCCTGGCTGGATACAGCTGCAGTGAGAAAAGAAAGCCGACAATTCTGTGCTTCTCTCATGACCATTTCCTTTAGAGATAAGAACTTGATACTTAGCAAACTCTTGGGTTTTCTAACTCTGAAAGCTTTGATTACTCTTTACGTCTTGCATCCAGTAATGTAAAAGAAGGAAGGTTTGTATAGTGCAGTCATAATCATGAAATGAATGTAATTCCATAGATTTGATATGAGCAGTAAAAAGTAAAAGACCTGATCCCCCACCTTCACCCTAAAACTTTACCAGTGGCATGCAGCTGGCATATAGTTTAGATTGTAGATATCAATCAAAAACAGTTCCCGTCTTTCTTACAGGCCTAGTGATGAAGTGACATAAAAATCTATGCTGATCCTGACTGGAATATTTTCCTCCCCTCCTCTCTTAGATGCAGATATGGACTTCATGGATTCCAGTGTACTTTAAATATGGCTAACTGCTCTGTATAGATGTTAAAAATGTATTTGACAGAGAAGTAGTTCCAGCCATTCCTTTTTCAGAACAGCAGTAAATAATCCTGTGCCTACCTACTATCTAGGTAATTACAGTTGCCCTTGTTTGTAGATATAAATCAGTGCGCCGGCAGATTACAATAAGATAATATTATCCATTTACTAGGCAGTAGTGGATTAAATAAATCATTGTATTTAAATCTGTGAATTATATGGATAGCTCAGGATATATTTGCAGTGCTGCATTTGCATTTGCCAAAACTTTCAGTGGTAAGTCACTATTTAAAGCTAAACCCTGAAGTCTTATTAAGATTGAGAACCTGTTTTATTTTTCATGACTAGCTTAGTTCTGGAATGGCTTATTACCATAGATAATAGCAATTAAATATCATCCCTCTGAGTCATTTTCTTTTCCCACTGTTTTTTTCCGGAAGAGATTTTACCTATAAAATGTGCTTGCACTATCACAGTTTGTTGAAATAAACTCCAGCAGTTCCTATGACTCAAAAGGATGAAAAGTACATCTGCTAGAGCCAAGTAATGCCTTTTGCCAAGCACATGTAGCAGGGGATGATTTATGACAAAATTATTGAATAAGAATATATCCAGAGCAAGGAGTTCAATTGTTGTTTTATAGAACATAGTCAACTTTTATTTGCTGATGTTCAAAACTGCACTATTCTTCTGTGTGGTTTTACGGCTTAATTTATTTTAAATTGAGTACTTGGGTGAAAATATTTAAAGAAACCACAAAGCAATCTTGAATTTCTAAATAGTCTTTGTGTTCCAAATTCCATTTATGATCAAATTGTAAAATGCCTAAGATATAAAATATTAAATCTGCTCCGCATTATTTCTGTGAACATTAATGGTTACATTCCTTTGTCCAGCAAGGTTCATCTTATGAGTGATATATTAGAATAATAAAAGCTTGAAGAGTAGCTGTTGTCATGCACACAATAAATTTTATTTTTCATAAAGCTATACTTTACTTTTATTATTCTACAAAAACCTAGTATATCATTTCAGTCTTGTAAAAATTTTTGAAGAGAAGCCCTCCCTTAAGTCATTTAAGCAAATACTTAAAAGTGACATGGACAGAAAAATATACCTTAAAACATGTAGCCAAAGGCACTTGTCACTTAATAAAATTGCAAATGGCTTGTTTCCTGCATCAGAATTCTCTGATGCTGATGTATTGATTAAGCAGTAGATGTGTAAAAGTTTTGCTTGTTGAGTTGTTTTAGAGCCTCATTTTTAGCATGCATGAACAGTTATTGTATACAGAGAGCTCTTAGACATTTCCCTTGCAGAAGTGTAGAGTACCACACACAGGAACTGGATTAAAGGCCAAAGGCTGCAAATTCTGTTGCAAGTACCGTAGCCCAAACTGCAGGCACTATTATCATGATGACAGTATCCTCTAACTAGAGTTAGAAATAATAAATACAGAGCTCTTTTCATGTTTTCTGAACTCCAACGAAGTACTCTGTCAAGCTCTGGGGTCCCAGCACAGGAAGGACATGGAACTATTGGAGTGGGGAGACAGAAGGCCACCAAATTGATTAGAGAGATGGAGCACCTCTCCTATTAGGAAAGGCTGACAGAACTGGGATTGTTCAGCCTCGAATAAAGAAGCTTTGGGATGACCTAATTGGGGCCTTCCAGTACCTGAAGGTGGCCTACAGGAAAGATGGAGGGAGACTGTTTACAAGGGCTTGGAGTGACAAGGACAATGGGGAATGGCTTCAAACTGGTACAAACCTTCTCTTCAGAGAGTTGGCTTAGATTATCCATTATGAGAAAGTTCTTTACTGTGAGAGTATTCACGCCCTGGCACAGGCTTCCAAGAGAAGCTGTGGATGCCCCATCCCAGGAAATGTTCAAGGCCAGGCTGGATGGGACTTTGAGCAACCTGTCTAGTGAAAGGTGTCCCTGTCCATAGCAGGGGGTTGGAATGAGATGATCTTTAATGTCCCTTCCAGCCCAGGCCATTCTATAATTCAATGATTATGATTCTACGATAAGACATAATGATACTGAAGAGAAAAACATTTTTATAGAAGATATTATACCTCATCAAGATAATAAGGGATTAACTTCTATTTTTTTAACAACTTGAAGTTAAATCTGAAAATAAGGAAAGCCAAACCATTGGTGAGTTTTTTTCTGAAGATGACCCCATATTACCTTATCTTTCCCAAACTGAAACCAAGTGGAAAGTGCTGCCACTTCAGCATTCTGTGAGATTCAGACTTGTAATGGACAGATCGGTTTCATTACGTACCAGCATCTTTCCTATACTGTGCTCTAGGCAGGGGAAATGGCATGTGAGTAGCATTGAGATGACTCAGAAAGGCTGGTACCAGAATTATCTGAAAGAATAGCTTTCTGCTGGCTAACAGAAACGTGTGGGTTTGATGTTACAAGTATCTGCTACTCTGGTAGCTGGGTCTGAGCCAGTCAGCAATGTATCTCCATTACCAGGAGTATGTCTTTTCTGCAATTCTTGCTGTGCATAAGAAATAAATGCGGTATTTAATGTAATTAATGTTCAAGATTTTTGATGTATTGATATTTAGGTAGTTTTTAGTGGATACTTTTCAAACATCTGCAATTTTTAAAAATTTGAGGGTGACAAAATGGAAGAAGATGATTTAACACAACATTGTTGTATGGAGCATCCCATCAATGGTCTGTATGAACCTTTCATGCATGTCATAGTTATATCTTTGGAAAATTTTTCTGAAAAAGCTTTGAATACTCTACACATCATACTCCTCTAAAAAGTGGTAATTTAGTAAAAATGTTAAGTTTGAGGCTGAGAGGGGTGGGGGGCTTTAGGTCAACTGCAAAAATAAGGTAAACAGATACATTGATGAGTTAAGGACAGAGTTAATACTACAGCCCTTCAATTATACAAATACTAAAAAGACTGAAAGATCTGAACATCATCTGAAAGAATTTTTGTGTGTTTTCCCTTTCCTATTTCGTAACAAAATGCTAGCATCTATCTATGCACAAATACATACATATATATGTATATAAGTTTTGCAAGAGTTTATTGAAGATTTGGTGGGGAGGGAAATGAGGTTTTGAGATTGACTCTGCTGTCAATGCTGTGTGATTCCTTGCTTAATTCATGGGGGTTTGTTTCTAAAATAGAATACTGGAGCTCTGTAAGGGAGAAACAGTAATACATTGGCAACATACATTTTAAATGGTTGCTCATTCCTGTAAGAAAATGTCATTCATCATTAAGTGTTAATGAAACTGGAAGATTATAGTAGGTGGTTGTCTTAATATAAACAGAAATTGTGCGTTACTGTGACCTCCAACAGAGCAGGTGAATTAACAATCCCATTGTTTATGAATATTAATCATGTTAATGAATTCTTCCAGTTGTTCTTAAATTTAAAGCTTTAACAATCAGACCTAGTGATAAAGGTAAATTGTGAAAAGCTTTGGGTTATAACTTACTAGGAGAAAAATGCTCAGGGTAAAGTCTATCCATGTCTACGCCTCCAAGCAAATACACCTTAAGAATCATTGTGCAGTCTGCAAAGCTGTACTGCTGTAAATTAATTGTTGTATTATAAATGTACTTCATCTACCCATATTTGTCATGAGTGCTATTCCGAATGTATCCCAGGGATGGTACCTCATTAGCACTGTACTAATTTGAGCCATTCTAGGAACAAGTTCATTATAGGCTGTTTGTCTGTCTCCTCCAGCCACTGTTGCAGAAGGTTCCAATCTCACCCTGTGTTGCAGAGAATTCCAATCCAGCACTCCCACCTAAACTGCACCATGGGTTGTGTGTTGTGCTCAGCCTCCCAGGATTTGTATACAAAGAGACTAAACAGAGTCAAGTGTGGAGGTTTGGAATAAAAATCTGTACTTTTTAGGAGGCAGATGTAGCTTCTGGTGCTTGAGACAAATAATGGTATGAAAGGAACAGACCTTTATAGACTGACGGCAGGCCATTAAGTTTCTGGAAAGGACAGTTAGAGGAGTGTGAGTGAGCATAGGGTCATGCAGATAATTAGGGTAATAACCAGCTGTGGTGCCACGTGTATAAGTCCCAAGCAGACTGTTCCAGGATTTTTGTGAAGAGTGCACCTCCATGGCCAATGCAGGCTAATGGGGAAGGTGTAAAATGGGTTACCAGAGTATGTGGCATGGCTGCTAGACTGTGTCAGATTGGCACTAGAGCTCTAATTCTAGTGCTCAGGCAGAGGAGATCTGTGATAAGTAGTAGGTGCAGGGAATTGTGTTAATTTGTTAGACACAATGGTTGTGCCTGAAACAACAAAATGTTGTAAAAGAATGGGTGTCAGAAGTGACACTGCAGGCAATTGATAATATAAACTCAGAACTATTCCTCTCTTTCCACCAAAAAGACTAATTTAAATTTGTATCCTCAAAAATTTGCTTTGTCGGTGTTGACTCTGACCATGTTTAGTGTTCAGCATTACTTGAGATGTGTTAATTCATGAGAGATCTGGCACTTCCCCGCTGCACAGTGTCACTGCTCTCTACAAAGAAATGGTTACCAAATATTGATGCATTGCAGCACAGTAAAGGTATAAAAACTGTTTTTAGCAGATGAGTATACCCCTCTAAGCCAAAAGGATTGGGGATCTCACTGCTAAAATTTTATTCACTATTTACATCTGAAAGAAAGTTATCAAGAGAGAAAGGTAAATGAGGAACAGTGAATCATCACTTTCTTCTCCTTTGCTGATTTCTGTAATTTCAAGGTCAACATTTGGGAAGATCAAATCACAGAATGGAATTAGGAACCATACTCAAGTAAACAACACATTTGCTCCAAAAGCACGTCAGTAGTAAGATGATTAATCACAAAGCATTAGGCCCTGCCAGAATGTGGGAGTGCAGAATGTGACTTCTGCTCATGGATAATGGGAGGGGGAAGGCTGATGTGTTTAATGCTGTTCTTCTCTGATCTTCACTAATGAGGTTACTACTGGTGTCTATTAGAACAAATGCTGGCAATAAGCCAACCTGAGCTAAAAAAAAGGGATTTAGAAAATGCTTAGGTGAGCTAGACGTTTGTAAGTTCGATGAGCCTGTTGAATATCATTCCCAGACATGTAACAAACTTGTGAAATCTCAAAGGTGTTGGCACTTGTGTTCAAGACTTTGAAAAGGACAAATGAAATACCAAATGGCTGGAGGAAAGAAAGTATTACTCTACACAGAGAAGAAAGGATGGAAGATAAGGTGTTATAAATTGTTCTCTAAAATATCCAGTAAATTAGCAGAAGAAACAATCAAAAAACTGAGCTTTAGTCCAAGAACACAGTGAGAATAACATCAGAAAATAGAATCTGTTGAAGAAGGTCATGTTTCTGGCCATGGGTAAGCTTTTAAAACAAAACAACCACATCCCCAGGACATGGTACATATGTAGAGCTCAGCATGAATACTCTGTGTTAAAACTCATATGAGATGAGAAAAATATTACATAAAAAATTAATTTGGAGTACTCTCTGACTGAAAGAGTATATCAAGCAAAGTTCTGCGACCGACTTTCTTTGGTTCTGTTTTGTCCTATGTTTATTAGTGATCTGGATGATAATGTAGAGTGACTTACTACAGTTTCAGATGATACTGAGGGGGAGAACAGTGTTGCAATATATTTTCAATTTCTTTCTCACAAGAACACTCTTGAACTTAATTTGCATCCAGCTGTGATGCTGTTACAGGCATTGCATATAAACCTCACAAATGTATGTTTAATAATAAGTACTAAATCATGGTAACCTCAAATCAAGACCTTTTTCTTACAAGGGATGAAAGGGTAAAATAAATTGCTTTTGGAGAAGACATGTGAAACAACCTGCTTGAAAAAGAACATTAAAATAAGAGGAGCCCATCACTAAATTGATACATAACTTTCAAAATAAATCAGGCACGGTTCCACCAGAGCAAGGCTATTTGGTCACTGAAGATATGATACTTATTGTGTAGACAGTGTATCTGAGTTCCCTTCTGGCATGGAGCAATGAGAACACAAACTGTTTTACTAACGTCTTTCTTCCGAAAGTAAAAGGAATGGAAGGAGGCTTTGGCTGTTCTTGGTTCAGTAGCTGGAGCCTATGTGCAATAAAAGCTTTGTCAGCTTTGGGAACTGGGGTAATGTAGCAAGTGGCAGTTGTGGTGCTGAGATACAGCTCGTGTATGTTCCCCTGTGCCCTGCACTCAGGAGTACTCAGCTACAGTCTTGTACTGTGTGGGAACTTCTGAGGAAGGAAAGGTCACAGGCACAGGCCAGCTCCATAATATTAAATCTGGTACAGCGAGTTCATTTATCCTTGCATTGATCTGGGCTAGGAGTTGTATACTTCCTGTCAGTCAAACCCCGGAGCACTGCGGGCCAGTGTGTGTTTGGAATACTGCTTTAAGTACAAATAATATTTCAGAATTTATTTTGAACCCTCAAGACATAAAGCATTGCCTACCATAAATAGGAATGTCAGAACACACAGCTTTTCTGAAAATGTTCTTTTGTTATTCCAGGTGGCAAACAACAGTAAGCCTTGCCCTAAATCATTATAGTGCATGTCTTCTCTGAATCTGTGCTCGTACATTTGTACATCTTAAGTCACAACAGATCTTGCATCTTTTGCAGAGCATGATGGGCTTGAGTAACCACTCCTGTCAAATTCCCTAGAAATATGGGCAGGGCTGATATAATGAGGTACTTTGTTGCTATGTCAGTGCAAGAATTTTAATAGTTGATTTAAATGGCAATATATCCGTACTTTTTGTGCCTTTAAAAATATATCAAACAGGTGTTTCTTGCTGCTGGGCGGCCTCGTGGACAATCGTCCACTCTGTGGGAGGCTCCAGTGACCTTCCTGCAGACAGGTAAACCAAAACAGTGTTTGGCTCTGCAAGGAATGCCGATGGCCTGGCAGCACTGTCTCCAGGTGCGGAAAGCACTTTGGTGGAGGCGGTGGCAAAGCCCAAATCCCGGGAGCATAGGAATGAGGAGCGGACTCGCTGTCGGCAGTTCGAAGGGTTTATTCCTCAAAGTGGGGAACGACAAGACGAGCGTCTGAGGGAGGTTCTGTGAGCCTTTTAAGGGGTAGGAGAAGGGAGGAGCAATCGGATGACAGCCAATGGGGTACATGAAAGAGGGAGGAGCAAGGGTACAATCGACCAATCAGGGACAAGCGGAGGAGGGGAGACAACTAACAACCAATGATCCACCGAGTACAAAGGAATCTTCTAGAAGAAGGGGTAGGGTTTTATTCTTCGGTCCCGCCCAGGGAGCCACCCTCCGACTCCGACTCATACCACCTTATCTGGAGGGCTTGATGGGCAGGCGGAGGCGGGACCGGGGGTCGAGGACACGCCCCTACATCTCCCCCTTCTTTGTTTAATAATTTTAACAGAAACATCTTAAAACAGAAAAGGGAAAAGAAAACTAAACAGACAAGGAAAACTAGCTCAAAAATGGATTTCATCACTGAGGTGCCCCAGTTGGATAGCCCCCAGCTATTCGCAATGTTTTCGAACCAGTCTGACCCCTCTTTCTTCAGTTGGGTCACTTGGGCACGGATGCTTTGGATGGCGCTGTGGATGCTTTCACTATGGGACTGAAGATCGAAGCAGCACATCCCGTTGAACTTTTGGCATCCGTGTCCATGAGCGAGGAGGAGGAAGTCTATGGCAGCTCGATTTTGTAGTGTGGCCTGCCTGGTGATTTCCCCATCTGTGAGGAGACCGCTGGGGGCCTTGGACGTCTCATTAGCCTGTTTACTCAACCAGCACTCAATGTGCTCGATCTGTCCAAGGGCCTTAGCTGCAGCAACCCACGGTAGGAAAATTGAGACCGCGACTCTTTTTGAGTATGGCCAGGTCACGATTTCGGAGTCGCAATCTTTTTCAATTTGGTTAATTGATCTTTTTGGGCGACCCTTCGTTGTCCAATCTAGCAAATGCTGCTTACCAGGGGTCAGCAAAGCCAATTTGCCGAGGGTGCAAGGACCTCCCCACATACGGGATGGAAGGCCTGCCCAAGCCCGATCGCCACAGATGAAAAAGACACCGGTTGGGAATACCCTGGGAAGTCTTGTGGACGTGGCTGGTGTCAGTGCTGAAATATGGCACCACGTATTGATTTTGTAGGTTGAATCGTGAGGGTGGACCATATTGATAGTTTCTGGCCGCATTCCCGCATTCATGGGTTGAGACAGCCATTCGGTCACCTTCTTCTGGTAATCAAAGCTTACACAGTAGGTTGCGAGAGAGGAGCCCAAAAGTGTTAATTCTTGGGGCTCCTGTGGTGCGCGTGGCAGAATCCCTGTCCACTCATCCCAGGAACTCACCGGGTCTGGCTTCTTCCCTGTGAAAGGGTATTCGTTGGGCTTGAGAGGGATTCCCACCAGGCAGGTGGACATAGGGTCCTCAGAGCTGCTCATAGACAGGCAGAGTCCGGACTGGTTCAGGGTCTTGGCAAGCGTCGTCCACACGTTGGCCTTGGGCTGGTGGACTATCCATGCTTGAGAGGACCACGTCACAGCGAGGAGTAACATAACCGAAAGCGCCAGCATCCTAAAATAAGGTAAAAGAATAATATATGGTTAAAACTCGGTGGTCTTGGGGTTGTTAGCAACTGATTTAAGTGATTCCCTCCTCATTCTTGTCAGGAGGTTTTTTGTCAGGTTTGAGGTATGTTTTTATCCATTTCCCTGGGACCCACTTGGGTCCTTCAGGTGTGGATATACATCCTCTTCCCCACGTTATTAGGGGGAAGGGGCCAAGAATTTGTTGCGTTTCTGGATCCCGGTACAAAACCGGGGGTTTTTCCTTAAGTTTAGTGTTTTTGTCACTGTGGTAGTGTTTGACCACAGGAGGATTGGGGTCCTCAAAATTGCAGTTTAAAAAGTTTAAAGTGAAGAGAGCTTTAGCAAGGCGTAACGCTGGAGCGTTGGTTTCTTCCCCGCCCTTTTGTCTCTCTAGCACCCTTTTTAAGTTCTGATGCGTTCTTTCAATGATGGATTGTCCAGTGGGGGAATGTGGGATACCGGTTTATGGGTGATTCCCCACAACTGGAAAAACCTTTGAAGGCTGCTGGAGGCATAGGCGGGTCCATTGTCCGTCTTGATGCTCCTCGGCATTCCGAGGGTTGCAAAAGCTAAGGTAAGGTGCGCTTTGACGTCTTTCGCCTTCTCCCCTGCGTGCGCGGACACGAAGACTGCTCCTGAAAAGGTGTCAACTGAAACATGAACATACTTCAAGCGTCCAAAAGATGGTATATGCGTGACGTCCATCTGCCAGAGCTCACAGCTCTCAAGCCCTCTGGGATTTACCCCTTCACCTAACGATGGAACTTGAAATTTTTGGCAATTGGGGCACGTGGCCACTATTGCTCTGGCTTGCTCACGCGTGAGATGGAACATGCGCACGAGAGCTGGAGCATTCTGATGGAACATGGCGTGGCTTATCTTAGCTTGATCGAATACGTTTGGCAAATTTGCCTTGCTTACAGAAAGCGCCAGTTGGTCTGCCCTCCTGTTACCTTCAGCAATATAACCTGGAAGGTCGGTGTGCGACCTCACATGCATAACGTAGGACAGTTGCTCTCGGTGGGAGACGAGGTATATTAGCACTGAGAGCAAGTTGAAAATGGCTGGATTTTTTACCTCTTTGAGCATTGCATGTTCTGCTCTGGAGACGACTCCAGCAACGTAGGCTGAGTCAGTGACAATGTTCAAGGGCTGCTGGAACCTCTTGAATGCCCTCACCACTGCCGCAAGCTCGGCCACCTGAGGTGATCCTTGAACAATCTGCACATCAGACTCCCACTTCTGAATGCTAGGATCCTTCCAGGTCAAAACTGACTTGTGGGAATGTCCTGACCCGTCAGTGAAAATGGTTATGGCATCCAAGGGGGTATCACTTTGATTGGATTTCGGAATTAGTTTTAGAGTAGTACTGAAAAGTTTATGTTTCGGAGGATGGATTGAAATTCGCCCAGAGAAACTGTCCAGAGCAAATTGTAATGTCTGGTTGGTCTGTAAGAGATGTTCTAAGGCTTCATTTGTTAGAGGTAAATGTATGCATGTGAACTTGCATCCGGCCAGGGCACAGAGGCGAGATCTAGCCTTGATAACCAGTTTCGCCATCTGCTCCTGTGGTGTGGTGATACTTTTGGATGGTTGGTGCGGTAAAAAGACCCACTCAATGATTAATAAGGGATCTTTTTGCACCTCATCCCACTGAAAGAGCAGGCCATAGAGATGTGGCATCACTCCTAAAATGATGAATTGAAAAGGAAGTGAGCGCACATACCTATGGGCCTGCCTAGAGCTTATAGCTTTTTGAACTCGGCAGATGGACTCACGGGCTTCAGGTGTTAGCGACCGCGGGGAGTTCAAATCATCTTGGCCTTTGAGTAGATTAAACAATGGAGCGAGGTCTTCTGTGGTCAGCCCGAGAAGAGGTCGAATCCAGTTGATCGTTCCACACAACTGGTGTAGTTCCTGAAGCGTCCTGGGGTTTTCATTCAGGGCGACCTGCTGCGGAACTACAGTGGAATCGGTTATTTTCAACCCAAGGTACCTATATGGGCTTAAACGCTGGACCTTTTCTTTCTGGATTTCAAACCCTTCTTCTTGTAGGGCCGCAATGGTCTTATTTAAAGTCCAGTCTAGGTAGGGATGGTTTGGGGCACAGATCAAGATGTCATCCATATAGTGTAATATTATAGCCTTTTGGGCTATCTTCCGGATCGGCGATAGGATTTTTGCCACGTATCACTGGCAGATGGTGGGACTATTTTTCATCCCTTGCGGGAGCACACACCAGTGGTAGCGCAGCATGGGAGCCTCTCTGTTTATGGCTGGTACAGAAAATGCAAAGCGTGGGGCGTCGGTCGGGTGTAGGGGAATCTGGAAGAAGCAATCCTTGATATCAATGACTGCTATCTTCCAGCTCCTCGGGAGCATGGATGGTGAGGGCATACCTGGTTGCAGGGGTCCCATGTCCTCAATAACATCATTTATTTGTCGCAGGTCGTGCAGGAGTCTCCATCGATCCTTCCCCGCCTTTTTTATTACAAAAATAGGTGAATTCCATGGGCTAGTGGAAGGAACGATGTTACCTTTGTGCAATTGCTCCTGCACGTGTGCGTGGAGCGCGCTTAATTTCTCCTTGGGTAGAGGCCACTCATCTATCCAGATTGGCTGATTAGTTTTCCAAGTTAGGCGCTGGATAGGGGGCTCCGCAGTGGCCTCTAATGAAAATCCCGGGTGGCCGCAGCCAATTGCACCCGGGTGCCCCATTGGGACATGAGATCTCTGCCCCACAGTGTAAAACCAGAGTCAATGACAAATGGTCGGATGGAAGCCACTCGACCTTCTGGTCCCTCGATTTGTATTACCTCCTTGCTCCTTTGGGCTGTTACTGATCCCCCGACACCTGAAACGAGGCCATCCACCCGTTGCAGCTCCCAGAGCTTTGGCCAATCTGAGGATGACAGGATAGTGACATCGGCCCCAGTGTCCAACATCCCTGAAAGGGAAACAGAGTCATTTTTATTGGAAAGTTTACACTGTACCATGGGCCGCTCTTCCCCCACTACCTGGGTCCAAAATGCTGAAGGAGTCCAGTGTGTATCGCACGGCAATATAACCGCTTGAGCGATGAGATAGTCTGTAGGCAGGAAGAAAGTGGGACACACACTTTTAATAGGAAGGTGAGAAAGTCCTTCAGCATTAATTTTTAAAACGGTGGGGATCACCTCTGTCTCTGGCGGAGTGGTGTATGGATTTCCGAAGACCATGACGACTTTGCAGGCGGCCTCCTTCTCTTTAACATAACACGGTACGCAATAAATTTGTGCTTTGTCCATAAACAAATTGTCTTTAAGGAGGACGGAGAAACGTAGTGGGCCCCTATTTATGTGGTCGCGCGGGGACGGTGGGATGCGCTGGCTTCTCAGTTTCCCTGCCCTTGCCTTGAGGTGTTGTCCTGCTTTCCTGTGGAAACAGGCTTGGAGAAATTGTGAACAGGGGCAGGGGCTCTGCAATACTTGGCCGTATGGCCTTTCTTACCACATCTTTGACAAAAATACTCAGGTCTCTCTGACTTGGACGTCTCGGGAAGGGGTTTGTTTGGCACCGCCACGGTGGCTAACGCTTTCTTAGGGGTGTCTTTGTCTCTTTTCTTCAACTCCTCTTTTTCAAGATCCTCGTGCACTGGCACTTGCCTACTACAAGCTTCAATCATCTGTTGTAACGTAGGCGGCGAGTTAAAAGGTAAGGCTCGGATGACCGCCGTGCACGCCTCATTACAATTTGACTTAGCCAATTCTTTAACCATTTGTTGTTGTAGTTTTACATCTTCAATTTGTTTAGAAACAGCTAATTTCAATCAATCGGTAAAATCCATAAAAGGTTCGTTTGGACCTTGCTTGGTACAGGTAAAAGGCACGATGGGAGTCACTTTGGAAGGCATTGTAAAAAAGATCCTTTCTGCCGTTCCTTGAATTAAATCTAAAACCGCTTTGGGAATCTGCTGAGCTTGGTCGTGAGGTTTGCTCAGCTGAGTCTCTCCACAGAGATGGTCAATGGTCAAGTGAGCATTATTTGGGTCCGCGACCAACAGTGGGAGATCTTCAGTTAACTGCCTCTTCCATAATTCCTCCCATAGGAGGAACTCGGAAGGAGACAGAAGACAGGAGATGATTTTCTTAATGTCATGGGGGACAAAAATGTTTGTTGTAAAAGCGGAATTAAATACACTTTTAAAATAGGGATTGTCCCTTCCATGCTCTTTTTGGACTTTAGTTAAATCCCGAAGGATGTTGTAATCAAGGGGTTTCCACTGTGGGTTGAGGCCCGCTCTATTGAATTGCACAGGAGCGGCAAAAGGATTCAGCGTCTGTTGATTAGTGGGCTTTATCATGGCGTCTCTTCCGGCTCCGGTACCGTGGGAACCGGAAGGGAGGCCGTGGGAACCGGAGGCAGAATTTTCCCACGTGATGTCATGTGTGGGAGGAGCTAAGGAATCCTGAAAGCCACTCCCAAATGATGTAACGGGGGCGGAACCAGACAACTTTGACAGACAAGCGGGAGAGACAGAGAAAGGAGGAAGGGAAGGGAAGGGGCAGGGGAAGCCACTTCCTGTGGCGGGAAAAGAAAGGGATTGTGGGAAGAAGGAGCAAGTTCTACAGGGGGGGACCATGCGGTCGCTGCCATTTTGTGGCACCGAGGAGGGCATCTTGAAAGATGCTTTTCGGGCACTTTTAAAATCATTAAAAACTTCACAACGGGGATTTAGAACTGGGAAAGTGGGATTGGAAAGAGGGACAGAGGAAACCCGAACAGTGTGGCCAGCACTGTCTGAGCAGGGAAGCTGAGAGGGCTGAGGGGAGCCAGGGAGCTGGTGGCAACCCTGTGCCTGCAGGCAGTCTGCTCCTGTCAGCTCTCTCTGCATGGAGACATGGGATTTGGAAAGTCAGGGTTTAGGAACGGGGGGAAAGGGAGAACCGGGGTTTTTTCTGGCTTCTTTCTCTATTTTCCTTTCTCGTTCTAAAGCTTCTTTAATTAAAACAAAGAGGGGAACAAATTTGTCTCCAGAATTGTCTTTGAAACGTTGCAAAAATTCAATTTAGTCTCCGACTGCTTTCCAAAAGCCATTTTTACGAAAATCTTCCGCGGCGGATTTAGGAAAATAGAGGAAGATCCATTTAATAAAATGCTTTAAATTCCTCTTTGAAAATTTGAAACCTCCCCCCTTTAGGGATTCCGCAACTTGGACATAACACTCCCTTTGAGCCACAGACAGCTTAGTTCCCATTTTTACAAAAAGTGTGGCTCAAAACCCTCCCCTCGTGTGGCAAAACGAAGAAAAGAAAACGAAGGGTCTCACGTCCCGTGAGATTAGAAAAGTCCCTCGGAGGGAGAGAAAAGAGACTACAAAAGTCCTCCAGAGGGAGAAAAAGGAGAAGGCTTACCTGAAGCTCACAAAAGAGGGGCGACGAGAAAAGAAATCCACACGGAGAGGTCTCCCGGGTAAAGCCGATGCTGTCACTCGGCTCCCTCTCAGAGCACAGCTCCTTAAAACGGAGCGCGCTACGAGAGGCGGCGGACGCCGAAAACTGGATCCTTTGCAAAGCAAGCACAGTCTGCAGGGACCACTCGCATCGAGGGTCCCTGTTCGGGTGCCAACCTGCCGCTGGGCGGCCTTGTGGACAATCGTCCACTCTGTGGGAGGCTCCAGTGACCTTCCTGCAGACAGGTAAACCAAAACAGTGTTTGGCTCTGCAAGGAATGCCGGTGGCCTGGCAGCACTGTCTCCAGGTGCGGAAAGCACTTTGGTGGAGGCGGTGGCAAAGCCCAAATCCCGGGAGCATAGGACTGAGGAGCGGACTCGCTGTCGGCAGTTCGAAGGGTTTATTCCTCAAAGTGGGGAACGACAAGACGAGCGTCTGAGGGAGGTTCTGTGAGCCTTTTAAGGGGTAGGAGAAGGGAGGAGCAATCAGATGACAGCCAATGGGGTACATGAAAGAGGGAGGAGCAAGGGTACAATCGACCAATCAGGGACAAGCGGAGGAGGGGAGACAACTAACAACCAATGATCCACCGAGTACAAAGGAATCTTCTAGAAGAAGGGGTAGGGTTTTATTCTTCGGTCCTGCCCAGGGAGCCACCCTCCGACTCCGACTCATACCACCTTATCTGGAGGGCTTGATGGACAGGCGGAGGCGGGACCGGGGGTCGAGGACACGCCCCTACAGTTTCTGATGTCTGTCAGGAAAAAAAATTACCGTGAATGTCTATATTGAAGAATATTGTATTTCTTCCTGCACCGTGCTGCTTTTCAGCTGAAAACTAGAGAAATATTGGGCCTGATGATCTTATTTATAGCAATCATTACAGAGAAGCTGGTCTGATTCCAGTTTATGAGTTAGTATAACTGTTAATTTCTGATTCTGAACTGGGTAAGGCTGCATGTGATCCTATTTATATAAAAGTGTCCTAAAAAAGTGCATCTTATTAAAGATAGTCTATATTTAAAATATATGGTCAATCACTTTTATAATACATTAAATACTGAGGGCTAAAAATATTTGAAAATGTAGCACTGCGACTTCACTCTGATTCGTAAATTAAATATTCTTTTGTTGATGTTAGCTCTCATCCTACTTCACTCTGCTCTTCCCATTAATTTTCAAGAAGTTAACTGCAAAATGTTAAAGGTTGTTAAGCCTACAGAGCATTATACAGAATCAGAAACAGAGAAGCTAGTGGATTAGTACATGATATTTGGAATCAGTGTGGTTTTTCAAGTGCCAGAAGGAAAACTTAATATTTATGAATCCTTTTGGGTCAGCATTCATGCTGGTAAGTATTAATGGAGTGCCTTTCCTTTTCGAGTACTTAAAAATAGCTAAGTATAAATAAGTATGTTTTCTCTACTACTGTAAAAAAGCCATCTGCATAACTTTGCAGATGGTCTGATACGCTTGCTTTGTAATTACTATTCTTCTCCACCATTGCTTGTAAAATGAATGCTTGGTATGCAGTGACTGATGATAATTTAATAACTATTTTTATCATATTGCTGATCAAAGCATGCAAGAAGGATGAAATTATTTGAATAAAATCTACTGGGAGCAAAGTTTTGTTCTGCCCTCTGGGGTCAGTTCAGTTTGGTTTACAGAGTACATGCTTTTCTTAATTAGAGGCTTTTCTGTGTTATCATGCACAAAGTTACTTTGAAATTGCCCAAATATTTAGGAGAGGAATTAGAAATGTCATGATGTCAAATGCACATGGAATGTGTTTTAAAGTTTAGTGTGGTGAGAATGGTTACAGAAGTGACATTAACCAGACTCTGTAGGTTTCAGATTCCTAGCAGCACTCTTCCATGATCACCAACAGCCTGTGGCTCCCTTAAGTTTAAGTTATGGGATGACTGGGTTTCTAGGAGGTTCTCTGGTTCAACCACAGGTGCAGTTAACCCAGACTATTTGAATATGGTATGTGGAGACCTTTTCTGTATTTGATTTCTGTTCATTTTGATAATCAAATATGAACTTATGCAGTAATCACACAAGGGCATGGACTTCACACACAAGGTGGAGAAGTGCAAAGACGTTTATTGCACAGTCAGAATTCCCTAAAATACTTCACACCACAGGATATAACATCATTTAAACAGGAAAAATGTTCACCACAGTGTCCTCCAATCACCTGGGGTATTACACAGATATTCCCTATTATGGTAATACATAAACAATACCCTGTAAGGCCACAAACTACAATTATCACTTCCCATAGGTCCAGCATTGTCCACAAACTCACAATCCTCTCTCAGCCCATCCCCGGTGACCTGGATGCACTCCCAGGGTCACCTCTGGGCCCAGGAAAGACGTTCTCTCTCTGGTCCTCAGGGCCTAACTCTTTACCACCACATAGCATACTGCAACAAACCTATTCTCTAATGGGTATATTTTTCAACATGTAAGATACGAGTAACTACACATACAAAGAGAAAATCAGCATATAAATAGCTATAATTCTGCAAATGAAATGTGACATATGGTGAACTTGCCTCTTGGCTTTATAGTATAGTGCTTGAATAAACATAATACACAATTATAGGCCTTTGGAATTCCAAGGATTGTGTTTCCATGTCCAGGTTCAGTTTTGAAGTTTGCTCAAAGCTCAGCTCAAATCTTAACATGAGGTTCTACCTAACACTTAAAAATATTTGCTTATAAGGTATCATAATTATGAGAACAGTATTGTACAATATGAAATTGAAGTGTAGCATGGACCGGAATAATATTAATTACCATTTTCTAACCAACAATTAAAGAAAAAAAGACACTGAAAGTATTATTTAATTTTAAACAGTTTTTTTAAAATACTAGAAGATTTAAGGATAAATCTTTGGAAACAAATATCCAACAACATAAGTAGACAGCAGATTCCTGCTTTTTTACTCAATGAAAGAACTCATTGTTTTTTGTGTGTTTCTAGAGTCAGACATGGCACTTCCCAGGTTGTACCTCTACAGTTTGGGTTTGGTTTATTCTTTGTACGTTCCTGGATTCCAATTACCAAAATTTAAAATGTTATCCTAATAAGAAAATAGGAAAAAGTGCTTCAGTTCTTTCTGGCTGCCAGTCAGCCTGTGAATGTCTCTTGTGATTGCACAATCCATGCTGATTTTAACATCTTCATGCATGTACTTTCCTGTTTACCAGTGTACCTCAAATCTCCCCGAGTCTATTTGTATTCTGTAGACTACTAAATAACTATTGAGAAATGGAAACAAATAATACATTCCAAGAAAATGTGTCAGATTGTTAAAGATAAATAAAAAAAGCAGACAGCTGAAATGCCATAAATCATGAAAGAAAGATTTTTACATGCTTGTTTCACACAGCAGGTGCTTGGGCAGATCCATTATCCAGATTGTTCCAGTGAAGAATAAGGCATAGCAATATCCTGTCCTCTTCCCTCTCCTGTAGTTTTGGAAGGGCTGAAATCACAATGAGGGCAGTCAATATCATGTGACAATGCTGGTTTCTCTGAGTATCCTGTAACAGCAGTTAAGGAGAATCCTGAAGGAATATTGGAATAATATAAAAAGGCATCTGTCTTGGGGTGACTTCATGATGTGTATCCCCTATCAATGCTCTATTGCCCATAAATTAATTTTGTGCCTTTGCTGTGCGTTTAAACTGAGCCTGAGAGAAGAGAGAGAAAAAACCCAGTGAACTATTTGATTCAAGGACAGATATTTTTTTATCTCTGTTCTGGCTGCGGCAGCAACGGGGGAGAGGAAACACCCTGCTGTGCCTCTCAGCCAGTTTTTCTTTGGCTCCGATTTTTTCTTAGGAGAGGGAGAAACAAAAAGTTGAACTTTGTTTTCTTGGGACTTTGGTTTTTTGCTTCTTCTCTTCTGGATTGTTTCAATAACATCAGAACACATCAGGAGAATTTTCCACTGAGGCCAGGGGTGGGGAGGCGCACCCCTACGCCAGCTCCGAGAAGGAGGGACCACACCTACAAAAGGACTCTAAAATCTTCCCAGGTTTTCTCTCTGTAGTGAGAGGTTTTACTATTTAGCATTATTATCCTTTTCCTGTGTGTTTATTAATAAATAGGTTTTATCTCTTTCACTTTCCTTTGAGGAAAAAGTTATTTTTCCTGAACCTGGTGAGGGGTGGGGTGATTGTAACCTGATTTCTATCAGAGGATATTTTCCTCCAAATTTGTCTGAACTGGGACAGCATCTTAAAAAGGTGTTATTTTCTCATCCCTTCCTCTGTATCTTGGCCTGATTTCACAGCTGTACGTACACTAATGAAATACAATTGATTTGCTTTGAGCGTATTGATTCTGCTGGGAGTTTTATTATAAATTTTATAGCCCATATGTGAATCTTGGTTTTGATGTTGAAGATAAAGTCTCTTTTAAGTTAGCAGATTAATATTTTTGTTTACCTCTTCAGCTATAAGTACACACTTTCCCCCATATCAGGGCAGAAAAGGCTGAAATATACCTTGGGTTTTAATTTTTTGCTAACTATTCTCTGAAGGGAAAGTAGAATTCCTGAATCAGAACTGGCTACACCCCTAGTAGAGTTTTCCCAGAGGGAAGAAAGGTATAGCACTAAGGATTGTTAACCAAAGCATCATTGGATTAAGACCTTAAACTTGTCAGCACTGGGTTAATTGTTGGACTCAATGATCTTAGAGGTCTTTTCTAATCTAAATGATTCTGTGATTCCAAATAGAAACTATACGTGTGTTAGTTTTCAACAGAGTGAAACAGATGCGTGAGTATGTATTGCGTGATGGAAGCATTTCCACATTCCTCCAATGTTAACTCTCCCAGAAATACATTGCAAACCTCTACCCATTGTGGTAGCTGTGATGTCGTGCACATGGTCAATCAAACTGGACACTATCTCTTGGCTGCACCATTGGGAGAAATTTATTTTGGACTTTGGGGTAGATTTTTTCTATGCATTGGGGGTTTTGCAGGTTGGAATCACATATATGGTATTTAGTAATGGTGTCTGCAGAAGGGTTTCTAAGCTGTGCTTTCTCCAGCTGCTTTCTCCAGAATCCCTGGTTTCTTAGGTCTCTGTCATCTCCTAAGTATTATGAGGTTTTTCCTTGGCAAAGTATTAGTGGACAGGAGACCACACAGAGAAGTGGGTTATCACCTGAAAATATTTTAGTAGGGTGGCAGTCATAGGTCTTGAGGGTTTTCGAGGAAGTGGTTCTAATACCACTGCTCAGAAACAGTCTTCCCTTTTTTTTCCACTTCTTGGGCATGTCTTCTCAGTTTCTTGCCTTGTGGGTGTCACTGGGATATGCATACCATTTATTGAAGTCTGTACAGGAAGGTGTGAAGCAGGAAGGTATTGCCTTGACTTTGATTGTTTCAGCTATACTGATGCTATGAGATATGTAAAAAACATATACCCACCCAAAACCACAAAAAAGAAAGAACTGAAGTTTATGCTAAGCACATAACGCTCTAATAAAATACACTTCTTAAGACTGAGCTTGCATCTTTCTTTCTCTGTCAGCTAAACACAGGAAAGTTTGTTATTTTTTTTTGTTTCTTTTGATTTTGTAGTATTTCCATATCGAAGTCTGTATTGTCACTGTTGTCTTTCATTGAATTTGTTCTTGAAGACACAAGAAACTGTACCTTGGTCATTTCAGCAGAAAGACTGACCTCTGTAATTAATGAAGATTACACAGAAATTAAAGTGCAGTGTTGATTAGCTGAATGTCATGGGGGTCACTGAATAATTTCAGATGGCCAAGAGAATTTTCCATACCCTTAATAGACATCGTGACCCTATATTAGTTGAAACGGAAGTTTGAACAAAGGAGCAAAGGGCACAGCTTTCCAATCTAGTTACATGAATCAGTGGGAAACACAGAGGCGTGTCCCTTGGACTGGATAGACATTATCTTGAAGAAAAAGTTAATGCCTCCACTCTGAAATAAAAAGATTATCTAGTGTGCCTTTGAATATTTTTCAAATCTATTTTTCAGTTCTAGCATTCCACAAGTATAACTAGAGTATGGTGTGATTAGATATATCTAATGAGGATAGGGAGGATTCTTTTGTAAACATAACCACATTTTATTTTTTAATTAGACTGACGCTTAACACTGCCATAGAAGCAGAGAATTTCCAATGTCAATTAATGACATTGAGCTGATCACTGATTAATTGGTCATTGTCAAATAACTAATCACTGACGGGATGTGTAGTTTAATCTTTTCAGTTAATGAAGCATTTATCATTTTCTGGAGGAAAAATCTGAAAATACTAATCTCTTCTAAAGCCCTGCACTGCTCTGAAGGTGTGTTAAGATGAAAAAAGTCAAGAGAACTGTTACTTCTTAAAGAAAATATATAAAGATCATTTTCCATCTGTTACAAATATTGTATTTCATCTTTTAATATGTTTTGTACTTGTTTTAGACTGATTTGTGTTTTACAGGTGTAAAATTCAAGTTAAGATTGTATTTTGGGGTAGTTTTTCAGTTTGGAAATAGGTGTGCCATTTCTGTGATGTTCATAGGTCATAGAGATACTGAAGGAAAAACTTCAAGCAAATATCAGTTATGATTCTAAAGTAGTGGAAAACCAGCAGGCCACCTTCTGAAAGCTATTTTGACTTCATGAGCAAGAGGGGCCTTACGGAGTACCTGGCATCAGCTAATATCCTTGAAAGGAACCAAGCTCCTGGCCAAGGAGCATTTCAAGATCAATGATCCCTAATCATGCAGCTACCAAAGGCAGCAGGATGTTCTGTGAGAACAAAATCATGTAAAAACCACATTGCTCCAGTCAAGGTTCTCTGTGTATAAGGTAAGAAAACTTAATTGGACCTACGTATGCACATCAAGGCTAAACAGAATGATTTGTCCTGGAGAGCACTGAGGCAAAGAATAACATAACCAGTACAACCCAGAGGGTTTGGTCACCTTTTCAGGGTAGGACCTGGGAAGGCAAATAGTTCCTAGTAACTGTTAGAGTCCTGAGGATTTGTTTGTTATGGTGTGTTGTAGGAGGAAGGAAAAAGTGGAGTTTCTTTACATCATATCAAGCTCTTTTTGACATTGGTTTCAAAGGAAGAGCTCTCTGAATATTGTATTCTCCTTAACTGAGAAGTAGAATGTTGTACTAAAATTATCTGTTAGATTTAGATATATTTTGCCCTTCAGGATCTTGTAAACTTTTCCCTTGTTTTTTCCTTTTTGATTTTCCTTTGTCTTCCATGACTGCTGAGATCTTTTTATACTAAGCTTTCTAGATTGTCTAAATGGTGTATTTTGCTTTATGCACTTTTGCTTTCCATATATTTAAATGTATCAAGTAATTTGTATAGCCTTTCTTTTTTTGTCTTTAAGGAAAAAGAGAGGGAGCTGAACTTGATACACAGAATTCCAACTTCATACATTTATTGCCAACCTGATTTAATATGTGAACGAATAAAGCCACTTATGCATGTGTTCAGGTTTGGCTCTTTAGTGATGTGTAATTCTTGTGAATGCCAAAATATCCATCAGAAATAAGTTTGTCTTAAATTGATGTACATTCAGCGGGGAGGGAAATCATGAACAATTAGTTGGAATGAAATTCATGGACATAAATTTCATCTTAGATTTTTCAAAGAATCTTTTCAATGTGCATTTTATATATTTGGATTGCATTGTTCTTGCTCCTGGAAAATGACAGTCTGATCAGTTTCTATACAGATAAACTCTTGCTACAACTGACATTAGAACCTGCAGATTTTGAGGGGTTTTAAATGAATATTATTGTTCATGGTTGTTGAATAGTCAAAGTAGTCAAAGATAAAGAGTAGTGGTTTTAGTGCCTGGAAAACAAGTTGTGAGGAGTTTAAAATTTTTTCTTAATTTTCTTAATTGATTTAAGCATACAAACAAATTTTGTCATCATTCTAAGAACACCTAAAAGAGAAGTGAATTGCAATTTTGTTTTATTTTTACCCTTTGCATGATCTAATTTTATAGCTAATTCATTTTTCTCATAGTTTGGTCTCACTAATTGTGTTAAATCATTGAAGATTTTGATTAAGCCCATTGTTAATTCTTAAACCTGAAGTAAGAACAAGATATACTAAAACGAGAAATAGTAAAGCGTTGTTTGAAAACAGTCTACATGCAATCTTTCTCAGTTGTTTAATTATTGTTCAATACTTTTTATGTTGTTTGTGCTCTTTGTTTTTTCTTTGCTGCTGTTCATACAACACATAAAAAATGAAGAAATGTTAATGTAAAGTTTTCAAGCCTAGCAAAACTGCTGTTTTATGTGAATTCTAATATCCTACAGAATGTAGAAGACATTGAAAGTAATTTCTGAATTCACAGCATACCCTCCAGGGACAGCTTGTATATATGTACATAATGCAAATATTTAAAGGTTTGTGTTCTATCTCTCAAAATATATTTTCAGCTCTGACTTTTCTTCTTTGCTTAGTTGCATTTTGAGTGTTGAATTTTACAGTGTGGGTAAAATTGAAAAAACAGAACAAATATTAAGAAATGTTTCATTGCTTTGATAGTATTTTGCTTGGAAATGTTGGCCTAGATGTGTTTCTTAGGAAATAGAGCAGTTTAAATATTTTTACGATCAATAAATCAGTAATTAACACTTCCATGAATTAATGAGTTGCAAATATTTTTGTGTTATTTTATCATAGGATTTTTAGTAGACTAATGAAGATGAAGGAACCTATTTTTTTTACTGTGAAGTATTCTGCCCAGTTTCAGTAAAAAGGCAAAGTAAATAAATGAGAAAATTTGATCTATTTCCCTGTGAACTTTAAAGCACTTTTGAATTTCTTCTCGTCATAGTTTCTTACTTACTGATTACTGGGTAACCAGTTCTCTTTGTTAAGCCAGTGAAGACTGTTCTTCCAAGATCTGGATGACAGTTTTAAAATTGCCACAATATTCCCTGTATTTTGCTCTATTTCTGGCAATGTCAGTTGCATTAAATTAATGCATACAATAAAAAATTGTGTTAAATGTATATTTTTTATAAGGAACTCCTCAATCAGTTTCTATATTGAGGTTTCTCTTTAGTGCTGCTAATGCTCAGACACTGTCAGTATGACATACACAAGACTCACAAAAATTCAAAGAAAATCAAGCACAGTTGAGAAATGCATAGAATCAGTTTAGCAAAGAGACCAAGCAAGAATTAAAATATTTATCATCTTCCCATACTCAGCTTTCAGGTGCAGGAATGCTAGTCCTTTACCTGTCTTTCATATTCAGGGATTTTTCTGTCTGACATTTACATTTAATGCACTTGTGCATAACGGGTAGTAATAATCACAAATAAGGTAAAAATCATCTCCAAAGGATTTTTAGGGTGATCTGAACCCTAGAAATAGTTCTTTTCAATAACAGCTTTAATAATCATTCACTAAGGTTCTGTTGTAAAGACTAAGACTAATTCATGTGAAGTGTAAAAGTTCTGTAAGATCAGATAATTCGTCATAGCCATGAAACCCAATTGACTAAATTCTGCTTGGAAGAGTTCTGCTCACAGGCTCTTGTTGAATAGCGAGCTGCAGGACCTGGACAGATGAGGCAATTTTAGAAAGATGTCCTGTTTCTCCCATTGCCCTGTTGTCTTCTGGGATCTGTTTCCTCAGGCTTCCAGTACAAAAGGCATTTGCTCCCTCCTTGTCTAGTCTCTGCTTGGAATTTAGGAAGGGTATTTCCATTATGAAGCTTCATGTCCTGCAGCCATATACTGTCTTTGCCTTCAAATGCTCACTCTTTCTTTCAAGTGGACTTCTTTACAGAGCCCTTGAAATTTTGTCAAACTGTGGTGCCTAAAATCCTTCAAACAGTCCCTTTACATGGGTCAGAATTAATATCGCATCTCAGCTTTGAAAACATTTCAGTCTGTACAAGCTCATTACTCCAATCAGCCAGTTCTTTCTTTTGCTGTGGTCATTGCTTTTGCTACTTAGCTAGTAATTGAAAAGTGTTCTCTTCCCTAAAGTCACAAAATTCTGAAGGAATGAATACAGTACATAAGCACTTCAAGTTTATTCACCTAAGTACTCAACATGTCTTTCCAGTTCATCTCCTATCTTGCAGATTGTATTATTTTTCCAGTTGCCTTTTCTTTAGTACTCAATTACACCTCAATTATTCCAGTTGTACACTGTTCAACAGGGTTTCTATCTATCTACACAGGTCATGTGGATATTTTTTGGTTCACCACTAAGGTTGAGGAAGTGGAGAGTTCTACTTGCATATTGAAATTTTTACTAAAAGACTCTCTCTTTTTATTTACAAATTTTATTACACGAATTACTTATCTTGTAGCTCGTTCAATTTAATTATAACTTAAATTTCTTTCATTTTTTACCATTCTTTATAGTAGTGGTTGACCAGGATATGCCTTTGCGTTCTTTCCCATTTACTGTAGGTTTACATTGTGGCTTATATTGCTTCTACCTGTAACTGGGTGTCTTTCATCACCCAGTTTTAGATCTAGTTTTCTTTGCTGTATCTTTCTTTCTTTTTATGTATCCTAAGTATGTTCGCATCTATCCATCCCTGCAAGATAGACAAAGGTTGCAATTCTGTTGGAATTCTCCTTCACTTTGTGTCTCAGGTCCCTGATTTCCTACATTGAGTAATGGAATTATTACATATGAAAATTTACTTGTTTCATCCGCATTGAGGTTTGGCCCTTTTTAAAATTACAAGGTACCTGCCTGTCTGACATCTTAGAGCAGCTTTTTGTGAAGGTGCTTTGCCAGCTGAGGCCACTGACTGAGCTACAGATTTGGTGGCATTAGGCTGGTTTGCTAAATGGTGACTAAATATATCCAAAAGTAGAAGAATAAACAGGAAAAAGATGCCTTTAAGGAATGGAAGAAAATGGTAAACCTGGCAATTTCTGAATTTTTTTAAGTGTTTTATATTCTATTTGGGGGGAAAGAAAAGGATACATTTCCTATTGCACTGTATAATGTGGATGAGGAGTGAGTTCTTTTCTGTGTTATGGTGTTGCTCTGTATGCCAGTACATCTGTGATTTAGAAAAACATAGTTTCTTCAAGATGAGTTGGTGCAATTTTTCTCCTGGAGAGTTAGCTGGTGCTTAAGTGTATGTAAATTATAGCAATCAAAATGTATGATTACTGAATCTTTGGAATAAACAAGTCAAACCACAGCTAAAATCCATTTTAAGAGGGAAGGTATATATAGTGGAGGGATTTCCTGTAACATATAATTCTTCTAGGGGAAAACAGTATATTGTTTTAATATTTTCCTCTGTAGCCAACACAGTGTACAATTAATGACTCAGTGTTGTGGAATATTTTCCCAGGCTTCAAATATGCAAGGTGCTAAGTGCTTCATGAATACCAAACTAGCCTTGCTTGATAGATCAGGATTTAATCAGACAGCCGGAGACCCATCTATTTGTTCTTCAATCTGGAGAAAGGTTATTGTACTGTCTTCTGTGTCTTAGCTATAAAGGCATGCTGGTATAAAGGCATGGAACAACTTTTTTTTGCTCGGGAGCAGAAGAGTTCAGCGAAATGTGCTGTAAGGAGCTCATAAAAGCCTATCAGACTTAATCTGATAGTATCCATAGGAGCAGGACCACCTCTTCCTGATGACTTGCCACATCAAATACCCAGCATTGTTAAGACTTAATTTTGTATTGCCTAATCACCATTTCTGGCCATCCATTCCTGTTCTCAGTAAAAGCTGAAGTCTGTTGTCTGAAGTTCACTTTCTTCCTGCAGAGCTTGTTGTGTTGTGTTGCCTGTGTTGTCATTTTGTCTGTTTTGATTCTTGAAACCATAAACTTCATGATGTCCCACCTGTGAGATTAAATAATTTTATTTTTCTTACTATTCTTAAATGTACATCTAAGCACTCCCATCTTCATTTTTTAACCACAGCATCTCACTATAAACTTGATGAATTACATGTCCATTTGGACCTCCAGAGACAGGATCTCCTAGAAGATTTCCCTCATTCTTAAATATTTCCCTTCATGTTCTGTTTCTGTCATAGCATAACTTAGCTGTGCTTAGGCAGACTTTATTTCAAATAGCTTCTCTATGGAAACAAACCAGCTGTTTTCTGTTGCTCACAAATCTTAACAGAAGTGTTTGGCTCTTTCATTTTCTTCCAGAGCTTTGATGAAAGAGAGTTGTTACTGAGTGTAAAACACAATGTTTGTGATCTTGATCTGTGTTTTGCACCATGATAGAGGTGCAAAACCAGGCATTCAAATGTGTTCATAGTTTCATAGACACCATGTACTTACCTCAGGGATTAAAAACAAAAATCTAGCCTCTCTGTTGCTGCCAGAACTACTGAGGTGGCTGAGTACTCTCTGTAAGTTCTTTTGCTTATGCTTTTCCAGGACCACATGAAGTTGTAAACATGGGGCATGGGAAGAGTTTACCATGGATGGGGGTTTCCTGAGTCTACAAGACTCCAGAGTGGTTAGTTTGACAGTTTATTTAACATGGAAATCTGTTACTTTCTGGAGTTGTTGAACAGTGCATAAGGTATTAATTGAATGTAAAGGAATGTGTATGATATGACAATTGGACTACATAAAAAATGATGACTGATACAGAGTCTTCAAAATCCTTAATTATGAAAACCATATTGAGAAATGTGTAATTTTTATAAGTAAGGGAGGAACAAAAACTCAATGATCATCAAATGATTGACAGCTCCCTGCTTCATATCCTTCGGTTTCTATTACTGCTTTACAGCCCCTGAACACTTGAGTGACTGTTGGGGGCTGAGGGGGTCACAGTTGCTCCAAATTCATGGCCCTGTTTCCCTAGAAAAATAACTGGGAAAAAAAAAAGTTAAGATTTCTAAAACATCAGGTCTCCTGTGACTATTCAAGCATACAATGTTGAACTGAATTTGAAATTTCATCACCATCCCTACTGTTTATTGGAATAAATGACAAAGGAAGTGAAGTTTTCAATACCATCCTCTTCAGTGCACCAAGTCATATAAGCAGAAAAATGCCTTCTAAAGAATAGGATTGCTTACACATTAGTGGATTAAACAGGGATGGGGGGCTTCATTTGTCTTAATTTTTTTTTTTTTTTTTTTTGGTCACAGTTTGATATAGTGATGTAGACAGCTGGTGAAGGAGGGCAATAAGGGGTTATTAAATCTGCCTTTTCCTCTGTGGATATGCCTGAGCTTTTGGCTAACTCTAGCCAGTTGTGATGCCTAATTGCATTTGAAAGTACCCAGCAAATAAAATGTCTAGCTCATGTTCTAAGGAATTATTTGCAGAATCATCCAAAAGTTTCACACTGGCCTAAGGAGACCATAAGAGCAGCAGAAATGTGATGGTATTACAGATGCGCTTGAGTGAATTAAACCTACACTATTTTACTTATATGTATTTGAATTGTGAACTGTACTCTGTGAGTGCCACATTGACTGAATGATCAGACAGCGTAAACAAGTTCTGACAGCAGCAGCTTCAGTCCTGCTGTGCTTTGCCTCTTTATCCTCGCTGTTTCACTTGGGTAATCAAATACGCTCTGGTGCATCTCTGTTCCATACTCAGATGGAAAACTGGTTAAATCTCAAACTGATTCAATGTTGTTATTTAAATAAGTATTATGGCTACCAGAACTATTATTACCTGGCAGTATTTGGGTCAGTGGAGTCCACTTGGTTCAGTATAAGGAAACAGGATGGGAGTAATGGCCTGTGCGTACTAAAGCAGTTGAGAGCAGTGGGGAGGATGGTAGGGGACAACATGGTTGGGAAATTGGAACTAGGAATGATCTTTAAGGCCTCTCAAGTTTTACGTGTGTGATTTCTGGTAAGTATAATAAAGATGTGACAAATCAGATGGATTTTCCTCCTTTCTTTCTACTGTTCTTATTTGTCCAGTCAGCTGTGTCCCATTCCCAACTGTCAGTGGCAGTGTTCCCTATGACTGCTCTAAGTCTCAATCAGTATGTTTCAATCAAATTAGTTTGTGTGTAAGAACAAAAGTCTCAAAATTCTTGTTTTGCAGTGATGCTGGAAGCAAGTATTGCAATATGAAGTGTAGAATACCCCTCACTGTGTTAAAATGCCCAACTTTCCAATATTAAAAAACACTAAGGTTTTTTAAGTTTATGGTGGCTCCCACCTGAAATACCATGTTCAGTTCTGAGCTCCATACTACAAGGGTGAGATGGGTGTGCTGGAGGGAATACAGAAAGGGGCTAAGAAGATTAAGGAACTGGAGCATCTCTCATGGGAGGAAAGGCTGAGAGATCTGGGACTGCTTAGCCTAGATAAGGCTCAGAGAGTTCCTATTAATGTAAGAAAGGAACTGACCCCAGTACCACTGACCTGTAAATTCTGTCTATGTCTAACAAACAGCTGTCCTGTACTCAGAACAAAAAGTAATGTATGGGTTTAGTTTGCCTGTTTCCTCAGCAGGATCTGGACTCTCCCTTGATAAGCAGTGAATGGAATCATCAACTGAAGTCTGACTACAGGGCATAGGTGAACAGCTTTTTATTCAGTACTGATCTGGCATGAATGGAAAGGAGAAAACCCCATAAATAAACAATGTGATGGGTAGATATGTGCAGTGTATCTGACCATCCTACCACTTCTGGTGCTTTCTGGTTACCAAACCATAAAGAAATCTAGATTTCAAAAAACTTCACAATTTTTTCTTAGCATGTTGAATCATCACATCTCATTAAATTTCAAGCAAATCTCAGTAACCTGCTGGCAACTCATGAAAAGAACATACTCCCTCTGGCCATGCCCTGGACAGAATCTCAACAACTGTTGAACCAGTGGGAACACATTTTTGTTGTGTGTGAAGCAAAGCACCAATCACATTCACCACTAGTTCAGAGCCAGCATAAGTACATATCACACCCTGGTCTTCCTGCTACATGGTCATCAGAAAAACACATTCACTTCAGTCAGTTTTGTAAGTTATTTGCAGTCACTGAACATCTTCCTGTACTGCCCCATACTTCCGTGGAAAAATAGGGAGGCAAGGATCAGAGATAGGTATATGAGTAAAGAATCATTGTGGTTTAAGAAATCTCTGATTCTTCTTGCAGAGAAATTTTCTTTCCCTGGTTAGACAGAGTAATTTTCAGGCTAATCTACTAATCCTTAGTGCTCTAATTGTAGTTTCTGCAACAAGAACATTTTGTAAGTATCCTAAATTCCACTCACATTATGAATGTATTACACTTCACTAGTATTTCTTGAGGTTGTCTATTTTTGCCATGATTTTCACTATCTTTTTGTATGTTTTATAATCTGGTAAAGCTTGGTGGAAATTTTTGTTTCCTCTGTTACTAACAAACTCGGATTTTTGCACTCCTAGACAAATTAGTACAGGGAATACAAAGGAAATATCTGCTCTCCATGTGTGTTTGTAAGTAGCAAGCAAGGTTATTTTGGTTTTTTTCCTTTTAGTCTGTCCCAACAAAGATGAAATGGGTAGAATGTATCCATATCTCCAGCACATTCTGATGACAGGCTATACACAGCATTATTTCTGAAGACTGTCGCTAATGTTTCACTTCTATATGCCTCAGAAAACAATGCTAGAGGTAAATCCTGAAGATAGAAGTAATGGGAGAACTCCTGACCTGATTGTAGGGTTTTAGCATTACGAATACAGGGCATTAGTTTAAATCAAAATTTAAACTGACATTGTTATTTAACTACATTATAGAATAATTTGGGTCAGAAGGAGTATTGCAATATAAACTGTAGAATACCCCTCATTCCAGCTCATGATCAGCTCATTCCAACTCCCTGCCATAGGCAGGGATACCTTACACTGGACCAGGCTCCTTAGAGCCCCATCCAACCTGGCCTTGAGCATTTCCAGGGATGGGCATCCACAGCTTCTCTGGGAAATCTGTTCCAGTGTCTCACCACCCTCATAGGAAAGAATTTCTTCCTAATATCTGGACCTACTCACTTTGAATTTGAACTCATTCCCCCTTGTCCTGTCACTCCAGGCAAGGGCTGGAGTTTCTCTTTATCTGTCTTGGGGTCTCCCCTCAGGTACTAGAAGGTAGCTATTAGGTCACCCTGGAGCCTTTGCATTTCTAGGCTGAGCAATTCCAATTCTCTCAGCCTTTCCTCATAGGAGAGGAGCTTCATCCCTCTAATCAATTTGGTGCCCTTCTCTGGATTCTCCGCATATGTTTATATGTATTAATTATATCTCTGTTTTCATATATTAGTAATTTTTCACCCCAAGCAATACATATATAAGACCGAGTACAAAATAACTCAAAATTTATTCTGCAATTGCCTCTTAATGACTGACTAATCTCTTCTCAACAAATTCAGTTGGTGCTAAAGAGAATAATCCAGCATTATTCAAACTTTGGAGGAGAATGCTAGGAAATGAAATATGTTTGGAAACTAATAATTCACATACAAAAGGTAAAGTCATAGTGGAAAAACAAGAAATTTAGTTCAGTTGTCTACCTATGTTATAAAAATGAAATACAAGTTCTTGGTTGTGTGACTAAATAAGTACATTTATTGCTTAGGAAAGTGGAGGAGTGTGTCATAAAAGCCAAATTTGCTTCTCATCCACTAGAAATAAGGGAGTGTGGCTTTCAACAGAAAAAAGGTTCAGATTTTATTTAAGCATGGCTGAAAAGAGAAATGTAATTTTCAAGCATATTAAGGGAATTATAAAACTAATTACATATAAAAATAAAAATAATTGAAAATAAATCAGAATTAATTGACAGCTGCCACTCTTCCTTATTTACTTTGTTGTGTCTAGGCAATTGTAAGTACTGAAGGCAGTGGGTAAACTCCATTTCATTTCACAGCACTGTCTGAGCAGTCCCACCACAAAAATACAGCATAGCTGTCATGAATGCCCCGTATCAATGCATTCATCACAACACTTGCTGATTCACTGGACTTGAATTTTATGTGATATCTTCACTTTGGAAAAAAAAAAAAGTCATGTGCCTAAACTCCTTTCAAGTTGCTATGTCTTTGTTTTCGAGTTGCAATTCTTGCTGACCTGGAACAGAAGACAAATGAGACAAATGTTGACATGTCATTTGTGTCATGTAATTGGTATCATTAACAATTTTCTTACCATGAGGTAAAAGCAATAGCAGGTCTTGGATAGCACAGTGCTCCTGGGAAGAAAGAAATCAATGTTTAACTGAGATTACAGTACTGTCTCTTTCTAGGCAGGACCAGTCAAGAATCAACCCACCTGGTTTTGAAGAAGCAGAACCATTTTTTTTTAAGGGGAGGAGCTGATGTGCAATTGCATCTCACAGGAACCTAAACATAAGTCTTGTCAGAAAAGACAAAACACATGTTAAACTTACCCATGGTGAAAGCAGAAATGGACCAAATTTTTCTGATAACTACCCACTCTTCTCAAGTGTCTAAGGGAAAAACTTGTGTTTGACTGCAGTGCTTCAAAGTCAAGTGACAGATCTTGAACAATTACCCAATATAAAATTGCTGGGTGCTTGGGAAAGCTCTTGTGGTCTGAAATGGCCCACAGAAATTTGAAACGGTCTGTTTTTATAATGCCAACGTACATTCGGCTGGAGTAGGAAATAATAACCCAAGAGTACCAGCTCCTATCAACTTTGAAATTATTTTGAATATTAATTTCTTAATGATTTGAGGCTGCTCTTACAGTGCACATACTAATTTAAAATGACATTTTAGCAAGAGATGTGCTAAAGCAACTGAAGTTCACAAATTACAGAACTCTATAAAGGTCATTAGTTAATGTACGAGACAAAAGGTGTCTCAAGGACATATACCTTCAGATAAGGAAGCTGGAGAGAGTTTTGAGATCCCTTCTTGAAGGGCCAAATCATATTATCAGCACTAATCAGGTCAGTTTCAAACACCAATGGGTCCTGAGTAATCTGATACACAGAAAAAGAAAGTGAGAAACTGAAAAGTGGCTTAGTTAACTTGCATGACAAGTATGGGTTTATGTTGAGACTGAACCTCAAAATTCTAGTTGCCCTTAGAAATGGTGACTCTGTTCTGCCATCCTCTCTGCTTGTATGTCTGGCACTGGTGGCTTCCGTGGTGATCTGCTCTACAGTCTCCCCAGGAATGAGGCCTGGCCTGTAGGTTTCTTGACCATCGTTCCTCAGAGTGTAACTTTTGTCTAGTTATCATCATCATGAACAGTCACCAGAGTGTGTCAGAGATGACAGAGTTGCCTCAAAATCAGTGACAGCTCAGCACTCTCAGATGTATTCTCCCTGGAACTCCAGATATGTGTATGGAAATTTACTTAAGCAGTCCTTGATTCTTTTCTGCAGTGGGTAGTACCTCTTTTCCTTAAGTTATGCCATCAGATTGGATGCGAGGAATTTGAAGGAATGTGTTGCATGAATTTGTCAGATCATTCAAAATCTATTCATGAGAGCATAAGGCAATTGAAAGAGGGTATGAACAAACTTGGAGAAGAGACAGGATCATGGGTGGATGGTATACTCGACTCTTTTGACCTTACACCATTGTGGAAGAGAATTTTGAGAACAAGTACGTATGTTTTATTAGGTATTCTAATTCTTCTCATGTTTGTGCCATGCTTCCTTAAATACGTATGGCAAACCATGGACAGAGCTGTCAAAGAGGTGTTTTTCGCCCAAACAGGAGGGGGAGATGTTGGAACCCAAGGCATGCCTCTGGCTGCCCTGGGAGGTCAGGAGCCCCGGCAAGGGGGTCCCGGACCCTGGCAAGAAGCCCAGAATGACACCGTCTTTGATCTCAGCCCATGGGAAAAAATAGCAACTCAGCACGAGGCATTGCAGAACAAGAGAATGTGAAAATGAGTAGTGGTTTAGTATTTTACAAGGTAAAAAGTAGATTTTAGCATTTTTAATATGAGGATGAAGGGTCTAAGATGGAGGATTTTGGGCGCTGCCCTGTTCTTCCCCTTCTTCTCCTTCTCCTCCATCTTCTCTCTTAGTGTTGGCATAAAATGATTGGTAGAATGAAAAAGAGGTAGAAATTACATGTCTAGAATAGGTGCAAATTAATTGGTATAGAATAGTAAACAATAAATACGTTGTGAAAAATGGTTGGATCATGAAAAGGGTACAAAAAGGACAGGACGGCCCAGGACCGGGCAGTTCCCGCTCGGACTCGGCTGGCATCAGATGTGCGGCCGGAGCTGAGAGCTAGCTAGAGATAAGGAGAAATAACCTGAAACAACGTCTGCAGGCTTTTCTCATCTGTTTGGGCTCAAGGTAAAGTGTCCCAGAGGTGAAGATAAGAACCAGCATTTGTGTGGAGTACCTAACTCCCACACACCAGGGACCGAGGAGACCTGAGAGCAGACCCTGATGGAAATGACTGAGGCATTGAGTGCCTCAGCCTTTTCCATCTTCTCTGTCTGTTACCTACTTCATTCAGCAGAAGATACACTTGATCTCAAATTTTGTGCTGGTTTCTTTATTCTTCTGAGTCAGATCACTGAAAAAGCCAAAGTCCACCATCTGCAAAACCAGGGTCTTTAATTTGCTACTTGTATTACTTTTATATTTTTAGACTCTATCATCTCATGGTCATAACAGACAAGCCTGCCATTGATTATTGACTGCTTCGTTATTTGTGAATAGCAGATCCCACAGAGCATGTCCTCTACTAGCTGCAGCAAGAAATTGTCCTAAACACACTCTAGAAATTAAAGTTACTAGTATTATGCTGTAATTCCTTCCAGGCAATTCTGAGATGTTAACTTCACCCATGAGAACCAAGGACTGTAAGAGTGTCTTCCAATATTTTAAAGAAATTTGTTTTTTCACTTTCTCTTCCTGACTAAGTTTTCTATAGGTGACATCCACCAGCATGTCCATTCTTTTTTGGCCTTCCTTCCTGCCTCAGCCTAAGCTTTCATCCAGTCTTTTGCCTCTTGACTGTAGCAGACTATGGTCTCCCCTCTCTTTCTGCCTTTCCTGGAAAGTCTGTGCCTATCTATTGCAGTGCTCCATTCCTGTGAACAATTCCATAATAATCCCAGAAACATTACAGCTCTGGAAAAACACAGGAACTTCCAATACCTCTTGTTTTCACATTGTGTATTTTTGATCTGTATACACATACACAGCCTAGTTGTTCCTATGAATTTCTATTTGTTTTACTTTAAGACACAGTTAGTCTATCTTGGATTTCTGTTTTTAACAGATCTCATATGAATGCAGTGGACTGATGGGGATGATGGGGGAAAAATATTCCTACTTATTGTAAAAAATTAAAATTGTTCTTAAGGGAATGGTACAGAACTGAGTACAATAAAACCATGTAGAGACTGAGAAGTGTAGACTCCTCTGGAGTTTCCAGTCCTTACAGAAAGGTGAGTGATAACACATGAACATATGAATATGTGATAACATGGGGACATGAACTGAGATCCAGCTAATTAATCTTACAACACTTATATCTGAGCTGCCATTTTTGCCTCTTTACATTAATGATCATAAAATAGGTATTTGTGGGTTGAGGGTAGTTTGAGTGTCTTGCACACTCACAATGCCTATTTCTGTTATTTGCATAAAGAACCTCTGCAAGCAGAGTAGCTACCTCAGATATGGGGCTTTACATGTCAGAATTTAGACAAATGCATCATCCTTCATGATTTTCATTACTATCCAGATGAATATCTCAATCTCAATCTCAAATGAATGATAAAGTAAGTCTTTCCCCGCTTAAAATAAATACTAAAAAAAACCCAACACAGCACAAGAAGTGTAGTGCCAAAATACTATTTTAAACATAGCACTTTAAAATGATACGACTTATTTTTAAGACTTTTTTTTTCTGTATTTTGAGGATTCAAAGTTGGAGAACGGATGTACCTCAGGCAGATGTTTTATAGACAGCTGCAGTGTTAAATATATGCATTCTGAACATTTTACTTTTGATTAACAAATTGGGAACTGTAATAACCTTTCCTTATTTTGCATAATTTTTCATACTTCTAATACCGAGATTATATTTTATATTTTCTAGAGAATAAAGTTTTTTGTGGAGTTGTTTCACATATTTTAAAAAAAATCTGGTAAGCAACTTCGCTTTGTTTGTCTGAAAACCAATATGTTTCATGCACAAAACTTAAGCAAAATGTTGGTCCCTGGAATTTAGTTCTTCAAAAGATGATTGTAAAGGATGGATTCTGAATCAAATGATCATGTTCTAATCGGGAAAAACAAAATTAAATTAGGTGTCATTAGTTTTGAAGTGGCAAGTGTCTACTGAGATCATTTTTTCTGACCACCTATAGGTTTACTGTCCCCATTCACTTTTCCTTCCAACCGTGATATCTTCCAGGCAAAAAGTCAAATTTCTCTTTGATGACAAAAAGAAATTATATAGATTATGTCACTTAGCAGTTGGTCAAAACAGAATGTGAAAGATCAGGAAAAAGTGCCCCCTATCCCTTTCTTTACCCACGATTTTCAGAGAAAAATCATTTTATATAGTATTTTTTTTTGTTAAGATGAAAACTGAAAAACAGTCTACATAGGACTGTTCTTTGCTAATTGCATTTTCTCTTTATGCAAGATACACGATAGCGAATATGTATCTTCTGAAATTTATTTTGATAATAATAATACTGGGATCTCATAGCTTCATGTCAAAGTATAAAGTTACTTTCAAATATGAGAGAAAATCAGCCTGTTGATGGAAACTCAAAGATATGCCCAGTGCTACACACTTTCTTTTGTCATTTATTCACAACTTTTAAGAATAAAGAATTTAAGAACAATTTTATGTACAAAAGGACAGGGTATAAATCCCCCAACATTTTCACAAATATGAATTGAATGAAAAGAAAATGAGTGGAATAGTATTGATGGCAGATCAGATATAGATCATACTGTTGACCGTCAAGCTTTTATGCTTTCATTTAAAAATTAACTATGAAATGAGTTGAGTATAGGTACATGCTAAGTGGATGTTAGCAAAATGATAGATTCATTCCAGTAATAAGGATCAATACAGATCTTGAAGCATTGCGCAAATGATCATATCCTATTGAGGATAATTATTAGGTTGAATTAAAAAGTGAGCTTGTTACTCACCTTTATCTTTTTCAGATACCATTTTCTCACCTTTTTGCCTATTTTGGGTTTCTCTTAGACCTGTGTATTTGTAATTTGCAATTTCTCTCTTTTCTGTCCTTTATACTGTTGATAGTCCATAGACTTTGGGACATAATCTTGTATATATTGATTACAAGAAAAAATTACTTAAAGAGAGTAAAAGCTGAAAGGTCAAAATCTGAGTCCTGTATCAGTCATCTTCCATCTGACAGAATGCCCCCACAAAAGCCAAGGGTGTTTTTATTTTTTTAAAATGTGTTAACATACCAAGACTTGAGTATTTGGATGATCTGATAATTTTTTAAGATTTTAATACCTGAGTTAATTGAAGTAATTGGCCATATTTTCTTTAGAAGATCCTCTTGTGATATTTGAGAAAGTGATTGGTTCTACTCCAGACACATCTTTCCTGTTTCATTTTCCACAGGTTTTTAAAATGTTTATGTTTAATATTTTGCATAGTTGATCTTGATATGCAAGAGGCATTAAAGTTATTTGGGTTTTTTCTTATCTGCTTTTCTGTAAGGGAGAAAAAGGTATTTTACCTCCATCCAAATGCTGCTTGTACAAATGTCAAAGTTCAACAGCTACTGAGCTGCCAAATCAAAGAGAATTCCGTAACCGGGTTTGAAAAGAGTCCTTTGAAATAGGAATCAAATGAACTTCTGAATATTGCATGCCACTCAATAATAGCAAAAATTTATAGTGGAAAATGTCACTGAGCAGCAAAACCTGACATTTTTTGTAGAGATACAGGCACATATTTTCCCTAAACATCATTAGTTGCTGGTATTTCTAAACCAGGCTAATGGGTGCTTTAACAAGGAATAAAACAAGTTCTTATTTTTCAAAGGTTTACATCAAAAATCTGATCAGTTGAAAAAGGCAGTTCTGAGCCCTGGATTTATACCAGGATACTCAGTCAGAATGACACTTTAAATTTGTGTGCAAAATACACATGGCATATCTTAAAAGTCTTCCTGGCAAGTTCATTCCTGTTGTGCTTAGAAGAGCAGATGTGCCTCAAATTTATTTTTTGTATTTTTACAAGCTGAGGAGAATTCAAGAGACATCATAAGCCTCTATTAATTTTCAAGACCACATCAGAAGTAATCACTGAAAATAAAGGGGTTTTTTTATCAAAAGAGATGACATTTATTTCTTACAATGAGCACCATTTTTCTATGCACAGTCAACATATTGCAGCTTTCTTGGTGGTTCTAGCTAGTAAGATTATGGTAATTCTTTCTATTACCTGTTTTTCCATTGAAAAAAATTGTGATTTCAGACAAAATGCTCAGTATATACAGATTTTACTATACTGAAAAATAGCTTATTTTAGTAGTTTGAAAATGGGTTATATCCTTTTAGTTCCCTTTGAACTTATTTAAGCAAGAAATTATTTCATTTTCTCAGTCTTATATTATCTATGGATTAATATGGGCATAAAGTAACCAAAAGCACATTTGTAAAATTACCCAAATCTGTGCTTCTTTCTTCCTCCTAAATGCCCAGAGGATGATTTGACCTTGTAGAAATGTAAAAGATTTTCACTTTGTGCTTCTTTCCAGCTTGTTTCATATGCTTAGGGTGCACCAGGAGGTGGTCCCTGCACTCACAGATTGGTGTGACTGTTTGAAAGGCTTTATAAGAAGAGCAGGTGAAAACTGAGAGCTGAGCAAAGAGACAGATGTGCAAATAGGTTGTTTGTGTTTAGTCCGTGAGTTGAATTTGTAAGAATTGATGTACGGGCTAAAGAGAAGCTGCTATTTGCAATGCAAAAATGAGGGTTACATTTTATTGCTCTTACAAAAACTATGCTGCATATTCTTCAGCACCCTCTACTGGGCTTGTAACTATTTACAATAATCATGCATTCCTGAAGGAAACCTTGAGCAAGAAAATAAGAAGAAAAGGAATACAAAATAGTGTAGGGTTAGGGGATTTTTTCTATCCAGATTTCAATTATAAATTAATTCACCACACAGTTCTCTTCCTGTGCCTTTTCAGTGCTTTCAAAGTGTAGCTCTAACCAGGTGACAGAAGATGCCTCCTTGAGGAGCTCGCTTGCCTGTATAGTTTTACCAATCACTTACCTGAGAAAGTTAAGGCAGCATTTATTTAGGCAAAAAACAGAGTTCTCTGTACTTTGCATATTTTAAAAGAATATATTTTTTAATTTTTACCTGAGAAAATCCCCATAGCCTTTGCCATGTATGAAAAGCTAGATAACGGAATACCAGTATTTCGAATGTAGCTCTAATTATAGTGAAAATTGTTTGCTCGATTGACCCTGAGAAAAAAAAATCCATATACAAAAAAGCACTGCTGTAAGGATTTTTAGAAAATCAGACTGCAAAGATTTTAGAAAATCAGACTAGAAAGATTTTAGGAATTCAGAAAGCAGCTGGCTGAGATTCAGAATCTTCAATGCTCCTGAGCCACGGAAGTTTCCCCTTTGCATGTTTCTGGCCCTTTTAGGGTAAGGGGTCATACACTGGAACATTATTATACAGAATGATAAAATATTACTTTGGCTGCAGACAGATGTGGTCACCTACCTACCAGTAGATTTTAGCAGGAGAAGCTCCTTGACCTAGAGGATGAAGCCTTTCTCATTAAACCAACAGAAGGTATGGCTTTAAAGATAGATCATTGAATTCTTTATTTCTGCACAATAATAATTAGTAAATTGTTCCTAAAAGATAGGGAGCTTTTAGTCTCTTTGAATAAGATCTCTGTATCTAAACATGCATTTCAAATAGCAGTATTGCTGTTCTGGGGTTTTAGTACTTATTCAATGAGTGACACATAGTTTATGGAGGGCTAAAATGTCTTAGAGCAATTTGTATGTAGTATCAAGAAAAATAAAACCAAACTCAATATTAAAACGTCTGGGAAGCCAGTCTACTTTAAAATGGGCTGATGAGACATAATACTGGAATGCTAGTATAGTGCTTATGTAAAGAGCAAATTGCTCATCATAAAGATTAAATCTTCATAGTGCTGTGGCAAGTGGCAATGAACTGGCAATCCATCTGTTCTCACTCTCTTCAAACATTAGAATTTATTACTGCAGAAAAAAAATAGCTGCTAATTTTTGAACCAATCACCTGTAAAGAACAAGTCATTGCACAGATAAGATGTGCTCCTCCTCACCCCCAGCTGCACCTTCAGCTAACTTCATTTCCTCAGTTTGAATGAGAGCATATTTCAAGTGAAGAGCAATTATATGGCTCTGTGCCTTGTATAACCTGTTAAAGCCAGTAATTTGCTGGCATAAAATTAATTCTGTGCACAGTTTACAGATCTAACTAGTTTAGAGTAAGAGCATTTCCCTCTTCAAAATATAGAACCACTGAAGACTTGCTTGGATGGGTTTACTACTTATATTGTGCTTTGGTTAAATATTGGTTCTAAAACAGATCTGTCTGCAGCTGATAAGGCTATGCCATTATGTATTGACAGTGCAGCACAATGCCATTTATTTTTCTATAGGCCTATTTGTGCAAGGTAACTTCCTCTATTCTCAATGAGTATAATTCCTCCCATCTGAGGCGAAACATGGATTGTAGTTATACAGTGTAAGAGGGAATTCAACAATGATAATGCACTCCTTTCCTGTTTTAAGCTTTACTTAGTAGTTGCTTCTTGTCTTTCTCTAGGGCACTCTTTTGTGATGTGTAAATGCTTGGCTAATTCCCTTTGTCATCTGAAAATATCCCAGAGTTTTTTTTCTGCAATACAGCACCCCACTATTGTAACTTTGCCTGTGTTGAAACTGTGGCCCTTGCATTTGTTAAAGAACACTGCATGGCATTCCAAGAGACTTTGAAACAGAAGGTATTTCCAATGTTTTTTCATATTGCATTGAAACCTCACCTTTGTATCTCCTTTCAGAAATACTGAACACCTCAATCACTTTTCTTAACAATGTTTGCATCTAATCTGTATTTCAGGGCACAGGTTTTGTTATTCTGACTTAACACTTAGAAACACACAGGTTTATGAATGAATCCTTCTGAAGGGCATCAAAAGTTACCAAGGAATGGCCTGGGTTGGAAGGGATCTTAAAGATCATCTCATTCCAATCACCTGCCATGGACAGGGACACCTTCCACTAGACCAGGTTGCTCAAAGTTTCATCCAGCCTGGCCTTGAATACTTCCAAGGATGGGTCAACCACAGCTTCTCTGGAAAACCTGTGCCAGGGCCTTATCACCCTCACAGGAAAGAATTTTTTCCTAACATCTAATCTAAACCTACTTTCTTTCAGTTTGAAGCCATTCCCCCTTGTCCCATCACTCCAGGCCCTTGTAAATAGTCTCCCTCCATCTCTCATGTGGTCCCCCTTCAGGTACTGGAAGGCCCCAAACAGGTCAGTGCAAAATTTCTCTTTTCCAGGTTGAACAATCCCAATTCTCTCAGCCTTTCCTTATAGGAGATCATCCCTCTGATCAATTTGGTGGCCTCCTCTGGTCTGGCTCCAGCAGATTGATGTCCTTCCTATCTCATCTAAGTAATTTCACCTTGGGAGGCAGAGAGGTTTGCTGGCAGGACAGTCATGTTATTTGCCAGCAATTTCACTAGAGCTTTTTATGATGGAAAACCCTTGTATTAAAAGTGGGATGTAAATGGCCACCAAGAGATTTAAGAGATGAAGTTTCTCAGGCAAGATGCCTTTATCAGAATTGAAGAGCAGTAAGGAGGGGCTCTGACCTTCTGTCAAGATACTGCGAAAGCTTCAGAATCTAGGAATCATAGAATAAAAGAATGGTTTATTTTGGAAGGGGGTCTTAAAAATTATCTATTCCCCCCCCATGCTGTGAACAGGAACACCTCTCACTACACTAGGTTCCTCAGAGCTCCATTCAACTTGGGTTTCTTGGAAAGTTGAAGAAACAAGGCAAATCATTATAACATTTGGACTTTTTTCTCCAGCTTCCCTGTTTTTATTAAAAAACCCCAAGTTTTCATGAGGTTTCTTATTAAGTTAAACTGGCATTCTTTGCACTGGCTATTGCTTTCTGCTTAGAGATGTTTAAGTGTTCAGCCATTCAGATGATTGGAGCTGAAGATTGTAAGAGAGGATGTCAGACAAGGAATATGTACCTCAGAAATGGATGAAAACTGGAGACAGGGCTGAATAACACTTTACCTAAGCAGATTAAGAAACTAGTGGTATCTCATTTGATTTCATACAACAAACTGAAGAACTTGTCTATGCATCTAAGCAATTTGTAGCTGACTACTTGTCTCACTTTGAGGCAAGTTTAGGAGGAAAACACTCCTCTAAAGAAGACAGGTTTTGGCACTCCGTCCCCCACCGGTAAGAAAGGAATTTCTTGGATGAAAGTGAAAAAACTGTTTATTTAAAAAACTGAGTGCCTGGAGGGCATGGAGAAAAGAGCAATAACTGTTAAACCTCCTCGCTGCAGAGAAAGCTGGTGGATTTAGAGTTCTGTTGGTAGCTGGCTCCCAAGGTCCGAGGCCGGGATGCGGGATCCCCGTTAGTCCGCGGTGTCCAGTGATCTGATTCTTGGATCACAGCTAAGCTGAATACTTCAGAAGAAACCACAAAAGTCACTGAAGAAATGCTATTGTAGTCCTGGAGAAACGTCTTGCCTCAGCTAACAAAAAAGAAGCTAGCTAAAAGCAGGAATGTACTCTTGCCCGCTGCAGGCAGAGCTGAGCAACACAGGGGAGGTGAGCTCACACCGAGCTGAGGAATTTCGCCTGTCTTCTCTCCCCACTCTCCTGGACCCAGCTTAAAGCTACAGGACCCATTTCTGAGCATAAAGCAGACAATAGGGGAATACAGTATTATCATAAAATCACCCCAAACCACTACTTTTACTAGTTCTGTGTTAGAAAAATCATGCCGTGAATCTGTTCACTTATCTTGGGAAACATGAGAGTTGTTTACCCAAGAATGCTTATGAAATCAGAAGTGGTTTAGGATGAGCACAGATGGTAAATGCATTACTCAAAAGTGATGAATCCCCAGGTGATATATGAAGACCATTTTATTGTCAAGGATGTCAATGAGGAGCCACCAGTTTCTTGAGGTGATCTTGTTAATTTTGTATGCAGGTTTTACGATTTATCTTCCAGGCTCTGAACAGCAATTAAATTCACCTATGCTCATCAAAAGACTTAATGAGTATCATAAGTTTTGATGATAATGCTGTTCTTTTCTTCTTTAGGTAGCTTCCTTCACTGACAGCACTATAGACTTCAAGCACATAAACGTCACAACTTCAGAATGGGATGGCTTTCTTGAGGGGGAGCCTTTTAATTTAAATTCTGACCTCATTTTACATCCTATGCAGGATGGGTCTTCTGCAGGCAGAATGTCAGGTAGGTAACCCAGGTCTGCTCTGGTTCCTAGAAGTCAATAGGATCTTGTACTATCATAACTACTTAAAAAAGGATGGCTTTTTTCTGACACTTGTTTTATAATACATCAATAACATAAACAAATCCTCCACAGATGTATTAAAATCTACTATGAAATACTATTTGCTAGAATAAAACTCTGAAAGTATTGTGGTAAGATGTAATTCATACACATTTTCACAGCAGCTGATGAAAACTCATCTGTAACTTTTAATTGTGAGTTCTAGAATTAAAAAAAATCAGAACTATATGCATGTAGTGTGTAATACTGATACTGTTATGTGAAAAACTATTGACATTCCCACACTTCATATGTATAACAAACACAGCCTTGACCTCTCAGTGAGCTCACATACACCTATTTTTTGAAAAGCTTTTTTAGTATTTGTTTTATAGTAGCATAATTTCCATGTCAGACAATAAATAAATGTAAAGAGAAATAATTCACATCATGCTTTAAAATGTTGTAAATTTGTACCCAAGGTGCCCAAATCATGTTGAAATTTAGGAAAATACAGCCTTGTTTTCAATGGTGGCCACTGGATGACAAAAGCCACCAAGCGGCACACAAACGAACCTGCAAGGTTTGCTAAATAGAAAAAGTTTTATGTTTGGGGAACAAAATTAGTTATTTGTTGCTATTTGTACCGTTGTTGTAGTGTTCCTTTCATATAGGTGAAGGAATAGTTCATTTTAGGATGAAAGAACAGTTGTTATACAGAACTTTTACTGAGACATACGTTCTCATAACACACTTTTTTTTTTTTTTAATTTGAGATTATGTGTTGGTTGTGAAAATTCAAGAGTATATCAGCAGTGAAAATCTGCAGAAAGAGCAATGAAGCATTTTTTTGTGAGCAGAAATAATCCCACCAAGTTTGTTGTTTCTATGGCATCAGTATAACTCAAAGATTGATGGCACAATGTCCAAAGCACCTGTAAGACACAGTATCTCTGGAAAGATTAATGTCTCATCCACAGAGAATACATGGTATTGTCTATTCATTACGACTGTCACTTCTTTGGTTCTTCCAAGGTTGAGGGAGGGGATTCTGCCCCTCTGCCCCACTCTGCTGAGACCCCACCTGCAGTGCTGCATCCAGCTCTGGGGTCCCAGCACAGGAAGGACAGGGACCTGCTGGAGCCAGCCCAGAGGAGGCCACCAAGGTGATCAGAGGGATGGAGCAGCTCTGCTGTGAAGGAAGGCTGAGAGAATTGGGACTGTTCAGACTGGAGAAGAGAAGGCTTCGGGGTGACCAAATTGTGACCTTCCAGTACTTGAAGAGAGCCTACAGGAAAGATGGAGAGAGACTATTTACAAGGGCCTGCAGTGATGGGACAAGGGGGAATGGCTTCAAACTGAAAGAAAGTAGGTTTAGATTAGATGTTAGGAAAAAATTCTTTCCTGTGAGGGTGATAAGGCCCTGGCACAGGTTTTCCAGAGAAGCTGTGGTTGACCCATCCTTGGAAGTATTCAAGGCCAGGCTGGATGAAACTTTGAGCAACCTGGTCTAGTGGAAGGTGTCCCTGTCCTCGGCTTCTCGCCACTGGGGGGTCACCTCTGGAGCTGCGTAGTCCTGCGTATAAGTGTCACTGAGCTGCCGGGCAGTGCCTCTCACTGCTCTTGGCCACCGATTTTCGGGTCTTCACTGGTTACGGTGCTGGCTCGTTGCCCACAGAGGCAAGCTCTCTCAGACTCCCAAAGTCCCGGGAGTAAAGGAGGCGAGAGATAGTTTCTGTATAAAAAATCCACAGGTTTATTCCACAAATGAAAGGGGATAAAACTACAGACAGAACTCACAGAACCCCCAGAAGGAACTGATAACTGCCTGAATAAGGCTCGTGCAGCAGAGTTTGTACTGGAATAAGTTGGGGAGGAGCAAAGGGGTAAAAACCAGTAAGATCACAATATAACAATATGTGACAGGCATGACAATAAATCACTACAGAGCATAGGAGGGAATATAACACAGCAACCAATGAGAAAGTAATCTGGGGAGAATTTTCTAGATGGAAAGGAGTGGCTTATTCTGCAGTGCCACCCCCGGACGTCCTCTCGGACTCCAAGTCCTTCGCCTATTGGAGGGCGAGGATCTGATGGACATTTGTCTGCCAAAGCCCACCGGTAGGCTGAGGCACTGCAGCACCTATCCACGGCAGGGGGATTGGAATGAAATGATCTTTGAGGTCCCTTCCAACATAAACCATTCTATGATTCTATGATCCTAGCTGTGATGAAATGTGATGAATATGATCTAAATATAACCATGGCAACTCAGAATTTTCTCCACTTTTTCACTTTTTTTCCCCTTCTGCGTGATAGAAATGTGTATATATGCATGTCTATGAATATAACTATACTTCTCACACAGGAAGTTATCACATAAGCTAAAGCTGTTAAAGGGCTGGAATGGATCCTAAAGATCAGCTTGTTTCTGTTGGGCAGGGAAACCTTCCACCAGACCAAGTTGCTCAAGGCCTTATCCAACCTGGCTTTAAACAGCTGCAGGGATGGGGCACCCACAGCTTCTCTAAGCAACCTGTTCCAGTGCCTCGCCACCCTCACAGTAAATAAATTCTTCCTAATACCTAATATAAATTTACCCTCTTTCAATTTGTACTTCTTACTTCTTGTCCTAACACTACAGTTCCAATATCTGAAAAAACAATATTTCACACCTCCAGGAGGAATGTTGACATCAGTGCAAATCAGAATAGAATGATGGACAATGGAAAAATGTTCTTTTATGGAATTTCTTGGGTTGTGGAGGGCAAAACCTGGACAATATTGACCCTTTTTAGAAGTTTTCCCATATTTGTAATCTGAATTACTTTCGTTTCGAAATCTTCAGTATATTTAAGTGATTGACTTCAAAATATCTGTTGCAGTATCTCTCGACAGTGGATTTCTTTGATAATCCCCAAACCGCTGTCATTTTCAAGTGGTTAAAATTTCCTCTCAGGGGTTTGAACTAGATACCTTTTACCCTTCGAGAATTTTTTACCAGTACATTTGTTAACATACAGAGTGGTGTGAAATATAACCCCCACTGGAGATTTGCTTGACATTCATAAGGAATGATGAGAGACTTGTGATTGTGTTGCTGAAAGCAGCTGCATGAGTTCAGTTGAGTACAGGAGATGACACTCAATCTGATAAACATTTGCATCACCAAGGAATTTGTTTAATGTGTACGTTAGAGAAAGAGGAGATTATTTCCTCAGTGAGTTTGGTTTTTTACAATTTATTTTATTTGAAGTGGGGGAAAGATTAAATCAGTCTAAACCCTATACAAAATACTAAAAGGAAGTTAACTGTAAAAGCTAGTATCCACAAAGTAAACACTATTGATGATGAATAGATGGAATTTTTTTGGCAGAACTGTTTATGACAAACAGCGTGTCAGGAAAGCCTTCTACAGGAAGTCAAGTAAGTGCAGGCTTAGACACTTCACATTGAATGTAGAGTAAATCTGTTAAGCACAGCCTTTTTTTGCTTTTTCAGCTATGGTGTAGATAAGCATATGTCAGTTTTCTGGTTTTGAATACTGTAAACAAAACTTCGAGCTTTTACTTTAATGTAAGTTGAGTGATTTCATGATAAAAGAAAACTCTGAATAGTGTCTGGTGCTCTATATACCAGTTCTCTGGGAAATTGATTCAATTTTAATGACTGCCTCACACTCCAACACCTTGTCTGAACTATTCGAAGAGTGTCCTCAGGAGATGATTTATGAGCCAATTTGGAAGCCGGTACTCCAGAAGCCAGAAGTAGGGGAAATGCCTCTCGCTGACCAGAGTGCTGATCATGGAATACTTTTTAGGAAGGTAATGGAGTACTTCTGTGTTCTGCACCATTTCAGAAAGTTTGAAATGTTTTCCTCTACCTACAATAACAGCAACATTTCTGTAAAAGGAATTATCACCAGGCTTGGGGTATTTTCTGAAATAAAACAATCTTTTTTCAAAGAGTATAATTTTAAAAGTATTTTTATATAAAATATATATGCACATGAACATGTTAAAATTAATACACTTTTTCAAAACTGTCAAATTCAGCAAATATATAGAATGACATTCTTGTTGTACCATGCTGACGTTCAATTATGGTACAAATCCAATTTTACTTTCTTATCCATGCAGTTACATTTAACTTCATGATACCATACTGTGGTTTATTCTGAGTGCAAATCTGAAGCCTGAACAGTGAGTACTGAATAATACTTGGGAGTTTCTTCCTTATGTACATATTCTGCTTTGCCAGAGCCCGTGCCCGCACTCACCATCATCATGTCCAGCACCCAACACCTATCACCCTGCTGTCCTCTGAATGCTCCTGGTACCACCTGCAGTGAATGATTGAACTCTGCCGCAGCCCAAAGGCAACTGTGCTGCTTCAACCTCACCTCTGCCTGTGAGAGCATCCATTCCAGCATCCAGAAAGAAAATCATCTGAAAGATTTGAGGACTTGTTGGGACACTGGGTTGGGGGTGTTTCTGATCATGTATGTTTGGTTTGTTGGGACATTGAGCTTTGGGTGCTTCTGATCATTTTTGTTGTTCTGTATATATTAAGTTTTTGGGATGTTGGGTTTTGGGATCCCTGGGGGAGGCCTCAGTTTAAGACAGAAAGGAGGAGTTCTGGCGGCCAGTGAACATGTATTGTGTTGGAGTGATCTGTCTCGGTTTGAATTCCCCAGCTGTCTGTCAGCCTGGTCACTCCCCCAGAGCTCTCCCATTGGTCCCCGCTCCCTGGTCCCACCTTTCCCCTGGCCTGAGTTAGCCATGCTTTTCGTATTTGCCTCTGCATCCTTCGACAGTGAAGATGCAATCAAATCCTCCTGCTGGAATTGCAAGCAAATACCCTTCCTGCCTCTTTGTCACTGACTGAATACTGATTTACAGTATTACTGCTTGTTTTAAAGTGAATGCCTGGATGAAAATAAAATCAGGGGGATTGACTACTTCAGTTGCAAGCTTAACATTTTAGAAGACTTTCATTCTACTTTATTGCAAAAACTTGTAGATAAATGGAGAGAAAAGAGATGTAGAAAACTGAATTGTTAAAAGTTACACTATTTCAGCACTGTGTGTATTTCTTGAAATATAGTGGTTGCAAATTTGAAACAGGTCAGCTATGTGCTTTTTAAACTGGTGTAAAAGTGTTTAGAAAATAAAAAAAAGAAAAATCAGTAGGTAATGGGTAGAATAAAGACAAAAACAGAGAAGACAAGGGATTTTGAGTACCTAAGAAATTTTAACAAACACCTGCATGTGTCAGCCTAGATATTCTTGAGCCTCATGTTTTACATGTTCATCGGATAGGAAAAAATGAGCTTCATTTCTTATGTTATATGGAATTACTTTCTAGTGTTATATGGAGAGTGGAAAAAAAATCAAAAACAAATTTTGTTTCTTATTGGATAGAAAAGTAGTATTATCAATGTCATTATTCTTCTAACTGCATGCTTAAGAAGTCAGGAAGAGACTTTGGCTTTTCCAAATATCAAGGAGTAGCCAGGCTATTTTTTTTAACCTAGTTTCTCGTATTCTTTAGAAAATTATCCCTTTCCCCCCATTTTGGTGTTTCTTCCAAAACCAATACTAATGTAGGTCAGGACTAAAGTGAAGTCATTCTTTTGATCTCTTGACAGAAACTCAATTCAGCATGTTTGCAACCACACCAAACTGAAAACCCACCATTATACAAAGACATTTTCAAAGAATTACAATGGTAGATTAAAGAGGCAAGATGCGATCGTAATTGTATTTTGTAACAGGGAGATTTATGAATGAATGAAATGTGTTTTAATTTATGTGCAGAGTCGAACCATTAACCATATTTTCAATCATATAAAATGAACCCCATTCCCCCCCTCTTCCCTCCACACCCCCCCCCCACCTCTGATTTTCCTTATTTTCTGATGGCTTCAATTGTTTCCAGCATCCACATGTGAGGATACTCGAGCAGGAGATTTATGCATGTTGTGGGGTGAGGACAGTCACATCTTGACTAGGAGGGGTAAACAAATTAGGAAACATTGCTGCTTATCTACTAATAATGCCAGTTTCACCTCATTCACTAAATATGGGAAAAAAGGAAATGCATGCATGGGTTTGGATATTGGATATAGCTATGGTTCTGAAAGCTATTGGGAGGAAAAATGATAGCCAGTGGGTTTTGCCCAAACCAAGTTTAAGATAAGGGACCAAAGAATTTAATCATAAATAGTCATAATCCTTCTTACACCACACATATCTCTGATACAGATTTTGATACTTTCAACAAGGATGAAGGTTTCTTTTGACAGGTGAATTACCAGTGTACTATATAGAAAGTAACAGAGATGTAACAGTATTAAACTAGTGTCTCTTTTTCTCTGTACTACTTTCATCTTCCTTAGTTGTCATGCAAACTTCTGATGAACACAGGGTCTCAAGGAACTACTCTGACCTGAAGTCATTAAAAGGTGAAATTTTCAGATGTTCAAAGCAGATTGATATTGAGAAAAATATATGGATGGTTTTGTTTGGTTTTTTTTCCACAGAACACTTTCTGTCTCACAGGTATTATGGAGAACCTGTTCAATCTGTATCACAAGCCCAAACCCCACTTCTCACTAGCAACTGCCAGAGCTTCTGTACTAACCTCACCTTTAAAGGATGATGAATCACAATGCATGAGTACCTGACAGAAGCCACACTGCTGTCCTTTCTTAAGGGAAATACTACAGGAAGACCAAAAATACAAATCCTCTTAGACTGCAGTCTAGTCACAGTAAATGACTGACTGTGATGAAAGATGAGATTTACTGATCGGAATGATCTCTGCCCAACGTGGGCTTATGCAGACATCCATACCTGCATGCGTGTGCATATGTTTCCATGTGTCTATTTGTATTTAATGAAGTCATTCTTTTGGATTTTGCCTAATGAAGGGAGTGTTCCAGCTCACCTTGGTGCTTCTGCTTGTGACTTAACATGTTGCACACCTTTTGTTACTATTCCCTGCATGCTTTACTATAAATGAAGAATTCTGGAATTCTGGTGTTTTGTTCACACGTCAACCAGGACAATAAGGACAGGGGTTTGTTTTGAGTTACATGTGGGACTGATACTACTGCATTGTGTCCTCCTGGAGAGAGGCAAGCTTTTCTTAAAATCATCAAAGCAAGTTTCTGCTCCATTGTAAACTGCATAAAGAAATAAACTATCCTTTATTATTATCATCATATTTCTTATATTGCTTTCTGTTAATCAATAGTACATTGCTAAGGCACTATTATATAGTGATTACACTGATGTATGGACACATAAAATGTTTAGATTTCACAATTTAATGTAACATGTTATTAGTGTCTTAGCAGTATGCAAGCTCCATGAGTTATAAGCATCTGGAATCTCAATAGAAAATCAGAGTATTTGATAACAATTTTCAAAAAACAGTGGGTGGTAAAGAAGAGATGAAACAGGTGATTTTCCAAACCAGAATAATGACCTATTTTAAAAATCCTTAAGTATTTTCATGTATATTACTGTAGAACATATCAAAACTATGTCCTAACAGGAAGATACATCAACCATAAAGTCTCCTGTTGAAGTTGTATTTGGAGAGGCATTCAAAGACTTACGCACTCCATAGTAAGATTACTAGACTTTACAAACTTCTTGGTGTTTTGTTTAATGGATTAAATAATTCTTAAGACAGATATCACAAAGCTTTGTCACTTCTATATTTGTCACTTAAGAATTGATAACAAAATCTGAATCTGTTCCGTTTAGTGATAGAGCCAGGAAGAAGACATTCAGAATTTATGGCTAAGCATAAGACAATTCAGGTCACAAAGGAATTCAGCCTTGATACATCTGGTGTTCATATTCTCTTTGCTATCAGTAGTTTTACAGTGCTTTATTCTGACTAATTTATTCTGTTACTTTAGCCTATATTCACTTGTGTCTCAACTACTCTGGGTGCCCAACTCTATCCAGACTCTCTCATTCCAAAAACCTATTTGGGTAGCTGACTGTAGGTATGTTTCATAGTGTCATACATTATCTGGCACAGGAATGTGTTTTTCAACAATGTGTGTGTTCTTGTATCTCATAAAAATGGGAAATTGAGTGCGTGGTGCTGTTTCTGTGCAACAAAAGGTACATGATACATTGCAGTGAGTTGTGCTTCTGTGCTCAAATCCTATCAGTTTTTTTCTAAAGCTAAGATGAAAGAAGATTCTGAGCTAAAAAAGATCGGTGATATATTCATTTGTTTATTAGCACTTGATACTCTTGGCACTGAAGTCAACTGAAATGTATTTTTAATGTCAGAGTGAATAGAATCTCCTTTCTGAGAAATAATCAGAAAAAATTTTTTTAGGGTTAAGTCACGGTTCTTCCAGTGTCTGTAGACTTCTCCCATCAATAACATAATTTCACTTTTACATCATGATCTGTTCTATACTGTATGGAATACAGTGCTAACTTTCCAGATACATAGGCTGATATATTGCATGATGGTAATTTTTGATCTATAATGTATTCATTGTGCAAATCTGATTTTATAATAATTATTTATGAATCTTGGAGTTATTTAAGCAAGGAATATTATTCTTCCCAAAAGCCTCTGCAAAGAATCCTAATTTAGTTAAAGTAGAGCAGTCAAAGGAAATGTAAGGGTTTTGTACATAAAGACATACAGGTAAGGAATACAAGCTAAAAAATCATATTGGGAGACTAGACTACTATCTGTTATGCTGTTATGCTGTAGTTGTTATTAAAAGGAATTCTAGACAGTTGGGTATTTTTAATGATGTACAAAACCTGAATCACACTTCTATGTTTTGGTCCTAAGAAGACTGTAAGCAGAAAGCTGATCTTTTCTTAATTCTTAATACATGAGACTTATTACATGGCATTAAAAATATACTATGGGCCTGTCTGTCCATAGCAGCACCCTTAAAATGGGGCTTGGTCAGAACTAAAGTGTGCAGAGGTCACAGAAAGTAATTACCACAGCCTGTTTCTGATCCTGAGGCAGTTTGTCCTACAGGGATCTCTACAAGGTGAGTTCTGGTTTTGTGTGTTCACAAATACTCACTGCCTGCAGAGCTAAGAATCACAGATTATTTTCATGCTTCTGTGCTACCAGGATTTACTAACTTGGCAGGTTAGTGATATGAGGCTTGGTCTTGTGAGAGTGGCTCTCAAATGAGAGGGAAAAATAAAATAGAAAAGCTGAGAGAACTGAAATTGTTCAGCCTGGAAAAGAGAAGGCTTTGGGGTAACCTAACGGGGGGCCTTCCAGTACCTGAAGGGAGCCCACAAAAAAGATGGAGGGAGACTCTTTACAAGGGCCTGGAGTGACAGTACAAGGGGGAATGGCTTCAAACTGACAGCGAGTAGGTTTAGATTAGAGATTAGGAAAAAATCTTTGATGTGAGGGTGATAAGGCACTGGCGCAGGTTTCCCAGAGAAGTCGTGGATGCCCAGTCTCTGGAAGTGTTCAAGGCCAGGTTGGATGAAACTTTGAGCAACCTGGTCCAGTGGAAGGTGTCCCTGCCCACAGCATGGGGGTTGGAACCAGATGATCTTTAAGCACTTTCCAACTAAGGCCATTCTCTGATTCCATAAAATGTGATAAAAGCACCTGTCATTTGCTTATGGCTTACATGATTCAATTAAATGTGGATCAGAGACAAATATGCTTTGCCCACTAATATGAAGATTTATATCACATTTGAAATCTGGATTAGAAGTAAAATCTGACCCAAGTGTGAAACACTCAGAGGTTTCATATTCTAAACCCAGACACTGGTTTTCTTTGCCTTGGCTCAAGAGTCTGCCAGAATCACTCTGATGAACTGATGTAGTATTTAATACAGATACCAGTGTCCTGGTTGAAAGGACAGGTGTCTGCCAAGGAAGGGAGGAACCTCCCTTGGAATGGAAAATATGACCCCCTTCCCTCCAAATTATTATACCTTTGAAATGATGGGGCTTTCAGTCAAAGATATGGGAAAAGGAATAGCAGTTCTTTATTAGTGTGTGTATATATATATATATATATATGTGTATATATATATATATATGTACATATTTTTTATATATATATATATATGTACATATATATAATGAGACAAACAAACAACAACAAGGGTAGCAACAACAAACAAAACCAGAGGCCCAACCACAGCCTCCCTCGGCTGCAGGCACTTTCCCCTTCGGTGCAGTTACGGTCACAGCCGGCAGGGGGCGCTGTTGGCTCCCAGCCGGGCAGGGCGGGTGCGATGATTCCCCCGCGCCTGCCGGGGGCGCTGTGGCGTGAGCTCGGCCGTTTCTCTGCAGGTGGGTAATGGCGGGCGAGACAGTGGGAGAGATGGAAAAGGGGCTTCCTTTACAAACTCACGGCAGGAAGCCAATCCCGGTGCCCCTCTGGATGGTGTAATGGACTGTAGCAGGAACCTCAGAGTGGTGGCTGGAACAGCAGAGGCGAGCACACCTGGGGTGGCAAACAAAATGTAGCAGAAACTACACAGCCCTAGCAGGAACTGTGGGGTGTCCAGATGGGCACCGGGTGCTGGGTTAAAGTGTAGCAAAAAACCCCATGCAGCAGCAGAAAAAACAGCAGGACTGTGCAGCGTCAGCCAGGTTCCCACAAACAGCCCAGACATGCTCCCTCGGAGTGGGGGGAGGAGATCCGGGTCCTGGAGGTACCCAAGTAGATGGTGAGGGTCCTTTCCAGTGAGATTAGGTGTTAATAAGGTCCCAGTTCAATGGCTGCTCTTACAAGCAAAAGCTCACCCACGGTAGGAGAAGCAGTAAAGGGCTGGACTCTGCGGTGGCAGCGAATTCTTCCCGTGGTAGGAGCAACTCGAGCGTTCCCCTCTGGTCCTGAGAATGAGAGAGAGCGAGGAGCTGAGCCCAGCCCCCATGATCGTCCCCAGCCAAAATCTCACAGTATGTCTGCACCTCCCAAGAGAAAGGCCCCCAGCTAAGAGGGTAGCCAGCTGCACCCTTCCACCTCCTCCTCCTCCTAGCCACCTCCTTTGTCTCTTAAGTATTGGTCGTTCCCATATTTTAGGCAACAAATAGGAGAAAATTCCCTGAGAGAAAGAAAAGAAAAAAAAAAAAAGGTAAAGTCCTAACTTCCAACAACCAGTTAGGCAATGGACAGGTTCCCAGTAACAGGGAAGTTAGTACTTGACACTGCTGTTCTGACTGTAATTACAACAGCATAAGAAGGGTTGGTTTCGTAGCAGAGTGGAGCTCTCTCCCTTCTCTCTGTTCTTGCTCTAAGAAGTTATGAGTTTCCATTGCTCAGATGCTTTGGGAAATATGCCTCTCATTCACAGGATGATAGAATCATTAACATTGGAAAAGACCTGCAAAATCATTGAATCCAGTCTCTGACCAAACAACACCTTGTCAACTAAACCAAGTTGCAGAATGAAGGAGAAATTTGCCAAATTCAGAGTTCACCTCTCATTCATGCAATGGTCACTGGTTCAGCTCATCCTGCATTTCATGTTTCAGGTAGAAAGGGCAGGGCTGGGTGATTGTGCACTGGTTTTATTGGGGTTGCTGAAACTTTTTGCTTGCTCTAAGAAGCAGTAAGTAAATTCAGAGTGGTTGATTTTTGTCCGGACAGCTGGAGATTGTCTAGCCCAGCTCTGCTCTTCAAGTGTGGTCATGTAGAGCAGGTTGTTGAGGACATACCTGGTTTTCAGTGTCACCAAAGATAACTCACTGTGATAAGGCTTAGGACTTCTGTGTATTTAATTTATAGCAGGTGCATTATAGTAAGAGTTTAAGAGTTAGGATTTCACGTCTCTTAAATCTAAGCGCTAAATTACAGCCTTGATTGAAATTGACAAAGGATAATTTAGCTTTTCTGTTGAAGCTGATGTCCTCAGAAAGGATAAATCAAGAAAGAAGCCCCATGATGAGTAGGCCTCTGCTTCCTGTGTCTGTAATTCTATATGCCTCAGCAGCCTTGGGCCAAAGATAGAACATAATCCTGCCAAACAGGAAACAAAATCTATTACAGGTCTGTGATACTGTGCTCTCCTTTATTGTGCTTGCTGTCTAATTTTGTTAATGGATTGTTCTTGCTGCTTATTGAAAGAAATGGTATAGGTTATGTCCTTAGCTTAGTCTTCTCTGGATCTTCCTACTATGACAGGACTGCTGAAAGGTCAAACTGAGAGATTGCAGTGAAAGGAAAACATAGGAAGTAGCATTTTTCTTTTTCAGACTATTTCATATAAAGGTCAGAGGTGACAACAATGTGTTCTTTGGCCACCTTATAAAATAAAGCAACCACTTCTCCGTTCCTTAAAGGTCTCTTTATGCATCTGAATCTTGAACAGACACTGATTACTGGTTCCAGCTTCACATAACAGTGGATTAGAAGTTCTGGCAAATTGCTCCATGAGGCTGGACAGGTGGATAGATACCCAAGAAAACAAAACGAAACACTGAAGATAAGAAGTGTTCTCAATCCGTTTTAGGTACCTGAATTTCCTTATACATTTTGTATGTCATTTAAGTACTTTAACATGGTTTACCATAAAGAGAGGATACCCTTTTCTGGTTTTGGACTTGAGGACACCTCCTAAATCTGGAAAGTATTGTCATTTTCATATATGCAGGGGTATTTTTCTCCCTTTAAATTATTTCTACTTGCTAATAATTGCAGAAACTGGTTGAATGTATTATTTCTCCCCATCCTTGTCTGTCACTGTTTTTGACATTAGTTAGCAATCGCTAAATGAGTTCTAGTTGAACTGGTGTATGTGACTGGTAGTCATTATTCTGAAATGCCTAACTTGGATATTTGATAGGTACAAGAAGCTAGACAAAAAAGCTAGGAAAAATTGTATTACTACTACCTAATGGATGTAATGGACTTTGAATTTATTAATAATGAAAATGCTTAGCATCCAGTTAATTCCTAATGTTGCAAGGAGTGTGTGCTAATGACAGTCTAGGAGAGACTGTGTGGTTAAGCACATACACAGTGTGTATGAGAGCAGCCAATTGCCAGTACTGCAGCTCTTGGATGGCTCTTTTCTAGTATTCTGTTGTCTGACCAGCAGGAAAGTGGTGTTTCCCTGCTTGTTTGATTTTGTTTGTGCGGTTTTTTTGTTTGTTTTTTTTTTTTTTTTAAGTACTAATGACCAGTACAATGTAGCTGCCTAATTTGGAATTCATCAAAACTTTCTGGTTTCAGTATGGGAAATTCCCTATGATACAATAAAATATCATGCATATCAAAGTGAAATCCTAAGTTAAATATTGCATACACCACAAATATTTTATATTCATATATATTTCTTTTATTCAGTTTTGGCTAAGGTCCTTAAGGTTAAATACTTGAATCAATTCAAAGCTCTGGAAATGTGCAAGCTTACAATTATATAAAGGAATAACATGAAATCTATAGATGCATAATTAAGTAATTACATGTCTCCACAAAACCTGGATTTAATTTTCATATTTAAGCCTTGGTAGATTTCATTCAGTTTCAAAAACTTATTCTGAATGGGAAAAGTGGTTTAGCTTTCATTGAAACCAGTACCTTAGGAATACATGGGTCCGTCTGCAAAAAATAGTTTTGATTTGTAAAGTGTGAGCAGTTTCTAAAGCTTGTCTCTGATTTCTACTTCTCAAATTCAAGTTAAAAAAATTCCTTAATGTATTTCTGTCACATTTATGGCAGCCATTAATAAATCATCCAGAAACAGAGTTATAATGAGGCATTGCTTGCTATATATGTCCTGACTTGATACAAGTGGTAGTAACATGGATGGAATTCTAAACCACAGAAGCCCTTAATGCTTAAAGAAAGCAAACATTTGTTAAAAAAAAAAAAAATCATAAAACACCTTCACATCATTTATAGCAAACTGATGAGTTTCAGTAAATAAAAACATTCTTATACTATTATTTTATTAGTTTAGTAGGAACATGTATTTTTATTTGTGTGAGTGAAAAAAATAGAGACCCTACTTGGGTCCTAGATAGAGGAGATCTCTACTAAAAATAGAGATCCTACTTGGATTCAAGAGTTGATTTTTGTTTTCCACTCCTAGACCAATGCTGCCATTGCAAAATTGTCATTTACTTCCAACTTTCTTTGAAAAATATAATACAAATCAAAACTTTCTACTTTTTACACAGACTGAGGTTGGTGCATGTTCCTTGATGCTGGTGCTTACACTGCAATTTCACTTGTGGTATTGGTGATTGAGCAGTATTGATTATTGTGGTGGTATGATAAGCTTAGGTAAAAATTACTTCGCATACCAGTTTACAGAGCAAGTAAAACCAGGATCTATCCACTTCACAAATGGAGGCAGGAATTCTTAACAAATCTGTTATTTCAATTCTTACTTTTGTTAAATGTTTTTATTCCTTCTAATTTAATAACTCAGATGTATGAACCTCAGGTGCAACATCTAATCCTTTAATATTTGACTAGTAATGCTTCATCTGGCACAAGAAGTAGACTAGAAGACAGAGTGGTAATTAAAACAAATCCATGTTTTTAAAATAACTTCCTAATTTTGCCTTCAGAATCGAAAAACAAAAATCTGAAATAAGCAGTAAAAGTATCTGTCTCTTAAATTCTTCCTACTCCTACCGCCACCTCATAATTATTATGATAATAAGAGTATTATTACATTCTTTGGGAAGGAAATGTTATAGGCTCAGGAAATGGCAATTCCCATGTGCCAAAAGGTGAGCCAGATGCACAGAGAGCTTTGGCTGGAACTCAACAGAAAAAAAAATGTTAAGACCTCTGGAATAAGGGGCAGGCAACTCAAGAAGACTGCAGTGATATCAAGAGAGTATGCAAGAAAGAGCACAATTCGAAGAGCCTAAGCTCAAGTAGAACTTAATTTGGCTACTGCCATAAAGTGCAATAAAAAATGCATTAACCACAAAGGGAGGGTTAAGGATCTCCATCTTTTATTGGTCACAGGGGAAACATAGTGAAAAAGGATGGGAGAAGTGCTGAGATTCTTGACATCTCCTTTATTTCAGCCTTTAATAGTAAAACTGGTTATTCCATAAGTACCCTGCCCCAGGAGCTGGCAGATAGGGATGGGGAGCAGAATGAAGCCCTGTAATCCAAGGGGTCAGTGACCTGCTACACCACTTCGAGACACACAAGACTCAGGGGCTGGGTGGGATCCAACCAAGGATTCTGAGGGAGCTGGCAGAAGAGCTCACTGAGCCACCTTCCATCATCTACCAGCAGTCCTGGCTAACCAGGTGTCATTGTTTAGCATAGCTAGGAGTTGTAGTTAAAGAAGGCTCCATCAGCCACGGAAGTGATTCTTTGCAAAGAGGTGCTTACAGCTTCCTCTAGACCCAACAGAACCAATCAACTGGCTAGGTTGAATATTGGCAACTTTTTAAAGCCACTTAGAGAGCTTGACACACCTCTGTAATACACATTTTAAGAACGAACAAACCCCGGGAAAGTCTCTCTTGCTTCCAGTTGTCGGACAGGTAACTGGAGGGGGGGGTGGCCGGGCCGGGCCGGGCCGAGCCCTGCTGGCCGGGCCGGGCATGGCTTGGCTGAGATCGCAGCCGCTCCTGATCACCGGACACCCCTCCAGAGGCCAGGCCGGCCCTCACCCCTAGTGCGGCCGAAATTCCCCTGAGACTGCCGCCCAGCAAGATCATGTGACCAACAGTGATAAGTGAATTCCAGCTGCAAGGCCCGGGTGAGATTAAGTCTTTTAGTGCTGTAAGATTCCTCAGAACAGATGAAGCCTGCAGACATCAATCCTCTCCCAGGTCAGAGGAAAGGAAAAGGTGCATGAAAAAACCACTATAAAGATGCCCAAGTCAGTGAGGAAGGAAGAGCTGAAACCCCAAGAGAGGAGAATGAGGAGATGCTTCAATCCTAGAAGCTGAAATTCTGTTGTAAAGCTATGGTGATGGACTATGATATATCAGAATACCCGTTCTAATTTCATGAAGGCATGGGGGGTGAAGCGTTCAAACTGCAACCATGAGCAAAAGTACTTGTACTAGAACAAGCAAATGTTGAAGTAGCTGTGATTTGCTGTGAGCAACAGTACCTGTGCTGAAATAAGCAAATGTTGAAGTAGCTGTGATTTGATGAGAAACTTGAACAGTGATCCCACAACAGAAAAGACCTCTGTTCCTAGAAATGAAGATACTCCCAGAGATAGTGTTCTTATGCCTCTCAGACACTTTGATAGGTGAAGAGAACTTTTGTTTCTGAACAGCTCATCCTTAAAAATAGTACCCCATTAGCTAAAGGAACCCTCGAAATAAGTTGTGGGGAAAGCTGTAAGTCAAAGGAAAGGACTTTAACATGCAAGCAGAGAACCATCACAGAGAACAAGGGCTACAGAAGCTACAAGAGACTGTTTCTTGTGGAGATGTCTCCATAGCATAAGCAGGAGAGACCTAAGTGAACTGGAAAAAAGAGAAATTATTATATAGGTGGTGAACTGACTAGGAAAATCTCAAGGGTTGTGTTATTTTTTACATTGTCAGTAGAAGGGAGGAGAGGTGGGGGACGAGAGGTGTTCTGAAGGCTTAGTCTGACATTTTTTTCCCCTCTTTTAGGTCTGTTAATAAACTTCTTTATATTCTTTATGTTTTGTACTTGCTTTGCTTTTTTCTCCTAATGCTTATCTCACAGAAAGGACATCAGGGGGGTAATGTGTAATTTAACCTAAAACCACTACACCAGGGAAGTCCCACAAGACTGGAGGTAGTAAATGGCGAGCCCACCTACAAGAAGAGCTGGAAAGAATTTATGGGGAACTACAGGGTTGTCAGCCTGACCTCCATGCTGGGGAAGATCGTGGAGCAGATAGATCATCTTGAGTGCAATCACACAGCACGTGCAGGACAGCCAGAGGATCACACCCAGCCAGCACTGTTTGTGTAAGGCAGGTCCTGGCTGACCAACCCAATGGCCTTCTAAGAGAAGGTGACCTGCTTAGTAAATGAAGGAAATTATGAGGATGCTGTTTTACTTGGACTGTAATAAAGCCTTTGACACTATTTCCCACAGCATTCTCCTGGAGAAACTGGCTGCTCATGGCCTGGACAGGTGTACTCTTCACTGAGTTAACAGTCTGGATGGCTGGGCCCAGAGAGTGTTGGTGAAGGGAGATAATTCCAGCTGGCTGCCAGTCACAAGTGGTGTCCTCAGCACTCAATATTGGGGGCAACCTTGTTTCATATCTTTATCAGTGATTTGGACGAGGGGATCAAGGGCACCCTCAATCAGTTGCAGATGACACCAAGTTAGGTGGGAATGTTGATCTGCTGGAGGGCAGGAAGGCTCTGCAGAGGGATGAGGACAGGCTGGATCAATAGTCTGAGGCCAGTGGTCTGAGGTTCAACAAGGCCAGGTGCCGGGTCCTGCACCTGGGTCAGGAAAACAACAACCTACCGATAGCCCCAGGCAGTGCTATGGGCTGGGGACAAAATGGCTGCAAAGCTGCCCTAGGAAAAAGGACTTGGGGGTAATGGTTGTCAACAGTTGCACATGAGCCAGAATGTGCCCTAGTGGCCAAGAAGGCCACCTGCATTGTGGCATGCCACACCCTGTACTGGGCAATGATGAGGCTGCACCTCAAATCCTGTGATAAGTTTTGGGATAGAAAGACACTGATGTGCTGGAACTCATCCATAGAAGGGCAGTGGAGCTGGGGAAGGGTCTGGAGCACAAGTCTAATGAGGAGCAGCTGAGGGATATGGGGGTGTTTAGTCTGGAGAAAAGCAGACTCAGGAGGGACCTTATTGCTCTCTACAACTCCCTGAAAGGAGGGTGTAGCCAGGTAGAGTTTAGTCTCCTCTCCCAGGTTACAAGTACTAAGATGAGAAAAAATAGCCTCAGCTTGCCCCAGGGGAGGTTTAGATGAGATATCAGAATATATTTCTTCACTGGAAAGTCATCATGCACTGGAACTGCTCAGGGAAGTGATGGAGTCACCATTCCTGGAGGGATTTAAAGGACCTGGAGATGTTGCACTTAAGAACATGTTTTAGTGTTGGACATGGCTGTGCTGTGTTAATGGTTGGACTTAATGATTTTAAGGGTCGTTTCCAACCTAAATTATTCTGTGATTCTATGAATCTACTGTATGAAATTGAGCAGAAAGGAACTAATGAGAAATATTCAAAAGTGAGGGAAATATTAATGCTAGCATTATTCTTTTTTTCTCTAAAGCTGCATGTTTTATTTCACGTGAGGGAGAAAGAGCTGATACTACATTAATTGCTTTTTTTTGGAAGCAATTTAATACAATCCTTCAATAGAACATTTCTAAATAAAAATCACGGGAAGGAAGTTTTATCTAAAAATTGTGAAGCTACGGTGTTCCTTTGATAGGCTTAAAATGTCAGGGAAGTATTTTTGTGCATTTTGAAGTATTTCCAGTACCAGTTTTGATTAGCGATAATGACTGTGTCTTGTGAAGAACTGAATGATTTCAGATTCAGATTCGCCAGGCTTATAAATAATTTGTTTGGTATTATCAAAGCAGTTATTACCATACAAATATAAGAAATCAGGGCATCTTAAATTCTGTTTAAACTAGTAAATAATTACAGTAAAAAAAATAAGACCTATAGACCTATTTTACGCAAATATGGATGAATATATTTATTTATATTTACGTTACTAACCCAAGTTACATGACTGCAAGCTTCTTAGTTTACAGAAGTGAAGTTTGGGTGTTTTGATTGAAACAACTAACAAAAAAGCAATTAAAATAATTTGAAGCACAGTGACAGCAAAAGAGGAGTTTTGCTTCTTCAATGTGAAAGTAATTCCAATATCCCTGTTGGAGGAAAAAGAAAAGGAATGTGCAATAATTGTCCTGTCTGTGCAAAATAGATTTCACATGTAGAGAAAAAGGGAGAAATGGTACCTTCAGAGATCAATTTTTATCTGTCTAGTGAATACTGAAATGAGAGTTTATATATCTGGGTCAAATCTTTTGTTTATAAATTTCATCTTGTCCCCAGATAGTACAAATGATTTCAAATTAAGACTTGAGAACTTTGTGTGATTCATTATGCAGTAACTATTTAGAAAACCTCAGTGTATATGACAACATATGTGAAAGACTGTGACTGCATAACATGGTTACTGAGAGCTATCTAAATTTATTTCCCTTATCAATTATGTCCCCAAAAACATAAGCCTGAAATTGCTACTTTCAAATTGTACTCCATTCTTGGCTTGTTATCTTCATTGCTGCCCTAAGATGAGGAGGTCCCTTGCTCTAACCTCATTTCAGAAAGAAAATATAAGCAGGACATCTTGCTAAAATGACAGAATTGAATTGGGTTGATATTTAGAATATATAAATAAATAGAAAAACTGTTTTCTCCTCTTTTCAGGATACCACAGAGAGATACCAAGACAGATTGTGGTCTTCAAAATGCTGATGTGATTTGACTGATAATGTTAAATTAACCCTATTAAGTGAGACTAATTATGTCTTGCTTGAGACAAAAGCAGACCAATAAACTGCGGTGCCGCTCCTGTCAGTTGCCTTATTCCCAAATGCCATATTCCCCCAGCGCATCTTCCTTTTGTGAATAGACAGAGTATATTTTAGTTGATGATCTGTTGGTACTTTTACTTGCTGAAATATAATGGCAGGCAGAATTTAAATATCTCCAGAGCTGCCTGAAATCTTGGCAGTGCAGTTAGTTTTCCTAAGCTCAGTGATTCAGAGATCAAACACCTTCCTACTAAACGTGGAGGAGAGACATGGGCAGACTAAGCTGCCTCAGTGATGTGTTGGAGATTTGGGGAATGCAACAGCAGAGACCAGCACCCACCTCCACTGCCATCAATAACGACCAGCATGGCACATCCTACATGCTGCTCACAAGCAGATGGAAGGGGGAGTGGGGGTGGGGCAGTGTTTGAAGGGATTCAAGAATTGCTCTTAAAACTCTTACCTGGAAAAAAAATAAGAGTAATCTTGGTTGCTGGGAGGCAAAGGAAGGTCTGGGAACAGCCATTTCTAAGAAGGGCTATTACTTTCTGAATTAAATTTCCATGTGTTTTTATACAGTAATCTTTTATCTTGTATTCTTTTATCAGGAAAACATTATCCAAATAATTGTGGTAAGTGTTGTAATTGGGCTGAAAATATTAGTATTGGAAATCCAAGAAATATCTGGTGAGAAACCTCCAGAGTATGTGGGTCTGACTGGCCAAAATTTTTGGATTGTTTTACATATATATGTGTGCATATGCATGTATAAAGCAACAAGGTAGCAAAAAAGTGTGAGATGGCATTTCATAAGCATCTTTCTGTCAGACAAGGGAAGTGTAGTTATATACAAGATCTAGGATTAAGCTGTATTCTTGCCTCAACTGAAAGAGCATGATTGTACTCGGGTGGGGTGAGAGAATTTTGATGCTCTTGCAATTCTTTGACAAATGGCAGTCCAGCACAGCCAGTCATCATGCCAAAGATGATTATGTCCTACAGCACGAATGCGAACACAAATTTATTAATGTTGTCAGAAAGACAAAGACACTGACTTAAGAACATTTAACTGTTCAGAGGGTCGTGTTTTTCAGCAGCCCAGGGAAATGTATGTTTGAACACTTGCAACTTCTTTGGGGATTGCAAAGGTCTTGTTACTTGTGAATGTTTAAGGATTCATTTCGACCACCAGCCTTGCATGGCAGATTTCAACTGCAAGCAATTTGTACTTCCAATGAGAGCCTTTGCACAAAAGATATTCAATCACAAGTATGACAGAGAGGATGAAGGATTGTTGTTTTTTTCTCTGTTACGACTTTAGCTCTGTACCTAAATTCTCTGGGTTTTGAAGAAGAATAATGTTTGATAGCTATTAAAATTAAATAGAGTAAGTATTAATCAAATCCTGTAATCCAAAAATGTTAACTTCCTTGTTTCCTGTATGTAATTGTCACAAAATTAATTGTACGAAGTATTGTAGGACCAGCTGTTATAAGTCCTAAGTTTAAAAGCTGGACAGTGGCAAGGATTTCTCAGATTAGAAGCACAAGAATCTACTAACTTGGCTCATTAATGAGGGGTCATGTGAATGGTGCAGTAGTGGTCATGAAATAGTATGGTTTCAGCCTTTCTTCTTCCTGGAGTTATTGAGGAGTTTTCATCAAAACAAGCTCTCTTGTCTGGTTCAATGCCTGTCTTCAATTCATCAAGTGATAAAAATTCAAAAACACCCGAAAATGTCTGGTGTTCATCAGAAATCTACGCCGTCATGCTAAAAGGGTGTGGAATTTATTGGTATGTGACTGAAGTGAACCTCAACTTTTTCTCAGTGTTTGGTGTCATAGCTTAATTAAGCCATTCCTTGATTTTCTGCTGACCTGAGAGGAAATGTAAAACAGTATATTTAATCCTCGTAAGTGATGAATCTCATCTTGAGAAGGGAATTTTACCTTCGTTTCTTTCCAAGTGATTTCTTGGGGCAGAGGATATTTTGGGCTGACAGTTGGTTTGCATTGCTATTGCCTTGCTGTTGCATTGCTTCGAGACAGTTATCTCTGGGAGAAGACACCTTCTAGCCTATTGCCTCAACACATCCTGACAAAGAGGGGGTTTTTGTAGACAACACCTACAACTGTGTGTTTGCCTTTATCAATGTTTCAGTCTGTGACTTCACATGGCAATAAAATGTCAATGTTTTTGTGTTTCTGTATAGATACACAAACACACACAGAGAAATGTATGTATGTGTTGCCTAACCATGGCTAATTGCACATATAGATGTAGCTGAATAAAATATGCATATGTATAATCATATGTATATAATAATATATCAATGTATAGGTACACACAGATGTGTGTGATTAGCTACCCAAATGTTTCAGTAACAAATCAGATCCATCTGGGAGAGGAATGGTTGTATGTTCTCTTTATGAACTAGAGCTTTGGGAACTTTATGTGGGAAAAAAAATACATATAGATATATATATACACCTAGCATGATATAATATAAATGCCAAGCATGAATAGCACTGATGGTTTTTGAACAAACATGCAGCACAGTTATAAAGAGTAGGGGGAGGTTGTGCAAAAGGGCTCCAAAGGCAAAGTATCTTCTTTCTCCATACAGGTATAATTACCGCAAAATTTAAACTGTATTCTAGGATAGTTCAAGTTTGGATTGGTGCTGACACACCTAAAAGATATTTCTCGTTCTTCCAGAAAGTTCTTCATAATTGTCATGTTAACATTAAATGTTCTCAGTTGGCTGATGATCCTTACATTACTCATTTGTCTCTTTTTTGTCCTGGCCTAGATTTTTGCCACTGCTAGGGACAAGGACATGTCAGGGCTGCTGTGGCCCTGAGTGGGGCTAAGCCATTCTCCAGGTGGCCCATGGCTCACTGTCCAGCATGTCTGACCTTCAGCCCTGGGAATACCACTGGGGAAGGGGCTGAGAGACCCTGTCAGCCCTGGCCAGGCAAACAGCACCCAGCGATATCCGACCTGATGGGTGGGATATATGAAATTTAAAAAATCAGGGCTTGTGTTTCCACTAGATGTTTTCAATAGAGTTACAGCAGTGAAAAGAGGGCATTGTGGCAGACATAATACCAGCTGTTCAGTGCTTTTTCCTTACAGCATGCTTTTGGATCATTTTATATCTTTTTCTTGCACATCAATTTTCCCTTATAAATAAATAGTCTGATAAAAAATAACGTTAGTAAATATCACTTTTAAAGGAGTGTATTCAAGGTAACTGACAGAACTTAAAGAAGAAAACTTTTCAGCTATATTAATTTGATCCTTTATAATATCTTTGAGCATAATCCAATGCAAGAAAATATTAAAATGTTTTAATTTTAACGTATTTAAAAATTATTTTTGAAATGCCACATTTTTGCGTGTAAAATTTACAATTTAAAAACATCAAGTGGATTAATTCAGAAATTCTCAGATTGTAATTTCCCAAGATAATTTAATATATTTTTTACTAGTAGGGACAGTTAAGTATAATGCTGGTGGCATGACATGTGCAGTAGTCAGTAGACAGGCTGATGATTTTTGATTTTACTGCATTTTTCTTTCTCCTCCCATCCCATTTCAGGGAATTAACTTATACAAGTGTCATAGAAAAAAAAAAAGTAAGAGTTTTCATTACAGTTGTTGGTAACTAGAAATTAACTACAAATACACCACACATTAAAGAAAAACCTTTAGAAATAAGAAGGTATGATTTTTTTTATTTACATTACATTCAAACCATTACGGATATGGAACATTTTAATTTGTGTTAAAAATTTGCCAAAATACTATTTGAAATTTTAAAATAAAATTATTTTTACTAATTTTTGTAGTAATTTTGGTTGTGCATCAGACTATTCAGTTGGTAATATCTTAATTGTGGACCACAGACTTTTATGGGCAGAAAATTTGCACTTTTTAAGGAGAGTGCAGCTCCTGAACATAGTTTTTCCTTTGTCTGTGTCATTCATAGTAAAGCATATGTTCAAATGAGGAAGGTATGCTTCAGCTCGGGACTTGAGAATGACAACAACTTGAGAGAAGGATTTTGTTGTGAAATTAGTGCTTTATTGACTTTTTTCCTGCAACCTCAATTCTTCAGCCATTAAAGCAGTATCTGCATTTGTGATATGGGTTTATGAATACCCAAATAATTATCACTTATTTGCCTGAAAGGGAATTTCAGGTGGACCTCATCTGCAAACCTGTGCATGTGTGAATTCTGCTTTTTTGAACAGAAGCAGCATGTAACTTACATTGAACAACAAAATGAACCTTAATCAATGTTAGCTTCTCCAGAAAACAGATGTTTGTCAGTCAGCAAGCATGAAATAAGTAATAATCTCCCTTGGTAATACTGCTTTTGATACAGACAGTTAAGTCTAAAGACAAGCATTGTGAAGTGGAGTATATCAGGAGGAAGTTGTTACATCCCTTAAAAAAACATCAGACAAGTGAACTTGATCATCATTTTATTGTCACTCCTGACCCAAATAAAACTTGATCTGTATTCCCTTCAGGATAGCAAAGATTGATTGGCAATAATATATTTACTTAAGTGCATTCACCAGAAAAGAAGGATTCTTGGATTAAATGTCTGCACACGAGAAGTGAACCTTCCATACTGGTGCAGATTTTCAGAACAGGATCTTGACAGCAATACTCCACTTGCCAGTTTCTCATCTTAGATGTAAGAAAACATTAAAAAAATTTTGGTGTCTTTTTTGGTATCTGGAAGTACTTTAAAAAAAAAAAAAGTTTAAGAAAATAGTCTTCACAGTCATAAGAAGAAATCTGCTCTGAGTATCTCTAAAATGCAATCTTTGGTACAATTTAGACTATCTTAGATGTATTAGATTTAAATGATTAAATAGCATTAAAATTACTTTTATGTATATTTGGGCTCTTCAAATATTATATTCTATTTTCCTGAAGAGTCAATTATTATTGTTTCTTAATGATGTAACTTTGAAAATGCATTTATTACTCAACTTTGTTCCAGTGCTTCAGATTATGATGCAAAGTCCAGTGGAAGTGATCCAGATATCATAGTTTAATTATTAGGCTACTTAATGCATAAGTGTTCATTTTCAAAATAGAATATAATGAAGATTATTTTAATGTAAGTGAATTTTTTCTGCATTTTGTGTCTTCATTTTTGTCCTTAAGTCAGGAACGTCCATTACCTCCCTTCATATATTCATAATAATATTTAGAAAAATAAATACTTTTATGGTGTATTTCATGTGGCAATGTAGGTGAGCTCCTCGTTACTACTATTTTAAAAATATTACTAATTTTATAAACATCACATTGAAAATGCATTTAGACTTTTGTGCTGTACTGTTCTGTGAATGTACCACACACATTTTGTGGAGTTTGGGAAAGAATTTAAGACACTTTACAGAATGTTTATTCCCTACCACACTGTTGCCATAGTGCCAGTAGCAAATAACCATGATAAAAAATCTTTACTATAAATGTGGTATGATACTTAACCTCTGCAGAGACACAGAGGCACTCCACCTTCTTTTCAGAAAGTGTGAACACATTCGCTGCTATTTCAAAGCTGTTTTATCTAGATCTCCCTTTTTATCATCTGCCAAACCTGGAAGGTTTGGTCTCCCTTTTCCCCCTGCTTTTGAGTTACTTAAGTTATTCCTGTGGCTTCAGACCCGATTTGTTCCTAATGACACAGTGACTGTCACAGTGCACCTGACCTTTCCTAGGCTAAGTTTTCTTCAGCACCCTGGGTGGCACAGGTCTTCAGACTTCCCCTTAGCACTCAGTTTTTTATTTTCATTACTTGATCGTGCCATTTTGCAGTATGTGAGAAGCCAATTTAATTTTTATTTATGCCTCAACATATGTTGTAAATCCATTTTCTGACATGGGCTGAAAAATTACCATCGGGGCTGTACACGTGCGGGGAGCCGTAACACGTACCACGTGCAGGGCGCAGCTCGGAGAAAACAGAGGGAGGCTCTGTCCCCGGGGAGACTTCACCTCAGTTGGGGCAGAAATTGCCACAGCTCGGCTGCAAGCGACCCCCCTTGGAGGCAGGCAGGCAGGAGCCCAAGCTCGGGAAAATCTTGCCCATCTGACCAATAGTCTTCCCAAAAGAGCTGTTATGGGAAGAGTCTTAGCATATAAACACAGTCAACTGCACCATAATTTTTCCCCGCCGTTTCTGGTTTCTAGGTGAGGAGGGAGTGCCTGGAGGGTTCATCTCCCTGCAGAGCTACCTCTTCCCCGCCTACCCCCCAGCTCCCTGTCTGTCTGCCCTGTTTCACCGAGCAGCCCATCCCACAAAATGCTGTTCCTCGACGACAGAGGAGCGGACAGCAACCCACACCCCCTGCACGACTCTGCCACTGGCCGCCAGATTTCTCTTCTAGTCACTCTTTCAGTTTTTTTGTTCATACATGAAAGGTTTACTTTTGGTGTGGTCAACTTGATGAAAAATCCGTCTTTTCCATGTCCTAAAATGCCTGGGAAAGGCATGTGCTGCACTTATCTCGGTGCATGGTCTTGCATTAAGAGAGCTTAACAGCTCTAGTTAATCAGGGTGTAGGAATCCTCAGTTTAAGTGGATCTTAGGAGTAAAGGCTGCACCCGTAATAGGGATCCTGGAACATTTCTAAGGGAAAACGTGCTCCATTCTTCTTTACTGTTGCCATGTAAATGCCCTTAGATGCTACTTCAAGTGTCACGTTATTTTATGGGGTGACAGCAGCAGGAGTGTTAGAAAATGAAGACTTTAGTACTCTGGAGTGAGCGACTCTTTAATAGGGAGAAAATGGATGAGGTGAGATGTTTCGTATTTTTTTCCCCTTTACTCAACTCCACATTCTTTTTAAATGAAGCATCTGAGATAAGTATTTGAGAATTCTGCTTCAGCAGAATGGGTATTTTAAGCCCGAGTGAGCAGAGAGAACAGAGCAATATGTGATACTTAAGTTAGTGTTCAGGGGTTTTTGTGAAATCTCTGCGAAGGATAGAAGTGATCTTCAGTTCTGGAAGAGCTGGAACAAAAATGAGTCCTATACAGAAAAGAACTGGGATCTCATTCCATTTTGACATTAGAGGCAAGATACAGTTCAGGATCTGTCTCTTTCCTATTGAAGTGGCAGTCCCTGGTCTGTTGTGGCAAAGTGTCTGTGAATGACAGAAGTCAGTGTGATCAAGAAGTTTTATCTCTTTTGTGTATAAAGCATTTCTCCTGAGAGAGCTTGAAAGGGGAGTTACTTACTAGTCTAAATAGGAAGTATTAAAATTAGCATGAACAAAGGATTTCCTCCTTGTTAAGTGTCATATGCTGCCTTTTCATAGTTAAAACACTTCGCATTTTTTATCAAAATCATAGGAAATTATTTAACTAAAATGTCTTTCATTTCTCCTGTATCAGAATTCATGGATTGGATCAGAGGGAACAATACATCCAAAAAAGCATAAAGGAAGACGATGGTTCTGAATTAATGACTAAGTATCTAACAGTGGTGAGAGGATCTTGGAGACAGGTTGCAAAGATACTTTATGGGGAGAAAGCTTGTTTTCAAACCCTTTTAAGTTTGCTCTGTGTGTAGCATACAACTTGCATGACTTCTGGGTAGATTTTCTTGTGCTGACACACCCCTTTTGAATGCTCAAGGTCTGAGTGGTGCCTTTCTTGTTTCTCCACCTTACACACAGTCTTATGAATGATTATTTGAAAATTTTTTTGGACATCACTGTTTAGATTTTGTAGGAGAGAGTAAGACTAAATGGTTTTCTTGATGCATGTGTTACTGCAGAGAATTGTGACAGATTTAATTCTCTATTGCATCAGGCACTAGAGAGATTCCAGTTAATTACTCTCCGGAATTTGCTTTTAGGAATATCTTTCTGAATGGGTTTCTGAGCCATTTTTGACCAAGTCTTACAGAAGGTTGATGGTTATCATATGTAAACAAGACACAATTAAGCAAATGGACCTTCCTACCACCTTCTTTTTTTATTGAAATCTTTATCTTATTCTGTAAGAAGAAAATATATTACATACTTCATAATGTGCTGCAGGCTCTTGAGAATTATTTTCTTTTTTTGGAATTAGTATTAGTTTTGCATCAATTGTTTTGCATATTTTATCTGATAACCTTTCCAACTCAATGTCTCTACAAAATGAAGAACAATTTTTCCTTTATGCTCCTTGCTAGTAAGAAAGATGTCTCTTAAATATTTTAAAAAGTGTTTCTGCACTGTTTGCATTTTACAATGATGAGATATGGTTATACTTTAAAAAGTTTATATGACAACTTGAATACAGAGATTGGCGACAATGCATTAAAAAAGCTTAACTGGGTTATTATTAACTACTTTCTACTCTGTTAAAATCATGCGAAATTACAAAAAAGAAATTCTCTAATTTGAATACAATACAGCACATTATGGTCTTAAATCAACTTCCATTGATATTACAGGTGAATCACCTTTTAAAAATGCTGTACAACTTTGGAGAAGCTGGGCAATTACCCTTAATCCTCTAACATCAGCATATCCTTTAACTATTAACAAATTGCAGGGGAAAAAAAAAAAGAGTGATTAGCAGTAATAGTGCTTCCAGAGAGTTCCATAAAATTTTGAGTACTAACTCAGCCTATTGAAATATAAATGCAGGATGATGTGTGTATCCAGTTAAAATGGTTCCTGTTTGCTGTATGTAATAAAGCAGCATTTTTAAAATAAAATGCAGTTTTAATAAAATTGCTTATCTAGCGTGTAACTGAAGCAAGTCATCTTCAAGGACAGACTCGGAAAAATAATCTATCCTCTGGTTTTTTTCTTTCTCTTAAGCTACACACCCAACTCCTCTTGCAAGCCGTAGCATGGTAAATACTCAGTGTGTAAACAAAAGGATGTGAAGCTGCATGAAGGGTTGTTTGCTCTCTAAGCACACATCTCAACATGAAGTAAACTACAAGCGCTAGAATGGGCTTTGGAGAATGATCTTACCAAATACTACTATCAAAGCTTTTATTTGTGGCACAGGGTTTTTTCTATATATTTTAAATTCCTACATAATTCATTTCTGGTAACAGTTATCAAAACTATATCTGCAGGTGGACAATAAATGTTGAGATCCCAGAAGATGAATTTGGAACTTCAGTTCATCTCAGCGTGTAAGTCTTGATTCTTCAGTGTTTTAGAACCACTTTCTTTTATTTCAGAATGCTTTTGGTTGTTTTTTTCTTGTTTTTTGGAGGCTTTTTCTTGGTGGTGTTGGGGTTTTTTGGTGATTTTTGGTTTTTAGTTTTTGTTTTTTGTAAGGAAATACATCAGTCTGTGCTTCAGACTTAATCGCTTCTTTATTTAAGACTCACAGTCAGATTAAGAAATTAAAAGCCTTGTGTAGCGTATGTTTCATCCATAAAGAGCATTAATAACCAGAAAAACAAATAGGCTTTGAATAAATGGCTACTGTTTAAGCCAAATGCAGTGTAAAATGTACGGCTATAGGTCCTTTCTTAAGGAGTAGTCCATTCAGATTCTAGAAACTCCCAAAATACTTTCAAGGACACCAGCTCCTGATATTATGCCACGCTTACTATACATTTTACTGGTTTAGCAGATAAACGAATATTTTCATGAAACTGATTTCTTCAATAGCAATGTAAAAGAATCAATTATCACTTGAATTATCAAAACTATGCAAGTCTTATTAACATTAGTGTGATTCAGTCTTAAGATTCTAAGCCATTGGTCGTCACTATCTGGTTTTACGTGTCTTAAATTCTGGGGATTTTATGTCAGCCAAACAAAAGGGCTGCATACAGCACAAATTTGCCAGATGCAAGTGTTGGCAAAATGATAATCCTGCTCTATTTGCAGCCATGACTTTTGTACCACAGATTCAGTTCAAAACAGCAAATGCAGCTTTTCCCTTTGTGAAAAAAGGCTACAAAACACAGTATCTCAGACCCAGACATAAGTGAGGATAGTAGTATTAAACCGTGTAGTTTAACTTCCAAAAATGGCTCAGCCTGCCTGACAAATTGTGGTGACAATCTGTATAAAAAAGATCTGTGTTCATATAATATAGCAGGCAAGAGTGCTGGGGTATCAGTTAGTTAGATATGAAAGGCTTTTACATGTTTCTGGAATAGAAATACAGGACTGGAAAATGATTGACTGTGCTTTTGGTTGTCTGTTGGAAAGTACTCTTATCCATCTCAGAGACTTTATTTCTCTTTTGCTCAGTACAAAGAAGTTACCTGCTGTCAAATTTTGGATGTTTCAGTATTCCTTACTCTGTAGGATAAACTGCTGTAATGATGACAAAGTGTGAGTTAAAGGTAATTCAGGGTCAATGCCAGTTATTCAAACTTTATTAGTTTATTAGTATTATTTCACTTATTTTGCAATGGATTTCATCCAGACTCCTCCTGTTTGTTCAATCTGTGAACACCTTACAATGGTGTTTTGTGAACCTTTGGTTAATTAGTGCCAGCTTGCTGCATTTTCTCAAAGGTGATGTTGTGGGTTGGTCAGAAATTGGCAGACAGCCCTCTAAACGAATCACGCTTCCCTAAATTTTACATTTGGAGTTCCTGTTCCGGGGAGTGTGAAAGGAACGGGAGGTGGAGTGGTGGCGTGTGGTCGTGGCCCGTGGGGCCGGGGACGGCCGCCCCTGCCCCCTCCTCTCGGCCTCCTGCCCCCTTTTCCCAGTGAGAAGGGGGGATTTTGGGGCAGCTCCCGTCCCAGCTCAGAGCAGGGGCAGGAGAGGGGGAGGGGTGGCGCCCCATCGCCCGGCCCATAAGGCTGGGGGGAGCACCTCTTCCCCTGCCCCTGCCGCTCTGCCTTCTGCCCCCTGGGGATTTCTGCTGCAGCACAGACTCAGATTTGCTGGGAGGGGAGCTACTCCCCTGAGCCACGAGTAGCTTTGGCCAGCCCCAGGGCTGAGGTCGTCTGACGCAGAATGCCGGCAGAGCCTCCAGGGCCATCAGCGTATCTTGCGGTGAAAAAGAGAAAGACATCCCTTTCTCCACATCGTGCACCCGGCAGCGCAGAGAGGAGCGGGGAGGGCTCTCTCCACCATGGAGCCCAGTTAACACTCTACAACATGGCGGCTTCAGAGCCAGGGAGAAGGAGAAGGCGAGGTCACGTGGGACGGCGCTGCGTGAGCTCGCGCGGGAAGCTTAAAAATCTCCCTGCCTTGCCGTGGTATGGACTGTAATACTGCAAACTGTTTGTCTCTTTAATCCATGTTAAAGTGCGTGGGGGGATGGGCATTTTCTTTTTCCAGAGTGGCTTGTAAAATGGCTGGAGTGCCCATGGCAGGCTATATACATAAAAGCAGGGAGAAGCTTTTTAATAGCCTGGTGGCGAGAGAAAGCCTTATGTTCAAGCCCAAAAGGGAAATGGTTCATTCTTAAATTAGCAGATAGCCCCATGTGGAGGCCTATGTTTTTAGCAGTCGCGAGAGCTGTAAAAGGGCTCATGGAAAAGGGATGTGTTACGCCACAGCAGAGATTGTTAATTGTAAGCAAACCTGCAAAAGGGGTAGCCGTTTGTAAACCACGGGAAGCAGGAGGGAAACCCTTTCTCCCCGTTTCCTAGGACTGTGATCCTGATTTGGGGAAGGGGAAAAGTGGGGGAGGCTCTGAAATTTTTTTCTGTTGTTTTTACATCTGGGTGTTAATAAATTTCTCTATTTTCTTCAAGATTTGTGCCTGCTTTGCTTTTCCTCCTAATGTTTATCTCACAGAAAAGACATTGGGGGGGGGGGGGGGCGCTAGTGCCCAAGTTAACCCTTAAACCACTACACTAATTGGTGTTTCTGCCTGGTTAACGAACCAAACCCGCTACAGGTGAATAAATTGTATAGATGTATTAACACAATCTTTCAACTAAAATTTAATTTTCTTGATTTTTTTTCTTTCTGCCAACAAGATCCAGTGCTTTGTCATTTCAACACTTATTGATGTTTCTTAATATTGCCAAATACAAGTTTCCATTGGATTTAAAATTACTAAATATATTCTTGACCGCCAAGCGAGGTAAGGAAGATATGAATTGAAATCAAATTTTTATGGAAAAATGGAATCAGTGCAATGTTCAATAGAAGTTTGAGGTTTGACATAGCTGAAATCAACTCTGTTTAAGATGGCACACATTCTTTGACTTGCAGTTCAATTTTGCAGTGCTTTCCTTGAAGCATTTTACTGACATGTTGCTGACACGTTGTAGACACATATCTGTAAGACTGCAGAATAACCTGAAGTAGTGAAATGCATTTTTGAGATTTTTGTTTTAATTTGATCTGGAAGCCATTCTATGGGCACAATCCTAGGAGTGTGGGGTTCCTGGTGGGCACAAGGACAAGTGGTGGATGTGGAGTGTCAGGCTGTTTCTGTAGCTAAAGAAAAATATGTTGGTTTGTCATCACTGCTTCAGGCTCAAGAGTTCAGCATAGAATCATAGAACCATAGAATGGCCTGGGTTGGAAGGGACCTTAAAGATTATCTAGTTCCAACTGCCCTGGCATTGCAGGGACACCCCTTCCACTAGATCAGGTTGCTCAGGGCTCAATCCAACCTGGCCCTGAATACACTTCAGCATGGTGTTGATGGGGACAATATTTGATTTCACACATTTCACAGAATATTCTGAGTTGGAAAGGACCCACAAGGATCATCAAGTCCAAATCTTAAGTAACTGGCCCATACAGGGATTGAACCTCAATCTTGGTGTTACTAGCATGATGATCTGACCAACCGAGCTAATCTCATTGGATCTCATCAGTTAATTTATCTCATCCTGAGAGATGTTACTTTTATGCTATGAACTCTCATAAAACAGAGTGGGATACAACACTTTATTCCCACCAGAAAGAAAGCAAGATTTTAATGTTTTAAGCCTCATAGGAGAGAATCAGTCTCAAGAAACCCAGAGGAATTAGCCCATACATGCGATCATTTAAGTTTTGAAATTTTTGAAAAATTCTCTATAAAATTAATCTTACTACTGCCAGTAGAGACAAATGTATAAAGATAGCTCATCTTTAGATATGATCTGGTGATACCAAACAGGGTAGTTACAGTGATTTAAAATAGTGTGTTGGAACAAAAGCTTCTAAAGGAGCCTTGGTGAATGGAAAACAACAGTCAACAGCAGAGAGAGCAAATGAGGAAACTTTGCCCTCAGACTAGGCCAGCCCACTGATTTCTATCCTAGTGTAGAAATTACTTTTCATCTGGTGTGTTTTCGAATGTGTGATTGGTAAGGTAAGAGATTGTCCCATTCTTTTCCCTCACCTTTCTTTCTGCAGCCCTTACAGCTGAAGAACCAGCTCTGTGAAGGATATGCATAAATTATATATACAAATATATATATACACACCCACTTTGGTTTTCAGCCATGAGGTTCCCACTGTGTTTGACCCTGTGTTTGTACTGGAAGCAGAATGGTAGAAAACTCATGCGTATGCAGATGCTCCATGTTGCAAATTCAAGCAAAGTTTTGGCTTAGGAAAGAAAGTGTGGAAAATCATCTGGCAAATCAGTTTACTTGATAAGTGAGGTTTTTAATCTTAGGTTCCCCTCTTTTACTAGAACTGCACTACTTTTGCCTAATCTGTAGAGATCTGGGAATTTGTAACCCTATCAAACTATTCCTAGCAGTTAAAATACAGCATGCTGAAAACACCAACCTACACAGCATGGCAATGCAACCCAAATAAATTATCGAAATACACATATTTCTGCATCCATATTTATAATCTGTATGCCTATATATACATAGGCATTTGGATGAAAAAAATAAAAATACAATGCAAAAATTGAATCATAAAGCTAGTTCACAATGATCTCTAAATTTATTAAATCAGTGGTTTGTAAAAAGGCTATTTATTTTATATGGTTCCATTTTATCACTTTAACTGCAAGATAAACTGCCTTTTAAATTACAATGAAAAAGCCATTATTAAGTAGAATAATAATGTTGATGCAATTTTTAAAACCTCAGCTTCCAAATGTTTATTCGTGTGGTTAATAGCTTTCTGTGTATGCTGAGCTCAGCATTAAAATTATTCAAACTAAACAAACTGAGAAGCTATAAGTATTCAAGTACAAGAAACTAATTTAAAAATCCCCTAACTACTATGTGTTTTACTGTAGCTAAGCTATTCTAATTTGTTCTTATGGAAAATAAAATGAAACTATGCAGTACAGTCTATTATACAATCTTTTTCATTTTAGGTGCAGTTAAAAGGAAAAAGCACTAAATATTATTGGTTGAAGTGTAAACACCTAAGCTGTAGGATTGCATTTCTGCACTATTTTTTAAGGATCAACATTATTATTTTGGATTTTGCCTTTTTTTGTAAAATATTAATTGGACAGTACAGAGATGCACTTAAGCAATGTGGAGTTGTTTTATGACAAATCTGCAAACGCTGAATACATGAACTTTGACCCTGTCTTTGTGTCATGGTCATAACCAAAAAGATGTGCCATTATTGGCGTTCTGGTGGTGGAGTGGCTTAGAGAGGAAACATAGGATTAAACCTATGTACAGTCCATCGTGAGGAAAATTTGGAATAGGAGATGAACAAGCTGGTTTAGTCTCTGCATAAGACATACATTCAGTAGTGTAAAACCTAGTGCAATGCAGCCATGATATCCCTCTGGCTTCTGAGGCAAAGGCGTTGAGGAAGTGTGAAAGCATAAGTCATAAATCCATGCTGGCGAATATTCTGAATATTCAAGATTTCCACATTAGTTTTGGCTATTAGAGTGATATCCTGTCAAGGTTTAAGGTACCTGGATCATCCTCATGAAGGCTTTACAGATCTGTATCTCCTACTAGAGCTGTGTTTTGCCTCAGAAAAGGTTTCAGGTCCAGGAAAATCAAGCTGCTAATGCAATAAGATAGGTATATTCCCGAGGGGCATGTCGATAATTTTATTGTTTGGTCGGTGCTGGTCCTCTAGCAATCTTGATAGAAGTTATGAATCCCATCCAATTAGAAGGACAGATAAACTATTACAGATTAATTATTGCAACTATGCCACATAAAATAATGTGTGCGTCTTGCTAGGTAGTTGTTAACATTATTAAACACAACCAATAGGGGAAATCAGAAATCCCTGATAGTAATAAACTTCTAATGGGTTTTCTCTTCTTATGCCAATAGGTATTTGAAGTGGAGTCAAAGTGCAATTCCTACCATCCTCTTTGAGTATCTTGTGTGAGGAACCCCTTTTAATAGCTTTGTAATGAAAATAGTATGTTTAGAAAAAATAGAAAAGAATGGTAGAGAAATGCTATTCACACTGTATTTGTTTACTCTTTGATTGACAGATATGTAATTACAATATTACACTCACCTAGGCCTATTTATTTCTTAGTCTACATGAACAGATTGTGAACAGAATGATCTGCAACTTTAATAAAGGTTATTCATGTGAGTAATGTTATACCAAACTTGGGGTGCTAGACTGGCATCCCTGTTTCATCCGGATTACCCACTGTTTTTCCCACTTTCTAAATATTTTTCCTAGTGAATTTCTGTACTTACAAGGATGACTACTACTGCAAATGTCATGACTCAGTGTGGGATACTATAATCTGCTCTTTAATCCATTAGGAGGTATATTCCATGCTCCCTCCACCCCATCCTCTGCCTGTTATTTCTTGTTTTTCAAATGTCCTAGGAAGATGCATGGATTTTTTTCCCCTTCCCAGGGGAAGAGGTTTTTCCCCAAAAATATGGTCTGGGGGGTGCATTTGTGTTTTGTTGAAAGGGTGAGTAGAGAGCTTTATTTTTCAGCATGAGACTAACAAACTCCTTATTAATTGGGAAGGGGCTGTGGGGTGGGCAGGGAAGAGAGAGGAGAGAAAGCAAAAGGATATAACTGGTCAGCCTTGTGCATACAAACAAAAGCAAACTCCATCCATGTCTGGGTCTAGTGCTCCAACTCCTCCCAAAAGAAAGATTTTCAACATCAACTTTTTTAAATGACGGAAGAAAGGATGCTCCAGTGGTCAGATCTGACAGTAGGATATATCAGCTTCTTGCAGTGCAATCACACTGCTTTGTTGGAACTCCAGCAACACAACAGGGAATCTGAATTGATGTTGTGCTGTTTTACAGATCTGGTATTTTTTGTTTAAGAATGTAAAAAATACTTGTTCTAAAGATGTTGCTTCTATATACATATCTTTATATATACATATATATGTATACATTCACACATTTTTTCAGCCAACTGCTAGACAGTTTTTGTTAGGAATATTTTTCGGAGAAGTATCTGAATGATTGGGTCAGTCATGGTGATCTCAAGACTATTTTAAAGTCATACTTATGTTAAGCTGTGTTACTGAATGGAGAAGTTGTTTAGTTAACAGAGTATGACAAAGGAAAAAGACAAGAGAATAATTCAGTGATGCAGTAAGAAAAGGATATAAAGGCTCAGTGAAATACTGTGCAAAGACACCATCATTGGTCTTTGTTCCTACAAGTATTGCCAAGCAGGAGCTGTCTTCTTCTAGCAGATGCCTTTAAAGGAAGGACAGTGGTGTCGGGAATAAAAGATTTTGCATTCTCAGAACAGGTGGTCGTGGCATTATGGGATGGTTGTAGGAAGGAAGAAGATGAAAAAATGTGTTACTCAAAGGTGATAAGATAAAAAGTGACATGGAGGTATGGATTACCAAGAGTTGCTAGAAAGGAGAACTACATCAAAGCTTTCTAAGTGCTTGTCTTACTGCACTGACTTTAAAATAATACATGTAACATTTTGGATATTCTCTTCTGTTTACTTCCCCTTCTACACAAGATTTACTTTAAAATTATTTCTGTAAGTCCTCTAGTAGTTTTGCATGACTTCGTGATGAACCTTAGCTTGTGATAGTATCTTAAAATGTGGCAGTATGTCATGCACATAGACTCTGATTCATGTACATGTTCTCATGCCCATGCTGTGCACAAGGACTTTGCCCCTCGTGGGGTGGGTATAGATGCAGACTACTCTGTCCCTGAATAATTAGCATACCTCCCAGTCACTGAGGTATTCTGTGATGAGACCATATGCGTATTTTTAACTTATCTTTAAAACATGAAGTGAGCACAGAATAGTAGAAAACTAGCTAAAGTTCTGCACAAACTCTCATGCTGTAGCAGAGATTTACAGGTTCACGATGTGGTGAACCTTTTCCATGAGCAGTTTTTTGGCTTGCTCAAACTCAATAAAGCCCTCCCCTGCTTGGCACTAATGCTGTCTGCCGCCCACCTTAGAAAGTCACATGCAAGAACAACTTTCATTTTCTGTGCCACTGAAATTAAATGGCTCCCCTCAACACCACCTTTGCTTTGAATGGTGTGATACATGTCTTGTTACACACAATTTCTTCTGTATCATTTTCTGTTTTAACAGATCTAGCTACTTGGATCTTTCATCATATAGATTTGAACATCAAACCAAATTTTAAAGCTCAAATGTGTTCATGGATAATTCAGAAATGAATGGAGATTTGTCTTTAGTTTTCATCTGTGAAAACACTAACACAGAGAGTTCACCAGTTGCACTCCAGAACAGAAAATGTAAATAAGCTCAAATCAATTACCTGCTGAATAATGCAACGCAAAGAAAAGCTTTTTGAGCTAGACACTGGAAATTGAATGCTATGATTTTATACAGGATCCATGCCAAGGTCTCTGCAGAGATGGGGTGAGTTTTTTGGCAACCAGTTAGGAAAAAGAGGAAAAGCTGATTATTTTTATTGAATTTTACTTTTTTATTCATGTGGCTGAGAATACTTCCACTCCTCCTCTTTCCTGTTGCACTGTGGTGTTAGATGTTAGCTCACATACAGGTTTTTTGTTTTAAATAAATTGATACGGCTTTGGTTATTACATACTGATGAGTTTATAAATGTCTTAAAAGAGTTTTCATATCCTATCCCAGTTTGATTAAAAACCATTCGAGTGTACAGAGAGTTTCAGGAAAGCCAAACCTGTTACAAAATACACTTTGCCAAAATGGGACTGAGTAGTTAAAAGAAGTTGTTTACAGGAAAGATTTTGTTGTTTTTTGATCTCTTACAGAAGGACAAGAAGAGTTTGAGGGGGTATAGGTCCATGGTGAAACAGGAACTGCTGCTGGGCACTGGAAAAAGGTCATGAATTTCAACTGCTTCAAAGACATGTGTTCCATATGTATGAAATGAATTCTGGAAAGACACAGTTTATATATATACATATATACACACACACACATATATATATATAAAAAAGAATTATATATATTATATATAATTAATTATAATAATAAGAAGAAAGAACTTGGACATGATAAAAGTAATACTGGCAATGAGAGAATATCTTGTTCTTGAGCATACTTGAGCTTAGCATCTTCTGACATTTTTTAAAAACAGCTGCATTTGGCTAACATGATTGGTGCAGACGGACCAGCAATAGCATAACCACTGCTATGCATAATTGCAAGGTAATTTGGAGATCTGTTCTTAATGGAAGCCAGGGGTTGGAAACAGGTAACATACAGATGTTGGTGTATGGGAGGCAGCACACCGACAGTGACGGCTGGTGTATGTGTATTATAGTGCTTTAGTGGAACCACTTCAGTGTTCATGTGTTTTCTGCCCAAGTCCACTTTGAGCCTGCACCTCACCTGTCCCCCACTCCCGAAATATGACTGACAGTTCCCAGCTCCTGTGGGTGAAAACTTTCACCAGGGTGGTGTTATGCTTGATTCTACTCTTGTGTAAATCTCTAGGCTGTAATCTGAATATTATAAAATGGATTCATTTGAATTCAGCTCTGTTCAGCTTGGAGCCGAAGAGCCTAAGAGGAGATATCATTGCAGTTACAGCTTCCTTGTGAGGAGAAGAGGAGGAGCAGATGCTGATCTTTGATCTGTGATGGCCAGTGACAGGACCCAAGGGAATGGCTTGAAGTTGTATCAGGGGAGGTTTAGGTTGGATATCAAGAAAAGTTTCTTCACTTAGAGGGTGGTTCGGCACTGGAACAGGCACCCCAGGGAAATGGTCCTGGCCTCAAGTCTTCCAGAGCTCACAAAGCTTTTAAACAGCACTCTCAGGGACATGGTGTAATTGTAATTGTGTCCTGTGAAGGGCCAGGAGTTGGATTTCAATGATTCCTTTGGGTCCCTTCCAACTCAGGCTTATTCTGTGTTTTCATGCCTCTCTGTGGAGCCTTCCCTTCTCCAGGCTGAACAGTCCCAACTCTCTCAGCCTGTTCTCATGGGAGAGGTGCTTCAGTCCTCTGATCATTTCTGTGCCCTTTTGGATTTATTCAACAAGTTCACATCCTTTTTATGTTGAGGACCCCATAACTGGACACAAATACTCCAGGTGGGTCTCACTAGAGTAGAGGAGAGGGGCAGAATCCCCTCCTTCCACTGCTGTCCATGGGACTTTGGATGCAGCCCAGGGTAAGTTTGACTTTCCAGGGCTGGCAGTGGGCATAGTTGGGTCATGTTGAGCTTCCAATCCACCAACCCTGCCAAGTCCTTTTCCTCAGGGCTGCTCTCGATCCATTCTCCATCCAGCTTGTATTTGTGCTTGGCATTGCCCTGACCTGGGTGCAGCACCTTGCACTTCGCCCTGTTGGACCTTGTGAGTTTTGTACAGGCCCAACTCTCCAGCCTGTCCAGGTCCCTCTGGATCCATCCCTTCTCTCCAGAGTGTGGCTGCATCACAGAGCTCAGTGTCATCTGAAAGCATGCTGAGGGCACACTCAGTCCCACTGCTTCATATTGTTCTGTTTGTGTTAGAGCTTTCGTGACTCACCTTGACAAGGTCACTGCTTTGTGCTGGAACATGTAGTGAATTCAAGATGTTAGAGAGATTTTGTCTTGTGCTTTTGGACAAATCCTCCAATTAGGACAAGTGATAAAACCAAGGTACAGTTCAAACAGTATGTTTCAGTCAGTACCAAAAAAGAAAAACCCAGACCAAAACCTCAAATTAAAGCTGGCAGGCACTATACCTTGAGTTATTATGGCAAGATGAGGACTTTGAGGATTAACAATCCATGTTAACCACTTGGAGTTGAGCAAGTACAAAGGAATGTAATCTCTGAGAACAAAAAATCTTAGAAGCATATTATAATAATCACTCATTGATGAAGTAAAAAATGGTAGTGGTACAGTTGTGGGAGTAGTATGATACACTTCAGAAAACAAAGTATTTGCTAATTGGGTGAATGGTAACAAAGTTAGGCAATATGTTACAGTGGCAAATTGGACTATGTCTGGGTTGCGTGATCAGATCTATTTAATCTATTTAATACGATATTGGTTGAGCTTTCTACATGACAGGAATTTTGATAAAGTAGTTCTGAGGTGGCTCAATGTGGAAATGAGGTAGATTAATGCTTGCTTTAATAAAGTGTCTCTTGGTGTAGCTACATAAATTATGTAAATGAGAAAAAGATATGTTTGGAGTAAACTTTGGGAAAACATTACCCAAGAGAATATTCAACACCATTTGTTATCCACCTTGTTTTACCAAGATGGGGATATTCTACAACAAAAGTGTCATGGATTTTGGCTTTATAGAAGTTTATTTTTGCCTCTAGTGAAGGATTAAATTTGTGTATTAATTTCTTCTTAAGCAAATTTGACTTTTTCTAGGCTAGATTAAAATCTGCCTGGCCATATAAGATTCCAAAACATAGCAGTAATTAACTGACTTTTCTCTAGCTCCTATTTAACCTAATGGTCAGCATGGGAAATGTATTTTTACTGATCATAGTAATGACATAGTGTAGCCTTTTAATGTGTCCTGACATGTTTGTTGTAAGGTGGTACATTATGCTATCCACATATCATGGTGTTCTGCATTATTGTTTTCCTTTCCAGGACAGTGTCTAAAGCACTTTAATAATTAATTTAAACTTGGTAGTTTTTTTCCTATGCATATACTTTTATTTTTAGATAGCATGCCGGCTCCATTTGTGTTTGTCATTCATGTGTATTAGTTACAATTTTTATCATCCCTAAATATGAAAGACAATTTTTTTGGCTGCTCTATCAATAATTCTCTATGAAAATAATAATTTTCTAGAGGATGCCACAGCAGGAATTTCCTCCTCCTAGTTATGCAACACCAAATGGTAAACCTCCTACTGGTTAATTTATGTGTAAAAACTGCTTCAGTTTACATGTTAAGTGATGCTTTAGCACTTAAGGCTAAATTAATACTGATAATGTTTGTGTAACTATTGACAATTGTTGTGACCTCTGGCTCAGTCTTTAAAGAGATGCATATGTTTAATTATCAGCAGTAGATTTTATTTATCCGTAATTACCACTGAGAATAAATTATAAGCTAGTGGGGAGAAATAACAGGAGAACAGAGCTAATGACATTTGCCCTCCTTCAGTGGATGGAACTACAAAGAATAAGGGTTAACTTTAGTTGGTGACCTGGCTGCATTTTCAAAGGAATTTAATTTTTAAAGTGTGGGGAAAATATCAACCCAGAAACTGAAGGTAAAATTTCTCCCTTACTCAAAGTAATCAGTGAAATCCTTACTGAACTGGGTAGCAGAAATAGTTATCTCATATAGGTCAGTGTTAATTTATACTGAAGTGAGGCTCAGTTTTGATAAATATTTTCTAGGTGACTATGGGAACCTACTCTAGGTTCATACAGATGAGAGAAAAAAAACTACTCAGAATTATACTGAAAGGTAATAAGCAATGCGAAATTTGTCATGACAGTGGTTACTCTTGGAATATTTTCATATATCAGTGAAATTCATATGAAAATTCAATAAATTTGATGTACACCTTCCTTGGAGGATGAGTATTACTGTTTTTTTTCTGGAAGATTATGATTATAGTTTATGGGGAACTTTTTCTCTCAAGAAATGTTACAATTTGTGTAAAACTCCTTCCTTCCTCCACCCCTCAGTAAGATTCTTACCAAAAAGTTTTCTGATACTTCAGACATCTCATTAAAATATGAAAAATAAATCTTGAGAATCTATACACAGCATATAAGACAGATAGTCTCGGAGGTAAAGCAAAATAGTCATGACTCTGATCTTCTGCTATCCACACTCCAAACTCTGACTTTATCCCACGCTGAGGACAGGAAAATCTCAATCTAGGAGGACCCAAGCTGTCATCACTTTTGAAAAAAGCACACATTGTGAATGCTGTTGCCTATAATTATCCTGAGGAGCAATTCTCATTCCATCACACTTTGAATTTCTACTAGCCACTTGACCAGGTTTCCTAATTAATCCAGAGGTTTATCCATAAAAAGTGTATTTCTATCCTTATTATCCAGCAATGCAGACACTGGTTATTAAGAAAGTAGATCTAACCCAGTAACACAAAATATCTCTAAATCATAAAATGTATGAAAATACAATGGCCTTAACATTGCAACTGTCATATATTTCAAATGAGCATTTTTCTTAAAGCATCACCATAGTTTTAACAATTTCTTGTAAAGTCATTGATTTTATGTTGCTTCAGGGAACATGCAATTTATTACTTTATTAATGTTTCTGTGATTACATGAAAGGTTCCTAATTAATTAACATATCAGAAAGTATCCTTCCTTTTAAAATAGATGATGAGGGGGTTTTATATAGTCTATCTGACATCTCTAGTTGTCATGTGAAACAAGTTCTGGAATGTGAATATTCTGGAAATTATTTTTGCTTCATTATCCTGTAAACGTCATGTTCAAGTCAGTCTCAGCACAGCCAGGTATTGGGAAAATTACATGTTCGGTCTTTTTAGCATCTGCTTCTGCACTGGAGTCTTATTCCATGGCTGTGTTGGTGTTATTGTACTTGGTTAAGGGTTGAATTTTGTGATCTGTCATTGGAAAAACTTCAAAGGTTTTTAAGCATAAGTGGCCTAAGATGGAGAAGGTTTTTTCTGCATACCTAAGTGACTTCCTCATACACGCCCACAGTGTTGTTGCCCAGCAATAGCCAAGCACTGAGACAATATTAATTTGGCAGTTAACTGTTAGGCATGTACAGCACTCTTGAAATTCAGTGATGCTGCTGTGAGAAATCAGCTCACTGATGAGTTTAAGCACGACGTTTTTTTTCTCCTGGCTCTGTGGTGATTGCTGCAGTGGTGGCTTTGAGCAGCAACTATGGGAAGGGGCACAGAGCAGTGAGTGAAACAAAACCCTACTGCTAATCTTTCCTGTTGACATCCTTGAGATTTCAGCTGGGAATGAGGGCTCATCTTCTGTATCCATGGTTATTATTGGAAGCATTTTTGGTCTTTCAAGATACTGCTTGGAATAGCTTCTAGGGCTTTTTGTTCTTCCAGTTGATTTCCAACACTTTCATAGGCAGTTCTACTTTTTAAAAATTTGTTCCTGGTCTTCTCCCGGTATTCTCTTTTCTCTTCTCCCATCTTTCTTTATGTGCTTGTCTGGTGCTGCTCCACAGCTTTTGTGCTGACAAATTGTGTCATGCTACTGTTCAATTATATACTGAAGAGCATCTCCACACCTGTAAAAGAGCTTGGAAAGACAGTAGCAAGACCTGAAGCCCAAGTAATGCCTGCTGGGCTGCTCCCAGGCCATTACAGGGACCACCAGCCCATCACAACCTGTCTGGAATCCGCAGGGACAGGTGGGAACACAAACCTACAACTCCTAACAACCAGCTTGTCCAGACCCCTGAGTACTATCTCAGCTAAGCCATCAACCTCAGTGTCCAGGCATGAAACACATCAAAGGGTGTCATAGGGACCAGTTTTGCATATCGTCTTTCACGTTAAGAGGAGTTGCTGCTCTGGGGTGGGACACATTGTAGGATGCAGGGGAAATGCAGTTTGACAACACACAGGATTTACAGGGTGTTTAGGGCAGGAATCAATGGTAGGAAAAGGGAGGTGTTTGGGTGATTTTGAGAGGAGCAGGAGTGAGAAAACAAAAGAGGGATTAAGAGATCAGAAGATATCATCTTGTGTAAATAGTTTGGTCTGTACTCTTGTCTGGCCTTGCCCTGCACGTGATCACCTGTCTGTCCCCCTTATAATTTTTTTTCCCAGCTATTCCCCAGGTAGGAGGTACCTCTTCTTGGTGTGCAGGGGTATTTGTGTGCAGCAACTAAAGTCAGAGCATGGGGTGGAGGGCCCATGTGTCCATAGTTCCAGGGACTGGAATGAGTTTAAGTCTGTGAGCATGTGAGCAAGCAACGGTAACAATCAAGGCAAATAAGCTGGGGAGTAGGAATGACCCCAGAGCAAGATGTTGAGCAGGTCTCTAGGTTTGACTCTTGTCTGTGAAAGCATCTGGGTTCCTCTAGGGGCAAAAGCGTGGAGGGGATTAGCTGTTGGGACCTGGAAAGTCCTGGCCCAGCTCTGTGTGTGTGTGAGTCTCTGCCAGCAATGGGTGTAGGGCTGTAGCTTCAGGGGCTCATGGAATGGAATCATAGAATGGCCTGTGTTGGAAGTGATCTTAAAGATCATCTCTTTGTCATGGGCAGGGGCACCTTGCACTAGACCAGGTTGTTCCAAGTGCCATCCAGCCTAGCCTTATGTATGTCCAGATGCTGACAGTTGTTGAGCTTGGGATTCATCTGGAAACCTGGAACCCCTGTAGCCTGGTGTCAACCCAGCTGTGGTAAGAGGGAAGCCCACCAGATTTGGCAACTTCTACTATTATGTCTAAGTAAATATATTGAAAACATGGTCGTTACAACTGTTAACTCCATTTTAATTTTAAATGTCTAGGGCAATATGTTCAGGTACTACTCATTCATCCTGCCAGACCAAAATTTATGGTACAGAATAAAAATTACTGATGGATTTTAACTTGCCTTGCTGTGTAAATGGGTTCTGGTTTCCTTCCTATGCTGACTGCTAAAAGGAGAATTTCTGAACAAAAGAGACTTAATTCAGGAAAACAGTACCGTAAAAACTGAGATTTGCTCATTGGAAAGTATAAAATGAGGATTCCTAGAGAGATAAAAAAGTACCTAAGAATAATTTGATTAATCAGTGAGCCATTGAAAGTAGAGCCCTGCACGTTAGTATTCTTACAGCTTTCGTGCATATTTATGTATTTTAATTGGAAAAAATACAGATTTTTGTCACCTGGTGTTTTTACATGCTGCTTAGCTGTGGGATATGAATAGATTGCAATTTATGAAGTAATAACCTAAATAATAACATAGCTATTAATTCAGTATTATTGTGAAAAAGATTGACGCAACTTGAATGTTCTGAGTGTATTTCTACCTGCCTTTCTCACTGAATTATTAATCTGCATTTGAAAATGATGTTGAATTACTGCTTGCAAATGAGGAATTGACTGTGTAGGGCATGGTGCTTTTACTTGATAATAGTGGTCTCTCTAATCTGCCAAATAAAGATGTAACAAGATCCAGCAGCTGGAAGTTTAAGTCACCAAAGTCCAAACTGGAAAGACAGTGAAAACTGCTGGCAGTTTTCTGCTTGAAAAACTGCTTGAGGGCAAGCGAACATTGAAACAGATTACTCAGAGATATGGTAAATCTTCCATATTCTTGTTTCTGTTGCTCTTAGAAATATCACCAGATTTTTCAGATACTGAAATTATATGAAGGTGGTTTATAGCTATTTAATGATTAAAATTGAGCTAGTTCAGGAGAAGAAACTGTAAGTGATGTCTACCATTGCCTAAAATGTGTAAGATAAACAAAAGTCAGTGGGCCAGTGGGTTACAATGCCACTGTAATTGGCTTAAGTAAATTCTCATAGCACCCATACGGTGTGAAGAGGCATATTTTTGGTGACAGAATTTAACTAGAAAGAGCATGTGACTGGTATATTTATCCATCACTACTGTGATGCAAGCAGTGACTTCCATGTCATGAACTAGATTATGAAAGGCCTGCTGGTGTTCACAACAGGGACTTGGTCTCTAGTATACCTTGGCCAAGACAAAGGTTTGTTCAGTTCCCACACGATTCAGGGGTACACAATTGGTATTAAATAGTGCAGCCCCTGGAGCAGAGCAGTTGATTCTATCAGAAATGGTACAGCTTGCTTTTCAGGAGCATGTGATGATGGACACCTTGCATGTAAAGTATACAGCTGTAGAAAGTTCACGTATAATTACAATTTTTATAGTATTTTTGGATCTGTTCAGTGCCAGTACACGAGTTTGTTATTTTTGTAAGTGTTTAATATATTTCTTGAGCGATTTTCTCAGAACAAAACAAGAACCACCTATGGTCATTGAGTGCCTCTTACTACAGTTAATAACAATGATTACTACAAAATGAGCGCAGAGCTGGGGGGGGGGGAGATTGATAAAATGAAGCACAAGAAAAGGAATAAAAGCAAGTAGAGTGCTTGTCAGAAATGGATGACAGAGAAACTGTAACAGGAGGAAAGAATTCAGTTAAATTACATGCTTGAAAACACATGGCTAATAGATGGGGAGAGATACATCAGTTACATTAATGTGGATCAATAACTGATCTTTACAAAGAGGCATAAGAGACAAGTGTGTGTCATTAATGAGAAGGAATTAAATACAGTTAAGAAGTAAAAAGTGTGCATCATCAAAAACGATGAGTGAGACTGAGTGATGAAACAAATCAAACTTCTATTCAACATAAAGTTTTGTGGTCTTGTTAATGGTACTCCTTAGCTGTATTGGGAAAGAAGAATAACCTTTCTGAAGAAATGAATGTGCTTTCATTTGGAAGCAGAAAAATTAATAGCTCCTTAAAATTCAAAACAAATTCTTGTATTGAACCTAAAAAGTTATTTGTTATCCAGCACTTAAATGTGTAAAGCTGGTGAATAAAGAATGTAGCTAGCAAAGAATTCTGGGCAGCTGTAACTAATGAAGCAAAATGCAATTGCTTTGGAAGAAAAAAAAAAAAGAAGAGGTGAACTGGGAAATTTGAGACTGACAAATGAGAAAGTTTTTTTAGGTATAAAATGATGAAATCTATATTTTACTAGCGTTTTTCTGTTGTTGTGGAAGACTGAAATGACATAGAACCAAAGAAAGTCATATCTATATCCCTTGTGATCAATGAAAAATTGAAAACTTCACTCAGTGCCTAGAATAGTGAGGATTTTTAAGTGGATATGTCTGTAGGGGAGCTAAAGGGAACAGTCAGAAAAAAAATAGGCAATTTTTACACACATCAGTACATTGACAAGGAAAAATTATTGACAGAAAAGCAAAAAGAAAAGAATTGTAATGGTACAATGAGAAATAGAAATCATTATCTCATTTCCAGAAGTAGCAGTTACAGTATTTTTACTGTAAAACATGATTACAACAGGCACAGTAGTGTGTGACTTGGAGGGTCAAGCTCTTAGCAAGATGCAGTCTTGAGTTCTCTATTGGAAGTTATTAGATTTATAAGAATTTGTCAGATTTAAACCCTCGCTGCTTCTCCTTCCAGACCTCGGCCTCCGGCCCACATTTACAGTCTTACCACTTCTGTGATGCATCCCTCTGTTACGGACACTGGAGTGTCTTGTTTTCAGCTCGGTTCCTCTCTGGAAGAAAACCATCTGAGAGGTCTGAAAAAGTTCCTGGGATTTTTTGCAGCAGGGAATTCCCATTATGTACACACATGCTACTGGAGCGCAGAGTTTTATTGTCTTACCCTACTGAAGATTAAAAAGGAGAGGGCTAAATCTTCTCCGAGGTAAGGTTTTATGCTAATAATAAGGATAAGCTTACAACCAACTGGTAACTGAATGAGGTACATTTGCAGGACTAAATAGTTATTGTGTCCATAATACAGCCTTTTTGTATCTTCCCATAATTTTGCGAAGTAATTATTTAGACAGAAGGAGGGGAGGGGGGAAATAAACATCAGGATTTCATTCTAAGGTCTCTGTTATGTATATATCAAGTTATGTATTAAATATTTAGCTTGTCTTTTTTGCATGTTGGATTAAAAAAAAATGTTATGCTATCTGGGGTATAACTTCACATGTCTTTGCTCTAATAACTCATTTAAAATTGTATTAATTTTTATTTCAAAGAGTGTGCTCTCTGAAGAATGAGTGTAACCTCCCCATAATGCCCATGTGGGGTTTTTTGCTCCATTTGTTCAGTAATTACCATTTTATGGAAGAGAAGGAAGGTCAGCAGCCACTCTAATGACTTGATCAGTGCATTATTTTCTTTTTTCTTTTTTTTTTCTTATTTGATGTTTATCATATCTCTACCTGTCTGCATTTGCCTTTTGTCAGGTACTGACCTCAAGTTTAGTGATGAAGAATGGAAGTGTTTGGGGTGGGCTGAAGGATAGGAACATCAACCTGCTCCTATCCTCCCAGCACAAGATCTTGAACTTTCTTGCTCTTTCAGATTAAAGTGCATTTCTTATTCAGAAATATGAATGTTAAAGTTCTTTTATTGTGCTGTCCCTGTCTATGAAGCCTCAATCTATAAGAATATATAATAAATATGCCAGTAGTCAAAATGGGTATGGATGATTTTTCCAGTTCAGGTATTTATGAAAATTCCTACAACTGATAGGCTCTCAAACCTGAAATCACCATCTTCCCTTTCTCTCTCTTCCCTCTACATTTTTTCCAGCTGTTGCTATGAGGAGCCATTATTAAAATAATCAGCTGAGTACAACATGAGCATCACTTGAGAATGCTTCCTACAGTGTGTCATTAAGGGACATAAACACTTCCGAATACATCAATAACCTGTTTCACTTACAAAATATAAATTCTGTGGTGTGGACACCAGCTCACTAAAAGCTGGACTGAGAGCAGCAACCCTTTTGTGCCTAGATCAGAAAAACAGAAGCTTGCAATGATTCAGATTAACTTCTGAGATGGATTTGAGTCACTGACTGACAAATGATGGTCCTATAATCCTGTGATTAATGGGGAGATTTCTTTCAACAAGGCTTTAATGAAATTCTTCTGTGTCTGAATTTTCATGCTTGGTCTCAATTTTAGGAGGTACAAGGTGAATGCAGAACACTGATAAAAAAGTAGTACTTGGAAGAATTTCAAATATATTTTCATTGTATTCTAGAGCTATATATCCACCATATTTCATATACAGATTTCAGGATGAACCTGAAATTAAAATTTTTAATATCCAATCTATGTTTTAGAAGCAATATCATTTTTGGTAGGGAGAGGGACAGGTTAAACAAGAATGGAAAAGCAAAGGAATTTCTAAGTACATGGGATTCTGTGGTATCATCAATTGTATTTTGCGGTTTTTTTTCCTCTTACTAAAAACTGTATTTTCAGGGAAAAATAAGTGTTCTACTCAGATGGATATAATTTTGATTTCGTAAAGTAACTTTTGGTTAATATCAATAGAAACCAGTATTTCTTTTATATTAAATAAAATCCTGTTTTAAGAATTTCAGCAAAACAATTTTTGTAATGACTCAAGAGAAATACCTAAATCCGTAAGGGTGCAAGAAGTAAAGAGCAGAAAATTGAGATAGGAGTAAATCATAGTGAAATCCAAATACTGGATTTTCATCATAGCAATGATAAAATTGTACAAGTTGTTATAAAAGAAAGCAAAAATCCCCAAGCAAGTCTGAAACCTTTAAAGAATTTCAGAATAAATCTGGATGTGGTAATCTGTGTCATGTTTTCCTGGTGTTAACACTTTGTGTTATGTTAACTGGGCTTTTTTTTTGTTTTGAGCACACATCAAATAAACTGGCACATTTCACCTTTGAACTGTATCTATCAGCTTAAAACTGTTCTAGTGCTTTCTCTGATTATCAACATTACTATTACCAGGAAAAAAAAGAAAAAGAACAAAGTAAACTAAGATAAATAACTCTATAACCTCCCACGCTGATTAAGTTTTAGAAATGCTCCAGTTCTACATATTATCCACAGACAGCATGTTTCTAAATGTACTTGCAGGCCACTCAAGGCAGATGTTGGAGACTGAATGTTGTAATTTGTGGCTTAGACATCTTCATGAAGGATCTTTGTCTATTATAACAAAACTGCAAAAAAGCTACAGAGAAAACCACCAAAACCCTGAATGGGGCCCTTGTCATGATCCAGTTATTGAAGTTCTTGGAAATGCCTCTGCCTGAATTAAGGTGCAAACGAGACCATATGCCAGTGGCAATAATATGGGTTTTATTTGATAGTAAATATGATGGAGAGAGAGGGGAAGAAAGAAAGAAAGAAGATAGGTGGGGGGGAAAGAAAGAGCGTGACAGAGACAGAATAAGGAAACTATCACCACTCCATGGATCCCAGTGGTGTTCCATTGATCCTCTCCAGGTGTTCTTCTTGGTCTCCCTGAATAGCATAGAATTTGTTGGGTTAATATATGCTCAGGCTAGGTAGGAAGACCCAGGCGCCTCCCTTGGGGGGACGGGGTGGGGGGAGAAGTTTGCCATTGTCTCTTGCAACAGACTGGGTTTGTTGCATCACGTGCAGTCCTGGGGTGCAAAGCTTCAGGAATAACTCTGGGGGCACTTCGGGGGGTCTTTGATGGATTATGACTCTCCCTCAGCTGCCTCTCACATGAATGTCCCGTGGATGTGGCCTGTGGAGTTGGGGGTTCTACAGCTGGGCTGGTTTGTATAAGGGAGGATGGGTGTTCAGTGCCTCTGAGCAGAGGTTACATCTGAAACCTCCTCTCCCTCCTCCATTTCAGGGGGAGTAAACCTGGCTTCTGTGGGCTGTGGTCTCCCCCACCCCAGACTCAGCCAGGGAAGAATCTTTGCTGTGTTTGTCTTTCTTGTGGATGCATTCTTATTTTTCAGCCTTGTTATTTTTTCTTAGGCTGGAATGATTGAACAATAATGTTATCCACGCAGCTTAACTTACAGTCCAAAGTTCCAGTCAGGTATCTTCAGGGAGGCTTCTTTGGTTGCAGTTTCTTTATACAGTTTTTGTTACAATGAGCAAAACTCTTTCATATCAATGTTTGAGGCGTGAACTATTTCAGTTCCTGACAGCCCTCCACTACTCGTTGATGAAGAATACATTCACAGAGGGATCAAGCTTAGCACCTTCGGAGTGGAGACACAGCCCCGGGGCTATCAGCTGCCAGGCTCACACAGAGCCTCACACCAAAGGGTGGGGGGAGGAGAGGTTTTGGGTGTGTGGTAAAAAGCCTCTGGTCAAAGGCAGTGAACCCCCATCCTCTGTGCAGACCAGCTCAGCTGTGGGGCCCTTCACCCCAGGAAAAGCCACATCCATGTGAAGGAAAGCAGAGAGGGTGTCGTGGCCCATCAAAGGCCCCCCAAAGGGGTCCCCAGACCCTGCACCAGAGCACTGCAACGTGATGCAACAGATCCACAGTGTTGCAGGGGACAGTGTCAAACTTGCCCTTCCCAGGGGAGGCACCTGGGTGTTCCTGCATGGCCCAAATGTATATTAATCCACTGGATTTGATACTTTGCTGTGGTGGCAGGTGGTGGGGGACCCTCACCACCCAGAAGAGAAGATGGAGGGAAGCAACAAGACGTCACTGGGACCCCTGGAAGGATGATGTGTTTCTGCCTAACCCCTGTCACTCTCTCCCTGTCCCCCCACCCCCTGCACACTTCCTGCTTTTTTGCTTTTTTGCTTTTTTGCTTTCTTGCTTTCTCTTTGCCTCTTTTGCTATTAAATAAAATACATCAAGTTGTTTTGGCATCAACATCTAACCTGCTTTGGTTTTAATCGTATTTTTTGGGTATATTTTTTGGTTCTATCCATTTTATTCACAGAGGCTTAGTTTCCTTTGGTCTTTGGTGTTTAAATCAGTTTGTAACAGCAGCAAAAGTCCTATTCAGTAAAAATTGTGTGTATACACACAAAATCTTCTAATGAGCATGTAAGGTTGTATAGCATGTAAGTGCACAACTGAATTTTCTGTGAGATGAGATGTATAGCAGAGGTGGGCAGCAAAGGCACTACACTGCTTTTGCATTCCAGGAGTACCTGGAATGTAATGAAAGCTGTTCCAGCATTTCTGCATGTTGCTTTACACATTTTGATTGATGCTGAAAAGTGCTGGAGCTGGAGGAACAGTGTATATTATAACTTCCTGTGAATTCCACAAGGAACTTTTCCTAACAATGTAATAGGAGAAATCTCACAGCAGATATCTCTTATTCTCTCCTTCTTTAGAAGGCAGACTGGGAAAGAAAATATTGCTGAGGCAGAAGGGATGGTATAAGGAGAAGCTGATTATGAAGCTCAAACTATCCAGTCTTCCTGATAAGCTTTCATAATTGCTGTTCCACATTTTGCCTTTGACTGTATTTTTTCACCACATCAGTGTGATAGGTAGGATCAGAAAATAAACTAATTAACATGAGTGATTGATAGGATGACTTGTATACATGGTAAGTACTGGTTTGGTTTTTTTCCTTTTCCTAAATTATACACAAAGTTGAGATCCTCTATGCAGTAAATAATTGAGTGTACCTTGCCCTTGAATCTTCTTAAACCACTGTCACATTTACTATCAACTTTGTTAAAATACCATTTTATATCAATTAACATATTGATACTCATCTCTTAAAAGTTAAGTGTGTCACTCCATCTGCAACAAGAAAGTGTTTTGGTGTATTGCCATGCTTCAACCAGGAACATGAATGTTGTCTTCATAAAGAGAAATGTTTACTGTTAGTGATAGACCCACATATAAAATCCATTTTGAGAACTAAAGCTTAAGCAAAATGTCATTTGAGGGTTTTTCAATTTAAATTACCATGGATTTTTAAGTGTGTCTTCAATTTTTTCACGTTCTGTCTCTGAGGATGAGGAACTTGGAATTTTTTTTCCATGAAACTCAGTTCTTAAAATGATATTGTACTGCTGGATATTGTACCAAATATGTTCTATATTGATGAATAATCATATATCATGTAATACCTATTAGTTTAAAGAAGTACAAAAGCAATACTTACTACCTTTTAAATTCAAACTGTTTTCTAACTACAAATCTCTGAGGATGCTGTCAGTCAAAGATAGACTAAAAAAGTGTGGATAAGAACAAGTGCATTTTATCCTGACAAGCAGTTTCTCTGCTGAAAAATGGAAGTTTCAACTGACTGAGAATTTACAGGGTTTGTTTTGAATAAGCCATTAGTGGTTTTTTACCATTGACCAGAGCACTTTCCCAAGTTATTCGTGGTTGCTGCTTACCCTTGGACTTGGAGGATCTACAGTTCAAAATGTGAACATGACAACAAACAGCTGGATTTACAACACATACTGTGATGACTAAATTTTGCCCTGCATTAGGAAGTTACTTATGGAAGCACTGGCCTACTCCTCAAAATGGATTAAAGTGACACAATGAGAATTTCTATTGGTGTCTCTTGCCTTTAGTCTGCAGTACTAGACTTGTATTCTCTTTTGGCAATGATGGCACTAAAAAAGTAATTTTGCTGGGTGAAGTGAGCAGCATTATACAAGTTCTCAGGAGGTTCCTACTCTGGTAGGACTCTCTGCTGCATTTGTTACATTGAAAACTTTGTTTGAACAAGATTTGATTAGAGGGATGGAGCACTTCGGCTATGAGGAAAGGCTGAGAGAGTTGGGATTGCTCAGCCTGAGGAAGAGAAGCTTCAGGGTGATGTAACTGTGGCCTTCCAATACCTAAAGGGAGTCCACAGGAAAGATGCAGTGAGACTACTTACAAGGGCCTGAAGTGACAGGACAAGGGGGAATGGCTTCAAACTGAAAGACAGTAGGTTTAGGCTAGATGTTAGGAAGAAATTCCTTACTATAAGGGTGGTCAGGCACTGGATGAGGTTGTCCAGAGAAGCTGTGGCTGCCCCATCCCTGGAAGTGTTCAAGGCCAGTTTGGATGGATTTCTGAGCAACCTGGGATAGTGGAAGGTTCCAACCCCCCATGGCAGGGGGGACAATTCTATGATTCTATGATTTACACAAGGCTTATGCTGAAATCCCCTGTAGCCTATGATTTGGGAACCCACAGAACAAGAAAGATGAGGTATCATATTTTGTCCGAAAGTGGAGATAACACATATGAGCTTCTAAATCTGGATGGACACCAGATGCCCCACATTACTAGATAAAAGCAAGTATAGTCTACCTCCCCAGCTGATGCTAAAATATTACCTTATTTTTCATTCGATGTATTTTGTCCAAACTGTAATGTCTAAAATAAAATAAAAACTAAACAACTCACCCCCAATATATCAAATCTTTGTGTTTTTAAAAAAAAGTATAGAAAATGTAAATCAAATTTGATTTAATCTTTTTTTCTTCTCTCAATCTGATAGTTGAACAAGTAGAAGTAATTTTATTGTATGGTGGTAAAAGTTAGACTTCCCTTGACCTTCAATGCATGTATTCCCTTTCTATCTAGAGTAAGTAATGTTTTGTAATTTTCTTCCATAGAAATAATAGTAGCAGTTGCAAGGATTATAAAGTTGCAATAGCAGCAGCAATAATTTTTTCTCTGTGAAAAACTAATACAAGGCAGATGAGAAGCCATGTAGTACTTACTCTGTCCATAGCTAATTTGGAATGGGTGAGCTGCTAAGCAGGCTGGAATCACTCCACAGTGTCCCTTCTCCCTTACCAGCACCTTGGCTAGAAATTGCACTGTGAAAGTGCTCCAAGGGCTGAATTTAGTGATACTCCACAAAGGCAGGTTCTGTATCAGGTCCGGTTCCTTATCAAAGTGCTCAGTTGGAAAAGAAAGAAGGCAGTGCTAGAAATTAATTTGTTTTAGCAAGAAACAAAGACAAGATGTGCCTGTTTGCAGAAAATCTCAGTGGTATTTTGTCGCCTAACTCTTTAAGCCATTGTGGGAGAAGAGCACAGATACAGAGTAAGGTTTTAAGGACCTGGTGTTATCTGTTACTTTTTCAGGCAAAGAGGACAGAGAATATGTAGCAGAATTTTGTTGGCTTTTGTTTCAATCTTAAATGGTGTTGAATCCTCAAAAGGTTCTGCCTTAGAATCATAGGGTCTTAGAAACATGGAATCATTTAGATTGGAAAAGACCTTTAGGATTGTAAAATCCAACCATTAATCCAATCATTGCCAAGTCCACCACTAAACCATGTCCTTAAGCATTACATCCACACGCTTTTTAAATACCTCCAGGGATTGTGACGCAACCGCTTCCCTGAGTAGCCTTTTCCAAAGCTTGGCATCCCTTTTGGTGAAGAAATTTTTCTAAATATCCAATCTAAACTTCCCGTGGTGTAACTTCAGGCTGTTTTCTCTCACTGCATACTTGTTACCTGGGATCAGAGACCAATCCCCATCTGGCTACACCCTCCTTTCGCGCAGTTGTAGAGAGCGAGAAGGTCTGCCCGGAGCCTCCCCTGGAAAGGGCTTTAACACCCCCAGCTCCCTCAGCTGCTCCTCTCCAGACCTGTGCTCCAGACCCTTCCCCAGCTCTGTTGCCCTTCTCTGGACATGCTCCAGGCACCTCAATGTCCTTACTGTGTTGAGGGGCCCAGAACTGGACACAGGATTTGAGCTGTGGCCTCCCCCAGTACACAGGAACAATCACTGCCCTGGTCCTGCTGGCCACACTATCACTCATACAGGCCAGGTGCCATTGGCCTTCTCAGCCACCTGGGCACACACGCTGGCTCATTCAGGTGGCTGTCAACCAGCAATCCCACATCCTTTTCAGATGATTCTAACTTGGCTCATTTCAGCAGATAAATGCAATGGAAATATAACTATCACAGTAAATGTGTTCATATTATACTTTAGTATGCTTTAAAAATTATTTGGTGAAACCAACAGGGCCTACTAACAGTGTTCTCTGTTGGATTAAATGTGTTCCAGCGCCTCTCCACTCTCACAGTGTTCCTGATACATAATCTAAATCTACTCTCTTTCAGTTCAAAGCCATTACTTCTTGTCCTCTCACTACATGTCCTTGTAAGAAGTCCCTCTTCAGCTTTCTTATAATGCTAATTTAGGTACTAGAAGGTGTCGCTTGGAGTCAGCCTCAGGAGCACCACTCCTGTGAGGGAGGCTCCAGCAACCTTCTTGCAGACACGACAAAGTCTGTCCGTTCTCAGCGGCCGATAACTGGGCTGCACTGGCTCAAGGCACAGAAGGCAGGCCCTGAGGAGGCAGGATGTTACAATCCCAAGCTCCCGGGAACAAAGGAGGCAGCAGACAACTTCTTCCTTTGAGTTCCACGAGTTTATTCCCAAAGGGATCAGGGACAGAAAAGCTGAGGGGCAGGGTTGTGCAAGCCATTTTATATGGGGGGAAACCAGGGAGGAGCACATAGGGAGAACCAATGAACAATAACATAGAGGGAGGAACTCAGCAACACCCTTCCAATCAGGCGCAAACAAGGGAGGGGAAAACTGACAACCAATGAACAACCAAGTAACAAAGAACTTTCCAGAACTGGGGGTTGAGCCTTGGACCTCAGCCTCGCCCACAGACAGACCCTCTGATTCAGATTCGTCTGCCCATTGGATGGGCAGGATCTGACAAGCATTGGACTGCCCAGCGGTGGGCTGGGTCACCACAGCAAGAAGGCTCCTGTAAGGTCTTTCCGGAGCCTTCTGTTCTACAGGCTGAACAACTCTAACTCTCTCAGCCTAGCATCATAGACAGGTGCTCCAGCTCTCTGATCATCTTCATGGTTCTCTTCTGGACCCCAAGAGGGCCACATTCTTCTTATGTTGGGGGCCCCAAAAATAACTTTTTGTGAGCTTTTTATGAATATTGGAGGAGTGATCTCTTCTCTGCTCAAGCATGTCTTGTTGCAGTGCATTTTTTCAGTATGTCAAGATGATACCTCACTCACTTCCTTCAGCTGCTGCTTTGTTGATTTGCCTGCAGCTTTTAGGCTTCCAAAATTTATCCGATAATATTATTTAAATAAGTTGGTGCTGTGAATATTCTTTGACTGCACTGATTTGGATTCTAAATATAAAAATAGTTGGAGAAATACCTTTTCTTTTCTTTGTTTCTCAATATCTCTGGTTTTGTCCAAGTTGCTCTCAAGTATGTGCGTTGGAGAACTCTCATCACCAATGAGAGAGCACTGCCAGGAATTCTGTCCAGCAAAGATCCCAGCAAGAAACAGGAGTGTGAATCAAAGGAAACTTCCACACATAGCAGCAGCAATTCAGTTGAGTAGTGAACCCCATCACCAGTTAACCGTTTGAAAATGGAGGTTTCAAAGAGATCATCAGCTTCCTTAGGCAGTGATTTCAAGTGAGGTGACAAATACACTGAGCTATGTTAACCATGAAAATAGAGCAATTTCCTCAGTTATATGAAATGATGGTGGATGACCCAGTAAACTTATTTTTATGTCACATGAGTGCTAAAGAATATGCAAAAAGTACTCTGCAATAATGCCAGTATTACCTTTTTTTTAGTGTTAATGAAAGACACACCAAAAAACAATTTTAAACAGGGAAAATATTTGTCTTATGCTGTGTTCATCACCTCTTCATAGCCTTGGGTGAACTTTAAGATTAATGTGAAATGTTAAAAATTATTATCAAAAGCTTTTATTAAAAGATTAATAATGGTGAGTTTTCTAAAACACATAGAAAAATGGCATTCCTAGTGAAAAATTTAAGGGGTCAAAGTACAAATATTAGGTGCATAACTGTCAAAAGCTGCTGATAATAGCCTTTGATGTTTTCAGTCTACCATGATCAACTTGAAAATCTGCATAGACTTTTTTTTTCCATGGAATAATACTTACATATAAAAATATCAGCAAGGATCTTGGAAGCAGCTAACTTCTCTTATTTCAGTTAGCCACCTAAATATATTCTGAGCTTAAATCACTTTAGTTTTTGTGTTCTATTTCTACAGCTATCACCATATTTATTCCTTAACATGACACTGTGCCTCTCTGGAAAAAAAAAAAAAATCCAGAGAATCTTTCCCTTGGAGGTTAGAAACCCACCAATTCTCCAAAAGATGAACATGTGTGTATGATGTGTACTTTTTTGCCTTTTTTTTAACCCCGTCTTTTACATACCTGTAATTATTTTCACTCAGGTTGGGTTTTGTTCAGGACCAAATGGTCATGTGATTTGTTGGGAATAATCTTGCTTGAATCCTGACCATTTGACATTTGACTCAAACTCATGTTTAGAAAAACCATACTCTGTAAGAAAGACACTGAATTCAGAAGTTGGCATCTATACAATTTTGTATGTAAGAATCCTAAGATAGGGATTAGCTGCGAAGTCTGTGAAATTTGACCATGACTTGGCTGTATTTTGTTTGTTTTGTTTCGTTTTGTTTTAATTTGGAACAGCAGATAACTATATAGAACCTAGACTAGAGTAAAATGTGAGGTAAAAATGACTGAAAAGTTTATGCAAAGGTTTACTTCATTCACTTGGAGCAGCAAGGGGCTAAAGCTGTCCTTTGAGTTTCTCCTTGCTGTTTATTTTTCAGTTTCAGTGCTGTGTATTGGTTTTTAATCGGAGAGACTCTGAGCATCTTGTGTATCTCTTACACACACATCTGCAAATCTGTGAGTAAACAGTCAAACTGGTGAGTGAGTGTGTACTTGTCAGCCTAACTAAATATTAAAGCTTGGTAAATGCTTGCTCAGAAAATAATTTAGGATTATTTACTTACTTTTGAAGACAGCAAATTTCCATAAGATGTTTACAATTTACTGATGTAAAAAATGAGAAATTCCTTTGAAATAAGGGGTGTTATATGCAAAAAAAATTTTCATACTGATCTGAAAATTTTCCATTGCCAATTTCCATTTTCTTTTTCATCTGAAAAGTTGATGCAGTGAATTATCTTCAAGTGAAAATGAGAGAAAAATCATCAGTACTCAATAAAACTCATCTAGCAGGAATTAAATGATTTTTGTTCCATAATAGCTACTCTGAACTTTCATGCAGTGAGGAGCACATCTACTCGCTTTTGTTATTTTCATTCTGCTATTTTTTTAGAACATGATTAGAAGTACTTAGAATTTTTAATATGCATAAATTCAAGATAGCTTTTATGTTCTGGGAGACATAACTCTTCAGAACTGTTGTAATTAATCCTTATTTCATGAAACTTCTAAAATGGGCAAAAGTCACTAACTTGTTTGCTCGTCTCATGGAGCATCTTGGTCAATGTCTTGTTCCCCTGTTTCTAAGGTACTGGTGATGAAAAAATCCTGTGTATTCAGGTAAGAGAAAGAAAATTCACTTCTACAGAATATTTGGGATGTTTCCTCTCACCCTTCAGGTAAATGTGTTCCCATCACAAACCTCAAGGGAAAAATAATTATTTCAGAACACGGTTCCAAGATTAAGTTCCCATGTATTATTACTACAGTTCATGTTAATTAAATGATAATTTTTTAAAATGCATATCCCAAGTGACCAAAACATGCCACGGGTGTCAAGGAAAGCCAATGCCAACAGGAGCCAAGGCCAGGCCCATCAGCGATAGTGGTTGCTCCTCTGGGATAACAGATTTAAGAAGGAGGGAAAACTGCTGGCACAAAAACCAGAGAGAGGAGTGAGAATATGTCATCCTGCAGATGACAGGGAAGAAGGGAGGAAAGGTCCTCCAGATGCTCCAGATGCCAGAGCAGAAATTCCCCTGCAGCCCCAGTTAAGTTTTAGTTCACTGAATGTTTTGTAAATGTCACTGACAGCTCCAAACATGACTGGTTAAATGGAAAGAGAGATCTGTGAGTTACATGCTACCTTGGCCAAGCTGCGCCAAAAGGGAGTAGCAGCTGGAATCTTGCTCATTAGATGCCTTGTTCATATTTTGGTATGTGATAGTGTGCCCATGTGAACCCAAGCACACCAAAATACTGCATTAGGTTTTCTGATTCAGATTAAAATAAAAAAAATCCTGTTTCTTCTGAACATTTTAGTTCTCAAGAAAGCCTAAAATTAAAAAAAAAAAAAAAAAAGGAAAAATAATTTTATATAATTAGCACTTTACTTTTTAACCTTTGTGTAATACCCTGTCTTTATTTTAACACTCTTATTTTTGTAATTCTACAAGCTGCACACTCTGATGTCCTTTGATTGTAGGTCAGGTTATTTTTCATTTTGGTGTTACTATCTTTTTTCCAAAATCATTATATCTCAGAAAGGCACTATTATGCTCTCTTTCTGCCCATGTTACACAACATGTTTTTAAGCAAAATGCTTTTGTCCCTCCTTCCTCAAACTGTTCTGTGCTGTATTTCAGTACTGAGTCAGAAGAATCACCTTCAGGTATCTCAAATATATGAGATATACAGAGACATTTATATTTACGTATTTGTTATTAAGTTATTGTTTTAAAAACCTCTGTGATTTGTTTTATTAGTTAAAAAGCTTTAAAACCTCCTGCTGCTTGACTCTCTTGCTGAAGAAAGGCTTTATAACTTATTTTCTTCTGTGGACAAGACGGCTTAAACTAGGTGACAAGCAAAGTTAGTTTCAGTACAAAGTGTTATGCATGAACCCTTTTAAGACTTTCACATCACCTTTCATCAAGTATCAAAGCTGCTATATTTTTATAAAGTATTATTCTAACTAAAATATAGAATTAACAAACTCCTTTATTTTAGATAGTTATGAAAATGTTTTAAGAGTGTTTAAGTAGTTTTAAGAGCTGTAGTTTAGTGTTATTTGTCTTATACCTTATAAGAATAAGCATAAGATCCTAGGTTTTGCAGCCGGTTTTCTGAGAGCATGCTTCCAGATAAAATCAATTCCCCGCGGCAGACAATGAAGCTGTCAGCAACCCTAGAAACTCATGAGCCATTGGCTGAGAACTGCTTGGAGAGTGAACAACCAATCACCGTGGGACAAGTAAGCAGAACTGGGAGTGAAAGGGGGCGGGCTCCCCTTTATCCCAAGCCGAAAGTTCCAGCTCTTCCTCTTTTCGTCTGGACAAGCCACGGAGAGCCTCGGCCGGAGAGGACATCAGGCCATAAAATAACTTTTTCTGCCTTTTTTTTAGGCAACTCCGCGCCGAGAAAAAAGCTATGCTCAGGGTTTTTAATAGCCTAAACGGCTGAAAAAGTGTCTCTGCTCGAAGGGATCTCGGACTTCAATTTTTATCTAATTTTTCGGGGTTTTTTAGGTTCCAGTTTTTTAATTGTTAAATAAACCGGTTTTATTTGATTTAACATCCGAAACTATCCTATTTTTATAACACAAAGTTAAAAGAGGAAGACACATCAGAAGACATTCAAGATTAGGAGACAGTATAACAAAATGACATACTTTCTTACTTCCGTAGTGTTCAGGCTTTATTCAGATTTTTATTCTAAAACAGGGAAAATTTACTTTAATAGAGCTATATTGCAACGTACTGGATGGTGAGTAGTTTACACATTCAGGCAAATCCACGTCATCTTCCTTTACATGAATTCAGAGCTTTATTTAAGTAATTATCTTGGTTGATGGATTTGGAAATACTTGAAGGCAACTGAGAAAGGTTCAGGAAAACAAGATGTGAGATACTATTTATTGCCACTAAAATTTGCTTTCTATTCTTTACTCTTACCAAGCAACAACTGAATTATCTTTATCAGTCTGTTTTATGGTTCTAGTATGGTTATAGTAATTATTTCTTGCCAAACACAGTGAAATTCTGGCCTATTTAAAAGCAGAAGACCTTACTTTGCCAACTATTTCCCTATTCCCAGACTTTTTCGTAGTGTCTTGAATGTAAGTTATGAAAGAAGATGGTAAATACAACCCAGAACTACTGTATCTTGTGGTTAACCTCTGTGTCCCTGATTTGACATGACATGGTGTGATGAAATTTGACTAGAAAAGGATTTCACTGTGAAAATGATTTGTGAAGGAAGGAAAACAAAGAACCAGAAAAGAAAGTAACAGCATCATATGCACAAGATACAAACAAGGAATTATTTGTGGCAATAGTTATTAGCCATTATTATTCAATATTTTCTTCCAGTATGGCTTGAGCATTTTGATACTTTAAAGAGAGATGCTGATTGACTGGTATGACCACTTGATTTTATGTATATGTGTGAAGACATATCATGAGGACTAGAGGTGAAGAGAGAAAAAGCATTCATTTTCCAGGCAGACTGTGGTAAGTTTGATGTGTTTTTCTACCAATCCTACCTATTTGGGGATAGATTTCTTTGAGCTATCAGCAGCAAGCCAAAAGAGTTTTCTTCAGGCAGGCCTATGAAATAACATGGAATTGTGCAATCTCAATGTTTTGTACATTCAGGCAACAAGGACCATCAAGGCATACAGAAGTAACATGGCTTTTGTCAGTACATGAGCACTACTCGGTGTGGCAGATAAAATGATTAGGAGCTCAGAGCAACTTGGGATCTTCAGCAGGTCACATCTGGATTACGAGCAAAAAAATAAATGGAGGTGACTGAAATCTTGGTAATGAGAATTGGAGCCTTGACCTCAGTCCCATCTTTTCCACCCATGAATCTGAGTAGGTGGGGTCAGCTGTCTTTTAGCTTCTTAGAGTCCTCTGTGCTCTCCCAAAGGTGCATGTAAAGACTATTATGTTCATAATGGTCCTCCCCAATGATGGAAAGGTTGTATGATGATGAACATCACATGAATCTGACATTTCTCATCCAGTTAGTAAAATGAATAAGATGTCTGATGTACAACTTCAGCAGTTGCTATTAGGCAAAGTAAGATTTGCTTTGAGCAAAAGCTGATATTTAAGTTCAAAACCGCTTTGCATTACATTTTAGTCACCAAAATAATCAATCCACTGTACCAAGGAATGAAATGAACATTAGAGATAGGTAACATTTACAAAAAAAACAGCTTAAAGGATTGAAGCAAATTATGATATTCTAATTCTGCAGTTCATTTTCAGCATTGTTTTCAGGAAAAACACAGGTGTTGGCTATTGTGGAAATGCAAGGGTAATGGTGTAGGTGGATGCTGCAATTGCCAGTCCCTAATCTAATTCACTTAAACTATATTTTTAATTTTTTAAAATTTATTTATTTATTAATTTTTAGTAATTTAATTGTCATTGGCTGAAGGAGATAAGCAAAATCTTAGCAGGCAAACTCAGCCCAAGATGTGGGACTGATGATAGTCTCTCTTCATTTGAACAGTCATTTTTTAAAGTCTTGGGGCTAAAGATTAGTGTAAGATATTACCATTTGGTGTCAAATGATTTTGAGTTTTGTAATCCAATTTGTAAACCAATATATTAGAAAGTAGTTTCCCAAAAGGTTAAAATTTGTTGTTTCATTAGTATGGCTGTTATAGTAGAATATTGAAATATATTATACTGACCATCTAAACACTGTAGTTTAGATGAGCAATCATACCTATTCATTTTTACAAATAATTTGTTGTAAAATTATTCCACGGTGGTTTTGAAAATGAAGTACTTCTGCAAGTATGGTTTTCCTTTTAAGCTTTGAATTTCCATAGTGAGGGATATTACTGTCCATCCAGCCAAATGGTTTATCCCCAGCAATAGCCAGTAGCAGATTCTAGGCAAAGCATGCAGTAAAGCAGAGAAGGCCTTCCCCCTTCAGCTTCCAGACATAGGCAGATTAATGGCTTTATTAGCCACCAGCTACATCAAACCACTGTATTTAGTGGCTGGGAATTGATATCTCTTGCATGAACTTATCTTCTTATGAATTCATTTATACTTTTGGTCTCTTGTGAATTTCACTGTTTAATCACATTTTATGTGGAGAATGTAATTCCTTCTTATGACTTTGAATTGCTGACTGTGACTGTGGTGCTATCATGATTTTCCCTTTCTTTCTTATGAAAAATAAGGAATAAATGTTCATTGTTTAAATTTGTGTATATTGGTCATGATGCTGTAAGCATCTGTTCATTTTTTTTCATAATTGCTTTTTTTTTCCCCTCTAAAGCTGATAGGATGTATTTTGTCCACTCATTTCTGAATAGAGAAACTATTATTTATGGAATCCTAGAATCATGGAACGGTTTGAATTAGAAGGGACCTTAAAGATTATCTAGTTCCAACCCCCTGCCATGGACAGTGTATGGAAAATCACACTATGAAAAGCCAGTGTCCATAAAGGAGACAGAGGAGTCCTTCAACTTTATTTGACTAAAGGTAGAGTCCACCCGGGCACACACCTGCAGGGTTTTCTCTCTCTGGATTTCAGCGGGCACAGCCTCCTTTTATCCTGAACTCCTGGCCGCATGTTGCCCTCTTCCTTTATTGGCTGAGGTCCCTGTACCTGGGAAGGTACAGCCTTCCCAAACCACGTATTCCCCTCTTGAACCTGTTATTTTACTCCAAAGTGCAGAAGTTCAGGCTTGTGCAGACCCACTTGTCTGTTTCAGGAGCCAAGCTGTCTGGGCTCTGCAACCAACCTGCTGCCCAAAGTCAGTAGAGACAATAAGACCCATTTGCAAAGATGTAACACCCATACCTTCACCCATCGAATGCTTGTAAAGACATTAGCACACATCTTTCCTCTCAACAGGGACACCTTCCACTAGACCAGGTTGCTCTGAGCTCCATCCAAACTAGCCTTGAATATTTCCAGGGACGGGGCATTGTTTAGTTTAGAGACAAATTTAGGAGAAGGCACTCTGGAATGAGTCATCTCCTCTAAGAGTGTTCCAACAATCCCTTTCCACCAATATGAATTGAATACTAATGGATGAAAGTAAAAAAAAAAAAAAAAAACAAAAACAAAACCAAAAGACACCAAAACCCAAACCCAACAGTTTATTAACAGAATGCTTGCAAGGCACAGGAAAAAAAGGTAAATAAACGCTAGATATTAAACTGCCAGACCTTACCCCACCCCCCAACCCGCCCCCCCCCCAACCCCCCCCCCCCCCCCCCCCCCCAGTGGAACAAAAACCTAAAATGTCAGGGCAAAAATACCGGCTGACGCCACACGGTAGGAGATAGCGGGGGCTTCCCTCTCCGGAAAAAAGAAAACCAAACCAAACAAAAAAAAAACCCAGAAAACCAGAAAAAAACCCCAAACAAACAGGAGCTTCACACAGCGGCTCGGGCAACCAGATGAAAACCTGGCGACTCTCTGGCATTGTCCTCCTCTCCACAGCAGATGAAGCAGGTGGGCTGGGTGTGCTTTCTCTCCTGGGCTGGGCTTTCCCGAGGTTTGGGGCCGAGACAGAGCGGCCCCTCTCTGCCGCCGGTCCTGACAGACCCCTCTCCCACAGGGGGTTTTCGCTGCTCTGGGACTAAACAACCTGTCCACTTCACCTCGAAAAATTGCCGAAGGATTGCTGCTGCAGCTTCCCCTAGGCCGGGGAAGGGAAAGGCTTCTTGCCTGGGCTAACAAAACCAAGCAAAACCCAGACCGCACCGCACCCTGGGCGCCTGGGCAGGGAGGCTTTGGCAGAGCGCGCCAATGGGCCCAAGGCTCCCCCCTGCCCCGGACCCACCTCAAAGATACAGCAACCATTTTCGGGCATAAAGCAGAGGAACTGGGAATACACTATTGCCATAAATCACCCTGAGACAGACATCCACAGTTTCTCGGAGAAACCTGCTCCAGTGCCTCACAGGAAATTTTTCCTAATATCTAACCTAAATTTCAAACCTCAGTTTGAAAGAGAGGATATTTCTCTCTCCATTTTGTTGCTCTTCCCCACCTCTTTTTTCCCCATTTTAAGTTTGGTCAGTTTGGGGACCATAACAGTGTGTGATATTGATGGCACAGGATGCTATGCTCCACGAATTTCAGTATTAGCACTGTCAGGATGTTTGCCTTTGTCCTCAGTTATTGATAGTTCCTTACATCTTACTGGCCTGAGTCTCAGCTGAACTCTTGCTATACTGAGCAGGATGAGAAATTTTATTTTTTCTTCTATTTTGTTTAAAATATAAATTGCTTCTGATACCATAAGATTTGATGGGATTTTGTTAATTGTCCAGAATACGCTCATATCGGGGCAATTCAAAGTTTAAAGTCTTCTTGCAAGTAGTACTGCATCTCTTATTCCAAAGAGAGAGAATAAAAAGAGAGAGGAGAGTATAAATAATTATTTTTTATAAGTAATAAAAAAAAGCAAGAATACTCTGCAGTCAGGCAGAATTTGTCCTTGACTGCAGATTAACATTCAGTGATACAGGGTTAGGAGTGAGATATGCTGAAAAACAGACATTTAGAGGGATTCTTCACAATTTGGGGCAGGGATGTGAGGCAAGAGGATAGATCTAAGTTCATGTCTGCTGTGTGGATCACTGTTACGTAAAGTAATGCATATGGGAAAGTAGTGGGTTTTTTTCCTTTGGCTTGTAGAGATCATTGGGATTTTGACATGCTTGTGTATTTCCACATAATTAATGGAAAAAAGGTGGGTTCATTACCACCATAATAGCACAAAATGCTTCTCCTCCACGGAGGATTATATTTGAAGTGAATGGCTGACTGGTCCAGCTCTAGGAGAAGTGAATTCTGTTTTCAAAAGGAAAGGACAACAGATAAGAAGAATAAAAGTGAAAAGCAAAGCAGATGACAAGGAAAGGTGGAAAAGAGGATGATTGTGTTCCGTCTCATTCTCCTCCCACTGTGAGCCTAATGGGGTGTGCAGCTGCTACCTCTAACTTACAGCTCTAGAGGACTTTGAAAGTGATTGCTAGATTTTTTATGAAAAACAAAGGAATAAAGTAACTTCCAAACTTTGGTGAGTGCAATAGATTAATAACAAAATCGACCTCCTACCCATTATGTACAGTGGATATTTTAATATGCTTACTCTTAAAACAGCAACTTTCCACAGCTGTTACAGCTGTAAATGAATTCCATAAAATTATCTAAAAATACTTACATTTGTCATGGTGATTGGGACTTTTCTGTATGCTGCTGCCTGTACCTCTGAAGCATCTCCTGGTCTCTGCATGTGCTTTAGGGTCTTTACCCACAGTCCCCCTTCCTGCTTTCAGCTTTCTTAAAGAATCTTCTTGTTTTAAGATTGCTCAGAAGCATCCTCCTGATTTGGGGAATACACCTTTTCCATGTAGGACATATGACACCTTTCTAGGAAACAGCACACATGGTGCACAGCAGGGGAAAAAGGAATTTATATAGTATAGGTATTATCTAGATATTAGTGTTTATCTATAGATAAACACTAGGTTTGTATAAATATCCAAATGGTAATTTTGAACTTCTTATCACTACATTATCCATACATATACCTATTCATATTCTGTATTTACATTAGTCTGGAAACCATAAGGATTTCTCTAAATACAGCCTGCCATCTCCAGAATGATTGTTGTACAATAAGTCTAAAAATCCCTCTGGTTTCATTTAATTTTTTTCTTGCTAGTTTGCTACTATCTGGGGGTGGGCAGTGTTACACTAGGAAAGAAAGAAGAGATGGAGATATTGTATAGCATTTGATATAAGGTTTAAGAGTGAAAAATACAAGGAAGATTTTTATAGAGAGAGAGAGAACACAATTTTTTTAATGTCCTTACTTGTGTCTTTGCGTATTGATTCTTTTTCTGAGCTTTCAACTGCAACTGGGGTTTAACAATAATGTCTTTTTCAACATCTTCCAATGTTTCCCTTCAGGTTTCATTTAGGAAATCATAGGATAACTTTCTCTCTATGAAGGTAGCTTCATAGTTAGGATGTTTCATAGGTCACCGTTATTAGAAAATGAAAAGAATGGGTGTTGTAAATCTCAGTGGAAAGCTGTTCAAGAGAAGACGAGCTCTTCAGTGGTCAGGGGTTTATTTTCAGAAAGGCATGAGGGAAGCCAGGTCAAGAACGTCACTAACTTGGTTACAGACGTGAAAGTTTTCACAGGAATCAGTGCATCATGGAAGCATCAGAAAATTTGCTCAGATTAAGAAACCAGAATGTGTGAAACTTCATAAATATACAGAGTTCAGAAACTGGCAGAGAGGAAAGGAAGGATATTTAATTTCTGGCAAATCACTTGCAGGGAAGAAATTTGGTTGTATGCTATTCTCTTAAGCTAGAATCAGAATTCAGAGTTGCACCATGTTTAAACAGAAAGTGAGTATTGTTGAATGGCCATGTAATTACTTTTTATTCTCAAATCTGAAGAGCTGTTTTGCAATGTGTCATTAAATTAATTACGAAGTTATCAGGGTATAGAAGTATGACGATGTGTATATTTGGTGAGCACGCTGTAAATCTGTCACACTGTCGGACACGAAAGAAGCACGCAGACTCAAGCAGAAGGTTAGGACCACCATGCAGGGCCAAGAGAGAGCAAGAGCCCTGCCCTTCTTTATTCTCTCATTTTTATATCTTTCTTAAGACAACCATACATTGGTAGATGAGGTTACACCTCTGCAATTCTACAGGATATGGACGCAATCAATCATCTTTCTCCGCTTTAGGAGAAAGGAATGAAAAACAATCCAGAAGTTCAAAACAATCTAGGCTGGTTACAAAAACAAGGAACAAGGACTATGTTTATAGAAAATGCATGAGAAATTCTACTACAGAAGTAAAAACATAGAACACTGCAAAAACCAGGGCGACATAAATCTTCTTGGGAGAATCTTTTTTAAATGTCACAGTAAACCACCACAAAGAAGCATCATCAGATGATAAGCATGTGACTGAGGATGAAAAGAAGATTTATTAATGTCTTATAAATAAAGCTAGCAGAGAGATGATGTCTGATAAATTTATCTCTGCAAATACAGCTGCTGAATGTCTTAATTCTTCACTTTAAAATAAAGTGTCTGTGGTAAATTAATAAAGTCTTGATATACATGTATAATGACCAGGGTTTTTTCTACTCCTTTCTGCAGCATAACTTCACTTTCATCTCTTCTGGAAAACAACTTACAATTTAATTATTATAGAGAGTCAAGAGGATTACTTAATGGAAGAAATAAATCAGCAATGTTATTAGAGCATGAAATCAAGTATATTGAATATAAAACAGAACCCCTATATTATGTTTAGCTCACATGAGTAGGCTTATTCAAGTCAATGGGAATATGTGCATAAATAATACTTTTAAGAATTAAGTCCTTGAATAACTGTTTGTACTGTCTGGACATAATACCCTTACAGAAAATTTGATAGTATTACAGTAATGTTTGCTGCTCCCTTGTTATTTTCTTAATGTTAGCTTGGTTTATTTGAGCTGGTTAAATCTTCCTGTATAATCTTATTCAGAAAATTCCCTAAGCCTTTGCTTGAGTCTGTTGGGGTTTTTTAATAAACTGAATAAATGCAGAGTTTGTGTGCACTTGATAGATATTTTTGGATGTGTTCTAATTCATGCATCCAAGTAAGGACTGTGGAGTATAAGCAAAGAAACTGTAGTAAGTCAGATATGTCCTGAGTAAAATAATGTATTTATGAAGAATGGGAAGAAGTCACACCTTGCATATGTGTAGCTTTATTTCTGAGGAAGTGCTTTCATTAATTCTGTGTCTCCAATGAAGCAAATATGGACAAAGAGGAAAGTAGATTTGTTAAAACTTCACAAGCTAGTTACATGGGAAATTAAATACAACAAAAAGGGAAAAGTTGGCTGAATATTTCTTTGTCCTAAGAAGCTTCAAATTATTTAATAAAACACAGCTGGCTTGCACTGCCAGCTAAAATGAGTAGCTACATTAAGACACTCCACAAATAGTCTTTTGTGAGTCTGTACACATACTTAACTAGGACCATGCTGTTCACTGTGGAAAATAAATTTTAACAATACTGTGGGAACAAATTAATTGGCAGTCTTTGTTTACTCTATCTGGATCCCTTTGCTATAAAAATCTATTTCTTGTATGCAAAAAGTCATTTCATACTAGAGAGATTTCACCTGGAGCATAATATACTATAAGCCAGAAAGAAATTCTCAGATATATTGCTTTATTGACTTCTCCCTGACTGAAATTGGATCTCTGTATCTTCATTGAAATGATCTGAAAAGAGATGTATGGTTAAAATTAAGATATAAACAAATGTGGGAGGGAGGGGAAAGCACTTTTTGTCTTAACTTTCACATATTTGCACCACATTTTTCCTTAATATATATTTTTATCTGTTTAGCATATTATTCGCTTTTCATAAGGTTCAGTTTGTTGTTTACAATATTCTTTATTGTTTAACTTTTTTTTTTTTTACATTTCAATGAACATTTGAGATAAAGCAAGCATTGATGTGTAAAAGTTGTCAGAGAATTGAAACTGGTTGAGATTAGAAGGTTATGTTTAAAAATTAGTGTTAAGAAGATTCTTGCTGTTTCTTAATGCTTTATCGGTTTGGGGTATTTTTTAACATTATTGTATTTCAGGTAGAAATGAACATAAATTCTACAGTTTTTAAGGAACTAAAATATTAAGATTTGTAGTCAATACATGGAATAAAATTTCTGTGTAAACTTAAGGACTACTGAAGTAAAGGCTGGTTTTTTTCCTGTAGCACATTTTGTTATATTGTGGTTTTTAAGTTGGCCAGTTAGCTGGAAGGAAACCTACAATTGTTCTTGCTTTCCATAATTTGTAGTAATTACGTATAAAAATGAACATCAATGTTATTCTTTGCAAGTAATAAGCTAAATGAGGTAAAACTGTTTGATTGTAGTATCATTTTTGTATTTTCAGGTGGCTTTGATGCAATATTATTGCTTCCCTCTTGATTGTGTAATAGAGGATCATCATCCCATATATTTCCATGGATCTTTTTACAAGTGATCAGAACAGGGTTTTTTTTACTCTGACATTGTATATCTATAGTGAAAGATTGTATCGTGTGAGTTATCATAGGCTGCTTTATTGTCTGTGAAGAAAAACACAGAATGATTCATCTGACCTGGTTCAGCCATTTATTTAGAGTTAGGTAAACTGTGCCCAGCGGCCACATTTTCCCTTGGTCTAAAGTGAATTTAGATGACTGGCTTAACTGGAGATGTCTGTAGTGTTCAAAATCTGCAACTTGTTGAAGTGAAACCTGCCCAGGATTTCTTCATTCTGAATGTTACCATGTAAGGAAGAGCTAATATGTAGTTACAGGTTAGCACTGTGTGCTGCTAGGTTTCCCATTTTCCTTGGCTAGTTATCCAGCTTCTTTCATATGTAAATAAGGGGACGAATCAGAGAAGTAAGGGATGGTATTTCTGGGAAAATGGATTGTGGACCCCCATATATTTACTTGATTTTGCCCACATAGATCAAACTCAGTTATCCACTAGACTTTTCAGGGGAAGAGGTTTTTTTAGAAAAAGTGAAGAATAGTTTTTAAAATTCCAGTCATATGGGGAGCTGTTTCTAGCATGCCTTATGGTATTAAATTTTCACGTAGGATACCTGCAGTGACTGTGTTGACAAAGATTATCATTGCACTTGCATGTGGCAGACTGAGGGATAAGAATGTGATGTGGGGAATAGGGATGAAGGAGGAAATCTGTCTGTATAAACACGTACTCTCCTCAATGTCCTCTGTGCTTACCTTTGAATTGGTTATTTTGCCTTTATCTGTTAAACTTGCAGAATAATTTAGGCTCAGTCCAGTTAAGAGTTTGGACATGCACCAAAATGAAGGAAGATGTGGAAGTCTGAAAAGAAATCTCAAGAATAGTAATGAAACGGTGTGGATCCAGCTTTGGAGAGCAGGTAAGGGACACAGAGCATTCCTTCATGGAAGTAAACTTCTGAATATATTTACACTTACTGAAATTTATTCTGCTTAGGAAATAGCTGTCTATCACTTTTCTGTCAAAACAGCTGTAGGCTGAAGGTGTGTGTGTGTGGTTTCTGAGTTTTCTGTTAGGGAAAAAAATAAAGCAGAGTCTAAAAAATATGCTGCACTGTAAGGGGTTTGTATGAGGCAAGTAAAATCAGAAATATATAAATACTGAGGAAAAAAGTTTATTCCTATGTCCTTCTAAGTCTTTATTGGATAATAACTAATAAAATGTATTAATCAGAAGAAAAAAACGCAAACCTGTAAATATGTGCTGAGAAGAAGGCAATTTAGCTAATATAATTCATTTTCGAGGTCAGCTAATAACAACAGATCATAGTTAACTGGAAGGAAGTCAGTTTGCTTTACAGGTTCCAAATTATTTCTGGGGCACTGCAAATAGATGATAGAAGGTAACTTCCAACCCAAACTATTCTATGATTCTATGAATAAAAATGTTGATACTGCATCATGTTCTTCCTCCTAAACCATATTTCCTTGGTGTGATATGGTGTCACTAGGGGTATGTTTCTGCCATGTGCAGCAAAGAAAACAGATACCCAACTGAAAAATAAATAAAAATTAAATAAAAATAAAATAAAAATAAAAAAATTAAAAAAGGAAAAAAATTGATTGAAAGCAGCAAATCATACTGAGATGAGAATATAAGTATTTTTAATTATTTACTTTAAGTATTTATAATATTTGTTCAAAAATAAGTCAACATAAATATGATCAGAATTTTTGTTATATGTGATACCAGCAGTGATGTAATTTCTGGAAGTCTCCAGAAATTCTGGAAAAAAAAATTCATTTTCTTATACTAACCTTTCATGGTACATTTCAGTTCATGTGAAGTCATTGAAGATATGTTACAGAACACTAAAATATTTGCTACACACTTGGGGATATTATTTCTAATATAATGCACAGCACTTTCTCTTGAGAATGTTGTACTTCACACAGAAAACAAAAGATTAAATATATTGATCTCAGGACTTGTAAATCCTAAATGTAGCTTGAAGTCACATTCTCCAGCCTCAGTTCCCACAAATCTGGGAACTGACTTCCATATATAATGGTTATGCAGCTGCTAAAACAACTTATCAGCTGAAGAAGTAGATGAATCTTAAAAAATTCCCTATGTGGTATATTTAGAAATCTTTATCAAGACATTTTTAATTTTAGCTATACTGAAGCAAAGAAAGATCTAGGATCTGAGGAGAAAACAGAAGGAGCAGACAGAATGAAAAGGGAAGCTCACATCTGATGTTTTTCTGCAGGTTAATGCAATTGTTCAAAAAATGTAAAAATAAAGGACATTTCCCTATGCAGCAGCCCTTTGAATTCACTTCCCAGAGTCACTCAAGCATGCACAATGCCCAGCACGTTGGAGCCTGCTGCCTCCAAGTTCTCTGTCATCCCTGTTTCCTCCTCTCAGATTTTGTGCTCAACCCTAATGCAGGAAAAAATGCAGGTGTCTATTGCCCCCTATTTGTCACTTACTTTTTCACAGAGTAGTTTATCAAACTGAAAAGCTGCGAACTTCATGTTAGAATATTGCGGGGACTGAACTGCAGAATCATGGTATAAATAAATATTAGTTCAGGTTCACGCTCTTAAATCAATTGAGAATCTCAGAAGTGGAGTGTTGCCAGGTAAGATGTGCTTGCTTTCTCTAAGCACCAGCACCACCAGGCTCAATATTTGAAAGAAGAAACTTCCAGATGGACCTAAGTTAGTGAATGAGCCTCCTGTATCAAGGAGACAACTTCTGAGTTAAATCTCCAATGGAATCACAGTGATCAGCAAGGGATGAGGACTTGTGTAGGGAAACCCTATACTGGCATCTCCTTCAGGAGCTTCCTGGGCTGAGGTGTAATTTCAGCTGAATGAGAGAGGCAGCAAGTTTTGACTTCATGTCTCCAAGTTATCCCGCACAATAAGGTGATGAATAAAATGCAATAAAAAATTTATGTTCAGAAAATTGTCTTTTTAACCTTACATGTAGTTTTCATAAGTATTTTGAAAGGTAATTTAAATTATTCATTAAAATTACCTCACAAATCAGGAAAAGTTTTTAAATGAAAATGTAAGCTTTATTTCAAAAATGCAAGTATTTCAGGTTTTGGTCAGAGTATTTGTGTTTCATTTGGCTAGTGAACACCTAGTGATAATTAAGCTTCAAGTATCACTTGCCTCTGTTTTACTTTGCTCTCCAGCTACACTTGATTTCTGTATTGTGGTATTGTTCCTCATGAAAAGTCATCAAGGACGACCACACCCCCTCACGAAACTTTAGCAGAAATAGAAATGTTAGAATTTTTATGTTTTCTCTTTTCTAACAGAAATTCACTTTCTTACACCTAAGGTGTGACTACCTTTTTGTCTTTAAGCCTTTCAGCTTTCCCCTGGTTTGCTCTGCAGAGGGGTGGAGAGGCCTTGCTGTGTGATGAGCAGGGGATAGGACTGGGCACCTGCTCCTTCCTCAGCTGAGGGTGTGAGAAGGCAACTTGCACTACCTTCTCCTACAGGAAACACAATAAAGTGAGAGGCAACTCTTTGTGGTTCTCATCTCACATTGAGAGCAGCCTTGCAATACAATACATTTTTGAACTAATGATAAATCTAGCAGAGGTGATAGGAGCACACTGCTTTTGTCTCTCATAGGCTGTGCATACATAAGTCCTCGGCACAGCTTCACAGGAAACGTTTCCTTTCTGAAGGATATCTGGCAGAAAGCCTAGCTCTTGGGAAGGAGAACCAAATGGACTTAGCATTTCCCTCATGTGACCTTGAAGTAGAAGCATATGGAATGTACAATATTCAGTATTCACCTTGAAAATTTGCTTTGATTCCCTGTATTCTGCAATTTAACACTGCTGTCAAGTTTAGTTTTAGTTAACAACAATCTTTTTCTTCAGAGAAATATCTACCACCCCTGAATATGATGATGTTGGAATAAAATTAAAATTACTGCTATATTCAGCACAGGTGTGCATAAATAGCCTGGTGAATATTGATGAATACTAGTTTCCTTCAAATATGTCAGCCTGATTGTATTATTTTTTAAGGATTCATAAATGTCTGGCTTTTCACAATGGATGATTGTGGTGGCCAGTGAACATATATTGTGTTGGGGTGACCTGAGGGTCTCCCTCCCGAGGTCTTTGGGATGACCTGTCCCGATTTGAATTCCACGGTTGTCTGTCAGCCTGGTCACTCCCCCAGAACTCTCCCATTGGTCCCCACTCCCTGGTCCTGTCTTTCCCCCCACCCCAGGAAAAAGCCCTGAGTTAGCCATGCTGTTCATATTTCCCTCTACACCCTTTGACAGTGAAGATGCAATAAATTCCCCTGCCGGAATGCAAGCAGACACCCTTCCTGATTCTTTGTCACTGACTTAATACTGAACCTGCCCAGGCACCCATGGGGGCACGTGGGACCCCATGGAACCAGGCAATTACAGTATTAAATGGTGCCAGAGCATGAGGCGGCCTCGGACTGTCCCTAGAGAGCGTCTCCATCAAAGCTTCGTTGCTGCAATGAAGTCGCCTTTCTGAGCAGCCATTACCCCAAAGAAACCTCTGAGTTCTATCAGAGGCTCGGCGGGGAAGACCAACAGTCTTCTGGGGAAAGAGAAGAGTGGTCCAAGTCAGTGGACTGCCCTCGAGACTTTTATTTGACCCTCAAAGGTAATATGGGTCACCTTTCTATCCTTTTCTTTTAATTTCCTTGTATCTTGAGGGTTGGGAAGAGAGGGAGATGGGGGCAGAATTCTCTCATCTCCTGCGGGAAGCCTTTCTCCCAGTCCTAAGAGTCCTTGTTCTGGAAAATTTTCATTATACCAGGGAAGGTTTAAAACATTTTATTCAGTGGTTATTTAAGCAGTGGTTATTTGAGTATTTAAAATGCTTTTTGCGATGGTTGTTTATGTCAGGAAAAGGGCATTTGCTTTGTAAGTTAGCAAAAGCCATTGATACTTTTGTGAAACAGTTTAAAAATGTTAACCCCAGTTTAAAAAACCCTTTACCATCTCCCTACCCCTGTATTCGTATTCAAGGGAGACCAGGAGATGAATTCTGCCTGATGGCTCAGGGCTGCTATCGTCTCCCTGCTCCTCCCATTCTCCTTTGTCCCCTGCCCAGCGTGGTGATGGCCAGGCCACCCCGAGTTCTATCCCAATCCCCTTTCCTGTATCCACTTCCCCGGTTTATGCTTTTTCAAATTTGCTCCAAGATTGCAGTGGCAGCATGGCCCGACTCGCAATACCAGCTGCTACTTTTAATTTTGATTTTGCATCCTCCACTCCACTCATCCAAAATTGTGGACACCATGTGGCGGCCACAGTGGCGGGCTTGTCGCCCACGCGTGTTCCCCCTCCTGCTCCCGCTCCCATTACCGCGTGCGGTCCCCGCTCCGTCCCGGGCCCTTCCCACGCGTCTATTTGTGTTGCGTCAGGTCACTCTCCCTCCGTTGGGGGTCCCTTGCCAGCCACAGACCCTGTCTCTCCCTCCGAGACAGAGAGTTGGGAGATGATAGCAACCAGGAAAACCCTGGGATGCTTGGGGATGGCGGCACATCCACGTGAGCTGCCCTGCCTCCCTTCCCTTTGTTGCCCAGCCTTAGTAAAGCTGCAGCTATGCACAGTGAAGTGCGGAGTGCTGCGAGTGCTGCTGCAAGAATGTGGCGTCTGCGCCTGCCTTGTGAAGGGGGCTTGTAGGGCGTGCGCACCCGCCCGCTCCGAGCCCTGAGCTGGACCAGCCACCCCCTCCAAGCTCAGCTAGTCCCCAGAGGCGGCTGCAACCCTGAGTCAGACCTTCCCCACCAGCCTTGCAGGAGCTTCAACATAAGCCCCGAGGACCTGCAATTGCAGAAAAAAGCGGCATTTGGGGACTCCCTAAACGGTTTGAAACAGCCTGATGATATTAGAAACAGAGGAGATCTAGTGCCTTTCAAACACAGACTGAAAAAGTGGCAGCAGCTGTGGCAGGTGATAAAGAAGCCTGACCCCACTGCTCTTAGTCTCCCCAGCAGCACCGCAGCAGAGAGGCAGCAACTGCCAGTCCCCACAAAAAGCACATTCAGGAGACAAAGATGTCGCCCTGGTTTTCGCAGTGTTTTATGTTTTTACTTTCTGTAGTAGAATTTCTCATGCATTTTCTATAAACATAGTCCTTGTTTTTGTAACCGGCCTAGATTGTTTTCTGAACTTCTGGATTGTTTTTCATTCCTTTTTCCTAAGGCGGAGAAAGATGATAGTCTATGTTCCTATCCTGTAGAATTGCAGAGGTGTTAACCTCATCCACCAATGTATGGTTGTTTTAAGAAAGATATAAAAATGAGAGAATAAAGAAGGGCAGGGCTTTTGGGCTCTCTCTTGCCTTCTGGCCCCTTGCTCTGCTTGGTGGTCCTGACCTGCTGCTTGAGTCTGCGTGTTCCTTTCGTGTCCGATAGTGCGACACAAAGACATCTCGAAAAGACCAGGAAAGAGCTTTCTCTGAATAAATGAAAAATTCCACTTTGAATATGAAACTCACTTCGATTACTTGCAAGTCTTCTTCAGCCTACTGAACACAACATCCTTAATTCCTATGTACCAACATTTGACATCTGCAAGTAGATAAGTATCTTCATCTCTAAACTATTTAAATTTATCTAAATATATCCATAGATTAAGAGATTGAAATATCAAAAAGATGGAACCCTCTGTGGTAACTATAGGTTTTAATTCCTCTTCTATATCAGTACAGACTTATCAAAGTCTATTCTTCAAATTCTTAGTAACACCAGGAGAAAGGTCAAAAATTACCTTTCTTTCCCTCACTAACCAAATGCAGTTCTTGTTCCTGCTGTACCTAATGCTGTTTATATTTCTCATTTCAATGCAAAAGTAATGAAGTTTACATGAAGGGAGCCAAAGCACCAAGAGATGATTAAGATGAGAAGAGGCTACAATATCATACACTTTTATGTTCAGATATGTACAGTGTTGATTAAAAAAGGAAAGCAGTGCATTAACGTAAATAATTATTTCTTCTATTAATAGCACCATTGATGCACATGCTGATAATGACAGTTTCTCATAACCTATCAGGCTGAATGACTTTCACTGTCCTCAGACAGTCCCTGTGAATATATTTAGTTTCTGTGCTTTCACATGTTGTAACAAAAAGCAACACAATTTGTCATTACTTGGTTGGGGCTGATTTCTGCTTCTCCAGCACCAAATCCAAATTATAGTTGGGATATACCCTTGCCATTACCTGCAGCACACAGTGACACAGCAAAGGTGTATATAAAGCAAGCTGCACTGCAGACCATGAGACACAGGGTGCCAAACAGCACCCATTGGACAAGGGATGAGAACTGGCTGGAAAATCACCTGTTTGATCTGCTGCGGCACACATTCACCAAGTGTGTTACACATCATTGAATGCTTTTAAGGGTTTGTTTCTTTTCAAGGGATCTTGTGATCATTGTCCTCCTTGACCATATATAGAGTCCATGGAGCTTTGCTACAACTACCTCTGACAACAGCTCAAGAAAGGCAGGAGGTAAGCACTGGGAATGTCCAATGTGACTCCACATGCATTTCTGTAAGTACTCTGAAACTGCTAGAATGCTTCACCACAAGAACAACAGGCAGTGTAACTCTATCCATGATATCTTGCCAGAAGAACTAGGAGCTTACAGAATACAGGATAGCTCCTTCCAAAAAAAGATTTTACATCCTTTATTCTATTCTTTCTCTTCACACATAGTCAAGAACTGTGATTACACTAATGAAGCTTTTGACAAAATTGCTAACAGCTCATATGAAAAGTCAAAGCTTATTCTCTTTAGACATTATTTCTTACTACAATTTCTGAAACATTATCTACATCACCAGAAGTAATTTCATCAAGTTTTTGATGGAATTAAATTATTTTACTCTTGAAACTTGAAATATTTCTAGTATAATTTCATGGCAATTTAGAGGCAAAAAGATTTCTAGCTCATGTAAACTGAAATTATGTCATATTTCTGACCATGTGTTTTGTTAGCTTTCATTTTGGTAGGTTCACTAAATTCAGACAGTGATGTTTGCTTTTGAATTTATCTACTATTGTTTGTCTAATTCAGCATTAATGAGCAGTATTTTATTTCATTCTTCCCATATGTTCTTGAAGAGATCATCTTTCAATTCCTGAACAATGGTTAGATGTGATTCATAAAACTGCACCTTTCTTGATTTATTTTTCTCTGAAGTGCCTATGTAAATAAGTGACAAAAAGGAGGAGGTATATATTAGATCCTTGTAAACACAATGCTTGAAAAAATGTAGAAGAGGAGCAGAAGAAAAAACAACACAGCTTACACTTATAATCATCAAGTTCTTAGATCTATTGATGTAAAAACTGTTAACATTATTCCTGGACTTTACAGCTATAGCCTAGGCACTTGTAACCAATGTGCAGTTAAGCTCTATTCTGAAGACACCAAAATAGCTCAGAGAATCATAGAATATCCTGATTTTGAAGGGACCTACAAAGATTAATGAATCCAACACCCAGCCCTGCACAGGACACCCCAAAAGCCACACCATGTGCCTGAGATCATTGTCCAAACACTTCCTGAGTCAGGTTTGGTGCTGTGATCGCTTCCCTGGAGAGCCTGTTCCAGTGCCCTGACCACTCTCTGGATGAAGAAACTTTTCCTAATGTCCAACTTAAAGCTCCAGATACAGCTCCAGATGTTCCCTAGGGTCCTGTCACTGCTTACCAGAGAGGAGAGATCAGTGCCTGTCCTTCCTCTTCCCCTCATAAGGAAGCTGCAGACCCCAAATAGGTTTCCCCTCAGTTTCCTCTTCTCCAGGTTGAACAAACCAAGTGATTTCAGCTAGTTCTCATTCATGGACTTAAATGTATGTCTTATTAAAAAGGAGTTCAGCTAAGACATTTGCTTCACCACTTTACTGGAAGTGTATTCTTGACAGTTCTCAAGACTAGGATATGTTTCTTCTTAACTTCTGAAGTAAATATTTTTCAGGCAGTGACAATTACTCAGTGTTAGATTTGGTACACTGTAGCAGTATTTTTGAAATGTATATTCAATTTTCTTGACTCGGTAGTTCAGTACTTTTAAGGCAAAAAGCCATAAGAAATTTCATTATGTAAAAGGAAAGGTGGATTTAGAGAGAGGAGAATTTGGAAGCCATTTGTGTCGCAGTGTCGGACACGAACACGCAGATTTAAATAGCGGGTTAGCAGTAGGTCAGTCAGGACCACTGAGCAGAGCGAAAAGGGCTCTGCTCACTTTTATTATCACACTTTTATACCTTTTTTAAAATAATCATACATTGGTAGATGAGGTTAACACCTCTAGCATTTTATAGGATAGGAACATAGTTTATCACCTTTCTCCGCCTTGGAGAAAGGAATGATTAACAATGTAAAAGTTTAGTAAACAATCTTAGCCGGTTAGAAAAACAAGAGCTATGTTTATAGAAGGAGCATGAGAACTTTTACTACAAAAGTAAAAACATGGAACACTGTGAAAACCAGGGCGATACCATTTGTATTGTCTCTTACTGGATTTTCTTTCCTCAGCAATAAGGAAACACATAGAGAGCAGAGCTTAAGTTGGAGAAAAAACCAAAACAAAACCCCACAAGCTACTTCTCTTCCAAAGTGTTTCTAAATTATTCTCAATTCTTGCAAACACAGATTATGTACGTGTGTGTGTGTTTAATCCTTTGAACTAAAATTATTCCCCAGGTGCACATTTCCTTTAAATAATTTTCCTTTATTTGCTATGCATAGAAAACAATAGTAGCCTTGATGTTTCTAGAGAACAGGTAAGAAATATTCTCAAGAACCTCTCCCATCCTGAGCTAAGTAGGCACTAAGAGTCCCTCTAGTTGTTCCTTAAGCCTTTTGCAAAAAACATTGAAGACAACTTGGCACTACAAATCTTAATCTGGTCACTTGAATCTCTCTTCTAGAAAAAAAAAGTGTGATACAAATTATATGACAATGTTCCTTTTTATAAGTATTTCTTCATCATTTAAAAGGAAGTACTACTGAATGGATATTGCATCTTAAAAAGCGACATGGAGTATCTGGTTAAAGGTTACAAAGCTAAACAGAACTGCATTCACTGCTGCTGGTTATCAAATTATGCCACAAATATAGAAAAGCTCAAAATACCCATAATCCCAAATCACTCAGCTCCTTCTCCCTCAATGAGCCACATGCATTCACACATTAAATGAAACACCAGCCTGTCTTTTTTCAGTGCAGAACACAAGGTTTTGGAAGTACCTCACAACCAACCATACACACACACAGGGCAGAGACAGAAAACACAAAGCCTTCTTGCTCCACAGCATACCAACAATCCAACATGCTCTCAAAGGTATGATGATCAAATAATTTTAATTTCCCAGAATTGCTACTGATGGCATATTGAAAGTGATGCATACCCCCTGACCATGTACATGTGATGGCATTTATAGATATAGCTAAGGCTACACAATTGTCATCTCTAATGCTTTATCATCATCATCATGACCATCATCATTGTCATCATCATCGTCATCATCATCATCACCAGTATATGACATATGTTTGAAACTTCTGGACAAATCAAAAGAAATTCCTCACCACCTTCTTATGCACCATAGAAGGATTTCAAAAAACACGTTCATTTTTCTTTCTCCAACCCTACACAGGCAGATGGCAATGGATCAGGGCTAGGAAGGAAGACAGCCCCACTGGCAGGTAACCTGACACAGGGTGTCTAACCTGCCCTCCTGGTCAGAAACTATTGCCCTCCATCCTTTCACAATTGAGCTGCTTCTGCTTTCCAAGGGAGATGGAGTGTTTCTCTGCAAATACACTTGACAGACTAACAGTTTACCAAATCAGTGAAAGAAAATATGAGAGAAAAGATAAGTTGCTACAGCTCCAGGTTTCTCACCTGATAATACTGAATGAGTTACAGCATGTGTTTGGTAACCCACTGACTTTCACTGAAGTCACGGGAGCTCTCATCTTTAATAACTCAGTTAACATTGTAAATAATCAGGTTTCATCCAACACAGACTCTTTTTCTATTTAGGGTGCCACTGCATGAGGCTGCAACTCCCCTGTCTATTAGCTCTTATAACTTGCATCCAAGGAATGAAATGCTTTAGCCACCAGCAGTTCTCAGATTTCTTTCTGCCGTGACAACACTTTGTTTAAAGCAATTTAGCTAACTCTCCTGACCAGATGAAATGATTTGCCTCACTAATTTTTTCCTCACTTACCAAGCTGCTAGTGTCTATGTGGACATTGTGCATCTGATCGTTCATCTAGGAAGAAGAATATAAATATATAAAACACAATGAACAACATTTCACAGGAAGCTCCAGCAGCTGTGCAGGGAGTTCCTGGCACTATGTGCTTAATGTAGCACTTACTATATAACATAAAATATATTCCTTTCTTATACCACGTATTTTTCTTTGGCACAGCACTGCATTTGATTGCCAATACCTGTGTTTGTGATAGATATAAGACCTACTTGTCCCTGAAGAATCCTAATGTTTAAATGGATCCAACACATGCAGTATCTACTTTCCTTCATCTTTATAGCTGCACATCTGAACTTTACTAATTCCTGATAGAAGTCACAATGTACTTCTTAGTCACAGTGCGATGCTCAGATATATACAAATATACACATAACCTCAAACCTAGGTAGGTTTTTAAATTAAAAAATCCAACTAAGACATAACATCTGTTTTGCTGACAGAATCAGAATATTAGCCATAAAACTGAAGTTCCAACAGGAGGATTAATCTTGATACATATTTTTGACATAAAATATTCCTTGGTGCTGCTTCTTGGGAAATAATAAATTCACCAAGGTGCTACATTAATCAGGCCACCTAAGACAGCTTTAATGCATACCTCCTTAAATGAAACTCATTGCTTTTACCGGGCCATAATACCATTTCCCTGTCAGCTTTTAAAGTCAGTCTTAAAGCTCTAAAGAAAAAGCAGGTGTCACAGGAAGACCTCTCATTGAATATTCATTGTGCTGCCAGCAGTATTTTGAAACTATCATCCTCTCTAAGAGAAGGCAGGGAGAGATTGCAGAATATTGGCCTCCTCAGAGGACTTAGTTCAAGCAATAATGATCTGAACAGCAGGAGGTTCAATCTGATACTGACTTGCAAAAGTAGTTTCATACACACGAAAAAAAATGGCTGGTTTCCTTGCCTTTTTATTTTAGGAGGAGACTAAAAAAAATGTATAAAAAATTAACATATTTAGTGTTAAACTATGAATTCATATACAAAAAATATAGGGAGAAGTATACTTGAAATCTATTATTACTCATTAATTCATATGTATTTTTGACACCTATTTCCAAGTACTATTTCTTCTTTGTTGCTGACCTTTTAAGAATAGGATAGCCTAACTTTACACCCCCACGAAAAATAAGCAATAAAATATTTTCTGAACGGAGATAATGTTGATTAATGGATTATTCTTATGATATTGGTATTTTTAACCTATTTAGCTTATTTGAACATCTTGACAACAGCAGCTGGCATTACCCATCACCAAATATTGATGAGTTTTATTTTTTTATTATGGCTTAGTAAGTGCTTGGAGATCCTGAATATCCAAATCTTAGAGAGCAAGAAGTTATTGCCAGCATTGCTCTTTTGAGAATACTCCTCATAGAATTAGTGATTTATTCATTTCTTTCCTCACTGGCACACTGAACATAAACCCAAATCATCCTGTAATTCACCTAATCTGACAACGTGCTATCCCTATAGACGTTCATGGACTGCTATTGCTGACCTCAAGGCAGCCAATGTTCCAGATGCAGCAACGTTCTCAAATGGCAACCTGCAAATCAAACCTAACTTGAAGATGAGCAAAGGGTTTTCTTGTAACAGAAGCAAAACAACCCGAGACACCTTGGAAATGAGGGAAAGGAAAACTTTCCCAGACAGCAAGATAAGACAGTGTGGAACCATCTGCTCCAGAAAGATAGTGACATTTGGTGAATCAGAAAGAATACTGAAAGAAGAAACCTGAATGTGTAGTTAATTCTTTTTTTCGTCTGTGTCAATCAGAAGCCCCACATTCTGGGACTTCTGGGTCTTTTCATTGTGGTTGTCTGGTTCTCTGAGACATGTTCACCAAGAACAAGGCACGTAAAGCATTTCTGCCTTAAAGATTCTGTCTTACTAGTCACACAGCCTTCTTCAAAGAGAACAAGGGCTGCAGGTCTTCATCCCCATATTTGGTCCTGTCTTGGGCCGGCCGCGTGGCTGCCTTGTGCCTGCTCTCATTCCGGCGGAGAGGCAGCCAGGCATGAGCTGGCAGGGGGCCGCGGGCGAGCACAGCTGCAGTGGCGATGAGGGAGAAACGCAGCTTTTCCGGCGCTTTCCGGAGCAGCGGGGCTGCATGTTTTGAGCACCGGCCGCTGCCTTTTCAGGCTGTGTTTAAAGGGCACTAGATTCTCCCTGTTTTTAGCATTGCTAGGCTGTCTCAAGCCTTCTAGGGAGTCCCCAAATGCCGCTTTTTTCTGCAACTGTGAGGCTGCTGTGGAAGGTCTGACTCGGGGTTGCAAGCCGCTACTGGGGACTAGCTGAGCTTGGTGGGGGCGGCTGGTCCGGCTCAGGGCTAGGAGAGGGCCAGCGCAAACGCCCCGCAAGCCCCCTTCATGAGGCAGGCGCGGACGCCACATTCTTGCAGCAGCACTCGTGGTTGGCAGGGGATGCCTGGGAAAGGGGAAAGAGGGACCCAACAGAACACGAATCGATGCGTGGGAGGGGCCCGGGACAGAGCGGTAGCGGGAGCAGCAACAGGTGGGGGAGGGGGAACACACGTGGGAGACAAGCCCGCCACTGTGGCCGCGGGTGCCACGTGGTGTTCGCCATTTTGGATGAATGGAGCAGAAAAGGGAAAATTAAAAGTAGCAGCTGGTATTGCGGGTCAGGCCATGCTGCCACTGCAATCTTGGAGCAAATTTGAAAAAGCATGAACCGGGGAAGTGGATACAGGAAAGGGGATTGGGATAGAACTCGGGGTGGCCTGGCCATCACCACGCTGGGCAGGGGACAAAGGAGAATGGGAGGAGCAGGGAGACGATAGCAGCCCTGAGCCATCAGGCAGAATTCATCTCCTGGTCTCCCTTGAATACGAATACAGGGGTAGGGAGATGGTAAAGGGTTTTTTAAACTGGGGTTAACATTTTTAAACTGTTTCAAAAAAGTATCAGTGGCTTTTGCTAACTTACAGAGCAAATGCCCTTTTCCTGACATAAACAACCATCGCATAAAGTGTTTTAAATACTCAATTATCCACTGCTTAAATAACCACTGAATAAAATGTTTTAAACCTCCCCTGGTGTAACGAAAATTCTCACGAGCAAGGGGTCTTAGAACTGGGGAAAGGCTTCCTGCAGGAGATGAGAGAATTCTGCCCTCATCTCCCTCTCTTCCCAACCCTCAAGATACAAGGAAATTAAAAGAAAAGGATAGAAAGGTGACCCATATTACCTTCAGGGCTCAAATAAAAGTCTCGAGGGCAGTCCACTGACTTGGACCAGTCTTCTCTTTCCCCAGAATACTGTTGGTCTTCCCCGCCGAGCCTCTGATAGAACTCAGAGGTTTCTTTGGGGTAATGGCTGCTCAGAAAGGTTACTTTCATTCCAGCGATGAAGCTCTGCTGGAGGTGCTCTCTAGGGACAGTCTAAGGCTGCCTCATGCTCTGGCACCATTTAATACTGTAATTGCCTGGTTCCGTGGGGTCCCACGTGCCCCCATGGGTGCCTGGGCAGGTTCAGTATTAAGTCAGTGACAAAGAGTCAGGAAGGGTATCTGCCTGCATTCCGGCAGGGGAATTTATTGCATCTTCACTGTCGCAGGGTGTTGAGGCAATTACGAACAGCATGGCTATCTCAGGGTTTTTCCCAGGGCCGGGGGAAAGGCAGGACCAGGGAGCGGGGACCAATGGGAGAGTTCTGGGGGAGTGACCAGGCTGACAGACAACCGGGGGATTCAAATCAGGAGAGGTCACCCCAACACAATTTATGTTCGCTGGCCACCACAAGATAACAGGAGGAATGTTATGTTTTTAATGCATGATGTTTAGAAGAAGACGAATAAGAAATTTTTAGTGTCATGGAAGCTTTCCCTACAGAGGTGACAAAATTCAGAGACAAATCTTGCAGCAATGGGGAATGAAGGTGTGTAGGAGGTAAGCAGGGTAGGGGAGCATGCACAGTGTGAGTCCTTTCAACTCAAACACTCATCCTGTCTCAGTCAAGTGTCTGGCCTGCCATCCAGACTGGGCACCTGTAAACAGCCCAACAAAAGTATGGCTACTCTGTGGATGGTACTCTGGGGACAGCATTTCTGCCTTGGTACCTCTCTGCGTTCCTGAACTGCAGGGTCTGGAGCTGAGCCAGCAGAAGGAGCCTGACAGTTGGAAGCTGGGTTGCCGTGAGGTTTTAAAACCAGAGATCATCACTTTTTAACCAATTTTAGGAAGAAAGTTGTGAGCTGCTTGGGAACCTTGCCAGAGAAATCAGGATGAAGCTAGGCCAAGCAAAAGCACATATGCAGCACAAATGCTCATTTTCATGGAACAAAGTAATAAAAATGGAGCTTTTTAGAGACAACATTATGTGTATTTAAAAGGAAAAAAATAGCAATAAACCCCCAAGATAATCCTTGTTTTAGTGTTTGGGGTTTTTTCCCTTTTTTTTATGGACTATTATTCAGATAGTCCTAGGATCCAGACAGCCTGAGCTTCACATATAAAGAGGAAAAGAGTGAGGACTTATGTAAGTCCACTGGAAAAATAAGAAATAAAATTAAAAAACTCGAATATATCCTAAAGAACAATACTGTATGAAATAAGAATATAATAATGTTTCTAGAGTTTTTCCTTTTGGTCATTATAAGAATACTCACTACACAAAAAGGAAAAAACACACATACAACACCAGAAGAGCCTCAATGACTGCCCCCAGAATGATGAATTAAATCTGGCCTCAAGACTCCCAGCATTTGTTTGCCTGTTATGACTAAACAATAACAGAGCTGATTTTAAATATTTTCTTGTTCACAAAATTTAAATGAGAGTTAGATGGGTTAACTTTTTCGGAATAGCTGTATTCTGGACCATCAGTCCTGTTGATCGTTTCAAAGTCATAATTTCACATGTTTCATAGATGGGAAAACTCATACCCTAATTTTTTTATATTGCTGCTGTTGGGTGCCAAATTGTTTAAAGATCCAGTATCTGAGATACCTGATCAATAGGCTAAAGAAAGCTTTGAGAAGCTGGCTACCATGTCATGTACTGCATGATAATTAGATGAAGGAACTGAGATTTCAGGTAGTGCTAAGGATTTGCCCACATGAGAAACACCATTGTAGTACAAAATTTAGTGACAACTAAAGGGGAGGAAGAAGGAAACTCCATTTAATAGAAATCAGAGTACAAGATCACCAAAGGATACACTTTTTTTTTTTTTCATCTGTAGGTGTGACATTTCACTAAGTTAAGGTGGTGATTACTACTAAGGCTTCTTTTATTACTATATTGAAGAAGTTAAATTTGGCATAGCTTCTATACGTGTAATTGGGTCATGTATAATATTTAAATGCAAATATTGAGAAAAAATGCTGACTCACACAGCCCCCCCTTAGCAAATAGGCTTGTGACTTCATTGACATTTGAGTTGCATGATTCTATATTGCCAGATGACCTCAGACTCTTCTGAAAATTATGATGTTGATTTGAGCAGTTATTTAAAAATCAGTTTGAAACTGCTTATTTTGTTGTAGCTTTTCAGTTAGTTGACAATGGGCCTAAGTAGACCTAATTTGGCTGTGTCAGATTATGCAAAAAACAGCTCAATTGTTTTTATACCTTCTATGAAAGTGTATGTTTATGGTGTTTATTATGTTAAAAATAAATTCAAAATAATAATGTATGCAATGAGTGATGTCAGTCACTAGGAAATGAGTTACAGTTGCTACATTCAACATACAAAATATTGAGTACAATCATTTTGTAGAAATGAAATACTGGATATGAGTTATGCATTTGTTAGTTCATGAATAAAACTAGCCTTAATAATTTTTTAAGCTGAGGAAAAATACTGTTTTCTTTTTCTTACATTAGATGGGATACGGATGAAAGTTCCTGTGCCTGCTTCAATCCTTTGTGTGGCAGGTTACTCATGTTACGTCTAAATCAAAATGCTTACTTCTGTAGAAAAGGACTGTGATGATTCCTATCTATGAGATGTAAGGGATGGGTTTTGCTTTTGATTTTGAACTGCACTTTAAAGTAGTGCAGTATTGCAGCAGTAGTAATGGTTAGAAAGTGATACTTGGAATAAATTTAAATAACTGCACGAAGTACTGCTTTCTTCTTTCTCCCATGCCACTTAAAATGTTTATGTTCTGTGAGTCTGGCATGGGTTTGCTGCCTCTTTCATCTGGAAATGACCAGACAGGGCAATGCAAGGTGGCACATTGCTGATTGCATGGGGTCTTTTTGTAAAAAAAAAAAAAGTTATGTATATGACTCGTAGCCAAGATTTTCTGTGAAAGGACGATGTTAAATAACTTGGTTGTAGTTCAGGGAGACCCAGTCACTTTGAGATTAAACTTTAGTGAGAGTCTCATAATTTACTTTCATGCTCAGCGTATCCAGCTGAAGGGTAGGCACCTCCTGCCAGTAGAGTTATTCGTGGTGCTTAGGAGTTTGAAATGTCAGCAGTACCATTTTTTGCAAGGTAGCAGTGGGTTTCAAACACCTTTTCCTGTACTAGCTTTTGGTTTAGTTGTCTCCTTGAAACCTAAAAATACTTGTGAGCATAAGGATAAAGGGTTATGATAACAGATAACTGGATTAATAGAAACTGTATCAGATTTTCATAGTAAATCCTATTTTTGCTTATTACACATGTATATATATTCCTTTAGTTTGTGATTTGGTTTGGGGTTTTTTTTTTCCTTTCTTAACCTCTAAAATAGGAATGATAAAAAGATAGATTTAATTGAAAATTTGCCTTCTAAATTTCTGAGAGCAGTTTGTTAAATATTCATTTGAATTGATTCATATTGAATTCATGGACCTGTACCTAACATTTGTGTTCAATGGAAAAGTGTGAAAACAGAGGTGGGCAACTGTGACTACATCCAGTGTCATTAAGACTTGAAAAAGGACACAGATATGTTATATAAAACATGTGTTTTTTCTGTCTTGCTATTATTCTTTTTTACAAAATTGTCTTATTTTAGGCAAAATTAATTAAATTTCCAATCTTTACTGAGTCATTTTTTGAGAAACAAGGAATTCTGAAACAAGTACATCAGAAGAGGTGTCTTTTACTGTCTCTAGTATTTCTTGCAATTGTAATGGCAAATCTAAGCTAGGGAAAAACTGAGTCCATTACAGTATTGATTATTATACATCTCTGATGACAGATTACAAGAAATGTCTGACATCTAACTATGTTTTAAGTATAATGTTTTTTAATGTCTTCTGTATTTAAAAATGAGTAATCAAGTAACAGAAAAGAATATGCACTCAATGGGATTTCCCATCTCTTAGACTTTATTGTCTATTAAATAATAACATGCTTAAGTAAGGAATGATTCTTTTTCAGAATATATCAGCTTTTAAAATTTAAATTGACCTCTCTTCAGAAATCCTGTTGTTTCAAACCTTGCAAACTTTGCTCAAGAGTTTTAACACAACATAAAAGTAAGTCAAATTTGCATTTCATTGATTAATAACCTTCATTCACCTTTATTTTTTTAAGCTGTTAACAAGAGAATAGGTAACTTCTCTTTCAAACCATAGTTGCGGCCCAAATATGGGTATTGTTTGAAATACCCGGTGTTTGAAATGAAATGTTCTAGATCCAGAATTTCAGAGCTCTACTTTTGTTAAAACAAACAACAGCATGTCTTGGCATTGAAAGGTAGTGAGTGAATAAGAAGAAATATGTGTAATTAGGGTGCAATTGAATCCAAGAGCTTTGTAAGATTACATAATAATAATATTAAAAAATGATACTGATGTAAGTAAGAGGCATCACTGGACTTACCAAGTATAACCACATTTATAAAAGGTGCAAAACCCAATGCTTTAATCTGTAATATGGGCAGGTTGAATGATCTAGATTACCCCAGATTGGCTACTATTAATTCATATTTTTTCATCTGAAGGATTTTCTACTGGCTTTTAATTCAGTATTCTTCCAGTGATGACGGTTAGTTAATAGTTCAGTGTGTGAAACATTGGGTTTAATGCCTCTTCCAAAAATGGTCCTAGATTTGTGTGCTTTGTCAGTTCCCAAGGAACCTCAATTTTCAGGATAACCAGCCATAAATTTATTCCCATAGACTGTTGTAAGGATTATTCAAATGCTGAACTTAAGGTTGGTTATTTCCAAGAAAGTAGTGCTAGTGTGATGCCTCTGTCCCAGGACAAGGAGGGTAACAAATTATTTGAAATCACTCCAGACATCATGCTTGGTGAGTTGCATAGAATGGGTCCAAATCTAATATTTATGTATCTTGTTTAAGTTTTTCATCTTTCTGAAGGTTTTAACCTCTTGTCTTTTGGGCTGCTGCCCACTTGAAGTTAGTAAAGAGCAGAAACAGGAGACATCTCTTTTATTTGATATTTTCAGGTGTACATCAAGCAGTTCACTGAGGGAATTTCTTCTTTTGGGCTGTGAGCTGGAAACAGAAACTAACAGAAAAATCAAACCATTAAAGGCGAGATTTCATTTTCCCAGCTATGCTTCTTGTGGTAAGTTAATTGACGTTTCTTGACAAAGAAGCAGTTTAAAGTTAATAATCTCAGGAGCAGAGGGTTAGTGCAGGTTTGGTAGGTTAATTATGTCTGTGCTTCTCCCGTACCCCTGAAGTTGTAAGTCAGTAAAGTACCTCTGTGCTCAGCCAGACACTTGCGTGTGTTTAAGTGATTTGTTAAGCAGATAGTAAATGCTGAAGTAGTCTGTGTAATTTTTCTGCATTTTGTCTTATAGTAGGAACCATTGACTTGTAAAAGGTCTCATTGCCATGGATTTTATGAATTATACCATTGTGTTCTCCAGATCAAGACCCTTGAGTGTTCATCCTGATGTTGGATGGGACGGGGAGGGAGCTTGCTGCAAAGCTCATGGAAGAGGTTAGAGCTGCAAAGGTGGAAAATTCTCGAAGTATTCAGCGGCAACAAAGAAGGTATGACAATATACTCTGGAAGGGTGGAAATTCAAATGTGACAGAAAGACATGAAACGGTTCCAAGGCTCTTTTATTACTCAAAACAATGTTGGAAGTGTTATGGACCCTGTTTAAAATGTAGCATTGCACGGCTTTGCTGGATAAGGTCATTTCATGAATCAGGAGATTTGAGGGTTGAGAAGGGTTTTCCTGCACCGGTAGACCTAACATAAGTGCATTGCTAAGGAAACGAAAGAATTTAAGGTTTGTTATGGTACCTGTCTGCCATTTTATGTCTCAGAACAACTGTTAAGGAGTGCTGCATCCATGTGCGTTGTGCAGCTACTCACTTCTGGAAGTTAGTAAGGGGATATTAACCCAGCTAAAGAGCACAACGAGCTGATGCTCCTCCCATCCTGTGAACTCCTGAGTTGAAGTATTTCAGCTTCCAGAAAGAGGGACCTTTGGAAAATGAGTGCCCACAATATGTTCAGAACCTGAAGGCTGAACTTGAAGTGACTTGCTCAATGAATCAAAATTATGTATATGACAGGTAGATGAGCATGTGTAAAGTACTTCTTTGGAATAGGTTCTTGGTAAAGATCATTGCATTCTGCACCAAGCTAGGAGAACTTTTCCTTTCTTAATTATTTTGAATGATCCTGCATCCTCAGGTCACAACAGTGGATGAAGACAGTGTGTGACAGGGAGATCCCTTTGGAGTATCTCTGGGTCATTTATTAATCAGCTGAAGAAGTTGCTTTGAGTGATGTGAAACACTCTCCAACTTTCAGCCATGTGTGAATGTGCTGCCCTGAAGTGCACTTCTCTGGTCTTTGAATACAGGAGTTTAAAATGGTGATTAAACTTGCTTTTTGACATAGAAATGCAAATCACTTCCAATAAGCTTCTGTAGTCAAATACTTGTGGCAAATACTATGTAATTTACTTCCTCTTTTCCTGAGTTTCCTCTGTTTCACAGCAGTTTTGCAGGAGATGGTCTTTTTCTAGCATGTGATTCTCATGTAAGTCACTAGCTGGACCATGCTGCATGTGACAAGAAATAGATATTACAGGTACTTTGTCAACTTTCCTGTTTTTTAATGTTATCAGTGCCGCATTTCATATATTTCTAGGGTTATGTGGCAGCTCATCAATGTTTTGAGAATCTGAATTTTTAGGTTAGAGAGTAGCAGTTCCCTATTACATCTGCATTCTTATGAATCCTTGTCCTTTGTGCAGCTTCCAGGAGGGCCTCGGTCTCTCTCAAACACTTTAAAGGTATCTGTCTGCATCACCAAGTGCCTAAATATGTTTTATGATTTTGTTCTTTTAGCGCAGTTCCATTCTTGTTTCAGTGAGAGACATGAAATTAAATCCCTTAGGTTTCTTGGAAAATCCTATTTAGGAGATGGTACAAATTTCAGTGGGTTAAGTTGAGGTTTGATATAAAAATCTTTTACCAGTGAATTGCAGTTCATGATATCTGAGATTTGCATGCATATCTGGCTTTGTTTCATTGGAAGCCGGCCCCAGAATTTCACTGATGGAATGTCATTTCTGTTGTTTTTAAAAAAACATGCAGCATTACCTAATTTCTGCACATATTCTCATCTGCGTATCTTAGAGTTTTAGACAGTTAAAAATCAGGGGTGATAGGCAAGAATTGCAAAGCAGCAAGTGATATTCAAAAAGAATGAGAAACATTACTTTGCTGTTTCCAGAGATTTGAAAAAGGCAGTTTAATGCTGTAACACTGACAAATGTTTGTTTTAAAGTGTGAATAGAAAACTGAAATTGAATTTTGCATAAACATTTTCTAGTTTGAAGCCCATGAAGTCTTTAACAACTTTTTATTAGAGTGATTTATTCAGTGTGTTTTCATCTCAAGATTATATAGATAGTAAATTCAATTTTCTCTTTAAATATGCTCTATTTGTATTATATTGTGCAAGTAATTCTCTGGAGAAATGGTATAAGTTGTATATTTATATATATCATTTTCCACTGTGCTGTAGGAGTACTTTTGAAAGGTCAAACCTTGTAAACCAGGGTATAACTTTTCTCAGTGATTAGATTTAATCTTTTGGGTTCAGTGTTATTTATTTGAAATAACTCATTTTCAGAAGAGACTGATGAATAATGTCACAGGGTTGAGAGTTTTTTTAAAAAGCACATTCTTTCAAGCTGATGTTGCCACTCTTCACTGTTTATCAGTAATGGAATTGTCATTAACAAAGCTTAACTGAAGGCATCCGTTCCCTTTCTTTTTTGTTCTCAAGAGAGTGGAAGTCAAATAATTCTTACAATAGATGTTTTCACCCCAATCTAAGGTATTTAATCTTATGGAGAGGCAAAAAAGGGGAAATAGGATGCTCCCAAGTCATATTCATGGCAGAAAATCTTGAAAAGACAAGAATAACCTAAGAGACAAACGATTTTGAAATGCACTAATTTGCATTATGGCCCTTCACTAGAACAGGTTTGAATTGGCAGAGCTAAATGAGAAACTTTCTCTTTTGAAGATTAATGGTCAAAACCAGGTATTCCTCTTAAACATATTTTGTGGAAATCTTTTCCCAGACTTCAGGGAGTTAAAAGACACAAGAAATTCGAAAGGTCTGTTGCATATAATAAAAGCACATAATACAGCCTAGAGCCAAATAGTAATGCAGAGCAGAAGACACCTTCAGTCCAAATCTCTGCTCAAAGCAGGCCCATGTTGATCAAGTTGATCGATTTTGTCCTGCTGAGTTTTGACAATCTACATGGATTGAGTTTTCACAGTATCTCTGGGCAAATTCTGCCATTCTGCACTTCTCCTATAAGGACAGGCTGAGAAGGTTGAAGTTGCTCAGCCTGGAGAAGAGGAAGTTTCAAGGAGACCTTAGAGCACCTTTCAGTACCTAAAGAGGGCTACAAGAGAGTTGGAGAGGGACTTCTTATAAGGACACACTGTGACAGGACAAGGGGGAATAGCTTCAAACTGAGAGTATGTTCAGATTAGATATGAAAAAGAAATTCTTTACTGTGAGAGTGTTGAGGCACTGGAAGAGGTTTCACAGAGGAGCTGTGGATGCCCCACCTCTGGAAGTGTTCAAGGCCAAGTTGGTTGGGGCTCTGAGCAACCTGGCCTAGCGCAAGGTGTCCCTGCCCATGGCAGGGGGGGTGGATCTAGGTGAAATTTAAAGTTCCTTCCAACCCAAGCCATTCTACGATTCTATATTTTTTTTTTAGTGTCATAGTGAAAATGATTGTTCCAGCATGTGCTTGTTTGACCTTTTTCACTGCATACCTCTGAGAAGAGACTGGATGCTTCTTTACAACATGCTCCAGTTGTGGGGAGTTCAAGGGAGCAATATGCTCTCTCCTGAGGCTCTTCAAGATGAAAAAAACAAGTTTTCTGCCTTCCTTTGTACATCATGAGATGCTCTGATGACTTGTCTTGGTGGTCACCTGCTGAACATGCTCAAGTATGTTACAGTCTTTCATATATTGGGAAGTTTTAAGTTAAATACAAAGAAGCAGAAGGGGAGAATCACTTGCCTGGACCTCCTGGTCACACTGTTGCTGATGAAAAAGAGAATGTGCTTGGCCTTGGTCATTGCAAAGGGGTTGTGACAACTCCTTTTCAGTTTGCTGTCTCTTCAGCCCCCGTGTCTTTTTCTGGAAAGCTGCTTCCTAATAAGTTATCTATTAATATACCAAGTATCTTTTATATTTTAACTTTTTTCCTTTTTTTTTAACATGAAGTGCAGAAGTTATCTCTAGCTGTGGTCTTAATTGCCATGTCCATAATTAAGCATTAAAAAATGTTTCATGACTGGGTATATAACAACAGTTGATAAGATCAACAAGGTAAAGTCATGTCATACCATTTAATTTCCCTTCAAGAAGACCCTGGCTAAGTGGCATATAAAGCTCTCCTATGCAATCTAATAACTACGCTGGCTTTATGTTGTTCCAAGTCGTGGAACATGCAAGATACAAATGCAAAATCTTAAGACAGAAAAAGAAGAGATGAAGAAATTATTCTAGGTTAGAATGGCTTGTATTCTTTGAAACAACTTCTGTTTATGAAAAATTAATACTATGAGAGCACAGTAGCCCAGCGTGCTCAGAGCTAATTTAACTGATGACTGCAGCTCAGTTCCTGACATGCTGGTTTCCAGGGTATGAAAACTGCAGTTAGCTCTGATTTTGCAGTTGATGACACACATCAAACAAGGCAGGAGAATTTTCTCTCATACTTTACAAAAATAAGAATGATGGAAGAAACAATGACAGCTCTTCGCTGGTTCTAAGCTTAAAGCTGTTAAAGTTCTTGGCATTTTGCTCTCCAGAGATTGTAATAATAAGATGTTGTTGCATACTATTAGTGACAGTGGCCATTAAACATGTGCCAGGAGGACAAATAACATAACTGGCATTTGAAACTCATATTTCATCACATTGCAAGTTTATAGGTAGGGAAAAGATGGTGATTTAACAGTCGATGAAATGAAAGATTGAGTTCTCTCCAACAGAAATCTGCAGTGCTGAGGACAAAGAGATTAGTCGATAATCATAGAAGATAAGGTTCCATGTTACCTTGAGAAGTTATTGGCCCTGACTCATTTCCCCAAGGCAAGGCCAAATCCACACCAACCTTCTCTTATTTATTAAGTTCTTTAAAATTATCAGTAGCATGAGAATTAGGAGCACCTTAGTTGATTTTTATTTTTAGAATTCTTTTCAACTGACACCTAAAATGAAAGTTCCTTGTTACAGTTTAATTTGCTTATTTCTTGTCCCATCGTGAGTGAATGTGGAGCACATACAATGTCTTATTATGGAAGCTTTTAGCACATACTGCGTATACTTATCCTGTCTCCACAGACTTCAAATAAATCTCCTTTTATAACCCACACATCTTTTCCTGTAGACCTGCTATTCCATTGCTAAGTGCTTGTGTTTGCATAGCTGATTATTCTTACCTAATAAAATTTTTCTCTTCCCATTATGGAATTACATTCTATACATAATTCAGGGTATAGCTTCAATTAGTCAAGAGAATTTTTAAAATCAAATCCTTCCTGGCAGCAGTGAAGGCACATTGTGCACCTCTCTCCTGCCTCTTATATTCATATTGACTTCAAATTCAAGGAAAGTCCTTCATTATCTATCTCATTAATGAAAGTATTAAGAAGGACTGAACTCAGGAAAGACATTTGGCTGATTTCATTCATTACACTTTTTTGCTTTAGTTTGCTTTATTTTTACTGTGAACCTTTGCTAACTACCCTGTTGATGAGTTTTCTGCAAGATATGAAACCATTTTAAAACTGTTTAATTGACAGTGGTTTAGACAACTTGTTTCTCAGAATATCACAAAGTTAAAAATCTTGCTGCAGTGAAGAGATATAGGGTCAAGGTATTATTTATTTATAGGACTGGTTAAGATGCTATAGAAAAAAAGTTAATCTTGAAGCTTATTCCTATATTACCTTTTAGTTGCTCACAAAAAGTTATTTGGAGTAGGTATTCCATGATCCTTCTGGATGATGAAGAGCAAGAGAAAAGAAAAAGGTATTACTACTCTTACTGCTCCTTTTTGTGTCTCATTTTGTGCTTAAATCATAAGCAGAGGAATTGGTCGTTAGTTATGGTTTATTTCAATTTTTAAAATATATTTGGTCATTTATCCCTAAAGTGTACTAAATTATTACTTCAGTTAAGCATCCTTGTTTCTTGGTGCATCCCTGTGCTTTTGGGATTATTCTGTCTATTCAAAGATAATTTTTCAAATCCTTTCCAGGTAAACATCTGAAATAGAGCCGAACAGAACCTAGAGTGTCTTGTTATTAATGGTGGAATTTTAGTATGGACTCCTGACTCTGTTTCATGAGGTAATTTTTGACTGTAATTGTTTTTCTTTCACAAACTAAAGACCATGGAAATAAAGACAAAAGAACCCCTGAACTTTCGCTGTTTCCATTTTTTTCATATGCTGACCCCGTACTTTTAAATTATTTAGTTACTGTAATAAATTCTTTGGCACATTCCAAAAAAGGTGTCTGCATTATTTTATATACTCTTAAGAGTTTAAACAAATGTATTCACATTACTTTTTTTAATTTTTTTTTTTTAGGGAAGAAATTAAAATAATGTGCAATGAAGTAGGAGATCTGTTTGCACTCTTTCTAGCTGCACTTCACTGTTGAACCCCAGACATCCTCATTGTAGCTGGGTTTAGATGTCTAGAGATACCATGAGCAAGGGGAACTGAAAATGCGAGTCATTCACTCAGAAAAGAGACAGAGCAACACAGAGCTCTTGTTAGGAAGATGTTCCCTATTTATAATTTAAGAGGCATTCAGCCTGCACTAAATTTTTAACTGGAGTATGCTGTAACCACTCAAACCAACCTGGCCATAGGAGAATGTGCATGCCTTTTTTTCTATTGCACCTATTTATCAGTTATCAGTTGGAAAGCTCTCAGACTTCAGATTGTGGTCTTCCCTTTGACTGCCTTCAAAAGTTGGCCTTTAACCATAAATAACTAGTTCTTTAATCAGTTGTATCATTTTCTATTGTGTCTTAGGAAAACTATCTGAAGTAATTTCCTAACCTAATCAAAGATTTAATGAATCCTTGATAGAAAGAAAAAAAATATGATTTGAATTGAGCCATAGGCATGAGTTAAGACTCTTGTTATTACACTTGTTCTGAAAGATATTCTAGATAATCTAAAATCAATCACTTTTTCAAGCAAGGAATTAAATAATTTCCTCTCCATTATTTATTTTATCAACTCTTTTCTTCAGTAGTCTCCCTAATTTCACTGCTAGAGGACTGACTGAGAAGCTGCTGGAAACCTACATAATGGTTCTTTCAGAGTCAATACAAATTTGGCAGAAATGGGACAAGTTAACTCCAGAAGATTCTCTAATCTTTTTCTTTCTACAAATTGTCTTCTGTCCTGAATCCAGATTTAAGTAGTTACTTCAGAGACTCTTCAAGTATGTAATTGTGCATATTTTAGTGATGGGGTTGTGTTTTTGTTTTTTTTTTTTTACTTTTTCTTTGCTCTCTTGTCCTTTTTTCTGCTCAGTAGAGACAAAGTTTTAATGTTCCCTTTCTATGTCTCTCCAATCTTCAGCCACACTGCTTTTTGCTACGTTTAATGGCTTACTAATGGAAGTCAGTGACTGACAACAAATAAACTGTTTCAGTTAGTTTTATATGTGTAATGTACACATGTAACAACATCTCAGTCCAACCAGAAGACCATATAACTTGTTCAGAATTAATTCTTACAATGTCTAATCCTCTTTCACTGTAAAATACTGTTGGTACCTTTTAATCTTGTTTGCCCGAAACTCAATTTTGCTGTTACCCTTCTTCATAAAATGAATAGGCTAGCATGCAATTCTCTGGTAAGATAGAAAGGAAAAGGATTACTGAACTTGGCTGAGACAGCAGCTATGCAAATATTTCTTTTCAATTTTTTTTTTGCTATTGGGTTTTCATTGGTAAGGTCTCTATATCTCACTAGCACAGCTGAAGTTGCTTGTTTTGTTTTCTCATTACCTTTGCCAAAAGAAAAAGATCCTTCTTAGTGCACGAGTCTCCTCTTACTCTTAATTTAATTTAAGGGTGACTACCAGGGAACTGCAATGAACAAGTTAAGTGTTGTCTCATGAATTTTTGGTTTGTATTTATCATAGTATTGGTTTCAGGATTTGAAAAGAATTTAATGTTAGGTGTCCTAATGTGTATTAGGTAAAAGAAGAGAGACTAGCTTTAAATCTATATTCATGTTTTGGCAGCAAACCTGCACAGAATCTATTAAAAAATAATAATACATAAAATACTAAAATCAAGATGGAGAGAATGTTACTATACTGCTACTCTTTATCAGCACCTGTCTTTCAATGGATTCTACAATGCTGTTGTAATTTTTTTCTAATTATTTATTAGTTTCTCTACTGTGTAAATGCAATTTATTTCACACTAGTTTCCATTTTGATGGAATGAAAGAACTAGCAATATGAACCATATTCTGCAGACATCTCCTTAAATTTCTTGCTTTCAATTTTTTTATGATATGCACAAAACTACCTTTTAAGATCTTCTCCCTTTATTCTAAAATAGGTGTTCATGTGTATTGAGGCTGTCAGACTGTGTTGTCGCTGAGAATGAGAAAGTATGTCAAAACAGGTATTTGAAGTGTTCTCTTTGCTTGACTGCAACTTTGAAAACTTGAAATGTCGATGTTTATGAGCCCTATATATTATGCATGGCACAGATCAAGTGCATTCCCTTATTTAGTCTGAAATAAGTTCAAGACAAAGGGAAGAAAAATGTTGATTTTAAAAGTCAGTAGAGAAACAAAAATGACAGAGGAAAATGAAAATGCAAATTGACAAAGCCACTAGGAATGGAAAAATACAAATCTTCTGTTAGAGTTATTTGAAACTCATTTGATGACTTCTACTGCAGTGATATGACTTCTCCATATTTATATTCTCTTGGTGTTAACTGTGCTAACCTATAGGACAAAGGTTATACAATGCATGAAAAAGGGTGATTTATATTGAAAGGGATTAGGAGTAAGAATTAATGAGTTTTCTTTTGTGTGCTTTGATTTCTTCCCTAATGGAGTGGGACAGCAGGAGCAACAACATATAACAGCAAAGATACTCATTTATTCATTTTCTGTCTTTGTGACAGCTCTTCTGGGAATGCAAGTGTAGTGGCTGCTGTGATGATTCATGATATAGCTGGTGTTTGGGATGCAATTGAGATGCTGGTTAACAGAATGAATTTTTTTTCTAAGATTTAAAGTTTCTTCAGTACTGAAGTGAAATAAATGGCATAAGGTACTTCAGCATTTTTCTGAAATTTTCTCACTTTGCAGTAAAATGCATGGATTTGTACCTGATCATACCTACTGTCCTCTTTTCAGGATATGACATTGCTACGTGTATTCCTGAATCTAAATACATTTAGTTTTAAATCTGTGTCCACAAGTGCGTGAAGAAAAGATTAATGTTGTCTCAGTTGCAACCACAAGTCTTAGCAGAGTGGGTGTGAAGCTTGCTGGATAGGAAGCTCCTGAACTGTTAAAACCCATCACTAAAAAGCTATGTGTGTGGAGTAAGCCAAGGCTTAGGAGAGTTGAGGAGGAGAAACGTGTGGAGTCCAGATGTACTAACCTTTGGAGGGAGAGGAGCAGGCAGAAGGAAGATGACACTTGGTGGTTTAAAAGAAGAATAAAAAATTAACCTATGGTTTTCAGTCAGTTCTGACTCTGTCTTTCTCCAAATTTAAATGTAGAAGGAAGTCCAAACAGAATTTTAAAGTATATTTGCCTGTGTCAAAGACTGGAAAAGGTAATCTGTTTCCAGACATCTTGAGGGCCTGGAATGTGTGGAAGGGGGTCAGGCCTTGCTGTGGTGAGACAGTGCCCTGCCCCCCATACCCCCCATCCCCATGGTGTCTCTCAATCATGGCACACTGGAGGCAGCCCCAGTTTTCCCTAACCCATTGCCTGACTGGCCAAGAGACCAGAAGTCTCTCCTGGGAGGAAGGCTCAGGGTGGGCCAAAAAGGTTAAGAGGGGTCACCACCAGGGAAGCACATTGTCCTTTAACCCTACCTTCATCTTGGAGTCTTACATTGCTGTAACCCAGGAGTTGGTATCTATGTCTGGTTTTTTATATCTTTCTTCTCTTTCTGTTTTTCCCCCTTTCTGCTTCTTCTAATTCTCTTCTCACAGGATGTAACATTGAATGGGTTTAAAGGTTTTCTACTTTCAATGGGCTAACTCTATGCTGGGATAAGTGATGTTATGTTGTATTTACTCTTTTGCCAATGTTCCTTAACTTTCTGTAATTTACCAGTAAACTTTTGCATGTTTTTACCTCTTGAGAATATTTGGTTGGAATTTTCTCCTTTGTGTCTACCCAGAGCAAAAGAACTTTGGTTTAGTCCTAGGTTTGAGTTACTGGGGTGTAAGAGTCTGAGGTGGGGGAAAGGAAGTCTCAGAGTTTTATGCAGGGAGCATAACCATGGGCCTGTCATGAAGGTTAATGGATTGAAAGGAGGTTGTAGCAAGGTTTGGGTTGGATTCTTATCCCAGGCAACTAGTGACGGGACAAGAGGAAATGGCCTTAAGATGTGCCGGGGGAGGTTCAAGTCTGACATGTGGAGGAATTTCTTCACTGAAAGTGTGGTCAAGCACTGGAATAGGCTGCCCAGAGGGGTGATGGACTTACCATCCCTGGAGGTGTTCAAGAAACCACTGGATGTGGCACTTAGTGTCAGAGTTGACAAGGTGGTGATCAGTCAAAGTTGGACTTGATGACCTTGCACGTGTTTTCCAACCTTAATGATTCTGTGACTTTGTGAATGGCATTGGGTACATGAGGTAATCTTCATGAAATATTGATTCTTGTGCCAGTGTGGTTCACTGACAGGAGCCCAGGAAAACAAACAGATGTGTTTTCAATATACTGAGTTACACCGTACCACGCTTCTAAGTTGGCAGAAATGGAGAAAGACCATTTGAGCAGACATAGCATCACGACAAAAAAAGATTGTGCAAGCAATGTTTGTACCAGGTAACAGGCTTGTGAGTTTTGTTCTGAGAATACCCTATGGCAGAGTCAGGGTTTAACTGAGAATGGTGTGATGATAGTGGGAAAGTTTGATTATTGGTTGTTTCCCTATGTACCCTCAAGTTAACTAAGGACCACATGAATTCTTCCTCTTGAGTAAGATGTAGATGCCATGACCTGATGTGCCAGTGAGAAGAGAAGAGAGAGGTTCTGGACACAAAGTTTAAGCTGTCCAAGAGGAGATAAGATTCCTGACTATAATTTCCAGAAAAAAAAAATAGTGACATAGGGAAGAAGGTTTTCATTTTAGAAGAAATTACGTCATTAAAAAAAAAAAAAATCATATAGAAAAGAGGGGCTTTCCCCAAGTACAATTATACAGCCAGCAATAAAAGCTTGCTATTTTAAAGGCTAAAAGACAGTACATGAGGACAAATGGACACAGTTCAAAATGACTCCTACTCAACAAATAAATAGAGGGAAGCTAAAAGCCCTCCTTTATTTTCATAAATTATTTGGAAAAGTGACAAAATATTAGGTAACACAGATAATACAAAATTACACAGTAGAGTAAAACCAAAACCCAACTTAGAGGACCTGCAGAGTGATTTCACTATCCCGATATGATTGAGTAAAAAAGAGCAGATGAAATTCAGGGCAGGTGAAACTGAGATCAGATAAAGACTAATTATTATATCATTGAGAAACTCTATATTAACCTTCCTCTCTCAAAAAAATCAAGGCTTTAGTGCCTATAAATAGAAATTCAAAAAGTGTGTAGGAATTTTCTGGAACAGATGAAAGGAAGGGAAAAACTAAGAAACACTACTGTAAGTCGACATATATATCTTTCTGATAAGTTTAAATCTTGGATGTTACATGTTCTGATCCCCTCATCTCAAAGGTAATATAATAATTTGGAAAAGGTAAGAAGAAGGGATATAAAGATTACCAGAAGTATGGAAGACCTGAAAGAGAAACTGTAAAGATTGAAAAGATACTTAGAAATAGTAGCTTTTTTTCTTGGGTAGAGATCTGAGGGGGTATATTTAAGTAACTATATCCAAAATCATGCAAGAAATTATGAAGAATGATTATTCATGATTTATTATAAAACAAGAATTGGAAAGTACAAAATTAAATAATGAGAGGTTTTAAGAGGAGCAAAAGGAAGTGCTGCTTTAAATCCTGCTTAATTAAGCTGTAGAATTCCTTGCCAAAGGATGCTGTGGATGCCAAAGTGTAAATTGGTTTAAAAGCAATTAGAGAAACTCATGGAAGAAAAGACCTTCAATACTTATTAAACACACAGATAAGGATAAAAGCACTGACTAATGAAGTATCTAAACCACAGGATTATGTTTTACTGTATCAGGGAAATACCTGAACGTTGATGGATTTTGGCCTCTGAACTGGGAAGGAGTTCAACAACGGAGAGGTTTGAGCAACATGTTTTCTTAATAAGCCTGGCCTTGCTGTCAGTGGGGCCTCATGAAGAAAAGTGTTGCCACCCCTTCATAGAACTGCCATCTGGAGATTCAGGATGCAATGAAAAGAATTAAGGATTTAATGGTTGGGTGCAGCAACCTTGCTGCTGTGAATATGATATGGTAGGATCCTGAAAGGAGGCAAAAAGCAGGATCAAGGTGTTTTCCCTCAGGAGAACATATTTGGGCCTGTTCAGGAAGCAAAGATCTGGGCAGGCCTACAGGAATAAACAGAGCCCCTGACAAGGAAAGCATACAAGAGATAGAATTGGCATTAGGTGCCACAGAAGTATAGACACACTGTTTTAGTGTAGAGGGACAGGGCCAAGAAAGCTAATATCCACCTGAAGTTCAATCTGGCAAGAAGGTCAACCAGGAGGACTACCATACAGGTATCTCAACAAACAGAGGAAAGGCAAGGAAAATATGGACATACTGCTGGATGAAGCAGGGGACCTGGTAACAGAGCACTTGGAAAAAGGCCAAGGTACTCGATATCTTCATGTTGGTCTAGTTTGTTAAGATTAGCCCTTAAGAATCCTGACTGCCCAAGACCTTTGGGAAAGTCGAGTGTGGAAGATTTGCTCTTGATGCAGGAGGACCAGATTAGGAATGCTGAAGCAGACTGGAGCTAGAGAGGATGCACCCACCAAATGCTGAAGGAGCTGTCCATTGTCACTGTGAGGCCAGTCCAGATTATCTTTGTATGGTTGTAGTGACCAGGGAAGGTTCCTGAGGACTGGACTAGAAGGAAGTAAGTGCCACTTCTGTCCTCAGAACAGGAAAGGAGGAGGATCTGAGGTAGTACAGGTTGGTCAGCCTCAACTTGATCCCTGAGAAGATGATGGAAAAAACTATTCTGGATACCATTTCCAGACACATGAGAAAACAAGAAGGTGATTGGGAGTAGGCAGCATGGAATATTAACACAGTGGAAATTGTGTCTGAACAATTCAGTAACATTCTACAATTAGGTTCCAGGATGGGTGGATGAGGGGTGTGGCAGAACATCCTCCTCTCTCTCATGGCTGGGGCATTTGGAAGAGATAACTCAGGCCAGATTAATAGCCCAGCAAGGGGCCAGAGAGCCCAGCAAGGGGTCACCTCCAGGTGCCCAAGAATCTGAGCCCCAGCCCTGAGTGTACATCTTGGTATGAGAGCAGATGTGGAAAGAGATAAAAGAAAATAAACATCGGTGACCAAAAGACATGGTTCTTATGTCTATAAAAGTCCACACGAATTATCACAGAGGCAGAAGTCTCTTACACACACCTTGGGAATGTGCGAGACGATTTCTCCCCAAAGCCTGGACGCAACTTCGTGGTTACTTTTCCAGAAATTGAGGGAAAGGATTTCGATGTGTGCCCCTTCAACAATTTGGTGGTAAGAAACATTGGATCCTAAGTTACACTATTTCTTAGCTATCTGTAAACTCTGCATGTATAATACTAGTATACCCTTTTGTCTTATTCCTGTGTAGTAATAGTCTAAGTCTTATGTCTGTTAGTTTTGTGTCTATTAATAAATAATTCATTCTATAATAGACTGAATCAGCTATTATTAAAGAACAAATGAGAGTGGATCTTAGGGTGCTGGCCACCTCACTAACATGACTGCCTGCTGCCAAAGGCCTGGGCAAAAGGCAGGGACTTATTTAAACCCACATCCTTCATTCATAAAAAGGGGAAAGCATTGTTTATCTTGACTTCAGCCCTGGTTGATAAACCAGAGGACTAGGTAAATGGCAGTGAGGTGGGACTGAAAGCTGGCTGAACTGCTTGGCTGAAAGCACTGGGGTCATTTGTACTAAGCCCAGCTCTAGACCAATCCCTGGGCGAGTCCTCTGGTGGTCAATACTGGGTCTAATGTTGCTTAATATCCTCATTAATGAGCTTAATGAATGGACAGAGAGCACTCTCAGCAACCTTGACCCTAAGCTGGGAGGAATTCTTGATAGAGCTACTAGATGGTTTTGCAGCCCTTCAGAGGTGTCTTCAGAGGCTGGAGAAATAGGCAGAGGGTTTTGGTCACAAAGTTCAACAGGTCCTGCACCTGGAGCAGAATAATCAGATGAGCAGGCTGGAGGATGATCTGCGGAAATTCAGCTTGGCACCCTGGTGCATCCCATTCTAACAGGAGGCAACAATGTGCCCTCTTGGGCAGATTGTAAGTCATCAGCCTTGTGGGAGGCATCAGGCCTAGAATGAGCTAATTCAGATGCTTGTAGAGGGGAGGAGGGGGAAACCAACAAAAGCCTCAAAAATGAAAAAACATGTCTGCAAACTCTGCTTCTCTAAAGATATTTTCTTCTTTCTGCACTTTCTAAAATGCCAAGTCAAAGTCTCTAGTGTGAGTACTTGAATTTGTGTGTACTGACTTTCATTATCCTTGAAGTCTGGGTGGGTCACTGTTAATACTCCCCATCCTCAACGTTTGCCTTGTAACGTTTGTGTCTGTGTTATGAATGGTGGAGAATTCTTTATGCCCCATTTTAATACACCCTGCTTTTGAACATTTTCAAGTGCAATATTCACTGCATTAAAATTGATTTGCTTCTATGAAATTATCTTTCTCCAGGATCATACTTTTATTTGTATCCTGGAGGGTTATCTGATATTCATTAATATTTATATTCTCTTTTTATCACAATGCACTCTTAATGGCTAATTAGGTCCCATATTCCATGGCCTAAATCACACCCTGAGCAGTTCTTCTGCTTGGTTTTTTAACCTAGATTGCAAAACCACACTGTCTATATTCCATTTCCCACTTTATGTGGGATCAATATTAATCCGTTGTTCCTTCCCCTGTTGGTCACCTCCACCTGGTGGGCTGTGGTGGTTAACTTTTGCTCTTGTGACAAATTCTCTTTTATCCCTCCTGGGAAGAACTTGTCCTGGCAGTAAAATCTGGAGAGGGGCCCAATCTCATTTACTTGATTGAAACTGTAAATCTCTATGAGTGAAAAGACATGTTTTTACTGAGAAATGGGTGGAGGATTAATTTTCAGAGTCTTTCACTGGAACATGCTTTTCAGAGACACAAGCTTGACAAACAAACAAGAACTAAATCTCAGGGAGGAGCTGAAATGATGTTTGGAGAATCAAACATAATACAGTCATGCATCATCTGTGGTTGCTAAGGAAACAAGCTTTGGGATCCTGTCAGCAGGATTCTTCAAAATCATCAAAGGAGACACCACTGGTGTCTGCCAGCTAAGTCACCTACTGCTGTAAAGATCAATTTCTTGCTCCTATTTGCAGGGGTAGTCCATGTATTAGTTGTCTGAAAGAAAAAGAAGTATCATCAGAAAACCATTGCCTCTGCAAGGTGGCTGCGATGCCATCTGTCCCAGCCAGCAGCACCTGCACTCCCATCGGAGCAGCAGTGGGTGAGCAGACACAGCACTTTCTCTGCAAAGCTTTCCATTCTGAAAGTATTCAGGTTGTGTGCCTGACAGTGTAAAACCTCATGGATACAAGGTGTTAAAAAACGTCATTGGTGTGGTCTCCAACTGTGTGGGTCATTGCTGATTTCCCCTGATGCCATCTGCCTCGTAACTATGTATATGAGATTCTGTATTTAAACTTACATATGCTTAGTATTTTAAAAGAGAATTATTTGGGAATCTGGCTTTCTTTGTTGCTAACTCTGACTACGATTATTTTTTGTGTTTTGAGTCTTTCTGCCCATCTGCTATCATCTAGTCATCTGTTCTGCTGCTGTCTTAATATCTGTCACTCATTCATCTCCCCACAACCCTGTCCCACTAAGCTGCTCATCAAACACTCATCTTAATTTCACTTTTCTTCTCCACACATCCCACTTTCTCTCAGCTTTACTGTCTGTTCTTAGCTTTTCTTTACCCAGTAATCTTCTGATTTTTCCTTCCTCTACTTTCATCTCTATTGTATTAACTTACTTAGTACATGTTTTGATGGAGGTGTTAGGCAAAAGTGAAGAATGGAATGAAAAGAGGATGAAGAGAAGGTGAAAAGAAGAGCATATAATTTTTCAGGCTGGTAACTGGACTGTAGAAAGCTTAAGCAGAGGTTTGGACAGATGGAATTTGAAAGTTTTAAAATCCTAGGTAGGCAAAAAGTGACCTGGAAACATGGGCTTCTTTTGGAACTACAACAGTATGGTGCAAAACAAAATGTTTATTTTTAGTACAAGCCCTTGGGTGAAATTCCTTGTACTGATCAGACAATGAATAGCTTGAACTGAACGTCCTCTCTCTTCATAGAATTTAGGAGTGTGTGTTTAGTTATAATGATGCAATTATTTTTTTATAAACAACTTACATAACCTGAAGATATCCTAGGATGACTTTCTAGTCTGCTGGCCAGGACAATAAGCGTACTCCTATGGGAAGGTATCCCTCCTGGTGCAAACATTTTAATTCTCTTTCCTAAGCAAAGCAGTGCCGATGAGCAATTGGGATGTCAAATGTCCACTCACCTCTTTCTCTTACCTTCTGTGATAGTACTTAAAATGGTCTCCTGAAAGCAGTTCTCAAGCAGAGCAGTGATTAGCCCTGACTTTGCACTTCTGTGTGAATGTTCAAACACCGATCTATTGAAGAACTCTACCTCTGCTCTATCTCTGCCCTTTAGGCAACTGCATGAAACTGCTCTTGAAAAAACTTTTTTTAGGATGATTTGACAAACTCTCCTCCAGAGTTGCAAGCTGAGTGTGACAGAAAGGTTTATTCTGAAGTTTAATTATTTCTGAAGTTCATTTTTGGATGTGTAAGGGACAAATTTACAATTAAAATAAAAGAAAAATTGAAAAAATCCCCACAAAGAATGAATTGTACCTGGAGCACCCAGTACAAGTGTCATTCTTTCATTAAATAGATCTATTTCTACTGTCTATTCTTGGGAATAAAGGGGTGGGAACTGGGTTTTACCGTAACTTATTTTAGTCAACTTTTCTGTATGTGGACCATATAATAGTGCTGGGAACAAAGGCAGTCTGTTATATGGAGTCTGAAGTTATACAGGCCTATAGAGGGTGCCTGTTCTCTGATTCCTCTCTTGATGCACTTCTCTAAGTGGAGGCTGAGACAGGATGGACGGATTCTCTGAACTTGACTATCCAGGAATCCAGAGAGTCCCTCAAATGTGCCCTAATTTTCACTCTCTGTTTCCAGGTACCTTTGTATGAATTGTTTATATGCTTTGGGGGCCAGGATTTGGCATATTTTTTCAAGCAAAAAGTAACTGCAGCAAGAGGAATGAGTTTTAATAGGCTGTTCAGAGCAAGACGTTCCCTGGTGTGGCTCCTGGATGTGCTGTGTGACAGGTTGAACCTGCCCATAGCTGAAGTATTTTCTCCCCCACTGCAAGTACATCTGCATAGGTTGATGTTATTATCATGGTACAACATCCAGACATTTATAGAATAACTGAGCTCTCCATTGACTGAGAGTGATTAAGCATAACAATCAATGAAATAGATGTTTATCATTTAAGCAAACCTGCACAGCAGAACCTTTTCTGCTTCCTAGGCTGAAGAGTAATTTTCAGTAGTGACCCTCTGATAGAAATTGCGGAGTCTGCAAAAATAAAAGTTTCCTTAGGGAAATAAAAAATATGATGGTGGGATGCATTGGGATTCTGTTGGAGAAAAAACCCTCAAGAGAGTTTATTTGAGATACTGCCTGTAGTTTTTCAAGAAAACAAACAGAAGACAACTTTGGGCAGGAAAAAGGGCAAAGAAAGATCAGCAAGAAATTGAAGAAGCTATTTTACAAGGCAAGGCTGAAATCATGCTTTATTTATCAGAGCTAAAGCAAGATCAAGTTCTCTTTAAATGAGGATGGGAGAAATAACATAAACTGAGGAAGATAATTGTTTAGGATAAATTTAAACTAGAAATGGTGTCACTGAGGATCTGGAATGGACGTCTCAGAAATATTGGAGGTGTTAAAGAAGATAACTGCTGTAAGGCAGACTGTTTTGTTAACTGTTAAAAGGAACTACATGGCCAAAGGTTTTCTACCCAGGGTCTCAAGCATACTCCATTGAAAAAAGATTGAGACCTCCCAGGAGTTACTATAGTTGAAAAAAAAATTAAATAACAGAGTAAAATAAAATATTTTGTACTTTGAAAAATTAGTTGTCTAAAATTATAAGCTTATTGCATCACTTCCTTTCAATCAAATGTTTCTTGAATTTTATTGTTATCCAGAATTCTAGATTTATAGTATATAAATCCATAATTATGTATATATTAATGCATGTGTGTATCCATTTATTCCAATAACTGATGGAAACTAATATGAAGCATCAGTGTTTCCTGTGAAGCAGAAAATCCAATTTCTTCTAGACGGTAACCATTGCACAGTATTTATGTGACTTGGGCATCAAAATTACCTTGAATTTATTCACCTTTCAGTTGCTACTTACCTATAGGGATGTCTTATAATAAATGCTGCTGATCTGTAGCTTTCCAAATTTCGTATAAGAACATTGGAAAGTGGGAAGTAATGGCTGTTTAAATTTTCTGACCTTTTTTTGTCATCAAGTCTGTAACTTACTATCAGTGTCTGTGTATGCAGACTGTATTTAATTTTGTCAATATGGCATGACCCTAAGACTCTTTCAATCACCAGTCAGAAGAGGAAAAGAAACGTTGATGACCTGCAGCCTGAAGGTCTGGGTTTTGTTTAAAACAAAACCAAATAAAACCAGCAATGACAAAACAAAAAACAAACAAAAACCCCCACAAAACAACCCAAAACAGCTATTCAATCAAGCCCCCTATGATACAGATAATTACTCGGCTTATTGTTTGCTTTTCAAAAGTAACCATGGTATTGTGGGACCTGCTGTAGGCCCTGTTTAACAAATCTTCATTACTTTTTAGGGATAGAAATCTCTATCCAGAGAACTTTGTAACACATCTATGTGACTTGTTGGTTTGGTTATGAACTTTGTTATGAACGAAGTCTGAGAAAAAAATAAACAAAATATGGACTGTAATGAGATGAAATGTTGCCCTGGTTTAATTAGTTTAAAAGAGTGTATAGAAGATTTTGATATATTTGAGTGGCATTTAATATGTATGCAAACATTTAAACACAAAGTAATATAATTGTCTTTTGGTAAAGTAGCACTTAGTTATCAGCTGATGTCTCTTGTCAATGCATAGTCCTTGGTTTGTTATTAGTCTGGTTCTCTTTTTAAATATCCCTCAAATATCTCTTTTGATTATCCTTCCTTACTTAGTTGATTGCTAAATTTATGACTTTCCACATTGACCCTGGCCCTTCTAAATTTTCTCATAGGTGAAGATTCATAAATCCATGATTTTGAATTGTCTATATCGTAATTAAGCTGTGTATGAAAATGTCATAATTCTGCATCCCTCAAATTTTTTCTAGGGAATGAAATATCTATCAGACACTCCAGGAGCTCTCTGTTCTTTTTGATTTTAAGCAGAGGATGCCTTATTTCAAATCTGAAACTGGTGATTGTTAGTTAAAAGCTTCTCAGAAGAACTGATCCTTCTTAGGAAATTCCCATGCCAGTAGCTTATTCTGTCTTTATCTTTCTTGAGATCCAGCCCACCTGATGAAGCAGGAAAAAAATGGCCCTTCTCTTTTGTTAAATAAAGGAGTTTGCATCCATCCTCGTATTTATCTTGCTCACTGAAGAATCCAGCTGGTAATCCTCTTTCCTATTTTTAAACATAATTAACTTGTTTTAACTGAATTTAAAATTCTAAGTAGTCATTAATATTATCCTCTTTTTGCTTTGTCACAAAAAGTTAAATTCTTGCAGGCTTCACTGGCTGCAACTCTGGGTTGTAAGCTCTGGTTATAGCTGAGCTTCCTCTGCTTCCAGGCGGACTTTGTACTTGCTGCTGCTTGCAATCATTGTTAATAGCACAGAAAAAATTCTGATTGACAAATGGTAGAGTCTTTGGTCATAAATTAAGTATTTTTGGGGCAGTGAAATGCCACTGAAATGTCAACTTGTAACAGAAATTACTGTAAAGGATGTTGAAAGTAAGATAGGATGGAAGAGTGTAGAGGACAGGTGGATAAAGAAGTGACTGTGTCTTTTCTCTCTCACTTTTCTTCCCATGGGATACCTACAGCAGCCTCTTGCTTGAGCAGCAACAATTCAGCACTTAAAGAACAGCAAAAAAAAAAAAAAAAAAGGCAAGAAATTAATCCAGACACAAAGAACAGTAACAACATTATGGAACCAGCAAATATGTATGTCTTTATATTAGTTTATGACTGCCAATTATTGACTGCTCTCTGTTAGCACAGAAGAGTTGAATATCTGGATAGTTATGGATGTTGAATTTCTGGATACATCTCTAAGATACGCACCTATACAAAAGGAAAAATCAGTGCTCCTTCTGGTGTGTGTTATAAACTACTTACTTCAGTAGTAGAAGGTCATACAAATGTGTACATGGATATAGATCTAATAACATGGCAGAATCATTAATATCCTTTAAAAATTTTTAAATAGATATTTGAGGTTATTACCTAGCAAAATTTTAAGAAACAGAAATTAAACATTAGTAGATAATTGCTTTTTATGCATAAGAATTAAGCTGTATTTCTTACAGGAACCACAGGCTTGATTTAGAAAAGGCAGAATATTTTCAAAAGGAAGATCTCTCTCTTGAAATACACACACATCTGTGCCCATACACACATATCTATGTTATGTACTATATGTTTTGATTTTTGCTTTCAATCAAACCTAGAGAATCTGAATATCTAGTAAAGCTTTATAAAGGTGTTCATAATTGTGGCAAAACACTGGTTATGACATTGCATTTTTTTTCTAAGTTGTTACTTCATGGTTGGTTTGGTACTTACTCAAATGAAATCAAAATCAAAGCGAATATGAAAATACATGAAATTACCTAGAAGAAGAGTCTTGCCCATTCTTTTAGCTGGAGTCATTGAGCTAGGGTGTTAACTCCTCAACAGGTTTTGTTAGTATAACCTTTGAAAGTACCTAACCCTGAGATGGAGCACATAGGAATATGTAATCACTGCCAGGGGATTGGGATAGAATTAAGTCAGGAGCTGAGCAGCCCTGCCAGCACCATGTGCCACTGCACGGTTCACAAGCTGCACAAATTAAGTTTCAGGCCCCTCACAAAGGCCTCGCATTTAGCCTGCACCGTGTAATATCATCAGGGAAATTGTTTCTTGCCTGTGTGCACTTAGGCTCCAGCAAAACACGTGATACAAAACATTTAATACATTTTGTTGTTACTGAAGAAAGGAAAAAAAAGGAGGCAGGTAAATGAACTGTCAGTCAGAGGCAGCAAGATCTGGCTGGTATTAGGTTTGTTACTGATATTGTTACATCTGCTGTGTCGCTCCCATTCTTTGTGCTCACTCAAGGATGAGGACACTTAAAATATGAAAATAGGAATCTGCACTGCCTATTAAAAGCTGCATATTTATGTGCCTGTTTGTGGTTGTCTCTTCTGTCCCTTGCTGCTCCTTCTTCCTTGCAAACATTTTTCTGCATATTTTAATAGCAAGTTTTGGTGAAAGCATTGACAGAGTTTATTGTTGCCCTGCTTCTGAAAAGAAATCATTATAGCTTGGAGCTAAGTAATTTTCATTACATCCTGTTGAAGATGTTTAATTAACGTAAATCAAAATAAACAGAAAAGCAAATATACAGTGTTTGATCTGCTTAGATACGTGCATGTGCTGTAAGTTTTTCAGCATAACAGAAAATAATCTTACTAAAATAGGTGTAACATTGAAAATGTAGATGCAGCTACTTGTGGTGTGGGTGTTTTTCCTTGAAAAGGATCACATGTATAGGAAAAACATACGATGAAATATTTCTGTCATTTGCACAATACAGTACCAGCCATTTGCTCTTACTTTTGACCAGAATGTTTTTATTTCAATGAAAGTGGCACAATGCTTCATATTTAGTGCACTGGTGCTGCCAAATATGTATTACCCTGAAAGGTGTGCGGCAGCTGCTGGGTGGAAACAATCTAGAGGTGGAAACATGGAGCTCCTGAGAGTAACTTATTCCCCACTACGTCATCTGGATTGCTTCTGGTACCTTAATTAGCCTGAGTCCAGCAGATAAGCAAACTTGAGAGAACGTGCTTTGGGTTTTTTCCTTGTGAACCTACTGGACACTGTCATTTTGGGCTATTTAATGTTTCAGTTATCACAATTTTGTAATATTGCTGTATCATATTAAAACATGAGTGCTTTTGTTCTTCTTATCTCTTGTTCATTCCTTCTGTTCATTCCTACATGTCATTGTGTCTGTAGCAGGAGCTGATTTACAATCATCAATATTGTCTTGAAACATGAAGATGTATTTACGCTAGCACAGTGGTTCCTTACAGACTTTTTTTAGTTTTGCTTGTGTAATGAATGAATGAACAAACACTTTTTTTGCTGTATTTTCTAGCTCTTCGTGCTGAAGATTTATGCTAACTTACAGGTAAACTCTGTTAGACAATTTCCTTGTGGGTTTACCTCTTCTATCAGTAATATTAGAGATGATACTGTATATGAGGTTCGGGTGGTTGCTGTGTCTCTCCAAGTAATCCATGCTGCCAGCATGGAGTCTGAGGATGGATCAGAGCATGCGTCCCCATAGTTTTAAAGCTTTCCATAACTGGGGGTGGTTTGGGGTAACTTGGTGCCACTGGTGCATGGAAGAGCACTAGAGTGGTTCTTGGCCTGGTAAAGTGGAGGATCCTCCAGCGCAAAGAAGTTTAGTTAATCTGCATTAAAATAACCTTTTCAGCCCCATTTCAAAATTTACTCACTGTTTTCACCTGTGACTTTAGCCCAAAGTAAAACACTTGATCTACTCTCACTCATGCCATCCACTGCACTGAACAATCTTGCTCATAAAAATGCAGGGCTTTTCTTCCACATTGCTCTTGAAGATGCTGAGTATTTCCCATGAAAGCAAAGTCTTGATGGAACCACTTCCAGGCAGTGAAGAATTGTTCCATCTGGAAAGATCTCATTTTATGGCAGAGAAACCCTTCTAAAGTTGCACCATCTATAAAGTATTTTTATTTTAACCTCTCCAAAAGAAAGAATTAGCCCTTTATATCTTTGTAGGCATAATGCGTGGGAAGCTACTTTACATTTCTGTCTGGTTGTTTTGTTGGTGGTGGGTTGTGTTTGGTTGGGTTTTGGTTGGGGTTTTTTGTTTATTTATTTTTGAGGGGGGTGGTGTCTGTTTGGTTGCTGGTTTTTTGAGGTTTTTTTTATCAACAGCGAATGTTCAAAATCAGCTTGAGTGTTTGGAAGAGACTTCTTGAAATTAGAAATGCAAAACATACAAAAGCAAATATTTGCAATACTACTTGTGCATCCACTGAAATAGTTTATTCAGGAAATGCCTCAGGTTTGGTGATTTTTATGAGCTATGTCTTCTGTTTTGCCTAATACCAAAATACCAATTTAGAATATTGAGTAGTTCTTTGTCCCTGGGGTCATGATAAACAAACAGTATACTGGTGAACAAATTCGTTAGTAGATTGCTATATACATTTGCTGTCTGTTGTTGTTGGATGCCTGGTTATAAATGGAAGCTGCAGTGCAATAGACAAATGTTAAAATGGGAATGGGACTCTATTGGAAATGAAAATGAGAGGATGAATGTGGCTGGGTTGGTAAAAACCATGCTCAGAGATTTTTCTCTTTTCAGTTAAGGTTTATAATAAAGTTGAGAGAACAGTGCAAAGGAACTCAGAAAGCAGAAAACATTTCATCAGGATGCCTACATTAATCCTATTGTAATTCCCTATTGTGAGGTATTGTGGAGGAAGATCAGTGTATGGCGAAAAGAAGACTAATTCTAGCATGATGTTTAGATAGTGGCTTATGCCAATTTAAACATAGAAGATACTTTTTAAAAACTGATTTCTAGTTTGGCTTTTTTTCATTTTCCTGACATGATTTTGCATGTAAACATTGATTGTGAGATCCTCTGAGAAGCACAAATCTGACATTTGCAGAGCCTTTCTCAGTTGCATTAGCTATGGCTGGGGTTGCATGCCTGTTGGTTGAGTCATGAGTCAGTTCTGCTGCACAGTGAAAATTACATGGCAGAGTTGGGATGTCTTTTAAGTTGCTATTTTTAAGAACCACTAATGGGTTGTATCTTTTGAAACTGGTCTGAAAGGATGATGCTTTTGACATAGGAAAGTGTGTGTTTAACTCTGTTTTTGGTGGTGGAGAGGTGTCAAAGTCAGTTTTTCTGTTGCCATTCAGTTTTGCTTTGCTGGCTGAGTGCATGTTAAAACTGCAACTGTCATAACTGGCAGTTTTGAGAAGAAACAGTGAGTATCTGCAAAAGGTGCTGAAACAGTAGTTGGGTTTAGTGTATATTTTCCACCTAAACTACAGGTTGAACTTAGAAGTGCACTCACTTGATTTAAGGCTGTTTTATTCAGTTTTATGCTGAAAGTCTAACAGCTTCTTCTTTTTCTGTCTGTCTCTTTACATCTGAACAGATTCATGTTTTTAGATGATGAAACAATTGTATAAATACAATTTCAATACATTTTTGTGAAATGCAAGAAGGCATATCCCCTCCTCCTGCATACACTTATATGTATTTCCAACCCAATCTGAGGACTAGAGCCTTACCAGCTACTGTTTCTGACTATTGGTTTAATTGACAACTTGATGGCAAACACAAATGACTTCTGTTCAGTCTCATGAAAATCCTGGAGGTTTAGTTTACCATGTAGGAAACATTGTCTTTAATCAGAAAGCCAGATGCACTTAAAAAAATCCCCCAAAAATTATTTTATTTTTCAATGCAATGAACTTCTGCCCAAGCCAGTGTGTTCCAATGAATACCTATAGGGTTTCTATTTTTAAGGTGTTAAGATTAATTTTCCTAAACAAGTAGGATTGTAGGTTGCATGGACTGTAATATTACATAACCAATTACTCTTTATCAGCTAGCTCTGTGTGAAAAACCTTTTGGATGGAATACAATATAAATATTAGCTTAGAAAAGATGAAATAAAGTGAAATGAAGAGAATAATAAAAAACATAGCATACAAGAATCAGAACAAGATAATTATACTGTCATTTTTAGTAATTTGGTGTCAACAATAAATTTTGTTTAACGTTCTTCAGAAATTGGATTGTGCATCATGTAAGAAATATATAGCCACTAAAACAGAGAATGAGTGGAAGAAAATTGAGGAAAGTATATATTCGTAGGCATCCTCTATTCAGAATTTAATCATGTTGAATTTGCTTTCTGGCATATAGTCACATAATCTAGCTTAATGTTCTACCTTACTGAAAAGGAAAGAATAGTTCCAGTCAAAAGAAAGTATCTCTGAAATTTTTACTTAAAAAAATTTTGTCTTCTTCTGAGCCAGAATAAAACCACATAAATCTTTGTGTAACCATGGGCAAAAAATTGAGATGGTGTTCCTCCAATCATTCTCAATTTCTTTTGGTTTCTTATGGTGTTTTAATACATTGTACTTTAATTTGTGTTTTAATGCACTGTAGTTTAGATTTCCTACTTTGCTGGTGAAAGAGATATCTGTCACATTTTTTAAAACACAATGGTATAAAATTTTTGTGTCCATGTCAGAAATTTCCCTTTAGCAGGAACTGGACATATTCAAAAGAGTCACCATGAAATATAAGAGCAGTATTTCATTTTTTATTTGCATTCTTTCCATCTGGCAATTGTACAATTTAGATAAAAATTGCACATGACAAAATCACAACAGAAAGTAGCTTTCAAGGAGTTTGGAGAATCCTCTAGTGTAGGCCTGACTTAAAGAGTTTTAGTTTCTAACCAAAAGAATTTTCCAAGAACCAAAGAACTGGTAAAGCTGCAAAAGAAACATACCAGGATAAAATGGTCTTGCTGCTTTGTGCTTAGTCCAACACAAATATGTAATTATAATTATTCTCCAGGGATTCACATACAAGGAGTGAAGTGCAACAATGTTTTAATTCACTGGTGGATGCAGTAGTTAAAAAAGTAATTATTTTTAATATAGTGTGTCATGCAAATCAAAGTCAAACATCATCTTTCATATTTCACCTCTGAAAAAGAAGCAAACTGCAACATTTTTGAAAAAGGTTCTTAATAAAATATTGAAAAAATCATTTTAAATGTTTTTAAAGTATTTTTTTCTGAAATAATGCAATTAAAAATGTGTGGCCTTTTGGTTTCATTAAGAATTTTTTAAAAAATAAATGAACTTCTCTTCCCTCAAAAGAAAACCTGTAGAAGCAGAAATTGATAAATTTTGAACAGGTACATTTTGAAGTCTCATTTTTCACTGTAAAAAGTTGTAGATGACATAGTGCAGCAAATATTCCCAACTGTGATACTGTTTAACATAGAGCCATGCTTTCTGCTAAATGAAGTTTGGGATTGGCATGCAGAGAAGAGGGAGGGCTATGACCAGTAATGTCATCTGTTTACACAGTACACTATCCTCTTCTTATTTTAAAGTCTGATGGATTTTCTTAGTCTCTTACACAAGATATTTTAAACTATGTATTTTGCTCATTTTAACGTATTCCAAACTGCACATTCAATTAAACTGAAGGAAATGATGTCACAGCTTCTGTGCTGCCTGAAATAAAAGCTAAAAAATTACTGAGTTAGAGTTGTTCCCATTTAGGGGGTGCATATATAAACAGAAGAATTCTATCTGCTGTCTCTGAATGTTCATATATCTTTTGTTCATGTGCAGGCCACAGTGAATGCTAAGCTTGAAACCAGTAATTTGTTTGTTTCAAATACATTTTTCATGGTGCTCTAGAGGTAAGAATTTTAAAAAAGAAGGAATAGATTTCTGTCAGCTATATGTACCTCCAAGTTCATGAATTCCATTAAACCCACATAAACCCACATGCATATAAATTAATATATTTAAAAGAATCTTCAGTTTTGTATATATATTTCTTTTTGTTTTATACTGCATGTGAGGAGATTAAAAATAAATGAGATAATATGGTAATATCTTCATGCATCCAAGCAATGCTAGTTTCTAGTTATTTCAAAAGTGATGAAGGTCTAAGTCATTAAATTCTGAATATGTGACAATCAGTGATTTATATAGGTAGGTATTCAGAGATATTTAAGCATTTAACATTTGACAAAATGCCTTTACATGACTGGCATTTATAATGACTCATTCCCTGCTTATTTGCTGTGTAAATGTTTAATGCAATATAATAATGGGATAATTTCAGGTAATGATGAAATAATAAGCTTGGGTAATGAAGTCATAACAGTATAGACTTGAATATGTGCTTTTAGAACCAGAGGAAATGTTTTTCTGTTCCCAGATGCTGAGTTGTTAATGTTCTTATTATTGTCTTAGTATTTTAGCAGCTGGTTTAGCCAAGGCAGAGGGCTGTCCCCGGGAACATCATTCTGCTTCCTCCTGCTGCAAAGATGGCAGAGATTCTACAGGTGTGTGCATGCTCTAATGCCCCACAGAGCAGGTGAGATATGAGCTCACACACCAGAAATCTGGATTATGCTCCTTGGAACGGCTCCATGGTGTCAACACCAGTGGCCTGAGGTTGTGGTGCCTGGTGGCAGGAGCTTTACAGGCCAGCATTTTTCCAAACAGGCACTTGGCCATTATGGATTGTAATTTTTTTTTTTTTTTTTTTTTTTTTTGAAAACAGCTCCTCTCAAAAAATAGTTGCTAGATGTCTTGTGTGGGAATCCAGCTTCCATGTTACACTTTCTTGTATTGTTGTGAGTGGGCTGTTATCAGATAAAAATGAAATGTAAGCAGTCTGTCAGTTCACCACATTTAGGGAAAAATATAATGATTGCAATAATGCAAGCCCCTCTTTCCACTTTCTATTACTCTAGTTTATAGATACAGTGAATTATTCAGTGAGACTTAATCTCCCTCTACTGCACACATTTGAAACTTGCCAGTTGCATCTTCGAATATCAGAAGTCAATTTTTCACACTTAAATTGATTGAAACACACTGACAACTGTGCATCCTTTTTTTTTTCTTTTTTTCTTTTTTTTTTTAAATACTTCTTCATGGATAAGTAACTTGCAGAGTAAAAAGCAATTCTCAGTAACATTGAACTCCAGGCTTGCCAATTCATTTTGTTTTCCCTGGGGAATGTTCTAATGTCTTCCAGACTAAGTTTTTGTAATAAAGCCTTTTGTCAGCCAAGATGTTGATGACAGACTGTGCACAACTTATTGGCAAGACCCTGTATTTGCTGACTCTCCCAGTTATACAAATTTTATGTTGGGATTTAACACAGAACTCATATTGAAATACAGTGTATGTCATACTGTGGTACACAAAAGCTCTAGTCAGGGACCAGGACCATGTGCTAATGAGAGCTTCATGTATACAAATAGCCTGCAGTGCTTCGAAGCTTATGACTAGTTACTTCCTAGTGGCATAAGAGAGGAAATAATGGCGGTGGTTTGGTTTTCCAGCTCCTACCTCTGTTGACATAGCAAGTGTTAGAGCATTGTAGCTTTTTCATGTAGGGAGTTCTCAGCCCAAGCTGATGAGGTTTCAGTTTGGGATGCCACAGTCCAGTAGTGATGAGCCCCTGGCAGGGAGGAACCCATGTCATGTTAGTATGATATTGTCTGTCTTTCTGTCAGCTGTTTGTTTCAGTCCTTACCATAGTCACGCTTTCAGTTCTGGGCTGTTCTGCATCTCACCATGTTTTTATGTCTCCCTGAAACATTCTTTTGCATGAAGATCCTGTCATTGCCCACCCTCCACACACGATTTTAAATTCCATCTACAAAAAACATATATTGTTTAAATTTATAGAGTGATACAATATCCTGAGTTGGAAGGAGCCCACAGAGATCGAGTCCAACTCCTGACCCTGCACAGAATACCCCAAGAATCCCACCATGTGCCTGAGAGTGTTTTCAAAACTCTTCTTGGACTCTCTCAGGTTTGGTGCTGTGATCACTTCCCTGGGGAGCCTGTTCCAGTGCCCAACCACCCTCTGGATAAAGAATCTTTTCCTAATATCCAACTGACACCTTCCCTGAAACAACTTCAGGCCATTCCCACTAGTCCTGTCAGTGGTCACCAAAGAGCAGAGATCAGAGCCTGCCCCTCCTCTTCCCCTCTTGAAGAAGCTGCGGGCAGTGATGAGGTCTAGCCTCAATCTCGTCTTCTCCAGGCTGAACAGACAAAGCCACTTCAGCCACTTCCTCTACCTGGGATTTTTTTTTTCTCTAGGTTTTTTTCTTTCACTATCAAATTATGTGAGAGTTCACATATGTCTAATATCCAGTTCAAAATCAAAGTAAGAGTGGCAACTATTTGGTTGCCCTTTCTTCAAGCCTAAGTTCAATGCAAAACCTGTTGCTTAATTTCCTACTAAGGTTCACAGCACACAGAATGTAAACCCATAATTATTTTATCTCTACTTTCCCCCATAATACTTCTCTCCAAAGTGAACTAATTTTGTGAAAGAGATTTTGAAATGTTTTTGTGACTGTTATATGTTGCTATTACTTGCTGCATAAATGGCTATACTACTTTGGCCTATAAATACTTGCCGAGAACTGTTTGTCTTCTGATGGCAAATACTTTATATCTGTTTTGTTTTCTGGTACTGATCATAATCCTCTATTTCTGTAGTTACTAGGACCAGCAGATAACTTGATGTTAAGACTCCTGCTGATAATTTGGTATCTGTTTTCTTCTCTCTTTCTCCCTGCCCCCATCTCCTTTTGCATCCTTTAAAGTGATGTATTTTACTGACTGTTTTGGCGGACCTCAGTATCTTTGTTGTTGTGTTGTTTGTTTATGCAGCCTAACCATTATTTATCTGTTGGACTTTAGAAAGGACTGGTCCTTTCTTCAAATCCATGCTTATCTTAAAATCTGGCCTGGCCAGGATCTGATGTTGATAGTTTTGCTACTTGCTATTTCTCCTATACTTCTAATATCTGTTCACCATTTCCAGAAGTTCTTGGGTTGCCTACTTTACAGTTCCTAATTCTAGTCTGAGATTCAACCTGGATCAGGCTCAAATCCACTAAACTTTGGGACACGGCTTGTGCCTACATTTTGTGCTAAATTGAATAATTGTAGCTCCCTCTGTAGTTGATTGAAAAATGATTTACAAGTCTCTAGACCAATTTTGTGTTTTCCTAATTGCTTTCCTAAATCTGTCTTCATTGGCTACCACACAACTTTGAACACTTGGACAATTTAGCTTTGGTGTCCTAAATAAAGGTATCAAGCTGGGCACAATGGATTCCACCTTTACCATATGCTCTCATACGTTTCTATAATTATTTGTCACCTCTGGTAGCTGCTGGAATCCCCTCCTCCCAAAATACATGTCTATCCAAATATTGTCTTTCCAGTGGTTTAATCATTGTTTTGTTTAATATTTTTGTCCTTTTTGTTATTGTTGTTGTTTTTTGGGGGTTTTTTTTTGTTCCTTACTTTAGTTTCTGTTCAGTCTTCTTGAAATTACTTTGTTCCATTACTTGTTTGTTGAAGGCTTCTGGTAATTTCTCACTGTGTTTTGAATTGCTTTCTTAAATGTTATTTATCTGCTCTGCAGTAAAACCTCTGTTATCACAAAATGAAGTCTTGAAGTGTTTTCCAGTCATAAACACATGGGTCTTCTAGAATATCAAAATTAAATTTGGCCTTGTTTGGGGTAGAGAAAAGAAAAAAGTATCAAAGTTTTCTTTAGATAATAATTAACGTATTTTGCATAAGTAATTTTAGCCAGTGCTGCTGTTACTTCAGATTTCAGTAGTTAACCATACATAAATTTTAGCACTAGTGATGATCATGACATTTTTACTCTTTCTTTTTTTTTTTTTCCTTTTTTTGTGTGATAACTGAATCAAACACCACTATTTCAGAAGGAATCTCCCACAGATCTCACTCCATTTGCGGCCATCTTTTTAGACTGTACAGATAGTGCTGTACATGCAGAAGGAGGGAAAAAGAGAAGGGATATTTTTTCCCCTCTATTTTCTGGCCTAAATAAAAAGCTGTCTCAAACACAATAGAAGGGAGGAAAAGAATCCCATAACTCTTCTAGGTTATATTTAATTTATCTTGGATGAACTTTATACAAGTTTTTATGCTGCTGAATTGCGCATTTTAAAATATCATCGTTTGTACATTTACAGCTGAATATATTACTACTTGCTGGAAAAGAGCCCAGATGATTGAAGTGAGCAAATTAAGTTGTAAATTGCTATTACCTATACTTTCATTTCTATCTCAGTTAAAAGCATAATATTACAGTTCCATGTTAAAGTTCTAAATTTTAGATCAAGTCTTGGGAATGCATGAATTATACCCACATACATAGTTGAAAAATACACCAGAACAGTTGTTTTAACCATTGAAAGCCTATCTTTGTTAAAGTTTACACATGCTAGAAACTGCAACGAAGTTAAATTCTGCAGACACACTTCTGACAGGAAATTACTCAAATGTTCTCCATCTGGTCCACTTCAGAAATAAGTAATTTCAAACACTGAAGTAGATGCGGTTACTTGTATTTCAAAATACTTTTGAATGCCCAGATGTGGATGAAACAGGGAATTTATTGGGGGGGGGGGGAGAAAAAAAGAGAGAAAGAGATTACATCAAAATAAACATTTTAAAATCACAAACAGGAAGTTACTCAATTTTCCAAATCCATTTTATTTATTCATTTAATTAGATTCTGAAAATCTGGTCATTGAGAACAGATAAAATCTCACAGTTTCTCTGCTAGACCCAGCATTTATGTGTCTCTGCTATTAATTTCATTGAAGCCATTTTGCATATGCAATGTATCTGACCAAGTGTTTTCCCAGGCACAGCCCCTTTCTGATGCAGTCCATTTGAAGCACTATGCTATCAAACCTTCGTATTTACTTTAAAAAGTCCTTAGGAAAAAAAGCAATTGATGACATAGCTATTATTTTATGATACCTCCTGTACTGTCTGAAGTGATAATGTGATTCAATTTCAAAGCATTTTATACATGAGCTGGTGATTGCACAAAATGTAATTTCTTTTTGATTCGTGAGCACAGAAGTATGCATTTTTCTTATAGCCTTTCACACTGTTCTTTAGAGATGTGATAATTTTACTAAATTTTAGTTAACAATGCTTGGTTGGATATGGCCCTTCCATTTCCAAAATAACTTGGAAACACGCACAGTTACGGATAGGTAATCTGCAAAGTGAATGCTGCTGCATTTTGTCTGTGACGAACCCCAGGGGACAGATCACCTGTATTCTTCCTGAAGTACATTAACACAAGTCAAACTTGTCAAGGATTATTACCACTGAATATATTCCTACTTACTGGGAGAGAGTCCAAGGTGCTGAAAACCTTAATAAGCATATTATTTGTTAATAGCTGATATTTTTAAATTAAAGAAATAAGAGGGGCCATTATGGAAGTTCCATTTCGAAGTCACCAATTTAAAGTTGGAACACAGCCATTTATGTCTGTATTTTGTCCATATACAAATGGCTGTGAGTATACTGAAATGGACACAAAGAAGGATTGGAATAGGATACCCAGGAGGTAGTGGAGTCACCATCCCTGGAACAGCTCGAGGAATGACTGGACATGGCACTCAGTGCCATGCTCTGGTTGATAAGGTTGCACTTGATGATCTTGGAGGCCTTTTCCAACCTAAATTATGCCATGATTCTGTGTTATGAAAAGGTTGCACCTCTAAGCATTTACCTTCTAATCCCTTTCTGATGAAGACACTTTAAGAAAAAGAATTTCACTAAAGCCCAAGTTATTTGACGTCTTACAGTGGGGACTTACAGGCTCTTATAAAAGTAAATCCATGGTGCCACATTTATCTTCATATCCTCCCCATAACTTTGTAAAAACAATAATTATGAAATATTGTTGTGATTTCTGAGGAACTCTTGTACAAGATATAACAATTCATAATAGATGCTTAAATTACTAAATTATTATGCGATCAAGAGTCAATAACATAGTAAAATGGAGGATGAATTACAGTTTAATTACTGGGAACACACATCTTTGAACTCCAAGAGTTTTGGATTGAAGACTATATGAAATTGTATTCAAAATAACTGAAATATATATTGTATTTAGAACTTCTGTTGCCCTAATTGCTAATTTTTATTATATATATTATATAATAAATGTATATAAAATTATGTAAAGTATAGAAAATTGATAAAACAGATACTTATTTGGTTTAACAAGGGTTAAACTGATGCAAGATTTTAGGAGAAACTGAATTTGGTTTTCTCTTAAAATACCTAAACTGCAGTATTAATGGCTAAACAGAGCACGGCTTCAGACACCAGATGATTCAAAAGAGCTAAAAGCATCAGTAAGCGTAGGTCTCACTGGTGGGTCTCACAAGAGAGCAGAATGTTCTTACTGCATCTTCATTGTACATCTACATTGTACTGCATCTGCATTGTACATTGATCAGTACATATCTTACTCTCACAAATGAATCTTCAAGCACTTAAGTGTTCACATACTCTTCGGCATTCAGAGATGACACAAAATATCCTGGCATACTGTCAATTCTCCACCATCTCTTTCCAGCTAAAGCTGTCGTCACTTTGGCTTCCTTTCTTCTCGTTTGGCTCTGAGGATGGAGCAGCTCCTGGGCAGCTGGCAAGGGCTGTGCTGAGTGTGAATAGAGGGCAACCAGGTTCCTGGCAGCCTTTTTTTTCTCTTACTGTGAATGATTTTGCTCTGTCCAGCTGCCAATTTTCCAAAACACTCAGAAATGTAACAACATTTTAAATTTAAGTTCTGTGGAGAGAAAACCATCAGTGAATGAATAAACCAGGATATGAAATTGATGAGTAGAAACCCACAACATTTTGGTTCAGACGTATTCCTGGGTAGGAAATTCAAACAGAGGCTACAAGGAGGGGTCTCTTCACCTCCTTAAAGAGGAAAGCTTACACAAAACAAGAGTAGAAATCTGTGGTTATGGAGGTTTAGTAGCTGGAGATCACTTACAAAAGAATTATCCTCCAAAAGCAGCCAGGGCTGTGCAACACAGACCGCACTAATGGGAAAATTTCCATTCACAGTTTGCTGAATGAAGAAATGAGATGGAGATCTGATTTTTTGTCTCCTTTTTTTGTCTCTGTAGTACATATTTGATTGTGTATGTGTACCCAGGTTGCTTTGTAAATGGTTGTAAAGGTACTTCCTTGAGCAAAGGGATACGAACTACCCTCCAAAACAAGACTGAACTGCATCTACTTTCACGGGATTTGTCAGAAGTGACCTCAGCTTGACAGAGCTTTGCTCAATGCTCTGGAAGAAATTGTCTCTTGCTATTGCCCCAGTCAGGTGACTTCATCATCACCAAAATGAAAATGATGTTCCTTTTTAACAGGACACAACTTAAACTGAAGCTTAAAACACGGCAGGTGCTTATTATTCCTACATATCAATCAAAAGAGCTGTTGCATTAGTTCACTTACAGACTTTTAAACAAAACCAAACAAAAAATGCCGACTTTGCTTAATCAACTGAGGTTTTTCTGCATACATGAAAACTGAGAAACCCCAATTGTCCTCCTTAAATTGCCAAATCTGCACATGCTTTATATTTTGCTAAAATTTCTATGTTGATAGTGCCTCTGAGAATACCCTTAGTAGTATTTCCAGGTGAAATTTCTTATTTCTGTTGCCAGAAAAACTGCGAAAGGGGTGGAATTAGGTACTGCTGAATAAATTAGACCATATAGTTAAAGAAGAAGTCCATTACCAGGTTGGTAGCTACCTCCTTTCATCAACTTTTATACGAATGTATTGTTGTCATGTCTTTCCTGGAAGATGGAAGCTCTGCTGTTAGAGGCAGACTTCCAGCAGTAAGGAGCTGAGGTTGAAAATAGGAATAAATACTGTGTCTAGAAAGGAAAGTCACGCTGGGTTTGCCTCAAACCAGAATTTCTAATTCCTGCCTTTGTGTGGCACAAAGAAGTGGTTTTGTGGAGGATTGATCTGTTTAGGAGATAGCTGTCTGGAGTCATGAGAGTGTTTTTAAACAGAAGCAGAATATCCGTTTCTGAATGCAAAGGGTGTATTACTAATCCTGCAAGAAGCTCTGAGCTACTACTAAGCTTTACAGAAGCCTCCCCTTTAGAGAAATTTTGAAACATCACATATTAGAAGACCTTTTGTTTAACCAGTTGATGGGATAAAAATTGTATTGATCCAAAGTGATGAAGAAAACACTTCAAGAAAATTATTTCTTGAGGGGAAATAATTGAAACTGTTTTGAGGGGAAAAGTACACACTGTGTACAAATATTTGACTGGTGCAGTAGACATATCTCTTGTACTTTTCAGAGTGAATTGCCTTTAGCAGTATTTGCTGCAGGGTAAGCTGGCAGTTACTCAAACAAAAAGAACTGTGAATCATTTGGTAAGAGGGGAGATAGTGATGCCACTTCTGATATTTTTTCATAGATCTTCATTTGCAGGCTGCTGTAGTGTAAGGGACATACTGCTGATTTATTATACTCTTACAGTCTGCAAAAGTATTTTCCATGAGTAATAAAACAGGTGTTACAAAAAGTAAAAGATTTAGCAGGAGCATAGTGTTTCTAGTTGTTACAAACTGGTTTAAACACAGAAGAGCAAAGAAAACGAAGTCTTTGTGAATAAAATGGGTCTAACCCAGAAAGGTTTGAAATACACCCCAAAACTTGATTCAAACCAAATGAGATTAGATGTTGGTGCCAATAAAAAGTGATATATTTTATTTAATAGTAAAAGAGGCAAAGAGAAAGAGAGAGAGAAAGAGAGAGAGAGAGAGAGAAAGAAAGAGAGAAAGAGAGAGAGAGAGAGAGAAAGAAAGAAAGAAAGAAAGAAAGAAAGAAAGAAAGAAAGAAAGAAAGAAAGAAAGATGAAAAGAAGAAAAAAGAGAAAAAAGAAAAAGAAAAAAAGAAAAAGAAAAAGAAAAAGAAAAAGAAAAAGAAAAAGAAAAAGAAAAAGAAAAAGAAAAAGAAAAAGAAAAAGAAAAAGAAAAAAAGAAAAAAGAAAAAGAAAGAACGGGGGGAGAGTCACAGGGGTTAGATAGAAACATCATCCTTCTGAGGGTCCCAACGACACCTCGTGGCTTCCCTCCGTCTTCTCTTCTTAGTGGTGAGGGTCCCCGCCTCTGCAAAGTGTAGAATCTCGTGGATTAATATACATTTGGGCCAAGTGGGAACGCCCAGGTGCCTCCCCTGGGAAGGGCAAGTTTGACACTGTCCCATGCAACACTGTGGATCTGTTGCATCATGTTGCAGTGCTCTGGTGCAGGGTCTGGAGACCCCTTTGGGGGGCCTTTGATGGGCCATGACACCCTCTCTGCTTTCCTTCACATGGATGTGGCTTTTCCTGGGGTGAAGGGCCCCACAGCTGAGCTGGTCTGCACAGCGGAGGATGGGGGTTCACTGCCTTTGACCAGAGGCTTTTTACCACACACCCAAAACCTCTCCTCCCCCCACCCTTTGGTGTGAGGGTCTGTGCAAGCCTGGCAGCTGATGGCCCCGGGGCCCTTCTGTGAATGTATTCTTCCCCCAGCCCAGATCTGAGCCATTTTGTCTTGTCTCCATCAAAGTGCAGTCCGGGGCCTTAGTGAGGACGTGGTAGTCTTTTGTAAAGTTTTGCTACGATATGCAAAAGTCCTTCATAAAGATGTTTAAGCCAGAAATTACAACATTTCAGTCTCTGACACAAGTATACCTCTAAAAGCTTCTATAAGTGTTTGGGAGACTATCTTAAAGGGTCTTAAATACTGGCAATTGCAGTAATAAGAAAAAAAATACTGGAATAAATTTAAAGATTCTAAGAAAAAGGTACAATTTTATTGTAGTAGAAGATAATTTAATATAAACAGAAATACTAAATTTTTTCATTCCTATCTTTGTAGTGTGTGTCTCAGTCAAATATTTACTTAAATTTTAATAAATATTTAAATTTTTTAGAGAGGGATATAATTTTTCTTCAAAGAACAAAAGCCACATTTGTAACATTACTGCTTTATCTCTCCAAAGTATATAAATTCGCTCTGAATATATTTATTTATTATCTGTTTCTGTGTTTTGAAAATTTGGTTATATCATTTAATAAATCATTTGCTAAGTTTGGAAATGCATGAGTCACTCTCTTGGAGGGGTTTAAAATACCTTGAAAAGAATGTTCTAATTTTTTTTGTTAAGCTCTTAAGTGAAGAAAAGTGCTAAAACAGAAACCTATGTAAGAACAAAGTACTGGTCTTAGAGAGTATTAAAATATACCTCCATATTAAAAAAAAAAAAAAAAGGAAACAAAAAAATTAAAAATACCAAGGGAAAGGCCAAGCATTCTTTTAACTGAACTTTGAACTTGGTACACAATTTGATTCTCAGTGGGTGGAAAAAAATTTGCAAATATCGTCAAAGTGCTTTGCAGTCGCATTTCATACAGTCTAGACAGAAGAATATAATGGATTCAAGTCCACCAGATCAAACGCTGGGGTATCACCAACTGGCCATTCCTGGGAACAACCCTTCAGCAAAATCTGAAAAGTAAATTTAGATCTCTTGTGTCTGTAAACACCCCATTTCTCTGTCATAACTGCACAAGTAGGAGGCCTTTTGCGAAGTCTTTGCTCAGATGCACATTATCCTCAAACCTGAGGAAATGTATGACATGAATGACCCATTTATCTAAATAGTTCAGACTATTTTAAAATACTTGATGTGCTGTTGTAAGTTTGGGCCCTGCTGAGCAGACAGTCCTTGTGCCAACCAGCACTGTGTCCTCTATAGCATGCCAGCAAGATACATACAGAGCTGGTGTCCTGTTATCTTCTTGGCAAAACCCAAATTTATTCTTCTACCCTGGAGACCTCACAGTGATTGGAGGGAATGGCTGAGGGGAAATGGTCTCAGGTTTGAGTTGCCATCTCCTGTGGCTTTTGTTGTACTTGGAGGGGCAAATACCCTTTTAAAATGGTTAACCAAGATCCTAAGAAATAAACATGGGGTTTTGTCAGCATTTTATAGCTCTCTGTGCACCTGCAATGGAGTATAAGCAAATAGTTACCTGAGATCAAAGGCTGCATAATAAATCTGGTGTCAGACTTCCCCTTCCTCCACTGAGTTACAGAAATTTCAGCCTGTCAGGTCCTTTCAAATAATTTTACAGCATAACATTTCAGTCAACATTTGGCTGCAGACGAGTTGTTAAAATAAAGCAATAAAGCATAGCAATCATAAAAGAAAGCTTGATTAAAAAAAAACCCAACCAAACAAAACACAGTTAGGAGACCTGAGGTGCAAAATGGTTGAGTTCTAATGCAAGAGCTTTTTAGGGTGGTGCTTCAAATTTATCCACAGTCCCTGTCTGGAATTTATTCCTTTACTAAGTGCTGTTTTCCATCGCTCTCCTACCACAAACCCCAGCAATAAAAAGAGGGGGGAAAAAAGGCAGGAAAAAATAGATTGCTTTTCAGTGGAAATGTACACATCATTTTCATGCAAATGTACCTTCTCTGTGCATATTTGATGAGCTATTTCACTCACAAAAGATTTTTCCACTAATTGTTGTATCTGCCACTTACAAAATCTGTTTGCTAAATTACAAAGTCAGCCTTCACTGTGGGTGTACTGCCAACCACTTCTTTCACAAAAGATTTTTAGTCTAATTGTGTTATCTGCTGCTTGCTAAATCTGCTTGCTAAATTATACCTTTCACTGAACTTCCACCAAGACCTTTTCAGGAAGCCATTAGTAGTTACTGACATACAGAATAGATTATACATCTTGGATTGTGTGAGGGAATCTGTAAGACAGGTGGACAAACAGTGGATCAGACAGAAAGACTGCATCATAACCAGCTGTAGGATTTTATATGGCAAATGTTGTAATTCATTGAATATTGTTTTAGAAAAATGTGCTTGGTGCTCCCTAAGAATAATACAGGACCTTACTTTGCATGAAATGATCAGCAGGAGGTGATCCTGCCACTCAACTCTGGCCTCATGAGACCCTACCTTGGTTCTGCATCCAGTACTAGGACCCCCAAAGTAAGGAGAATGAGGACCTGTTGGAATGGGTCCAGAGCAGGGACATTAAGATGATCAGAGAGCTGGAGCACCTTTCCTCTGAGAGAGGCTGAGAACATTGGGGTTGTTCAGGCTGGAGAAGTACAGGCTTCAAGGAGACCTTCTAGAAGCATTCCAGTACATAAAAAAGCCCAAAAGAAAGATGGAGAGGGACTATTTACAAGGACATGTCATGACAGGAGAAGGGGGAATGTCTTTAAATGAAAAAAAGATAGGTTCAGATTAGATATTAGGAAGAAATTCTTTACTATGAGGGTGGTGAGACACTGGAAGAGGTTTCCCAGAGAAGCTATGGATGCTGCATCCCTGGAGGTATTCCAGGCCAGGCTGGATGTGCCTTTGAGCAACCTGTTCTAGTAGAAGGTAACTAGAGATGCCCAGGTCCTACTCTAAGGCTGTATCACATGTTTGAATTATCTGGCCTATTCTTAAAGAATACTCAGCAAATAACTCCTGCACACCTAGGCTTTTGTCTTTCCTCATTTTCTAAACTGAATGCACTCATAGCAAATGATAACTCTTGATAGTTAAAAATAAACAGTGATTACCCTGCCGGCACATCTCCCTTCATTTCCACCCTCACACCAAAGTTGCTCTGTGCATTAATTTTCCTTTCTGAATAGATTTTTTTCTAATTAGAAAAGGCAACTCTTTAGGCTGTCAATACTGCAATAATGCTAATAAAATGATACAGAGGTCAGGTTTCAGAAGAGTATCCTGCAAATGAATACTAGGCTGACATTTCTGTTCCTTTCAGAGGCAACTTTAATACATCAATGAAGAAAATATTTATATGCAAGCACATGCGTATAGATCAATGAAGTTGCCTTACATTATGCCAGACACTAGTTAGTTTATCAGACCAGCTTAAATAACTGTTAAATATTTTTGTTTGTTTTAATGGGAACAATGTAGTACCATAAAATACAAAAATATGTTGAGGAGACAGAAAGAGATGAATCATGGAACTACAACCAGTGTCAATGGTTACAGTTAAATCGTTTTTATATATGTTCACCTTAGTTGTTGTGGGCATGTCTTGTACTTTCATCGTGATGTATAGGATTCTGTCTGCAAATCTAGACTACAGAGTATCTGATTCTAAAATACTTCACCACTGAAGAACTTGTAGTGAAATTAATAATTGCTTAGGGGAGAGAATTGTTGTTCAATTAGCCTAGAGGCACATGGAAAGAGCACGATGGATTACTTAAATAGCTAGGATTACAGAAATGTTGCATCAGTAGAAGATTATGTTTTCAGGTACATCTAGAAATGAACTTCTTCATGTATAAATATTGTTGTCTAAATCCACATTTAATTAAAAAAAAACAAAAACAAAAACAAAAAAACAGAACCAAAAAACACCTACTTCTGTACACACAGTATATCAACTACCCTGAATTCTTAGAGCACTGATTTAATCTCAGGCTTCTGAATGTAATTGGACAGAACTGACTGTATTCCTTCAGTGAACTTTCTTGTCTATTGCTATTTTGCAGTCTTTTATTCTAGGTGTTAACTGTGTTCTATGTATTTTAAGGTTTGGAGGTTTTTTCGTCATTTTTGCTCTCAGTTGTATGAGAACTCTTGTGAATGGAAGACCATTCCTTGTGTGCAAATTTTGACATTGCTTCTTTTGACTTCACTTAATTTCTGATGGGATTTGACAGTATTATTTTTCAGTATTTCATGAGGACAGGGAGTAGGTTTCCTAGTTCAAGATTTATAAGTATGCAGTAAAGAGAGGTTCAGTTTCTGGAGTTGTGACCCTGTTGAAAATGATGGTAGCCTTATATTCAAGAATTTTTGAGCTAAGTTTCCAACTACAGCTACAAAAAAAAAAAAAAAAAAAAAAAAAAAAAAAGGTAAAAGAAACTCAGATTGAATTGTTTTAAAGTGCAAACCCTATGGTTTATGATGGGTTAATCACAGGTTTGGGATTAGGATTGTCATAGAATAGCTGAGGTGATTTATTTGTAGGAAAGAACTATAATATAAGGAGATTTGTAAGCTGACAATTAAAATATCCTGACATTCTCTTTATTTGTTGTCTGCATCTGATGGCTGATGAAGCAGCTGTGGGTTTTAGACTCGGGGAGAGGCAGGAGCAAGGCCTAAATAAAGCTCTGTTTGTGTCTTGAGTAGCTCTGCGGTACCAAAGAGGCACCATCTGTAATACAGGATTTAAGAGATCCTGGATCCAGTGCTTTCTTGGTTTTATTTACTTACACTACATGGATGACGGTTCCCCTGTTCCAGGCACTGTAAAAGCAAAGGACCTAGATAATTCTGGGATACATGATAAATTTGATACTTTAATATTAAATTTTTAAGTCATGATAATGTCCTGTAACTTCTGTGGTAACAAGATGCTATTCGAAGAAAGAAGATATTAGATATTGTTTTTAACATTTACTAAGTAATGCATGAAATTAAATTTCATGCTAATAGAATTTAATTTTTCACTATCAGTAGACCACAAGCATAAACATTTTAAACATGAAACTAAGTAACAAGACTAAACAAATTTGAAAAGACATGAAAGCAAGGAGATCTATTCTTTGCTGCAGTCTCAAAAGATCTTTTTAGACAATTTAACCTGTTTAAAGAAACAAAAAGACCAAACGTTGTTTGTGAAGGAGACTTTTACATAAAGATGAATTAAGAACTGAAATTTTGATTTACTTATTTATTTTTTGGTTTTTTTCCTTCAATGACATGAGCTTGGTTTATGATTTATGTGTATTTTGCTTTGATGTTAAATATGACTGTAAAAATATAGTGAAATTTATATATGGCTTCTTCCGGGTGGTTTAATTTAATCATCCTTCCAATTACTACTTACATGAATAATTCAAACACGGAGTGGAGAAAAAAAAAAAGATTGTAGTGCATATATTTTCTATAGACTGTAAAAAGAGACTGTTACTCTCCTACATAGTAGTTTAAATTAAATATACAGCAATTACATTCTCTGTTAAGGATGCTCTTAAAATTTTCTTTGATGAGAGAAGCGATTGCAGTGGTTAAAACCTTGCTTGACCTTGGAAGCTGACCTTTGCTTTGACTCTCTGGTCTGATCTTGGGCAAGTTCAGTACAAGGGCGCTTCATTTTTTTAAGTAAAGGCATGCAGTTCTCAATATCTGAGAACAGCTTTTGCCAGTAAAATTGGAAATTTCCTTAATATTTTGTCTCTGACCTTGCCATTTGTGAGTGTTCTTGTGTCTTGTTCATGGCTGAGCAGCACAGTGTCTACTTTACATTTAAACTGTGTTGAAAGCCATAAATTCTGACCCAAAATAAATCTGTTACCTTACGCTTGGAGAAACCCAATCTGATATGTCTGTGCTTACTACACCTGTCATAAGTCAGCACACCTTCCCTGCAGTGCATATTACTCTGCTTCAAAAATGTAGCTGAAGCATATGAAGACCATTTTCACTTGAGATCATTTCCCAGTGCTTTCAACACATAGTTACGAGGTAACTCACCTTCATTTTCTTCTTATCCATGTTTGGCATTTTTGAAGGAAAAGAAGAATCCAGGGAATGATTCTAAAGGCTTTTTATGTATTTTATCTATCATAAAGTACGTTCAAAATCTTTAGAGTGGGCACCGAAATGCAGACTCTCCTCCCAAAGATATAGAGTAATTTTCTGTTCTGCTTTTGTCTTAAGAAAACAGAACTAAAGATTTTTGCATTCTTGTTGACATTTGTGATTCCACTTTAAATTCTGCAAGATTTGCTATTAAAAAAAAAATAATACCAGCTCCTAAAGCTGTGATTGCATCAGCAATATATAAATACATATAAAATATAATAAATTTTTAAAAATATCATTTGTATGTAAAAAAGCATTAAAGCATGTGCATGAAGGCCTTCAGTTTTATCTTCTAGACTATAATGGTTGCATAGCAATTATCAGGGACAGACACTTGGGAAACATTCTTTAATCAAGGAGTTTTGATTAGTCTAGTCACTCTTCTACAGTGACTATGCAAATGCTAATTCTGGTGGTGTTGTTTAATTTGAAACCATAGGTTTCCTTATTAAGTAACACAAAAAATTTAGTGGTGTTAATAATACTGTTGTGGCTGCAGCATGAAATCTACAAAACTAAAATGAGGGGAACATAAAATAGCCAAATACTTCCAGAATAAAAACATTATTTCAGCATTTGGCCAGAACTAAAATATGTTTTCCACTGCTAACAGATGCCTGAACAAAGCTGTTCCTGGTTTGATTTTCTATTCTAGGAGAAATTAATCTTTCTGTAGACTAATCACTTACAGTTGTTTTGGGGGAAAAAGCATTTTCTGTGTGCAGCCATTCCAATTTAAGCTGCTTTTAATAGAAATCAGTGTCAGCAAAATTACTGTCCTTAATGATTTTTCTATTATATTTCTGCTTGAATTACTGTTGATTAGGCAAGTTTGAAGATAGAGCTTAATCCTTAGAAGTATTTGTATAGCCATGGATGTGCATTCAGGGTTCATAGTAAGGCCTTAAGACATATTCTTGCACCAGCAAAAATCCACTTTCCTTTTTCATACAACTCATTTTAAGAGCAGAAACTTTCATCCTCAGGGTTTTTCTTTGACATGTGAGATTTTGGGGGCTGGGGTTGTTTTTCTCAGAGATACTGTCACTGAAAACAGATTAAAAAACAAGTAATACTTAAGCATCCAACTACCTCTGAAATGGAGACATTTTTACCATTCTCTCAGCATAAATAAACAATCAAAAATATAATCGCGTAGAAAAAGTACAGGTTATTCCTGTGGAATATGCCTGAATCCATTAAGAATACCAATTATGTATACCAGTATCATCAGTTTGAGAGCAATCATGTTTTTATGCAAGGGTGTATTTGCTGATTTTCTTGACTTATTAAGTAGGGGAAGGAAGTTTGTGCACACAGGTTGGTAGGCTGAGGATTGCTTTTGTGGTGTAGTTATGATAGATGCTATTACATTATTCAACTAAACCAAATAACATTGATGTTATACAAATTATTTATAGAAGAGATGAAAAATATGAGTTTCATTTGAGCCTGTCATTTGATAAAGTCAGTATCATGTCATATTTGTCTTCTAATTTTAATAAAAAGTTGAAGGTTTTTCTTTGAATATATGACATGTACTTTGTAACTTTTAAAAATGGTTGAAGTCTTGTTTGGACCTGTTGTTACATCCATGTGTGCATAATGCCTTGCTGTAGCTGAAATTCAGGTATCCTGTACTCTGACTCATATTTAGAGGATACACTGGAAGTGGAATCCTGCTGCTTTTTTATCACTTCTTTCCAATTTATAACAATTGGCTCTCACTTAGAACTTTCTTCTTTACAACTTTTTTTTTTAATATCCTGCTATTTTGATTTGGTATCGAAATATCTTACAGATATTTAAAGACCTAAATAATAAAAAATGCTTTATCTTAATTTTTTCAGATAATGAGCTTCTGAAAATCCCTGAGTTCACTGAATCTTTGAATACGTTAAGATCTTAGGTTTTTTACGTGTTTTACAAGGTTTTGGACTTTTTCTTTCATATGTCATTTTCTGTGTGAATTTAGAGATATGTCTTCTGTTCCTTTAAAATTAATATTCTTCAATGTTTGTATGTATTGTGGCATGCCACTGGCCAAACACCAGGCACCCATGAAAGTCGCTCACTCATCCTCTCCTGCCACAGCTGGGCAGAGGAGAGGAAAAATTAACGAAGGGTTGGTTCATGAGTTGAGATACGGACTGGGAGAAAACACTCCAAGGGCAAAACAGGCTCAATTTAAAAATACAAAGTGAATTTATTACTAACAAAATCTGAGGAGGATAATGAGAAGTAAAATAAGCCCTTAAAAACAACTTTTCTTCCCCCAACCCTTCTCTCCTTCCCACCGACAGCACAGGGAGACAGGGTATGGGGGTTTGGTCAGATCGTCACCCACAATCTTCTTCCACTGCTCAGGGAGAGGAGTCCATCCCCTGCTCCCCCACTGGGTCCCTTCCCACAGGAGACAGTTCTCTGTGAGCTTCTATAGTGTGGTTCCAATCTCACAAGCAGCAGTCCTCCCAAAACTGCTGCAACATTAATTCCTCCCACGGGCACACAGTCCTCCCAAAACTGCCTTGGCATGGGTCACTCTCCCACAGGGTGCAGTCCTCCAAGGACAGGCTGCTCCAGCCTGGAAGCAGGGGCCCCCTCTCTCTCCACTGGGTCTTCCACTGGATCACAGCCTCCTCCAGGCACCCACCCACTCCAGTGTGGGCACCTTCTCCACGGGCTGCGCACGGCTATCTGCATCCCACGTGGATCCCCATGGGCTGTAGGGGGACAACTGCTACACCATGGTCATCACCACGGCCTGCAGAGGAACCTCCACTCTGGTGCCTGGAGCACCTCCTCCCCCTCCTTCTTCACTGACCTTGGTGTCTCCATGTTGTTTCCCTCACATGTTCCCACCTCCTCCTCCTATCTGGCTAGAGAAAATCTGTGTGACTTTGTTTTGATTTTCTTCTTAAATATGTTACCACAGAGGTGTTACCAACCTCTCTCTTTCTGGCCCAGGGGTTGGCTCTGGCGGACATGGTGGAAGCTTCTGGCAGCTTCTCACAGAATCCACCTCTGTGGCTCCCCGCTACCAAAAACCAGTCCATGCAAAACAAAGTACAGCATATGGGATTTGAGGGATTCTGTGGTTATTTATTCAGTAAGGTGTAAGACAGCAAGACAAAAAATTTGATACTATTTCAGTTGAAAATATTATTTACTAAAAATATTTATGCACACAGCTGTTACAGGAGCAGCTCCACAGGTAAGCAGTTGTACTTTCACTGTCCAAAAGACTGAAATGAAGACTTCTTTAGGGTTAATGTTTTACAAAACACTCTTTCAGGTATCAATATTTTTCATCCTCCCAGGAATCCAAGAACCAATGACTGAATCTTATCCTGTTTCTGCTAGTAATTGCACCATTTATATTTTCCAGGACAATTACAGGAAGTTATTGCTTCTATATTCTTAGAGACTATGCTCTGACATCTTTCTCAGGCCTTCTTCTTCTTAGAAATCATAAATAAGATATTAGGTGGCAAAATCTTACAGAGATTGCATGACACAGACATATCAGAGGCAGTAAGTAAGAGATCTGTAAGCTGGATATAGCGGTTGTCCTGGTATAAAAATGCAGATAGCTCCCATGATCCATGGGTAGCTTACCTGGGTTGAAAATTACCAGGGCTGTGGATGCAGAGACAGGGAGGTGGTTCCATGGCGACCCTCGAGTAAGGCAGGATTTATTAACACAACTGCAGCACTGTGCATGCATAATTACGTTTCTTCCAAGAGCCACTCTTTAACCAGAATCGTAAGCTGATAAGCTCTGAGCTCATTTCAACTTTTTCCCCAGACTAATATCATCCAAACCCTTTATAAACTTACTTTCTATAGTACAAATTGCTAATGATAATACTACAAAAAAAAGCATTCTCTTGTAATGATAATAAGAGAACAAAAAAATCCTCTCAAGCACTTTAAACTAAGGTTATTCATCACCTCTGGCTCAGTAGTAGGCCTCCCAGGATGGCATTACATAAATACATAAGTCTAAGATAGTAACTGTGGATGTCTTTTTAGTAGCACTGAGGAGGAGTAGAAATCTCTGGTAGAAGTACCAGACTGGCTTATGGACACCACGCACTGGTCTGTGCAAACCAGCTGTGATGACACAGGAAATTTGCAGTGACAGAGCTTAGGAGCACCAGGGTTATGGCAGATGGCATTGCAGCCTGGAGACTTTTAAAACAGTAAGGCAAAAGCGATGGCAAAACTCAAGTTGTTGATTTGCCTGTGACTGAAACCAAGCTCAAAGCAGAAAAAATTAGTTGAGCGGGGAACTATCACATGGTACCAGATCCTAAAGAGCTTGAACTAGTTCAGACAAAATTAGGACTTGTACTGACAGCACTTTTCCACACGTTTGGAGTCCCCAGCACAGGAAGGACACGGACCTGTTGGAGTCCAGACAACGCCACCAAGATGATCAGAGGGATGGAGCACCTCTTGTATGAGGAAATGCTGAGAGAATTCAGGTTGTTTAGCCTGGAGAAGATACAGGGGTGACCCAATTGTGGCCTTCCAGTACCTGAAGGCAGCCTGACGTGTGGGGTGTATTGGGGCGACAGGAGGTAGCTGCTGTGTTCCCCAAATTGTCTCAGGCAGGAGACGATTCAGGTGCAGCCCGGCTGCTAGCAAGCTTCTCCTTCTGCCCTGCGCTGCTGTTAGCTGCTGGTAACACACACCCCCACACCCAAGCCAGAGAGCCCAATACTACCGGAGATACAGAACCAAGGAGGGCTCCCGCACAGCACGTTCCACGGCCAGGTTTATTTCATCCGCAGAGATGACCGAATACAAAGAGGATAGTGTGGTCAAGATCGGGTTTACAAAGGCTTCTACTGCCAGTGTTCTGAGGGCACAGGGGCGGTACAAAGGCGGGACCAGGGAAGGGAACCAGTGAGCAGAGGGAAGGGGCGGAGAGGGGGAACCAGGTCAGGTAAGCAGCCCCACAGGCTGCTGGGAGAGGCAGTTTTCTTTAAACAGAGTCTGGGGGATTGTGTAAAGTTACATTTCATCCTTAGGGAATCGTGGGACAGGCTTTTCCTTTACAGAGATAAGAGAGGTATTTTTCAAATGCCTGAGTTTTTCCACCAGCACGTGTTTGTTATTTTGGGGTTCTCCAGCTCATCAGCTGCTGGCTTAGTGACCCCAACAGGAGCCCGCAAGAAAGACAGAGAGAAACTACTGACAAGAGCAGGTAATGACAGGACAAGGAGGAATTGGCTTCGCACTTTAAAATAGTAGATTTAGATTAAATATTAGGAAAAAAATCTCTCCTGTGAGGGTGGTGGGGCACTGGAACAGATTTCCCATAGATGTTGTGGATGCCCCATCCTTGGAAATGTTCAAGGAAAGGTTGGATGGAGCTCTGAGCAGCCTGGTCTAGTGGAAAGTGTCTCTGCCCATGTTAGGGGGTTGGAACTGGATGATCCCTTTCAACCCAAACCAATCCATGTTCTGTGATTCCTGTGTGTGGTAACCAGGGAGGCATTACGCATGAAGCCACTTCAACACAGAGAAGCCTTCAGCAGATGTGATAAAGCCCTATATTCTCTGGTCTGGGGTCCTCAGGAGCAGAGCAAGATATACCTATTGTAACACAGTGAGAAGGCCCATCCAGTAAGATTCGTCATCTTTGTCACCATTCAGAGGACCAAGTCTCGAAATGGAAAAGCCTGCAGTAAAATGGGGTTAAATAGATTCGCCCACATACTGTTGCAAATAGCTATGGTCTCTGCACTTTGTTTAATCAGTAGTAGTTTTTTTTTCCACTTGTGTGTTATAGGATGCATGCAAGTCAGCTAAAAATTTACATCTGTACAAAGGTATCCACTGTGCTGAACTCAGCAGTTCCTTGAAGAACAGGTGCTAAGACAATAAAGAAGCCTTATGTAAAAGCAGTGAATGACAGGACCAATGCTGAAATGTTTTGGGTTGCTGTTTTCTTGCAAGTGAATTTAAAGAGAAGAACAAAAGAAAACAATTTTCCTCAATTCTTCTTGTATAAAAATATATTCTTACTGAAGTAATGTGTACCAGCCTCAAGTTTAAGAGAAACATTGGAAGGATCTGACCAGAATAAATACTATCCACCAGAAATGAATTCCATGCTGGACTGGTTTCTGGTAGAGCAAGGTGAAGTGTTTATAGACCCCATCTGAAAGTTACTGATGTGGAAATATTACAGTGGATGAGTTAAGGAAGAAATTGGTTTGTAGAAGTAAGGTTTTGATTCTGGTTTCAATTATACTGGTGTAAATTTGGGCTAGTTTGTTAAAGCTAGTTGAGTTACACCAGGGTGAGTATTTAATTTAAGGTGTTCAAGCAGGTCTCTGCTCCTTTTAATGTTGCTGCACTTTCAGGCTTACACTAAAGTGAATCAAGGGACCTTCATGAAATCAGAATCAGATCCTACTGTATTAAATGACTGATGGGAACTTGTTTGTGGAAATTAATTTACAATATTATGCAGAAAAACCATAAGGGTACATATTAATTATGACTCGTGCATGAAGATTTGGCTGAATAACTCCCATAAACAATAATAAGAGTTACAGAATTAATTTCCTTCTACGTCCTGCTAAAAATTCACCCAAGGACATTGTTTTCTGTACCTTCACATTTAGATTCCCTTTATATTAGCAAATAAAAATTTCCTTATGCAATCATTCCTGGAAGAGTCAATCCTCAATAGCAGTTTCATAAACAAATAAAATTATTATTATTAAATTGCAGCTGTATTGGCAGGTTTTGGTTTATTGCTTAATTGTTTTCAAATTTCCATTTGATTTTTATTGCAAATACTGAAAATTGGTTATGGAAGTTAAGTAAGATAAGCAATGAAATATTTACATATATTGCCATCAAATAGATACTTCTTTGTTATTAAATAATATTAGCATAAGATGGGACAAAGAGAAAGTTTTTAAAAATCTTAAAATTACTTTAGTGCAGGGGACAGTTGTAAACTGGGTACTTAAACCAGTCTGATTACAATATAAATAATGAGGCTGAAAGTGCCTTTCTTTTACTTACTTTATGTCACACAACATCCCACTCCCACTTGTCTTTCTACCATGTTAATTCTAGAAAAGAATGGTATTTTTAATATTAATATTTAATATTAATTTTATTCTACCATGTTAATTCTATAAAAGTATGGTAAGAATGGTATCTTAATTCTGAGATTGGACTGCAGAGGACTGTAAAACAGCTGCATTTTGTTGATGTAGAGTAGAGTCTATACCTAATTTTGGATCAGATGAATGGCTTTAAAGTAGCCATTATTGTGGCAAACATCTGATTTCATGGTTGGTCTTATCAGAAGATTTCTCAAATCATACCCAAAGAGAGTCATGTTGTAATAAAAATGCAGAGCTGAAAGGGAAATTATGATTGAAAATTACTGAAATCAGGGTAGCCAAGCTAAGCTGTAGAACAACATCCAGTTTTTACAGATCCATAGGTGATGGGGTGTAGCACAGTTATTTGCCATTTTACACTCATCAGCTAATTCACTGATGAAATTCAAATGCTCATCCTCTAGGATCCTGTGAATCATTTCCTAAAGCACATGGGGTTGGGCAGATGGTTAAAATAAAAAGAATTAGTTCTCTGTTGAGAGATAATCACTTTCTCCAGTGTTGAACATTTTCCATATGTGGAAAATGTAACAAATTTTCAAAGACCCCAGCATGCTGACATTTCAAAATATAGCCTTTAAGCATGAAAAGGTGAAGTAGTATTAATGTGAAAAGTGAAAACTGATGCTAAAATAATTTCAGTCTTCCGGAGTAAGTTTAATGGACAGTAATTTTCTAATTAATTTACAAAATATGGTAACAGGAATGGCTTGTGGGAAGAGGGAGAGGAAATTGCAAAAGGTTCTTGGTGCGTACTGGGATGAAATTGAAAAGTGAAACATTTTAGGATTAGGGATGTATCAGGAGGAGATTGTATCTGTGAGTAAAAATCCACCACTGATTTCACACATGAGCACATACAAGCACACACCTACATGGCTGCAGCTACATTTGCCCTCATATGAGGTCCTGACTTATGCTGTAAAGTAGCCCTCACAAAAACCCTGTGCATTTTCCCCTCCCTAGTTATTGTTTTTTAAGTCTTTTTTTTTTCTCCTATGAGTGTCCACATTCCTTAGGTTTCAAAAGGGTTTGAAGTAACTTCAGATTCTCCTTACAGCTGTGGGAATTGAAGTAGGTGAGGGGCTTTTTGTGACCTATACTTCTTTAGCAGCATAAAACTATTCAACCTGTGCCAAAATAGGATTTTCTGTTGCATATCAAAACAGAAAGGAAGAGAGATTTTTGAATGCACTTTGTTGTCTCAAGCTTTCAACAGCTTTGATTTTCATTTGGAGATTAAAAAAGCATGAGCAGACTCACTGACTAAACTACTCTCTAAATTTGTATCTTCTTATCTCATTTTAACCTGGTATTTCTTAGAATTTCCAGAGGTTGCTGCAACCTTTGTAGCAGGATGTGTGTGGAATGGATGTATGGAAGAGAATCTTGAGACACAGGGCAGGATGGAAAAGTACATGTATATATGTACTTTTTGTATCACTGAAGTTATCTACAGTGTCTTTTGCATGTCAAATAGGAAAGTGCAGACCTTTCTGGATGCTACTGAGCAGATTATTTTCTTTCTGTGTGTCAAGATATCCTATTCATCCATCCCACAGCTGAAAGAAAATTCATATAGCAGCATAAATTTATGTGAATTATATTTACTTAAGGTGTAGAGGAATCCAACAGGTACCAGAGAAAGATCTTGGGAAGTTTTCTCAATCTTTCAGTCTGTGTTTCAGTTTCAAATAAAGAAGAAATGTCTTTAAAATATCCGATTTACTTGCAAGCTTGCTACTTCAGACAGTGCTAGAAAATTCTTCTTTGAAACAGGAACCACACTTATGGCATGGCTACCTCAGTTCAACTGTGCTCTTATCAATAAAAAATTAAACATCATAGTGATGTTTAAGAACCACCAGTGAATGATACATTATTTGTGGATTTGCTTGCTACAATTTGACATTGGTTTTGCTAAATCTTATTAAACTAAAATGACTTGTGAAAGTATCTAAAATAGAGAATATAATAAAGTCAACTAGTTTTGTGAGCGCAGCCCAGCTAATAAGCAAGTGATGAAATAACTGCATTTAGTGAAGGTTCTATTTATTTGGTGCAGTTTGGGAGTGAAAAGAGAAGCAGAAATTAGCCATATCTAACTACAAAGCTTCTCTTCATTAGCTTGGCTCTGTTTCACCACTCAATAATAGTTTAGAGAACCTCAAAGAGATTTTTCACCAAACACTTAGAAGATAATCCCAGTGCTACATCAGTCAACATCTCTGCTCCTGTCCAGTTTACACAGCTGCTTGGTGAGGCTGAGAGCTCAGATCAAAGGGGTGCTTACTGCTTACAACTTTCCCCACCACTTCCTCTTTCCAAAACAGGAGGCATCTGAGTGGAACATAATTTGCTTTAAAGTTGATGCTGAGATTTAGTCAGTACCCAAGAAGGAAAGTTATCTTTTACAATCCAAGCGTGAAAGAACAAGGATAAATTTAAAGTGAAATGAGATGAGTATAAGCTTCTGTAATTACAGCATGCTTCAAAGCATAGAAGGAATATATTTGTTTAGAAGTAGTTTCTTTGATTCCTTGTGAAATGCTGTGTATGGACTTTGGTAAAAAGTTCCTGCCAAATGTATTTTCAACTCAAGTATTAGCAAAATTGAAAAATAGCATGCCAGAAACCCACAGATCTAGTCTCAGTGGTTCAGCCACACTAATTTCCAAAATGAGCATGGCAAATTGATTGGTTGTGCTGTCTCCAACAATTTGATATACTCTTTTTCTCAAAATAAAATACCTTCCCTGCTGTTTGGGTGATGTCTAACCCAGAAACATCAAGTGAAGCTGTATTCAATCCCCTTTTCATGGCTCCTCACTATTTAGGGGAAAGAATTTACCACTTGCCTAACTGGGGGTTAAATTCTTGTGTTGTGATTTTTCATGGTTGAAAGTATTTTAATTTCTCACCTCTTTCTTATGAGGGAATTAAATTTTTTTTTTACAGGTATGAACTTCTTATTTTACTTATTTTGCTTCTTTATTGTGTCTCCTGTGCTATGAGGAGATACACTGATGTCTCGGTTACTCCTCAACCATTTTACTGTTTCCTAAGGAATTCATTATCTAGGGAAGATAAACGGGCATCCTGACATAGAGGGCTACCTTTCTACCTGTACCTAAGATAATCAGGTGCAAATTACTTGATTAAACACCAGATGTGTAAATATAGATAATCATTTTTAATGACCTACAAAAAGGTCAGTTGCACTGATCAGAGGCCTGGTAAAAAAGCTTTGAAGAAATAACAGCTACCCTATTTATTTCCCTATCATAGGTTTTTTTCGTGTCTACAGGGTACTAAACAGCAGAAAATTTTCATCTGGAGATATGTTATTATTAATACTTTATTTTTAGCAAATCATATGTTTCCTGTGAGGATTCTGTGGAGGGGTTTTTTGTTTGGTTGGTTGCTCTTGTTGTGTTGGGGTTTTTTTCCCAGCTATTTGGACCCTGGGTCTACGATACCTATGTTTTACTTCTGTTCCAATATAAACTTATTTAATATGTCTGCATTTATATTTTATTAGCATTGGGATAGACTTATTTATAAACATTGGTTCTTGGCTGCACTTTTTATTTACTCTCCTAAAGAACAATGCAGGAAACAGCTGAGTCTAATAGACCATCTGCTGAAGTGTGAAATTGAAGGTACAAGTATAGCAAAGATGGCTTGTTTAGAGAGTTTTGAATTCTGTTAAGAGAAATATGCCTTATTGTCTCTATCATAGCAATATAATACTTCCTTGCATACACTTAAATAGATCAATACATGTAAGTTAATTAGGTTCCATAAAAACAATGATTATTTTGGAATGATGGACATTTCAGTAACAGCTCCTCTCTTGCATATTTCATCCTGGTGAAATATTAGGCAATAGACCTGGATAGACAGCAATGAATGCAGCCACTGCAACAAATAAGGCAACAAGATTTTATGTTTCTTCTTGTGAATGAGAAATCATCATTTCAGATATGTTTGAGTGCCATGGAGTAAAAAAATCATTGATGTAAGGAGAAGCAAAGTAGAAAATGGGGAATTTACTGTATTTGTAGCTGAATATATAAACCTATTTTCTAAATAGCTTTCCTGAAGAACACTCATGACAATACTGGTTCTCCATTCCTTTTTTCTACAGTAATTTCTTAATCCATTTTAGAAATTGATCTCGGCGCCCAGAGACTATATTTTAGCTGATATTCGTCTTCAGGCTGAGGAAATTATGATTTGCTGTGGTCCAAATATGCCATGGTATTTTTTCTTGTACTGGAATACAAATTAAATGTAGTGAGTTTTTTTAAAACATGAGTACTTCCATATGGGAACTTTTCTATATAGCATCTATGTAGCTATATAGCATACATTTTCCATTTACTTTCCTAGAGAAAGAAATCCCTTTGCTAATTCTTTTTATTCGGAAAATATTTTTCACAGATCAAGAAGTTTGTACAAACAAAAATGTTCTGTGGTGGTAGCTTCATTCATGTTTTTGATAGGAATGGGGACAAAAGGCATTCCCATGTACCTCTTTGAGAGCATGGTGGCCTTATAGGTATAGGCAGCAAGCTCAAATCATAGGTTCAGTTTCAACACTGTGTAAAAGTAAATGCTGATTAGCTAAAAATGGATGATCTCAGAAATGTAGATAGTTGCTCAGATACTTCCTTGGATTGGGACACTGTTGGAGTCCGAGAGGAGAGAGCTTCAGTAATTAGTGGTGGATTTGATTTACAGCCCTGGAAGAAACTTGGTCTGGCGTAATTAACAGAGATTTATAGTCGTTAAGTAAGAGAAATGTAAGCCTATGTTTCTATAGTTATAAGCAGAATTATATTGGGTGTTATGGTGGAGGGCTTAGAGTATAGTAATATGATTTTGTAATTTAAGTTAAGGATTTAGATATTAGAATAGAAGTACATGGGGGTACGTGACATGACAGGTCATTGGCTAGGAGACCTCTGCATTGCAGTGGAGAAGAATTATAGCTGATAGGTCATTAGGTCAAAACAAAGTTTCGTTTTAAGTGTCTATTGGATTAGAAAGTTATAAAAAGCTGTGTAACTCTGAATCTTGTGACTATTCGCCATTTTGGAGGTGTATTGCTTAGACCCTTATGTCTTAAGACTGATGCCTGTTTGTTGTTTTTAGTAATAAACCTCCTTAAACGCTGATAGTACCATCTCTTTAATTAATAAGTCCGACACGTGGAGCTGTGCCGGGGAACAGCACTTTAGAGCAAGAATTTACAGCTTCTGAGAGTTGCTCTGATAAGCCAGAGGTTTATAGCCAGAGCGACTAGAGAGGGGCTCTGTGCCCCTCTAAAGGGGGTCCTAAACACCAACAAGTCCAGCAGCCCCCAAAGCCAGGCAGCAGGGAGTTAGGAAAAAACAGGACACCTAAGTTCAAAGTTCATAGCTAAAACCTAGCTCTCTCAGCTTTCCAGTGAGTTTGTGATTGAGCACCTTCTCTTCTGTTAAAATTCCACTCATGAGCTCAGAAAACTGCTTGATAGTAGTTTAGTTGAATAGATACATTTCCTGAAAGGATTTCACGTGGGTAAATCGACATTTTCTCTATCTATATAACATACCAGACTAATCCAAAGTCTATTAAAGCAGCTCACTTTTGGAAACTAACGCAGGATTTATGTCAAGAAAACTTCTTTTGCTTAGACCACTTGAATCCTCTCAGTAGAATTCTCTCCATATTCACATTAGGTTACCATAAACTTCATTTCCTTACTTATTTTCTTTACTTTCTTTAAGCTGATTTTATTATTTTCAGTATTTAGCAGTTAATTTGTTTACTGCATTAATGGAAGCTGATATCTCTCCTTTTAACGCAGAACTAAGCTCAAAGGCATAGTTATGATAAGTTCATCTGTTTTTTTCAATGAATACTTAAAACATTTATTCTATTTTCATAGCTGCTAAAAGTTTTAGAGATACTATCTTTTCTTCCAGTGGAGAATACAGGTGTATGCAACTATCACTCTGCAACTTCACATAGCTTTTATATTTCCCTGGGGCTTGCCTGCATTTTCCTCTCTACTTTCTCTTGTAACTTTTTACAGAATACTTGTAACAATGCCTTTCATGTGCATTTTTTAATGCTACTTGAACTTTTCCTGCTGCTCACTTGTGAAATGGTTTGCAGTTTTCACTGCAGAAGTGAACAAAGAAGTGGGCACTTTGGGGTGATTACTGTGAAGTATTTTCCCTAGTTCGTCTTTGTGATGCAACCATTTTGATTGTTTGGATTTTTTTTGTGTTTTCTAGTTTTGAGTCCACATTGCTCTTGGGAATTGCTCTGAGTGACAAGCTTTTGCCAAAGTGACCTGCAATCAGCCATGTATCGAACTGTCCATGACAGAACAGTCCGTAACATGGTGTATGCTGGGTCAGTATAGTAAAACTTTAGGTTCTGTTGCATTGTGTCAAATCTCCTGTTCCTTGTAGGGAATATGGGAGGGTATTTTGGAGGGGTTTACCTACCTTAACTGGAAATGGAGACAGCTGTACCTTTCTGCTGGAGTCTCTGCCATCCCTTACCATATGCCTCTCTTCACAGCTGATTGAAGTCATTCCTGTCCCAATGGTTTCCAATCAAAGTCATCAGAGAAGAGAGAAGGGACTGGTTCTGTGCAGAGGTGCTGCCAGGAACTCGGCCACTTAGGCAGCAGGAATACCCTGAGCAGGTATAGGAAGAGGGAGGTGAGAAACAAGTGCCCTGTATTTTAAAAATTACTCTTTTTATAATCCTCTTTGATATAAATTTGATTTTATGAGTGAAACCCAATGTTGTCTTCAAGGCAAATGACAGGACCATGTCCCCAGCTTCGCCTGGCCTGCAGACAGCAGCAAGTGCCTGTCAGAGCACTCAGGCAAGTGGATGTGGCTCTGCTCTTCTCCCTCTTCTGATGTCCTTACTGTCAACACTCTGGTGGTTGTAGCAGTGGTGTTTTTCTTTTCTATCATAGTATCACAGAATAATTTAGGTTGGAAAAGACCTTTAAAATCATCAAGCCCAACCATTTCCCCAGCACTGCGAAGTCTACCACTAAAGCATGTCCCCAAGTGCAACTTCTATAGAGCTTTTAAACCCCTCCAAGGATGGTGACTACACCACTTTGCTGGGCAGCCTGTTCCAGCATTTGACTACTCTTTCAGTGAAGAAATTACTCATAATATCCAACCTAAATGTCCCCTGGTGCAACTTGAGGCCATTTCCTCTCATCCTATCACTTGCTACCTGGGAGAAGAGACTGACCCCCACCTCTCTACAGCCTCCTCTCAGATAGTTTTAGAGAGTGATCAGGAATAGCTTTGTCTTAATTCAAAGCATGACTTTGAAAGAACTTTAATTTATCACACGAATACCACTGAACAGCATGTGTTCGTGTGCTCATCTATCTTTTCCTGGACTAATTTGGAGATAAGCATTTCTTTATGGTATGGGTGATGCTCAACAATAAATTCAACTAAAGAAAAGTAAGAAAAAGGTGTTACATTAAAAAGAAAGACAACTATTTGAAATGTCTTTAGAGTCTGGAATAACCTGCTGTAGACAAAGGTGTGATGATTCATGGACATTGATTTGGAGCTGTTTCTGGAGGAAACATTGGAGAAGGATTTGTGTACATTATCATTCCATGGTCAGGATCTTAATGAGGTTAAGTTGGGGGAAAAGTGGAGAAAGTACTACTCACCTAGAAAATAGAAACTTAATGGTGGAATTATCCTGTACTTATCACTATCTATCACTCTCTGTGAAGGAGGGGAGCTCTATGTTTGTTTTCTCATTGTCCTAGTACAGTAGCTAATTTCTTCATGGGTTCTAACTCTTGTGCCAGGCCATTTCACCACATTCCTTGTCCCTTTATAGGCAGCTCTTAGCAAAGAACTAAAGCAGAATATACTGCAAATCCCAGGGGCCTCTCTGTTAAAGTCTTTGTGAGAGACTCTTCATGAATGCCATTTTCTAAATTCTTTTGTGACTTTATGTCCCAACAGTATAAAGAAGCAAACCAGAATTTTTGATTTTCACTGTCTCAAAACAGACACACTAAAACAGCCTTTAAGTTTTTTTTACTTATTAGTAAATTAATATTATAATTTTGAGAATTGAATTGAACGGTAGATAATCTCCAGGTTTAAAGGATGACTGGAGTACTTTGTCTGAAATTCTCCTCAAGAGAAGGTTGGGGTTTTTGTTTGGTTTGTTGGTTTTGTTTTGGGGTTTTTTGCCTTTTGTTTTTTGTTTGGTTTTTTTGTTTGTTTTTTCTTAATTTATTGCTTTTTTACCTATTGAAATTTTAGTCATGTTGTCTGTCTTGGCCCAACATACAATTTCTGGGAAGTGAAATTAGAGAAATATTACTGGTGGAAATGGAAAATGTCTTCCTTTAACCATTTGCATTTTCCAATTTGAACGTTTTAGTTCTTCAGAAAAAGGTTTTATTCAGGTAGCAAAGAAAAGGGGAGTATAGTTTTCCAGAGGAACAGACAGCACAGACTTATATCTATAGCATTAGCTGAAGATTCTGGGGGACAAGGGAGAGGGTCGCATCTAGCAGAATAATCTCCCCACCTATTTTACTAGTTAAGGCTTTATTATCTGCTATCATTTTGACATAGAATTTTCTTTGGAAGTGTACCTGCAGAAGTTAGTAAGGGGACAGTTCCTAACAAATATTAAAATTATAATGCTGACTTTCAGATATTGTGCACAAAAAAAAAAATTAGCTGTGATAAATCTATACTAATTTCATAGAATCATACAGAGATTTTGCCGCACTAAAAGTCACAGTAACTGAAAAATGAACTGTTACACAAAATTGTTTCCAGTAGCTTGTTTTTATGCTAAAGTAATTTTCTTCTGAAGACTGTACAGAACACACTATACTTTTTGTCTTCCAGACACCCCCACATATCCAGAAAAACCTTTTATGTAACTTTGAAGTGTCTTTTTGCTGCAAATAAGTCCCTTCTAAAACATCAAAATGGAAATAAAATTGCATAAACTTGTATCCAACCTGCACAGATTCATTTATTTCAAAAAGGAACAGATGTTAGGTGTTTACAGTAAGGTCCTTCAGTGGCTCAAGGAGGTCACGTATTACTAAGAACTGGAAAAAGAATGGTTTGATGAATCCTGTTTGAAGGAAATTCCAATAAGTATTACTTATCCAAAATTTACTTTGTCAGAAGTCACCCTTGCTTTTAACTGTGATGTGGGATGCTATTGAAAGAAATTTCTGTACCTTTATGTCTAGAGTGTATGAAACATCTTACTTGGAAAACATTTTTTTGTGGATAAATAATCAGTGCATAGCTGACTTAGTGTGACAGTTTGTCAAGCACTATAAATATGTTTGAAATGTTCTGAAATTCCTTTTAAGGATGACCTTTTTCATCAAAGGAGTGCTCAGAAGCTGTGCCCATTGTATACATGGCATCAGGAGAGATAAGCAATTTGATGTTCTTCTGGTCTTCAGTGGGTTCCCACAGGATTATTTTGTAAATTAATAAAAATGACTGTAGGAATTAAAGTGTAGCTTCTTCAGTAACCTCTCTTCTGTTCATCTGAGGCAGTGAGAGGTTCATCATACGCAAATCTCTTCAGACAGGTTTACAAGAAGAAAAATCCATATTTAGAGGATATCCTGCAAGTATTGAATAGAATTTATCTTCGGATTTTCAGTGTTCTACAGGATGAATATATGCTCTGAATCTGTCTCTGCTTCTCTGCTAATATACGGCTTTTTTGCATTTGCCTGTCTGAAGAACGTTGTTTGTGTGTGAATGTATAGGTATAGGCACTGGAAGAAATTCTATCCCTAGGGAAAACAGTTTTGTGGGGTTTGCTTGATTTTTTTTTTCTGTATGTTTTGTTTTGAGTTTTTTAAATTTTTTTTTCAGTTTGGTTTTTTTAATGCAGCAAAAAAACAAACCCCAAAACATAAAGGATGTGTTCTTAGGGAGAAAAAACATATAGACATCTATATATTGAACAGTTTTAAATTCATCCTAGAAAAGGGTAATCATTTGCTCTATTCTCACAGAAAAATGTGTTTCCTAGACAGTCGACAGGGTGTAGGGGCAGATAAATAGCTGAAGAAGTTGGCTTTAAATGTAATCTGTGACACCCAGGTACTTTAATTTAAGGCAGTAATGCCAAGTAAAGTCTATTCCATTAATTTTTTGGAGGCCACTGTAAAGAACCCTGGTAGACATAAGATGGATATTATTGTTCCTGGCAATGAGTAATTATGCCAAAGCATTTCATATTCCTTTATTTAAAATTCTGCAAAAGACTTGTATATCAGCTTAATAAAACTACAGGTCAAAAAATGAGGGCGAACACTCTCAGTGATATTTCCAGGCCTTCATTCAGTGTAGTGCACATCCATGTTCACACATAAGTATATGTGTTCAGTATCCATCCTTCTGTAAAAAAATGCCCTATTTAGTATTTTTATTGAATATTGAAACAAAGGAAAGCTTACAGAGTTTATGCACTGCTGCCTTGGAATCTGTTCGCCTATTTCTAGTTCTGTCCGATGCTTTTCGTTTTGAAAAATATTTTCAAATATATTTTGGTTTGAAAATAAAAGCAAGCTCTACTGTTATTGTCAAAGAATAAAAATATTAGCCTATATTTATTCTAGCTCAATTGCAAGTGCACCAAACCATCTGCACTGATGAATTTAACTTGTCTGCTGTCATTTACCCCCTTATTTGTTGAATGTTTCCAAGCATTAAAGAATCACAGAATTGTGGTTATCTTTAAAAGGAGTTTTAAAAATATTTATTTCCCAAAATAATAGATGTTTCTGATTAAAATTAACACAGGAAGGATAAATAAAGACCTCTGTCCTGTGAACAGGTGCAAACATGTGCGATCTGATGTCCCCTTTTGGATGAAAGTAAGTGATTTATATTCCTGCTAGTTGGGGTTTGGTTTTTTTGTTTGTTTGTTTTCTTTTGGCTTTTTGTGGGTTTGGGTTGAATTTAGTTGTTTTTTCTTTCTTTCAGAAAAATTAAAATTGTATTCAGCTCTTATACTTTCATGAAGCAGAATTATTTTGAAATAGTTTGCCATGGAGTTACCCTTAATTGTAAGTTTTCCAAACACTGTGGAATTGTTTTACCAGACTGCAAATGACTAGGTTGCAGGAACTTAAAAGCATCAGAAGTTAACGCATACTTTTTTAGAGGAAAATTTATGCTTGAATTTAAGAAATGGAAATTAAGGTATTTGAAATTCTGTATTCAAAACAAAATGGAGCACTAGAAGCAGAACACGGGGTACAAGGGTGAATGCAAATCATTGTGCGAGGGACCGTTGCGAAGGGGTAGATATACAAGAAGATTGGAGTATAATTAAAGGCTGGCACGAGTATTTTGGTAGGAGGATGTTGGAAATAATTTCAATCCCATTACAGAAGCAGTCGTGGATGCAAAAGGTTTGTTATTGGCTGGGCAGCAGCGCTGAACTCCTGAAGATTTGCAGTTGATGTGGGTGTATTAAAATCTGGTTAAATAATACTAACTCAATTATGGCTATTGTGAGTTTCACTTTGTTACAGCACTGGAAAAAAAAAGACCTGGGGTGAAAGAAAGAGGAAGGAATAAGTGCAGAGTAGCTTGAAACAGTAGCAAACCGTAGGATATTGTAAATATTTAATGTATGAACTGAGTAAGCATGGCTGTTTTCTATATGTTATAATTAACAATACTGAAAAAAAGGCTGATTAATTTCTGCACAGGGAGGGATGCTCTCGGGTGTGAGGTAAGATGAACTTCAACTGTTTTTGTGATACATTTGTGCTGAGTTTTGCAGGCTGCTCCAGGTCTTCTTTCTAAGCCTTTCTCTCAACTACACAGACCTTTAGGTATGGTCCTGTGCATTGATGGAATTAATTACAGACCCTCAGGTGAAATTAGCACAAGGATGCACCGGAAATCTTAATTTCAGACAGGTTGTCACTGTCTGTTGAAGGGCAAACCCCTCAGTTTAGCTATCACCCAAAGCCTGAATTCTGGAGGGAAAATTGTTTCGTTTCTGTTTTGACAGGTTTTTCTGAGGTAGCAGAAGACACTAACTCTGTCCCCTTGCCCATGGGGAGAGGAAAGCTTTTTCTGTGGGAAGCCTAGATATTGTAAAACTTGGTTTGGTCTCCTAGTGTTCCACAGACCTACTTGAACACGTTCTTTATCCTTTGTGTTTCTATTTCTTCCATTTGAACAAGAGACACTATATTTTTCTTGCTATCAGAGGACAACAAAGATATCTATGCTTTATGTGATGGCAGATATATGCAGACCATCTAGTAGTATGCAGTCATATTATATTTTTTAATGTATTTTGGAGCCTATCTGTTCTGGAGATTTTCCTACAATATAGAGATATAACAGTGTCACACAGCTGCTTTCTCACTTCTTGCATCCCCTGTCCCTGGTGGGGGACAGAAGAACAGGGAAAAAGAAATGAAAACCCATGAGTTGAGATAAGAAAAGTTTTAATAATTGAAAGAAATAACAGTATTGATAATAATAATGATAAAAAGAATTTAAATGAAAAGGAGAAGGAGAGCAGTAAAGTCCACGGAAGACAAGTGATGCGCAGTAGAGTTGCTCACCACCCGCTGACCGATGCCCAGATGGTCCTGGATTGGCCCCTCCTGGCCAACTTTCCCATTTTATACACTGAGCATGACATTCTGTGGTATGGAATATTCCATTGGCCAGTTTGGGTCAGATGTCCTGGCTCTGTTTCCTCCCAGCTCCTTGTGGACCTCCTTGCTGTCAGAGCATGGGGAGCTGAAAAGTCCTTGACAAGCACCACTTAGCGATAATTACATCAGTGCGTTATCAACATTGTTCTCATACCAAATCCAAAACACAGCACTGTACCAGCTACTAGGAACAAAAAGATCTCTATCACAGGTGAAACCAGGTAAACCACATACCAGCACTTTGTCCTAAAGCCCATTAGCAGGGCAATAGCACTCTTCAGGAGCAATTATGCCTGCTTGTCCCTGGTTTACAGAAATATTGAAGTTATTTTTTTTCAGTTGTTCTAGTCTTTATGTAGAAATCAAAGCAAAACCCATCTACTGAATGACACTGCTTCCAGTGATACTGCCATCAACATTGGCATCTTCATTACTAGTGCAGAATTCAGTTTGCAGATATAGATTTTCTCCTGCTCTAAGTTACAGGAACATTGCTATTGGTATCATTAGCTCTCATTATGCCTCTTTTTCAGTCCCTTTAGCACTTATAAGCTTAACATGTTGGCTATTGTTTAAGGAAGCAACAAATGGAATTATAACCAAAGACTTAAATAAGAGACAAAGATTATGAAGCACAACCTGTAAGAACAAAAATGTTGAGCTCCTTTACTGGGCTGAATGTTCTGTTTCTGAAAGGGAGTTTGCTAATACAGGCGGTAGTTCACAGTAAAAGCAATGCTTCTGACTGCATTACTGTTCTCTAGCACTATTCTTTCTGGGTTTGAGTAGTGACTAGAGCTACATCCGTAAAAACAGAGAAATTATTCTCCATGGTAATGATCCAGTGTGTCCTACCCTCCATATGCCCTGAAACATGAGAATTTCCAATATTTGGCCACTGCCTAGCCGCAGTTAGTATAATTTCTATCCTTTTTAGTTGGCTAGTCCATTTCGTGCAGGAAGAAAAGGTTTTTCTGACTGTGCCTGAAATTTTCACAAACACATTTCAGTGTTTCTATGTTGTTCTGGTCCTCACTGGAAATGGTGAGTAAATGGAAAATATGAGACATGTGAAGAGTTGATATTACACATTCCAGAGGGGAACTATGATTTTTCTGCAGTGAGATATGTAAGCATGTGTATAACAGTAAAAACTTGACTTGTCCTTTTGATAACTTTCGATTGCAGTAGTGGTTCTTGTCCTACCCATTTCAGGAGCTTTCAGCATACTTCCAAGACTGCTTCTTTTATGAGTTTTTTTTTTTTAGTGCTCTATGAATGTCATTTGGAGGAGGAGTAAAGATATTTCAAGAGCCTCTTGCATTTTTCTACTGTAACATTAAGCATATAAGATGCTCATAAATATGCAATTGACTATCAAGTGCATAGACTCTGAAAATGTCAACCGCTTGTACTGATCACTTTAAAAAGAACTAGAATTTTGCTTTGGTGTTAATCACTATGACAATTCTGTTGACAGGAAGTATTTACCCATATTACACTAGCTAAAGAATAGAGGAAAATCCAGCAGTGCTGTGCAAGGTGAAAGAGACAGGGAAGATTTCTGGGGTTTTTAGAAATATTGACATTGCATACTAAAAATAGTCTTGGCCCTTTGGTGCTCGTAATGTATGCCCCCAGGTTCTTGCTTAGCTCCTAGCTATGTTGTTATCAAGATTTCTCCTAGTTTTAAATATTCCATATTCTTGTGTAGCATGATGCATCTTTTTTTAGTTTTCTTTTTCAGAAAGTGGAGAGCACATCTATCTGGTACATCTTTCTATCTTTCTATCTATCTATCTATCTATCTATCTATCTATCTATCTATCTATCTATCTATCTATCTATCTATCTATCATCTATCTATCTATCTATCTATCATCTATCATCTATCTATCTATCATCTATCTATCTATCTATCTATCTGGTACAGCTTTGCTGAGAGCAACATTATTACATGTAAAAACATATTATGGTCTTTCATAGTTACATTAAATGGTTTGGGTTAGAAGGGACCTTAAGGATCACCTAGTTCCAGCCCTCTGCAATGGGCAGGGTTACCCCCCAGTAGATCAGTTTGTTTAAAGCCCCATCCCACCTGGCCTTGAACATTTCCAGAGATGAGGCATCCACAACTTCTCTAGGAAACCTATTCCAGTGCCTCACAACTCTTGTAGTGAAGAATTTCTTTCTCACATATAATCTAAATCTCTCCTCTTTCAGTCTGTGGAAATGTCTTTGGCTTTAACTTCAAATGCTTTTTCTCACTAGAAGGTTGAGGAAAATGTCAATAAAGAAAAACCTGTTTATTAGGTTTATTAGAAAATTAGTTCTGATGGCAGCTTTTTACAAAATAAAAGTTTTATTCAATGTTTTCATTAAAACACATAAAATCATCTAGCTTGATACTACCATGGATGAAAACTTTAAGAAACTTCATTTTGTACAATCCTTTTGATTGATTTGATCGCTGTCATATTTGATTGATATGTTTCTCAACATAAGTGGAAAACTTAATGAATAATCATGTCCTATGATACAAGAACTACTGCCCCAAACTAATGAAAGTAGTGGGAAAACAAATTTTAAATTGCTTAACACACTGCCAAGAGGAAATATTGCATTGTGCCTGACCCTTTTGGCTAAAGACTCGCAGTCTGAACAAAGATCATAAGACAAAACCCATTATTCCAAAGTTTTGTTTAAAGGAAATTTGCCATAACAGGAATTTGTCTTTTCATATGCATTTTATATGCAATGTCATGTCCCCCAGTGGTTGAAATTTGAGGATGAATTACAGACAAATTTATGTCATTTTGATAAGTTTTATTTCACTTAGAACAATATGTAGTTCACAAATTGAGCATTTTATTTCAGTAGGTATTCATGGGCATTTCTCACCTGTGCCAAGGGGTAAGTAAGAAACATCAAAGCTTTTATAATACAATTTTAAAAACATCAGTGTGAGACAACTCTGTGTCCTGATGCAGATGTTCCTATCTCCATTCTATGTTTGCGTAGCCTTTCCACTGCTGACACAAGGTAGAACTGATCTACTCATATACAATCATTTCCAGTCCAGTGAAACTTGGTGACAGTTTTCCACTGAGATTTAAGGTCTTTTCCTTTTCTGCCTTCAGCATTGCATTTCATGTTTGTGAGCACATGTGAAAGAAACAGTGATGCCAAAGATGGGACGGGACAGCATGCTATGCTCAGCTGGTGGATACTGCACATGAATTCCTCCCAGGGCACGGAGGCTGCCTAAAGTCACCTGAGCTCCACACGCCCACAGGGAGCTGCTTACATTCCAGCTGCTTGCTGAAATTTCTGCTAAGTTCTTACATCAACTGGATGACATCATAAAATTAATGAGACATGTTTTTACAACCTTCTCCCAGACAAGGCAATAGTAATTGCTGTATTTTATATAAGAGAGTGTTTAAACCGTCAGCGTGATAAAAAATCACACAAATCCATTGTAAATACTTCAAGTTGCACAAAGGAATTAACTATCTTAAAAAAGCATCAAATATGCAGAGTTAACTAATAAATGAAAAATGAGTAATTCATTCAACATAAAAGAGAAGGAGAGGTATTAACATTTTACCCACAATTACTCTTTGACAAGCTGTTACTGAACCACTAGATTTTTAGTTTTACCACTTTTATTCAAAATCTTGCAGCAATATAGAGACATGTAACGATTTTGAAGGACTGTTGTAAATGTGCCTTTTTATATGGATGTCCCAGATTAGAAAAATATAGAGAGAGACTTTTTGTGCTATTTGTTTTCAATCATTCACACTGATAGTATTTGAACGAAGTTAGTTGGGCTGTAAACTAACTTACACATACCTTAAATAATCATATTTACTGAAATATAAAATTTTTTCTTGCCTGAAATTTCCACAACCTTTCTGCTGTGTGCAAGCTCTTCATTTGTGAAATAACCATTTTAGTTTGTATCTCTAAAAAAGTTTAACAAGGCTGAAAAGATCTTGATGTAATTCCTCAAATGTTTCATTTTTTGTAGCCCAGTTATCTCACTTCACAATAAATCATGAACCCCTAGTATTACTTGTGATATAACAAGAAGATTGTAAGAATGTATGCTAAGCAACCATGAATATTTATTTGTCCATAATCCAGAGTTGCTAACACCCAGACTTCAAGATTCATGCATCAGTCCTCAAAAAAAAAAAAAAAAAAATCAAAGGGTTCAAATTAGATAAGATTGCTTCATAACAATAAAGTTTAGGTTCTTTGTATCTTCCTTCTGGTTTTTAGCCTTTAGAGTCAAAGCTTTTCTTTGTTACCCAGAAGAATAAAAAAATAATTAAATCCAAAATTCTTGTATTGTCATGTAACCTAGGGAACTGATCTTTTAAGAAAAATACCAATTACAATGAGTCTTGTGGTAAAGCCTCTGGAAAGTACAATGCACTACATGTTTTTTGCATCTAAGTTCTCAGAACATTTTCCCTTTAATATTTGTTCCTCACTTCTTGGTATTTTTTTAATAATATGTTCGACACCTTGTTTCCCTTAGGAAGGCATTCATTGGGAAGCACACTCATGTTCATTTTGAGTTCTCTTAGATATATACTTTTAAAATCACCACTGTTTAAAAAATTATCTCCAAGGCAGGTCAATTCCTTCAACAATTCTTCATTGATTAGTGGATTTTTAGGTTATTTTAAGTTGGAAGATATGTTTGGAATTTCTATGATATAGGAATTTTGCCCCTTATTGTTTGTACAGAAATAAAATGTCAGCCTTCACTTGTCTGAAGAATAATTGTCTTTTTTCTTTGCCTCTCCCTTCTGGCATCCGATAGAAGGAATGAGGTGATTAGAGACACAAAAAGAGTTCGTCAGGACTAGAAATGCTGAATGTTTTTTTTTTTAAGACTAGGCTAATATATGGGAGGAGAGGAGAAAAAATGTAGGAAGGATCTGAGGAAAGATACATAATTGCTTTGATCATTTTTATTCAAGGCGGAAAGGCAAGTACTTCTGAGATCAGCTTGGAGATGGCAGGAGACCCCATGCTCTTACTGAAAAAGCCCTTCAAATGGAAAAAAAGATCCACAAGAAGGCACCCAGGTATCATCTTCTTCAACCTAGCTTCATTTTAAGTAAAATTAGAAAGTTACATGATGTCTTTATCCTTTATGGTCTCTATCTCCATTTTGGAAATGAAGATGTGACCTTTGCTGTAACTTTTAAGTATTTAAGAAAATGTTTCTGTTTTGGTTGGGGTTTTTTGCTGCTTGAAGCTTTGATTTTATTTCAGTATTTCTTTCAGGAGAAGGACATGAGCATCAAGCAGAGGCAGACTGCCTTGAGATCAAACAGAACAGTGTTAGGATAATCCAAATTTGCCAGCTGTTCTGTTGATTATTTCTGGGAGAAATTTTAAAAAATATTGAGGTAAGATCTTGCTAAGAAAAATATTGTGCACTATATTTTCAGAATCAGAACTTGGACAGTCCATGCATAGAAAATGAGAAAGCCAATACATTATTGCATAGCCCTCTTACTGATGCAATGTCCTTTTTGCGTCTGAAGAACTAAAAACCTTAAAGGATTTCAAGGACTTCAGAGCAGAAACCATCAATCAGTAGCTACTTAGCCTTTGGATGTTACTGAGATTCTAAATACCAGTAGAGTAAGGCAGCATTTGAAATAAATAAAGGGCCCAGCAAGCATTTCCATTTTATTCCAAAATGGCAAACTTGCACAGGTTCATAAACTGAGAGATTTTCCTGCTAGGATAGTGGGAGAGTGTCTGCATTCAGCTCAGGTATGAGCTCTACAAAAGTTTCCTATACACAGTGTAGAAAAAGCTGCAGTCACTTGAGGCATTGATTTGGACAAGAGCAAAGAATTTAAGCTATACTCTTTATTTGTGTTCATAATATTGAACAATATTATATATTATTTCATATGATATCATAATATTGTTTGCATATCTATAAAATCATTGTAAACTTTTCAGCTAGAAATTTCCATTTTAATGTACTTAGACGATGCAGGAACACAATAGTCAGAGATTACACAGGAACACAGATGTCAGCACACTTTCAGATGACTTGACAGATTCAAAAACCTCAGGCAAAACCAGATAGCATTTAGCAGCACCATCTCTCTTCAGAGTGATAGCTGTTGCTCAAGTCCAGTTTGTGTTTCTCATCAGTTCTATCTACAGCAGTACTTTATCTTCTGAATGGGCTTTGTGACCTGAAGCTTGTTGAAACAAGTCAAATCATTAAAATCCGGTTTTCAGGTACTGACAAAGATGGATTAAAAAAAGATGAAAAAATGCTTCCATATCTTTTACTACTGATAACTGAGCAATGGTTTGGAAACCTGTGCAGAACTGACTTACAGACCAAAAATTGAGATTTACTGCCTTTGTGTATCGTCGGTAAGTCCACAAGATGCTATCGATGCTATTTAGACCAATCTGTGCCATGTGACTACAGAATGGAATAAATAAGCACTTAGGAATGAGAGTTGAATTAATGACAGCCTGTGTATCCCAAAATGTAATAAATTATAGTTTGCTGCTGGCAGCAGGAACTATTCAAGCAAATATTTCTGCATTATGACAATTTCTTAAGTCCTCTATAGAATTTAGGCATAATAGGAGAACTGCCTACAGGGGAGATTATTAGGAAACTTAGAAAAAGATTTTCATTTTGTGATTTGAGCAATGCCTGTAATTATCAATGTAGCCTATCATTTGCTAAGTGGTTACTTGCATATATGAGACCTTTATCTTGTACTGTAATTACAGTACATAGAAACAATATACTTGTTACGGGTGACTGCACATAAGTAGGTGGTTAAATGTCATTAAAGCTGTTTTGGAAAATATCTATTTATGAATAAATATTTTCAGTTTTCCTTTTAGCAAAAATTGCTGAATGACCCTTAAAAACAGATGCCAAATAAGAAACTTATCTATAACAGCAATAGTAGTTTAAAGCATGTCTTGCTAAGCCCATTAGAAGGCCTGTTGATGAGATTTGAAACTTGGCCAAAGATGAAGTTTGTTATTTCCACTACATTTTATGTCATGTCTCTTCAAAAGCTGCTTTGTGCTCACTTCATTTTTTAGTTTCATTTTATAAAATTTCAATTTATTATTGGTCTCATATTTTCTTTTTGTTTGTTTGACTTTGGAGGGGTGCTTGATTTTTTTAAACTAATTGCTTTTTGTCAGGAAAGCACTACAAATATTGTTCTAACATGAATGTGAACAATCACAGGGCTTTAACTGCATACCTATCAAGTCTATATTTCGATGTAGCAAGAACACCAAGGTTATCTCTTAGAACTCAGTAGGAAAGGCCTGGAAATCTGAAATTAAACTTTGATTTGATTGGGAGCTTGAATTACCAGAAAATTGTGCAAGTAGGCTATATCCAAAAAAAGGGAGCATTTAATTGTGGCCACTCTTAACCAATACCTGCCCATTCCATTTGTTTCAAATGAGTAAGGAAAAATATAATTAATAGAAGATACCATTGATCAGAGTAACTTCTGTAAATTAATGTACTTGATACAATTATCATTTACCCACGTGTAATTTTTAGCTGCTCTATGTATTTTTCTGTTGTGTTAGAGATACCATATAATTTTCTATAATTTTACTATGTTATCCTTTATTCTGATGGAGGATTTTAATTGAGGGAACTCATGGTGTGTCCCTGTTTCTTTTCCACCTGGGTGTCCTTTGTATGTGGTATGGGAAAGGGAAAAGCAGCTACCAGGCAGTTCCTCCTTTGCCCCTACCAGCTTTATGCCTGCAATTGTTTATCAGCTGAAAGGGCAGACTGACTCTGTGCTGGATAGCTGCAACTAGGGTATAAATATCTCAAATATTTCATGTTGTCTCAGCTATGATAAGTGGCCAGAGTAAACTTATGAACCCAGTCAATCCTTTTATTCAATGAGCTAATCATGAGGAAGTTCCTCTTTCTCAAATGAGGGTTTATTTGCTTAATCTAATGTAATCCTCCATGTTCCCTGTAGACCATGTCTGATACCCTTCCCCACATGATTAATAAAATGTTCCAACAGTGATCAATGTTACGTGGAGAAATGAATCATTGGTACAGGTGAAATGGCTGAATTCAGATTTTTGTTTCCTGAGTGATCTGCAAGAGGAAATAAAATTCATTAAGACAGTAAATGTGGTTTATTAAGAATGGCAGATTAAACAAACAACAAAACCAGGAAAAGTCCAAAGGTTTATGCTGTAGATTTCTTTTTTTCTGTAGAAAGTATCTTTCTTTAAACTTGTCTATCTCCAGTACTTAATTTCATTCCAATTCAGCCAGCCATTCACCAGGAGTGTCAGCTGCAGTATTTACTGACAGACTGTGAAGCACAGAGAAGTCTCGTTCTCCTACCCAGCTATTGGCATCTATCTGCAAAAGTACAGATGTGTGCACTTCTGTGTCCATATATCTGTGCATGTGGGTATGTGGAGGCATAAAAATGATGAAAATAGATATATCCCTATAACAGAAAAAATAACAGTTGGCTATAAAATGAACAGCTGTTCTCGCCTTCCCTGCATGTCAGAATGCAATGTTGAGAGATAATTACACAAGGAGCATGTCAAGAACTTTGTAAACATTTAGTGTACATAAATGTCACTTTTATTCAAGCTTTGTGTTTGGCAGGCATAACCTGTGACAGAAAATACCACTTGCTTTTTTTTTTAAATTATATTCATACATTTACTAAAAGAACAATCTGCAAGTGTTCCACAGATGACATGCAAAGCTAGATGTCTACCCAAATTGCATTCCTGTTAGCTAATTTTGGTGGTTAAATTATCCAGGAAAATTGATTTAAACATTTTTAAGATCATTCATATGAATAATCAAAAGGTGCATACCATGCCTGTTAACTAACATGTGCTCTGATGAAATTGAAAGGACCCTTTAAGCCTTCTCTACAATAAAAAAAAATAGGTATTGGGGGAGTCGGTAATAAATGGTGGATGAGATGCTGGATATGTCCTGGCTGTGTGCTCTGGGAGCCCAGAAACCCCCCGTGTGCTGGGCTGCACCCAAAGCCCTGTGGGCAGCAGGGCAGGGAGGGGATTCTGCCCCTCTGCCCTGCTCTGCTGAGACCCCACCTGCAGTGCTGCATCCAGCTCTGGGGTCCCAGCACAGGAAGGACAGGGACCTGCTGGAGCCAGCCCAGAGGAGGCCACCAAGGTGATCAGAGGGATGGAGCATTTATGCTATGAGGAAAGGCTGGGAGAACTGGGATTTTTTCAGCCTGGAGAAGAAAAGGCTTTAAGATGACCTAATTGTGGCCTTTCAATACTTGAAGGGTACCAACAAGAAAGATGGAGAGAGGCTACTTACAAGGCCATGGAGCAACAGGATAAGGGACAATGTCTTCAAACTCACAGGGCATAGGGCTGGACCAAATATGAAGAAGAAATTCTTCCCTGTGAAGGTGTTGAGGCCCTGGCACAGGTTTCCCAGAGAAGCTGTGGATGCTTAATCCCTGGAAATGTTCAAGGCCAGGTTGGATGGGGCTCTGAGCAACCTGGTCAAGTAGCAGGTGTCCCTTCCCATGGCAGAGGCATTGGAATGAGATGATATTCAAGGTCTCTGTAATTCTGTGATTCTCTGATATGCCCATGTAGTTCAAGTTTTGCTTGCTTTCTAAAAACAATACAGTTCTTTGCACAAGCTGATAACCTCTTCTTACCTGGCAGACAGATGAACTGCACGTGCAGGACCTCACGGATACAGACGTGACCTCCTGCAGCATATTACAGACACCTGGGGTATCTCTGCATTTTGTAGCTGCTAATGTAACTACTCTGAAGAACTTTGTAAGGCAAAAACCATGGAGTGAAACAGATGCTACATAATTATTTAATGGGAGGTAGCAATAATACTCTTTCTTAAAGATTTGCATGGTAATTAATTATTTACCCATTGATAGTAGTAACCAAGCAATGAAAATATCACCTAAGTCCAGGGTTTGTATGCAAGTTCCAGCCTACTTATCTTATACATTTTACTTTCCTCATACATTTCAGTGGTCTCAAGCTGAGAGTTTTGAGTTTTTTAATTTAATTTAATGAAACTTATACTTAAATCAGACTACAGTATACCAAAAAAAACCCCTCCCAAAATTCCAAAGAAATTCTCTGCAGTACACTGTTTTTTTAAAATAGTAAGTTAAATGTTAAGAAAAAAAAGGTTATTATCATATTAAATTATCCAGCTTGATTCAGGTATTTCATGAACTTTAATTTTTTTTCTCAGGAATGAGATTTATGAGAGCTGGCTATACTTGCAGCTCCTGCTGCTATGTAGAGTGGAAGCATCTGTTCTGTGCTGAAAACTGTCACTGCAACTCACGGGGGTGTTAAGCATGGAGGAATTTGGACTGTTATGCTGAAACTGTGCTTCTTCAACAGCACTATGCTTGTCCTTGTGAGTAGCTGAAAAATGGGTAAAAAAAATGCAGACTCAATTCTTTGCTGCTACTGAAATGCAATTTGCCATGTGAGAGAGCTCCATTGTGAAGAGAGATCCATTTTATGAGTAAGTTATCAGAAGATGCCAACACTCTAGGTCATTTTTAGTCTTTCAATTAGTGAAGAAAAGGAGATTTAAAGAAGAATTCATTTATATTTTGTGCTTTGCCATTGTGCAGATGAATAACCTGCAAACAAAATGCATTCTTTTCCAAGAGTCTTCCTGTAGCTATTCAGATGTGCATTGTGAACCTGGTTGTTTCTTCCCTTCCAAATAAGGAAGTTTTTGCCAAGATACCCAGCTACTCACCGATTTGACTGGGCTATTCACTGTGGGCTGCAGGGACAGGAGGGAGAGAACAGGGTGGAAAGGACAAACTCCAAATTATCCTCATGGGGCAGGTGATGACCACAGCTGTGTATGAGGCTCTACTCCAGTCTGTGATGAGGACACAGGTCCTCTCTGATCCTGCCTTTTCAGTGCCCCTCAGTTGGAGCCCAGGAAAAAAGACATGGAAGGAACTGACATGCAGTCATTCTTTTCTAGATTATTTTCTCAGTTTCAGACAATCACCAAGAAAATTCTTTGACGAAGTGCAAAAGGACTGTTACAGGCTTGTAGGTTATTTCTAAGCAGGATGAATGGTCTTAGTCTTACTTAAAGCTTAATAGAACAATTTAGGTTGGAAAAGACTTCGAAGATCATAGAGTCTAACCTGTGACTGATCACCACCTTGTCAAAAATACCATGTCACTGACTGCCATGTCCAGTTCTTGAACACCTCCAAGGATGGTGACTCCATCACTTCCCTGAGCAGACTGTTCCAATGTGAAGCCATTTTGCACAAAAATAAGCTGTTTACTGAGGCATGGTCAAGGATCACTTCCATGACATCACCAACACCATATCCCTATGAGGCATCTTAGTGACATTTGAGCTTTGACTTACTGAGAATTTAAATACTTGAAAGCTGCAATAAAATGGGACTGAAACTGTTCCATGCTCTGAAGTCAGAGTATGCTTGTTTGGAAGAGTGTCATATCAAACAGATGACAGAGCTGAAACCTGGACCTCCTATATGCTTGGCAAATTGATCCAGTTTGTGTCCTATTACAGAAAAAGGGATGGAGAGATGGAATCACCAGTGGAACCTCATTTTGCAGTTTTACAAAACCAGCCCTTCATTTTCTTTGCTTTTATGATAAATGTTTGAAAAAGAAAATTTTTATCTTTGGTGAAAAGTAGTATTATTTTGATGAACAATGGAAAAGGAACTTCAATTTATTTTTTTTTTTAATGAAAATCAACAAAGTAGACTCAGCTATCTCTTTTAAAAAATCCTTCAATCATTATTTGTTATATAAAATTACATAAAACCAAGGATTCTTTCTGAGTTTATTAAAATTCCTGAAAAACATAAAATGGGACAGTGGATTTTGAAAGTTTTGACCTTTTCTCTTTCAGCTTTAATATTTTGTGGTTTGGCTTGTTGGCCAGTACCTTTTTTCACACAATTTAGTGAGGCTGTAAACTGCATGGAAGGGAAAGACAGAGCAACCAACACTCAGAATATTGAAAAGGTTGAGGTAATAAAGCACCTGTCACAGATTGTAAGAGATATTAAAAATCTAATATTTAATTTCAGTAACCGTGGTTTCAAAGGACAAAAGACAATGGTACAGTACAAACTCATGAAAATATTTCAGTGGGATTTGATGTGGTAAAAACTTGAATGATGCTCACTGCAATTTTAAATTTAGATTTTTGCACAACAGTTTCAAAGTTATTACTGATTACATGTTCTTGTATTCATTTGAACCATTGCATTTCAATGATAAGTATTGGTCTAGTTAAATTATATTGTATTGTTATGATTTTAAATAAGTCACAAATATGTCCTTGGCTCCATGTCTGTAATGAGTTTCCTTTTTCTCTCAAAAAGACACCAAAAGGAACTGTATGAAAATAAGGGCTTGAAACCACAACCCATGACCCAGGAAAGAATGTCTTTGCCTTTTGGCTTTTGTGTATTTCTGCATGAAGTTAGTGACAGTCATTCTCTTGTATACTTCTGGATTAGGAAGTCAAAGGCAAGCAGAGACATAACTTACATACTTTCCTTCTATATATATTTTTTCTCCCCATCACTATTTATATTGAATTATTTACTTAAAATATAACAGCTTAAAAAGGATAGATTAGTGAATGGCCTAATAGATGGGACTTTGTCATCATACCTAAGTATCTGTCTATAAGTTATTTTGGTACCATTTCAGTCCAATTTTCCAGTTTATAAGGAGTACTGGAATAGTGGATTTTCTGTACTTGAGGATGGGTTCCCTCATTCCATGAGAAATAGCCGAGTGATGTTAACAGCCTCAGCCTAGGAGTGTTTTTGCTTGAGAAGGAGTCCCAATAGGAGTGCAAAAATCTGTATTTGACCTCTTTGTTACTGTCAGAGACTGAAAATAGTTCATGCCTCAAACATTGGTATAAAGTTTTAAAGAAGCTACAGCCCGAGAAACCTCCTTGAAGAACTTTAGACTGTCAAGCTACTGAGATTAGATAAAGGGAAAACTCATTCTTTCATCAAGCTCAGCCCTGGGGAGAAATTAACAGGTAAACAAAAAAAAAAAGTGAGACAAACCCAGCAGCTGTGCTAAGATTCATCCCTGGCTGAGTTTGGGGTGGGGTAGACCACAGCCCACAGAAGCCAGGTTTACACAGACTCCCCCTGCTCACTCCCCAAAATGAGGTGGGGAGGAAGAGGTTGCAGGTGTAACCTCTTCTCAGGGGCAGTGAAAACCCATCCTCCCTTACACAAACCGGCCCAGCTGTGGAACCCCTAACCCCACAGGCCACATCCACAGGACATTCATGTGGGAGGCAGCTGAGGGGGTGCCTTAATCTATCAAAGGCCCCCGAAGTGCCGCGCAGAGTAATTCCTGAAGCCTTGCACCACAGTACTACACATGATGCAACAAACCCAGAGTCTGTTGCAAGAGACAATGGCAAACTCCCCCCAGCCAGGGAGGTGCCTACATGGCCTAAGCTTATATTAACCCATTGGATTCTATGCTTCTGGGGGACCTGCACTACCAAGAATAGCTGGAGAGGATCAATGGAGCATCACTGGGATCCACGGAGTAGTGATCTTTTCCTTATTCTGTCTCCGTCACCTTCTTTCTGTCCCCCCCACCTATTCTCTATTTCTTCCTCTTATTGTCTTTCTTTTTCTCTCTCTCTCCCTCTCATCAAAATTTTGATTCTTTTATTTTCTTCTATAAAAATATTTATTTTTATTATATTTTATTTATTTATGATGATTTTATTCATCAGATGAAACCCTTACTATTGTCACTGGCATATGGTCTTGTTTGCACCTTAATTCGAGCAGAGGCATTTCTAAGAACCTTAATATCTGGATCCTACAGTTACCTTGTTCTGCTGGGCTTTAGCCCTATAATTTTCTTCAGGATTGCTTTCTTCTACAATCCACGAGCTTTTTCACTTGTGCATCTTGTCTGTTCTGACAGGTTTGTTAGCCCCAAACTGTTCTCTCTCATACTGTAGCTCTGACCAACTTCTGAGCCATTCCTTCTTTTCCCTGAGTCAAACTGGCATCTTACTGATGAGAAGCTTTCTGATCAGCACTTTTCATCATCTCAAACTCTCCTGTTGAGCAGCAAAACTGAAAACCATGGTGATTACCAGTTTAGATGTCTTAATTCAGGGCATTAATAGCTCATACAGACATTTTTTGCCTCCTATTTATTTCACTTTTTTCTTCTTGTTTACGTTTGCTTGTTTGGTTTTGTCTGTGGGTTTGTTTGGTTTACTATCTTTTGGAGAGGGTGTTCTTTTTTTTAATTTTTAGTTTATAACAGATTTCACTTACATGCTGATGTATTGCCAAGGGCAGGAAGAGGGAGAAGGAAAAAAAGTGCTTTCTTGGATTTTCATTTTTCCTCCCGGGTAAGTACTTGGCAAGACTTGACCAACACAGCTGTCCATGTTAAACTCGAGCTTTCTTAGTGATGTTCTAAGTAGAGTTAGTTGCATTACAAGGCAGGCGATATTTTCAAATAATTTTTTCCCTGTTTTATATTTTTGTCCTTCTCTTGTTGAACCCACAAATAGGATACTTCATAAATAATAATTGTTCAATATATAGAGTCAATTTTTTATTAATAAGTGTCAGCTGTGGAGAGATTACACGACGCCTCATCCATCAGTGCACTTGTCACTATATTCTGTGCATTATGTTATCAACTGTCCTTAAAAAGCAGTGTAGTCTGCTGATGTGGCTTGAGGAAATGGAAGGACTAGGGCTTATCTCAGTGATGTCCTTGAATTGTGTTGTGTCTGTGACCATTTATATTATTACAGTTTGCCTCTCTGCTTGTAAAAATGAGGGCACTGCCTCCTGCAGACCCCTCTGGTTCTCTGATAAAATGTGCAAAGTAAAACCCTAACTCCATAAAGTCTTTATTCATGTAACTGACTTTAGTCTTTTGACTCAACAAGTCAAAGAAGTATTCATAATCCTTCTTATACACATAGGGCTCAAAGTGCACAGCAGTATTCTCCCCACTCCCATAAAAATTTAAATTATATATTGAAAGCAGATCTTGTCTTACTTTACCAAGATCTCCAACCACTCCTTTTGTCATCCTGATACCACAAAATGCCTTACTTGTAATACAATTTTTTGTAGCTGGTTCGGATGCTGTACTGGGAAGTTTCCATGAGGCTGCTTTTACTTGCATTAACTTATTCCTGAATTGAACTAACATAAGTGTCAATACTCTAGTGTGAAAAGAAAACACTTTTTGTTCTTCAATCTGTATTTTCCTCAGGCAAGGATAGTAGTCAAGGAGCTACTAAGCAGTATTCCAACAGTATCACTTTTTGTTCTCTGCTTGGAATTACTGCGTGTCTTATCATCTTAAGGACCTCGTTCAGTTCTAGGTAATGTCAAAGGGAACCTTTTGAAGGCCATCAACAACCATTTACAGATTTTCATTAAACATTAGAAATGCCAGTTTACTCATCCTCTGTTGATCCACAGCATTCATAGCATAATATACTATGCAGAGTTCTGTGTATTTTTAACCCTTTAAAAAATATATGGTCTAACCTGTCATAAAAGCACTCATTTATTTTTGATTGTAAGTATCTATCCAATTTCTAACAATTTTGCTTTTTCTTTACCTTCCTAATTCTCTTTGATTTACTAAACTCTGTCTTCCATAAATTTTCCTAGGAAAGAACAAAGACTTCTTCTCATCCCTAACTAGTTTCTTTCACAATATGAGTAGCTCCCAGTCTCAGTACTGGAAAACCAATTTTTTTTTTCCCCATTGTAGCGGGTTTGGTGCAATTCCCAGGCAGAAACACCAATTAGTGTAGTGGTTTAAGGGTTAACTTGGGCATTAGCCCCCTGATGTCCTTTCTGTGAGATAAACATTAGGAGGAAAGCAAAGCAGGCACGAAACTTGAAGAAAATAGAGAAATTTATTAACACCCAGATGTAAAAACAACAGAACAAACCTTCAGAGCCTCCCCCACTTTTCCCCTCCCCCAATCAGTATCACAGTTCTAGGGAAACGGGGGAAAATTGGGTTTCCCTCCTGCTCCGCGCGGTTTTACAAACTGCCACCTTTTGCAGGTTACATCTCTTTTCCATGAGCCCTTTCACAGCTCTTGCAACTGCTAAAAAACATAGTCTTTCACATGGGGCTATTTGCTAATTTAAGAACGAATCATTTTCTTTTTGGACTTGAACAGAAGGCCTCCTTTGCCACCAGGTTTTGATCCTGACATCGGCGCTCTTCGACCTTTTTACAAACCACTCTGGAAAAAAGAAAATGCCCATTCCCCCACACACTTTAACATGGATTAAAGAGACAAACAGTTTGCAACATTAAAAGTTCATACCACAACGAGGCAAAGGATTTTTTTAAGCTTCCTGCGCGAGTTCACGCAGCACTGCCGTTGTGGCTCCGTCCCACATGACCTCGTTTTTCTCCTTCTCTCTGGCTCTGAAGCCGCCATGTTGTAGGGTGTTACCGGGCTCCATGGTGAAGAGAGAGCCTTTCCCGCTCCCTCTGCGCTGCCGGGTGCACAATGTGGAGAAGGGGTGTCTTCCTCTGTTCGCTGTGAAGTCTGCTGGCTGCACTGGAGGCTTTGCGTCAGACGACCTCAGCCCTGTAGCTGGCCATAGCTACCTTGCGGCTCACGGAATAATCCCCCTCCCAACAATCCAGAGTCCGTGCTGCAGCAGAAATCCCCCCTTCTTACTGGAAAAAGGGGGCAGGAGGCAGAGGGGCAGGAGCAGGGGCAGGGGTGCCCCCCCACCCTCACGGGCCAGGCGACGGGGGCACCACCCCTCCCCTCCCCCCGTCCCTGCTTGAGCCGGGATGGGAACTGCCCAAAAAATCACCCCTTCTCACTGGGAGAAGGGGGCAGGAAGCCGAGAGGTGGGGGGGAACAGGGGGTGCCTGTCCCCCGCCCCTTGGGAGCTGGGCCACCGGACGCCACCCCCCTAGCTTCACGTCCCTGCGCTCCCCTGGAACGGGAACTCACTGGGTTTAAATATGTAAACTTTAGAGAAGCGTGATTGGTCTGAAAGGCTGTGAATCAATTTATGATCAACCCATGACACCCATCAGTACTCGAGAATAAAGATGCTTGTTACTGAAGTTTTTATCATGCTTTAAGAAGCAGAGAATTGAATTAATTTAGATTAGTGTTTATGTTTATTAACCTGTTTCAGGATATTTTATAGCAGGGAAATAATAGTGTGGCTTTTAGAGGATAATTTTAATCAAATTTTTGGTATTTGATTCATAGTTCTTTGAAAAGAATATTGATTGTCACTTTTTGTCTGCATTCCTGCTACCTAAAATGCCTAAAATACCCTGTAATCGAGTGACAATGAATGATGCAGTTACACTGATGCAGAGTTTAAACTCTAATGCCCACAACTCTTTCTACAAATAAATTGTTTTCTTTTTGATTTCCTGGGTCTATATTATGAAGACTGTTTTGTACATTCTTTAAGTAGTCATTCTCATTCAGTGTTAAGGGAGAGTGCATTTAAAATAACTGAGCTTGTATTTATTTGAAGCAGTCTTTCATTCAGGGCAAATGCCATGGAACAGCAAGCACAATATCACTGGCAAATTTTTATGCTTTTATATTTTAGCTCAACATTTATCTTTCTCTAAGGTGAAGACTAAAGTTTCTCTTAACTTTAGTTAAACCAGAATGTCATATTTGATTACTGCTACAGGAGCAGCCTCCAAGTCAAGAGAAAAATATGTCTAGAAAAGCAAGTAAAGCTATTTTAAAAATAACATGGTCCTTTGCCGAAATATTCACCTGACTAAATAAAATCTATAGCATTTTGAGGAAAATACTGAGATTGGCTTTTTTTCATTTGACACTCATCTGCTCTTCATGGCAATGAGAAATGGTTTTCAACATGGTGGTTTTTGATTCTTAAGGGTGTCATTTGTAGTGGACAGCACCTTAGTGAATCTCTATGAAATGATCCATTCATTATAGAATTTTGTCTGGACTCCTTCTTTGTATTTGCCCCCACCATTTGTAGTACCTAAGTGCTTAAAAAGAAAACTGATCTTTACAAGCAGCTCAACTGAATGCTTTGATGACTCTCTAGGTAGAAATTACACATTATTGAACATTTTGTCATTTTAGTATTCATACATTATTTTTATGTAATGTTCTATCACACAGATTTTCAGCTAGAAAATCTCCCACTGAATGATAGGGCAGTAATTTGCATTAAGGGGCTCTTTTTGTCCATTGTGATTAGCAGCAGCACTTCTTTAGTTGAAAGTGTGGCTTGCCATGACAGTTACATGTGATGAGCAATCTTGGTTTTTTTGCAAAGTCCCAGGACATCACACCACTCATGCATTTTAACAAACAATTTAGCTAGCACTGTTCATGTGGAAATCCATGTGTCTTTTGAACACAAGTTTCTTTGTTAGCCATCTCAGAGATGGGAAAGCATGATTGACTGTGCCTCGAGGACAGACAGAATGAAAACTGTATTTCATCACCCAGTTTGGATTACTTGGTTTACTATAGTCCCAGTAAGAAAAGCATTCAGGCTCTGTGAAGGTAAATTTAAAATGCTGTTTATTAGACTTCCTGGTCAGGATCACTGCACTCTCTTACCCTTGGGCACTGTGTGCTATGCTTATGTCCATAGGAGCAGTGTGACAAGCCCAGGAGGTACCACTGAAGGGCAGATGTGTGGGTTTAGGAGGATTCAAACTATGAGGGACAAGTGCATCTTAAAATACAGGTCCTGCCTAGGCTTATACTGCAGCACCTACCCCAGTCAAAATCCTCCTTTTAAAGCTGCAGGAAAACAGTAGTTAATCAGACTCAAATTTCTCTCAAATCGTATTTTTCATTTGGCAATGCTGCTACAAACACCTCAGAAACTTCAGCATGAAATTTGTTTTCATATCAGATTTGTTGATACTTGGTTTTGCAGCACGTCCTTCTCTACTAAATTGCAATGCAAATTGAGGGTGTTGGACATGCTGTGAGCTTGTGCCAGCAAGGGACCACATCTCAGACAAGCTCTGAGAGTTTTCTCTGCAAGGAGAGGAGCCAATTCTGTGTTAAAACACAGGAACATGACATAATCTTTTTGACATCTTCTGCATTAGGGAGCTCAGTATTTTGGAATAGGTTTGTTGGGTAGCCTCCAGCTTGCATTGCTTTTTGTTGAGTTTCAGCTAAGGCAGCAGGTCTGATTTGCACAGGCAGGGAGAGCAACAAAGGATGTGCTCAAACAGGCCAGCTTCTTCACGTACGTCTCTTGGCTGGTGTTTTAAGATACCCAAATCTAAATTGACTTTGTTCCAGTTCATGCAACCTAAAATAAGACAGCAAATGAAGCACTGTTTCACCTGGGATTAAGAATACTTGCACAGTCTTTTTAATGTAGGAGAGATTCCTATCCTCGCAAGTTAAGCTGTTTGATTTATGAAAGTTTGTGGAATCACAGATTAAGCTAATACAATAATTCAGTATTATAAGTATTCTAAGGAAATATTATGGAATGAGAAAGCATTCTTCAATTTGAGTCATCAGAGAGACAGTGTGAGTCTCTCTTCATCCAGTGCTTGGGCATTATGAGATTCCTTTCAGAATGCACCAGCCTGCTCAGATACTGTGTAAAAAAAAAATTTAAAAAAGAGGAATCTAAGCAAAGAAATTGGACACATTCATCCTCTGGTATGTGTAGCTGTTTGTGGTTTCTTATTAGCCAAAGAATGATCAGGACAATACTTGACATTTTATCTAAAATCTATACTAGCATGATACTCCTCTAATTAGAATGTTTCTGGGTCTTCTGTCCATGTGTGGGTTGTATGGCTTGTAGTGAATAAAGTCATCAGTGTGGAGCTCCTCAGTAGTAGCTCCATTCCGTCAGTTAAAATTCAATTGTTGTTCTGTCTTGCTGTGTTATATAAGAGAGATGATTAAATAGAGAATCATAAAATTACTTGAGTTTGAAGGGACCTTAAAGATCCTTTAGTTCCAATGCCTTGCCGTGGGCAGGGTCTCCTTGCACTGGACCAGGTTGCTCAGAGACCCATCCAACCTGGCCTTGAACAGTTCCAGGGATTAAGTATCTACAGCTTCTCTGGGCAACCAGTGCCAGATCCTCACCACCCTCACAGGGAGGAATTTCTTCCAATTTTTAATTTAAACATACTCTCTTTCAGTTTGAAGCCATTGCCCCTTGTTCTCAGTACAGACCCTTGTAAATAGCCTCTTTGCATCTTTCTTGTGGGCTCCCTTGAGGTACTGAAAGGCCACAATTAGGTCATCTTAAAGCCTTTTCTTCTCCAGGCTGAAAAAATCCCAGTTCTCCCAGCCTTTCCTCATAGCATAAATGCTCCATCCCTCTGATCATCTTGGTGGCCTCCTCTGGGCTGGCTCCAGCAGGTCCCTGTCCTTCCTGTGCTGGGATCCCAGAGCTGGATGCAGCACTGCAGGTGGGGTCTCAGCAGAGCGGGGCAGAGGGGCAGAATCCCCTCCCTGCCCTGCTGCCCACGGGGCTTTGGGTGCAGCCCAGCTCACGGGGGGTTTCTGGGCTCCCAGAGCACACGGCTGGGGCATGTCCAGCCTCTCACCCACCAGCACCCCCAAGTCCTTCTTGACAGGGCTGCTCTTAATCCATTCTCTGCCCAGTGTGTATTTGTTTAGAGGGGCTAGAGGCAGTTCAGAAAGTGTCTGGATTATTAGAGCATTAAATGTAAACTACTGTGTGTAGTGATAAGTCCACATCATTTCTCATATTTTTATTTTCTTGTCAATATAAAGTATGTGGTTACTTAATCTTCATTTCTTTCTCTTCTGTAACATGATAATAGCTACTTGTCAGTTATTCTGCCATGTATCACTAGTATGGAATAAAGATATACCATGCCATGTACTTTCATTTCCCCTCTAGTATCTTCTATTACAGCTGCTCAGAGGTTGTATTTCTGAATTTATTGCCATTTTTAAAGTCCCAAAAATGGTTTAAAAGCAATATTTTATGGTACAGTAATAGTATCAGCACATGCTAATTGTCAGCTTTAAATTTACAGCTTAGAAACAATATTAAAATATTTGAATTAAAATTCTTTTGAGTTTTCTTTTCTGAACCTACACCTGCATGTAGTCCTATAAGATGAGGGCAATCAATGAGCATGGCAATGTTATATTAAATTATAAGACTCATTCTGGATGGTGTCTTCATTACATGCATGACTTTAACATTCAGACTTTGGCATTCTGATCTGGTAAGACGAAAAATGTTTAAAATCCTAATTTTACCATATTTATTCAGATAGAACTTTTATAATTTCCAGTTGTGAGTGTGTGTATCAAACTAGATTATTCAGATTTCTTGTGAACTGCTATACAAGAGTCCCTGTCCAGGTCAGTAAACTGAGTCAATTCTGAGCAGAAGCCATCTGACTAACAAACTTCCAGGGTAATATCTCAGATATGTGTTAGAGGATAAAAATCTATTCATGGTGACTTAGAAATGTGCAACCCCTTCCTAATATGTACAAAAAAGTCATGTTTCTTTGATCGTATTTCTTTAATTTAGATAAATTTAGAAATCAATCTTAATGAGTCTTAATGAAGGAGAAGTCGTTTCGCAATTGGGTGCACAACTGCAAATCTACACCATAAAAATTATGCAGTTGCATCACTTTCAGGCAATACCCCTGTGACCAAATATATAAAATAAATTTGTGAGTATATGAAAGAAAAGTAGCAAGGAGCAAAAATCAGATTTTCCATTGTGTCTTTTAAATTTTGTTGTTGAGAGAAGCATGTGATGTAGTTAAAAATTAAAAGACATTTCAAGCACCTGGAAGCCTTATTTATGTTCAGGATACCTTCTTTCAGTAGAGTTATGCATCTCTTGAAGAGATGAAAGGTATCTAAATCCCTTGCAACCAAAGCCCACTGAAACAGAAAGCACTGATATATAGGTGAAATACCCCCTTATGAATGTAAACTTCTGGCTCCAAGGGTATGGTTTTGTTGTTAAGGTACAAAAAGTGTTTGTTCTGCAACCACCCTGTGCTGTCTCAACTAATGTTTGATTTTAATGTATAGTGGTAAAAGCTTGCTGATGATCCTTGTAAGGGAAACACGAAACCCCCCAAAATACAGTTGACATATAATAATAGCTAAATAATCAGGTTTAGTGTCCCATTTCCTTTTCAGACTGGTCCTGCATGAACAGCATTTGTTAGATTAGTAATTTAAAGCCTGAGTGCTATCAGCCTTGGTGGTGGGAAGGATGAGTCTGGTCTGGGAGGAAAAGACATCCCGTGATCCCTATTAAAAGCAATTTGCTCTCACTTTCACGTGGGGTTTTTTTTTCCCACCCCTTCTTACTGGAGAGAGTAGTGTTTTGAACTGAGAAAAAAGTGATCTCTGCATTGAAGTCCCTATGTCAAGTGTGGTGTATCTTTATTCAAAATTAGAGATTCATGGAAAAAAACCTGACAAGTAGACAAAGAAATAAGGTTTAAGTAACCACATAAAAGAGTTCCAGACTCAAAAGACTTGACATTGATAAAACAACCATGATATTTTTGCCCACCATCCTTACATAGGGGGAAGATACAAACTTCAGGTTATAGTATTTAGTTGCTGATAACACGGCAATTAGAATATAATGGAGAAATTATTTCTAAGTAGTTCCATGTAGCTTTTGCTTTGAGTCACCTTACTGGTGTCTTGTCCTGTTTTGCTCCTTGCACATAAATCTCATTCATCTAAACATTAACATTTAAGGTCAAATTCAACCAATTGCCAAAGTTGCAATTCACTGAACTGAATTTACCTCAGTGAAGTGTTTTCTGTAAGTTTTTTGTAGCAACTGCTTTGTCCCTTTTATGTCAGAAGATGTCAAGTGAAAGTCATTAAACAGGATTAAAATTTAATTGCTTTCTTTTCGTTTTGAAAAGTGGACAAATGTTACACAGTTTTCATATTTACCATCATGTATACGTTTTTTGTTGTCTTCACTTGTTTCCTTTAAAAAGTCGTTTCAGTCCAGAAAAAATTAACAGAAGTTGTATAATGTGGAAGTAAGCTCTTTACCAGCAACTATACCTGTCAACATTTTAAATGACAGATGTTACCTACAGGTTCTTTTCTCAGAAGACAGGTATTGCTGTTCAGAGAAACTATTTAGTCTCTTGGTGAAAAATACAGGTTACATTGGATACCCTATCAATGGGCAGGCAATAGAGGGGCTCCTCAGCCTGTCAGGACTCTCTTCATGTCTCCCTGAATCCACTTCTCTCTTTATTAATCAGAAGAAGGGCTTTTGATTACTTTATTCTCTATAAATAGTAGGGGCAAAAAATTGTTTCAGGAGGAAGAGATTTGCATTTGAACAACAATTAGCCCATCCTTAAGAATGAGTGCAGCTATCAACTATTTCTATGCAATGCTATGTTACATATATACTAAAAGTCCTTTGTTTTTTCTTGTGTCTTTATCTCTTTAGTAAGACAGAGAAAACATTTATATTCTCATATCACAGAATCACAGAATCCCAAAATGGTTGAGGTTGGAAGGCACCACAGTGGGTCATCTGGTCCAACCCCTGCATAAGCAGGATCACCCCAGAGCACATGACACAGGATTGCATCCAGATGGTTCTGGAACATCTCCAGTGAGGGGGACTTCACACCTTCTCTGGGCAATCTGTTCCAGTATCTAGTAACTGCACAAGAAAGAAGTTCTTCTTTATGTTCAGGAGGAACTTCCTGTGCATCCATTTCTGCCATTGCCTTTTGTCCCATTGCTGGGCACCACTGAGCAGAGCCTGGTCCATGCTCTGACCCCTCCTTGCAAGCACTGATAGACATGGATGAGGTCCCCTCTCAGTCATCTCTTCTCAAGACTGAAGAGCCCCAGCTACCTCACCCTTTCCTCATAAGAGAGAGGCTCCAGTTCCTCCATACAGAAATATAGAACAGTAATATAGAAATAAGAAGGGCTTCTTTTAAGCCACAAGATACTGATCCCATTCTTGTAGCTGCGGGAACTTTTCTAGAAATAGTCATACTAAAGTCATTAGGGTCATGTGGGAAATAACATTATTCTACACAAGAAACTAGGCTGTAATGTGAATAACAAGATTCAGAATTTCAGATCATAGTGTTTACATCTCAAATCATCCATTAAGCCTTTTGGTAACTTGCTTATTAATTCAAAATCAATAGAGATTCTACCTCAAGGGGCTGAAACAGAGAAGAGAGTGCTAAAGCATGAGGGAATAGAGTTATGCAAGGTGACCTATTGGAAATTATATTCTAAATGCAGAAAATATAATCAATAATTTTTTAAATATGTTCAGAGTAGGCAATTTAGATAACTAAGTGCATATCATTTCATAGGCAGTTATTTCATTTCTGTCTCTATAACGGAAAGAAATGTTTTCCTTGAAGCTGAAGTTTAACAGTACATGAGCATATCTTTGTCTTCATAACTCTTTAAAAAAATAAAGTGTATTTTTCATAGTTTGAGAAAAAGTAGTATAAAAATACTCTAGAAAGATGTAACAGGAATGCAAAACCAGATGAACCTAAAAACTACCAAGAAATAAGACCTTTCATAAAAGATGATAACTTCTTCCTTAAAGGTTAAATTTGTTTATTATCCAACCTCTGACTTTACTTGCATGCACCAATTACATATTCTATATTGTAATAAAGGCATTAGAAAACTGCAACACACTGAAGGTTCCTCCCATTATTCTGATTCAAATCACACTTATGTAATTAATAAAAGTTATGAAAGAAATAAAATCACACAATGTATCACTTTTTATTCATTATAAATTCTACCTGGTAATGGTAAGTGGCAATACTCTAATCCTAGAAAAGGAAATTTGTTTTCATCTTGTGCGTTTAGAAGATATGAGTCATTGTTATTCCTTTTTCACTTTAGAAGGTCAATTTGCTTTCTTCCATGTGTGCAAGAGTAGGCAGACTTCCTAAGAAGCAAAATAACATCAGAAAAATGCAATTGTAAAACCATAAGTAGTAGCATAACAAAATAATACTTTTGGATGTAAACTCCAAATTGACCTAAAAGCAGAATGACTGAGATTCAAAATCAATTCAGTGCCTTTGTTTTTTAACATTTTGTTTTAAATTAAACTGTTTGTAGTTTGAATATTCTATTTATCCAAAAGAGCTGTCTGTTTGCTCACTCTGTTTAGCAAAATGTGTGCATATTTTTGTCTGTGTTGCTCAAGGCAACAACATCTGGCACTAAAATTTGTCCTTTGTTAGTACCGATCTGATGTTAACCCCTCCCCCCAAAAAATAATAATCTATTTCATTTATACAAGAGTTAGATGCATCTCATTGCTCAAATTAGACTTGGATACACTGTGTAAAAGTGCACTACATAATATAATTGTGTGATAGTTTCTGTGTAATAACACTTCCATGTACTTCTCTTTTTTATGAAATCCATGCCAGAAGAATCTGTCTTCTTTTCTAGCTACCTGAGAAGAGGTCTGTGGATCTGCAGAGTGAACTTAACAAAATTAATATATTTTACAAGCCAGGTCTTCAGTAATGTTCTTAGCTATCTGTGTGCTCTGGGAGAATCTTTATTCCTTGACAGATATATGGCTTATCTGGTCCCTTCATGCTATTGAGAATCCCTGATCTCTTGTGAAAAGAATATATAAGTGTTACATTTTGTTATTTCTATGACACACTGTTCTCTGGGTAATACCACATTCAGAAGGTAGGAAATGTCCAAAACCCAAAAAAATATTAGATCCCCTAAAAAGATACTAAAAAATAGGTTAATGATTTTATAATTGAAGGTACTGTTGGCCAGCAAAATTAAATAAAACTTGTTTCCAAAGTTACGGGCTTGTATTGTGTTTTCATGAAGGAATAGTGAACCACAGTGGAATAAGGAGCTGGTAGTAAATCCAGAACTGCAGTTCATTCCTGTGCCAGTAAGTCATTGTGTACTTTTGGGAAAAACAGAGGCAGTTAGATTTTAAAAAGCAACTGCTTCTTCTGGGAGGAGCTGTGAATCCCTGAAAACGTCTGTAAAACCTTGCCATTGACTCAGCTGGAGACTACAAGCTGGCTACAAACACACACAAACACACCCCCACACCCTCTGTTCCCACTTCAGCTCCAAGGATCCTGGTGTTTGTTTCCAAACCAACCTTTTCATTCATTTCACTTGGTGAGTCAGTGCTGTACTTAGTCAAGGCTTTACAGTACAACATGAGTGAAAAGTGGTGCTGATGTGACTCATTCAGTGATGTTTGGTCATCACTCCCTAATTTTGAAGGAAATACTCAAGAGGTCAAGATTGGTGTGTTAGGAGCTACTGCATCTTCTACAAGAGTGCTGTAGCAGACATCTAAGTAACTGAATAAATGAACAAGCCTGAGGGCAACCTCCTTTTAGGTGCCACATAGGAGAGAACTTGAACTACTACTTGTTCAGTGTTAAGTAGTTGACCCATGGTCAGTGCTACTTCCACACAAACAACTTAGAACTGTCTAGGGGCAGGGCACTTTGTGTTTTTCTCTTTTCTTTACTGGGATGTTAACAAATGCTTAAAAAATAATTTTTTAATTCTACTGAAATGTCATATAATGTTATTTAGCCATTACTATAGAAGCTGGATTGCTTTCCTTGCATTTAAATTATGCAGTTATAAGTGCAGAAACATGGCAACAAGATACTAGAATTTTTTAAAAATTTGAAAAGAAATTAAACTGTTGGCTTAGACATTACAGCAATGATCACCACAGTACTGTAGAAATTAAAAGCACATCATGACTTATGAAAGTGTAGACCATCATAGCAAATCTCAATCTTTCTTCTTCCAAAATAGATGGCAAACAAAATGGTTCATCACCCATTTCTCATGCAGTCTAGCAGAAATACTGCATCTATGTATTTTGGAGGCCCCTCATGGTATGACATCCACTTAAATTCAAGTAATTGTTACTATTACCAGTTTTGATGCCATGGGAACAAGATTGCTGTTAATGACAGAAATAATAAATAGTATAAGCATGTGTGATTTAACTACAGAATTTTTTTCTTTTTTCTCCTTTTTCTTTTTCTTTTTCTTTTTCTTTTTCTTTTTCTTTTTCTTTTTCTTTTTCTTTTTCTTTTTCTTTTTCTTTTTCTTTTTCTTTTTTTCTCTTTCTCTTTCTTTCCCTTTTTCTTTCTCTTTTTCTTTCTCTTTTTCTCTTTTTCTTTCTCTTTTTCTTTTTCTCTTTCTCTTTCTCTTTTTCTTTTTCTCTTTCTCTTTCTCTTTTTCTTTTTCTCTTTCTCTTTCTCTTTTTTTCCTAAAGAGTAATATCCTTTTTGTGTTATATAAACCCAGAATATAAATCTTTGCAGAGAAACTTTACCAGTCTAGCAGGAAAGACAGTTTTAATGGGATTTTCATTTTCTTTCCAGGAAGCATTGAGGCTATAAGAGGTAGTGGCTGCAGCTGTCTTTCTCTGAATGCAGAGTATTTCTAAAGCCTGCAGTGACTTTCTGTGCATACAACTTTGACAGCTTTAAAAGCCTTTACAGAGTTCCATTCCTTGAGGATGTGGAAGTGTCTAGACTATTATAAGATTTTAAAATTAAAACAGAACTTTGAAAATTTAGGTTAGCATTTTTGCAGAGCTAATGTTTGTGAGACTCACTGAAGCAGTCTCTTAAACCATAAAATCATATTAAACCAAATTTGAACAAATGTGTTTTCTCTCTCCAGCTAGCAGTATGATGTCAGACAGTAGTGCAATTTAACAAATTATGACTGAGAAAATATCTGGTTTCTATAATGCAGAAAATATATTTATCTGATATTTAAAAGTGGGTTATCTTTGGATACATGAAAACATTTTTTCTCAAGTAAAGCTTATGGATGACTGCAGCAGCATGTAGAAGAAATAAAATATTTCATCTTTTTTTACCTTTCTGGCATTTCAGCTATTGAAGGCTGAAAAGAAAGGCCTTCTTGTCTTTTTAGAAGCTGTAGAAAAAAGATTACAAGAAGAAATTGAAGAGAATAAATTGCATGAAAAACATGCTTCTGAAGATAAGTAAAGAAATATGGTTCATTCACAACTGGAAAAATACATCCCAGGTTCTATTAAGAGCTGTTTAAAATATATATTGCTATTTTTTAAGTATCTCTCCTCTGTTCAGACATGTCTAAATCTGTGAAGTTTTGAAATGCAACTCTAAGCATCAACTGAGGAGAAAACTCTGCTCTAAAAGAGCAATAGCCAGGCCCTTACATTTTTGAGAAAATTCTCCTTCATTCTTTGCGATCATTTTTAATAACGTAATACTGCTTTGATTTTCATCTTTTATAGCAGCTTATGCAGAATGGTTTCCAAGTGAAATAATTATAGAATTAAATTTAGCATTGAACAATAGAACAAATTTGAGAGAGGTTTGAAAAGACACTGTTTTCTTCAGAGATTTCAATTGAGATGGAGCATTGAAGAAGTGAATAGTCATTGAAAACTTTTGGATATGAAGAGCTGCAAATAGGAGATCCATATACTATCACTGCTAATTCAGTCATAGAACAAAATAAGGGAATAAGCTTTGGCTGGATTGCCTTGGAAAATAAAAGCGGTAAGACCAAGGAACAGTCTGGAACAAAACCGTGGTAAAAAACCCCCAACAAAAATATGTCCAAAACCTAACCCCACCAAACCTTGTGAGCAAAACCAGCAATAATGACTAAAGAAGCCTTATTTTCTCCCTTCCTTCCATTTTGAGAGCTAGTTTATTTGTTGCTCTGGACTTTGTCTGTGAGCTCTGCCAGTCTCAGTGGTGATTGTGTGGGGAGTTTGGGAGGACCACACTTGCAGAGGGTAAGTTCTCAGAGGAGAAGACAGAAGACAACGTCAGAATTATTTCACAGATAATGTCTTGGCAGGATGGCCTCTTGCAAGAGCATCTTCTGTACATGTATGCAACAGGGAAGAAAGTATGAAAGAAATTAAAATCAGGAATGCATTGAAATAATTGAGTTTTCTGATGCAGAATCCTGCTTTTCTCCTCTGAAAGTGTCTAGAATCTGGCAGTGCTAAGTTTCTTCTCTGACTTAGTGAAGGTTCAGCAGTCTCTAGAGAGGCTGGACCAAGACAGAGGAATATAGTAACAAATGAGATGTGGTATCAGCCTCCACCGAAACTGGCTTCTGAAGCATTAAACCACCCCCACTCATCTTCTGTCCCCTGAAAGTGGATGGTGTCCTTCTGCAACTAGGACACTGTTGTCTTTGGTGGCAAAACAGATATATTATTTAGAATACTCAATTTCAGCTGCAGCTATAGGCTGACAAAAGTGCTGAATTCCACTCCTTGAATATGAAACTTCACTTTTTTGTGTGCTTTCTCAGAGCATGTCTGTTTGCATTTCATCAGTTCTGCCCATATCATACTGAGATGGAAAGAAGAGGATAAATTAATTATGAGAACTATTTGTGTGATTTATGCATTATGCAAACATTCTTACTGCAGTTACTGATGAATAAGCTGTACTGTGGCAGCATTGTTTTTAATTTTGCATTGTTATTTTATGTAAGTTTACAACTGATATTAGTACCAAAGTACCTGGTTTTCGTGTAGTCAGCAAAAATTGGTATTTTTTTGTATGAGCACACCATCCTACTAATTAAAAAAAAAAAATTAGGCTATTTGTACTCTTAAATTAATACCATTGCAAGAAAAGGCCCTTCAGTATGTATATTTTTTTCCTGTAATTAGTTTTTAAAAATAAAAATACTACATTTGAAGGGAAAATAAAAGACAGAAAAGCAGAATAATTAAGCAAGAAGAGACCTTTGGAAGATTCTAGTCAAAGATCCTGCTCTAAGTAATATGGGATCAGACCAGGACTTATTGTCTTGTATACAGTGGAAAAGACATTTGCCTGATCTTATGTGACCATCGGCAGCTTTGGTAAATTACCTACACTGGGAAGGATTAAAAAGTGAAAACAACAGGCCCTCAGAGGGGAACACATCCATGGCCAACTAGCTCCAGGTAGAAAGCTGAGCTCACGGTAGAACCACTGTGTGTAAATTCTGGGCTGCCAGACAGGACAGGATACTTTGCCCATCACAAGTGAGTGTCCTCTTCTCTGTGTCAAAGCATGGAAACCTTTAAGAAGGGGGGAAGTGGTGACTGAGAACAGAATAGGAATTGTGATCTCCCTGCCCTACCTATCTCAGGACCAAGGATATGAGTTGAAGAGGAAAGTGTACTAAATACATTAGCAAATAACTCAGCAAGAAGGAGGAAAACAGGATCAGTCAAGAGATCAGAAGAATGAAAATATTTCCTTGACCTCTCAAAATACCTAGGAGAACTTGTACTTAAGGAAGTGGAGAAGTTAGTGCATTTAATTAAGTTTATTGTATTCAATTGCTCCTCTATTAGCTGTTGTGTGAACCCTCCGAATGGGGTGAGGAGGAAAAGCAAAGAAGCATAATCTTTCAAGTCAAGTCTATAATAGTACAGAAACTATAATTTCTTGATTACTGCTGAAAATTTTTACTTCTAAAAGTAATGCTTTTTTATTTTTCCAGTATGAGTTCATTGTGACATTCAATGGCAAGCAAAGTGCAAAGGGGCAAAAAAGCAAGTAGAGTATAACAATGATTCATTCTGTTATGGGATTCAAATTCATGCAAGAGAAAATAAACTTGTGAAATTATAGTATGGAACAATCATTTTCATCATGACAAGAATATGGAAAGGTTTAAAAAGTACTCAAAGTAAATCTAAATAGGGGTATAAATAAGGTACTAGATAGGGGTGTAAAATTGAGTAAAGATTACACTTCTAAATGTCTCTTAAGTATCTAAATTTCTCCAAATATCTTCAAGGGAACAGCTAATCTCCATGAAACTCATTTCAAACATGTTTTCCTTGAAAGTTTTCTTCCCCAGAAAGTTGACTATGCCTCACAAATACTGAAGATTTTTCAAGCTTAATAGAGAACACAAGGATAATAAATCCCAGGATAAATGCAAGGAATTTGGTTTTAAAACATAAGAACTTCTGTAGCTCTGCATCCCTTAACAGACCTGATTAGTTGAATTCATCCTTTGGGAAATACAATAATTCATTCAGAATCACAGAGTATCAGAAAGCCTGGGGAAGTGACCTCTAGAGGTTGTCTACTCCAGCCCCGCTGTTCACCTAGAGCAGACTGCACAGGACCACACGCAGGCAGGTTTGGAATATCTCCAGCAAAGGAGACTACACAGCTTCTCTTGGCAGCCTGTTCCAGTGTTCTGTCGCCTCACAGTAAAGAAGTTCTTCCTCATGTTTAGCTGGAACTTCCTGTGCAGCAGTTTCTACACATTGTTCCTTGTCCCATTGTTTGGCACTACTGATGAGTCTGGCCCCATTCTCCTGAAAAGCACCCTTAAATATTTGTGGGCATTGAAGAGGTTCCCTCCCAGTCTTCTCTTTTCCAAACTAAACAGGCCCAGCTCCAGCAGTTTTTCCTCGTAAGAGAGATGCTCCAGACCCCTCATCATCTTCACGGCCTCTGCTGGGCCCTCTCCAGCAGCTCCAGCCTCTCCCAAAGAGGCCGCAACTGGACACAGCACTCCAGATGTGCCTCACCAGGGCTGACTAGAGGGGCAGGATCACATTCCTTGGCCTGTTAACAACCTCTTCAAAGCATTAGCATTGTATGCGTTCACAATAAGTCCTAGATATTGCATGTCTGCCATCCTTTTTCTCCCAAGGCACAGATTCATGCTTGTTTGTGACCACAGAAACACATCCAGTGGAAGAGAATAGAGGCAGTGTTAAAATTGATCCCCTGCACTTGTAGGTAGGGATTGTATAACTAAAATACAAACAGAAAATAAAGTGTATAAAGATGTAAAGAAGCCACTATAAATAAATCACTTCCTAAATAAAACAGAATAATTAATGTTAACCTATAATAACTCAAAGCCATAGTAAAAAATACTGAAACTAATTTTAAAAACCCTGTAATATGTAAGCAGGAAAGGCCCAGGACATAAGCAGTGGCTGTGTGCTATGCAGGTGTAAGAATAGAGTAAATGACCAAATTATCCAAAGAAGGGGCAATACACTACTGGACATAAAAGCAGCCAAATCACCATTCTAGTTCCTGCCTATATTTGCTAACCCACTAGCAAGTTTATCCTGGAAAGCAAGAAAAATGCACTGGGTGGCAGATGTTTTACTCTATCTGTTGGAGCCACCATATGTCCTACCTGTGACTTTCATTTACTTGCATGAATTACAGGGTTAATATTTTACCCCTTTCATTGAAAAAATATTTCATCATAGACTTAAGAGTTCAGCAACTAAATACTGTAAATAAAATAGTGAGAAAATGGATAAAACAAATGTAGGAGACCTCTCAAACTTCATTTTCACATCTGTGGTTTCTTCACTTCTGCTTCTAGGTGGCTTCATGTGTTGTATTTGAACTTTGAAGTGCTGTCTTGTATAATTGGTATAATATGAAAAGTGTGCCTGTACCAACTCTGTTTTTTTCTGAAATAATGGAAATGTAAACAAAAGTAGAATAGAGATATCCAGGGAAAATAAATAGCTAATTAAAGGCTCCAGCGGTTTAAAATATAAGGACTCTGAATTACAATGTAGATTTTGACTTTTTGTTAAGATCTGACTTGCATATCTATCCATTAAAATATCAGGAGATTAGTCTGTCAGAGCCAGAGAAGAATAAAAGGTGTAAGCACACAAAATTACATCCTTGCAATTTATAGGTAATTTAAAGCTGATATATCTCAGTTTTTCAGAAAAGTTTAAAAAAAGTTTCTTTGTGCCAAAAGTGATTATATGGATACGGTTTTCTTTAATGGAGACCCTGAGGTCTTGAAATTGTGTTCTCTTGTTCTCAGCAAGAGCAATATAATTTCTTATTTAAAAATACAAGACCATAAAAGTATTCTGTCTGATATTCAGACAATACTCCATTTACGCAGACATGCCTACCTATCTGTGCACGGGCACACAAAGTGTGCTGACCTTTCATTTCCATATATTGTGTTCAACACAGGTGATTTCCAATACATGGAGTTATCTGTAAAATTATTAATAGCCTTACATTTATGGATGAGCAAATCTGAAAATCCTCTGTGATACATAGCCTGTGGCTAACACCAATTATGCAGCTAAAGAATCCATCTAAGGGTTTATATGGCACTGGGAAGGAAACATGAAAAAGCACAGTTTCTGTTATGCATTACTCACTTTTTGTTGGCCAATCTCATGACTAACTAAGCAAATATATCTATCAGTTAACAGTAAACTCTGACCTTTCCCACTTCATTATAGATAATGATTCTTTTTATCTAAACATGCTGCAAATTCTTTTAATGTTAGAGCAAGATCCCTAGAAAATTTCACACTTGATTTTAGGGGAATAGGGTTTCTCTTCTTACCAAGATAAAGAAACTTGATACTGCAACCAAGCAAATATAAAGCAAAGCAAATACTAAGCAAATATCTAAGCAAATATTAAGAACCTTTGTTAATGAGTTTAACATTTAAACTGGAGATCGGTACTATTACAACCTGCTTCTATTGTTATAGGTTCTTGCCTTTAGTAAGTTGGAAATGGCCTGAATATACAAGCATTCTTCTCTTTACAAACCGTACTATCTGTGAACCACAGAAAATGACTTCTGCAGTATTTCATACTTTTTTTCATTTTTTAAAAATTTTCTTATTTATTTGCTTGTTTGTTTTAAAGTAAAGCACATTGTCTCAGTCATTAAGTCTCTAGGCAGTAATGACTAAATATTATGAAATATCAGGGAGAGGTTTTTGAAAAAAAAAATTTATTGAATTGAAAGAAATCAAGTGTACTTTAATAGTTTTTCCAAATTTCCTTAAAATGTTCCAGCTGCTGAAAGCTTCCAATTTCCTTTTTGTCATCATTGCCATTGTTAATACTTATTATTTCAAGTATTTCTAGTGAATACTTTGAAGAATGCTGTTTCAGTAGAACAGCAAGTGGGAAATTTCCAAATTCTGCTGTATTTGCTGCCTGGCTAAACATATGTCAATCTATACAGGTTTTATTATACGCCCACCTCTACCTCTTAATCCTGGCAAATATTTTCTTCTGCGATGAACAAAAGCACCACTAGTAAATATAACATTTTGATAAAAAGTGGATTTGATATCCATGGAGAGGCAAAGAGTGGGAACACAGAATAAGGGATCTAGGGGTCAGTACAGATATTTTCTTACATCAGTATCCTGTTTAGGAATACAAGTTCTAAGGATTCGTTGGAATTTTCTGTCACTTATTTCCATTGAAATTATAACCTGTATTACCCAGAGAGTGTCTGGAGTCTCCCTTACTGGAAATATTCCAGAGCCACCTGGACACAATCCTGATATTGTGCTCTGGAATGATCTTGCCTGAGCAGGGAGGTTGGACAAGATGACCCACTGTGATCCCTTCCAACCTGACCCATCCTTCCCATCATATGATTCTATGTGAAATAAGCATTTTGCCTGAGGATCCCCAGGATCAAAATGTTACTAATCAAGCCACCTTTTTCTATTTGACTGTTGTAAAAGAAGCATCAGTTGACCTGTTATGTCATGCACTACGGAATTTATTTGTTTATAAAATTCCTCATTAAAATGCTGATTTGATCATGGAGAATCCTATGAATGGCAGAGTTGTTGTTCTCACTAAAATGGAACTGAACTTATCGGGGGAAAAATAACTTCCAGAGTGCACAGTAGGAGGGCAGGTGACAGACAGAGGGGATGGGATAGTGTAGAGAGAAGCAAGGTTTTTGAGGGCACAGCAAACAAACAACCACAAAAACAGTCAGAGGGGCTGTTTACAGTCTGCTGCAACTCCTAAAACCACTGAGCTAACAGAAAGCAAGCCTGAAAGGAAGTGGATATCTTGCAGACAAGTTATTAATATTTATGCACATTCCAAGAGTTTCTTGTTGCCAAAAACAGCATGTCTGTGATCTTTATCAACATTACTGGTCAGAAAATCAGGAATTGGATCAGCACAGAGAGCATCAGATATAGAGACAGAGCTTTCCTACTGTGGCCTCAGGAATTTCTGAGGAATCCCTGACAGAGATGGGACAAGCACTACTGTCACGTCTTGCTAAAGACCTGACTTTTGATGGTGATGTCTTTTGCAATACTTATTGCTGTTCTCTTTAAATTTGTCTTTGGATTATTTATGCCTGATACATGTGAAGACTAGTAAGAAGCAGATTGATAATAGAGGTGCTTCTTAGAGTGAGAAGGAAAAAGTCTACGCTTTTCATAAATCTGAGCATTCATTGGGGCAGTATATTAACTGATAACATTCTTGTACTATTTATAGTGGGTGAAAATCATGGGGGAAAATCCAGTTAAGCGACTGTTCCTCTGCCTCTATCTGCAGCTATAAGAGAAGGGAAGAAAAGAAAGATAATAGGGTATTTTTGTGTAATCTATTGGCTTATACATAAGATATTTCCCTACCAATGGGAAAAAAAAAAACCCAAAACCCAAGTGCTCTTATCCATGGGCTTAGATAGCTGGCCTAGTGGAAAGTCTTTATTATTCTGAATTTAGGAAATTTTAATTATTTATTCATACAGAAGTAAACTGTGGAGGTCATACCTACTGGGTGCAGGCAAAGCCTTTTGTACTCTTCTGTCATTCATTATGAATAGTCTATATTTTTACATATTAAAAATCTAGAGAAATTTAAATTTTTGGGGTTTTAGATGTTTTTAATCATGTTTTCAAGACATTTTATTCACTCATGTCACATGTACAGGAACCTGATATGTTTCAATGGATTTAAATGTTGTCCCTTTTCCCTACCTATTGTGATTTTTGCTATATTGAAGTCCATTGGGTACCATTGTGGTTTTTTCCCTTCTTCACTAGAGAGGATGTCCATTAGTACTGAACTGTTTTCACTTGTAGGAATCCTTGAACCTACTTAAACTACTTATCAGTTTCTCCTTCTATAACCTAAATAATTGTGAGGGGGTTTTAAGGTCTTTACTGGATAGTGTTATCTACAGTCTTTTAAAATTTTATGTCTCTTTCAACACCATCTAATTTGTTGCCTAAAGGATTTTCTGAAATTGTTGTATTTTCAGAAAAAGCAACTTTAACTTTGGTGTAAATCGTTATATTTCATCTTTCTTCTCACTTTTCTTTTGACAAAAATAATGAGTGTGTTTACAACCTGTGTGCTGCTGCACAGCCTCTGTTCCTGAAAAAAACCCTGGTTTTGGACCTGCCACCCGTGTGTTTTATTTGTTAGAAAATAATTTCTCTCAGTAACATCAGTGCATGTGGCAGGGCCAGGAGAGCACAGGCAGCCTTGCCCCGCAGTGGCCCTGGCCCCCTGCTCAGGGCCCAAGCGCCCCATGTTGATATCAGCTCATCCCTAGTCTTGGTCCCAGTAGGATGTGGACCACACCAATGCCTCACCTCCAGTCCCAGCCCCATCTCCTAGTGGAATCTCTGGCTCCAGCCCATCCCCTGACCACCCCCAGGGCTGCTGGGAGGCCCTGGCGCTGCCCATCCTGCTCTGGCTGGAGAGTGGGGGCAGCCCCTGCCTGTGCCTGGGTCACCCTGACTTTGAGTGCTGTGTCCAGTTCTGGGCCTCTCGCTTCAGGAAGGACACTGAGGTGCTGGAGAGTGTCCGTAGAAGGGCAACAGAGTTGTTCTGGAGCACAAGCCTAATGAGGAACAGCTGAGGGAACTGAGGGGGCTCAGCCTGGAGAAAAGGAGGCTCAAGGGCATCTTCTCACTCTGTTCAACTCCCTGACAGGAGGGTGGTGCCAGGAGGGGTCGGGCTCTTCTCCCAGGCAACCAGTGACTGGACAAGGGGACGCAGCCTCAAGCTGCACCATGGGAGGGTCAGGCTTGACATCAGGAAGAATTCTTCACTGAAAGGCTTGTCAAACTTTGGAGTGGGCTGCCCAGGGAGGTGGTGGAGTCACCATAACTGAAGATATTCAAGAAGCCACTGTACATTGCACTCAGTGACTCAGCCCCTGGTTGACAAAGGTTGGACTCAATGACCTCAGAGGTGTTTTCCAACATAAATGATCCTGTGATAGTATGACTTCCCTGCTCAGCCCCATCCTGCCATGCTCCCTAACAAGGTGGCACTCCTGTCCTTTGTTTCTAAATATAAATTCTCTTCACTAGATCAAAAACACAAGAACTTTATTTTGAATATTCAAATGCCGAACACACAAACTGATGCTTTGAAAGGCTAACCATGCAGGGCTGCAACCAACATGGTTTTGTTTGAGTTATCATCTGCCTGAGGCTTAAATGATGCTTTTGATCTTCTGCTTAGTTGCTTTCCTTTGTAAATCATTCATCAAGAGTTATACTTTTGTACAAGAGAGTAAAAAAGCTTTCTTACTCTAGCTACCTGATGGATATTATAACTTCAAAAATTAATAGATAAACACTACAATTTTACCAACATTTATCTGGCATTTATACTTTGCTATTTTAGAGCTTTATGTTGGGGTTACATAGATAGACGTAAATGGTGTGTAGTGTAGTAATGAGATAATGAAAAGTGCTCTTTCTTCCTCCATCCCATTGAATAACAAAGGGCCAGAAAGCTGCAAAACATAAGCCTATACATAGTTAAATTAGGCTACTAGGCACTAAGTGCAGAACTTTATCACAAGTTTTTGGCTGCTTTTATGCTGAGTCCCCAGGCTAATGAAGAGAAAACCTTGGGAAAAAAAAAAAATGTTATTCTCAGTACCTTTGCTCGGTTAATATTTTATTCTTTTGTCGAGTTTCCCCCTTTTTTATACATTATAGCACAAGAAAAAGAAAGAAAGTGGAGAAAAAGGAGGAAAAAACCCAAATAAGGAAAAAACCCCATATGGTATATAGCTGTCACCGATATTAATATCTTTCTGAAGAAGGCATATTTGAGCTACAGTTAACATAAGTGGTTAACTCCTTTTGTAAAAGATATTGTTTATTATATTACTCTCTAAGGGAAGATAAAAGCAAAGACTATTACAAAAGAACTGCTGAGTTATCAAGCCTTGTCCAGATTACAGAGTGGCAGTACTGGAATAACAGGAGTGTCTGAAATGCAAAAAAAATCTCTTGCTCTTGCTTTTTTCTCCACACTCCATTAAAAGTTAAAGGATGGGAGGGATGTTTTGTGACATTTCTTGCACCTTAAAAATAGAAATTCTGCCCCTGTAGCATCTCGTGCTTGTTGCCTGCAGTATGAGCAAGTAATTTGATTCTTGATTGATGGAAATCCCTGTTACCTTGACTTTTGATGATTGCAGTTCATACCTGCGCTTCACCATATACTTTTTAACTTTTTTACCTTTTTACTTTTTTACTTTTTACTTTTTCTTTTCACTTGTTCTCTTGTTTTCATACATTTTTCTAAACCTAGGTTATATACTGTATTATTTTCATTCTGGGAAATAATTGGCAGTTTTCAATGAAAAAAGCCTTACAAACAACCATTCTTAAAAGTGATTAAAATATTGTTAAAGAATAATATTTAAAAAACCCAAAAAATGGACCCCAAAATGACAAAAGCCCCAAAGCAAAACAAAGCAAAAACCCAAAAGCAGAAGATTGTTTCACTCACAGGGCATTTTTTCTACCACAGAAGCTGATGAAAACTGTTGAAAAGGAAAATAATATGGGAAAACATATTAAGAAAGTGTCATAAATTTCTATTCCCTATAGTAAAATTGTAACACTTTTCCTACAATTTTGCATTTCAACCATTTCAGAGGTTGCTGTAGTAATAAGCTGGGGTTTTATTTAACTTGGATTGATATAGAGCTATGATCTACCTTGATGGTTAGAATTTATATTACTACAGGCTTATAGCTACAGTAATTCATGCATCATTTTTGTTAAATATCATCACACAAGGTTGTCTTAGGACCAAAACTACTTTTATATTTAATAGTAGTAAAGCTTTGTATTTTGAATCATATTGTAAGTGAGGTTTTGGTTACATATTTAAAATGGAAGAAGTGGTACTTAGAGTCTTGCAGTATCACACATTTCTGGAATATGGCACAGTGTTAATAAGAAAGGTATTTGAAACTGATACTGCAGTTTAGCAGCAGTTTAGCTGTGGAAGGAAAAAATTATTACATGGATGTAGCCTATCAAAATGGTACTTATAAGACACTTCAAAAAGAAAAGGTAGAAGATTATTTATATGTCACTGGGTGTATCCTCATCCTCTCCTATCAGTGTCAGCCAGAACTGATCCTATAGATGTTTTCTTGTTATAGACAACCTTTTCTAATTTTTTTCCTACCAAGTACTATAAATACTGTATATATAACAGTTTTATACTTAATTAAAAATCAGCCTGATTGTGAAAACAAGCTCTAATCTCTTCCTTTAATTGAAGTTAAATGGAACTATACACAGCAGCAACCAGACAGCTTCATTTGCCTAATGCACAGAATAAAAAACACAGTCACATTAGAATTCAGGTCTTGTGGTCTCATTCCTCAGCAGCAGTTTTACTAAGAAGAAATAATAATAATAATAATAACAATAATAATAACAATAATAATAATAATAATAGTGGAAGCATATATTTCTTGATGTGTAGATGGGGTATAAATCAAATTTTTGTGATATTTCAATGAAATATTAGCAGAAATAATACTCATGTTTATTTAAGCATTCAGAAAAATTCACAAATAACTGTTTTAAGTATGTATGTGATAACAAAAATCCCTTTTGTGGGTAGAAATGATAGAGAAGTATTATTCAACTGCCATTTTCACTTTCAGAAGAAATCTTGTTGATAGACTGATGTGTTGAAAATAATGCCAGTTGTGAAAAAAGTCAAGAACTCTGAGCTGAAGAATCATCATCATCAGTTTTGGTATACCAGTGGGATTTTTTAGAATACACATATCATTAAGTTCTGAGAAAATGTCATACTTTTTGTTACCTCTCAATATAATAAGTCATCTTCATTAGTGCTACATCCAAGAGCAGATTGCTGAAAAGGAAAGAAAGGTAAGTTTGATATTTTTTATATGTAACTCAAATATCGGAATGTTTTACTTGTGGCACTCAATTATCCTTTTATCAAAATTCATGTCAAAACTGAAGTATTAGTATTCTAAATCTGTTTCTTTCTTTTTGATCACTGTGATTCTCCCAGCTTCAGTAGTTCTAAAGATTTGAGATTAGTGATTAAAAAAATCTACCAAATAATTCAAACTATTTTACAAATATTGTGCAATGAAATACTACAACAAATATTGCATGCACTGTAAATGTGTATTACCTTTTTTTGGCATTTTTTACAGTAAGACAAAACTCTTGAGCACTGTTTGATCAGAAGAATGGATGATCCTAGGCCACTTGTTTGCAAGTCAATAAAATTAATTTCCATTCATACATAGATGATGGCTGAGCAGTCGTTAAATGTCATCATCTAGTAAGTAATACAGTGAACATTGCCAATGATCTTCGTTGTGCTCTCACTTTTATATTAGACCTGCTTTTTCCAGGCAACAGAATTATTTGGGTACCTGAAACTAGTGAACTTTACTGCTTATAAGCATTAATTCTAAACATAAAATTTTGACCATATTTCCTGAAATTCATTTCTGGTTTCAGTTCTTTCAGGTTTTTGCATGCTAACTGTTGAGACAGTGTGTTCTGACTTATTATTTGGAATTCTGTAGGAATCAGAGACCTGTCTGGTTTAATTAGAAATCAAGAAATCACTCAAGAATTTCACTAACCTTCATAAAATCATAGACTCATAGAATGATATATATTGGAAGGGACTTAAAAGATCATCTCTTTCCAACTTCCTGCCATGGGAAGGGACACCTTCCACTAGACCAGGTTGCTCAGAGCCCCATCCAACCCGATGTTTAACACTTCCAGTGATTAAGTATCCACAGCTTCTCCAACTTGCCCCAGTGTCTGACCATGCCCACAGTAAAGAATATCCTCCTAATATCAGATCCAAACCTACTCTCAGTCTGAAGCCATTCCCTCTTGTCCTATCACTCCTTGTAAAAAGTACCCCTCAGTCCTTTTGTAGCCCCTTTAGGTACAGGAAGGTGCTAGTCTCCCTTGAGCCTTCTCTTCTGAAGAGACTGAACAATCCTAACTCTCTCAACCTTTCTCCATAGCAGAGGTGCTCCATCCCTCTGATCATCTTCAGAGACCTCCTCTGGACTGGCTCCAACAGGTTCACATCCTTCTTATGTTGGAGGACCTAGAACTGGAAGCAACACTGCAGGTGGGGTCTCACCTGAGCAGGGCAGAGGGGCAGAATCCCCTCCCTGCCCTGCTGCCCACAAGGCTTTGGATGCAGCCCAGGATACAATTTTTTGCCTCCACTCCAGTAGTTTATTTTATGTGAAAGATACATCATTATTCCCTCTAGCCCAAAGTTACAGTTTCTTTATGTGAAAATGTTAGCCCACTGTCAATTTCATTGCATTTCTCTTTCCTGCCAAAATTCATGACTGAACAAAATGTACATGACCTCTAAGGCAGATTCATATATTCTTCCCCCCTCTCAAAAAATCAAAAATGTTGATTAATAGAATTATTGTGAATTGTGTCATCTTGTACAAGCTCAACTGTTGATCTTAAGACTGTTACCAAATAAACTTTCCATTATCAGACCAAAGGAATCTGTAAGTGGAAAGTGGAGAAGACAGAAGACTAGATGACAAAATATAATTGTAAGAAAACTGATTTCAAACATTATCTTTTACAACCCATTATGAGAAAAAATTCCCCCAAACCCATGCTGTTCTCAGTGACTTACGCATCTGTTTAGTGATTGGAAGTACATATTGAAAATGATTGATCCATACATGATAATAACAACTCACTTGTAAAAATGAGTCAGTAAAACAAATTAATCAAACACATTAAACACAAAAATCTTACACCAGTAACAATTTAAATATTTAGTAGAGCCTATATTAATTAAATTCCCTGAAGATAAAGATAAAATTCCTAATACTTATAATTTTTCCCATGACCATAAATGAATATGTGTTCCAAAGATGTGATGCAGTGGATGTGCTTTGAGATTGATGAGAAGCAAACGATACTGATCTTGTAGCTGCATAACGTGATAATTTGTACACTTTTCCACATAATAACCAGATTTAACTCAAGGTAGAGATGTGAGAGAGAGTTATTTCTCATGCTGCAGTCTGCCTAAACAAATCTTACCTTTTTCCTCTTTTTACATACCTTTGAGGAAAGTGGTCTTGATTCCCCCACCAACCTGCATATTTCCTTATTCCTTAGGAAATTCTATCCCCTTTATGCTGCTGTACAAAAGAAATATTCTTCTATTTCTGTATTTGCTCATGTAATATTAAGATGAGAATAAAGCTATGAAGGCTGATATTTAGTTCTGAGTTTTCCTGGGGCTGGATGGGGTCACCCTCATAAACTGCTATTACTACTTAGCTGTGGTCCCTTTCTAAGGAAGGCACTGAACCACAGGAAAACTTCTGGTTGGTGTGAGGTGGTTCTCTTAATCTGTTTATATCTTCAGACACAACTTGCAAAATCAAGTGCTTGATATGTATGAAATAATTCAATCACTCCGTAGTTGTTATCTCGGTTGTGGACTTTTTGGTCATTATTTTTATCCTACAGTATTGGATTTTAAAGGTGAATGAAAATTTTTAACAAGTAAACGTTTGCAAGTTGCATATTTTACTGACTGTAACTATTTAAAAATTCTGTTGCATGTCCATGCTGCCTATAGACTTTGCTGCTATAACATTTTATCTGGATATGTTATTTACCAGTTTTCTTTCCTTTTAATTAACCCTGAATTAAATCAAAGAGCTTTTTATAAGTTTTTGTGTGATTTTACTTAGGAACATACTGACAGTCATGTCCTGAGCAGTCTTTATATATGTGAGTGCTTTATTATCTGAAACTATAGAAGTCAAGACCACTCAGCAAATATGTTTCCCAGACTGTGAGGGATACACAGGAAGTAGGCACGTGTTGCTCCTACTTTCAATTATGCCACTGCACACTAGAGAAAAAAAATTTAGTCCTGTGGTGTGCTTTCTGCACTATGAAAAAAACAAAAATTCTAAATTTAGGAAAAATTTATTCAACTTCTAAATTAATGTTCAACTTCTGAATTTCAGCTTCTGAATAAATGGGCTCCTCTGATGTCACTGGTTTTGCAGGAAAATCGATTTTGAAAAACATCTGTCAAGAAAACAGAAAAATATGAACACACATTATGCTCTTTTAATTGGACTTGTCTCCTCCGGCTGAACATTTTCTTCACTGGAAGGGAGAAGAAAATAAAGTTATGAGCTACTGAACATCTGTGTCCTCTGTCCATAAAGATTTCCTGGAAAGCACATCTCCATTGTGTTTAGCCAGAGTCAGAATCTCCCTTTGGCTACCCAAATGTGAACTGAATTATTAATTTCTCTAATATTTTCTACATTATATGATTTTAAAAAATTTTATTACTATATAATCTCTCACCCTCTAGCCTGTCAGATTATGTGCCATTGTTAATATGTCAAAAGACAACAGAAAACAGTAATGAAAAAAGCAAATGTAAATATTTTCTTAGAATGTATATTGGATTTTTGCTCATGAAATATCTTTTTCATTTTGGAGAAATCTTATTGAGTTGAATATATTTGTTCTGCAAATCCACCAAAAACTGTTTTTCTGAACAAGTATTTTCAATCATTATCTGTTTTGATTAATATTTTACTGCACTATTTTTAACATACTGAAAGAATGTTAAAGTTACAAATTCAAGTACAGCAGGTTTAGAGTAATCCAATTTCCAGAATCTGTATGCATATCATAATTCAATAAAGTACCCACAAATTTTTGTCTTTATAGTTCTGTCCTCATTCACTTGATGCAATGGCCTTTCCCTTCATTGCCTGCAAATGCCACAGATCAACCAGGCAATTTTCCAGTGTGGCATCTGGTGTCCTGAACTTGGCAGAGGTTACTTTTCAAAATCTCTCTTCTGCATCTAAATAGGAGTTTATAGAGGTGAAGTGTAAAAATAATACTAACTATGTTTCTTTTTTACCACCCTGTTCCAGTCCATAGGAGTTCATGCTTTGGGAGTAAATTGGTAAGCTGGCCTCATCTCTTCATTTTACTCTGTGTTCAACTGACCAATCTTAAATAGGAGCATATAGGCACTGGAAATGTCTGAAGCCATGTCTTCCCACAATGCCTCCTAATTATGGGTGGTATGGCAATTTAACAGTTTTCAAAGAAATATTTATTTTTAAAATAAATATATATTAGTATATTTGATGAAAAATATTGGTGCAAAATATTAGTTTTATGTTAGAAAATACTAGTTCAGCAAAATACTTCATTTTATATGGTCAGTGGCACGGGCAGAAAGCAAGCTTTGTGTATCACATACATTCTAACTACTCATGGAATAGCAATTTTTACATTAAACCTGTATACACTCCCTATTAACTCTTAGCATCTCTCAAACATAAATTCAAATGTTGCTAATGTGCTTGCATGATTTTACACAGAATTTCCTTGATGTTTTTCAATGGACAGAAGGCCTGGGTTCTCTATCTTGGCTCAATAAATCTGTGTATTTCCCCCTTGCCCTTTATTCCTGTTCTGGAGCCGGTTGCTTTCTGGCATCGAACAATGTAAGCTCCTGACTCACCTTCTACGAGAGGACCTCAAAATAATTGCCATCAAAGGATGGCATCTGCCACTTCTCCTGGACCACGCTGTCCTTACCCTGCTCAGGCACAGGCCAGTCTCTCACTTCTGGCGCTGGGGTTGCCTCAGGAGCCCGGTCTCCTGTGCACAGGCGTCAGCGAGCTGCCTGGCAGTATTGCTCACTGCTCACGGCTGCTGGTGTTCTGGTCGCGCTGGTAACAGAGCTGGCTCGTTGCCCACAGAGGCTGTCTCAGACCCCAAAGCCCCGGGAGTAAAGGAGGCGAGAGAGGGTTTCTGCATGAATTCCGCAGGTTTATTCCTCGGAGGGACAGGGACAGATAATCAAGGGATCAGGGTTCGTACAACAGGTTTTATACTGGAATAAGTTGGGAAGGAGCAAGGGGTAACAACCAATAGGATCATAATATAGCAATACGTGACAAGCATAACAATAAATCATTTTAGTGCACATATGGGAATATAATTTAGTGCATATTAGGGAATATAATGAAGCAACCAATGAGAAAATGACCTGGGGAGAACTTTCTAGATAGAAAGGTGCAGCTTATACTGCAGTGCCACCCTTGGACGTCCCTTCAGACTCCGAGTCACTTGCCCATAGGAGGGTGAGAACCTGATGGGCATCTGCCTGCCACAGCCCACTAGTGGGCTGAGCTGCCACAGCACCAGTCTGAGGGTGCAGGTAAAGAAATGTAGGTGTTCAAGCATGGACAAGTATGTAGGGGCTTCGTGTGATTGCCTGAGGCCCTTTTAACTGTCTTATTTCCTAGTGTTTTATGAATATAAAAGAAGTTGTCACATAAGACATAGGTCCTACAGAAATGTTTGCCTTCTTGTATCAGCCAGGTAGCAGGATATGTAAATTGAAAGAAAAACAAAAAGAAAAGACATTCTCGTTGTGATTTCCAGAAGTGCATTGAATCTGTCTATATACACTTAGTATAATCTAGATGGACAAAGCAGGATTTGAGTATCTGAAAACAGGCTCTTCGGGTATTGTGAGGAGCCCTACTGAGGAACAGCAGTCTTGACGCAAGTGTGTTAGTCATCAGTCTGCTCTGCCTGGATGTCTCAAAACCTCTACAAACTCCCAAATGACACCAGTTATTTACCTATTCAGAGCTGAATGTTGTCTATGCATAATAATTCAAATACTTAAAATTAGGTGTCTAGCAGACACCTGTTTTAGAGATCCTAAGGTATACTTCCACCCTAAGATGCCCTCTTGAATATCTTCTATAGATCCTCTGTCACATATGGCAACTAAGCGGATGTTTCAGGTATTCTATGATCAAGACATAGATGTCTTTATGCATTTGAACTGTTTTGCTACATTTAGAGGTCTGAATTTAGGTGCCTGCAATGGGGTACTGAAAGATATCATGAGGTATTCAGCTGTGTGCTGGAACAGATTAAATTCTTTTGGACTGTTTTAGAACTGCTCGTCAGGATAGGATCAAGGCAGCCTAGAAACTGTGGCTTTCTTCTATGCTTCAGCAGTAGAAATGGCCCTTTAGTTTGATGGATCATTTAATCCCATAAATTATAACTGAATTAATAAATGATGAATTGCTTATTAAATTATGCATGCCACATACATACATATATATATATAAGTACATATGTACAGCTACAACTTCTTGAATTCTCTACAGTCTCTTACTGCTATAACTGACTTCAGTCTCACACCCAGTTTCTTACCAGCCAAGACCTGGAGGTGTGCAAGCCTGCCAAGCTATCAGGCACATAATTGTCCTTTTGTGGCCAGTCTGTTCAGAGAGGATGAGGATGAGGTGGCATCTGTTTTCAAGCCCCTCCCAACACTCCTTGAATTCTGCTTCAGAATGTGCTTGTTTTGGATGTGTCTCATTGGTACCAGTCAGGGGATGACAGTGGTTAATCTCCTCACGTTTTCCCATCTCTGTTGCGAGGATTTAATCACTGTCTCTCCTTTAGACCTGGTTGTCTTGGGAATTTGCAGGTAAATTTTTGTGTGTCAGCAACACATGCCATTTCTATAGCTCTTCTCCATGCACACCAATGTGAAGATTTTTATTACAATTTTGCAAAGTCCTAGAAGATTCCTGGGCTTCTATTTTCTTATATATCATAGACAGTTCAGTAGGTACCGGTAAAACCTAACATCTACCTTTTATGATATTCATAAGTTTTCTTGTCAAAAGTCTCCCCAGCTTCTGGAGTATTTCATCAATATACTTTCCTAAACTTTCCGCTTTCCAAGTCTGGAATTGCAAATGAAGATTACAATTTTCTTCTTACCTTGAAATCATTTTTGTCTCTAAATTCTAACCTAATGCACTCTTCATATGCTGTCGGTTTTATTGGATTCTGATGAGCTTTGTGATGTGCCTTCCTACTTTCTCATTGTCTATTATTCATCTCACATTATCCATTTTTATCCAAGACAAACTGGAAAAAGAATTTGAAGAGAAATGGAAGAGTCAGATGTCACTGCTAGGACAGGCACATTCTTGCTGTGCATTGTGATCCTACTTTCACTGACTGTCCTGCTGAATATTTATTAAGGGCTACCTCTCTGTCTAATTTGAACTTTACTGGTTATACGAGAAATAGCAGATCACATCAGGTACAGATCTTCATCCAGGCTCTGCTGTGCAGTGTTTTTGCCTGTGAGCAGCAGCTGGCTCTCTCCTGAATTTAGCAAGGAAGTTGTCAATGCCTCATTCTTGCTGTGAAGTTCAGTTCCAAAAACCTCTGTTGTGAGAGGATGGGGATAGTTGTAGAAAAGCTGTGTAAGGCAGAAATTTTGAGTAAGTTCATCTTGGTAAGAGGAAACTTATTTGTGGTATTATTCCATGATAGAGCATTTTTATGGCAATGGTAAATGTTGGTATACAATCTAAAAAAAACCCAGTAAATTTGTGTTATCAATCTCACATTCCACTAGTAAGAGCTGGAGGAAAAAAAATAAAACAAAGAACCTGTCCAAATACTTTATTCTTAAAACATTCTAAGAATAAGAATGTTAGAATAAGAATTCTAAGAATAAGTTTATTTGGAAAGTTGTTTCAGAACCACTAGAATAATGATAAAAATTTGTTGTTAAAAGCATAAGAATGGAGACTCAAAAGACAGGTCAAATCCAGCCTCTTCAGGGCTCTGTATTGGCTTGGGAGGTTGTCTTCTATAGCCTCCCTGACAAGACATCTAGTTCCTGATACAGTGGTTCACATGAAGGTAAAGTACAGCTGAAATGTGCCCTGATAACTCTGTGTGACCCTTACGCACCTCTTGTGTCCCTGCATCCTGGAAGAATTCCAGCTGGGAAGGGGGCCAAAAGGAGGTGGAGAGGGACTGTGAGGTGATGGCAGCTTAAGAGTTGGACTCAATGATTCTTGTGGGTCCCCTCCACCTCAATATTCTGTGATTCTGTGATTCTAACTCAAAGGATTGGTATGTCCTGCTGCTAAAGGCAGGTGCCTGCAGAGAGCTGTACAAGCCCTCAGGAAAGATGTTGTCCCTGCACAGATGAGAGGAATCTCTGGTGCTTCACATCCACCTTTCCCCGTGGTCCTGGGCTAGGGGTTTGTCCATCCCCATGCACATGAGCAAATGTCAAGAGCTACAGCTTCTCCAGGGATCCATGGGTCAGGATTTGGGCTTGGAGGCAGCACAGGGCACACAGTGGTCTTCTCCCTCCTCAGTCACTTGCTGAAAACTGTTGAAAATTTCTCTGGAACAGCATCAAACTGAGGGAAAGGAGAGCTGCATGGCACACAACTACTCTCTGCCCCTTTCTCCTTCTCCTTCATGTGAGTTTTTCCTTAAAATAGTTTCTGATTCATGGGTTCATCAGATAGGTCTTCTGTTTTGCCTTGTCAATCTCTTTGGGGCTTTCCTTATTGACCTCATGTACATGTTCTGCTGGATTGGCATTTTATCCTGGTTTCTGACACATGCAGGCAATGTTGTCTGAGCCTGGCAGCACCATGCTTGATCTCAGAGGCTGCCTCAGAAGTGTTCCATGGATGTTCTGCTGGAGCTGAAGAGGTCTCTCAGTGTCCACTTTTCATCTGATCTGAGGCTGCTCAGAGATTACATGGATATGACAGCTTCAAGGTGGCCACTTGTGGAGGGCAGCCCAAGTGTGTCATGGGCAGCATGAAAGGGTGTCTTGCGGTGGTTTCCCCTGGAATGGGGAAGCACCTTAATGGACATGATAACCAGGACAGGACAGTGCACGTGTGGGCTACGTGCCATGCCTTTTTTTTTCCCCCAAAGAAGCTCACTTTGCAGAAAAAGAAGGTGCAGTGAGTTGTGATATGAAGGAACAGGAGTGTTACAAGCAGGCCACACCAGCCTTTGGGGTCTCACAAGAAGAAAATTCACTGGAGAGTGTCTAAATACCTGTGGATGCTACCACCACACTGGGTACAGTAAGTGTATGTAGGATGGTATAGCACAGTGGGAATTTTGATTCCGTGGTGTTGCAGAGGATGCAATGGGAGTGTAAATGCAGCCACGAGTAGTAGCATCCACATAGTTATTTGTGAATCATATTTTGAAATTATTCCTCTTGGCTACTACATAATGGTCAAGATGCTGATAAACTTTTTTTTCTGTGATATAAGCATCCATAATATGTGAGTACTGCTCCATTTCATTATTATAAGTGGCAAAATGTGCATAGGCTTTTCAACCAGAACTCTTTTAGGTCTGCACAACGTTAAATTTGTTGCAGACTAAAACTGTTTGTGGTTTTAAATTCAAAAACATTGTTGGATGGATAAAATATCTGCTCTCTGCAAATAAGCTTCCTAGTGGTATATTGCAATTCTCAGCAAGGTCTGTCTCTGTCAATTTACTCAACAATCTGAGGTAGGCAGAGTGGAACAAAATGAGTATTTTCTGCAGGTGAATTAATTTCCCTTGTGGTTAGTGGACAGGTTTGTGTGGACAATAAAAGTTATGCACATATATTTTTTTCTTTTCCTTTAAAACCATGTCTGCAACTAACACACACATGCACAAAAGGAAAATTCAGAATGTTTGCTCAGTTCAAGTTGGTAAACAAGTATTTTGTTCTGATGAGATTTAGCATGGAATTATGGGAGTACAGAGATTTCATAAACCTTCTAGGTTGGCTGTCAGACACCTGTTTATGTAATAAGAGATCAAGGGGACAAAATTATGGCTAATGGGACTTTGTAAACAAAAAATTTGGAGTGTTTATATTCCAGCTGTGTAACTTGCTATTACATTTTCAATCCTCAGGACTTCTGACATGCAATGATTTCTGCAAAAAGACTTCAGTAAAAAACCCCCACAGAACAGGACTGAAGCTGACTTTATGTTAGACTGAGTTATGTTTGGCTTCTTGCCTATACATAGGAAAAACATGATGAAATTAGTCACATACATAACACCTACAAGAGAAGCAGTGGAAAGTGTATTAAACTCTGAGCGTTAATCTGCATGCAATTCAATGCTTGCTTAAAGTGAGTATTTTCTGCTTCTAGGATGCCAGTTTAACCTTTTCATGGCAGGTTTTCTGATACTGTAGACAATTCCTTATGCATAAACTGTTTAGAGACTGCCAGCTCTCCTTCTAGACCATGATAGAAGTATTTTATTTCACTTTGTTGCCTATTTCAAATTGGCAGGATTTGTTCAGCATAGAAAATACAGTAGGTTGCCTACATACATTAAAACCAGTTCTTGGCTCTACCTGTCTGTACATGGACCTCTGGAACTAAGAACAGAAAACACCACCAAAAAAAGCTTGAGTGAGCTTTTACTGACCTCATGCATAGAATCTTCCACCTTCTTGTCTTACTAATCATGGCTTTAATTTGAAACATAAATACTCCTTACCCTATTTTTTTTTATTATTTGTGCAGTTGACATTTCCTTAATTACATTAGCTAGCTAAGGACTTTTACAGCTGTTTTTTACACCAGCCTGACATAACTTTTACTTAAGACAGTCTGTTGATCAACACAGAAGCAAAATGTAGGTGAAATTAAAAAACTGTCCAGAAGGAATCATAATTGAATTAACCTCTATTACGTGGAAATAGCAAGACAGAAAAAGGATGAGAAAAGCAGAAGCAGTGTTTGGAGAGAAACAAAAGGAATAGTAAAATAGCAAAATAAAGGATTTCTGTTTATGAAGGCAACAAAAAATACATTAGAAAAGTACAAGTGTACTGGTTTCAATGAAAAGGAATTAGATGAGGAAAATAGAAGCCATAGGACAGTTCAGCAATTATGTGGTTAATGGGAGATATGGAAAATAATCATTTAGGCAAATAATGCTCAATTAATCAGTCCCACAATTAAGCAATATTATGCAGTATCTTATGGCTCCTACCTGTTTCATTAAATCTAGGTATAAAGAGCCTCAGGTTTTCTTCACATATTAAAATGCTGAGCCTCCAGTTCAATGCTCTTTGGGAAATAAATACTAAAGAAGGGAAGGCAGAATAATATATTTTAAAAGGAAGACTCATTTACAGTAAATGAAACAAACAGAACTGAATCCTAGCAGCTGGTTCAGTTTAGATGAGTTCTCCCCATTTGTAAACAACACATAGCTGGGATTAGGATGGTGAAGCTTTTGGTAGATTGAGAAATAGTAGAACCCATGTCGTGGTTTTATTTTATAATAGCAATCACAATTATAATTTTACAAATCTGACTCCACCAAGCAACAATTGCATGTAACATGAAGCCAGATAACATTTCTACTGTTGGTAATAAGTTGACATAATTACTATCAATCACACAATATGTCTGTTGCATCTGGAGTTACCTTCATTAAGTCACAAATCACAGCAGTCACTACAAATAAAAAACCTAGTGCACCTTTTATTTTAAAATAAGCTGTCTGTGAAAAAAAAATCAACTTTATAGGTGTGTGTTGTTGCTGTAATAGGTGCTCCAGGTCACATGGTTTAGATTAAAATGGAATTGGTAATTCAAACTGGTGTTTTACTTACAAATAGATTAAACTCCTTGCATGATTATCTTTCTTGTTCTGCGTGTTACAGCTGATAGGAAGCAGCATAGGGAAAACAAATTTAATTCAAACAATGGATTACTTAAAAATTAGAAGAGAGCAGCAGAATGGCAGTAATTAGCACAAGCAGGGAAGACAACTGGCCCAGGTATATACTTGCAAAAAAAAAACAAAAGCCAGAGTCAGCAAAATGTTGAGTAGCTGGCATATAACAATTATAGTCCTCAAATTCATTCTTCTTTTTTCTCTTTCAAGGACAGGAGTACTAACATAGAGTTTAATTGTATTCAGAATTTCATTTTGTGCATGTGCATATATGTCTGGCATTTTTTTGCATGTATTTTGTGGCAGTAAATTTTTGTCAAAACAGAGGTTCGAAGGTCACAGAGGACTTGCTTTGATTCCAACATGCACTGCCCAACCATTTGTTTGGCTTCATAAAATTTAAGCCTTAGCCCAGACTTATAAAGGCAAAATCTATAGAGGACTTTTTTCCCAAATTTCAAGCAAATTGTTCCAGTGAAATTTCAGCCTAGTGTTTTGAAGCTCAGACTTCATCAACTATGGATAGTTGTAGCTGAATTTTTTTAAATATGGAAAAATCTGATCTCTGAGTATAAGTACTCAATCAGGTCATGCTGCATCAGACACTTTGTTAATGAAGATATAATAGAAGCTGATTAAACAGAAAACTCAGAACAGCAGCAATTCAAGAATGTGATGTAAAAAGCTCCTTCTTAAATTCAAAATAAATTGTTATAATCTATTGTGGCGATAAAGGACCTTCCTTCTTATTTTCTCAAAGTATTCCATTGAGGAAGTCCAAGGCACATCTTGGCAGTCCAGCATGATGCTCTGTGGTCCTCCCACAGTGGTCCAAGCAAGTTCTGGAAAGCTCCTTGGGATAATTTGGAAAAGCCATGCAACTGCAGTAGCATGGGCAGGCAGTCCTGCCGATTATTTGTATGTCCCGGTAGAGATAATTAACTTCACACTGATACAACTTTGCTGTACTTGTCATTAGTGCTTTGCTTGGCACAAGCTCAGGTTTCTCAACTGTCCACTTTATGACACAGAACCCACTCTTAATTTCCATAATCTCTGGACAAAACCTGTGCCACAGTGACTGGGAGGCCAAGGTACAGAAGTGGGATCGCACTGAGAGGCAACAAAGGCAAGTCACTGTGAGAGCCTTAGGGCCTTCTGTGACTTGTAGGTAAGTCCACATTTAAAGTCTGTCCTGACAGTGGGCTACTATGTTTCTGTAGATATGTTTAATTTTGTGGAAAATAAGTTTATAAGACCAGCACAAAAATTGATGAGAGAAGCAGAAAATGGAAGGCTACTTTTTTTGGTTCAGGGAACCAGGAGTAGTCTGTAATACACACAGACTATTTCTGCAGTATTTCCTTGTGAAAGGAAGGCAAACCAATAAATGATATAAGTTTTAGATCAGTTTCTTAAATCATTAAAATTTTCAAAGCTTCTTAAGGGGCCCTCTAACATTTGAAAAAGTATATTTATCCTCTATTTCAAATCTGTCTTCATTCACTGATCTGTCAGAATCATCAATAGTTGTTCAATATAATGTCTAATTAAAAAAGCCTATGAAAACATTTTCTGTAAGATGGAGATTAGTTTCCTGTATTTTTCTAATGTGTCAGCCTTTACTTGTAAATGCATAATGCTATTTATAGTGTTAATTACTCATTAACAACAAGCACTGTTGAATAATTTTTTCAAAATAATGGCCAGCATTTTCTGACATAAAGAGTACCGTGGGCTGCATTAGGAGGAGTGCTGCCATCAAATCCAGGGAAGTGATCCTTCCCCTCTGCTGAGAACTCGTGAAAGACATCTGGAGTGCTGGCTCCAGTGCTGGGCTCCCCAGCACAAAGAGGTGGGGAGCTGCTGGAGAGAGGCTCTGCTTTGCAGGCTTTCCTGCCTATAGGGAAGTTGTGGGTTTAGGCTCATTTCATCTTGCACATTATTTAAGTGCATGTTTTTCAGAAAAAGATGAAGGATGAATTTCCCCATTAAAAGATATTTGAGTTTTCTTTTTTTATATATTTTGTTTGTTTGCTTGTTTATTTTTTAATTCCAAAGCACCGAGACCCAGTGTTTCTTTACACATTTTTTTACTGTATGCTCTGTAAGAGACGGTCCGAAGATCCCTCATCTGCCTCACGATCATCGACTAAGACAGAGACTGAAAAGGACTTTTGCATAGGAGTTCTGGCCTAGCTGAGGTGAGATGTTTGCCAAGTGTTGCCTGCAGGTGTGCCCACTGAGGACTGGTACATATTCCTGAGGTTATGGTGTGCTGTTCTTGCTGCCCAGGCAGGAAGGACTGCACTGAAGCGAGAAGGAATAACCTGTCCTGTACAACAACAGGCCTCACAACAATAGCTGTAGATTTCCTCACCTCCTGGCCAGTTGCCCCCCGCTTTTGAAAAGACTATAAAGGGACTTTCTGAATTAATCCCGGTGAGATCTCCCCATGGATGCCAGCGAGTCTATTGGCAGAGGACCGTGAGGACTTCGTCTCGTCCGTTGGTAGCTATTCCCCACCCTCTCTCTCTCTCTACTTTGTTTCTTTATGTCTCTTTCTCTCTCCCCTCTATCACATAGTCGTGTTGTTGGCACTCAATAAAAGTGCACTGTTGATTTGAATCTGAAATCCCCTTTGTGTCTTTTGCGCTCTGAGATCGGTAAATGAACCATCACGACTCCCGCTTTTATTAATGGATCGTGACAATGCTCACAATAATTACCTGCATATAATCAAATTTCCAGAATGCAAGCCACAGATAAAGATAACAGTTAATAAGAAAACGCCAGCTATTAATCTGCTAACATACATAAAATATACGTTATGTATTTTCCTTGTCAAAACTCTTGCCAGGAAATTTAAGCAAAAGCATTTTGCCAGTGTTTTAATTTTCGGAAAATGTGAATCAAAATAATTATGCAGGATTTACAGAAAGATTTATTATTGGTCTAACTGGAAAAATGAAGCAGGGATTTTTTTGGCCTAGGGTGATACTAAATATTATGTCTTTGTAAAATCCTCTCCTCTCCTTTAATTGCCACATCGACTGCTATTTAAAATCTGCAGAACATATATATAGGCCAAATGAGATATGCAAGGTTTCATTTGTGCACTTATTTTTAATTGTTACGCAGTTCTGTTTTGCTATTGAATGATTAATGATAATACTTTGACTGTCTCAGATAAATAATGTGGTAAGAGTAGAAAAGGTTTAACCAATATTTATCCTGTATCCTTTACTGCACAGTGGGTTGGAAATAGTTGTTTGGAGTTTTTTTAGTTTAAATTGGAATAGATACTGCTGAAATCTGAAATGTTGGTTTGGGTAACAGGTTGGAAATCTCCCACTTGAAGGATGTGCTTTTTGAAAAATTCAGGACCTGCAGAAATACACAATTTCCAGTTATTAAATGTTATTACTTTGCTAAAAATGCCCCTGAGATGCTGGTATTTGTAGTGTGCCATTAAGATATCTCTGTGTGTGTGTATGTGTGGCTGTAGGGAGAGTAGTTTTGTACTTTTCCATTGCCAGAGGGTTGGTTCTGTGCAGTGATAGCTCAGCTGACAGAGATGAACTCAGTGACTGCAGGGCATCGTGCTGCTTCTCCCTACGTGCCCTCTGTGTCTTATGTCCTAGACTGTCACTGGATTTGTATTATTGCCACTGCAAGTCACCACAGCACTGAAAGCACTGAGTTTATTTCTAGTTCAAAGAGTTCGTAATATAAACTAAACATCCAGGAGAGTTTGTTAGTACAACAGATGAGAAATTATGCAGATTAAAGCTTTGATGTGAAATACAGAATTTGGAAAGAGAATATGGGTTTTGATATTCCAGAAACAATCAAAGACAAGGGGTTAGCAAGAGTCTGAGAAGGTTAAAATTAGAGGAAAATTATGAAAGGGTCAAGAGAAATAATGAGATACTGCATGAAGATCCACCTAGACCCGATGGGAACCTTGGACTGTTGAACAAATTGTTTAATTCCTTGGCTTTCCAGCAATTATTCTAGATAGTGAGAAAAAATAGTGATGCCAGTTACTTGGGTTCATATGCATCAGGAGTCAATGACACTCAAATATTCTGAGGCTTTCTGAAACTCAGGGTTTTTAAAGAAAATTTGGAGTAAATTGCATTCAGCTACCAGAAATTTTTATGAAGCAGATTTTTTGAGAGGTTGATGCTAAATTTTGAAATTATTTTGGTACAATATGGGAAGAATTAATGGGCATCTATGTTGTGGAACAAAGGTGCTTAGAGAACCAGTGGTTTATAGTGGACAGAAGAGTGATAGATGCTTTACACAGAAAAATCATGCTTGTGATCTCTCCCCAAGTAGTTTAAAATCTCATTTTGGCAGCAACATGATGAAAAATATTAAATACTGGTAGACATTACTAGAGAAAACTATAAAAATTCTACAGTTAAAAAGGAAAATAAACATGGAATTGCTAATGCAGCATGCATAGAACAAATATTGTTTGAGAGATTATATGAGGTCACACAATAAGCCAATAAATACTCTTTGTGAGCACCTAATTACATTTCTGCTTTTCTAGCTTTTTCCTTTTTCACCTGACCATTGTATTTTCTCTTATTTCTCAAGCTTTGAGGAGACTATGGTATTAAATTTATAGGTTTGTTCAACATCTTACTCTAATATTATAAAACCAGAGTGTACTATATAATTAACTCTACTGGTTACAACTGTTCTTTTTAAAAAGCCATTAGCACCTCACAGTGATCAGAACACGAAATACCTAATTATTTCAAATGTAAAGACCAGGGCAAATTAGTATGTTCAAATATCTTATTCTTACACACACACATATATATATGCACAAGTGTGCGTGCATTTATATATGTACATATATTTCATAGACTAAATATGGAGATCACACACTTCGAAAATGGAAAACTGTAGAATTAAGGTAATTTAGATAACTGTAACTCAAACCCTACCATTGCACAATTTAAAGGAAGAGACAGGAAGCTGTGTGACCTTAGCTGGCTTCTATGACAAGCTTTTTTAAGTGCTTGCCATTTTCTCCCCATGTACACTTGCATCAAAAAAATGAGCTTACAGCTTGGTGCAATACCTTGATTGCTCTAGCAATAGCTAGAAGAGTTGCAAATGAGCAGGAGCAAGAGATAGAACAATTAGTGAAAACTGGTGTATGAGCATAAAAGGGAGCACAAGGGCAAGCAGAACTCTTGGCCAAAGATCAGACACAATTGCTGAATTTCTTCACTAATTGGTACCTGCTGATCTGAGTGCTTATCTACTGTACTTTTGGAGAACTTATCTTTAGTTCCATTTCAAATATGGTTCAAGAGGACTTTACAGAGCTATTAATTTTCCTCCTTCTTTTCCTCTTGTCTCTTTGCAGAGCTAAGGTCTTAATAGTTCTTGATAGCAATTTTAGATCAAAATGGACAATAATTGATAAAGTATTCCAAGAATCACCTAGTAATTTAAGTCACCAAAAATCTGCCATCAGGTGTACTGTCAGTTTTTCAAAAGTAGCATAAACCCTGGCTACAAGCTCTCCTCAAATTATGCAGATGAACGTCCAGAGAATTTTGAGCTCTCCACTTAGGTACAAACTAGGAATTTTCTCTGGCTCTTACCATCCGTTAAAAAAAAAAAAAATTAAAAATCTACGTAATTAGTTTTACTCTTAGACATCTGGCTCACATTATGTAGCTAATCTTACTCTTCATTTGTGCTCTCTTAATGTTAGGCACCTTGCATTGTTCACAGTTTAGAATTTCCAGTTCTCTTGGAGACATTTGTTGGTTATCCTTCTTCACTGCATCTTGCCAACAACCCCAGGTGTGTGTAGAACAATTTGTACATGAGAGAGTTCTCATGTTCATTCACACAGACACACACACAAGGATGCCATAGGGATGTCATAGGAGAAGGTTTTGTTTTGTTTTTTTTTTCTGGAAACAATCTGCTCATCTCATCAGAAAACTGCTGTAGGTGTTATTTCAAAGAGATATCTATTTTCAATATTTTCATATTAGTGGAGAGCCCTGGTTTTTATTACTCTAAATACTTAAAAATACCTGTTTAACCTGCCTTTGCCCAAGTAACACTATATGCAGCATTAGAAGGCGAAAAGAGAAGTTTATTTCTATTGCTGTATATGTTACATAATCTCACAGCAGTAATTTCCCCTTCCTTTAAAAATATAATTTCTTTATTAACTATTTTTATTCTGATTTTGAGCGGATCATGATGACCTCTATTCAGAACAAATGTTTAACAAGCATAAAGCCTCAGCCTTGAGCAAATCTGAATTCTAGAGACCCTAATAAGCTCTCATCAATCAAAGGCATATCTTTACTGCAGGTTACATCATTCTAGAAACTTTAAACATGTCACACCTAAATAATGGAAACAAAAGATGGAACTCTGTACAAAGCAATAACCCTATAAGGAGGACAAGAGCTAAAGTGCCAAAGACTAGGAGGGGAAAAGTACTTCAAGAAAGATATCTCAAATTTTTCTCTTAATGAGAATTTTATGGTACCAGATTAAATAGAGGGAATTCATACAACTGGTAATTGCATATAGTTAATATTAGATTGTTACAGAAATACTTAACTTTTTTTCTATTTTTAAACATCTAGCAATATAGGCATGTCAATATGCTGCTCTTATAGCAGCACTGAATCTTCATCTTGCCTGCATCAACTGTACCAACAATATGTGTGTTCTATATGGTGGTACATGAGCATTGCATAAAACTAACAGTCAAAATAGGCCAGAATAGGGTGGAAAGTCACAGTAACACTGCAGAAAGCAATCCTGGCATGTTTAGCAAAAGGAGATTGGCATGAAATCAGGACATACATATATGTACCACTAAATTTTCAAAAGTCTTATTTGATTCCTGCTGTGTATATGCAGATACACATATATGCATGCATGTGTACATGACTCCATATGCAAATTTATAACAGAGAATTTGGGGTAAAACTATAGACTTTGCTTTTGTCTGCTTTTTACCAGCACAGCAAAATTAATCTGCAGCAGTAAATTGATTAAGCTGATCGAATAAGGTGGTTTGAAATCTCCCACTAGGCCATTGTGATGGATCATAGCTTGACAAATGATGAATAATGCATAAGGTCCAACGTGTTGACATGTTACTTAATTACATTGTTAAAGCAACCATGATATAGGAATTTCAGAAGGGAAATATGGATACATCTGAAACAATATGATGGTTATCTAATTCCATATTGCAAAAATGTCAAAGACTGAGTAACAATCCAAGTGTGATACAAATAGTAAAAGCAAAGAATGGCACACAGTGTTGAAAAGATAAGGGAAAATGGTAAAGATAAGCATGACGATGTATTTGACAAAATGTTAACAAAAAAGCACTGAGACCATGGTATGGTTATCTCAGTGCTGTCCTCTTAATCACTCACAATTTTCTGTGAAGGACCTGGGTAAATTGGCATTTATAGGAATAAATAAATATTCAGAAATATATCTTGGCATTAATTAAGACTGATTTTTGAGGTGACATTAATAGTATAAGAGGCAGACATACCCTGTTTTAAACTTGAAGTTCTTCATAATGTTTCCAGTATATATCCAGTGAGGATAGATTTTATTTCGCCACCTAAACTTTAGGAACTGCCCTTTATACCTGCCATGGGAAGTCAGATCACACACATCTGTGTTGTAAATCAAATATGAAGAAAGATGGTTTAATAGAATAGGCACCACCACTGTTCTTAAAAGAGGAAAAGTAAATGACCACTGGAAGTTTCACTATAGGAAATAATCTCCTGCTAACGTCACTATTCTAGTGAGTGTTTTGGTAAAGCTGCAGAATCAAGAGTAAGCTCTCCTCCATACATACAAACCTCACTGCATTCATGACACATGTGAAAGAGGTAATATTTTTTTCCCTTTAAGGGGCAAGGTTTACCAGTTTTGTTTGAACTCTATCTCAAATGATCCCATTATTTTTCAAATGGTCTTGCTGATATCCATCAGTAATGACAAATGTTAGTACTCATATTGCATCTTGTGTTAGTTCTACCTGGGAAAATCTATTTCCATTTCAATTGACAAATTGTAAAAATGTATGTAGCTCATAACTATTTCTTTTACAGACTCTCAAAACAAATTTATTGTTGAGTGGTCATTTTTATAATGCAGATCTCTGATGTTCTAAATTCTATATCAAAAGTAACACGAAAAGGAAAAAATTATTTTAGATTTCCACTTGAGCTCAAGCCAAGCTTCTAATATAAATCCCTTGTGTATGGTTAACATGGATTTTAAAGTCCAGATTGTGCCAGTTTTCCCTAGAAATGCTTATGAAAGACTTGCCATTTCAGTACCTACACGATCAGCATACTCGATAGTTCATTTCCCTGCAACACCCACATTAAATACTGTGATGTTTAACTGATCATTGTTCTTGGGTAAATAGGATACTAAAGGGGACAAAAAGCAGCCTTCAACTAGTAAAGAACGAAATACATTACAATAGGCTAAAAGGAAAGTGTCAATGGAAATAGGCAACTCAGAATTAAATTTTGTTCTCTTTTTTCTCTTTTTCTTTTTAACTAAAAAACATAATCTGGGTGTAAAAGAAAGAGCTGGAGAAATAAAGGAAGATCAAAGGTTGCAAAAAAAAGCAAAAAGAATGTGTAATAAAAAGGGAGATGGTTTAGAAAGACACAAGGCAATCTATGGAGCTGGGTTAATGATAGACAGTGAAGGTGAAAAGAAAATGGATTAAATGTCATAAAATCATTAATTTCAGGAAAGAAAGAGAAAATGAAGAACACAAAGAAATTAGGGAAGAAGAGTAGTATTTTCTGTAGCAAACTCATGTACTCTCAAGGAAGGCAGCTGAGAGGAGGGCTAAAGAATCCATGCATTTTCAATGTGACAGTGTGAGTGAAGAGATGTGAAAGAGCACAGTGTAGGAATTTAAAGGCCAAGCAATGCTGTACCAATGTGAGTGAGTTCCTGAATATACTACCCCAAGACTAGACTAACTCCTAAAAAATTATGTTGTCGTCTGTGTTACCTGATTGACATAAAAGAAAGTGGATAGGCTTTTCAAAATATGGTAATGGAGTTATCTATGTATTACAGAAAGTGATACATTAGGCTACATTAAAGTGGTGTAAGATTTACATTTATGATAGCTAAAATAGTAGTAACAACCACTTTTTTGGTTTTGCACATTTCTTCTTGCCTTCACTGTCCTGAACACTTTGCTTGCTTGATGTCTTAGGTAACCAGCTTCCCCCAAAGGCACAAGCTATCTATGATCTCTTCTGCTTCTGGACCTCCAACTGGTCCCACCATTTACTTCTTGCCACTAAATCTGTGTTCTAGAGCTCACTGTGTGAACTGTACTTTGGTGTTACCTCTGGCAGAGTAACTCATGCACCAAGGGTGTTTTCTTACTGATATGAATTTAGGTGGCTGCAGGGAGCAGCCACTGGGATTTTCAGCAATATAACTACAAGTGATGGATAAAATCTCATTCCTCAAATCTTCCCCATGGTCACTTGAGCTGTCTGAAATCACACTGGTGTGTGTAAGCCTTTATGGGCCACGGGAACTGCAAGTGGCTTAGCTGTCTCTGTATATCTAGTTCAGCAATCTCTTTCCTATGACAGAGTATGTCCATACTGTTAATTTGCTTTGCTGTGTATTTCTGTCAAAGCTCTTTCTTGTTGCATCATCAGTACTTCATTCACACTTGTTACCCATAGGGATTCCTCTTGGAACAAATTACCTCCCTCCCAGAGGCTGCCTTGGCCGTGTTAACAGGTCGTTGGCTCATGGACCAACCTCAGACTGACAGGATGGATTCTCACTGGAACAAACTCAGGCCCAACATTAGCGCAGCAGGCTGTGTACTTTCAAAAACCCTTATCCCACACCTAATGCAATAAAAATTACTGTAATTCCATGGAAGCACCACTCTGGCTGGCTGTCACATAGCTTCTTCCTTTTCTTCATAACAAATTTTATAACTTGATTGGCTGAAAAGATACCTGCAAACAATCACTCTGACTGATGGTGACAGGAGTTCCACATGGGTGCTAGAGCAGACCAAAGTTTGTAGCGACGGAAACTCCGAGTCCCTTGCAATCATGGAATAGCTGAGGGAGGAAGGCACATCTGGAGATTGCCTGGTCCAACTCAGAGCAGAGTTAGACAAAGCACCGTGACCAGGACTGTGTCCATGCTTGAAGACCCCACAATGTGGCTGGGTAACATATTCTCATGTTTGACTGCCCTTACATTGATAAAATTCCCCTTGAGGACTGTTCTACTCCAGAATAATCAGTCCCAAATGTCACAGCCTCCCCTCAAATCAGACGCACCAACACCCTTAATCATCTTAGTTGCTCTTTGCTGGATTCTCTCCAGTCATATTCCCATGCACTTCCTGCAGTCCTATACCTGTAAGAGCTGCATCCTCCCTTGGGAACTCAGCTGAGCCAAGGTCTGTGGTGGGCTGGGTCACTGGAGCAGTGGGAGCAATTGCTGCTTCAAGGAGTGCACCAAGATTACTGTGCACACAGACAGTCCTCAGCCATCCTGGCTGCTGCTGGAGCTCACCAGCATTTATGGCCTTCTGTCACAGCTCTCCCAACAGAGGCAGGTACCTTGGAGGTCTTTAAGAACTATAAGAGTCCTCTGAAAAGCCCAGAACTTGCTCCGAGGAGGTCTAGAAAAGGGGCTCAGAGACTGAAGCACAAGTAACAGTGGCTGTGGTCTGTCTCTGGTAGCTGCAGTCTTCACTAGCATGCTGCAGAGAGGGTGTGGGCACACACAACTGTCCTTCAGCCAATTCTGCATGCTTGAGTATTTCCTCATTACGCATGTAACTGTGTTTTCCTCTCCTAGAACTCTACTCATGTATTATGTATAATTGAATTGTCATTGAACCAAAAAACACAGACTGTAACTAGTTTTAAGGGTACATGACTCTGCTGTAATGATAATTTTTCTGCAGTAAGACAGTGGAGAGGGATACAGCTACATCAGCCACAGGCTGCCAGCTGAGAATTAAACACAGGATTGTCTGACCAAAATACCCTGTATCTGCTGCTCTCACATGATTTTTCTGTAACCAGATGGAATTCTCACATTCTAGAAATTCTAAATTCCTTTGTGGCAAGTCATGATAGGAACTTTTAGCTGCCAATTTCTCAAAGACATATTCTCTCTTCATATTTGTTTTTTGAGTTTGTACTTGAATGGTTGTAGATTGGTTCTGAAGGAGGAAAGAGATAAGTAGTCACATATATTGATAGAAAAATTAACACTGTATATCATTCTCCTGAAGTGAAAATGTACTAAGTATTCCAACTCATGTAAATAAGGCAATTATGAAAAGATTACATATTTTTTGTTAACTGACACCAAACAAAATTTTCTTTCAATATACTGTTACATACATTTTCCTTTTTCTTTTTGCATTTTGTTCTTTCCTGAAGAATTTCAGAAGAGGGAAGTAAAATGAGGAAAATAGGAGTTTTATTATGTATTCCTATTGCACTCTAGACTTGCTCCTCTTGCATATGAAAAATACATTATAGGGTAAATGTATTTAAAACTCAACATTTCAAATGTGCCTTTTTCATTATTCCACTGTCCAAGTAAGCATGTAAAATAAGTGGACATCATCTCATTTTCACAGAGAAGAAAATGAAACTAATCACTTCAAGGCTATGTCCAACTCACATTGGCATAAATAAAACCAAGTTGTGGCTAAAAATGAAAATCTGTGTATTACAATTTCAAGCTTGTGAGTATATGCAGCAAGTTTGACTGTTCAAGACTGGAATTTAAGTTCCATCATCTTATTGAGAACTGGTTTCACTGTACTGTTCCTTTCATGAGTTTGAAAGTTGAAACAAACAAGAGTAATAAAATCTATGCCTAAAAATACTTTATTGGAATAAGAATGAATACTACAAGTTACAGGCACTAATCAACAGTTTAGAGACCCTTCATCCTTTGACAAAATTCCACAGCTGACTTTATTTTCTCCTTAGTGTATTAGATTTCAGATTAGGAGGATGCCTGCACAAAATCTAATTTTGACTTTTGGGATATATCTCATTATTTTCTCTTAAAGTCAATCAGGCTTTGAGCTTGTCCAAAACATTTAGTAGTTTATTGTTTAGGGACAAATGTGGCATAAAAACATCCAGAAGTTTTTTTAAAAAATTCCCCCTGCTGCTATCACATGTAGTATTATTGATGCAATAGCATTTTTATTACCTGGAGCAGTATAAAGGAAGCAGAATTAAAATAACCTTTTTGTGGAGCTTTTGAACAGTTTTCATTGTACTCATAAACATCAGCATACACAACCAATTTCATAGTAAGTGTGTGTAAATAAGATGAGAGTTTAGGGGCCCACTATTTTTAGAGTTTCTAGACTTTGGGACTGAGAAAATGCAATAAATGTCAAACAACTATCCTCTTTGCCTTCTTCAGCCTTGTGCTGTGGGTTTTTTCTTCTGACTTTCCTGCTGGAGGGTGTTACCATTATCAGTTTTACTGTCTGCTGCTCTCAGGTCTGCACATGGAGAGGCTCCTGTGATCGTTTCTGAACTTTCTCACTACACTTACATTGGTTTACATAAATAGTATATCTTGGCTGAACGTTTTGTCTTTCTGTCTCTCTACTTATTATAGGGAGGCCCCAAAATTCACTAGGAAGTCACTTCCAGTTTTGCCCCCATATTCCACACAGCTGTTTCTCTGGCAGACACAATGATTAAAGAATACCCGGAGATTGAGATGCAATCTATGAGTCAACCCAAGTTGACAAAAAAACATTGTGAATACTGCAGGAAATAGAAGGGCTTTGGATGATACACAAGGGGTAATTGTACACAGAACATCTTTTCATTGCCAGTTTCCACTAGAGGCAGTGGACCTCAGGCCATTGCCAAGCAGTAAAGTCCCTTATAAGTAACTTTTGCATATATCAGTTATTTTGAAAAACAGCATCTCTAAGCTTTGAAGTGTCGTCTTAATGTAAATATGTTGAAAGGTCATGGAAAATATGTGTCTTCAAAACTGCCTTTACCCTCGACCCACCCCCTGCCCACACCCAAGTATTTACTTCCAAAGGAGGTGTCCTCAGCTGTACACATTGTTCTCATGCCATTGAGTAGCTATGACAATTTGTTCCACTGGAGCATCTGCATCCACGTAAGTGCTTCTTCCTCCCTTCCTTGAAGCTTCTGAATGTTGAAACACTAGCCTCAAGTTCATTTTTATTGGCACAAAACTAGAAGTGATGTAATCACCTCTTGTAGGTGTAGATCTTCTTTTTTAGCGTAGTATTTTGAACACTCTTCCCAGGAATGCTTAAAGGATTTCCCATCTTGTTCAGTGAACAGTAATTAGTATATCAGCAGATACATGCTGTTTTTAAGAAAATAATAGATACTTCAACTATACAGATATTGTTAAAGATATTTTACTTAATCAAAATGCCACATACTTCTTGTGTGTAAACAAATGCTTAAGAAGAATACCTCTGGCTTTTTTTTTAACTAAAAAACATGACGGATTTTTATGCTAAAGAAAACAATATTTCCATATCTTGATCTCTTATGGCTTTCTTTTAATGTTACTGACATTTTAGAATAAATAAGACATACTTTGTTGTCTTAGTGGTAGCTTTACGAGTTAGTAGTCATAATGATGTGAAGCTAATAGTTTTTGCCTTTAATTTTCTGGCCTGCCTACACTGTAACCATTTAAGACTTTTTTTTCCTTTAAGGATGGAGAGCTCAAGCTGTGCTGTTGTACAAATAAAACTGTCTAGTATGAACTTGTAACTCTAAAACTCCTTCTGTCAACCTCTTAATCTCTGAACAAGTTTTAATGTAAAGATTCCTGCCGACACAGCAGTGGTTCTATGTTACCCTGAATCTTGGCAAAAGCATATTAGGCACGTGATTATGATGCATCTTTTAAACTGTTTTATCTTCACTATTATGATGATTTAATAAGCTTTGCTATTTTTTTCTAAAGCTCTTCTGGTGTCCACTTAACAGGTCTGTCTTTACTGGCTGTTCTGAAGCCGATCCCAGACTTCAACCACTCTAGTCTCCTCTCATCGCATGTTTTCCAAATGTCACCTTGAATGAACATAGTTTACAACACTATTCATTATAATTAGACCAGATTTTATTAATCTACGTGTGATAGATGAATATGTTCTTCTTTGAGAAACAGAAGGCCACTGCAGTGAACCTATCAAAGTATTGATTGACTGATGAGTTTATAGATGAGATTGACACCCCTGAGTAAGAAATACTGGAGGGCACAATCTGTGATGGAAATGGTGGCTGTAGTGCTTCACTTTACTAAGGATGGCCTTTATGTTAAGCTCTCCACTATCACAGAATCACGGAATCACAGAGTGGATCAGATGGGAAGGGACCACAGTGGGTCATCTGGTCCCACCTCCCTGCTCAGTCAGGGTCATCACAGAGCACATGGCACAGGATTGCAACCAGATGGTTCTGGAACATCTCCAGTGAGGGAGACTCCACGCCCTTGCTGGGTGATCTGTTCCAGTGCCTGGTCACTGCACAGAGAAGAAGCTCTTCCTCATGTTCAGGCTGAATTTCCTGTGCATCCATTTCTCCCTTTGTCTCTGGGCTGGGCACCACTGAGCAGAGCCTGATCCATGCTCTGACCCCTCCTGCAGACACTGACAGACACTGATGAGGTCCCTTCTTAGTCGTTTCTTCTTGAGGGTGAACAGCGCCAGTTCCTTCTGCCTGTCCTCTATGTTTTGTTCTATATCTAATTTTGTTTCTTTTTTTGGTAGGTTTGTTTTCCCATAGAAGAAGCTACCAATTTCCATTAACAGTGTAGCAAAACATTCACCATGGGATGTCACTAGGTAGAAAATTCAGATCCCTTTTTCCAATGTTCACTTCTTTCTTTTTAGTTTTCTGCAATTCTTGTTGTGTAGGAAACCCAAAATTAGTCACAGAGGATGACAGTTAATGCATTTTGCCAATATATTACCCTGAGTTTTCTTTTTTAAAACATCATCTTATGTTTTGCCTCACATTTTAGTACAAAGCTGGAAAAACATGAAATGAGCAATAATATTCTGCTTGACTGCAACCTAGTGTTAGAGTAAAAACCAGCTCTGTTGGCTTTGCTTTTGCAACATATGCTTTCGAGCACATTGCTGGAAAACATGAAGAACAATGAATGGAAATATAATTCAACAGTCTGAGAAAAACGTGGTTTTTTAAAGTAAGTCATTGCTCACAAGTTGCTTAATGGTTTGTGCTGTAGTTAAAAACATGATGATAGGAATGATACAGTAGCTTTAGGGTATTTAGCCTTCAAAAAGACTTCCAAATTTTTTCAACAATCACTCTTACAGAAATTATGGTCTCACAGGGTAATTTGGAATGTTATGCATTAGTAGTCAGATTAAAAAGTAGGGGAAATTTAGGAATATGTGCTTGTTTCTCAGAGTTGTTTGGTTTTTTTTTCCAAATTGGCAATGCTATTTGGTGCTATTTTTATTCCTCTGAAGAGCTGTCTGGATTTTTTATGAACAAGTCAGCTAGAGCCCAAGTGCAGAAAGAGACACTCTCAGGTACAGTCCCTGCTAAAATAGTGCCCAGAGAGTGAGTTCACACTCTCACCCCTCCTGTTCCCTGAGGGAATAAGCACCAAGTCCCCACAGCAGAGCTGTATTTGTGCCTTATCTCCTGGGCAGGCTAAATCTGGTTCCTCTAAGCTGTGCTGGGCTCTAGGAAAGACCCTTCCTAACTGCCTCTGGAAGGTTATTGCAGCATTTGTACAAAACCTACCCTCTGGATTCTCCACACAGTCTAAGTGTCATCAGGTGTCATCTGCTGCTGATAAGCATTGCCAGTTTTTAATCCTTCCCTGCCATTTGACTATCTGAGTTGTGTTGCCATTAATTAACTCTGCCACTTTTCACCTCACTGTTGCCATTTGATTAACTTTTCCTTTGCTGCCTTTTGGATTTTGGCCTGTTTTTAATTCACTACTGCCATTTCATTAACTTGCCCTGCCATTTAATATAACTTTTGTCTTTTGATTTGCTCATTGTTGCTAGTGGATTTAACCTCATCTTACCAGGCAGCCTGATTTAATCTTCCAGCTCCTCTCCTAGCCCTCAACTCTTCTTGCAGCCAGATATTTCCCTGGTTCCCTCACAAAGATGTCCCCATCTCTTTTACCATTTTTCCGCCGATTTTTGTCTTCTGCTCTGGGTAATATATTTTTGTGGAGGCATTAAATTTATCATGTTGGTGGAGTTTGTTTGTTTGCTCTTTTGAGTTTGTTTTTAGGTTTTCGGTTTGATTTGGTTTTTCTAAGTGAGTTCTATTTAAGACATCAGGTAACAACCTAAACTTATACCATAAATGCCTTGGTCCTTCTTTTCCTTTGGATATTTGTACACTGCTGCTCCCACATAGTTTTACTGCTCTGGGTAGGCTGCATTGGATCACAGAAAAGTAGTTTTTGAAGCTAGAATTGTGTCCCCAAAACACCATAAACATATATCTTAATTGTCAGGAAAGTTAATCATCTGATTTCTGTAGATCCCAGGGTACAGATCTAAAGTACTCACTCCATCCAACATGTCATTATGATTTTAATAGAGAAAATTTTAAAATGTATCTTTATTTTATAGAATACTTTGGAAAAATTGTCCTTCCTTGCTGTCTGAATCTTTTTTAAACTGCAGACTATTTGGCTCTGTTGCCACATCCTCATAACTCTGTTTACATATTTTCCCTATTTTTTGGTTTTTTGCTAAAGCTCAGACTGTAAATAAGCAAGTCACAAATATGTTTCCTTCTTTGTCATTTAGCTGTTAATGAGGACTACCCTTACAATCTATCCAGAGGAAAAACACAATACACAGACAATGGGAAAGGACAGAAAAGTACTTTTTAAGCTAAGAAAGGGCCTATGTTATGCCATGCATTCTTCAAGAAAAAACTGTTCATTGCAAGACCTACCATCACATTTGAGACGTTGAAGGATGTTGGGTGACAATTATGGGTGTAAGTTGTTTGATTACACAATTCAATATAAATCTTCTGTAGTGATTTTTGAATCTTCTTGAGATTTCAGAGGTGACAGTGAAGAGTGTAGAATATTGAAATCCTGCTAATATTTATTTATTTATTTATTAACTTAAACTAGCTTATCTTACTTCCTTTAGGTTTCTATGGTTATTACTGACAATTACAGCTAGATCATCATTTGAAATGACAAGTATAAATCTTAAAATATCTTCCACACCTCCACCTTCCTTTAGTTCATTCATTGCAAGACTCTGAGGGAGAATTCTGATTGAAACAGGTAAGGTTTCTGAACATAGGCCTTCAACTCCTTGTCAGAGTGCTCTTCTCCGTATACCAATTAAGCTGGGGTAAGACTTGCTTCTCATTCTCCTCCCTCCCATTCCTTCCCAAATGTAAACAAATTTTCTTCAAGCATTTTTTTTTCCTTGTCAAAACAGAATTGATATTTCTTCATTTTGCAACAGAAGAGATGAGAAGTGGAAGCACAGGGCATTCGTCACCTTGCAATGTTTAGGATTCATCATGGTAGCAGTCTGAATGTCTAATCATCTAAAATCCAGCTATGAGGAAGGTGACTTCAGTTTAGGAAGAGGGCTAAATGGCAATCAGATAACCCACTTAACTCACCCTAATCCTCAGAGCTGTATTCCCACATTAGAAATTTGTATTGGTTTATGTGCTTTATTTAAATAATAATAAGTTAAAAAAAAAAAAAAAGAATGTGGTGTTGATCTTAAAATTACTGGATCATCAGTAAAACAACATGATGCTCAAATCAAAGTAAAGACTGAACCAAATATTAATGAGCTATGTGTGTAGGATTAAATTACCAGAATTTCATGCTGCTATAGGATGTGGTTTCAGGTGGGATTCATGTTGCTAAAGTTAGTAAGTATTGTTTGAATCAATCTTACACAAGGATTAAGGATAAAAATCTTTACCCCTCACTAGTGAAAATAGCCTCTTTTATTATAAACACTGTTCCTAGTGCAGGATGTGAGTCATCTGTTCTGAATTCAGTCTGACAAAGGGAGAGTACTGAGAGATTTTAAATGAAGGTGCTGTATGGAAATGAACAAGTACAGAGAGCTCAAATGAATTTGTTTAACTAAAGTATCACTACTATTATACTTTGGTCTTTGAGAAACAGTTACCTTACTTTACTTTTACCCATCTCTCCTCATTTTTGTTTTGTACGTCCTCTTAAGTCCTAATTAGACAAAGTGATTTTAGAATGGTGCTGTCTTCTGACTCACTCCCATGTCTTCCAGCAGGAACTCAGTATCAGTTTTTAGAAGTCTGAGGTGCTTCTTAAATTGGATGGAACTCTTTTTGGATTCAGGATATCACAAACTCCTTATGACACCACTTCAAAAGCAAATGAACCTGAATGCTGAATTAAAATGTGATAAGTAATGACTCTAAAAACAAAAGAGTAAAAGTTCCAAAAATCTTGTGCTTTGCAGTTCTGGGATCTCTTATTCCTGTGACCATAGCTCTCCATCAACACAAGAGCTATCCCAGAGTTCTGGGACCCAGAACTGGTCTCTTATGTGGCAATTGCTAAGACTGGTGTGGTTAATGACAAGGATTGTTACCTACTGCTCTGACAAAGAAAGCAGGGACGGGCATTTCAGATGTTATAGGTAGAGTCAAACAATGGGTTTTTCTCATTAATGTGTTGACCTTGATAGAGGACTTTTACTGCTTACTCTGTTTCCAAACAACTTTCATAGCCTTAACCAGGTCAGTGAGTGAGGATTCTAGAAACACTAACAGGTTTAACACTCAGAGTGGGCAATCATCTATCCCTGTGAAATATTTCCACTTGGTGTGACAGTGGCCTGGGAACAGCCCCTGTTTTAGCTACAAATCAAAGGTGCTCTATATTTAAACTGCCTGTGAGGTTGTTTTCTAGCTGAAGTAAGCAGACCAGTAACCCCTCCCTGTTGCTGCCATTATAGGTGTAAAATACTTCTCTTTAAAGTATTAATGGTTCTCTTGCTTGTGCATTCTTTTCATAACCTACAAAAGGCAAATTTGGGAAAGTGGAACCATTTTGTATATCTTCAAGATGTATTTTAAATATGTAAAACGTCATTCCTCAAACACTCACTTGATCCTACTTATATACACTTAGAGATTAATTGACTGCTCAGGATCTAAGAATTTGCCTTTCAGTTTTGAATTAATTTATTGAGCATAGTATCCAATATCATGCTGATAACAAACTGTATTAGTAATAAATCAATCACCTCTGTGAAATAATATGTGATGATAAGTCAGTTAATCATTTGTATTCATTTATCAAAAACAGTGGCCTAATCAAAAAATATGTTTTTAGGAGTTTCCTGAAAAATGGAAAAGTCTAGACATATATGGAAAGAACATACCTGCTTCCAAGAAACACATCTACAGATGTGTGAAAACAATACCTGGTTTCAGATATGCTAGGATTAATTTCTTCTGAGTAGCTGTTACAGTGCTGTGTTTTGGATTAGGAATGAGTATGGCGTTCATAGCACACTGATGTTTTGGGGTTTTGTTAATTGTGAGCGGGGATCAGCAAGCAGCTGTGTGATGCTTAATTCCCAGCTAGGCTTAAGCCACGACAACCTGTGAGACAACTCATAGCTTCTGTGGTGATGAAATTTTGTTCCTTGTAGGACACTTAATTGTTCTTACAGGGTTCGGGGATCTGTGAGATGGGCAATGCTACTGTTTTGGCTAACAAAAGGTATCTATAAAGCTGTTTGACTTCACACAGGCATTTCTGAATGCATTAGGATTACACTTCAGAAAACACATAATCTATTTCTTCTCCCCTTGTGCTTTACACAGGTATGGTTTAGAAATGGGGGGAGCAGGTACATAGCCAAAATTAACCCAGGGATCTTCGCAAGATTTAGACTTTTATAATATGGGTCTTGAGCAGGCAGTAAGGGACAAAATCAGACATTGTCTATTAGCATATTGTGTCAGACCTTTATAATGTTTTATTAGCAGGCTGGATTCATCCCTGTCTTTGCTGAAATGAAAAATCAGTTTTACCTTCTTTTTTTTTTAAACTTACATTTGACCGCTTGACCTCCCTTCTGGATGGGCCGGTGGGTGCAGGAGTAGCAGCGGCCGGCATAAGGACTGTCTCAACGTCCCAAAACTGGCCAGAGTAGTCGGCAGGGCCACCTCCTGGTCAGGAGAAGCCTGCCACAAGGGCGCCTGACGAGCGGGCTGCCAAGCTCCCCGAGGCGAAGAGGCAGAGAGAGGGAGAGTCCAGGTGAAGTCCAACAAGGATTCATTAACAAACTAGAATGGGGGAGAACTCTTCTCCTCTCCCTGCGCAGGGGGTTTTAAGGGGCATACAAAGGAGGCGGATTTAGGGCAAACGACCAATGGGAGGAGAACAAAGGGGAGGATACTGATCTCAGCATCCAATTACCTACAGCCAAGGAGGAGGGGTTACACATAGAACCAATTAACAACCGAATACAAACGAATTCTCTAGAAGCCTGGGTGGTGTCCCTACGCGGCGCCTCCACCCACGGACGGGCCCTCCGACTCCGATTCGTCCGCCCATCTGATGTCCAAGGCATGATGGACAGGCACCAGCCACAGCTCACTTGGTGAGGACACCACCACATCTCCCCCGTTTCTGTTTATTAATTTGGGGAAGAGATGCTTGAAACAGGCTAAAAGCAAAATCACCACTGAAACTGCAAAGAAAATCTCAAAAAATGATTTTAGAATCGAGGCTGTCCACTTGGATATCCCTCAGTTGTTAAAGAGATTCTCGAACCAGTCATTGGCTTCCCTCTTGAGGTTCTGCACCTGGCTTTTTAGAATTTGAATGTTGTGATAAATGTTTTCTTTGTGTGATGACAGATTAAAGCAGCACATACCATCGAACTCCTCACACCCATGCCCGTAGACAAGGAGAGGAAGTTGACGGCCGCTCGGTTTTGGAGCGTGGCATGCCTGGTTGTCTCTTCGTCTGCCAGAAGTTTGCTCAGAGCCCGAGAAGTGTAGTTGGCCTGCTTCCTGAGCCAACATTCAATATGACTAATTTGGCCAAGGGCTCTGGCTGCTGCAATCCAGGGTAGAAAGATTGAGACTGCGACCCGCTTTGAGTAAGGCCAATTGATTATTTCAGAATCGCAGTCCTCCAGAACCTCCTTGACTGCTCTTTTTGCTCTATGTTTTGTAGTCCAGTTACGTATGTGCTTTTTGTCAGGGGTGAGTAAAGCCAATTTGCCCAGGGTGCAGGGGCCTCCTCACAGACGAGAGGGGATACCTGACCAAGCTTGGTCTCCACAAATCAGGAACATGCCGGTGGGTAAAACCCTGGGAAGCTTGAAGGACAGCGTGGTGTTTGGTGCGGTGAAATTGCACCATGCCTGAAATTTGTAGATCGGATTATGGGGCTTAACGTTTAGTGTAAGCTGCCCCTGGTTAGGTGCCAATTAGTGTCGAGTCGGGCTGGTCCACTCATGACCTTTTAATTTGTAATCGAAATGGATGCAGTAGCTTGCTTTGGATGAGCCGAGAAGGGCCAATTCCTGCGGTTCATGTGTTGCGTGCAGGAATATTGCCATCCACTGCTCCCAGGACCGAGCAGGGTCTGGTTTTTTGCCTGTAAAGGAATATTCATTAGGCTTAAGGAGGACCCCAATCAGGCATGTGGACATCGGGTCCTCTGTGCTGCCGAGAGCCAGGCAGAGCCCAGACTGGTTCAAGAACCTAGCCAACATTGCCCAAACGTTGGCTTTTGGTTGGGGGACAATCCACCTGTGGACAGCTGGCAACAGGAATCCAACGAAGGATCCAAATCCGATAAGGAGGCAAATGGGGATCACGAACCGAGACATGGTGAGAAAATCTGAAAATAGATAAAGACACAAAATAAGGGGAAAAACACAGCATAGGAGGGAAAAACAGCGAACTTATCAAGAGAGAAGGTCACCCTTCAGGTGACCCCTCCGACTTGTCCAGTTTTAGTGTCCTTACTAGGGTTTTCTAGGTACGGCTGTATCCATTTCCCGGGGACCCACTTTGGCCCCTGCGGGGTGGATACGCATCCATACCCCCTACCTCAGGTGATTAGTTTGAAAGGTCCTTGAATTTTCAGTGTCTCCGGGTCCTTAATAAGGACAGGTGGCTTGTCCTTCCATTTTAGCTGCGTGGAGTTTTGGAAGTGCCTCAGCACGGGTGGATTGCGGTTGTCAAATGAGCAGTTTAAAAAGTTTATTGTAAACAGTGCTCTGGCTAGTCTTACTGCCGCCGGATTAACTTCCTCGCCGCTGACCTGCTGCTGTAGCACCCTTTTTAAGGTCCCGTGGGTCTGCTCTATAATACTTTGGCCAGTGGGGTAGTGTGGAATGCCAGTGTGGTGAGAAATCCCCCATTTTTGGAAAAACTTTTGCAGAGCGGTGGACATGTAAGCTGGTCCGTTGTCTGTTTTTATTTGTTTTGGGATGCCCAACACTGCGAAGGCCTGAAGTAGGCGGCTCATGACATCCCTTGCCTTTTTGCCTGCATGTGCGGTGGCAAAGACCGCTCCTGAAAATGTGTCCACCGACGCACATACTTTTTCCGGCCGAAGGATGGTATATGTGTTACATCCGTCTGCCAAAGCTCACAACTGCCAAGGCCTTGGGGATTAACCCCGGATCCTAGGGATAGCAACTGTAGCTGTTGGCAGTTAGGACATGTTGCCACAATAGCTCTTGCCTGGTCTCTAGTAAGCTGGAACATGTTGACAAGAGCTGGAACATTTTGATGGAATAAGGCATGGCTAAGCTTTGCCTGCTGGTAGCAGTCTGGCAAGGTCACATTCTGCACCGCCATGGAGAGCTGGTCTGCCATTCTGTTGCCTTCGGCAATAAAGCCGGGTAAGTCAGTGTGTGACCTCACATGCACAATAAAGAAGGGATGCTCTCGGTGGGAGATAAGGTCAATTAGCTTCGAGACCAACTCCTGAACTTTGGGATTTTTTAGTGCGTTTAACGTAGCGTGATCTGCTCTTGATACCACTCCTACTACGTAGGCTGAATCGGAGATTAAATTAAAAGGCTCCTTAAACCGTTGGAATGCTCTAACGACAGCAGCAAGTTCCACTACCTGGGGCGAACCTGAGACCTTCTCAATGTCAGCCTCCCACTGCCTGGTCACTGGGTCCCTCCACGTAATAACAGACTTGTTGGACTTGCCTGAACCATCTGTAAAAATGATTAGAGCTGTTGGAACCCAAGGCACGCCTCTGGCTGTCCTGGGAGGTCAGGAGCCCCGGCAAGGGGGTCCCGGACCCTGGCAAGAAGCCCAGAATTACACAGTCTTTGATCTCAGCCCATGGGAAAAAATAGCAACTCAGCGCGAGGCATTGCAGAACAAGAGAATGTGAAAATGAGTAGTGGTTTAGTATTTTACAAGGTAAAAAGTAGATTTTAGGATTTTTAATATGAGGATGAAGGGCCTAAGATGGAGGATTTTGGGCATTGCCCTGTTCTTCCTCTTCTTCTTCTTCTTCTCCTCCATCTTCTCTTGTAGTGTTGGCATAAAATGATTGGTAGAATGAAAAAGAGGTAGGAATTACGTGTCTAGAATAGGTGCAAATTAATTGGTATAGAATAGTAAACAATAAATACATTGTGAAGAATGGTTGGATCATGAAAAGGGTACAAAAAGGATAGGATGGCCCAGGACTGGGCAGTTCCCACTCGGACTCGGCTGGCATCAGATGTGCATCCGGAGCTGAGAGCTAGCTAGAGATAAGAAGAAATAAACAACCTGAAACAACGTCTGCAGGCTTTTCTCATCTGTTTGGGCTCGAGGTAAAGTGTCCCAGAGGTGAAGATAAGAACCAGCATTTGTGTGGAGTACCTAACTCCCACAGAGCATCCAAGGCCTAGGGCTCTGGACAGTTTTAGGGATTAATTTAAAGCTGGTGTTAAACAGCTTGTGTTTTGGACAGTGAATAGACGTTTGTCCAGAGTAGGAATCAAGAGCGTGTTGTAAGGCTGGATTATTTTCCAATAAGAATTCGAATGCATCCTTTGTTAATGGGAAACAGATGCATGCAAGGTCACACACTGCCAACATATGCAGACATGATCTGGCTTTCATGACTAGTTTAGCCATGTGTTCCTGTGGTGTCACAATACTTTTCGATGCCTGAAAGAGGAGGAAGACCCACTTGATGACCAGCAAGGGGTCCCTCGACCCCACATCCTATTGAAAAAGCAAACCATGTAAATACGGCAGCTTCCCAAGTATGGCGAATTGGAAAGGCAGGGATGGAGCATACCTGTGTACTTGCTTCGCAGTGAGGGCATCCTGGACCTTGCTGATGGTTAGCCGAGCCTCAGGTGTCAATGCCCCTGGGGCATTAAGTTCATCGGGGCCCTTTAAAAGATTAAACAGGGGTGCCAGGTCTTCCGATGACAACCCCAACATTGGGTGGACCCAACTGATTGACCCACAAAGCTGTTGCAGCTCGTGTAGGGTTTTGGGGTTATCGTTGATGGCAAGTGGCTACGATACAATGATGCGGTTGGAGATCAGGAGGCCAACGTATTTCAGGGGACTTGCCCTCTGTACCTTGTCCTCCTAGATCTCGAACCCGTGTCCAATCAGGGTATCAATTAGCTGTTTAAGTGTCCATTCCAGGTACTGTTGGTTTTTGGCACACACTAAGATGTTGTCCATATAATGGAGAATGATTGCACGGGACGCCAATTTCCTCAGAGGGGACAGGATTCGCGCTAGATACCACTGGCAGATGGTCGGACTGTTCTTCATTCCTTGTGGGAGAACTCACCAATGGTATCTACGCATGGGAGCTCCTCTATTAATAGATGGAACAGAAAAAGCGAATCTGGGAGAGTCGGCCCGGTCTAGGGGGATCTTAAAAAAGCAGTCCTTTAGATCTATGGTGGCCAATCTCCAGTCTCGAGGGAGCATTGAGGGAGACGGCATTCCGGGCTGTAGAGGCCCCATATCCTCGATCACCTCATTAATTTGACACAGATCGTGGAGGAACCGCCACTTGTTTTTCCCCACCTTTTTGATGACAAACACAGGGGAGTTCCAAGGGCTGTTGGAGGGCTCGATGGTCCCTTTCTCCAACTGCTCGTCCACGAGTGCATTGAGCGCACTTAATTTTTCTTTTGGCAATGGCCACTGATTTACCCAAACTGCAGTCTCTTTTCCAATTAAGCTTTTGGGTAGGGAGCTCCACAGTGGCCAATGCTAAAAATTTTGAGGTTGATCTTTGGGAGGCATTGTGATATTGGTCCCTTACTGGGATAAGAGGTCTCTACCCCAGAGCGTAAAACCAGAGCTTAAAACAAATGGTCAGACAGAAGCCATCTGGCCCTCTGGGCCCTCAATTTGAATAACTTGTTTGCTCCGATCGGCTGGTAAGATTCCTGCTATACCTGACACGAGGCCTCCCTCTCGCTGGAGATCCCACTCCTTGGGCCGTTCGTCCCTGTTGATGATTGTGACATCGGCGCCCGTGTCAATCATCCCTGGAAGAGAAAAGTGTGTGTTTTACCTGTCAGAGTAAATGTCATAATAGGATGATCCGCGCCCAGCATTTGGGCCCAGAAAGCCTCATGCAGTACTAAATACTCTTTAGGGTCATCAGGCAGTAGCACCACGTGGGCGATCACATAATCTGCTGGGAGAAAAAACGGCAGAAAAAGGCATTTAACTATCAGCTGGAACTGTCCTTTTTCATTGCTTCAAGTCACTGAAGGAATGACCTCTAGCTCTGGTGGCGTTGTCTGTGCGTTACAAAAGACACAAATATACTTATTAACAGTAAGTGGGTGAGTCGTAACAGTAAGTGAAAAAATTTGTGCTATGTCCAGGTGTATGGGAGAGAACACACTGATGTAAATGCGTGGAGCAGCTGGGGCAGCAGGCACACTTCTGTTGTCGCGCATGGCTGCAGGACCGTGCTCGCCGCCTAGCTTCCCTGGTGTACTGTGGGTTTCAGCGGTGCTCTCAACGCCTGCGACGGCAGCTGGTGAATGGGTGCAGGCACTCGACAGTACTTGGCGGTGTGTCCTTTCTTTCCGCACCGTTGGCAGATCCACTCTGCTCTGTTATTCGCTGGTGCTGCCGCAAAGACCGTAGTGGGATGATTGGGCGCCGGGATGGAATGGTTAGGTGCCAGTGTTGCCGCTGCCATAGCTGGTCCCCTCCTCTTCCCTGCATCAGGGTCGACATTAGTTGCCATAGTACAGGCCTCCACCATTTGTTGCAGCGTTGTAGGAGGAGTAAAAGGGAGAGAGTTAATAACACGTTTGCAATTTTCATTCACATTACCTTTAGCTAACTCCTGTAACATCTGCTCTCTCAAATTTGTGTCTTCAATCTGCCTGTAAATGGCAGATTGTAATCTGTCCACAAAGTCCATAAAGGTTTCATTTGACTATTGTTTAATGCTTGTATAATTCGGGGTTAAAATCGATTTAGGTGGCATGGTGAATAAAACTTTCTCTGCTATCTCTCTTAAGGCGATTAGAACGGGGGTTGGTATAGTTTGCGCTTGATCTCGAGGCTTAGAAAAATTGCCTTCTCCGTATACATGGTCTAAAGTTAAATTCACATTATGGGGGTCGCTCGCCCAAATGGGAAACATAGAATTGACTTGCCTCTTCCACATGCCCTCCCAAAGAAGGTATTCTGCATGGGAGAGGAGACAGCTCATTATTTTTTGATAATAAATGGGACCAAAAGTACAGCAGAAAAAATGGAGGCAAATAGGCTTTTAAAATAGGAGCTGTCACTCCCTTGCTCTTTTTGGGCTTGGCAGAGGTCATTTAGATTTTTATAATTAAAAGGTTCCCATTGGGGGTTGCAACCGTGGCGGTTAAGTAGGACTGGAGTGGCAAAAGGATTCAAGGGGTTTGCATTGGGATATATGGGAGCCAAAGGGAAATTGGAAGCGTGGGAAAAATTGGAGGCGTGGGAAAATTTGGGAGTGTGGGAACTAAGGGCGTGGGAACCGGAACCGCGGGAATCAAAGATGGTGGCAGTTCCAGCTCCTGGGTCATGTGAATAGGGAACTTCTGGGGGGGTGATATCATAGGGAGGAGCTAGGAGGAAGGGGTTGACCTGCCCATCAGGGGTGTAACTATGGGAGGAGTTAGGGAAAGGAGGGGCCTGCCTCCATGGGACGGGGTTAGGGGAGGAGTCTGGGTTGGCAGGAAAACTTGGATTATGGGATGAGGGGAATTCTGGGGAGAAGGGATTTTAGCAGGCTCAGCCATGTGGCGGCCGCCATTTTGAGGGGAAGATTTAGAGGGAAGGCAGGGAGAAAGGGAAATGGAGGTCTGGGTCTCAGCATTGAACTTACAAACTTTTCAGGACTTAACAACTGGGGTCGAGGGAGCGGAGCGAGGGGTTTGTAAGGGATCCGTGGTAGCATGGCCAGTGCTGCCCTGGGAGGGTGGCCGAGAGCCGAGGGGAGTTGGGAGGCAGGTGGCTCACCTGTGTGTTCTTGCATGCAGCTCCTGTCTGCTCTTTCTGCTTCAGGAGAGGGGATTTAGGTAAGTGGGGTTTGGAGCAAGGGGTTCAGGGAGAACCAGGAGAACAAGCCACACTTTCTTTTACTTTCCTCAACAAGAACACAGCATCCTTGATTATCAAAAGCAAAGGAAGAAATTTATCTGCATTTTGACTTTTACATCCCCGAAAGGCTATGATTTTTTGTTCGACTTCTTCCCAAAACATTAATTTTAACATATCATCTTTGTTGGCATGAGGAAAATAAAAGAATATCCATCGAATAAACCTTTTTAACACCTCCTTAGAGAACTTAAATCCTCCCCCCTCTAGGAGTCCCACAACTTGGAGAAAAACCTCCCTCTGGGGCACTGAGAGTTTCAAAGCCATTTTTGAAAGAAAAGAAATGTGCCCACAACCTCACCCTCTCCCAGGAAAAATGTAGAAATAAAGAGAAAGTCCTGATCCCCCGGAAAAGTTTACTTACACTTCAGGGGTTCCCGACGACACAGAAGAAATAAGAAATCCACAGAAAAAGAGGATGCAGGCAACAAAACTCCTTGGGAGAGGTCCTCGGTGGAAAGGAGCTGCAGACTGGATCCTGGGGAAGAGGCACAGCAGGGAACATCCGGGGTCACATGTGCAGTCACCCTTCGGAGCACTGCTCACCAGAATGGAGCGAGCTCTACGAAGGGAAGTGGTTGCCAGCCGACTTTTGATGACAGTCCTTCCAGGGACTGTGCTGGACGGCCCCTTATCAGATCAGGGTCACCACTTGCCGCTTGACCTCCCTTGTGGATGGGCCGGTGGGTGCAGGAGTAGCAGCGGCCGGTATAAGGACTGTCTCAAAGTCCCAAAACTGGCCAGAGTAGTCGGCAGGGCCACCTCCTGGTCAGGAGAAGCCTGCCACAAGGGCGCCTGACGAGCGGGCTGCCAAGCTCCCCGAGGCGAAGAGGCAGAGAGAGGGAGAGTCCAGGTGAAGTCCAACAAGGATTTATTAACGAACTAGAATGGGGGAGAACTCTTCTTCTCTCTCCCTGCGCAGGGGATTTTAAGGGGCATACAAAGGAGGCAGATTTAGGGCAAACGACCAATGGGAGGAGAACAAAGTGGAGGATACTGATCTCAACATCCAATTACCTACAGCCAAAGAGGAGGGGTTACACATAGAACCAATTAACAACCGAATACAAACGAATTCTCTAGAAGCCTGGGTGGTGTCCCTACTCGGCGCCTCCAATTCGTCTGCCCATCTGATGGTGTCCCTACTCGGCGCCTCCAATTCGTCTGCCCATCTGATGGCCAAGGCATGATGGACGGGCACCGGCCACAGCTCACTGGGCGGGGACTCCACCACATACATTCAGGTAGAATTCCTGAGTTCACAAAGGTTCATGAGGTGTATATTTTTCCTGAACTAACTTAGTTACACTTGCTCTGCAAATTTAAAGAGTGAGTAATGAAATTTAATTCAGTCTAATCAGTGCAGTATTTGTAGAAGATGGGTTAATTTTCTTTGTAAAATATAAAATAACTTTAAAATAAAAAGCAAAAGTGTTGTGGATTTACCTGATTTCTTTTTTTTTTTTGAGTTGATGCATGTGGGAACAATCAAACTGTATTATTATTTTGTAAAATTATATTTAGATCTTGTTTGTGTTTTGATGTCTGTGTAATCAGATCATAATCAAATAATTGAATCTGAACATATTTCTTATCTCCCCTGTGTACACTACCACAGGGACAGAAAATGAGCTATGAAATCCATCATGTTGGTGAGAGAAGGTTCATTCCAGAGATAACAGAAATGCTGTATGAGCACTCAGTGTTAGAGAGCGTGAGGTCAGAGCTGGGGATTACAGTGAAACACAACAACTTGCTGTTGAGAGATTTGCTACTGGAAATAGTACTGCTTCTACTCTAGAATGGGGAACAGAAGGATTTCAAAAGTACTAAGCAGCAGTCTCAGTGTTCCATATAAAGTGTTACTGTTATAAAGAAGCTTAAATTATGCCACTTTCAGTGAAGCCTAAGCTAAAATCAGAGGTGTTACTATAGTAACTTTTTAAGTCCCTGAGTGGACCTAATCTGCTGAGTGTAGCAATACTTTGCCACCTGCACTAGGAGCATTTTCAGGCAGTGGTTGTAAGAGGAAAGAGGTAAGTGTAACCAAGACTTTTTGTGTAACAACTTTGACAGTATTATTAATGAGGCTTTCCTGGATTGATTTGGCATATGATTGTTAATGAAATTGTAATCAGACTTAGATTAGATACTTGTGTATTCAGTAGCGTATTGAGATTTAACTTAGGCCACAAACTAATTCTTGGCTTCTCTTTACCAGTCTCAAGAATTTGACGCTGACACAGGTGACACAAAATAAGATTTTAGCTTGTACTATATAACTATTTTCTGAAGGCCATTGACAGGAAGGGTCCTGCTCAGAGTAAACAGACAGAAACTCCAGTATCTGGGGTATATTCAGCAGTGACCTGTTGAATTTGATTGCTTTGGACTTAGATGAGAGATAAGTGGGGACATGAGAATTTAGATTTTCATGGAATCATAGAATGGCCTGGCTTGGAAGGGACCTTGAAGATCACCCAGTTCCAATGCCCTGCCATGGACAAGGACACCTTCCACAAGACCAGGTTATTTAGAGCCCCATCCAGCCTGGCCTTGAACACTTCTAGGGATAGAGAATCCACAGCTTCTCTGGGCAACCTGTGCCAGGACCTCACCACCCTCATAGTAATTTTTTCCTAATATCTAATCTGAAACAACCCTCTTTCAGTGTGAAGACATTCCCCCTTGTCCTATCACTCCAGGCCATTGTAAATAGTCTCTCTCCATCTTTTCTGTTGGCTCCCTTCAGGTACTCGAAGTCCACAATTAGGTCACCTTGAAGCCTTCTCTTATCCAGGCTGAACAATCCAAATTCTTTCAACCTTTCCTTGTAGCTGAATTCAGGTTCCTTAGTTCTGCCTTCTTCCTGTTTTATGTGCTTAGGACTGCTATTGGACCCAGGTTTTTAGTCATTCTAGGAACTGGGAATATTGTAGCCATCACCTTGGAAAACAAGTAAATTCTGAGTGCTCTTTACCCATCACAGTATGTTAATGAGCAATACAATAAGCTCTGCTGAAAACTAGCAAAGTTCGAAATTTTCAGCTGGGAGTGACTTTTCTCTCATTTGTCATCATTTCAGATATTATCAATATTTTAATTGTTCCAGAATAAACAGAAAGTGGAAATAAATGACCTTTTCATGTGTTGTTATGTATAGGAAAGTCTTTCTTTTGAAGCTTCGATTCTTACATCTATAATGTACATTTTAAAAAAAGTGCAGATGAAATGAGTGACTACAAATGACTACAAATTACTTCTTTGCAAAGCTAAAATAATTATAAAATCATTTTTGCAGCTACTGAAATAGCTAACCTTAATATCTCAAATGCCTGAAAACAAAAATGATGCATTATTAAGCATATATTGAAGATATGTTTGAGAAACTTCTCAAAAATAACATTTTTCATGTCATGATTTTTAGTTTCCCACTGATAAAAAAGCTTTTAAACAGTTATGTCCTAAGCAGGGTCCTTGTAGTCACTGAAAAAAACAGTTGCTTGTGGGCATGAAATACCACTTTATAATCTAACACTTTCAAGATTACAAAGATGTATGACATTATTCAATATCATTCTTGACCTCATTTGTCTTCTTGTTTGAAAGCTAAGAGGGAACAAAACATTATCTAACTTCTGTTCTGCCTATGGAATGGCAGTTATCACAGAAAGAAAAAAATCTTAAATAAAGACAATTATTAAAACGTGGCCAGAGAGATGATGGTTTCCTCTGGTTGGCCTCACTTAGACTCACTGGAGAAACATCATATAGTCAGCAATGAGATGCAGAAATGGCATTCATACAGGTCTTGCTCTTCAACTTCCTGAAGACTTGGGTAGTCTATTTCCTTTCAGCACTCCTGCCTGACAGTCAGATGGGAGATGCAGAGGGTGAAGATCATGCTGGGCTGATCTTTCGTGGGGCACAGCTTTGGCTTCCAAGCGCATCTTTAAAAGAAACATAGAACCATTCATGGCCACACAAGTTTCAACCAGAAGTATTTTCAATATCTGTCCCCAACATACTAACCTTCTTCTAGTTTTCTGACCAATGTCAACAAAAAGAACAATAAATCCTTTCTTCACATCATTCTGTGCAGACACACTATAGTTACAGGAAGATTGTCTGTCTCAAATCTTTTACCTTTTAGAACTTCATTATGTCTAAATACTTCTTTTCAGCATGTGTTTTCTTCATTATTCATTATACCTAGTTTATTCTCATAAATTTTGATGTTCTGTTTAATATTATGTTTCATTTTCCATACACTTAATTTTATTCACTGTACACACATCTTTCTTTATCCACTTAATGACTATTAATCTTTATGTGGCTTCTGTGTCTTTGCAAGGATTATGGTTATATTCATTCAAAGGAAATGTTTTTCTGTAAATGTCTTTTGTGGCCCTTGTTCTTTTCAGAAGGACTAATAAAACTGGTTAACAGACAGAGATCAGCATCTTTGAATTGGAGCTGTTATAGCCTTTGTATCCTGTATTTTTGTCCTGGGCCTGCCATGACTGTCTTGCAACATTTGTGTAGCTCTCTACAAACTTTTCCTATTTCCCATTCTTTCTAATAATAGAATCATTTAGGTTGGAAAAGGCCACCAAGATCAAGCCCAGCTATTAACTTAGTGCCACCAAGTTCACAGCTAAACCATGTCCCTAAATGCCATATCCACACTCTTTTTGAACACTTCCGGGGGTGGTGATTCCACCATTTCCCGGGGAGGACTGTTCCAATGCCTGACAACACTTTCAGAAATTACTTTTTTTCCTTATATCTAATCTTAACATAATATTCATATGATATTTGGTGTTGTATGAGTTTCATATCTCTTTCCTGCCAGAAAGACAAATATCCCTCATGACAGAAGGTGAAAAAGCTATCCCGAAAACACTATTATGTATAAAAGTAAAAATTATTCTGTCTGACTGAGAGAGATGTCTGGTGCTCACTATAACATAGAAAGTGAATAGAGAATATCCTGTTCTCATTGCTGCAGACTTTTCTTATTACACTGAGCACTGATCTTCTGCAATAGCTTGCAGTGATCAGTTTTGCAGGATTTTGTGCTTCTGGGAAAAGTATTCACTGTGACAGATTTTCTGAACTTTAATTCAAGATAGTCTTCTCTTTCCCTAATAACAAGTGCAAGTGAAATGAAACAAAACAAACCAAAACAATAAATTTTGCCATCAATGGCAAAAATCAAAAAAATCCCAAAACATGAAACAAATAGAAACAACCCAAAGGTTTTTTATCTTCCTATCTACCATTTCCTTTACTCCAGAAGGTTCTTCTACTCCACTGTTGTACTGCAGTCTAACTGCTAAACACTTCACTGAGTTTCAATTTATATTCATTATTACCCACTGTAGCTGCTATATTCTGCTGGGTTTTCTCTTTCACCTAATCATGGGAAGCTGACTAAGTAGCATCAGTTCTTAGACAATGAAATTGAATTATTCTTCCAGCCTATGACTTTTGGCTCCTAACCAGAAGGCATACTGATATATAAAGTTTATTCACACTGAGAGATGCTCTCAAGCGATTTCTAAATGCACTTTTACATATTAAAGTTTCAGATTGGCTGCATGATGGTGCATTCATAATTTATGTCAGATGCTCATAATCACTGTTGACTTTAGGAGAGTTCATAAGTAACACTTCATCTTATGTTTTTAATGAATATTTTTATTTTATCCCGTATATTAATCTTCCCTGGTGTTTACTTAGTTAAAGCAGTCTTAAGAAGTGTTGATATAAAAACAGGCCATCTCAGCCAATTGATACAATAAGAGCATTATTAATTCATATGTAGTCTCAGGAGGCTATTTTCTCTGATTTCATATTTTTCTATTTTGATCTATTCTTTTGAGGAAAATGAATTTTGGAGTTTCAGGACAAATGCAGAAAAAACCAGCATTTGATGATCTATTTAATTTTCTCAGTATTCCCAAGTCCTAAAACAGTGATGATATGCATGTTTGGGATAAACTCAGGATTCAGAAGAGGTTTCTTACCCTGAGCTTGCATCTGGAAGACAGAGCCTCTTTTAATATATTCTAATACATTTTTATTTTTCACATCAAAGTTCCTGATTTAAAAATATATCAAATGCCAAAGTATGTGTAGGTTTCTGCATATCCAGGTTATAAAAACATCCTTGTTCCAAATACATTACAGCTTTAACAGAAAAGGAAATCATTATAACAAAGAAATTCAGATACATAGAGATTAAGATTTATTATGCAGATGAGATTAAAATAAATTCTGCAGTCCTCTGTTAGCTATGCATGAATTGATAACCAGTAATTTATTTCAATTAATTAATAACCATTTCTGAAATTTACCTCTTCTCTAGGTCGAATTGGTGGATCTGAGCAGTGAATATTTAACCTGAAAGTAACTATGTTGATTTACATCACCTGAGCATGTGGCCCACTTTTTGGTCCAAATAACTGGACATACTCCCTGCCATTTATATTTATTTAAATCTCTCCTCACCACCACAACTCTCTGCTATTTCCTTTTGCAGAGTGGAGATAAATAGCAGTGACACTATATTTCAAGCATAATAAAGTAATCTTGCTTTCCATCTTTCTTGTGGTGAGAGACCATGGGGTGAAAATCTTCAGTTACACAACATACAATACAATCATAAAATCATGGAATGGTTTGGGTTGGAGAGACCTTAAAGACCATCTAGTTTCAAACCCCTGCCATGGGCAGGGACACCTTCTACTAGATCAGGTTGCTCAGAGCTCCATCCAAACTGGCCTTGAACACCTTTGGAAACGGGGCAACCACAGCTTCTCTGGGCAGCCTGTGCCAGTGCCTCATCACACTCACAGTAAAGAATTTCTTCCTAATATCTAACCTAAATTTCCCCTCTTTCAGTCTGAAGCCATTACTCCTTATCCTATCACTACAGTTCCTGAGTCCATCTCCAGCTTCCCTGTAGGCCCCTTCAGATACTGGAATGTTCTTTGAGGTCTCTACACAACCTTCTCTTTTCCAGGCTGAATAGCCCAAACTTTCAGCCTGGAAGCTGCTTCAGTCTCTTTATCAACTTCATGGCCTCCTTTGGACTTGCTCCAACAGTTTCATGTCCTTCAAATTTTGGTGATCCCATGCTGGATGCAGCACTGCATGTGGGTTCTTTCACCACAGCAGAGGGGTAGAATCTCCTCCTTTGATTTGCTGGCCATGCTCCTTTGGATGCAGCCCAGGATTTGTTTGGCTTTCTGGGCTATGAGAGCTCACTGCCGGCTCATGTTGGGTTTTCATCAACCAACACCCCCAAGTCCTTCTCCTCAGTGCGGCTCCCAATCACTTCTCCACCCAACATCTGGATGTGTCTAGGATTGCCCTGACCCAGGTGTAGAACCTTGCATTTGGCCTTGTTGAACTATTTGAGGTCCACACAGATCCACCTCTCAAGCCTGTCAACATCCCTTGCAACTTTTGTCACTTGTGCAGTGCAGGTTTTGGTGGAGAAAAACATACGTGCACATTCACCCTACTGAAAGGTGTTAGTTTTAAATTATTAAGGGTTATTTTGTACAATGTTCTTGTCAGGACCTGTGTACCAGTAGTCTCTGGTTATTCTGACCACCCTCTCTTTCTGTGTAATATTCCTTTGTAAACCCTCTCTCCCAATTCTTACTTTTTTATGAAAAGTACAAGGGACATGCAGGGGAGAAGGAAGGCTAAATGAGCACAGTGCTGGATGCTCCCTCAGAAGCTTCTCATAGGCTGCTAATTTAGGGTGGAACAAGTCACCAATTGACTTGAAGGGCCCTCTTTTCCTGAGAGCTAGTTCGTGCAATGGTCCTGTGGGTGACAGTGTTTCCCTCCTCTTCTTCTCCAAGGTGCTGGCAGTCCTGCATGCTGAAGGGAGCTCTGTCCAGAGGAATTTCCTGGGGCTGCAGGGAGTTTGCAAGGAGGCAGTGCAGTGGTAGGCCATGATTTGGGGATGTTATGCTTAGCATGGCTGCGTTGGGATTATGCTCCCAGCACCGCCTCCCTCCCTGCCACACTCCAGAGAAGGCTCTTGACCAGTTCTTGAGAGAAACAAAGTTAATGATCAGGGTGTGCTCCTGTGGCCAGGGCAGCCCAGGGAGGGGGGAGAAAGAGGCGGGGAGAAGGAGAGGTTGTAAAGGAGGATTGAAGGGGAGGGTGGTTACAGGCTGGTGAGAGCAATCAGAGCCTTCTGGAGCATCCATGGTGCTAGCAGTCCTTAACATTGTGCATTTTCAAATACTCAAAATTTGTTTTTTAATTTAATTTAAACAGGAATTCTACTACTCTTTTAATTTAAAACATTAAGGAAAAGGAATTGTCCACCTTCTGCAAAAGTGGCTCTTTATACATCACTCAGACTTTCTGAAGGACAGACAACTGTGTATATAAGTGAGTCATAACAGGGATGGTCTCAGAATAAACATGTATAAGTTCAGAAGTAATTTTTTAATTTAGCCAGCCAGACCCAAGTGGCTGTAAATAAATCACCTACTAACCATTTGGCTTCTAAATTATGAGACAAAATCATGAATAACAGATGTTTTGTGATGAGGAATGACTAAGAGCTAAGTACTTCTATGAGATCTGAATATTTTAGACCATGACAGCCTCCTTGGTAGCTGGGCATAATAACTACCTTTCTTCCTCCTGCTCTCAAATCTTCTGATGGAGATGAGAGTGTAGTTTGTTATTGCTACTGAGGCCCTTGCTCTAAATTTTTTAACATCTCCCTGTAATATTTTAGAGACTGATTTTATTTCTTCCCCCTACTTTCCCCTTCTTCAAGAAGTCTGCTTTGGAAATATAATGAGCTCTTCACATTTTTATTTTGTTCTGCTTTGAAACCAAAACACTGTAAATCACCTAGAAAATTCTTGCCATGGAAAAATGTTTTCCCAGCAGATAAAATTCCCCCTTTGACAATCACTTCTCTCCACTGCTGTGATGCATGCAAATTCTGTTTTACAAACAATGGCTTTGGTTTAAAAATGAAAGAAAAATTGCACTTCACTGACTGACATTATTTTGCTTGGCTTTACAGAAGACTGTTAGAAGGCTAAAATCATCACTTACCATTAATTATGTGTCAGTGTGTACGCAGCTCCATTCATACAGTGATACAGCCTGGATAGAGATTATTGCCTTAGAAGTGTGAAGGGCAGGGTCCCACTTAGCACTGGTTAAGATGTGGCATCTTGATGTTAACAGAAGGTCAAATCTGCTCTGGTAAAAACTGATGTGGACATACTGATTTTGATTAAATATTGGTACAAGGCAGAATTTGCTCTGTATATTTTCCTCGTCTCTATGTTTTTAAATTTCCAATGCTTGTTATGTTAATTCTAGTACTACTTAGATTTGATCATAACTGCCAACAAAGTACATATTTTAAGAACTATCTTGAATTTTAACCATGAGAGTGATACTGTCATTCCCTGACTAGAACTTTAGGATTCACATCTCTTTATTTAGAAAATGTCCTATGGGTACCTAGCTTTGCTCTTGCACCGTCAGTAAGGTGGGATTCCAGCACCTGGTGTTTGAAAGAATGGGTGTCAACTACCCCTTCAGCGCAGGAGATTAGTCTGCTAGAGCAAACAGGTTATAGACCCTCATGCTGCAAGGATATAAAATTACCAGTGTAAAATTAAAAGTCAGCCAAGATATGCAGCACGTAGTGAACTAACAGTTAGAAGTGCAGAAGCAGTAGATTAGTTACAAATTATGTGGGCAGTTCTTGTTTTCTTGTTGCATATTGTACACATAAGAAATGTGAAAATACTCACTGTTTCACAACAAGTGTATCTTTTCTGTTCATTTCAGTTCTTTCAGAAAAGAGCATTTATTGAATATTTCTTTGACATTAACTCCTGTTAAGTAGTAAAAGAGAACAGTGGACTCCCTAGTGGTAAAACAACATGAAGTAAAAAGCAACAACAAAAAAATTATTCAAGTTCTAAAAGGTTGAACAATGTCTAAACTTTGGTGCAATTTCATTTTGTGCAAAATGGCAAAATATGTGTTCTAGTGTAGGAACCTTGCAAAGATGTGTACAGTCCATTTTATTGTGGGTGTGCAATTAACAACATAGATGTTTGTGTAAAATGTATTTATATATGGAGGATCTACTGGAGCTTTATAATTTTAGTGCGTCTGTTAGATAGTCACCCGATGCAATTAAATTACTCTACTTGATAGAGCAGGCAGCAAAATTTATGGGCATTTGCCTTCTACATTTTCCACTAGAGATGGAGGGTTTTAATAGGAAACACTGTGGGCAGAAAATCTGGAGAGGAGCAATGTACCATAAAACTGGAAAGTAGCTTGTCTTGCATCATTTGGTTTTCTGCAAATACTGCTTCATATGTATACAGAAAAGAGAAAAAAACAAACCAGAAAAGGTACTCTTAGAAATATAGTGGATTAATAATGGGTTTTTAAAATCTATGGACTCTGTTTTACAAATTCTTTTCCCAGCCATGTCCTAAAGAATATTTCCTCACAGAGAAAATGGCTGCAAGACTGATGTAGATGCAGTTGCATTCAATAATCATATGCTGATTAACATATGCTTGATAACATGCTAATTAACATATGTTCCATTCTAAGCATGTCACTCAGAGAAGTTATAACAATATTGATGTTCTTTACTGTGACAGAAACATGGGTATACTGGTTCTGCAGTTTTAATATTGTCAGTAAATAAACATATAAGAATTAATACCACACTTTTATTTTTAGAAAATGGAGCTTATAATGAGTTGCTGTAATTCTTCTTCCTCCTGTTCACTCGAAATTAGAGTACCTACCTGTTTTTTCTCATAAATGCCACTTAAAGTGCTGCTTTATTGCCTTCCAGTATGAAAGAGAACAATACATTTTAATTTGTATTACTATAGTTTAGCCTGAAATTTTATTTTATCTTTATATAGCCTCCCAGATCAGGCAAAGTCATGCCGATGTTTTGCTGTTCATAATTCAGGACTATAAAAATACTATGTTGGTTACAGTAATGTGACTGGTGATGCAAGATTTGCAATTCTAACAGGTATTATTTTCTGTTTGTCACTTTCACCAATCTCATCATAAGAAGACCATATTGTTTTTTTATTTTTTAATGAAATTTAATGCCATTTTTCCTCATTTAATTTATTTCCAGGTATATGATACAAATAATAGCTGGACTTTGGGCTCATTTAACTTTCACTGTAATCCCAAATCCTTTAGCTGATGGAGAACAGCAGTACCTTAATCCCATTTTATCCTTCAGGAGATTGACATTCTCTGGTTCCATTTGATGACAATAAAAAAAACGCCATGAAATGCAGAACGAACTTATATTTCTGGGGGCAATGACTTTTGAAAGAAATGAATCCCTGTCTTTTTCACAGAGCAGGTGTCTTTTGTCTGGCTATCACATTTATGCCATGTGGTTAGGAAAAGAGCATTGAGTTTTGTCAGGCCTCAGACTTTAAAATATCAGGAGTAATAGCATGTGCTTGGTTGGCATCCTTGATCTTTTGGCATTTCTGAGATGCGCTCAGGCACATCTTTCTTTAGTTCACATTCTCTTCTCTCAAGACTATCTCCTTTCTTGAGAGCACCCAGCAATGTTTTTTTCTTGGCAGCAGGACCAAAACTTCTACAAACAGGCCTACGCAGAGCCTGTCCTAGTCTTAATGAAGCATGTAAACAAAGATGGAAATTAGGTTTTTAGGATAATTCGTGTACAACCCAGCAGCAGTCAGAGAATTTCCACCACTATAAGGAATGTCCATGGAAATATTCACTATGAAGCACCGTTGTTTCACAGAAAAAAATAGTTTAGTTGGGTTTTTTTGTTTGTTTGTTTTTGTTTTTGTTTTGTTGGGTTTTTTTTGGCTTGGTTTTGTTTTGTTTTGTTTTGATTTTAACTAGGCAGTTTCTGCAAAGTATCTCTACAACAGACAACTCTTTCTACATCCACTTTTAAGGTCATTAATATTTGTTTTCTATCCACAACAGACCTTTTGGTTGGGTACATTTTATTTATACTTTCTGGGCTTCAGCACTGTCTTGCTCTTGCAAGGTAATTGTTTCCTTTCAGTTCACACAAAAATTTTGATGAAATTTTTTAAAACTCCATACAAACCATTCCACCCCAACCACCCCAACCACCACCTCAGGTGGCTACAGGACTTGAAGTCAGATGCACACTGATTGGAACCATTGGAAGAACCATCCCACATATCAGTCTCTTCATAGACATACAGAAGTTTCTGAATTTTCACAGGTTTTCTACTTTTCCTACTGACTAGCAAGCCTCTCAGATTACCTGGGTTCAGGCAGTAAATTGGTGAGTGAAAAAAAAACCCAACAAAATTCTAAATGAAAGAATGTGGAGACTTTTTCTCAAAGATTGTTTTAAGCAGTGATCTCATACCAATGGTTTGAAGAGTTGATGCAGTTTAGACAAATTTTTAAAAGTTATGTGGGTGGAGGAAAGAAAAACAACTAAAAGAGTTTTCTTCTAGTAAATTTCTGTAGAGATCTGGTTTATGCAGAGTATGCAGTTGATGATAGGCAAAGAAGAACAAGTTTGGACAGAAATGCTGGGGACTTAGTTTTCACCTTACTGGAAGGATGTCCAACTGTATAGAGGCCAGACAAGAAAGGATGAGGAGAAAAAGTGTTCATTGCTATTTCAGAACTGTGCTTTATCCATCCCAAAGTGAGTGAATCATAAGCTGCACTTGGCCTCCTCTGATTGGGATTCCTAGAGATCTCATCCATGCCATTCTGTCAGGCAGACTCTGTTGACAAAAGGGAGAAGAGACAGATGCTTTCCCAGAAGTAGATAAGTATGCATTATCATACCTAAGGAAGTTCTGGATCAATACATATTTGAATGTTCTGCTCTGTTTTGCTGAAATAGAGTTTTTCTAATCTAATATTCAGATTGAAGTTCCTTGTCATGGGACAAGGGGTGAGTTGCTGTTTGTTACCATAGCTGAATTTGTCTAGGTGCTTGAAAGCAGTTGAAAGTCATCAAGGCATGAATTATATCTTCCTCATAAATGGAGGAATGGAACATTCGTAACATCAGCTGTCATGTTGCTGAGAAAGTTCACAAGACTTGTGATCTTTCCTGTCTCAGGGTGAAATGGTGGATCTGAGGAGTGTGGAGAGCAGCATGTGGCTACTGCCTCATAACCCAGGAAGTTGCAGGGTGCTACTGATCTTGTAACCTCCCAATAGCTTTATCCTTCTTGGGAATCATCCCTTCATTAGTTTTTATGTAGCAAACACACAAGATAACCATTTAATAGTATAATACTCTTACTATCCAAATGCAAGACTGTTGCCCCTTGATGCAAAATCAGGAGTGAAAAGAGTAATTGTGAAAGAAGTGTGTTTAGAAGCATGATTTCCTAGGCCTGGGAACATGTCATTCCTCACTCCCTGCATTTAAATGACAAATCTTTTTCCATTCCTCTGATTAGAAAACAAACAATTCTCCTTGCAAAGAGAGCTGCGATAGTTGGGATAAAGGTTTGAAGTGCTGTAAAAAAGCATAGATGGGCAGGAAAAGAGCATCTTGTGAGTCTGGTATTAGAGCAACTTGCAACCTTCAGGTTCTCCAGCTGCCCAGGTCAAGATAAAAGGGAGATGGATCATTCAGGATGATTGCCTAATATTCCAAGTACCACTGTATGGGACATAATGGGGAAATTATAAACCTGGCCTTGGGGTGTTTCTTTGCTACTCAAAGGCAGCTGGCTAATTTGGGGAACCATCTATCTGTCTTTCGGCTGACTAATTCAGGAGAGATGAATTTGGACTCAAATCACTGAAAGATTTTCTTTCATATTGGTGGCCTGGAGGTAACCTCAGAGCTAAAGAGCCACCTCTGATAATCTCTTTTGATCTGGAAGTAGTTTTAAAAATAAAGTGTGTTTTTTTTAAATTTTCATTTCTTCCTAATAAAATATTTAGAGACTTAAATAATGATTAATTAAAAAGGCAATGAGAACCAGAAAGGAAGTCTCTGAATTTCAGCTTTTAAGAATGTTTTTCCCTACAGATCAACAGCAATATACAAGGAAGATAAGGCTAATTATCATGAATATTATTACCAATGTTTTACCTGTGCAGAGACAAACTAAATGAAATTGCCCTAAGTGGCAACATTTCACAGAGGTGTGAATGTCTGCACTCCAATATACGCATCTCGTGAGAATCACATATTTGCCTATAAAAATGAAAGGCATTAATATGAATATATTTCATATAAATTTCATATAAATTCACATCTTTTCAATATAAATGCATTTCATATATTTCATATCTTTCATATAAATGAAATACATATGGATATTTGCTTTTGTATTTAAGTTGGTTGAGGCACAGAGGTCTTAGCTGTGGTATCCACCATCACAATGAATTCAGGATTGATGCAGAACTCATTAACTTGTCTCAGGTTGCTCCTAACCAGGGGGAAAGAGGGCATCTTAGAGCAGTTCAAAGCCTCCAAGTTCCCAAGCATATTCTAGTAACTATGGGAGAAGAGACAGTTAAGTATGGAGTTGTTTCCCATCCTTCCATCCCCTCGCATTCCACTGGAAAAGGACAGAAAAAAATGTAGATAGGCAGGAGGGTAGAACCACTGACACACTAAGGGATACATCTCATCTCTGTGCAGGTTTGTCCTTCTCTATGTCACTTTTCATCTGCACAGAAACCCAGTTGTTTAGTGGCCAATTTTGCTAGTTTATTTGTAGTGAAATGGATTTGACTCAATGCTTCCCTTCCCTGAATTACCTCCTCAGTGACCCATTTACCACATATTTTATGTGATTGTACAATTAAGTTCTCAGAATCTAAAAATAAAATATATAAATATCAGCTTTTGGCTTTCTTTTCTAAAAAGTATTCTGTGCAGATACACGATACAGACTGACCCTCTTCATACAAGCTTTCCACAAAGAAAACAGATTATTCTGAAAATTTTAAATGGGATCATTATTCTATTTAACCTTGGCTTCTGGGTGTAACACCAAGCTTTTGAAGCAAAGATCTACTCTTTTTTTCCGGAGTTTTGGTTAATATGAAGAAAATATAGAACAATAAACAACAAATATCAGCACACTGGGAAAGACTGTAATCGGAGCAGCTTATTGACTTCACAAAAAAGATCAGTTTACTATAGGTTTCAGATGCCTCCTTCACTTAAGTTTGTTTTTGTGTTGTGCGTTTCAATAACTTGCAGCATTTTTATGTTAACTTCTCAGTTGCTTCCTGAGGAAATTAGGGTACACAAGTATGAACAATTGAACTTTCCAAGGTGTCTAATTCAGATGGATTTTACTTATAAAGTAGTACACAGTGCTATTTCAATGCCAATTTCCCTGTGTGTTTATAGTGTATTGCATTAGTAAATAACCATGGAGCAAATGTTCTTTGTTCTCCATGAAAGAAAAATAAAAACCCTGAATTAATTCAATTAAAAGACCAAGTCAATTAATTTGAATAATTATAGCAAAAATGGCAAAAGTATGGATTGTTTATTCTTTTGTCAAGCTTTTCTTTTATGCTCAAGTCTTAATTTTGTACTTCTCAAGATACAATGAATAGCACAGCAATTTAAAATTTTGTTTGTCATCTCTGTTCATTAAATGAACAATAAAAGAAAACTTCTACTGGCTAGTAAGTAGATGACAAAGTTCAGCCAAGCAGATAAACATTTAGCAAGAAAGGTGTCAGACTCTTATTCAAAGAAAGGTATTAAGAAGGCAATGCATCAGGTATAGAACTTGAAGTTATATAGAGAGAAAATAAAAAGAAATAAATTATAAAGTGGTGAAAACTGTCTCTGTGCATGGTGTGGACTTGGAGAAAATTCTCTGAAACATAAAGGGAGAAATGTTGTTTATATAGGATGTCAGTTCTCATGCATCCCCCTCAATGCATGCTGGTGTGCCTCACAGGGTGAAGGCATTGCTTTTTAACAGTGCCTGCCTGGTGTCTCTTTCCTAGGACAGAATTCCAGTCCAGTGATATTACTCTTCTTATAATATTTCAATTCTAATGGACCTTAAGAATAAAGAGCATAAAATGACAGCATGCTGATAAATGTCTTGGCTTTATTCTGCAACCTGTGTACTAGGAATAAGAAAAAGAGATTAGAGAAAATGGCTTCAAGGTCTAATGTGGCTGCTTAACTGAGATAACTTTTTTGACCAAGTATGTTTTTTCTATAGGTGTCCTGCTCCCAGCACCTTGACATTCATGTTCTTGTGCATCTGTGACAGCAACACATAATACCCACCATGGAGCTGCAGGAGATAAGGAAAGAAAAATATTTCAGGAACTGCTTCTGCATCTTTCCTGGTCCTTAAGCAGAAGATGACTCATTGAAATACTCACCAGCTTCCTCCATGCAGATAAATATGAAGCTGAAGGCATGGACCCCAGAAGAGCCTGATGCTGAAGTGAGAGTAGAGCCATTCTGTTGTCAGAAATTAGTCAGAACCATAGTTTTTACCTTGAAATGCTAAGTGCATGTGAAGCTCCTCAGAATGCAGATCTGTCTTTAAAAGACGAAATGCAAAACTTACAAATTCAAATGCAAACTGAACAACCCCCTGCCTTCTCAGATTCAAATGTTAATCTTGCAGCGAGAATTTAAGTTAAAAATGTTGCTCGGAAATTACTGGCAGTGTTTTTGCAGTGTCCCCAAAAGAGAACCTAAACACATCATTCTTTCCTCCTTAAAAGTCTTTAGTGTAAAAACCTGGCTATTAAAGTGAAATGGAAGTTTTGCCGTTGCTTTCAAGGTAGGATTTCAGTCCTTGCTTTTTGTTATAAAATGTATAGATCAAATATTCTTTCCATGCTTTAGGCTTCAAATCTATCTCTGTAACAAATATTTTTATTCATAGCACTTTCTATTCTGTTCAGAAAAGATGTGTGCTTTTGGGCGAGGTTTTTTTGCTGCTTTTTGAGAGAGAGCATGAGCAACGGAGATGAAGATTCATTTCAGCATCTTTGAGCTTCCCTAAATCTGGAGTATTTCAGGAATAGTTCAGTGTCTAATGTGAATTGGATCACTCAAGAGCTCTTCCGTTTTTTTCCAGCTCTCCAAAAACAGCTCTCCCTGTTTTGAATGTAAATTCCAGAATGCAGAGTATAAAACTGATTTTTTCAGAGTAATAAAATATAAATTGTTATTTGCTAGCCGTAGAGGAAGAAAAACAGTAGGAGCAGTATAGTTCTGGGTATGGTATTTAAAAATGTTTTTGAGTCTGAGATGAGAAGTGAAATGCATGGAAGTTCTGAGCAGGAGAAAAGCAGTAGATCCATGAGTGGATATGGAAAAGAAGAGAGAACATAGAAACAGCAGATTAAAAGACAAACAAAATCTATTTGCAGAAGTGCTATAAGAAAAGCATCATTTTGAACTAGTGAGCAAGTGGAGTCTGTTAAAACAGAATTCAGGGAACACTGTCATTTCCATAAATAATATTTTCAATTAAAACAGGTAGTAGAATCATTTAAACAAGACATGTTTAACATTATTTGTTTTCAAAAGGCTATAGTTATAGAAAATGGACAAAAAGCTTTCAACCTACTGATTCTCTTGCAAATGACAACAAATGAAACTATTCAGGATTAAGTCCCCTCTACACTGTTTTGAAATGAAGACAATCCACATAGTCCTTGGCTGCTATCACTCTAGAATATGCATAATTTGCTCTGACTGCTTTTACTGATCTTTTGACTGTCCTTGTTACCTCACAAAATCACTGCTCTCCACTGCAGTGGGCTCAGTTTAAACGGCAAAGAGTCTACTTAACAATGTGATACACCTGCTGTGAGCATTGAATTTGGGTTTAGTTGAGTTAGGTGAAATGCACAGGCTTTTAGAAGTATAAGTTTTCCTGCAAAAGAAATGTTATATTATTTTCAATTAATATAACAGGAAAATATTGAGAATTGCAAATTAAAATATTAACTACAAAGAATAGAGTATTATGTTTGTTCTTGTTTAGTTTGTTTCAAAACATTTATGATTGCAAAATAATAGAATATTCTAAGTAGGTTTTAGGTATTTTTATTATAATAGACTAAGAAATCCTATTCTGCACACTGAAATACATTTGATTGTAGCACAAGGCATTTTGCACTTGTTTTTGTGTTCATTAATACAGATGACAGCAACAGTATGTCACTAAACATAAACTAACAGGGAAGAGGCAGGATGGGGTCTGCTCCAGGGTGGGAGACAGAAGCTGGGATGGCACAGGTGCCAGGAGGACACTGCCCTCATCCTCCAACCCGTGACTGGTTATTGGTTACCCTCAGCAGCACTAGGAAACCAAGGTATAAATTTTATCAGCAACATTTCACTTGCAGCCTTTTCAAAACTCTGTTGACTTAACAAGATTCAAAATTATGGCAGATGATTTCTCCAACTACCTTGTCATGGAAAATGTACTCTTCTTTCTTTCCAAGTGTTGTTACAAAACTGGAAAACTATGGCAATAATAATAGGGTAGCAATATAGACTATTGCAACTGGGAGGACTCCATAGGCCCTGAGCAAATCTATTTTCGTGCTCCCTTTATAACACAAAAAGCACATCAGACAAGATGTAAGAGAAACACTTTATGGTGTGCAAGTAGGAGGGCTTTTTGAGCAATTGTAATCACAAAGTTTAATAGAAGCACTTAGAAAATTGAAAAAATATACAGCAATTTCACATATTTAGCCATATACGCACAGATGCATCACAAAGATTCACAATAGCTCAGTTTGATATTAGCACTTTGCTTATCTCAAGAGGAACTATATCTTTTTCTGTATTTTTTTATCAGATTTAAAAGTGCTGAAAAAACAAACTTTACTGAAAATACAGTTAATTTTAGATGTTATAGTGTGAAAATTTTCCAAATAGTTTTTGTTATTTTTCATATGAAATCATATATATGAAGCCACATCCAAAACTAGAATGATAGGAAAATGACATTTCCTTCTGGGGGGTCTTTCCAACAGCATGTTATCCACTGAGTTATTAGAAAAGTAGAAATCAGAATGATGGACTCAATCCAAGTGGAGATAAATAGATCCTTTTCAAACCATATGAATAGATAGCATTTAAGCAAGTATATTTTTCTTGAATCTAGATTGGTAAAAAAATTAGAACAAGAGGAACCAAAGGTGTCAAAGAAGTTTGAAAAAACAAGTAAATTCATGTTTTCACCATTAGGAATCTAAAAACTCTGATAAAAGAATGGCTCACTACACTAGGAGCTGTTTTTGAATATCAGGCACCTAGAATACTTCATAGTGATGACTTCTAATGGGCTGTCAAAGCAGAAAGCTGTTCTAGTGATTCCTTACATTTTAGGGATTAGTAATGAAGTAAGGAATGAGTATATATGTGCCTAGCTGGAAAGAATCGAAGAATCTCACTCCCTGATTGATAAATATTCCTGAACTGATGTGTAAAGAAGAACGTATCAGTAGAAGCCATGCTTATTAAATCAGATATTAATAAGTGACAGCTTGCATGAAACAATTTTCAGTGTGAAAATACTGTCAGGTGAGGTAGGATTTTACATAAAATGAAAATTAATACACCTGTAAACAAGATATGAGGACTATCCTTATAAAACAAGAGCACATTATAGAAATTAGTATTTCTGGAAATTATTTCTGGAAACAGTGACTTTAGTACATATATAATTATAAGTTCTTATTGTGATGCTGCCATAAATTTTTTTACATACACTTGTTTATTCAATGGAAAAGTTGAATTGACTAGACAAGACCAATCAGCTTACTTCACAAGAGTGTTTGCTGAGAAATGACTTGGTCTGAGTACCAAAATATCTTCCAGAGAAAAACACTGAGTCATTTTTCAGAAGTTAAAGTGAGATGCATTTAAATACAGGAAGGAAATCAAACCAAATCAAACCAACCAACCAACGAAAAAAAAATCCAGAGCCTTGAAGATATCAACCGCTGTAAAAGTCTATAATAATGTTTGATATCCTGAGATCAAGACATAAGACGCTCCTACAACTTAGCACAACCTAACACAAACTTCTTAAGGCATGGATGAAAACCAACATCCTGTAGACTGCAGAAAATGAGCGTAGACATTCATAATTGTCTTGTCAATCCTTACTTCTGTATCAGAACAATTGTCTCCTGATAGCCCTCACCTTTGAAGTATCTATTTGTGCAGTGAAACAGACCTTGCTACTTCAGCCTCCTGAAAGCTCTTTTAATTACAACACAAGTGAGCACTCCCGAATGAGCTGCCAGATTCCCCAGAAGGCCAGTGGAGTAATCTCTAGCAAAAAGAGATTAAAAAATATCTCAGTATGTTAAAGCCACATATCTGTGCTTGCACAAAGTATTTGCTTTCCATATTTATGAAATTCTGATCCATTTGGCTGTTAGTTTGTGATGCCTGCCAGAAATCCCAAACAGAGAACACAGGGAACAGAGTTAAAACCATGTAATAACAGGCCTCAGAAGAAATCCTAGTGGGCCAAGGTAGTTATTGAAAGGCAATTTGTGGAAGAAAATTAGTTTTCCAGAAAGTAAATGGGAAATTGATTCTGTCAGTGGAAAAAGATCTGATTGTTTATTCCTTGATCCCTGTTCTGGGTAACCCTGGGTAGTCTGAGTAACATTAGTCATACAGGCTGCATATAAAGTAAGAGGAAAATAAAAAGGACTTTTTTTTCTTCTTGTGTACATGTTGCAATGTTCTTCTACAGTTACCAACTGGCAATATATTCTGTTTAGAGCACAGGTTTTCCACCAAAATCTTGTGAGACAGGAGAATTAACAGATTTCTTCAAAATAGAGACTACTAAACTGTAAGAGCTCAGAGGAAAAATGCTTAAAGATGTACCTAAAATCTAACTCTTTTGATAAGCCTTTTGAATCATTTGTATGTGGGTCACATTCATGACCGTCATCTCTATACATTTAAATGCTGCTGACATGAGTAACGTGACTCAAAGACCTATGCAGGTATATACACTTGAGTTCAGCTTTGTAATGGAATAGGGATTAGATTTCCTTGTGAGAATTATTACATTTGTAAAAACAAATTGAGCTTCAGTTCTGCCTTCAGTCCTTTTGTTGCTGGTACCATCAGGAATCAGGAATTGTGAAGAGGCACAAAGCTGAAACTAACAAAACAAGCAAACCAGATTTTTTTAATGTTAATTTTTAGCCAGCAGCACTGTTTGCTAAGCGAGTCTTCACAGTTTTGTGGGATTCTTTTCCCACCTCATAACACTCCCATTTTCCTAATCAGTTGTACCTAAATCTTGGATAATTGGGAAGCGTATAGTTATTTAGAAAGTTCATTTTTTTGCCTTAAGGGACACAGCTTTCAAAGAGTGGTTAAACTCAACATTAGCAAATAAAAAGAAATCTAAAAAAAACTTGTGTTTTAGTAGTTACGAAAGACATCTTGTGAACACCTACTGCAGCTATAAAATGTACTCATATTCTGAGAGATTTTTTTCAGGACTCAATCCAATCTTCCCTTGCAGTTCCTAGAAATTCTGTTTCTCATTCTTTGGTTAATACATTTTTGGCACAAAATGGAGATTAGTGAAGAAAGACAGTAAATATGTTTCAATCGGGACTAGTTAATTATCCAAGGAATTCATCTTCTCTGTGTGAGATACTAGTTTTCAGTCTCTTACCTGATCATTTAAAATAACAAATTGTATCAAATTCTCTTACATCAGAGTGAGCACTACTAAGACTAGAGGAGGTATAGTTTCAAGTAAGTGAAGAAAACATGATGCAAGCAAAAAAATACAGCTATACTGTGTAGCCTGTCAGTAATAGAAGCATGTCAGGGAGTGCAGGAATGAATGTTAGCTAGATCAGTTACTCATGCAGCTAATTCTTTTAAAAACAAGAATCTTGTTAAAATAGGACTTTAAAAATTAATGAACCTTCCAAATGAACAGCAACATGGAGGATTCCAAAGACAAGTGGTGTAATTTAAAAGATATGTCAAAGGTGAGCGACCACTAAAAACGTAAGGAAGAAAACAGATCTATAATAGCTACTGTTTAGATACAGTGGAGAAAAACAAGGCTGAAGCGCATGTCTCATTAACTCAGTCTCATTAACTCAAATCCCAATGAGAAGACAACAGAGATGTTATCTTTCACAAATAAATTTACTTGTTTCTGTAATTATTTAGTTCTTATTTATGCAAAGGAGGACAAGGGAAGATAAACACAGAGAAACTGAAGCAGTGCATTCCACAAATATGGCATTCCAAGCAAAATAATGTAAAGATTAGTAGTATTCTGAACATGCCATGGTACCCAAATTTACTATTGATTAAATAATCCAGCACAACCTGATCATTAAAGTTTAGGATAGCAAGCTCACTGGAAAACAATATACAATTAAAAACACTATAATGTATCTCAACTAATTGTGACAGTATTTGCAGATGATTATCATGGTCTGAAGACATGGGCATGAAGAATTCATCAGTCCTTTGCTATTAATAGTAGTAAAAATAAACAACTAAATATTGACAGGCACGACTAAGCTGTATCAGTTCAGAATCTGTCCCCTTCAGCAGCAGAGTTTCCTCAGTTTCAGATTCATTATCTTTAACTAAGTTCTTATGGTAAGATGCCCCTTATTCTTCTAGAAGACTCAGTATCCAAATACCTTTAATTTTTCTTAATTTTTCAGTCTTTTTTTCATATGAGGGCCCTTCATTTGCAGACATAAGTGACCTACCACGCTTTCTGGTGACCAGCTGTATCCATAATTGTTTCCTTTGGTTCCATAGCTGTGCACCCATATTCTAGAAAACCTGCCTCTGAAGTGCAAGCTGTTAGCTCATTCAAATGCCTAACTTGCAGCACACTGTCATCAACATGCCTTAAAAGCTTCTACATAAGCAGCAGACTTTTGAAAATCAAACAATAAACCAAGACAATTCAATTCAACCTGGTCTAGAATAAGTACCTTGGAGCAAATCTAAATTAAATGAGTGTCAGTAAGATAGTAAAATAGGTAAACATATTTCAGTTAAAGGTTGGGGGGATTTATTATTTTAAAGTTCTCTGTTGAGTCCCTTTAATACTTCTACTTACTAGAAAATAACAGTCATTAATGTTATTCTACTATCTTTGCTGAGGACTGAGTACGTTTTTTTTATTTCTTACTTTTCAAATCTAGCAGGTTAGTTTTGGCAATTTGAGTATGCAGAAATAGAGACGAAACCCACATTGAGGAATGCATATAGTTTAGGATACTAAGGACAAAGCCAGTGGGCTGAAGGGGTACTTCTTATTTCATCTCTCAGGCTGGAATTTCTCAAAAGTTTGTAGAAAACACAACTGCTGGACAACAGCAAAAGCTATAAAATTTTCATTTTCTTGAGACATATTCTTTCTATACTGTGTTGCTGTTACTGTTAACATTAAAGCAGAATTAGAGTGACTCATCAGGAACAGCTGCTAAGTGTTAAAGCTCTGTCCCCTTTCAGAGTGCTTATGGAATTGACCTGAAGCAATCACTGAATAAGTTTCATATACATGCCATCAGTTCCTAAGTTCTCAATCTATTTGCAGTCAGTATAGTCTAGTGTACGGTTCAACCCTTCTTAAATTAAACAGCTGAAAGAAATTAGGCAGATCTGAGGTTAGCTCAGTTGGTTAGAGAGTAGTGTTAATAATGCCAAGGTTGTGGGTTCAATCCACAAATGAGCCATACACTTTAGGGTTGGACTTGATGAGCCTTGTGGCTCCCATCCAACTCAAGAGTATTCTGTGATCTTATTTTGGAGAGCCGTTTATTCCCATTGACTCTAAAAGGAAAGTAAATACAGTAAGCAGTACACAGCTATGAAGGAAACACCTAAAATTACCCTAAATGTAGTAGCAGTAGAGTTATAGAAAAGTTGACTGAGTGTTGTGGAGGTGATCTATCCAAACCTAGATAAGGTCAGCTGTAGCTTTGTCTAGTGAATCTTTGTGGTGGCCGATTAACCTATGGTATAGGAGACAGAGAGTGTTGTTGGTAAGACAGTCTCTAGTGCCAAAGATCTATTGGTTATGGTGAGGGAAAGAAGCCTCTCCTAGGATGCCTGTTTGGTGGTGGTGATGTACCCCAGTTCTGATTCCCTGGTTGGCTCTTGCTGTTAGCCACTCCCCTGTACTTAAGATCGACCCGTCACGTGTTCGGGGTCTTTTGCCCCTAGAAACCTTCATGAGTTGCAGCAATAAACTGCTTTCTGTGGAACTCTATGCAAGGACCCTTCTCAGCTCCTTGCCATCGGATTCATATTACTGAAGTCATCCCTGCATCTGTGCATTCATGCATCTAAGCCCACAGAACCAGAAGGGACTCGGTAATAAACTTTGACAGTGTCCATGGATGGAGGCTCCTCACCACTGCGTAATCAGTTTCCCTGTTAAAAATCTTTTCTGATGGCCGATATGAACTTATCAAGTCATAATGTCTGACTACTGCCCCTTGCCGCTGCCATTTTGCTATGTGTTTCTTTTAGCTTTTGGTTTTTTATTATAAAACTTTTCTAATCTTTATGTACTCAAGGTTATTCTTCCAAAGATGTTCCAAATTCAAGTGATAGAGAGCTGTGTCCCTTAAAGTTACCAACAAGTTACTGCTATTGTGCAGAGTATTTCTTTTCTTCAGATAAAAAATGTTTTGAAGTGACAGACCATTTATAAACCTGGGTAATTTGGTTATCAAATCCGTATTGAGCCACATTTTTTAAAATTTAGGGCCAGATCCTTCAAAGGCTGCATGGAACAAGCATGATATTTGACAGGATCTTCATTCTGAAAATATTGTTCCTTGCTACTCACAAGAAAAATTTCTGCTTTTTGCTTTCTTGTAACTCTGTTTTGTTTTTCCAGGGTGCAGTAATAATATACAGTATATGTTTTAATACGGAGGTGTATATCATAGAAATGTAACCAAGTTATCACATCTTACTGGGTATATGAAGGAAGATATTTGGAAAGCCATTAGTTGCTCTATTTTAAAGTCATAAGTCTAGCCCTTGGACAGTTTTAGTGCATAAAGTATTAGATAAAGCTCTAGGTATAGTCTCTCTTTCATTCTTTCTGGAGCAGGCTTTTCAGTCAAATAGCTTGTATTTTTTATTTATATGGAAAAACATTTCATTATGGTGAGGTTTTCTAGGTAGGTCTGTAGGATAATTTCATTGACCTCTTCTTCCTCAGGCTGCATGAACTTCTGCTATTCAACATACATATTTCAAATCTTTCTTGCAATATCGATAGAAGGTACAAGGAAGAATATAATAAATGTATATATTTTACATATTGGAGAAGCCAAACATCAAAATATAAACTATTATTAAATTTCTGATTTAAATCATGCAGGAAAAAAAAGGAAAGTCATGTAAAACAAATCCCAAAGAAATAACTCATAAAAAGTCATGCTAATTCTGGTCTGGTTTTGTCCAGGTCCTAGAGCAATGACCTCCAGGATCCTGGAGTCAGTAACTTACTGCTGTCCATGGTTGTAAGTTGAAACTGGGGCTTGTCTAACTCATATGCTTTTAACTTTAGCTTGTCATTAATGGTGAACTTCTTTTGTCCTACAGTTTAAATAAATGCACATAGAAGTCTAAAACTTGGGGCTATAGAATGTTTAACATCAAGAGAAATTATTCGATTAGTTTAAAAAAATAACTGAAGTGCCATGGCAATAAACCTCTCAAATAACCACTACGAACATTGTGTCAAATGTGTGACTTTATCATTGGTATGTCCCTTCTACATGTCTGTTACTAGTACAGATTATAATGCAATTTATCTATAAGAATTACAAAATCTTGGGCAACAGATAATTGTCATTCTTTAGTACCCAAGAGGCTATAGAATCAGAATGGCCTGGGTGGAAAGGACCTTAAAGATCATCCAATTCCAACCCCCCTGCCACGGGCAGCAATACCTTCCACTATATCAGATTCCTCAAAGCTCTACCCAGCCTGGTGTTGAACACTTCCAGGGATGGGGCATTTGTGTTTTTAATTTCATTCCTGATTGTGCTAAATTATAGTAATTGAAAAAGCTTATTAAATATCTCTACCACCACCTAAAAAGTTAAAATCACACAGAATCACAGAATCACAGAATTACCAGGCTGGAAGAGACCTTCAAGATCATCGAGTCCAACCTCTGCCCTAACACCTTAACTAAACTAAACCATGGCACTGAGTGCCACATCCAATCTCTTTTTAAACACATCCAGGGATGGTGATTCCACCACCTCCCCGGGTAAACCATTCCAATACTTTATCACTCTTTCTGTAAAAAAGTTTCTCCTAATATCCAACCTATATTTCCCTTGGCTCAACTTAAGACTGTGTCCTCTTGTTCTCTCAGTTGTTGCCCGGAAAAAGAGACCAACCCCCACCTCACTACAACCACCTTTCAAGAAGTTGTAGAGAGTGATAAGGTCGCCTCTGAGTCTCCTTTTCTCCAGGCTAAACAACCCCAGTTCCCTCAGCCGTTCCTCATAGGGCTTGTGCTCCAAGCCCCTCACCAGCCTTGTCGCCCTCCTCTGGAAACCATATATATATTTGGAAACCATAACTATCAGAAAATGTGCCATTAGCACTCTATTTCAATCCTAATGCCATGGCATTCTATCAATCACACAGAATTTGCCTGTGATATACTATATGATAATCCTTCTTTCCTTTTATTTTGCTTCTCTTTCACTCAGGAGAAAATAAGAAAGCTATTATCAGCACATCTGCTAGGAAATTTTGGGTTCTTCAGTTAAAAAAATGAAAAAGAAAGGGCTTTCTGATATTTTTTCATGTGTGTAGGTATAAAGGTGTACTGCTGTATTATTCAAAATCACAATAAAGAGCAATAGACATAAATACTCCATTTGAAGGAAGCAATGTTGCCAGCAGAGGTGGAGAGCGGATGATCCTGGCTATGTCAATCCACCGGAATGGCCAAAACACTCAAGCTAAAAGAGAAGAGGAAGAAGCATGGGCCAAATTGGCACATAATCATTCTCCATTTGAGCAAAACAGAAGTAACATGCAGAATGTGTATCCAAGAATACCCTCCAGAACAGCTCTCTAGTTTCACTTCTGCTCCAGCTGCACAGCTGTGTCCATCTCGTTTTGAAGTGGAATCACAGGCATAAATGCAATATTTTCCCTATAAGTAATGACTTTTGCTTCCCAATAATTAGGAATCATAGTCTGTAGTTGCATCTAGATTCAGTATTCAGATTCTAATTTAGATGAGCTTTTCTACACCACAAATGAATGAAGCACATAGGACAGCATGGTTCAAAACATTGTGCAAAATGTTAGGAAAGAATTCTAAATAACAATTCCTCAGTTTTTCTAGTCCTTCATAGTGGCATGCAATGAATTTCCTTAGGTCTTAGTTATCTCCCTTCTTAACTGAAGACATAGCAGTGAACTCAATCTAAGTGTTTACATCTTTTCTTCACTGTTTCCCGGCATTTTTCCTATCATTCACTAGACTCAAATAGTTGTAGAATTAAAAAAGCTTTATTCATGTAAATTTTCCAGGAGAGAACAGTCCAGATTCTCATCACTCCCTCCCCCATACTGCTGGCACAACTGCCTCATTAATCTTTTCCTTGTTATCTTCATCATATTCGGACTCAAAAGGTACAGTCTAAAAAATCAAACTTTTGCCATGCCATCCCTTCAATGTATGTACCTCTCCCTTTTCCTCTAAACATACTTGAACTATGTGTTGTAAGAAATAATGTGTTTAGAAATAATGCAACTATATGTTCAACAAAAGTTCTATTACATATGGAATGTAAATAAAAACCCCCAACATTTAGTCAATGGCTCATATGTGGTTGGCTTTTAAAATGAAAACAAAGCTCTGTGTAGTGCAGGACATATCAGTACTTGCACAATTAAAAGCCTGCAGACATACAGATTTCAATACTTTGTTTCAACTGAAAATCTCCATAAAAATTACAGTAAGATTTGGAGATTTAGTATTAGGAGTAGAAGATATTTTATAGAACAGCGTCATTACACCATTGGAAATATATTCTACGAGGGTAAGAAGGACAAGGTTGTCTCAAAGAAAGTGTACAAACTTTGATCTTCACAGGAGAAGAGCACCAGGCAGTTGTCTCCTAGAGTTGTGCTAGGAGAACAAAACAGCAGGAAAGCCATCCATGCCAGAGAAGTTGCTGTTGATTCAGTTTTAAAGGCGTGAAGGAGTCCAGACCAAACAGATTAAATGGAAGGCACCTAACAGAGTTTTTCAAATGCCATACTTCTATTGGCCTTTCTGGCATGATAGGGAGCTCCAGGGTTTTTTTCCCCACAGGGATTCTTAAAATATGGTGTATTTGTGTGTGTTGGAGCCTTCATAAAATAAAAAATGTCCTTAAAGCCACACAACCAGAAAATAGAACCAGTGGCAAAACGATACCAAGAAACTTATCTGACATTTTTCTTGATGTGAAGGAGAGGAGAGATGTAAATTAAAGGGGCTAAATTCAGTGTACCCTAATGCACCAGTCTTTAGTCTTTTTACCTACATTGGCAAAAAGTCCAGTTCTCAGGCTTAATTATTACAAGATCAGCCTAATGCAAACTATATAAATAGATAAAGCGAATTCTATATGCAAATATATATAGTGACAAATGCACTGCACATTCATGTATTTTTGTAGATCTGCTGCTGCCATTTTTCTCTCAGAGCTGAGTTCTGAGTCAGTATTTTATATGCATTTTAAACAGAAAATATCAAACCCAGAAATATTAAAAATTCTTGGTGTCCTTTAGGGGAAAAGACATCTATTTTAAGCCTTGAATTTAGTGATTTGTTTTCAGAAGTCATTAACCGTAACCATGTAGAAATAAGTGGGAACTTTTTTCTAACTAGCTGTTAGGTGAAAATTATAAATGAAGGAACTTCTGACATAGAGCTTATTCTCAGGAGTGCATATTTAAAAAATGAAATTTTCACACATTAGTATTTTCCAAGTATAAAAACAATTAAAAGACAACACAGTTGTTGTAGATTTACTGCTGACGCTGTATGAAGAATGCATGCCAGTACATACATTCCAGTTATTTGTTTACTTTTAGATTATCTATTTATAATTATTAAACACAATTTTATTGAACAAAAACAATTCAGAGCAACTAATACCAAAGCATTATGTCATTGATAAATGGCTTGGTAATGTCTAGAATATTGTATATGTCAAATACACAGTATCGGTGTTGAAAGTAAATCTTGATTGCCTTTACTGCCTCAGGAATCTGCCTTGGGAAATGGACCACATAAATGACTCCTAGGAAAGAAGGTAGTCTACTTTGTACCCTTTGCAAATGGCTTGTTTCCATGGCAAGTTTGACTAAAAAACTGTAAACAAAAAAAAGAGTATATATTCAAATACATAAATAGAATATACACTCATAACAAATATAACTATATGGAAAAGTCAATTCCATCAAGGTTTCTGTATCAAGCAGTATTGAAAGTATCAGCACAATACTGGCACTTGCTTTCAGTGAGACTTTTTGCAATAATTTCAGACACACAGAAAAAGTAATATTGTTTGTGGCCAGTCAGGTAGAGAAATACGAAAAAGCAAAGTGTGTTACTAACCATCCCCCTAATTTATAGTAATCCAATGCAACGACATTTAAATGTGCAGAAAAGGGAATACAATAAATGTGAAGAATTCTTGCATAGATCACAGAGCTACTGACTAACACCTGAGATATGATTGCATAGTGTTTGTTTTTAGTAAACAGTTGTAGGTTTTATTTATAAGACTAAGTATACATTCCTCTTCAATAGCTGGCTTGACTGGCTTTCTTACAAAGAGTAACATGACTGGGTGTTGCAGGGCTGAATTAAAAACAGGTTATGTGTGCAGATACCTAGTGATCTACCCATGTAGCATTTAGAATTAGTGTTGTTTTATTATTCTGCTTTCTGTCTCTTTTACCTGTGTTGAAAATGAAATTCAAAACTTCAAGTACCAACAGGATAAGGGTTCTCTTTGCAAATAAAAATGTGTTTCTTTTAATAATTTAATTTTAATAAATTGTATAGTGGCTGATGTTACAGTGTCCTCACTTTAGAACATGGATAAAAGTGAAAATATCTTCCTTTTCCTTGGTACCTTTTATGCAAGCTCTTCCTAAATGCCAGGAAAAAATTTCTAAGATTAGCCCTTGTTGTATGTTTTATAGAAACATGAGGAAGGTTTTAACCTAAAACTACTGTACAGGTAGAAGAAATGTTGGAGAGTGAGGAAAACACAGCAACATACTTTAGTTACTATTTAGCAGCCCACTGATAATCATTGCATTCAGTTTTAGGTTAGCAGGAGCTATTCTGAAAAAATGAAAGAAGAAAAAAAAAGTACATTAAATAAATAACACTTGTGCAGCCTTCTTTTACTGTTCAGTAGTATCAATGAACAAGCTAAAATGTGTGGTGGTGCCCCTGCCCAGTGGGTTGTGGCCTGTTCCCACTCATCAGGCTCTGGCTATCCAACGGGCTGATGAGTTGGAGTCTGAGGGTTTGTCCATGGGTGGAGAAGCAGAGTAAGATACCACCCCTGGTTCCAGAAGGTTCTTGTAGGAGCAAGCTGTGATTGGCTGTTGGGGAAGACCCTCCCCTCGGGTTATATTTGACTGGTGTTTAAGCGTTTGTACCCTCCTTTCTGCTTGTACCCCATTGGCCGAGAGGCCTTTCCCTGCCCCTTTCTCTTCCCCTTAAAACCCCCTGTCAAACCCCTGGACCCTCGGGGAGTTCCCTTTCCCTGGTTCGGCGATAGAGTTTGTTGGACTGTTCTCCAGAAGTTTCTCTCTTCCTTTGCCCCTTCATCTCTGGTGCTTAGCAGCCTGTTCACCGGCACCCTCAAGGCAAGCTTCCCGAGCCTGGGGGTGGCTTTGCCCGACACCAGCCGCCAGAAAGAGACTGTCCTTCAGGAGGGCCGCTTGGTTTCCCAGGCAAACACCAAGATATCCGGAAAGAAAGCAAGTGGACAAAAAGGAATCACCCAGGAATTTCAGGGTACCACATCAGATTTCATCTTGCTATGATTTTTTGACAACCTCCATGGGAGGATCTGAAAATGACTGATGTTCCTGTAGGGGAATTATGCTGTTCTTGGTAGTTTTCCCTATGGCTTTCTCTATAATGTAACCTCATGTTGCAACCAGGAAACAGTCAGAATGTTTTCTTGCTTTCTTTTTACAATCCAACAAATTAGATTATTAAAATCTACTACACTTTAACAAAGAAAAGAACAGGATGGCTTCATCCTTTTAAACCACAGCCCCAAACGGAAAAACCATGATCTAGGTAACTTAAAGAGCTCCATGCTTTAACAAGTATCTATACTGGATACAGCCAAATTAGTATTTCCAAAATTTGTATAGCTGTCCGAAAGGAAAACCTCATTTGGTGAAATCCTCAACATACAACTGCTACGAAAGAAAAGAAATATTCTGGAGCATCCATAGCCCTTGCCCAGGCAATCAGTAGAAGTTAACCTCCATCCACACCTGGCAAAGTCTGCTTCTAAGGGCAGAAAGACAATGGAGAAAGAGAAATAACACCTCCAATTTTAATATTCATTATTTTTGTCATTATTTCTGTTGTCATTGATATCTGTAGAATAATTCAAAAAAGTGTTTTAGCTTTAAACTTTGTTTTACAGTTTTACATATACTACAACAGCAACACATAATGATAGCCAAACCGAACTTAAAGTTTTTGTTTTCTTTTGCTGGAATCAAGATGATAATTATTAATCCCTTTAATGAATAAAAAATACCCAAAATATAATAATTGGAAATGCATTTGTGGGGCTTCAATATGTAATTTGATATATTAGTAATAGTATTGACAACAAACTTATGTGTGACACCAATTTAATCACTATACACTTGAACACTGTGTGTTTATCTTCTTGGTGCTTGCTCTGTAGAAGGTTGTAGACAATATTCTAAACCAACAATGAAAGCCCATCCCTCAGACACTGTCCTCCTTAATTTTTCTTTTCTTCAGCAATTTTCTGGCTATCCTAAACCTGCATAGGAGTAAGCCTTTGATGCATATTTTTTTCTTCAATTAATTTACTCCTGTGCTTTTGAGCTGCAAGAGTCTGCAACAATGAATTAGACAATTAAAGTGTACATGCCATGAAAAATATTTTCCTGTGCTTGTTCTATAGCTCCTAGTCAATAAATTCATTTTCTACCCTAGTGTTTCATGCATTATGAGATAGAGCATATCATCATTTTGTATTTCATTTTAGTTAATACTCCTCGTTTGACCCATATCTGGAATACTTATATAAGTCAGGAAGTTCTGTATACTGTCCTGTTTCACATAGTATTTTTTTAACAGGATTGATGATTTTTATTAAAAAAAACAAGCTTACAACCATGCAAAAAACCTCAGTGCACATTTTGCTTATAGCACAATTCTCTCAGGCATGACATGATGCCCAGTGTTAGTGACAGCAACATGACATTCCCCATATATTCTCCCTCTTTACATCTGTCATCACTACTCTGAAAAATGAACACTTGATGAGGAGAGGAGGGGGAAGGCTGACAAATAGCTCACATTGCAGAAGCTTCTTGACAAATCCTCCAAGGAGTGCTGTGCCAAACCCTATGTCATGATCTGCATCAGTAGCCAATGCACGAGCAGATCAGAGTGGGGAAAAAAGTCCTATCCATGGGTGTGATGAAAGATTATTGCTTTATTATCTCTTTCTGTCTTTCACTGGGGTGGTACATCCAGCCAATACACCTTGTCTTCCAATAAAAAATCTTACACTTCTGGGGAAGCTCTTTCACCATTTTGTAGGTTTCTTTCTGGTTTTCTTTCAGTGCCTAATAAAAAGGGGGTTATCATGAGTATAATAAAGTCAAGGGAATAAATCTGATTTACACAAATAAGCGGTCTAAGATAACTTCCAATTGTTCTGTTCAACAGCACCTTGTGAGGCTACAGGCTAAAAGTTGTTGGGGTTTTGTAAAGAATGTCCTTTTACAAGAGCTGGATGAAGACAAATTGAAGAACTATTCATTGTCATGGAAAAGTTTCATTTTTTATAAACTTCAATAAGTTTCCAGTCATTTCCTCCCACTGCAGCTCTCTGGTTCTCTACTCCCCAGGCCTGTTATGAGAGTTTTAGCATTTTTAGTTCTCTGCATATTGTTTAACTGTTAAGAAATATCTTAAATAACGTTATATCAATCCTCACAAAGAACTGAAGATATGATTGGACTTCATCTCCATTCTTTGTTCAACCCTTTTTTTCACAAAATGTGGAAAAAAAGAGGCAATCAAACAGAGCATAATTTGCTAGTTTTCTGTGCAGAAATGCTGTTCTGTTACATGAATTGCAATGCAGAATGAAAGATTTCATCACGTAGCTCATTTTCTGAAAAACTGTGATTCCATCTTGAAACAGTTTTCTGATAAAAGCTAAGAAAACAAGGATACTTGTATACTTCAGTTTCTGTGTGGAGTCTTTCATCATTTAAACCTATCTTGTTTGGCTGCCCCTGCTTCTTGTTCTGACAGGTACAGGCAATAATTAGTAAAAAATAAAATGTAAGAGACTATGTGACACAAAGCTCTTCAGGAACATTACTCTTTCACAGGTTTGCATTTATTTAATTGATTTATTTTCCGCAGAATATCCTGTTACATCTTAATGGTCATTCAAAAGCAGTGCAGTATTCTTGCCTTCACAACCTGGTAAGCATAAAAAGGCAACTTTTTTCCAATAAGTCTGTACAACAGATACCCCAAAGACATTTCTCACTGAATGTTGCTAAAGGCCAAATGTAATCTAATGGCAAGCCTGGTTATTAAAATGTTAGAAAGACACAATTGCCCAGCTATATCCTCAACAATCCACTGCTCCATGACAGGCAGCCTTGAACTTAATCAAGTCTGTGCTCATGCTGATAGAAAGATGTTTGAAGGGCGATCCCAAGAAAGAATCTAGTAATAAAATACCAGTACAAGGAATATTGTAGTTATTCATTTTGGTGTCTGGCAACAGGTGTTTTATGATTACTTTTTACACCCAGGAAATCAAGAATATTGAATCCCTGGAGTTATTAGAAATGGTTTTTTGCTGTGTTGTTGTCCTCTGCATTCAGAGCTCTCACTGAAAAGTAATCATCTTATTGAAACAGGCATTACTGAATTGAGCATTTAAATACAGACTCACATAAAAGACAATGAGTTATTTATGAAGCTGTAAAAAAGGAGAATGTAAAGAAAGAAAACAATGAATCATCTGTGATAATGAGTTTGGCTGCCATGACTTCTGATCTTGTTAATGTCACCTGTGCAGACAGGATTAAAATTGAAGACATTGATGAAGCAAAAGAATCTTAAGGTATTTGAGGGAAAGAGGTAAGTCTAGAAAACTGTGTTAGCCAACTAATGATTTTAATTTATGTGGAACTGGGGCAAGATTTACTGGTTCAACACATCCATTTTTAGTAATCTGTATAGAACAATTTGCATTCCTAAAAAACTCTGCAAAGACAGCCGTCAAAAATTCACAGAAGACTAGAGTGAAAGAGTGCAGAGAGCTTTGATGAGTAAGAGATACAAGCTGAAACTAAAGAGCCCCACAGTCTAAGGAACCATCCCCAGAAAGCTGTCTCATTATCTACATACCCTGGTAACCTGTGAAACCTCTACAGAAGCAGATTACACAGAAATTGCAGTATGACAGCAGGTACAGAGTTTGAACCTCTGGCTAAGAAATGCATTTCTCTGGCAGTGACCTTTGTGTCTTGTTTGTGTCTTGGGCATTTTGTGCAACCAGCATCCTGTTCTTCCTTATAGATGCTAAGTTAGCAGCTGCACCTCTACTATGAGTTAGAATCATATTCAGTGTCTTGGAGTGACTTTGTGATGCTGCATCCCCTATCGCCTGCTCCATGCCCAGATGTGAATCCTGTGCCTTTCTGTGTCTTTACGGTGGATCTGAGAGAGCTGGGGGGAGGAAGCACGTGGAATTCCTTTGGTGCTGTGTTCAAAAACACAGCTTGCTCGCTTCTCAGCTCTTGGCTTCTGCAGTGGGGAAGACAGTTACATTCTCTTGCTTTTTAGCTAGCTTCTTGTGTGTAGCTGGAGCAAGGAGTTTCCTGGGACTTCGGCAGATTCTTCTTCTCTTCTGGACTCTTCAGCAACTCAAGAGCATCACGGGGAGGCCCTACACCATGGCCCAGAGGGGCCCACGCCGAATCCCAGTTCCAGAGTGGAGAGAGCCACACCCACAAAGGACTTTGAAAATCTTCCCAGTTCTTCTCCACGGCAACATGTTTCATCATTTAATATTATTAATTCTTTTTTTCATGGCTGCGTGCACTTTGCTTGTTAAATAAATATTTTTTCACTTTCCTCCAAGGAATTTCTTTTCCCAAACCTGGTGGGGGAGGGACTGCTGAAACCTGCCTTCTCTCAGAGGACATTTTCCTCCTAAAATTTGTCTCAAACCAAGACATTCAGGTAGAGAGTAATCTAGTGTTTTCCTAAGGGTATCTGGTTTTGTACATAATGAAACAATTGTTCAGGCATTTATGAAAAAGCCAGTTGAATTGGGAAGCCATTTAACCACTTCCCCAGGAGCCCAGATGCTCCATCTCTCTGCTTGGGAAAACATGTGGGTGTAGTTACAGTTGCCAATATTGTTCAGTTCTCCGTATGTCACCACAGTGTTAATGGGGCCATTTCACTGTGCTAGGAAACCACATACCTTAAGACAAATTCACAGGCATATCAGCTGGATGCTTGCTTTGGAGCTACTATTGAAACTGGACTTAGGACTCAGTAATTTACAGCCTCCTTTTCCTATTGATTTGTGCAATAATTGGTTTGTTCCAAACTGAATTAGCTGTGGCATTATTTGTTTGCTCTTATTGTGTAAAAAGACAAAATCAAAATGAAACCAAAAACAAATACCCAGCTCTCAGTGAAGTTTTCATTGAATTTATCTGTGATTTCATGCCATGAAAATTCACATCTTGAGAACCACTTACAGTTCTGCTCTTCAGAGAGAAGGTACAGCGAAGTATAAGAGCAAAGATTGCGACCAAAAGGATGGAGCAGTTTCACGATGTGAGACTGAAAGATCTTTGCTCTGAGAGGAGAATGCTGAGGGCATAGTCTCAGGTTTCTAGAACCATGAAGATAGTAGACGATAGAATGCCAAACAACTATTCACCAAATTGCATAACACTTCGGAGCTGGTCAGAGTTTAATTTGAAACTCACTTTCTAGAATTTTATGAGGATGGATGGGCTGTGCTGGGCCTGAGCTGGGTGCAGAAGGCAGGCCCTGTGGGATAAACTGCCCCAGGAATACGGGGGCTATAGGGGCAGACTGCACCCCTTCCCTAGGAGGAGGGGCAAGGGAGAAGTGTGGGAGAGAAATAGTCCAAGACTGCGACGAAAGAAACTCCAGCATAAATACCACAGTTCCTCATGACAAAGACCTAGGGGGGATACAATGGCTTGTCACAAAGTCTACTCCCCAAACCAATTTTTGGGGAAGGCTGATACCATATGGTATAGGACGCAGAAGGACATCAGAAAGGTGAGCAAAATTCCACGGAAAAGAGTTGGATAAAAGGAAGGTCTTTTGAAAAACAGAAATAATTGTAACTAATATTAGTACTAAATGTTTCCCAATTTTGATAACTTTACATTAATTGAACTGTTTATGGATTATTTGCTCCATTTATGATGCATTCCTTTTTGCTTATTTCAAAGTTTTGGGTGTGACACTAGCTCTTCTCCCAGAGTCCTTCTGTGCAGAGAAGTGAGGGAGTCTGATGGTGGCAATTTCTGTCTCTCTCTGTAGTGTGAGTTACATGCACTGAAGTTGCTGCTACAACCCATGTCTTTGGATACTGCTGAATGATGTTCTATCCAGGTGCTCACGACTGTGGAGGTGGGCAATAAAAATAGTGGTGATTCCTGTAGTCCTGATGGAGGAAGGTTACAGCAGTTGTATTTGATTCTTCTTGTTGTAGGAAAGGTGGTGCAAGAGAAGAGCTTCTGCAGAAACTGCTGCTCCTGCTGCTGTTGTGCTCAGGGGGGTCTTCACAAAGACCCAGAGAAATCAAGGAATCAGTCCTTCTCTCCCTGCATTTCTTACGGGTTCTGAAGCATGTGAGGGCATGGAAACATAGCCTAACATGATCCTCCTAAGTATCTCCTAAGTATCCAAGTACGGTGGTAGTTTGAGACTGCTGGAGACAGAGAACTGTGCTAGAAAGACCACTGTTTAGTTTAGCAGTGAATTCCTAATGATTTTGCTCCTGTTTGTCATTTCTATACATTTAATCAGTCCAGTATATTATAATATGTTATGTTCAAAAGGGGAGCTAAAAGGGACACCCATGCTACCTGCTATGATGATCTCAAAATATAGATTATTAACTATTGTTTAAGTGGCCTGGGAAAATATCTTGACCAAAAAAGTGTATCAAGCTCATTACTTCAGAAAAAAAAAGAAAAAAAGTCTTGAAAATCCAAAGTCTATGCTTCATTCAGTACAGTTGCTTTCAAACACAAATGCAGATATTTCTCTAAAAAGAAATTACAGAAAGCACTTTGCTGAAGCTTGGAAATTAAATGTACTTACCAGGAAATTAAATATATGACATTCTCAAAGTATACTTAAGCTGTCATGTTGATGTAGTTTATGCACTAAAATTAGACCTCTGGCCTCCCAGCTGTTCCCATGACAATTAATCACAATAGGTGCCCTCCTTGATTTTGCAAAGTAAAGGTTCTTATGTTTGCAAGAGGAGTACTTGGATATTCCTTTTGTGGTCTACTCATGTTCTATTTGTTTAATAACTATTGACTGTGCCCTTTGTTTATTCTTTAAGAAAATTACTGGCAAAATAACTGCTGGATGGACATCAAGATTCTTAGATCTGTTTCTTAATAATACAGTTGTTACATGCATTTGAGGAATTTTAAAGATCAATCCCATACATAAACACAGGGACGCAACCACAGAAAGATATACAGAGTGTTCAAGGTCAGGTTGGATGGAGCTCTGAGCAACCTGGTCTAGTGGAAAGTGTCCCTGCCTATGGCAATGGGCTGGAAATAGATGATATTTAAGGTCCCTTCCAACCCATTCTGTGGTTCTGTGATTCTACAATGTCCACACATATCCCTACACATATAGAGAGACAGAAACAAAAAACATACCACTTCGAAAGTTTAGTTGATTCTCTTTTTTAAACAAGGTTAAACTGTAGGGATGTCACTCAATCATATACCATGCAAAAGAAACCATGGTCCCCCTTTTCATTAGCCCATGCATACTTTAGCAGCAGAGCTTTAAGAGGTAAAGCAAAGTCTTTGAATTGCAGCGGGTTCTTACTATGTAACAAAATTAATCTTGAGATTAGCATGCAGACACCAAGCAATGTTCATATTAGACATGGTGTAATGACATTTATAACCACTTATTTCACCTGTGCTGAATGTTTTGTTTGATTTTTTTCTATTACAGGATTTTTCCTTATGGGTTTTAACTCTGTGAAAAGCTAAGCTTCCTAGAAACTTATACCTGTGGATTGGGAGAGAGAACTGGCTAGGAAATAAATGGTGAAGATTTATCAATAACAAAGGAGGGATAAATTAGATATACATCAAATAAACAATTACAATTAAGCAATTTTAGTCTAATGGATAGAATACTAGGTTTGTAGTTAGACAGTAAAGATATCTTTTTAATGTTACCTGTCTCAGACTGTGAGTGCTCCACCAAGCGTACAGACAATTACACAGTTTAGAACACATATTTATCTTCCTTAGTAAGCTATCTCTCTGAAAATAACATTACAAAATCTAGTACTATGAGTTTCACAAAAGGTTATGTTTCTACACAATTGTTTTAATTTTATAATAGTTTATTCTTGGCACAGGTCTGCATTCCCAACACTATGGCTTCTCTGTGCTCCTGACAGCCTGTGCTGTCTCAAGGACAATGGGGCCATGTGAGATGCCGGCTTGAGCATCTGAAAACCTTCCTTATATTGGCTCTGAAGCACCACAAAGCCATTCCCCTGCTGCCACCTCCCCAAAAGTGCTACATGGAGCTGCATGAGACCAAAGCAGGGACATCTCTTCTTGCCCAGGTGCTCTCCTATTTTCTCATTCTGCAACATGCTGTCAAAACATTAATAGAAAAAAAAAATCTTAAGTGAGATCCTGAACCCAGAAACAGAGATTAAAATCTCCTTGTCAACTCTTCAGGCCCCTGGGCCATTTGATCTCCTTTAATAATCCTCCTGTATCCAGCACGATGTCACCCTTCATTATCTCCTTACCTGTTACAGACTTCTCTCTCTGTTGCTGCTACTGCTGTTTCCTTATGCTTTCATTGCTTCCCTATGCATTTTTTTATAGTAGGTGCAGTAATCACACAAGGGCATGGACTCTGCACACACCAGGTGTACAAGTGCAAAGCCATTTATTGCGCAGTCAGAATTCCCTAAAATACTGCACACAACAGGACATAACATCATATAAACAGGAAAGATGCTCACCACAGTGTCCCCCAATCACCTGGGATATTACACAGATATTCCCTAATATGGTAGTAGATAAACAATACCCTGTAAGGCCACAAAGTACAATTATCACTCCCCATAGGTCCAACACTGTCCACAAACTCACAACCCTCTCTCAGCCCATCCCCAGTGACCTGGATGCACTCCCAGGGTCACATCCGAGCCCAGGAAAGAGGCTCTCTCTCCAGTTCTCAGGGCCTATCTCTTTACCACCACATAGTGTACTACAACAGTAGGAGCCATTTTGACACATTTAACCTTTAAAAATAAATCATGTTTTCCATTTTGACACTGTATATTTTTGGGAACTGTAGACTAATGAGCTGGATTTTCTTCTTAAAACATCAAATCCTTATTTAAATTTGAGGGTTCTGCAGCAGTTAAGGCATGAAAATCCTTCTGCTCCTATCCAGTTTGTCTCTTCTGATCTTGACATTTGCAAAAACACAACTTTAAAACAGCAGAGTGCATGATGTGGAGAAGAAATGTGTTTGAGATTTTGAGATTTTGTAGGCAGGCAGTGTTAACTTTTAGGTAGAATTTATAGACTATACAGGGTTTGCCAAACTAGTTGCATTAAAATCTCTGTCAATTACAACCTTGTTTTCCATTTTCTATACCAAACAGCAACTTTGATATTGGACAAAATTATTTCTTTAAGGGGTGGAAAAGACCCAGCTTTTCACCCTAGAACTACTTCAGCAATTTTTTTAACAACAGTTTAAATAGCTAATCATATTTTCATCCTTTTGAAGTGGCCTTTTAAAATCCCAAAATAAAATCTGTTTCAGAATTATTATTTATTGAAGACAAAATTTTCCCTAAGATGATAAAATGTATGAACTCAGGTAGAGAGCCTTTTCAAAATTTTGTTAGGTACTTTGGGACACCTAGAAAAGTATGAAAGTTTTGTAACAAAAGCCTGAGCCAGCCAGAACTGGGTGCACAACAGGCTCTCCCTACCCTCTCATTTTGAGTTAAAGAGAGATCATTCAGCACTTCAAAGGATCTCAGGCTCTCAGCCATTGTGCATAAAAAAATCACTGGTCCAGTTCTGTTTATGCACACTCAGTGAGAAGAGTCAGTTTTTTCATAGCCTAATTCTGTTGATGTAGGATGGAGACTGTACATCATAAATAGGACACATCTGTTTGAATTAAGTTGTTTCTGTGCTATGGGAAAACCTACCCCTTTTTTCAGTGTCATCCACATGAATTGGTAAAACTCTGAATTTTGTGTGTGTGTCTCTTTTTCTGTGTTTCCACTGACACTTCTTTTTCTCCCTCGAGGTAGTACTGAAATGCTCAACATAGGTCAAGCATTTCTTAGTTTCACAGATTTTTATTAGTTTGTTTTCTTCAGTCTATTTATTTAATTGTGATTAGCATCTTGTAGTGTTAAAAGAATACATTATGAGTACCTGAGTGAATCCATTGTAGCATATTCCCAAGAACAAAGCATTTAATTTTGAACATTGGAATGCTGTCAGTTGATTTCTTTATACATTCTGTCTTCAAAGGGCCCAGGTCAGGAATGTTGGGGCTGTGTGAGGAACTGGTTTTGCTTGCCAAGACTCTGAAGGACTTCTAAGCTACATTGTGCAGTCATTCTATATTCAAAGTAATGCTAAAAATAGCAAAATAATAAAAATATAAAAATATTGATATAATCAATAAACATTTCTTCCTCAAATATTACTTACTTTAAAAATCTATTCCACCATCACAGTAGTTTATGTAAAATTGCATCATGTCAATCTGAGCTTGTACCTAAAAGCTAATTCTGAGTGGCCAAAGGAAAGAAGGATGCACAGGTAGCTTATGAGTCACTGTAGTTTATACTCAGAAATACAAGAACTAAGCATTTATAATCAGTGTTAATGATATCCAAAGACTAAATAATAGTTAACATCTTCCTATGGAATAAACTACTAAACAAAATCCATGCCTATTTTCTAATGAACAAATATTATCCACAGTATTATATGTTATCTCTTAGAATGTGTTTACTGCTTCATGTCAGCCCTCTGTCAGCACCATTTAACTCCCTGAAAATGCAGCCACAAAGAATAGCACTTAACATTTGAAGAGACTGGAATTTTAATTTGTGGAATGGGTAACATTTTCCATATGAATTCCTATGCAAACCTGTAATAAGACATCAGAAGGGGAAATTCACATTGTTTTACTTGGCTCTAAAAACATTTTAAAAATTTATACCAAGCTATTGGATAAATATTTCACACGATACTTGATATAGTCAATAAGTATACATAATTTATATTGTTATTGATAGTGACTGTAATCAAAATGGCTGTTTGACAGAAACTTTCTTTTAAGGGAAAACATACTTAAATTTCTCACTTTTCCTTCCTTCTTTTATTTTCTTCAAAAGCAGTGGGCAAAAGAGAATAAAAAACCTGGAAAATAATTATTTTTTTTCTTTGGTTCACACAAACAAGTTTTATCTGGAATTTCCTTTCCTTTCCGGATTTCCCTTCCCTTCCCTTCCCTTCCCTTCCCTTCCCTTCCCTTCCCTTCCCTTCCCTTCCCTTCCCTTCCCTTCCCTTCCCTTCCCTTCCCTTACCTTCCCTTCCCTTCCCTTCCCTTCCCTTCCCTTCCCTTCCCTTCCCTTCCCTTCCCTTCCCTTCCCTTCCCTTCCCTTCCCTTCCCTTCCCTTCCCTTCCCTTCCTTTCCCTTTTTAAATTTTATTTCCTTTTCATTTCCTCTCAATAATATTTTTTAGTGACAATATTTTCGTTATGGTGCAGATGTAAAAAATATGCATTTTTTAAACTGGCACAAGAAATGCGCATTTTTCCATTTTTCCTGGAATTTAGAGATGTCCCATATAAAATAGTCATTAAAATATGTGTTTCCCCCCTGTATTTGTCTCCTTTGATGAAGTTCAGACCTGTTTTCAAACTCAGAAACATGATACGTAATTTTTTATTTTTAGATGAATCATTGCAGGCTATGAAAAGACCAGTAGAATCAGAGTGACATTTTAAAACATACGTTTATTTGTTTTAGCTCCATATTTCACTGTCCATCATTGATTTTGCAGAGGGTCACATATCTATAACCTCAACTTATCATTTGAGACACTGTTAGGGCAGAGGCATAACTGGGACTCAGAGTTATGAGACTGCTTTAGCATTTAACTTGTTTCTGTTATTTCATAAATATTATTTTATATTAACCTTCACTTAGAAAAATTCAAAAGAAGGAACATGATATTTTTCCTCAGGGATAATGTTTGAATTATGTCACAGAACTATTTTTGGTCAATAACTAGGTGAATTTTTAAGTTGAATTAATAATAATATAACCCCGGTAATGATAAAAATGCAATGGAAGTGACTCATATTGACAAAAACTGCCTTGATGTACTATTATAGCTGAGAATTGCTTAAAATGAGATTGCAATGTAGAAAATCGAGACTCAAAGATCGCTGACACATTGTTCTTATTCTTCAAATCTTTCCCCAGTGTGACATTTCTGGGTACTCAGCTCCATTGGGATAAGAGGCACCTTCCTCTTATCAGGAAAGGCTTGGTGAATTGTGAACTTCTGAAACCGTAGCTACATACATTTCATATTCTCTCTGTCTGCTTTTAGGTTTCCTGATTGCTGTTTTCTCTTATTCAGATTTTACTTTCTAATTTTTTTTGAAATTTGATTTTCTTTATTATTACAGTATTGCTTTCCACTAACAGTATCATGTTTTTTCCAAATCCTAGGCAATTATATTGGTCAATAATGCTTTTTACATGTCTGCCTTCAGTAAAGAGGAGGAAATGCTTCTAACTTTGAGTAGATACATTTCAAGCTACTTAAAATAATTTGGATGACAGTAAAGTTAAAGTGCTTACTAACTAATGAACATGTAATCTTAATGCTGTTGTCATCTTAGATACCATTTTCAAGCTAATGAGTGGTGGTCTTATCCATATGCACATGAATGTGTGGAGATTAAACTAATAACTAATGGTGGATTTTATCCTGATGAATTTATGCTGCATACCTGAAAGGAGCCTACAAGAAAGCTGGATATGGAGAGAGATTAATTACAAGGGCATGGAGTGACAGGACAAGGGGGGATGGCTTCAAACTGACACAGAGTAGGCTTAGACTGTATATTAGGAAAAAAGATTCTTCCCTGTGAGGGTGGTGAGGCCCTGGCACAGGTTTCCCAGAGAAGCTGTGGATGCCCCATCCCTGGAAGTGTTCAAGGCCAGGCTGGCTGGAGCTCTGAGCAACCTGGTCTGGTGGGAGGTGTCCCTATGGCAGGCGGGCTGGGACTAAATGATTTTTTAGGTCCCTTCCAACTCAGGCCATTCTGTGATTCTATACCGGAGTGGTGCTTTGCACATGTTTAGAACCTCCTTTCCAATCAGTTTGAAAAATAGTAAATGGAGTATTTGCTGCTGTTTTGATTTTTGAGGATACATTTCTCATGGCATAATCATTTTGGGAACTTTGGAAGGTTTCAAAGCTAGTACATCAGAAATCACTACAAGGCACCCAGGGATGCTAAGATGCAAATGCATGGATTCTGTATACAAGGAAAGTAATAGGAAAGACAAAAAAAACTCTACAACCCTGTGGAGGTAGAAACGAATTCACTAATGAAGCTGGTGAAGAGTCTAGAGAGTGTTGTAGGAATAGATGGGGATGTTTAGCCTGGAGAAAAGGAGGTTCAGGGGAGACCTTACTGAAGTTCAGGTTGGACATATGGAAGGTTTTTTTCACTAAAAGAGTTGTCAAGCATAGGAAGGGGCTGCCAGGGAGATCATGGAGTCACCATCCGTGGAAGTGATCAAGAAATAATTGGAGGTGGCACTCAGTGCCATGCTCTGGTTGACAAGGTTGGACTTGATGATCTTGGAGGTCTTATCCAACCTAAAAGATTCTGTGATTTTATATTCAGCTGAGGTAGACACTGAGGTTTGAGATTTTCACTTTGAAGCTCTAAGATTTGAACAAAACTTGCTACTGAATTATTAAAGCAATGATACAGTAAATCTCATATTTTAAAACAAATCTGCACAGGCCCATAATGACTGGTAGGAAAGAATTAAAGACATTTTAGTCTGACCAGAATAATACACAAAACTTCAGGAGAGATTTTTGAGCTTTCAAATAGTGGAAGAAATTAAGACAAATTGACCATTTTACAAGACCCTGTCAAAAGCATTTTTGCAATTATGAAAAGCTAGTTCTTTCCCTAAAAAGGCTATTTTAGACTGGAACAGACACAGTAAAATAAGTAAGTAGAAGACATCCTTTTTATGGTTGGAAAATGTACCTTGTAGCAAAAAGAGGGAAAGGTGTTCTATGTGTGTTATATATTGAGTAAGGGGAAGGTGAGATGAGGGAAGAGAAGCTTTATTTAAAGACATTATTAACACAAGAGAGGAAAATTAATTAAATTAAGGTGGAAATGAGTACAGCTGAGGACAGCTTTGTAACCACCAAAGTAGTGAGATTTTATGAGCATTTCCTGTAACAGAACACTTTTAATGTTAGGCTTGACCCACTTATGTAAAGGATGATAATTTTTGTAATAAGGGCATAGAGGGTGTGATTTGTGTAGGTGGGATGACAGAAAATCTATTTCAGTTCTACGTTTTTAGATCTCATGGAGGAACTTCGGGGTCTGCTCTAGAAACCTGCTGATGTGCTGGTAAGGAAAAAAAAGAAAACATTTCTGAGAGCATTTTTTGCTTGATATTTGTTTGATAAATTACTGATTTATTTTCTTCCGGGGAATACCATCAGTCTCTGGAATAAATAGGGAATCCGTAAGGTGCTAGAGAACAACAATATGTTCTTATAGTCTCAAACAGAAAAAAATCCAATTAATTCACTGTTCCTGTAGTAAATTTGGAGACTAGGGAATAGTAGCTGGGTGGTAAGTTGTTAATTTGTTCTAGCCCTGCATGGTCCAGTATTATAAACAATTTCACCATTTCCAGGGAAGAATTCCTGGGGGATAGGAGTGCAGGGAATACACTGTGCAACTATTCTAATGCATCTCTCTGTACTAGATGTGTGTTTGCCCTTGAATTTCACCAGAGTCACTATGAAACTGCATAGAGAGGGTGAGTTCCATTTGATCCCTCTGGTTTTTCCCATTTGATCAAGAATGCTCAGTTATTACTTTTTTTGATGGAAAATATATTCATTATATTCAACTGAACAGAGACAGCTTCATAAATAATTATTTAGTAGCTCAGTACAAATATAGCCTTGAATGGATTTTTAAGAGGGATGTTAAATTAATTGCACTGCCATTTCTAAGCCTGACTCCTTTTGAGCAGTCAAAATTTATAATTGACGGGAAATCTATGCCATCAAAAGTAGTGATCAACATTAACTTCCTTCAGTAAGAAAGGCTATGGTCTAATTTTTTGGCATCTTGAATATGACAATCATATTAAAAAAGGCATTCTTTAAAGGCATTTCTCCCTTCCTTTACTCTTGTGGTCATCAAAACGAATGCTTTTATATTTAAGATGGAAGAAAATATGTTTCCTTTTAATCATTCTGAAGAGCTTTTCTTTTTAATATTTAGGCTTTCAAATACTGAGTGCAAATATTAAAGTTTTCTTTCGGCTGAAAATCTGAAAATTTGGGGGACTTAACATGTTAAACTTCAGGCTTTAATAGCATCCAGCAACCCAGTACCAACACCAATACATTTGCATATTTTGCACACATGATCAGAAGACTTAAGACCTGCAATTCTATATTATTCAATATTAATCTAATCTCTTTCGGATTAATATCAAAGGTAAAATACCTACTCTGTGGCAATAATATAACTTTTTCCAAAATGTACATGAGATGACCACAAAGACAATTTCAGTATTAAATAAAATTCATAGATAACACATACCAAATAGGTATTTTGAATTAATTCAGAATTTTTTTTTCCCCTTTAATTATGCCCATGTATAAATATATGCTTCATGTGATTGTGTAACTACCAATCTCACTTAATTTTTCAAAGATTCTTGCTGGACAATCGATCTTTCAACCTGTGGTAAGTACCATTAGCATTTATGGGAGTTGTAGTACCCATGGTAAAGACAGCAAAACACTTAATTTGGTTTTGATCTTTTCAAGTATTAGCCAAGTTGCATTGAAAAGTTTGTCATGGTTATCTAGTAAAATCACAGAATAAAACATGATTTTATGATTCTGATATTAAAAATACGCAAACTAAGAAAGTAGCAGCAATGTGAGCGAAGGCTGTGAGTATAGATCTAAACAATCCATCACCCAAAAAGCTTGTCTTCCACATGTTGATCTTTTGGTATTCAGTATATTTTTCTTCCCTGTAGTGGTTGGAAGGTAAAGAAAGAGGCTGCCTTGTATTGATGCCTTAAATTCAAGAGTCAAACACGGTTAGAAGGGAAATAGGGATTTTACCTTGGTATTTATTTTAAGGATCGTTAGGTGCACTACGTCCAGGTCAAATGCACTTCAATGCACCCCTCAATTCCCACCCCCAAAAGATCTGGTATAACATTATAGGTCTTACTAATTAGCATATCTATCAAAAATTCCTCAATGAGAGGCTCAAAACAGCCCCCCCCGCCCGCCAAGTAACCTTCCTCTGCATGGTTCTATCTTAGTTTACAAAATGTGTTCTGGAGAGGACCTTGGGGTCTGGGCCACATTGGTCCCTAACTACGAAGCTTCTAAAATGTTTAGTTGTGGAGGGCTGTGAGCCCTTGGCATAGGAGCCCTCTGCACTCCCATGGATGGAAAGAAACCTGAGGCCCAAAAGAATCTCCCCAGAGATAAGCAACCTTCCTCGGGCCATGGTGACCAAAAGAGCCACTCCTAACATGCCTTGCTTCTTTATGGCAATAGCTTGTACCCCGTTGGCCAATTGGTTTCTACCCCATCCCCTGCCTTCCCCATATAACTTCTGCTCTGACCCCTGATGACAGGGAGCTTTTGTTCCTGGCATTCCTTTCACAGAGTTTGCTGGACAATAAAGGCTGCCTCTGTGGAACTGCTATACAAGGCTCCTGTCTCTCTGTCCCAGAGTCCTGCTGGGGTGATTTCACAAAGAGCTGAATCACAAGAGCTTAAATCACTTGTAGCAGAGAAGCTGCTACACCTGATGAAATCACCTGTTGCTCAGGGAAGTTGCTAAAGCCTCTGGAAAAGCCTTTCCCTGGTGGGATGCTTTCTCTAGAAAGGTCACAACACACCAGGTTGTCCACCAGACCCCTGTAAGCAATATTTAGTCTCCTAGCTTAACAAACAAATCCAAGAATGTAGGCAAAAAGCACTAAGAATACATAAGTTGTAAAAAGGTATAAAAGGGGTGTAAAAGAAAAGGCAAGAAATCATCATGGCATCAGTATAAGAAGCTTCCTCAACTTATATTTGTTAATGCAATTGAATCCTCTATCCTTTTGCTGGTACATATGAACTATTTGCTTTCCTATTTGGAAATGTTTACTCTATCTTAAGAGTTCCAGAAGAAATTTTAATAGCTGACCCTTTGGACATGTGTTGTGACTCTAGCAATGTATTAATTTTGTTTCCATAGGAAACCTTTAGCTTTTAGCCTTGTGTGACAATACAATAAATAGGTTACTAGGTTATAATTAATGTTTCTTTAAATAGGCCATCAGAGTATAAAATCTAACATCAATGGTAATTTATTGGCACTTAAGCAAATATTCAACAACTCCTTTGGTAGACTCATAAAGGCATCAGCTTTGTCTGTAATTATCGGTGCCAGGCTTATTCCGTTCTAACAAACCTGGAAAACAGTGCATGACGTGTATTTCACTATGGCTTTAAGTTACTTTATACTATAAGAGAGAAGAATTTCAAAGGGATATATAACTTCATTGTTTTTCACTTTAAATTATCATTAGTAGAACACACTTTATGACCAGACACTACTCCAGTGTTCTACCAATCTCTTCTACAGGCCTAAACCCATCATAAATTCTTTAAAATACAACTCAAATAGCTGGTATTGCAAACACAGTTTTAATATATTCTAACTGATTTTTAAGAGACATCAGAGTAATAATTGTCCTAGTTGATATTCAGGAATCATTATAGTATGAAAAAATTTATAGTTGCTATTTTTATTCGTAGGACAAGATGTAGATTTTGTGTTTGGTTTTGCTTTCTTTTTAATACTAAGACTGTGAACAGGAACCAGAAGTGTCTTAATATTACATAAACATTAACTAATTTACTAGTTACAGTGGTGTTGAAGTCACTTGCCATTACCAGCAGAAAGGTGATAGGCTGTTGGCCTCCCTACCCATTCAGGTCCTAGGGAGCGGCTGGGATGCCCTTGCCCTGAGCTGGGTTCTAAGGGGTAAGGGAGAATGTTGGTGTAAGAAATAGCAAAAATTGTCAAGTATAGGATCTAGGGGACATTGGAAGTGTGAGCACAATACCAAGGAAAATTAGTAGATGCTAGGTTGGGCCTTAAACAAAAAAAAAAAAAGGTACTCCTGTTGAAATTTTCTACATAACATAATATACACTTTTAAACTCTTAAAACATGAATTGATTAACAATACATTTTTGGCTCCACATACATGTGCTGTGTTCTGTGGTAGCTGGTGAAAATATATTGTCTTAAGGCCACCAAAAGGCTTTTCCAAGGGTGCATGGTTCTGTTAAGTTAATCTATTCCGGTTTGAATTCCCCCGTTGGCTGCTAGCCTCTACCCCTCATCACTCCCCCGGGGCTCTCCCATTGGTCCCCACTTCCTGATCCTGCCTTTTCCCCTGGCCCCGGGAAAAACCCTGAGCTAGCCATTGGGTTTGTATTTGCCCCTGCTACCTTCGACAGTGAAGATGCAAAAAATCCTCCTGCTGGAATGCAAGCAAATAACCTTCCCGACTCTTTTGTTATGGACTTAATACTGAACCTGCCCAGGCATCTGTGGGGGCACACAGAACCAGGCAGGAATGGTATTAGTGTTCCCTTCTGGTCTTTGCAAGATACCACGCTTAAAAAATGTTATGCAGTATTTCACTAGATTGTGAAGTAAAAGGAAGGTGCCACTTATGTAAGATGCTGTTGGCATGCTGTAAAGAAATAGTCCCAGAGGCACTGGCGCATTGAGAAATCCCACTGAAATGTTCAGCCAACGTCATTTAAGGAAATGACTGAATTAAAACAAATTTACAAGACAACATGAGATGATATTCTATACATGATGATAGCACTAGGAAAATACACAAATACCTCTGTGGAAAAGAACAACCTTAATTCTGGTTGTAAGCTTGATTTTGAACCAAGTAGTGAGGAATAAGTTGCTGTAATGTGGCTGCTGAGTGTCATTTGAGGTTCTTTAAGGTACAGTGCCTGGTGTTCAGCAGCTAGTAGAGGAAAGCCTGGCTCTGCCATAGGCATGTGTGGTGGGCATACCCCAAAAGCCTGGACCAGCTCAGGGACTGCAGGTTCTGGTTTGGTAGGTGAACCCCACAGAGTTTGGATTGGGTTAACCAAAACAGCACTTGTTGCAAAAGAGTCCTAAGGACCTCAGAGAAGCATCTTCCTGGGCATTATTTCTCAGTAAGAAATATATTCTATATCAAAAGATTTGATTAGAAATCATTCTCCTTTATTCAAATTAGCAAGTCTCAGGAGAGACTGGAAATAATCTTAAGGGGGCTGAGAAAATATATCTACCAGAGAAACTGTCAAATGAACACTATCTCCAATGCTTTTTTGCCTTAGTGTCCACTGATCTAGCCCAGCTCTTCATATAACAAAATTTTCCACTATGTCTGATAAGCAGCCAAACACTTCTACTCTTCATAAACTTCCTATGATTCAGAGGCATCCAATGCAGCTAATGGATGAGAGCCTGTGGATGATTGTTTTTTCCAGCTCTGTGACCACAGTATATTAATAATAATGAAGTTTCTCCGATTAATCTTTCTGATGTAAATCCAAAGGGATACAATCCCTTCTTTAGGTCTGCCACCAGTACAAGTTATTTAATTACATCAGAACATTATTCAATAACAGCAGAACAACAGTCAACCCCACACACTGTTCATCATAGTCATAACTGCAGTGAAAAAGTTGAACTGATTTTCTGACATTTTAAATGGTTTTGTAAAGTGCTTTTTCTTTTGTAAAGAGACATTTTAATTTTTTTGGCATGTAGTTTATCCTCTGTATAAATACACATTTTAGTGGATTAGTAAGAGTACCCAGTTACCATGAAGCTTACATAGATTTACATCACTTTCTAAACCTGTTTATCCTTAAGTTTTGGCTTCTTCAGTTCTTTCATAGAATCTGCAGGCACAGACAGATAGAATATTTGACTTTATTTGCTTATTAGATTAAAAAATTGATTTGGAACATGTCTTTGAGACACATCTTTCGTCTTATGCATGTCTCCAGGATTTGTCTGACCAAAACTGAATTTTTCAGATGTATTGAAACAGAATTGTCAGGCAAAAAGGATCAGATGTTTACACCTAAAAGACAGTTTCTTAGCTGGTCATTCATGCCTTTAAGTCAACAGTTTAATGCTTTTATAATATTTACAATATAGAATAACAATAGAATATATTTAAGGCTTATCAACTTAGTAGATTATTAAAAAGTCAGTGAATATCATAGATGAGCTTAGGACAGCACCAAAACCAACAAAAACAACAACAAAAAAAAAATCATCATGCACTAGATTTGATTTGCATCAAAAATGATGTACAACTAAAATTCACATTTAAAAATAAGGTCATGCTTGGCCATACATTTCTGTGAAATTTAACATCAAGATTTCCCATATATATATATATATATATATATATATATATATGCAAGAATATAAGAATTCAGTTTTCTTTTTTTTCAAAGAAAGCTCTACAAGCTTTGAAGTATAAAATAATCCCATTTAGCATGGACAGATGAAAGTATTCATGAATTAGTATACAGAACTTGTAAATCTGGCATTTAGAATAAAAACACACTTCACTGTCTTGGCATAAATCACTCAGTGTGCAAGACATTCTGGGGCAAAGGAGAAAGAAAAGAAAACACTTTGATGAGTTAGAGAAATTTGCTGGTTTTAAAAATTAGTTAGCAATAAAGCAGCATTGGAGATGAAGAAAACTGATGTTAAAGCATCTGACGACAGGCAAAAACCTCTGGTATTATTCACTCATATTTAAAGCAAGCCACCAGTCAAGACATCTGCATGCAATTGTTGTTGAGAAGAATTTCAAATGTTGTTGAGAATTGTTGTTCAGTCCCATCGGCTCCTTTCCTACTCCCTTACTTACAGGAATTTGCATTCACCTTTGCATTTTATTTGAACAGAAGCTGGAACTTTTTCCCTTTTTCCTCATGATTTTTCTGTTTATGTAGAATCAGATCTTGGGATTCTTTCATGGGAGCAACTGTTTATTTATCCCCAGAACAGGATATCCAAGGAAGTGGTAGATTACCCATCCCTGGAAGTGTTCAAGGCCAGGTTGGATGGACCTCTGAGCAACCTGGTTAGTGGAAGGTGTCCTTGCCCATGGCAGGAGGGTTGGAACAAGATGAACTTAAAGGTCCCTTCCAACCCAAACCATTCTTTGAGTCCAAGATTGCACAGTCACTCTTCAGTTTGTATTAACTGCATGTCCTTAGGCAATACTCCTGTTTTCTAGAGACACTGCTTCTGTGGGGTTCTTTACTTATGAATAGAAATGATGAGAGAACAAATACATTTCCAGACATAAGGCATATTCTTTTCATTCATTTTGAAATATCTATGTGAACAGAGCTTTGGTGAAAATATACTTAAAAATTCTATTGAAATAAGGGTTAGTATTTATATACACCAGAAATCACTTTTGGGATAAGATGGATATCGTTATAACTTTTATCTTTACATATTTTTTTACAGAGGTGAAAATTTGCTTTGAATATGCTTATTTTTTTTCTTCTGACAGACTTATATTTATATATGCATTTCTAATAATCTACTGCTTTGAAAACACCAGTTAGTCTTAATGCAGTGTCATGCACACTGTCTACACACCTATATTATGTTACTACCTAAACTACTTTGTTTAATGTTAAAGAATGTTGAGGTGTTATTAGAAATGTCTTAGGAATGAAGGCAAGATAAATAAAATTCTTTAAAGTAGAGAAAACCCCTTACCACTAAGATAAATAAAATTACGCTAATACTTTGATTTTAGTAGAGAAGCACATAGAGTCAATCAACCTGCAGAAAGGTGAATTGTCTATCCCACTTTACACATCATAGCATGCATAAAGTAGTATACAGTGTAAATTAAGTAATAGATATTTAGAGATGTGTGAGAAGTTAATCAACATTTTAACAACAAAGAAACAGAGAAGCAAAATGGATTAGGAAAGGACTGGAATAGATTCAGTCTCTTACAGAGGATCCTTTATGCCACCTCAATCACATGGGACGGGGGACCAGGCAGAGGCGCCGTGAGCTAATATTATTTTATTCGCCTCATAGACTTATTGAGACATCAGAGATAATACAAGCTCGCGTTGCCAGCAGGAACTCCCACACGTCTTGGTTACAGAGCATTCTTAGAAGTTTTTCAGCCAATAGCAATTGCTGTAGAGGTTACAGACAGCTGTTTCCACCAATCTTCTATATTGCACGTACATTTGTTAAGACAATACTTGCTTGTTTTATACCTTATTTAACAGTGCATAATATTCCATTATTAGGCTTAACTTTATCCTCTCTTGCTAAGCATATTTTTCGCAACTTCTAAAAGTTCTCTCAGCTAGGTCTAGAACCATAAGCTTTTGTTCTCGTGTCCTTGTTCTATTTAATTGTATCTTTAATATTTTTTCAGGCGAAGCTGTTTCCTAAAATATTTCTGCTTTATTCTTAAAACCTGGTTTTGTTTCTCACCCTTAGAAATCCCTTTACCTTTTTCTATATTTCCTACAACTCTGTCTTCCTGTTCTGTATCATTGCTGTCATTACTCTCCTGCCTTGGGAGGTGCCTGGGATTTCCTGTGGGAAGACAAGTCTCCTGAGCAGTCAGTTCCAGAGCAATTGCTTATTGGATGGTGTGAATAAATTCTGAACAATGCCTGTGGGCCCTGGATGGGGTACAAGGAATAACAAAACCACCACAGTTGCTGTAAAAACAAATAAATGTTGTAACACATTAGCACTGCTGCTATTGTCTCACATTTAACACTGGGTTAAATCATGATCTTTTATAAATGAGCTGTGTAAATGCTAATGGCCATACCTTCAATAAATGTAATTGGAAAGGAATTCGCTATATCTATCACTGCCTTGGGAAGATGCTTGATCAGGTGGGACACTGACAGGCCTTTATGATTTCTCTGAATCACATATAGGTATCTGAAAACCTCTGAAGTAACTCTTTATATTTCACCTTTGGGGTCTCAGTAAAATGTTTATACAGTTACATAATCTGAAACATCTTTAGAATGCCTTTAGCTTCCCTGGGATTACTCATTTGCTTGTAATTTAGGCATGAAATTGAAGCACTAAATGAAGGATTGATTGAAAAACAGCTTTAAAATATGGTTCCTTAATAGAAACAACTATGCAGTAGCCAAATCCTGAAGCTCTTATTCAAAAAACATAATTGTAATTATAAGGAAGTTCCTGTGCATGGAAATATTTTTAAGGGATGAAGTTTACTGAATCTCTTCCATCCATATTATTATCTGACAAATTAATATAAGTACAATGTTTGTAATGCATGATATTGTTTTAAAACATTTCATTCTATATACATCTTCATGGGAGGGCTAAGCTTTGTTCCTAAGAGATGACAGCTTTTGAAATTCTCGTGTGGGAGGAGCCCTATTTACACCTTTCAGTTGCCCTTCATTGAAGAGAATATTTCATTGACACAGTATCTAAACCCCTCAAGAGCCTGGAACTACTCTCCTAGGACTTTAGAGCTGTTTAATCTTGGCACATACAACTGAGTCCCACAGAAGAGGAAGGTGATCACAGAATCATAGACAGGCTTGGATTGTAAGGGGTCTTAAAGACCTCATTCCAACCCCTCTGACGAGGGCAGGGACATCTTCCACTAGGCCAGGTTGCTCAGAGCCTCAACCAGTCTGGCCTTGAACACTTCCAGGGGTGGGGCATCCACAGCTTCTCTGGGCAACCTGTGCCAAGGCCTCACCACCCTCACAGGGAAGAATTTCTACCCACTCAGTCTGGTTGTTCCCTTGAGAAAAATCTGTGGTGAAGAGGGGAACACTGTAAGGCAAAAGAAAGTAGTGTATTTAGTGAGATATTACAGAAACTGCAAAACTATTCTTTTGCTTTTTTTGAGCAATATAATAAAGAAGCCTTACTTTTGGGGTCACTGGGCCAGCTGGTGAGCCAGGTAAAAGGGCTGAGACCAGCTGGTGGAAAAACCTAGGCATCTGACGATATATCTTCTGATATGTAAAGGAAAATCCTCTCCCACAAGCCCTCGCAGTTGGAATGTAACCTTACCCCCAGACCCTGTGAATGTAAAACTACCTCTCCCAGCAGCCTGTGTGGCTGCTTCCTGCTCTGGTCCCCTGCCCTGCCCCTTCCCTCTGTCCATTGGCTCCGTTCCTCAGCCCTGCCTTTTTGTGCCCTCAGAACAGTATGTAAGCGGCTGTCTGGCTGTACTGGTTTTAAGGGTTAACTTGGGCAGTAGCCCCCCCCCGATGTCCTTTCTGTGAGATAAGCATTAGCAGGAAAGGCAAAGCAGGCACAAAACTTAAAGAATATAAACAAGTTTATTACCAGAGTTAAAAGAGGGAAAAGAAAGTCAGACTAAACCTTCAGGACACCTCCCTCCCCCCCACCTCTCCTCCCTTCTACTAACAACGTAAAAGAAAATACACAGCCCTTGAGGATTCTAGTCAGTTCACCACCTATATAATAATTTCTGTTTCTCAGTTCACTTAGGGAGAGGAGTGTCTCTCGGTCAAACCACGGAAACATCTCCACAAGAAACAATCTCATGCAGCTTCAGTGTCTCAGCAAAGCAGCCACCCGGAACGGTTCTCTGCTTGCATGTGAAAGTCCCTTCCCCCGACTTAACAGCTTTCCCCACAGCTGCTTCGAGGGTTTCTTTAGCTAAGGGGGTACGATTTTTAAGGATGGGCTGTTCAGAAACAAAAGTTTTCTTCACTTATCAAAGTGCCTGAGAGGTGTAAGAACACTATCTCTGGGAGTATCCTCATCTCTAGCAACAGAGCTCCTTTTCTCTCGTGGGGTCTCTGCTCAAATTTCTCATCAAATCACAGCTATTTCAGCATTTGCTTGTTCTAGTACAAGTACTTTCACTCACGGTTGCAGTTTGAACGCTCCACGCCCCCTCCATGCTTTCAAGAAATTACAATGGGTAGTCTAATATATCATAGTCCATCACCATGGTTTTTCCAACAGAATTTCAGCTTCTAGGATTGAAGCATCTCCTCATTCTCCTTCCTCGGGGTCTCAGCTCTTTTTTCCCCACTGACTTGGGCATCTTTATAGTGTTTTCTTCACACGCCTTCACCTTTCTCTGTCCTCTGACCGGGGAAAGGATTGATGTCTGCAGGCTTCATCTGGTCTGGAAGAATCTTACAGCACTAAGAGAGTTAATTTCATCCGGGTCTTGCAGCTGGAGTTTGGAATTCATGTATCTCTTGGCCACATGATCCTGCCAGGAGCAGTCTCAGGGGAATTTCGGCCGCCCTAGGGGTGAGGGCTGGCCTGGCCTCTGGGGGGTGTCCGGCGAGCAGGAGCGGCTGTGATCTCAGCCAAGACGCCCCCAGCCAGGCCCGGCCGGCAGAGCCCGGCCCAGCCACCCCCCACCAGTTACCTGTTTGGCCACTGGAAGCAAGAGAGAGTTTCCCATGCTTTGTTCCTTCTTAAATGTGGCTCACAGAGGCGTGTCAAGCTCTCTAAGTGGTTTAAAAAAGTTGCCAATATTCGACCTAGCCAGCTGATTGGTTCTGTTGGGTCTACAGGAAGCTGTAAGCACCTCTTTGCAAAGAATCACTTCCCGGCAGATGCAGCCTTCTTCAATACCCAGCTATGCTAAACCACGACATTGGCCATGTACCGGCCCCTTTGCTTCCCACTTCACCTGCTCATCCCTGCGGATGAAGTAAAACCAGCACCATGGAATTCCTGGGCGGCGTTGGGCCCTCCTTGACTCCTTGTCTCTGGTAATATTGAGCTATCTGCCATAAGGTGTGGGTGGTACCACCAGGCCCTTCCAGCTGCGCAGGGCAAACAAGGGGTTGCAACAGCTTAAGAGTGTACTCAGGGTGCTTCTCTCATGTAGCACTTTGGGGAACAAAGTAGCCACCTCTGGGAGCCCTATAACCCCCCACAACCTTTATTTAAAATTTATACCTTACTGTACTGAACCACTGCGGATAATAAAATAAATCTAAGGAAGGACCACGGAAGGATTTTTGTTAGTAGCTGCTATTTCTGTTAGTTTTATAGTTTTGAAATGTCAGAAATAACAAAATACTTGACAAGAATGTAGAAAAAAATATGTAGCAGATACCTTGTATGAGGAAAGTATGTTCTCTGTATGGTATGTATTTTATTCTGATGAAATTTGTACGATAGGAATAAAAAGAACAGTTGTATGTTTTTGAAAACTTTTTCCAGACTTCAAAAAGTCTGTCTTTAATTAAATTGTTAGAATGTTTTACTTTTATAATTAAACTTTTGAGAGTTTTAAAAAAAGTTGTGCAAGGATAAGATAGGACAGGAAAGATATAAGTAAGTAAAATTAGTAGTGATCACACATTATTGAAATAAATTATCTTAAATATGGTTTTGGAAATGGATAACAAAATAAATTTTTTCTTGAAACTCCTGACCTGAAGTCCACTGGCCCTAACCACATTAGGAAATCTAGGTAATCTATGTGTTTAGATGCAGAAATCTGATAAATATTCTGCCTTAGAGTCCCAGTGAGAGCCCAGCACACACTGACCCCTTCCAGCTCTCTGGTTTCTGCACCAAAGTGAGCCAATGAATAGCTCAGGCGTGACTCAGTTGTTGCCCAGCAAGGATGGTTTCAATAGTGATTTCAAAAAAAACCCCAAATTAATCTTTGAATAAAGCAACTGGAAGCACTACTAGATGTCAGTCATCTGGTGACATATAGTAGAGGCTGACAGTATTCAAATCAGGGAAAATAGATAGCTGTGTGTGGTTTTGAAGATGCTATAAATAAGTGGTACTAGTTCAATGCTAGTTCCCTGAAGATGTGGAAAGTTCTGCTTTGACAAGCTCTGGTTTTGCTGGGATCCCCATTTTAGTCTATTCAGAGGCAGAAGGGATTAAATTAAACACTAAGAGAATGCATCAGTTGTCAAGCAGGGGTATAAATGGCATCCTTTTATCCTGACTTGAGTTTTTCTGACTGCATATCCTTAAAGATGGGCATTCTATTTTACAAGGCAAGAAGAAAGAGATAGGTATGTCTAACTCTGGACACTGGCTAGGGTGGATTACCTTGTAATTTCCCCAATAGTTCCTGCCTTCTTTTTTAAGACAGCATAGATCTACATTCACTGCAGTTATTAAACTGCTGTATATTAGATACCTCATGTATATGAATATTACATATCATCATGTGCACCAAACCTGTTGATCTTTATTTTTTTAAAAAAGCCTTAAGGATTGAAAGACCCATGAGCTGAAGAAAAAGGGAACTCAAAACTGCAAAATAAGCTTGCTGCTAAAGTACTATTTTTGTGTGATTAAAATAGCATATACTGTTTGTCACATAGAATGATAGTACAGTGTTGTATAGGCTTCAGTTTAGAGGTGTAGTAATAGATTTATTTACCAGGGACGATTTGAGAGGGGCCATTCATGACTATCTGTTTTGATATTTCTGATAGACAGCAGAATTGTGTAAAGGTTTAGAAGTCTTTATCAAAAAGTGTATTCCATTAGGTATATACGGGTAAAGTTAACTTATAAAGCCTAGAGCTATTTATGTGAATATAAACGCCTTCATTTTCCCAACATACTCAAAATTATCACCTTTCGATGTTTCTGACACTCTCACTTAGTGTTCCTAGAAGCTGCTTAAGTATATCTACTTTCTTTTCTTTGTCTCAAGACATTGTATACTGCTGAATAATCCTTTAAAAAACAAAACAGAACACTTTCAAAGCTTCTAGTGTATAATTGGCTGACTTTTGACAAATTATTAAAAATAAAAACTGCCTAGTGTTTTAAAAGTACAGTCCTTTCCCTTTTGGCATCTCTTGCTGTCAAGTAATTTGGTGGCATCTCAGTTTTCTTAATAACTTCAGTCTTCTGATGAGTTCTATGGCTGGTTCATCATTGTAAAACAGGCTACTCAACTCCTTTGAAAGGTATCTTGGAAAACTAGCAGGGTTTCTTCCTTTGATCTTGGTGTATTCTATATTAGACCTTTATTTTTTTTAAGGAATTATCATTTTTATGAGCTGGCCCCCCTGTTCTTACAGAAAAGAATACAACATAAAAATATATTTTTAAATGAAATGAAATTATATTTGGTTTTTTTTCACAATGAGAAGTACACCTAAGACTGGTCTTATGGATAAAAACATAAAATAATGGATCCTATGTCATTTTTGAGTTGCTTTTTCTCTGTCTCAAATATTTAATATATTTCAGTCCTCGGCTGAAAAAAAAATCTGCTTTACCCAGAATTTAAATATTCATGCTGATGAAGAAAATAATCTGATTAACTGTTCAATATATTGACAGTAATAATGGGTAGAGATAAGAAATTGCTGTCAATATTATGAAAAGAAGACTATCCATCTTTATTTCAAAAGTGACAGCATTTAATTTTTTAAATCATTCATGGTGAAATACATGAGATCAAAATACACAGTGTGTACCTCAGTTTGTTTTTCATTCTAAACCACAGAAACATTTGAAGTGCTGTGGCTGATTGAAGTTTATTGTGAAATTTTCTGATTTATAATGAAATAGTCATGAATAGTGCAAGTGAGAGTCAGTTGAACCTCAGCATTCAGAGTGCTCAGAAACCTAGCTCAGAAATTTAAGGACCTTAGGAAGTTTATTGGATTGTACATTAAACACTTGTAGCAGATGGGAAGTTAGCAGGCTGTAGTGTTGCACTCAGGGGAAAAAAGGCACAAAGGGGAAAAAAAATCCCTTCTGCAGTGTCCATGCAAGAGTATGAAATATTTCCTTTTTTCTGAATTGACCAGGATAAAGAAGTGTCATGGCAGGTGAATAAAATCATGTATCTGGAAGGAAAAAATAGCAAAACTAAAAAGTAAACAATCAAACCCCCAACTAAATAAAAGAACTTCTTAACTGATGATTCAGATTTCCTATGTATTTCACCCAGGTGTCATGAGGACACATAATTTTTTTGGCTAACTGTCCTGCCAGAAAATTCAAACACACAGGGAAAGAATGGAGGTAGTCTTGCTTGTTCCTTAATACATTGGAAATACTGCTCCGCTTATTTGTTTGTGCAGCAAGTTGATGTCTTCACTAGGGGTGAGTGAGTCACTAATTAAATACAGAACCAGAATATCAGCCAACAATCAACCTTGCTCATGAAATCACTAGGCCAGCAAAGGATCTGGTTCATTATTATTATACACTGCTACTGTATTATTTCTAGTTACTGTAATAAACAGGGAGGATACCCAATACGCTCTGTTGTATCCCCACATATTCAGTCTAGCTCCTGGTAGCTGAAAATGTTAGGGAAAAAAATTATGTAATGCTTTGACTAATGAATATGGGTATTGAAGCATGCAAGTGAAAGTGCCTGACTTACACCTGGAGAGAACTAATCAACCAAAAAGCAATGCCAAGGAAGATATTATATGTTTGCAAAGTACACACTCAAAATGAAGTGAATGTTTTATTAGGAGGTTATGATTCAAAGTGTTTTTTTCATCCCTTCTTATTGATGCTTACATCAAACATAATTCTTTCCCTTTTACTTAATCTCTTCTCCCTTAAATTTATCTATTATTTGGCTGTAGTTCTTATTTTTGATTTTATTCTAATGAAGATTAGTTCACTTTAGTCCTTGTGTTGGTGACTCTTACTACTAAGATGGGCTAATAGTCTAATGTATTTAATGGGGTTTCATTAAACTCTTACGTGCACAGCTAATGCTGAATATTACAAACTTTTTGAGTTAAGTGTCTATTGACCAAATGCATGGCTTTTTTATTACAGTTTTGAGGCACATGGAAACAAAACTTACACCAAGGAACTGAATGTGTCAGAAGTTAGGAGCACAACAACCTCAGCTGAAAGAGGAGGGGAAATCGTGAGGGGATGGCAAAGGTTCGGGGAAGAGCCAGGAGAGGGAAGGCAGAATGCAACAATCAGTGAGGGGTGGAAGGGAGATAGAAGTGGATGAAGTAGTGTAGCAGAGAAGAGAAAGAAGTCTGGCTCAAGAACAGCATTGGTTTTACAGGAAGGCTTTACAGGAAGAAATGAAGATTAATGTTTTTGAGCTAGGGAAGGAAGAAAAGGAAAAGCAGGAAAACAAAAATAGCTATGTATTAAAATTGATATAATTGTAATTGGGCAATTTACTACTATTGTTTTAGTACCACTACCAACAAAATAACTTGACCAAATATATGAGCTTCATTCTTGGACTTGATGGATTCTAAGTTGTATTGATATTTCCATGTAACAGGATAAGAAATTAAAAAGTACAAACATTTACTAGAAATTTCTTTCTCAGGAAAAGTGATGATTACTGAATCCCCTAAAATATAAAATACTCAAACCCATGTATTAAAACAAACTTTATCTCACATGCCAAGTTGACAACACTGCTTGACAACAGCTGACACCATCCATGAAATAACTTTGACACTGCACTGCATTCTCCTGTGGGAAGTTTGTTTAGCCACAGTTTAAACTTTTTAGCAGGGCCTGTTGTATAGGATGAGGAGTAATGGTTTTAAGCTAAAAGATGCCTGATTTGGACTAGATATAAGGAAAAAGGTTTTTGCAATGAGGATGGTGGAACACTGGAGTGGGGTGCCCAGAGAGGTGGTAGATGCCCCATGCTTGAAAACATTCAAGGCCAGGTTGAATGGGGCTCTGAGCAACCTGATCTAGTTGAAGATGTCGCTGCTCACTGCAGGAGTGTAGGACTGGATGACCTTTAAAGGTCCCTTCCAAGCCAAACTATTCTATGATTCTATAAAATCACAGATTTGCCAAAGGATTTAGAATCATAAATTCCTCTGTAACCATCGAAAATTAGTTGCAGAGCTGGTCTTGTTAATCTGTGCCTTTATAAAGACTTGACATCTAAGCAATACAAACAATGAACAATTAAAGGAAAAAGATTACAGAACTAACAATCGAATATTTCTCTTTATGAACAAAGAATTTCTCGCAAGAAGGAAGTTCAGTTTCTGAGGACATTGACTAACCATAGCTTTGTGAAAGGTTTTGATTTAAGACCATGATTCTTTCCTTTGCCTTTGCTGCTACTTACCCAACACTTACGACCTTGTCTACCTACAGATACTATACCCATTAAATCCTGTTATTACAGTCTTTATTCAGCCTCATCAACTTCTCCAAATGGAGTTGAGAGAGCAGGAGAGAGAAGAAATATGAAAGTAGATTTAATAGGGATAGATAGTGATTCACAGTGTTTCATAGATACCATTAAGATAACAAACAATGTATTCTCGATGAATAAATAGGGTTTTATAAAAGCTTTCCAGCTTGCTCCTGCTGATAGCTTTTAAAGTTTCAAGAGCTAAAACATACATTGCCTTCAGTCAAGGTTGTACTTTTCAATCATAGGGACATTAAGGTTCCAAGGGGCCCACTGAATTAATGTCAGTCATCTTTTATACTCAGTGAATATATCTTTCTCAATTCATGAATTGAGAAGAGATTATGATTTTTATTAACTTGTTCTGTTTGGTATTGTTCACTGAATTTTTTGTGTGACTCTGCTGGTTCCAACAAACACCAGTCACTATAGTATTATGTGGGTATAGCTGATGGAAATTTGGTATAGCAAGTCAAACACAATTGGCATTTGTTAAAGGAATGAAAACTTTTTTGCCTTTTGATAGCTGAGATGTATTGCAATTGCATTGCAACCCATACAGCAACTATTCTGCTTCTCTAGTGCCGATATGCTTGAAACTATGTAGGCCCACATCCCAGTTCAAATGGACCTTAATAATCCCTTTCAAGAGCAATTCAGAAATATAGATGTTATGTGGGAATTCTATAATTTTTGTTCAAAATGTGCATCTTTTATGAACCTCATTTGTGTATTTAAGCATCCTACTAATGAATAGACTAAAGAACAGCCACACCACCTGCAAAAACATCCAGTGTGGATGCTCAGATTTCGTCTCCACCCCATTGTCCCTCACCCTCTTTGTGTCTCTATGTCACTACCTCTTTTGACTATATTGTTTTGCTACTATGTAAACTTCTGCAGTCCTCTCAGTGATCTCAGAACAATATACATAGGTGGGGGGGGGGGGGGGCTAATAATCTTAGCCTCCAAATTATTACAATAGGATTTATGCAAGATTAAAGAAAAGGCTGCAATTTCAATTGTATCTGTGCTTGAGAAGATGATAAAATATTTGTGAAATAAAAGATTTCTTATGAATTTGTGTATTTAACCATTTACCTTCCTTTTTTCTTTTGTATGATTTCACAGAATCAAACACTGAAGAGATTACTTTTCTTTGTAGAGTCTAAAAAACATCATTACTCATAGATGATACAGTGCTTTAAAGGGTCTTTTATTGCAAAATAAATACTTGAAATATGCCTCTGGATATGAGGAATCGTCAGGATGGCAGTGGTTTATAGTGACAATGCAATCAATTGTAGGTATTAGTCTTTGCTATAGAAACAATTTGTCAGTCTCTTTGTCAAAATGATGTTTGACTAATCCTTCTGATCAGCAGGACAAGGAATACCAAGGTCAGATAAGACTGAAAAGTTTTGGGAAGTTTCTAGTTTGGGTATCTGTATATTTCTCTTCCTACTTACCTTCTTAATACTATGTATAAACACATGTTAAAAAGAATTAAAACTTCCTGGAAATTTAATTTAGCTGATTCATTTTGCAGAAGAATAATAAGAATAATTTAACTGGTTTATTTAAAACTTTCCAAAGTCTACTTAAACCACTTTGCAAGTCCATCTTTTAGAAGCTGTACATTTTACTTTGAATGAAAAATGTCAGGAAAAAGCAGCTATATTCTCTTAAGAAATATTTTTTCATATACAGTGTTATTTCTCTTAGTGATGTGTAACTGCGTCTCATTGGAAAGGGAGAAAGTGATCGTTTTTAATTTTGATCATCAATAATGAACGATATTTCTACTTATCTGGTAACTGTTCATAAGGATTTTTGAATGCATGCAAGAATGTTTTCTAGCTTGCATCACGTATGAAAACAAACAATGTAAGTGGAGCAATTCAGAGAAATCAGCAGCAGACTGAGACAGATTCAATACTTTGAATCTTGCATCTAAAGAGTGAGTCTCCATTTGTCTTTTGTTGACCTTCATAGCATAAAATGGAAATCCATGTGGAGTTTCATGGATGTAGTAACAGTGAAGAAACATGTATAAAACATCGATATTAAAACTATCTCATTGATTTTCTGAAAGGAAACAGTTAATCTAAAGAAAAAAGACCTGCAAAGCACCATCTCAGAATATGGATATAAAATACTCAAGTAATCAAAAAAATCAGTATTAATATAGATTGAAAATACTTTTTCCAATTCTTGCTGGAGAAGTTGGATGTTTTAAAGAATACATTGGCACTTTGAAGAATGTATCCTTGTTCTAGGCTGAGGCAGTCCTGAGAGAAATGTTAAGGGCTACACCACACCTTCTAAAGAACTAATGTGCATTATCTAATTTAGGGGTATTTATAATTGGTGAGTGTAGCTGGTAGATGATATGGTACATTGCAAACAGTGTCAGAAAGCATAGGGCTCTTTCCATTAGCCGACTAACTTGCTGGACTTCATGTTCTGTTGGCAGGAATTAAATTTGTAATAGAATATATGATTATGAAGTGTATGTTCATGGATGTTGGTTTGTTTGCTATATGCCTTCCAAGTGCATTAAGTTTTCTCTAACAAGCTGTCCAGCTGTACCATTGTAAGTACAATTAATATGGAAAGGCATTAAGAATACATGTGAAGGGGAGAACTGGTTCTGCCAAGGGTCAAGTGGAATAAAATATAAATAAGAAATCCATTGCATTTAAGAATTGTCAACCTTTCACCTCTTGCTATCTGACTTTTCGCTATTTATTTCATTTATTTAGGCTCCATATTTGGAGATTTTATGGAAAAAATCATATCCTGAACTTTCTTCTGAGCAGTGAAACAAAGCAGAAGTAAACCAGTCTTATTCAGGGTCTATGGTAAAACTTCTTTGACGGGGATTTCCCCATGTGTTTATATGTACTTTTTCCCATTTAACTGGAAGTATCATCATTCAATTTTGTCAGAAACCTAATACATTTCTAATACATAAGAAAGACTTCTTTCCACAATCCTGGCCTTTGCTGAAGAAAATCCAAGTGTAAAAATAAGATTGGCATAAGGTAATGTCTTATAATCTCGTAAAATAAGAGAAACAGCGAATTAGCGCAATAAACTGCAGAGAAATCACATGCTAGGTAGCCACTCAATCATACTTAGAAAAAAAAATCTAATGCATTTATTCTGAGTACTAGATATTTATTTTTTTTCTTATGTATACTGAGATGAATGCATTTAGGACTTAAGAAAGTAACACCTAATATTTTTGCAATTATTTGGTCAAACATAAAGCATGCATTTTATAGTATCCTTCTATAGTATATTTGACTTTACTTGCATATAGCCATGATCAGTCTTACACAGTGCCATCTGTTAGGTTTCACAATTTTAAGCTACCTGAGAATTTAAAATTAAAAATTACCCAGGGATCCTACCAACAAATGAAATACTATTACTGTCCCTGTCCCGGCTTTGTGGGGCATACGTGTGCACGCACGGACACACGGGTGGATTCAGTAATATAGTTGGTAGCAGAGAGTCGAGAAGGGTACTTGCGTGCATTCTGGCAGGAGCATTTATTGCTTCTACACTGCCAAAGGGTGCAGGGTCAAAGACAAACATAATCCCAAAATTCAGTTTTATCTGGGGGTTGGGGAAAAAGGTGGGACTAGAGAGCAGGGACCAATGGGGAAGCTCTGGGGGAGTGGCGAGTGGTAGAGGCTAGCAGCCAACCGGGGAATTCAAACTGGAGTAGATAAACATAACTGAACCATGCATCCTGGGAGAAGCCTTTCTGGTCACCCTAATATAAAGTGATTCTTTTGGTACTAGGGACTTGTCTTAGAACTCTCTGTCTGTTGTGTAGGGGTTTAGGAGTTACCCTGTTTTCTTTTTCTCTTACAGAATTTTTCCCATATATTTATCCAGGGCAACAAATTACTGAGTGCTTAAGAGAAACAAAAGACCTCGCCACAGGCGCGGGGCCCAACTGGCCACCCTTTTGTCACCTGGGGGTTGGGTACACCCGGGAGGCTGGCTGGTGTTCTCAGCGTTCAGACAGAGAGCTACTTGCCATCTTGTGTGGACGGTTTTCACCAGCACTGCCAGTTTTTGCTTTTTCGGCTGCTTGCTTTCTAGGAGAGAACCCCCGGGATTCCCAAGCCTGCCTTTCCCTGCCCTGCTGCGAGCTGGGCCGCTGCTGCTCTGCCCCGCCACTGCTCGGAGCTTTCGTTACACTGTAGCCTGCACACTCTGCCGGCTGAGACCTGCCGAGGTTCCTGCTGCTGCACCGGAGTTTGATACATATTGCCTGGCACCTGGGATCTCTGCTCATCTCTGCCGTTCCAGCCTGCTGTTCCTGAGGGTCTGGCCAGGCACCAGGATCAGCTGCCCAGGGGTTTGTGAAGCTTTTTGTCCATCCCTCCCGGGACCCCGAGCCGCCATTGCCGTGTGCTCCCCGAGCTCGCTCCGGAGCGCCCCCTGCAGCTGCGGGGGAACCATCGCACCTGCCCTGCTCACCGGGAGCTGCCAGCGCCCCTGCCGGCCTTGAGCGGAACTGCACCCAAGGGAAAGGGCCCGGCAGACGAGAAGGCCAGCACTGAGTTTGTGGCTCTGTTTGCTGTTACTGCCATAGTATTGTTGTTTGTTTGTGTTGTTATACATATATATATATTAGTAAAGAACTGTTACTCCTATTCCTGATATCTTTGCCTGAAAGCCCCTTAATTTCGAATTATAATAATTGGGAGGGAAGGGGGTTGCATTTTCCATTTCGGGGAGGCTCCTGCCTTCCTTGACAGACACCTGTCTTTCAAACCAAGACACCTTGTAACATAGGTTCACTGTCCACCACAATTCCTCCTTTCTATATCAAACAAAAAGGCCTCCCCCAGGGATCCCAAAACCCAAACAACCAAACATACACAAAACAATAGAAACAATCAGAAGCACCCACAACCCAATGTCCCAAGAAGTCCTCAGATCTTTCAGAGGATTTTCTCTCTGGATGCTGGAATGGCTGCTCTCATGGGTGGTGGTGAGGTTAAAGCAGCACAGTTCTCTCTGGGCTGCAGCAAAGTCCAAGCATTCACTGCTGGTGGTACCAGGAGCATCCAGAGGACAGCAGGGTGATATGTGTTGAGTGCTGGGCATCATGGTGGTGAATGGCGATACAGGCTCTGGCAGTTGCTTCTGTTGGGGTTTTAAACAAAGTTAAAAATTTGCAATTTCAGGTGGGGGGGGCCTTTCCCTTCCCCCCTTCTCTGTCTTAAAGGTCTGGGGAAAGGGGAATGGTAAAACAGTAACAGGGGTATGGGAACCCATGGCTAGGGAATGAGTAACAAGTAGTAAATAAAGAGATGGGTGCAAGTTAACAGAAAGCATCCCAGTACTGGGTACTGGGTGGTGTGGCTGTGGGAAAGGCAAAGCAGAGGGGTGGTTTTAGGGGAAATCAACTGTTAGGAAAGCAAGAGAAGGGATAAGATCTGGGGAGACACCAAGGGTGTCTTGACTTACCCTGTCGAAGTTTTGGTCGCAGTTCTGGTAACGGGACGGCGTGTCTGTGTCTGTGGTGGAGATCGGTGCTGTTTTGCGTCATCTCCTTTTCCAAGCAGCAGTTGTCTGGTCTTTTGACTGTGCCCTGTTCATTTTGGTCGGCTTTGTGTCTACGGGAACAGTGTTTGCTGGGCTGGTGTAGGGCTTGTTATTCTCTGGCAGTTTTCGGGTATAATCTTTGGCCTTAGGCTTTTTCACCCCAGTCCTTTGATCTTCACACTCAGCATCAGAATCTGAGAAGTCACTGTTCTGTTTCTTCGGCTGCTGTTCTGCATGCTCCAGCTGCACCTGAGAGCTGGTCAGGTCCACTGCCTCCCCACGATGTTCTCGCAGCTCACTGGGAACAGTCGGGGTCCTACAGCTTGGCTCCTGTGACCCTCCCCCACCTTCTTCTGCTTCTCCTGCAGCACAGGAGCGGGGGATGCATGCAGGGCTGGGGCTGAGGTGAAAGGCACCACGCAGGCAGGGTTCTCGTAGCCGGGGGAGCAGAGCGGTGGCAGCCGTGGCTTGGCAGCCTCAGGGCATTTGCATAGCAGCGGCGCCAGGGGCTAAAAGGCACAGTTCAGCAGCACTATGACAGTGAAGGAGCGGCCAGGGGAAGCTGGCGTGGGGGGCACCGGGGCGAAATGTCCCTTTAGGAAGTGGCTCCGGTTTGCTGCTACAGCGGGGAAAGCTAAGTCCACTTGGTTGAAAATGAGAATGAACTGTCTCTTTAATTCACGCACCACATGGGCAGCAAGGGCGAGCCGCGGCAAGCGGCAGCACGGGGCTCGGTCTTGGGCTGGCTGCGAGGCCGGCCCTGGCATGCCTCTGCCTCAGCAAGTGGGGGTAGCCAGGCGCGAGCCAGCGGCGGGTCGCAGGCGGGCTCGGACTCTGTGGCCGCAACGAAAGGGAAAAAAAGCAGGTGGGCTTGCGGTGGAGGGGAGCAGGACAATATCGGGTTTCTCTAGCACTTGGCACAGCTGCTGCCGCTTCTCTGGACTTTGCCTGAAAGGCGCTGGCGCTAAATCCCCTGTGTCCCTTTTGTCTTGGGGCTGTCTAAAGCACCTTAGAGACTCAGTAATAGTCAACAACAGCAGAAAAAAAAAATAATTTTAAGCTCTCCATGACTTTCTTGTCTATTTAGAAACACAGCAATTATCACTTAGCAGTATCCAAATCTTACATTTTAATTAAAGATATTTCACCATTGGGATTACACTCAAAGCATAGCTGCTTCTCACTGTGAACCACAGCATCTCAGCACTTCAGTGGTCATAGCTTGGCTGCCACCAGGTTTTCAGACAAATTAATGCTCTGAAGCAGGGATGGTGATCAGGTGCAGTACTGAAAATGGAGGTAAACCGGAAAACATCCATCCCGTGTATAAAACATGTTTTCTATCATAAAGATATAATTAAAACTCATGAGACAGACCTTTAACTTGTTTAAAGAAGCTAAAATAGTTGAAAGCTGTAAATACTTGGAATATGCTTTCATTTCTGAGTCACACTTTTTTCTAGGGTGAATTAAAAAAGCCACACACAACCACCACCCCCCTCAAAAAAACCAAACCAAGCCAAACCAAACCAAACCAAACCAAACCAAACCAAACCAAACCAAACCAAACCAAATCAAACCCACACAAAAAACCAAACCAAACCAAACAAAAATCAACAACAACAACAAAAAAACCCCCAAAACTTGTGTAATTTTCCCTTATGTTTTTACTAGGTTGTTACACCCAAGTTACAGAACAGGTTAATTTTTTGTTTTGATTTGGGGTTTTTTTTACACTCAAAACTTGTAATTGTAAAAGAATGATAAACCTAATAGCTGCCTTCAAGAAGTGATTTTCCATTTGGGAACCTGGACACAAGCTTTCAAATAAGGCCAAACTGATTAAAAAAACTTGTGATTTTAATTTTTGTTTTCACCATCAACCTTTTCAGTGGTTTGCTTTTGATTTTTGATTATTTTTTCTTTTGGTCTGAGATCTATTAATAAAAGAATAAAAAAAAATTGACTTACTTGCAGTATTACTAACAAGGAAATAGGAAATCTTCATAGCAACAGTTTAAGGTAACATAAGGAGAACTTTGTGTCTTTGAATTAAAGTTAAAAATCTGAATTGTGATATTTGTATTTTACTACACTTTTTTTTTTAACTGAGTGCTGTGCATGGAAAATATTAGTATTTAGCTTAGTAATCTCGAGAATAGAATGGATTGTCTCTCTTTTAAATTATTGTACATTGTTTGCTAGGCAGGAAATGTAAACATTTTTTTGCTTGGCACTTAAGAGGGTGAGATCTCTAGGACTGAAACTTTTGGCATGTGTATAGTATTTGGCTTTTTTAAAAGAAAATTTCTCTCTTAAAATGAAAAAAATCTGTCTCTTAGTGATATAAGAGATAAGCATAGAGAATGCTTAGAATAACTCTTTTTTATTCTGCAAGAAATATTTTATAATCACAACCATAAAACATTTTTTAATTTAAAAATCACTGTAAGACTGCAAGCACAGCACAGTCAAGATGACGAATTAGCTACTAATAACTGTGTCAGCCAAGGGTAGGTTAGGCTAGAGCTACTTGTTTCATAGTTTCCATTTACACTGTGATTGGGTTGGTTAGAATGGTCTCTGAATTGTGCGTAGGTCCATGTGGTGTCAGCAGGTACACTGAGATGAGTTTCTGTTTCTGACCCAAGATTTTCCAGGCATCTTCAGGGTCTGTAGTGACTCTTCATTGTTGGAATGAGCATCATCTTTCAGTTTTTGAAGCAACTTTCTCTGTTTCTCCTCACAAAAGCATTCTTTTAGAACAATATGAAGGACCATTGGAAGTTGATTTAGGAAAACCATGTAATCAAAATGTGGTTACACAATTAAGTAAGTTTCTCCTACAGGCAGCCATAGAAACTCACCTTTAAAAATTGCATGGAAATGCATGAGAACCTGTGCTATCAGTACTGGAGCTACTAAATGAAGCAGTTGCCTAGCAAACAGTGAAGCAAAATAAATGCAAACCTATTAAATGTTTTCATGTTAGCAATCTCTGCATTTCTCTGAGAAGACATTATTTCAAAAACTATTTCAGTCAGTTCTAGTTTTTTAGCCTTTGATGTGAAATCCCTTAAATTGACCATCACTCCAGAACAACTTATAGTAATTTATTTAAAGAATAGTTGTATTTTTTCAGTCTTTATATCTAATTTGAGCTGCTTGTAATAAAAATGAGATTTTCCTTTCTGATTAAGAGAATAAAATTTTTAGTGTTTGTAAATTACTTTCATATAGGTTCCCCAGAAGTGTTTTTTTTTAAAGTGATGTACCTTTCTCTGTAGAGAAGGCAGGAGGTAAACATATGTTTGCAGAGGAGCACTCAGCTTTTTTTTGTATCCTTTGTACCCATAATGTTTCTTTCCATACCTTTGGAGAACATTTGGAGAACTCATTCATTAAAAATGAGAAGTTCTGCTCCTTAGGAATAAGTTCCTCTTGGGAATATGATTTTTTTGGTTAATCAACTCACTAAATAACAGTCTTATTTTCACAATTCTTTTAAGTTGTCAGTTACATTACTAGGTCATGAAGAGAAAAGAAACACAGTTAGCAGGGATCTGGATCTGTCTTTCTAATCTAGTATATATTGTAAAAAGGAATACAGAAGTCCAAGCACTATAGTGAAGAGATATGTGCTTGAATTGTTTTGGTAAGGTATTATTATTCATGGTACTTGTAATAACCAGCACTTACAGAAGGAAGGCAAAGATAATGTATAATTCAAATACTTAGTCTCAGTATCTAATTTAATAAGATTAGCTATGAAAAAGGGATGTGCATATCAGCCACACAGCTCTCAAATCTCCTTTATAGTAACAACAGGTTTATTACAACTGAAGATTACCAGGTTTTTGGGGTTTTTTTTTGTTTCAGTGATGAGGTACATTTTGATTTTGGCATAAGGGCAATTATGAGGTGAAAGTTAATGATATCCTTTTCCCCTTGAGAACATACAGTAATCTGCTTTATTGTCTACTTTCTTCTTTCCCTGAAAAGCTGTGTGGTTGCTGCAGGAAACATCGCGTCTTGAATGGAGAGAGGAGAAATTGTGGAAATCAGTTCCAAATGAAAGATTAGTGTCAAAGACTGTACAGAATCCTCACAAGCATTTCTGATCGTAGATCAGACAGAATTTCCTTTTTTTGAACACAAATCTAGCAAAATACTTACACATGGGAGATGAAGCCAAAAGAATCTTCCATGTGTTGAAGTGCTTATCTGGCTCAGGACCAGCGGGGCTGGCTAACCTTTGCTTGCTACACTGATTTCATGTTAAGTGTCCATATGTTTGTGGAGAACTATTCTTAATGGAATGCCTCAAAACTCTTTTACATTATAAGCTGTATAGAAAGAAATTGCTTCAGCCAGCACTGCAGTACATTTGTGGTGTATCATGCTGCAGTGGTTAATAGAGCACAGCCGCACTGTAAAATGGCTCAGGATGAAAGCACAAGAACGCTGAGTCTTATTAAAAATGCAAGGGAAAATGAAGCAGGCAGAGTGTAATTACATAAGATGAAATTTAGCCAGGACATCAGAACTAAAAGCTTATTCTTATGAAGCTTTCTTGACTTCTTAATAAACATTAGAGGTACAGGGTATTGCTCAACATTTGCCTATGCATGTTCACCTGAATTTACATTGAATTTATGCAATTCACTCTCAGCATTAACATACTGATAAGATACAAGTTAAGGGTTATTTAACTTCATAATCTTTATATGGCAAGGACTTCTCTCTGCAGGCAAGATATTCACACCTAAAGTACTATAATTCACATGGGGTATAGAATGCAGACGGAACGAGGGCTACCCAAAACCAGTTAGCATAGTCTTGGCACAGAAATGATAGAAAATGTGAACAAAGATAGTGTACATACTCTTCAAAGACAAACCAGTATATGTACCCATATATGTATTTTCTACATATAGTGGAGACAATGGCTCAGGTCCAGACTGGTGAGATTAACATATCCAATACACTTTGCTATGAATGGGTGGGTGTGTTCTAACATGGCAATACCAGAATTCTCCATCTTTCTTCAATCCAGGTGCTCTCTTGTTGACTTCCTCCTGGTCAAGGAAGAAGATTTGTGTTAGAGTCAGAACTATGGGTATGCTTTATTGTGCTGCATATGTGGTGACCACATGCTGAGCTTCCTAGCAAGCACTGCCCTGTGTAGGTTGTTTGGGTAACTTACCCATTTTCTTGTGCTCTGACTCTTTTTAGTGCTCTTGTACTTCCTTTCCTCATGCCAGTCTCCTCCCAGACAACCTGCCCAGTTATGGTTTCCCCCATGCTTCTAGTTTTGCTGCCTGTAGTCAAATATCAGCCTTATATGAGATAAATGACATTTAGGATCTGTTGGCCTTACAAGGCTTCAGTCCCCTGAACATACCTAAGACTCCTCCCTGAATACCTGTGAATCCTGGCACAGATGGACTTACAACTCCCTGTGTAACCAACTATGAAACCTGCCTTCCTTTTCAACACTGTCTGTAGCTTCTGCCAGCTTCCCACACTGTTACCTGTCAGGTACAGCACTTTCCCATGTCCTGACCAGTAATCATGTATATCTTATCCAGCATGAGCTTGAGGGCCCAGCTAGCAGCCTAGAGAGATGCCTGGAGCTGTAACACACTTTCTATGGGACAAACACTACTTGGTCCACTGGAGATATAATATTTATGAAGCTGATTGTAAGACCTTCTAGTGTAAGGATATAATTTGGCAAAGATTAAATTCACATTTCAGAAATATGACCACAGATTTGAAATTCACAAATACTGAATGGAAAAACATAATGAATTTAACTTTAAACTGTGTATCTAAATAAATTCTATGATGGTCAGATGGTACAGAAAAAATGAAAAAAAAATGCAGAGAAAGAAAAGAAGCAACATCTTCAGTAATTATTCAATTTCATTCATATTAATAAGACCATTGTGAACAGATTTTTGGTGTCAGCTACATCTGGGTTTCCAAAATTTACCTGAAAACAGGAGGAGTGTGTGTCTTCAAAGAAGTCCAAGGAGAGGTCTCAGACAGAGAAACCTACAGGATGCTTGCAGAGGGTGATGGCAGAATCCCCAGAGGGGATTCAGAAAATCTGATGAGGTTTAATTAGATATTTGAGGAATGAAGGAGAAAAGTGGATTGAAAATTGAGATAGACCGTGGTCGTGATCTAGGAATTTTGTTTAGAAAGCACTGAACACTTCTGGTTAGGAGAAGTTAAAAGCTATGTGTTAATGGCCACAAGGTAGAGGTCAGTTACATTTTGAAAGCATGAAGAATTCTTATGCAGCAGAGCTTTACACAGATACCTATAAATAATCCTATAATTTCCAATAAATGGGACCTCTAGCCTGTAGCCTGTTTCTCTTCACTCTCCTCTCCATTGTCAGGTATGTGGCAACCTTATGTACCCATCAACTCCAGTGGGAGGTGAGCTCTTAGACATATTTCAAATCTTGAAGCCCCAGAAGCAACTGCTGTGACTTCCAATAAAAATAAGAGGTAATGTTGTAAAAACTCCTGATTAACAATTACTAAATGAGAGTTTGAAACGTCAGATCACAAATACAGCCAATGAGATATTCATAATCTATCCACAGATAACAAAGAAGAAAGATTTCCCCATCCTGGTCTATTAAAATTGAAAAAATAATTTTGTCAGCCAACTTGAAATCAGTGTACAGACCATCCAAAAGTACAAAAAAGAATCAGTAATTCACTGCGACTTGTTCTCTTAAGAATTTAAGAGAAAAAATGAATCCACTTATTTATGTTTTGTGTTTTTAAACATAACTCTGTTTCGTAAATGAACCATCATTCCACAAGAAAAAATTGAAGTATTCAAACTTAAACTGTGTGTAGAACTTGTCAAGAAATGTATTTCACTTGTCTGACATGTACAAGATTTATGGGTTGATTTGAATAAGCAACTATCCACTTAGACAAAAGTATCTCTAGACATTCAGAGTTAGACTTCTTGAGAAAAATAAATAAATGATTCAAAAATAGCTGAAGTACCTAATCTGACTTTTGATTTGTTTGGGGGGGTTGGTTTATTTTTGAGAGTGGCTCACAGAGAAATTTGAAGCTGCCAGAAATGTGTATGTTCATGTTTCTTGTAATACCTTTAGCCTTTGCTTTACTTTGACAGTCTACGGCACTGGGAACAGATGAGCATTTTATGATACAAAACTCCCTCCTTTGTCCAGCCAGCAGAAAAGACTAGATCAAGCAACTGTGACTTCCATCCACTGCCAAGGTCACTGATTCCAACCAATATGAAGGAGACAAGTAATTATTTTCAAATGTGAGTCGACTCAGTACAGAAAGGGTAAACTCACCAAGAGTCAGTGGAGCAGTGCTGTTTCCATTCTCACCCCAGCAACTCACATCTGAGGAACTCAGCAGAAAGATGCTATAAAATTAAAAAAATAAAAAACAAAAAAAACCCAACCAAACCCAAACCAGTATTGCAGTAGAACAGCAAAGAGATTCTCCTTCAGCTACAACAGAGGGTCACATTGCTGCTCAATTGCATTCCCTTGTTTTATATATTTTTCTTCTGTCATGCTTTGTTTCAGGACTTGTACAGATGTCAGTAGAAGAAACAGACTGTGGCTCACTCACTGATACTTTATGGCAAGTGATTTATTTTCATTATAGTCTAAGAAAACTTGTTAATATTGTTTACTTTTAATTAAATTAAATCTTTCATGGAAATAGTTTTTAAATTATCGAAATGACTGTCAGCAAAATAATTTTCTCTATCTGCATGTGTAACTATTTTCTCTTGTTAATGTTCTTGTAAACATTACAATAATTTTGTCTTTTAGTTTGTTCTAATTAAATAGACATTTGGATAACAGCAGGTGTTTCAAGGAACTTGAACTTAACCTTTTGTATTTGTACTTTTCCTATGGACAATCCTCCAAGGAAACATATTTTTTAGATGTTAATTTCAGCTTTGACTTCTATACCCAGACTATATATTAGCAATTAATATCTCCAGTAACTTATTAGAAATGTGGTGGGAGGGCATTTTTTACTAATTTTTTTCTCTACATAGCTACAATAATGTATATAATGTTTCCAATTAGTAATCTCAGATTAGAAATGTACTCTCTGCTGTAACAAGAGAACATAGTGGCAATTCAATTTCTGATACTGTGATTTTCCTGGGAATGTAGCTTTCCAAGAAAATTATGAACAGATATGAAAAAAGTAATGGTTCCTTAAATGTTTGATTCGTGGGCTGAGATGCCATCTGATTTGCACCAGTGTGGAAGTCCAGACTTGGTTCGAGAGGCAGTGATTTAGATTCATGGTGGATTAGGGTCATTGTCCTTAACTGAGGGAAACATCTTTGTGGCAATTATGCTATTAAAGATTTGTTGTAGCTGGCAGGATGTACAAAAGCTGTGCAAGCACTAATCAGAAATAGTTGGGACACTGGTGTGTTATCATGGCTGTTTCAGCCACAAATCTGAAATGCAGCACCATGCAGGCTGCTAGAAAGGGAATTTCCATCAGGAATAGGAAGAGAGTGAACTGATGCAGAGGTTCTCATATTATCTAAAATTCAAGTTAGTTTTTCTCTTTCTCTCAGGGTTGTGCTTTAATGGCTGAGATGCGTTCCATTCTTTATGGAACATCACACTACCCTACATAGGGGGCTGATTCTAAAGTGCCTGGTAGTTCATTTCCATTTCTAGCACTGACCATTTAAACCCCACAAAGCACTTGGCTACCCTGAGGCATTCCTTTCCTCCCTCCCTCTCCCCATGTCTCCTTTTCCCCCCTTCTCTCCTCCCTCCCTCATTTTTTTCCATTTTACCCATTGGGCAAACCCAATTCTGCTTTGGATTCAACATCAGGGAAAAGATTAAGTGGGAATACTCTCCTCAATCTCTGTTTATGAATTTAGATGGGAAGAGAGCCAACTATTCTGAAGATGCTTATCCACAGTTATTTGTGGTCTGAAAGTTCATGGCACATATTGCAACTCGAGAAAATAAATCAGTTCTATGAGCCAATTATGGATTTTATAAAAGAAAAGCATAAGCAAGCAAGTATTCACTTAATGAGACATATTTCTAAGCTAATATGCTACAGTTTTATTAGCTAATTAAATATGAACAGTACAATGATCAAATAATGGGCACATTTAAAATTGAATCAATAAATCAGTCGGTTCCAATTATTCAGTCACTTAATTACTGCATTGAGTAATCAGCTCAAGTTATGAGTTTGACATGGGAAGAAACTGTCCAGTGTTCGCTTTGTCTTGAGAGAATTAAAGAGGGATATATTTTCCATTCCATACCAGAACTAGACAAATTCTTGTCAATACAATGCATATTCCTTGTATTTTTTTGACTTCAACAATATATGGACACTTAAATTGGGACTGAGAAGGAACTTCTTACATTCACAGATATAAGGAAGTAAAACTTTCTTCCAGAGTTCAAGGAGTGAGTGAACAATGCTCTTACTCATGTGGTTTAGTTTTAGCTAGTCCTGCAAGGAGCAGGGACTGAATTGGACTCAATGATCCTTTTTGGGTCCTTCCCAACTCAACATAATCTATGATTCTGTCATTCTTTTATCTCCTGATAGTCTGTACATAGTGGTTTTACCTTGAAAGCCCCATAGAAGTATAAGAACTGTTATGTATGCACTGAATTAATATTCTGTGTAGAGGACTGAGCATTTAAATTTCCTATCCATCTTTAACTATTTCATAGGATTAAAAATATAGCCTTTCTTATGCTTGTGGAAGAATTCAATGTATATCTTGCATCTGTCATGAAAATACTTTCAGTACTAGGATCTCAACACAAGGAAGGCCTTGCTTCCTGTTTACGTTATGATGCAAAAATGATTGTAAAAAATAATGAAGAAAAATCGAAAAAAGTTGGTCTGTGAAGCCCAGGTCTCAGGATGTGTCTGGGCTGTCTTTGTTCTGAGTTGGGTTTCCCAGGGCAAGTGCTCATTGCACAGCCTCTCTGAACTCCAGCACTGGGAATGCTGCTGGAGAAGAGGCCTGGAGAGGGAGGGGATGCATCACCACAAAACTTCACAGCAGATTAATACATATCATATATTCTTTTTTTATGCAGATAATGTTTTTTGGTGTACCATCAGCAATGAGGGAATGAATTTTCAGTTCCTGACCTCATAAATGTTCATGAAGCCTTTGTTAGCTGTAGTACTCCCTTCCCTATAAATATTTTGAATATTGCCTTTAATCAAGAGGAATCTAAAGATCCAATCAGAGTTTATTATACGAAAGTAGTAAAAATTGTATTTCTTTCCTCATACACACATATCAGCATATAATCCTTGCTTAATTTCCTTCACCATGTTGGTATTTTAAGTAATAACTCATTCAGAAAATGGATGAAACATTTTTTTGTGTGTAAAACACTAGAAGCTTCCAGATATTTTATTGAAATTGCCCCAAAATTAGAAATATATTGAGGTACGATAAGCATCTTTATAGCAGAAATATAATTTCTTAAGTTTCTTTGGTTTTTTAGTGAGATTGAAACATGATAAAATCATATGCACACTTAGTGCTGCTATAATAGAAAAATAAATGTGTGCATCTGCTCAGACCTTAAATAATAATTTAAAATGTTTTTAACCAAAAGGTTCAAAGTATGATTGAATATCATGCTCCTTTTTTTTGATGATAGTCTCCATGTTAAAATACAGCTGTATTTGCTTAATTCAATTTACACAGCAGTTATTATCATTTATATACTGAACCATCCAGTAAAACAAATCCTTGAAAATTACACCGCTATTTTATTTTCTCCTTTATACTAGTTACTGTCTTGTAAGTTCTGCAAAAGTGCCCCTATGGAAAATATACAGGTTAAATTTTTCTCATCTCATATTCAGTGAAGTATTTGCCTCTACATGTCTAAGTGATGTGATTTGCAATTTTTTGGACTTTGATTTTTTTTCTGATAATATCTGATCCCACATTTCCCTGTAACAGAAAACTACTTCTAGTTTCTTGGGATAATGGATGCAGAGCATTTAAGAATCATACCTTAATCTATGCTTTAAGCACCATGAAATTTTAAAAATTAGAAGTTTGGTTCAGGCTTATTTGGTTGAAGTATTTTGCATTCTGGGATGTGTGACAAGCATAGACTTAAAAACCAGAACAGGATTCTGGCTATGGAACCTTTGTAAGTGCAAGAAATTGTAATATAATTGTCTTAGATTGTTCAACTTCACTGGTGTTTTTTCCCCCTGCTCATTATCATGCAACACATATTCTGAGGTATATACTAAGTCTTCATACCTGATTTCCTGATTTTTTTCCCTCTTTGGGGAACCATCTTGATTTATTTTGATTGCTAAACCTTTTTAACACTCTTAATTAACTTTCAGCTAGAGAATGCAAGTTTAATGCATGAACTCTGCTTCAGTCTAACCCAATGGTAGTCTGTTTTATGCAAGAGCATTTAAATGTAGAGAAAAGCCTCTCAGCGCATTTCTCCTTCTCCTGTTTACATTCTGTCTTCTAGAAGTGCTTACGGAGAGAGAGTTTGTTTGATTATGAATCACTCACATACATTTTAATTCCAGCTCAGAGTGCAACATGAGTCTGTTTCTATGTTTTCTTTTAGCTGAGAAACTAATGAAGACATAAGTAAAAAGAATATTTTAATGTAACTAATGTATATATATATACCTGTGATTAATGTATTAAATGTGTATGGATAGCTAATGTGTGGATAAAGTATTCAAGAGTACTGTTATATGTTTGACTAGAAAACCACTTACAGATCATATCTAATAAGATGGTCCCTTGAGGAGAAAGCTATTTATGGGTATTCTTGGCCATTTCCATTAAAAATCTTCTACTTCCTCCTGTCAGAATTCAGAAAAAACAGGGGGAATCACTTCAATCTAATGCATTGGTTCCCTTCTCACCACTATCCTGGAATCATCCCAAATATCTCCACTAAACAACCTCATGCCAGCTCTAGCAGCCCACCAATATCCATAGTCTCTTAAAAAACCCATTGCATATTGAGTATTGTTTTGGAAAAAAAGGCAGATCAGATTTCATTACAAAGAATATCAAAGTGTTAGCCAAAACATGATTAACCAATATTGCCCTTTATTTTATAGAAACACCATTTTGGGACTTGCTTTCTCCTAAGTGAAATAGAAACTTATTTACTAGTGTACTGGGACATATAAGGCCTACTGAAATATTGCGTGGCAGTTCCATGGCATACTTCATGCTTTCTGACACTTCCAATTAGCATGTATCAGTAAAAGGAAAGGTGTTGGATCAATCAGCTTCCAATGATGCATTAGAGTTGAAAATTAAATTCTGGTAGGTTTATTCATAAAAGAAATAAAGAGCTTTAAATGGCAGCTGCCACTTGCAAAAGGACCAATCATTCATGACTCAGCTGAACACCTGAGACAGTTTTGGGTACGATTTGTTTGTTTGGTGGGAAGTTCATTTACGAATTTTTCATGCTGATCTAATTGATTTGCAGGAGGAATAACAACCCCGTTTCCTGCACCTGGTTTGACAATTTATACCATCTGGTTCATTGGATTAGCAGCTGTAGTTCACAACTTGTATCAATTCAGACACATTTGACAAGAGTTCTGCGTCTTTGGTCTCTTTCAATTCATTTTCCTCTTTATATGCTGAAAGCTGCAGAGCTTCTCCACTGCCAGGCACGGTTTTCTTAATTTATAGCACAGGGATAACAGGATGATGTCAATTATTATTCTAGTCTAGTTAGAGCTGAAAAAAGCCTGCATCGAGCCTAGAGCAAACACAAGGGGATGAATTAACATTGAGGGTCACATTTACATTTCATTTACTTCTGTGGAGATGGAGGGTGCTCAGTATCTCAGAGGAGTAGAACATTTATCATGAAGAAAATAAATACATTTATTGCAATTTAGAAATTATTATCAGGTCTACAAGGTTCCTTGTTGAGTGTCTCATCTGCCTTAACACGACTCCCTGACAGTTCAATAAATGTTTCAGTACATCTCTCATAGTATGAGAAACTGGAGTAAATTTAAACCTGTGATTTCCTTCACATATAGGCTATTGTAGAAGTAAGGGAAATTGCTCAAGGAACACACTGCCCTGCTCTGGGGACACACCTAACCATCAAGAGACTGCGTTTCTGTTCTCCATGTGCAAGGCTGGCATCAGTTAACTTGATCTTAGGCTTCCTAACCCCACAGGATAATGAGATAAAGCCATGCAATGGTGGGCAATTAATTTGTGTTTTTAGAGTAGTAAAAATAAGCTAATTAAAGGCTTTCTGGTGATTGCCACAGAATAGTGCTAATCGAGGTGAATTACTCACCAGCACAATTTGTGGTGAACTGCTGCTCATTATCCAAGTTCTGGACAGACTGTAATGGAGGGGAACATAATTGTAAATGTGCCCTGTTTACATATCCTCTTTGCTAAATTTTCCATCTTCTTAGTCTAGAGAGGAAAAAAAAAAAAAGAAAAACATACTTATGTTTGAACTAGACTATTCTCACATGCTGATGTTATGCAGTTTTGCCCAAAATCTGTATTTTCACTGTCTGACTTCCAGCAACACATAGGGCCTTTTTGGTCAATGGATTCCTACATTCTGTCTCACCTGTTGAAATCCTGCTTCTCTCACTGTATAATTTTGTAACAGCTGTATAAACGCTAATGAACCAGAGTCCTTTGCAAAATGGAGGGAGTTTCTGGCACACTATCCTGCATGAAGGTTCCTGGAGAGCGCAGATGAATGCACAAGAAAGGTTTATAGTATGGGCTGCTATTTCAGGATGCAGCTTTAACAAAGAACATGAACCTACATCTCATTCATATGAGATTGTTTTTCAAACCTGGAAAATAGCCCATTTTACAAACTCTATGTGCTCTTTAGATCTCTCTGTGATGTTAAGGTATAAAAACAGTTCCGTCATTTGGTATCAGGTGTACATGTACACAAAATTTCAATGCTGTAATACACAAGGTATGTTTTTCTATTGGTATATAAACACATGAGTATGGAACTTGTAATGGACATTGCCTTGGGAAGAAGCTAGGCTAAAATACACCAACAAAAGGTGACATGACAAAAAAAAAAAAGAGGGAGAGAAAATTGCAATAAATATTTAAATTCTATCTATTTAGCAGGGATTCATCTGTGGTAATACTAATGATCAGCTTTTGATGTACAAAGCTCAAATATTAGCCAATTAAACTTACACTCTTTGATTAAAAAATGATTTTGCTAAAGTATAAGGTGTTTTACATTACCCATTAGTTCATTAAAAAGGTTTAAATTAATGTTTTCTAGTCATTGAAGAATAAATTTCTTAGCAGGGAAAGTTGCCAGTGCTTGCAATCTTTGCAATATATTCTTTCCCAAAGAATAAAACATTCAGGTCTTCTGAGTGCAGGTACCTAGCAACCTTTTTCTGCTCTTGCAGCTCTCTGTCAACAGCCTGGTTTTTGAAAACATGTTAATTAGTAGCACTGCTATGTCCCGGGAGAGAAGGCTATCTTAACTGCAGCCACTATTCAGAAAGCCATTGTTTCAGAAATATTTCAATTAGTCAAAATAAGATAAATGGAAATTCAGCTTTTCCCACTGTGTATAGATATTTTTCTACTGCAGAATTTTATAAATTGCAACAGAGACATCTCTATTACATTTGCATAGTTTATTAATAGCACTGTCTACAAAAGTAGATGTTTATTTTCCACATATTATAGACCCAATTAGGAGAGGGAGCATATAATTTTAGAATGATAAGACAGACACATGTAAACATTTTTATATATGTGTGCATGTATGCATGCTTTACAAACATTTTTGTATTTGTAATTATGTATTTATATCCATTTTTCATACATGGAGGAACAGAAGCAAGTATTTAACTTTTATTTGTAATAAAACTGGGTAAAAAAATTTGCTAACATTTTGATTTTACATTTAGTGTACACTTAGAGCAAAAATTGATCCACTAGATTTAATGATGAATTATGAAAGCTTTTCCCAGGAAGAGAAAAAAAAGTTGGGTCTAAAGAAGAGCATTTAAAATCTCTTCAGCATTTCTTACTATAATTTTACCTTTACTGTAGCTTCTAAATTCATGCTTGTCAAAACTGACAATAACAATAAGATGCTGCTGAAGCCAGTAGACCTAGAGGAAAACTAGCAATTACCATGAAATCACTATTAATTTAATATATGTTGAAATGCAGAAATGACTAGTCACAAAGAGAACATTCTGCTATAGTCACAAACCAAATGGGATTTTATCAGAATATTGGAATCAAAAGTTTCTTCCTCATGAGGATAAAAATGTGATTGACAGTGGTTTTTTGCCAGGAAGTACCTCTATTTTCCCCATTCTACAAACACAGAATCACAGAATCATAGAACTGCTTGGGTAGGAAGGGACCTAAAAGATAATGTAGTTTCAACATCCCTGCCATGAGCAGAGGTGCCTTTCACTAGACCAGGTTGCTCAGAGCTCCATCTAAACTGGCCTTTCCAGGGATGGGGCAGCCACAGCTTTTCTGGCCAGCCTGTGCCAGGGCCTCACCACCCTCACAGGAAAGAATTTCTTCCTCATATCTAATCTAAACCTAGTCTCTGTCAGTTTGAAGCTGTTCTCCTTTGTCCTGTCAATCCAGGCCCTTGTAAAAAGTCTCTCAACATCTTTCTTGTCAGCTCCCTTCAGGTACTGTATGGAACGCCACAATTAGGTCACCCCAAAGCCAAACAATCCCAACACTCTCAGCCTTCCTTAATAGGAGAGGTGCTCAATCTGTAATGGCTGAAAGCCATTAGACTGCGGGTGTTTTGCAGTCCACTGACAGATACCTGCTTTTGAGAATCAAGATATATTTTCTAGTTTGGATTGGACACATTTCTGCAATAATTTAACTTACTGAATCATTTGTCCTATATAAAACAAAAAAAAAAAGTAGTCTAATATTTGCTTCCCTTGCATGTAATACTAATTTAAAAAATAGTCTAACAAAAATATTATTTTCTGCAAACTTAGCCTCCAGTATATTTTCTGAAAGTGAATATAAGAATATATGAACAAACAAGTTATTTCTGGGTGAATTTTCCTGTCTTTTAAAAAACCTTGCCCTAACTGTGGTAATAAATTTTTGTATGTAGTGATACCCTTTTGTATATAGTGATATAGATTATTTGTTTTAAAATTTTTTAAAAAACGTTTTTTTCTCCTTTCAAAAAAAAAAAATTGGAACATCACAAGGTGAAAGTGCTTTTTTAAATGCTATTAAAAACATACTCAGTTATTAAATGAATAATGAGGCAAAATTGTTTTGGGAGCTGTGGATAAATGTGCTATACAATATCCTACTGAAATAATTTTAGTTTAATGAGACTACCAAGAAGGCACAAAATCATTTCATTTTATGTTTTAAGTCACATTCACATTACTGTTATCTACTAGTTTATTTGTGTTCAAGGTTCATTGAGAGAATTATATTTAAAGAGGAAAAATAATTCCACTGAGCTACAAACAATCTTTTTTTTTCCCTGCATCCTCATTTTATCCAGAGTGTAAATTTATTGAAATGCATAAGATGTTCAGTCAATACCTGGACATTAAAAGAACTGAAATGAGCAATGAAGACTGTAAGGCCACTTTTCCTTTCCCATTAATTGAGAAATTGAAAACAAAAGAATAGGAAGATATTAGGATATAAATTTCTTTAGCAAATTCTGAAACATTTATTTCTAAAATGTTCAGAATGAACATGAAGTTTGGAGTCAAAAAAGCTTTTCAGGCTCCAATTATATTATAGACAGGATAGATCTCCTGCTGCAGTAAACAGCCACGGAGAAATGTTGGGATTGTACAAAGACAGAAATGATGATGAAGTTAGAGGTAAAGTCCTGAGACTCAATGAATTTCATTTTATGTCACTATAAGATGAGTATAATTGTATTGAGTCAGCACTGATCTACAAAAGGAGCAAAGTAGGGCCAGTGTTTTATTTCTGACCTCTTTTCAATGTGCTGTGTATTTACAGATGCCAACTAAATCTTTCCTTTCCTCTCTCCTAACACATAAACGTCTCCAGAAAATAATTTTTCTTAAAAGAAACCTGTAGAGATGTCAGTGCCCCCAAGTGGCTTCTGAGCATGCTGGAACACACTCTCACCTGCTTCTGTTTCTTTGCTGAAGGATCCAAATGCTTCAGTAAAACAGAGCCTTGAGAATACTCCCACATGTATTTTATTGCCACAAGTCGTCCTAGTAAAATCAGCGGAGCTAGTTGTGCTGCAAATGTCAATAAAATGTTCTCCAGATTGGTTTCCAAACAGTGTGGCTGCTATTTGTTGTGTAAGGTACATCTTTTCTAGAAAAAACTATGTCTGTGTGTGAGATGATAAAAGAGAGAGAGCGGGGATGAGAGAATGAGAGAGGCAGTGACATAGATACGTTCTCTGCACAGTCAGAAATGTGCTTCTTGCAGCATCGAACCTTTGAATTTACCAACTTAGATCCTTCAGATTTTGTGCTCCCTTTCATACACTAAAAGTCAAATTAAAGGTTGTTTGTGTTGGCAGGGGTGTGGATCTCTTAATTAGACAAGCTTTAGTTCAGTTTAAGAAACAGAAAATATGTATATAACCCGTAAGCATCCTAGACGCTTCCCTTTTTGCAGGGATCAGACTGGAGCAGTGGACAGAAAATAAAATAATCATCACACCCCTTTGTCAATCAAACTAATTTTGATTTGTAATTTTTCTACTTAAATGAAAAGTAGAGCAACTGTGAGTAACTGTGAGTATTCAATCAAATTCTCAGAGCACAAAGTGTCATTGTTATTTCTTTGCTGAGTAAACTTCTGGCTGTATGCTCACACTTCAGATTGGAGGAGTGTTTACAGCAGCAGCATAAGCAAATCTATTAAAACATTGCTAATAAAATCTAAAATAGACAATAATGATGATATTATTTGATCCAGAAATCAGTGTTGTTTGGCACACCTCTTGCTTTCTGTACAGTTCTGTCTTTCCTAAGGGAGATAAGAGACTCTTCCAGACATTTTTTTTGCCAGCTGTGTACTTTGTGATCTTGAATAAAAACTCACTGATACCAGCATGCTTTGGTGTAAACCAAAGCCTGCATTGTTATTTCAAACACTCAGAAATCACATGCCTACTCGATTCCTCCTCCAAATTATAAAACTATCTCTAGGATATTTTAAAAGAACTGTTTTTATTCCTCAGTCTCTACAAAATACTTCGGACTCTGAAACAGCATGTAATACAGAGGAGTCTTTGCAGGTTCAAAAGCTGCATAAGCTCTTCTGAATTTGAATTTCAGGTAAAACACCAGGCTCTGAAGGAGTCTCAATAAACCTCAGGATTTTGGGAATGCTGTTTTTTGCAAAATTACTTCTAATATGCATTGCTGTTTCATTGTGCAAGTGTGGTTCATAAGGATGTTTCCAAAATGCTATGTCCCTTGGACCTAGACAGACAAAAGGAGTGAATGTCAATAAGGACAAATTAAAAATCACATAGCTGGGAAGGAGTAATAATTTTTTTTTAGTAAATATGGGTTTAGACCCACCAGCAGCTCTGCTGAAAAGCCTCTGGGGGTCCGGGCTAACAGCAAGCTGAGCGTGAGCCATCCAAGATACCCAGCTCTGTCCTGGGAAATTGAGGGAAGGGATTATCACTGTCTACCCAGCACCCTGTGTCCTTCAAGTCCTGGCTCTACTGTACAAGAAAGGCATTCACAAATGGGAACAAATGCAAGGCCCCCTACATGTTTGGCACTGGCCCTATGAGGAGAGACTCATTGAGCCTGGAGAAAAGAGAACTTCAGGAAGTCCCACAGCTGCTTGCCTCCCTCAAGAGTACCAAGGAGACCCAGGAAGACTGTTTACAGTGATATTTGGTGGAAGGACAAAAGAATGTGGGAATAAACTGAAACAGGGGTCATTCTCACTGGATACAAGAAAGTTGTTCCACCCTGATTGCAGTGAAGCATTTGAGCTGGCTGCCCAGAGAAGTTGTGCAAACCCACCTTTTTCAAGGTCTAAGCAGCCTGGTTTACTATCTGACTCTGCTTTGGGCAGGATGTTGGACTTGAACGCCTCCTGAAGGCACTTTCAACCCAAGCAGCTCTTGGGGGTTGCTGGTGCAGAATGCTGCACAATTGAAGCTCCCCAGCAGTACCAAAAATGTGAGTAGATGCAGAATCTTTCAAAATGACAATTTGCTTCATTTTTGTTGTGAACGTGAAAAATACGTAGATACCTAGGAATTTTCCACTCAGTCCATTATGGACAAGATATTTCTAAAGTGCTGCTTCTTGAGATGTTCAAACACTTAGATCAACTGGTGGAGAACTGTAAGATAATTTTTCTGGGACTAGGGTGAGCACTGAGGTGGAATAGTCTGCCATTTTCCATTGAAAACACATCTAAATCTTATCAAAATACTAAAAATATTAATGAAAAACTGAGAACTGAGATAATAGCTAGCATTAAGTTTGCTTTTGTTCAGTTGACATCTGCTATTAGGTGTTTATCCATTAGGACTTTTCCTTTGAAATTCCAGAGTTGTGCCATCAGATTCAGTTTGAGATAATACAATTGTAAGGTACTTCAGTGCTTGTCCTAGGTTACAGTGTAAGATGTAACCAAAGGTATGTATTCTATGATCATCTTCACAAGCTGTTAAAGCAGGTGAGGCAGTGTTTGGTATCTCCTACCATGGTAACTCCCTCCGAGGACTATCTTGTTTAATGGGCTATCAAGGACCCCACTGCATGACTCATAGAATTACGTATCAGCTCATTGTGAGATGCTCTGCCCAGAGGGAGGAACCAAGCATTCCTTCCTGGATATAATCTGGGGTTTGGAACACCACAGGCAGCCATACCTACTGGATTCCCAGAGGACAAGAGCTAACACTGGACCTTCAAGTAAAGATCACACTCTTCTGCAGGATCACTGCTTCAACAGGACCACTTTATCTGGACTGCTACCACCACCCTGACTAACAGGGTGTCAGGTTGTATCCTGACTGTCAGTGTTCTTGTACTATTGCATTTATTTTAATTTTCGTATTAAATTATAATTCTGACTTGCAATCTCCCACTCGTTTGTTTTCAAACTAGTAAAATGCTGAATCTCTGTTTCTTGTAAACCTGATGTGATCTGTTATGCTGCATCTGCCATTTGTGAGGAATTCCTCATGGAAGCCTTTAATGGTGTAAATTTTTTATTGACGTGAAGCTACAGAACAAAGGATTATACAATACATATCACATATATAACATATACATTACTTTATCTAGGGTAAATAGCAGAGAGATCAAAGAATAATCTCCCTATATATTTCTCTTTGAATAATGATGTTTCTATATATTTCTCATGTGTAATTCTTCATTTCAGTATTTCCTTGCATGGTTTCTGTGACTTTGCCTTGGCTGCTGTATTTTCATTCCCTTACTGCTTCGGGAAAAAGCAGACTGTCTCAGCACGCTCTCACCATGTCCTATCTATGTCTTTTTTTGTGTGCCTGACAGCTTTCACAGATACATTTTGGGTGGTCCAATCTCCTACAGAGTCTTTAACGCTTAGTAGTTTTGACATGACACCAGGCTTGTGGGAATCATGCAGTTCTCCACCCCAACCTTGCTCCCTCAGTACTTCTTCCGCACTGATTCTGCTGCTTTTGGCTCTCTGTATCAATCTTACACAACCCCTAACAGGCAGACAGATTAGTTCCATGGAGAGAATACACCTCTCAGATTAACACATGAAGAGAGTACTTCATCCCCGGAATTCATGCCGAACTATGTATTTGTGCAATGTCCGATACTCTTATCAGGACATAAAATACTGGAGAATAATCAAACAGTGGAAGGATATTGGTGTTTTTTATGCACCTCTGCACTTTGGAAGTATTCTCTGCAGCATGCAGAAGCCATATATAACACTGAGGTATTACTGTGAGAGATAATGTAGGTATGAGCAAGACTCCAGCCTGTTTATCTTCACCACAAAAAGTAATTATGGAATTGGTGTACAAGACTATGAGGTCCTAAAAAGGAAGACTGCAGGAAAAATGCAAATACTAGCAATGCTAGGTGAGAAATAATTTGAATTGTAGGGGGGACTGAAATGTTGAACTCAGAGATCGAAGACAAAGTGAACCAAACTCTTCTAATGGTTGATTCATAGCAATGTTTCTAAGTGATTTGCTGGGGTCCATCAAAATTAACTAACAAGACTCATCCATCAAATGTAAAAAATACAAATTACAAAGACAGTAGAGGGTATTTTTATCAGAAAGACACATAAAAACCTGGCACCACAAATGACAAGAAATTTTGACCCATAAGGAAGTATTTTGGCAGAATATATGAAAACCACCACCAAAAAAAAGGGCAAATTTATTAATTTTTGCGTTGAGATATAAAACAGGTTTGTATTTGCTGCAGTCTTCCATGAACTAACATTTAGGAATTGCTGTTCAAACACTGGTTTATTGTTTGTTTGGGGTTTTTTTTAGGTCAACTCTGATTAGAAAAAGTTACGTCACTGAATCCTACCCTGAACCAGATAGAGACAGTGCTAGAGTAAATGCTCTAGGCCGTCCCTTTTCTCAAGATACTGGAATCTGAGTTAGAGATGTCTGAGATGAAGGATGGTCTTCAAAAGGAACCTTAGACTCAAGGGTTGCCTGACTTTTTTCTTCAAGCAGTCAAGCACAGCTTGTCTAATATAACACCACTAAAGAAAACACTGGAGAAAAAGCAAGAATCAAAAGGTTTAGCAACTAATAATACTTTTCACTTAAACGTCACAGGGGAATTCGAAATCTTTTAAAAGAATTTCTTTTCTGGAGTACCCACCATGGGCTCTGGTACTGTCTGTATACATCCACTTCTCCCATCCCATATACCTCACCTGTTCCTGGACTTCTGACATGAATTTTCTACTTTCACCTCTTTGTGACAGTGTATTGCATTAGAACTGCAATATGTACATACACCGGCGCCTCTTCTTCCTATGCTAACTCACAGTACATTTGATTCATCTTTTTATAAATCATTTTGGTAAAACCTGTCTGATAAAGCAGGTGTTTAATCTAGAAAAATTTACTCTGAACTCTGAGCAGTCATTACTCCAAGTAGCTCACTAAAAGCATGTAATTTTCCCAGTACCAGCAAATAAACATCCTTAGAAATTGTATTTTTTTCCCAGAAGTATTCTGTCTTCTTTGGCTAGGTTTATTTTCTTCCATTCTTGTAAAAAATGCAGAGGCAGCAACTCTGTATGTGAAAAGGCTGAGGCAGATGTAAGGGTCAATGTATAAAGGTATAATAAATATATCTCATGAGTTTTCAGATGTGCTTTGTGTTGTTAATAATTTCTTCTTGTTCAGAAAAGAAAATAGAAAAAAACCTAAGTTTTAATGCCTTTAAAGTAACAGCATTGTGCAAAAATAGTGACTGACATAAATTTTTAAAAAAACAGACTGTAAATGTTTTCATCTAAAAATTCCAGATGTGTCATCACTGTCATTGACTTACTTTGTAATGGTCTGAAAATGGATAAAGACAATACCTGAGGAGCAAGAGAATCATAAATCTTCATTCAGAAATCTCTTCTATCTCCCACTGTAACAAGAAAAGTGAAAGAAACAGATTGCATACAACTAGGCAGAGCTGTATTGCTTCACAAAATTAAATGATCAGCATGGCATTATGTCAGTTCATGTTGTTGCAATTCACAGAACAATTTCAAAATGAGCAGGTGTGCCATCAATAAACTACCATGTTAAATTTCCCTATGCTTATAAGGATGTCTCTGCAAAAATCAAATTAGACATCCTTTTCATGGAAACAGAAGCAGTTTAATGGCTCCTTCTCCCCTCCCAGCCCCCAAGAAAAGTGCTGTAGTGATACATTATAGTTTTTCACTTTGAAGGTGCCAGTCACTTTGAAACAAAATCATTCATGACCTCTTATGCATTTGAAGTTTCAGATGGCACTTTTCCCTTTGTGATGTTTTTATAGTAGTTATTTTCTCATACTCATTTGAAATTATAAGAATTACATTTTTCCTATTAAAAAACACGTCGTGTGTGTATGGTTTCCTGCTATTTGATGATTGTCTGATTCTGTGTTCTGATGAGTGTCTTCAGGAAAGTGAGGCATCCTGAGCTGTTTTGAGATCAGTCCTTAACTGAGAGGTTTTACAAGCTGCTTTTATTATGTAACAGGTAGATTTAAAAAAACATCTGATAAACTGTAAAATTCCAGTTTATTGAAGGAGATTTGGTCAATGGCTCCAACACTTGGTTGGTTTTATCACACAAAAAAGTCTCTACCAGCTGATTTTACTCAGCCCAGTGTCCATAAAGAAAACAAACAAAAGAAAAAGTGTCATCTGAATCTTCAAACACATAATAGGTCGTGAATGATTTTGTTTCAAGGTGACTGGCACCTTCAAGCAAAACACTATCATACATCACTGTAGTACCTTTTTGATTAATTCTGCTGCACTTCCAATAACATTTTTCAGCTTCAAAAATCCCTTGTAGGACATTGCATACATATAACCACCATAAAGGTAGAAAAAGGAGGCAGGCAGAGGAAGAATGGTGCAGTTGAACAGCTGGTCTAACATCTTTGATGAATACAAGAGTAAATTATGAATTCATACAAATGAATAATCGGCCATAATGAAAGTAATTGATAGCAAGAGGCCTCACAGAGAAGAAAAGACTAACATAGATATGGACTAGTATAAAATATACAAGAACTGATACATATACTGTCAGACCTCAAAATAATCAAAATGAGGAATGTGATAAGTTAGAACATTGAGAACTTTCCCTTTAATATCACTTTATGATATTAAAGGATGAAGGGTCATGAAAGCATACTTATAAGGAGCCAATAAATAAAAAATAATAAAAAAAAAATCTAAAGGAAATATTTTACTTCACAATACCAGCTGTCTCGGTTTTGGAGACAAAACTTCAGGAGGAAACACTCCGGAGTGTCTCCTCCGAGGGGGAAAGGGCCTCCCCTTTTCCTCCACCAATGAAACAAGTGGGTCATAATAAGTGAAAGTGGAAAAAAACCAAAACAAACTGTTTGTTAGCACAAAACCAAACACGGTAGAACAGGGGAGAAAAAAAACAAAACCTCAAAATACAACAAATTCCCAGAGAGGGAACAGACACCCAGGGCTCGGGCTACCCCGCGGGCCCACCGAGGCCACCCGCAGGCCCCCCGGACCAGTGAGGAGAGAAGGGAGGCAGTGAGGCAAGGGAAGGGAAAAAGAACAAGAAAAAAAACAACACAACCTTTTTCCAACTAGCCAGAACAACCAAAAAAACCCCCCAAAAAAACCAAAGAAGAAACCAAAAAACAAACCACAAACCCCCAAAGCAGCCCAGCGCTCCCGGCGCGCTCCCTGCCGAGCCCCAGAGCCCCGAGCCCTTGGCCCGGCCGTTAAACTGCCCCGCACTCGGGTCCCGTGGCCCCGCCCCCCGGGCCCGTCTTAAAGGAACCGCGTCCGGCATGGAGCGGGCGGGTGAGGAATAAAGCGGCCTCAGAACATCACCTCAGGACATTGCGTAGAAACTTTATGATCAGCTTTTTTTTTTAATCCTTTACTCTGGAAACCTCTAAGTCAACAGTTTCTTTAATGCATTTCTAAGATTCTGTCCTATCCCTCCATCCTCTGCCCTTCCTTCTTTCCATTTCCCAACTTCCTTGCTTCCCTACACACAGATTATTTCAAGGGACAAAGAAAGAAAAGGAAAGGAAGCGTCCATGGTCCAAAAAGGAACTTATCTGGAAATGTCAACCTTTTGAACTCCGAGTCTTCTTCCATTCTCTCCTCTCAAGATGCTTTGGATCTGGTTTATTTTTTGACCTTTGATTATATTTTCTTTCCTCATTATTCTCCTTCAGAATTGCAATGAAGAGTAAATTCCTAGTTTAAATTTTTTCCCTTTAAATTATTCATATTTGGGTTCTTCAGGTAAGATCCCACACTTTATTATTTTTCCTAAGTGTCTGGGACAAAAAGGGCAATGCTATATGTTTGATGGACCTTGGGGTACATATTTCTTTGTTTTCACTGTTTTCCCCTGCTTTTCCTTTTTGGCTGTTCAGATTTTCAGTTCCTACTCTTCCATTTGGTTGCAATAATTCTCAGATTACTGGAAGACTGTCATTATATCAGTGATTTTACATAGTTGGCAAATACACTGAACTGATTTAGCTCAGATGATGAACTACTCAAGAGTGAACAAAAATTCTTGCTTAATTTCAAACTGACATTTTAATAGCAGAGAGAAAAGACTAATTGTTTTTATGTCACATAACATTGATACAATATAATGACAGGAATGTCAGATACAGCAGAGAGGTCTTCACTGAAAAAATTATTGTCTGACTGTAAACGTTGCCTTAAAGATGTTTCATGTGGATGTTACCTTAGATAAAAGGATGAAAGCAGTTATTTTGTATTCTTGAATAGATTGAATATTCCTATATAATATTTTTCTTAACAATTTCAGTTCCTTCTAGTTTTCAGTCATCCTTCTAGGTCATTTCAAAACACAGGTGAATGTAAACCCCTTGGCATAAAGCTACTGCATGATGTTTAATTTATTCTCCTCTTGCACTGCTAAAGTTTCTGATATCTCCAAGAGACAGCTAAAAGACTTTTAAAAAATGTACCATGTAGAATTATTTCTTGCAATAATTAGCAGGACTACTCTAGTTGTCGGTATACAATTTTCAATTTTAACCAATTATAGAGTTTAATAAAATTTACTTCAAATTAATACAATTACTATTACATTAGATTTGTCTAGTCCCCAAGGACAACAGATAACTTAAAATACTGCTATTTATAGTCATATTATATTCAACTGAGATGTTTGAAGTGCAGAAATACAGTTACTGGATATCTACTCAGTAGAAGTAGCAATGAGCTTGAATAATGACAAAAAGGACAAAGTTGTGTCTTATGAGGTAAAGATTCAAATTTTTTGCCATGAGAATACTTTATTGCAGAAGGCAAGGTAAAAATGCCTCCTGTGTAAAGCATTCAATGCAATGAAAAAAAACAGCAGTGAAAAACAGTACAAAATACATCGCCGTAGTATCTACAGCCTTCAGCTGTACTCCTGTATGCAGGTTTTTTCCTCCAGTATAGTAGCCCAGCTCCTCTTGTTGGGTGGTTGGTTTGTTGGGTTTTAAAAGTATATAATTTGAAAATGCCTTTCATTATAAAATGGATAATGAAAAGAAGAAAAAATTTATATTTAGTTACAGTATCCAGCTTTCTCACAGAAGCCTAATATTAACACATTCCCTAGGGAAGTTGTGTGGGAAGCCTCATGGCAGACACCAGATTTTAGTTCAGGCTTTTGTTCCAAAAGCTATTGCTGCATTTTACATTATACTGCCAACAGTAACAATCCAGCATGCCAAGATGAGAATCTGGCCAAACCTTCAGTGCTTGCCTACAGTCTTGTTTAAGACTGAGAGAATTGGGATTGTTCAGCCTGGAAAAGAGAAGGCTTCAAGGTGACCTAATTGTGGACTTCCATTACCCGAAGGGAACCTCCAAGAAAGATGGAGAGAGACTATTCACAGAGCCTGGAGTGACAGGACAAGGGGGGATGGCTTCAAACAGTAGGAGAGCAGGTTTAACTTACATATTAGAAAAGCTTCTTTACTGTGAATGTGGTGAGGCCCTGGCACAGGTTTCCCAGAGAAGCTGTGGATGCCCCATCCCTGGAAATGTTCAAGGCCAGGTTGGATGGGGCTCTGAGCAACTTGGTCCAGTGCAAAGGTGTCCTTGCCCATGGCAGGGGAATGGAACTCTGTGATCTTTAAGGTCCCTTCCAAACCAAGCCAGTCTATGATGCCGTGATTCTTTGAAACACACTTTTCATCTAGTTTGAGTCAGTCATACATCTCATAAATTAAAGGGCATTCATTATCCATCGATGGAGAACAAATTACTAGTGATTATAATATGTTGTAACATAAGAAACCCATGAGTTTTTATTCCTCTACAGCAAGGAGATGGGCATGCACCTCAGTCTCTTATGGCTGAGTTTTGGAATCATTGAGTCAGTTCTGTGAAAAGATGTGGGAGATTTCTGTTTCCACTTTTCTGAAGAAACCAACAAAAAATAGCATTTTGTGAAACATTAAATCTGTACCCCAAGTATTAAGTGCATTCCTAGGTCAAATTGTTCAGATGATAAGAATTAGTTGCTATGATTTCCTCTTATATCTTACTGAGAGACTCAAATAGGCAGAACAATAAACCAGAGTGAGGAGAAGAGTACAGATATTAAAAACTATCAAGACCACTTTTCTTTATGGTGTATTTTCTGCATGTTTTTGAAAGAATCTCAGAAAAAAAAGAAAAAAATACAAATCAGGTTCTTAATCTCCAACAAAGGTACATTTTATGCAAATGGGAAAACAAATTTAAATGTAAATATACATGGGAATAATAATAAACAACCATCCTGCTGTTCCCTTTTTCTCATTATTTTCTGTATCCTTTAGTATTCATTCTGATAACTAATTATTGCCTGAATAACAAATGCAAAATGGAGCATTATATATATTTTAGTTTTTGTTTAAAGATACAAAGATGAATCTTCCTAAAACCCTGTTGGACAAATTCAGGAGATAAATGAAATTGGCTTCTGAAAAATACCTAAAGTGCAAGACTGTGTTTATAATACTGTACACATGAAGCCACATAGAAGCTGATACAAAAATGTTTCCTTAGCAAGGAAAGTTTCTTTCAAAAACCGCTTTCTGCAAACTTTTTCCCATGAGATATAACTAGTACTGCCACTAAATCACAAACAATATAGTTGAAACATTGACCATAATAGAACAAACATTTGTAATAAGTGTTAAAACTCGTCTAGTGTGTGATACAAAGACAAAGCCCAAACCGTGACTGAAGGCAAACGAATAGGATTTCATGGCTAATGTTTCAGGCAATGTAGACAGCTTGTGTTTTCCATTGAGGTTAACTGGAAATAATTCAATCTTCTCAGAACTTCAGACAGCCAACCCAAGCATTTGTGTCTATATTTCTCTTCATCCTCTGAGTACTAGACTTTCCAATTCCATTTGCTTCAGTACAACCTCTTCCAGTCCTGGTTGTGTTCTCCTTTAAGTTCTTCCCCAGCTAATTCATAAAGTGCTTTCAGAAGCAGTTCAGAAGACACAATTTTTCTCCTCAACTTAAGGAAGAAACTGGGTGATAGACTCCAGCATCACTCAGGCACATGAGACCTCTCTGATACCTTTTCTCCAAGATGACAATCCTGTTGGAAGAGTGATAAACATGAAGGAGAAGAAATCAGAAGCAGTAAGGCAGTGAGTACTGGTTAAATCTTGACCTAACCATCTAATACTCTTACTCTTTTGAATTCTATAATATTGAGCCATTTCTGCACAGCACAGCAATGTCAGCTATTGTTCTCTTACTGCTAAATGTGCTTTTCATGTCTATAATACATACAGAACCTTATACACACTAGAGCAAGAACAGCTGGAGTCAGCCATCAGGAAAGTTACAGAAATATGTACTTGTCACTTCCTATTGTTCAAGGTGATCTGTAATGCATTCTTTAGACGCTCTGCAATACTGGCTATATCTTTTTTTTAACCTTGTGGTCATTCTACCCAAAGTAATCCACAGTGCTCTGTTAAACAAGCTCAGTTAAAAGCAAAACTGTGTGTAGCAATTAGCTGTCATTGTGTAATTGTGTTTTCTGCATCTGAAATGAGAAGAAACAACCTGTAAAATCAAAGTTGGGTTTATATGAAAGAGAATACAGTTTGTTGATTCTGTCTAGTCTTCAGTCATGAGTGTGCAGCACAATATAGACTCCAACAGCTAAACTGCTGCTGCTGCCCTTGAAAGTGTCATTCAAACTGCTTTTGAAGTTCTCAACAAAGGAAACTGAGCTGTTTGACAATTAGATTTAAAAGACATGGAGGAAATAACAGTCCATAAAAGTGAATGACATTCTCAGACAGACTCAACTAGCATTTTCCTTCTCAATGGAGACACAAAAGGATGACTGTGGTGAGGAGACTATAGCTGTAATTAACTTGTCATTTGTATTAATAATTATATAGTTTCAAGACTCCATAATTTTACAGCTAAGGTCATAGACTAAAATGCATGTTCAATTCTTGCTTCTCTCAGACTTCTCATGGGACACTGCACAATCAATTTATCTTTCAGTGCATTTATTGCTTTTAATGTGAAAAGGAATAGTAATTTTTATTTTCCTCACATATGAATTTGTAGTTCTGTTTTAGAGTTTTTCTTATTATAAATGAGATCTAATAAGTATTTTAAAATACACTCTTTAAAAAAATTGTGAAATTTGAAAAGAAACATTTTAGTAAGGGACTTAGTTTGCAAATTTCCCAATTCCACTAGAAAATATTTTTCCAGTTCATTAAAATTCTTTATAAGATAGCCCATTTTAACTTTAATTACAATAAGATGGACGTTTTTTTCCTCAGAAAAATAGTTTTTTCTTCCTTATTTCATATTCAGCTTTATATATTTAGAAAGCTTACTTTAAGCAATAGTAATAATTTAATTTGGATTGGAGAGGATCCAAAGGAAGGCCACAAAGATGATCAAAGGACTGGGGAACTTACTCTGTGAGAAAACACTGAAGGACGTAGGATTTTTCTCCCTGAAGAAAAGAAAACTCAAGGGGGCACCTCATCACAGTAGGTTGGTGTGTGAATCTCCACATACAGTATCTAGGGTGACCACTAAGCCACAGTGAAATGCAAAGAATAGATTTATTTAATTACCTCACTAATGATGGTGGGCAGCACAGACACACAGGGACGCAGGCTCCATTAGTCTCAGCTCATCCCATCGGGCAGTAGGGTGGGGGGACCCTGCCTGCCCCCATATATCAAAGGGCTTTGTCTCAAGATGAACTTTGTCAAAGTTTATCTCAAGGCTGTGCTTTTCTGATCTCTGTCTCCCAGCAGGCAGCCCAAGCAGGTCTGTGAGAGGGTGTTATCTCTACACAGGAGTTCTACTTCTCAAAACAGGCAGAGGATGAACAACACTCACATAATAAATGGAGTTTTCCCACACTGACATTCTTAGCATTCCCAGCTGTAAGGTCACTTTGAGGGAAACTATTCCCTCCTTGTCAAATCTTCTGTTTTTAACCCTTTCCTCCCAACAGTCAGTAGTTAAAGGGTGGCAGTTTTACAAGGACCACATGGAGAAGACAAGGGCCAATGGCTACACGTTGCACTGGGAGGGGTTTCGTCTCAACATAAGAAAGTAATTTTTTACTATAAAATCAGATGCTTCCTGGAACAACCTGCCCAGGAAAGTGGCAGAGTCCCCATAACTGGAGTTTTTCAAGATGTAACTGGAGAGGATGTGGGGAAATCTCACCTAAGCTCCTTTTCCCATAAAAAGATAGACCAGATGATCTTTCCAGGTACCTTTCCAACTTATTAGTGATCCTCTGAAGATATACTTCCTAGATTCAGTAGAAGATGGGAAAAGTATGTCTGAAGTTCTTGCACAGTTAACCAGAAAATCTCACCTTCAAATTTATTGTAGTTTCAGTATTTCACTTGTAAATTCCATTTTAACTGAGTTTACCAGTTAACAACATGGCACATGCCATAAGTTTTGTAAAAAATAAATCATTTAATGTCACATTTTTCAGACCGCATATTCATAAGATTCCATTTAAATTGCAAGTTTATTTGAATGGGGAAGGAGTAAACACATTTTTCAGTTTTAAGAGAGACTAGGAAGCATTTATTGGAATTGTGCACTGGCTGAAAAGCAAAGAAAACAGGCATGGGATCAAGTTCTATTATTTAGAATTAACATTAATGCTCAAAACTGTTAGATTCTCTCAATGTATGAAAAAGGTTGTATTTGGCACATATCGTGTATTTATTTATGTGATTGAAGCAGAGAAAATTTTGTCCTCTGTCAGCCATCATGTAATCTCTGGCATCCCACTTATTTAAGATAATTTATGTGTACTGAAGCACTAAATCCAGACATCTAGATTTTTACTCTGAATCTCAGAGGACAGACAAGAAAGTGTAAAACTTATTTTCCCTGACTCTATCTCATTTACTTGTTTGAAAAAAAAAAAAAAAAGATTAAAAAATAATACTGCACCATCTTTTTTTACCTGGTTAGTCTAAAAGAAAGAGTCATAACTCTGTTTTGGCCTCACCCATATAATTTTTTGTCCAAGGACATACACATGAAGAGTAATTCAATCCAACATATGAGAGATTGTGATGTCTTAGATGTTTTTTAGAGTAGTACTTTGCAAATATTCTTGAAAGCCTATTTTCCATGAAAAATGCAGATATAGTTTAAGAAGGTATGTTAAGTTTCAATGAAACATCTTCACTAAGTTCTTACACTGGGATAAAAACAAAGGGCACTTCATTTTGTCATTTCCTGAAGTAAATGTTTCACTTAGAAATGTGCTTCAGTATAATAAAATGCCTGCTAGACTTAAGAAATTTGACTGAATTACCCTTTTCACACCATGCTGACCTTTAGTTTGACCCAAAGCACAGTGCGGTTTCACAAAGCAAATACATACGCACATATAAATGTGTATATACACACTGGTATCTGCTGCATATGTCATAGAACCATTAGGTTGGAAAAGACCTTTACAATCATTGAGTCTAACCATTCCCCCAGCACTTCCAAGCCCACTTCTAAGCCATGTCCCTACAAACCACAACACATGGCCTTTAAACTCCTCCAGAGATGCCGACTCAACCACTTCCGTGGGCAGCCTGTTCCAATGCTTTAGTGAAGAAATTTTTACTAATATCCTATTTCTTCTTGTCCTATTGCTTGTTACATGGAGAAGAGCCTGACCCCCACCTCCTCCACCCTCCTTTCAGGCAGTTGTAGAGAGTGAGCAGGTCCTTCCTGAGCATCCTTTTCTCCAGGTTAAACAACTGTAGCTCCCTTGGCTGCTTCTCATCAGACTTGTGCTCCAGACCCTTCCCCAGCTCCATTGCTCATTTTTTTGACATATTATTTACCTGTTAATGTTAGAATTTTATGAGGTAAGGGAATGGGAGTAACTAATTTGAGTGCTGGAGATTTCATTTCAAGTATGTCTCATGGGAAGTTTTCAGTTTCTTAAGTAGTCTAAAAGATAATCTTGCACACCTCTATCTTGTCACTTCTGCTTGTACATAACCATTGACATTGAGGGCATCTCTGAAAGCAAGAAAGGAATGGTTTAGATTTATCATCAGTTATAATGTCTAACAGAATTTGACAGCATGAAACTGTGAAATGGATAGAATGATTAAAATTTAAATCCAGCCATACTTACAGTAGGTATAAAAGTCAATGCACTTTCTAAGCCAAAAGTCATTGGAAAGAGTTAAGGCAGAAGCACTGAATCTTTTGGGGTCCATCAATTTCAATTCATTTGCTCTAATTTTATGGATCAGTACTTGGTCTCTTCACTCTAGTGTCTATGAAATGTCAGTCCTTCTAGCGACGGCTCCTGAATAAAATGACCTGCATGTGTAGCTATTATTTCTACACTTTTCCAGCATTCAAATATTTAACCATATAATGTGTGTCTCCTAGAATTAGGTTGATGCAGTTGCAAAGTACTGCATGCTTTGTTTCCTTTGATGTTGCAAGGGGTATAAAATCCAGTCGACTACACTTCCATGGTACACTTCTAATAGTCTGGAGAGTTCTGTTTGTCCAAAACAGACATGACTTGCCACTTGCCATATATGCTTTTAGAAAGTATATATTTATACATTATGTAAAGAGCTAAATTATGTAAAATACATAATTATATTTTTTCAAGCAGCTGAAACTACTGTGCTAATAATGTAACTGATACAAAGCACAAAAACATTGACATGAAAAGCTAATGACTGAATTATACTTTATATTTGTTCATCATAACCATCTGTCATTGCACCTGTAAACAACAATCCATAGGTGAAAGGGACCAGGGAGTGAAACCTCATCTATTTATCTTTGCTTATATTATTGGAACTTAATGTCACTTTCCTAGTGCATTTCTTTGTACAAAGGTATTTTCAGCAGCAATGGTGAACGTCATATATTTTTAGCAATTTTGAAAATAATTTGATGTTTGTATGAAAAGAAAATAGGAAACAATTAATTTAAGGGTTTTCAAGGCTATGAGGATTTTAGAGGGATTGAGAGTTTGTGGAGGTTTTAAAGGAAAAAAATTGGAGCATTGTGGACAAAAGTAAAATCTTGCAGTTTTCTTTGTTCCTCCTTTTTTTTTTTTTTTTTTTTGGTTTGGTTTGGTTTGGTTTGGGGTTTTTTGTGTCAGCCTCTGGAATCCAGCTCTTAAGTGGAAATGCAAGTAAGAAATCTACTTGACCCTTCCTCTGCCTCCAGTCCACTCATCATTTGATGTTTGATATTTATGTCATCTGTCATCTGTCAAAGCATTCCTGCATGAACAATGAACTGTTCCTGATGCACAATCATTAGCAGCAAAGTATGGAACCTTAACTAAAAGGTTTTAGGTGCTAAATACCTTAATTTTGCACTGATGTTTTCCAGTTTCTGTGATGTTTTCCAAAAGTCACTTTGCTGTTCCCTCCATCCTATGCAGTTCAAGAGGGAGAAGAGGCATCCTAAGAAGACAAATCAGTTTGTTTCCTTCTGCATTGAAGAGGAAAATTTTTCCAGTCCTATAGATGACCAAGATTACTCATCATAGCACTCAGGAATTTAAGCCTGAGGAGTTCCAGGGGAGCTTGAGTCATCATTGTGCTCAGGGGTGGAGGGGGAGGAACCCTTAATATTTTTTTAATATCTTTTCATTGCAGTTGCCATTAATAATGTATCATAACCTTTAGCCTTGTGTGTTAATTTGGGCCAAAATTTTAGAGGATATACTCTATAAAGTGCACATTCATGCTTTGCCAATATTTTAGTCATCATGTGTATAAGAGGAAGTAAAGAAAACAGGAAAAGTAGTACAGAAGCTCATCCAGCCATTATGCTCACTCTGCCATTAAAGTTCACTGACTAATGGATTTCTGATGCAGATGGAAGTTTTTGCACCATTGAGATATTGCTTTGACAGATCAGGCACAATAGCTGTGAATGTTAGTCTTTCAAGCCTGAAGAGTTTTCTTTCATGGCTTCAAGAGAAGCCTTTCCAGAGCAGCAAGATATTCACAACATTTTAATGCAGGGGGAAAAAGAAAGGAAAGGAAAGGAAAGGAAAGGAAAGGAAAGGAAAGGAAAGGAAAGGAAAGGAAAGGAAAGGAAAGGAAAGGAAAGGAAAGGAAAGGAAAGGAAAGGAAAGGAAAGGAAAGGAAAGGAAAGGAAAGGAAAGGAAAGGAAAGAAAAGGAAAGGAAAGGAAAGGAAAGGAAAGGAAAGGAAAGGAAAGGAAAGGAAAGGAAAGGAAAGGAAAGGAAAGGAAAGGAAAGGAAAGAAAAGAAAAGAAAAGAAAAGAAAAGAAAAGAAAAGAAGAAAAGAAAAAGTTGCTTTCTTTTTTCAATAACAAAGGACTTAAGAAACTTGCTTGAATGCTGCAAGAAGAAATCAAGTTAATTAGACAAAAGTAAAGAGAAGTTCTTAAAGAACAAATGAAGTTCCACCAGGTCCATGTAATGAAAAGCCATATTGGAAGTTAAATACTCCAGCAACTTGTATTATAGTTCAAAAAGTATTTAAAAAGACTAGGAAATATTAATATATAATGTTACAATCTTTCTGAGACTGTACACTGTCATGTACCTTAACTTGTTAGTAAAGAATAGACAGGTATCTGAACACATTACTATTAAGAAAAATAAATAAAGCAATTAAAGGAAAATTAATGACCACTAAAACATGTATTTATAAACAAGAAAATTTTATTTTCTGCAATCCTACTCTCTTGAGTGGACACTGAATTATGTTGTGAAGACCTTCCTTTGATTACCAGCATCTTCTCCTACCCTTTTTGGTAGTCTTTTTTTAACACAATAAAAAGGTATTTATTATAAAATAAAGACATTGAAACCCAAACAGAAATCAGCTTCTTGTTTTACTTTAATCTTATATTTGAAAAATGGTGTTAATTGGGGCTTTTTTGAGAATACATTGGAATATATTGAATAAATAATACACTTTGTCCCAAAAGAAAGGCAGTTAGGTGCACTAACGGTAGAAATCTACATAAAGCTGGGTATCACTAATAATAGTCTAAATGATGGCAAAATAATGAATATTATTTTATATTAATAATGAAAGAAAGATGTTCTCCATCAGTCTTTGACCCCAAATCTCCTATTTGTCTTCTCACTTCATTTCAGATACCACTCAAAACACTTGAATGTTATTTAAAAAATGGGTACTGCAATTATTTCTTTTGTTTAACAGTATAGTTTCTATATACTGATCACTTGTACTGCACCCTCTTTTCATTGAAAAGGCCAAGCTAGATTTTTAATTTAAAATACTCATGCAAAGCAAAACATTGCTGCTGCTATTTACTCTCTTCCCAACACTTAATAAAATGCAGATTTTTATTCCACAAAATTCGTTTTTATAAGGCTACTCAGACTGGACTCTGCATCTGTTGTAATTGTTTCTCAGTGCTATACTCATGTCTTGGCCTAATGTCTTGCATTCTGAAGCCCTACATTCTTACCTGCTTTAGCTGAGTTATTGTTTCCTTTTGTGAATTATCATGGGAATTCTGTCTTACCATGAATCTCCCCTACCTATAGCTGACCAAAATCTCTGTCCATTTTTGCATCTGAGATGTATTTTGCAGAGACCATAATCAGGTTTGGATATTAGAACCCTATGCTACATTTTAAAAGAAAAAGTGCAATTAAATATGCTATTGTTATATTCACTCCAAAATATTACTTACTAAAAATAATTATACTTTTTTTTTGTGCAGTAAGCTAAACCAAACTATTTCCAGCCAGACTCCCAACTACAACTGCTCTACGTGTTTGGTATGGCCTTTGCTTTTGCTAGAAATGAACCTTTAACAACAAGAGTTATTTTAGGGAAGTTAAATTGCGTTCATATCTAAAGGACTGAGATCCTTTAAGTAGATAGGGAAAAAGCTTTGCACTTACTCAGTATCTTTTATTTTTGTTAGTAACAATATATTTACTATTTGCTCTTTCAGCCCTGTTCTGACATCTAGACCACTTTAATGTGCCTGTCTTAAATGCATTAACATTTTACTACAGTTGCATTATTCTGCTTTTTGCTTAAATTTAGGGGTTCCTCCCCCCAAAACTAACTTTCATCTTTCCAAACAGCTTTAATGTAAGTAATTATTCTTTAAAATTATGCCAAAATTAAATTGCTAACAGAGCATTGGATGGGGAATTAATGGAACAGAAATGAAGAATTTAGGATTTTATTTGAACTACATTTTAAACTCTTATTTTAGTTTGCTTTGTAATTATGTTTTAGTTTAGTATTAATCTCGAAAAAAAAGTACTTCATCACCTTCTTTAAGTACTGTTGTTTACAATTTAGCCTTATATAACCCTTGTTCTGTAGTCAAAGTATTTAAGTCTCCCTGAAAATCACTCTGCTTGCTTTGTCTGACTCAAAGCAAATTTTAACTCACCTCAGAAGTCCTATCAGCAAGCTCACTCATTAGTGGGACTAATCATAGATATTGGACTGGTCATGCTCCTAACTTCAAGTTCAGTTTTGGAGAGGTAAAACTTTCTCTGAGCAAAAGTTTTACTGCAGTGGCTTTAGGGAGAAGAGTAGGCTGGAATCTCAGCTATAACCAAATCTGAAGAACTTGAATGAAAGAAACAAACTTCAGCAGAATGAGCACCAACCAGAACAATGTGTGCCTTCATGGTGTGGCTCCACATTTGGCCTGTTTCTGGCCCATTAATTCAGAGCCAGACATCCAGCTGTACAGCTCCTGCTTTTTTCTCCTGTGATCTGTACCCTCATGAGCAGAACACCTTCGGCTGTGTCATTCAAAGTAATGCTCTCCTGATTTAGGTGGTCTTAGTCCTAACAATAATATGAATAGTTTAATTTTGTGAGGCTCACACTAACCATATCCCCTTCAACAGAGAAATGCAACTTTAATGCATTTACTTAATTAATGTACCTTCATGACATCGACATGGAAAGCAAGTGCAATCAACTCTATTGCACTTTATCAGGTCAATGATCCTTGATCTAAAAGAGATTTATGTAGAGCCTCTAATGAAGTAGTAGCAGCTGTGTGGAGTTTTTTTACAGTACCTTTTCATCTCCTGTTTTTAGCAACAAAATATTAAGACCTTGACTTGAATACAGTCACTGAGTAAGCAAAATGTGCCCAAAGGGCTCATCAGAATATAGGGAAAAAATAATGTGTGTTTGCCAACTACATATCGATGTAGAATATTGCTTTGACTGAGACTTCTTTGAGGGCAACAAATATCACAAGAATATGCCGCAGTCAAACTTTCGGAATATGTTAGTTTATGTAGTTACTTATTTTATGGAAATGCCAAAAAATGCACCTCAATAGAATTGCACAGGCTTGCTATTTCAGTAATTGTTACCCAGGACAGAAATCTGCACTGAAAAATCCTAGATCCAAACCAGTGAAAGCAGGATAAGTGAAAGGAGATTCCAAATTCCTGAATACTCAATTGAATTTAAAATACTAATGTAGAAGATACATAATGAACATTGAAGTATAAACCCAACAGAGACTTTACATCATAATTTAAAAGTCATGTCAATTGCCACAGCACTAAAGAGAGGAAAAGGTCAGTTTATTCATCTTTACCATTCTTTATGCAACAATACTGTCAGCGAATAAAAGTATTAAAAAAATAGTTTCTACCCATCTGTAGTATGCACTAGATTAAAAAGTCTCTTTGCCTCATACCCTGCATTACAATGACAACTTTATTATAAATTCAGCTATATTTTTATCTTTTGTTATTACATGATCAATTCCAGAGCTCTTTTCACAAACTAGATTCTTGTGTTGAAACACAAGCATGACAGTACCAATAGGGCCAAATTGACATGTGATGTTTTGTGTCTAGCCTAAGGAGAAGTCTTACATCGTTGAGCTTTTGCCACCACTGTTCACATCTTTCTGGGTATTTTGGTATACATTTCTTTTTTTCTATTTTTTTTTTTAGTTGAATGAAGGTACAAAAATAGAGATTCTGATGTAATAACATAAGTCCCAGTTGATTTGAGAAGATTCAAAATATAATGGAAGAGACAGTAAAACTGAAAGATCTAGCAACACTGGTGGGGTAGATCCTCCTGCAATGAGTGAAATGTGGTCGCTGAGTGGTCTACTGGATAATTTTACAGCTTCAACTCCAATTCAGTTCAATTTTTCTCATCAGCCCTGAGCCTGCTTAGCTTCCTGTCAAAACCAGCACTCCAAACTGTTACCAATTTAGGTTTTTCAACTTACTGCTTAATATAGATGTGATTCTGAGTAGCTATTTTTCTCCAAAATAAGGTGTCACAAATGGAAGACTTGTAAATATGAGTCTTCTCTATAGTGGTGACAAGCTTTGTTTTTTGCTAGCAGGACATTTAAATTGTACTGCTTGGCTGAAGAATCTCACGCTGTGCTGCTGCATTCAGAAACCATTATCACTGTAGGAAATAACAGCAAGTGGATATATTAATTAGGAGTTTTGAAAAGTAATGATGAAGATAAGATTTATCTACATCTCTGTGATTCACAGCTATGTGAAACAGAATAGCTAAGGAATGACATAGTAATTCAACTCATTGCATTTTATTGTAAATAAATTCATCTGGTAATAATGTGGGTTAGGAAGAAATACCTAGAAAGATAAAGTTAAACGATGTTATTTGACAATTAAGTTCATATGAGAGCCTAACCATAGGTCCTGGACAAATCACTGGACTTGGTTTCTGCATCTCCAAAGCAATACTGGGGTCAGCAGATGATAGTTTCTCAGAGGATAACGATTAAAAGTAGACAAATCTGCAGTGATGTCTAACCATTAGCACTGTTACCACTAAAGTTTGAAGAATGAATTAAAAAGTGGTTTAGATTGTACATTAGCAAACATTTCTTCACCCAAGGGGTTGTCAAACATTTCAACAGTCTTCCCAGGGAAGGAGTAGACTTATGATCCCTGGAGAGATTTAAAAGATGCATAGATGTGTCACTTAGGGACATGGTTTAGTGGTAGACTTGGAAGTGCTAGGTTTACAGATGGACTTGATGATTTTAAAGGTCTTTTTTAACCTCAATGACTTTAGGATGCCATTGAAAAGAAAATCCAATGATCTAAGGCTATTAAACATTAACAGTTGAAACCTTAGCTGTTTTGATCAATTTTAAAAATCTATTGCTAAAGAAATTAAAAGGAGAGGTATGTAAATTTCCAGCATTGCTAGACTAAGGTGGAGAAAATTCAGAAAGCCTCAGTTTTTTTCATTCCTCAAAGCATCATGTAGCTTCCTGAAATACCTACCTCACCCTTATTATTGGATTACTTTTACAATTAAGCCAATAAATAACATAATTATCAAGATAAACACTCACCTCCACCTTTGGTAATAAGTATTGCTGCAATGGGAATTGAAAACCAAAATCTTTCCTTTTACGTACCATCTAAAGGCAATGTAATTGGGCTTGTATTTCATTTGAATCTGGCCATCAGTTCGTGTATAACACAGAAAACAGATTCAGTTGTGTGGAAAGAAACAAGCTAAGCATAAAATATCAAATATAGCTTGGAATAAACTTTAGACTTTTACAAAACATTTGGAGCTCTGCAAGGAGTGTACAAGAAAAGGTCTTTTCAAGGGACTAGATATTGAAACATTGTTTCAAATTAAAAGAGAGTAGGTTTAGATTAGATATTAGAAAGAAATTCTTTACTGCGAGGGTGGAGGGACCTGGCACAGGTTACCTGGAGAAGTTGTAGAAGTGTTCAAGGCCAGATTGGATGGGGCTCTGAGCAACTTCGTCTAGTGGAAGATGTCCCTGCTCATGGCAAGGGGTTGGAACTGGATGATCTTTAAGATCCCTTTAAATCCAAACCATTCTATGGTTCTGTTTGTTGGACAGAAATTCAATTTGAAATACCGCCATAGTTTCACTGTCCTTTCTAAATACATACGCGTGTAAATACACCTGTGTGGTTTTTGTCTCTGTGTGTACAGGAGTCTTCCTCAGTTACATCATCTCTGTATGTGTAGCAAAATCCAGGCATAACTTTTCTTCCTGGTTCACCCTATGTTTAGTATAGAAAAATCAGGTGTGATTACAATGAGAGACAGACAATGCCTGGGATATTGCCGCTCTGGATAATCAACAGATTAGTATGACTGGAGCTCTGCTGTTCCACAGCAGCTTTTGTAAAAGTCTGGTGATGAACAAGGAAGGAAATGATGTAATTGCAGATGACTGGGATTGACTGTGATTGAAATGAGCATTGCAAAAGATAAGAAAGTCTAAAGATGAGCACAAACACAAGGCTGGAGCACAAGAGTGGAGTGGGATGCTCAATAGAAGCGGCCTTTGTAAATACCAGTTTTTAGTAGCACACATATAACACCTAGTGCCTATCCCATAATTTAGGAACACCTGATTTATGCTTTCTTTCCTGCACGGAATGTTAGAAAATAAAAGACTTGTCATGCTTTTCCTATAACAGTAATGAAAATTGTTCTTCCTAGGAATACTAGGCTTTAGGACATAATATTAATTCTTATTTGGTGATTATGCTGAGACAATATTTATGCCCCACAAAGTATAGTACATAACCCTGTGAGTCCTGTAAGTAAATAGCATAATGAGTTTAAATGTCAGTTGTCTCTTTCAGACATCACTTATTCTCCTGACTGATAAATTATGCAACAAACTTTGCTGAGAAACACACTATTTTTTTTTTTTTAGAATGCTAAGGAAAGTTATGAAACTTAAATTACCTTTCCTTTAAGAGTTTCACATGAAACCAACATCCATAATTTGCACTTCAACACTGTTTTTCGTATTGAGTCTCAGTCTTACAAACTCTTATTCAGGTGCTTAACTTCATTCACCAGGAGTCAAACAGTAGATTTCACTTCTCTAGGTGGACTATGTTGCCACTCCTTGAAGTTGCTAGGCATTCAGCTCAGCTTATACAAATACACATATGAACAAAAATGCAATGTATTTGCAACACTATCTAACAAAAAGGATAGAAGACAGTGAAGTCATATCAGAGGTTGCGTGCTTCCTAATTTACCTAAACATTGTAATGTATAAGTGTTAGCTCCAGAGAACTGAAAAGTCTCTGAAAATATTTTGAGTCCTTCTGTGAATGCAAAAAAAGAAAAAAAGACCTGTAAAAATCCACAGCATTGGTGCTAGCTAAGGTATTTCAGAGAATGCATTGGATAGGAAGAATACTACATAAAAGATCCAAGAGAATATCTATCATTTCCTGGCCTTTACTATGAGGCCAGTAATTCTCTGCTGTTGCCGCCACTGCACATTTGCCAGTAATTCCACAGTGAATAATTCCCATTTATCATAGAGTCCTTATGAAGACACTTCCAGGTTGGAGCTTGACATGATATAGTCATGAAAATCTGTGATGTTTGAAATGTGCAGGAGAGGCAGTTGGGAATGCATTATAGGGCCATTCAATTAAGGGTCTAAACAGAAAGGTTTATCTTGCTGCTCAAATGTTTTCCCCTCTTTATTAAACCACCAGTGTAGTAGAGGCTGGACTGAGGTGTCTTCTGCCCTAGCAGATAATCTGTATGCATATCATCTGGCCAGATGTTAAAACAATCTTCCCTTGGAATTTTTTATTATTCCAGGCAAATTGTTTTACTTCTGCTTTATCATTCATGGAACTCCCTATCAATTGATAATTTCATCATGCTCCTACAAGACATGGAGGTCAAATCCACACAATCATTTGTGTAAATTGGGATAAACCTCTAGCCATGCATGCCAGCCTGAACCCTCCCCAGCTCTGACGGAAATTAAAAGACAGTAAGAGTTACAGAGGCAAGATCAAAAGCAGAACTTTGGGTGCCAGTTTCAGCATCAGTAAAGTATCATTAGTCTGTGGGTTTAGAGTTCAGCATAGATTGAATTGTGTGTGGATTTAGTTCTAATAGTATTGAACTTTGTCATATTATTAAAATCTGATGGGAGAAATGGAAAGTTAACTTTTTCTCATATGTGATATGCTGTCTGTCTTACATGAAGTTAGGCATCACACACACAGAGAAAGGTTTTCTTGTGTATTCAAATGTTCATGCTGAAGCCAATATTTTCACCATCAGTCAGGAAGTTGCAACTTCAGGACGACAAAAAAATAAAATAGTGTTTCAAACACCCAGCTTCTACTGCAGCTCCTCTATTGAGTCACTGATAAATCTGTTTAAAAGTAACCTTCTGACTTCATTTTAACAATGAAAAGAATTATTGTTCAGGACTGTCACTGTTAAGTCATATGTATAATTGAATCTCTGTATGTTTTTTACAAAAAATTTATTTTCACTTTGTTTCCCAACATTTCTTTGTTTTGTTTAATGAAATAAAAGCAGTTCTATAGTAACTTATCTACTTATAGTAACCTAAATTTTATTCTAATTACTCTGTGCTACATTGATTTTGTAATTAAGAGTGAGAATGGAGATCATGGCTGACAACATTCACAAACCAGGCTTCTAATTCCTTGATTAGCTCCTGGCAGGAGAATTGAAAACAGACTATTTGATTTGTTTTCCCCATGGGAATGATACAGGCATGAAGAGAAGTTAGTGGAAAAAAATGAAAATCCAAATCCTAAATGTCCACCTGTGGCCCAAAATATTGAAGCAGTTAAATCTAGTTTCTAATAAAATAGATCTTGATGTGAATTCTCAAGCATTATTTACCAATAGTGACAAAATTTTGCAAGAAAAAAGCAAGGTTTCCTCATGCATTACATTATTTTATGGGAAACATTGGTATTTAAACTTGGAAAAAAAATTATGCATATTCTGAATATTCTGAGTAATATTTTCTAGGTAAGGACAATATGCTTGCACCAGTTTCCACACAAATCAGTGCTCATCCCTCTTGAATTTATGTGACTCAACTTCAAATGCAGTTCAAGATGTAATTTTGTCATGTCACTCCAGAGTTGAGTAGATTTTCACAGTGAAAAGCCTTCTTTAACCCTAGATGATATGAGAGGAGTGACACTGAAATAAAAATTTAAAAACATTAACAATTGTATTATTTCTTTTAGCCCATATAATTTGCTGTTTGGAAAATAAATAGATCTCTGTGATTCATGGGATCGATACCAAATTGCAAGACAGAGTTGCTTTCTCAAATTTTGAAGATATGACCTTTACAGTTTTTCCACAAAAGCCCTCAATATAATTTCTTCTTGATTTTATTGAATCAGGTTTCTGTCTGTGCTCAAATGAGATTTCTTGAACCTTGCAACTCAAGGAGTCAGAACTGAGCATTTCACCCACTAATAAAATATAGTTTGTCTTGGTTAGTACGGGGAAAACTCAGGTAGTCATAAATTCACAAACAAAGTGCTGTATGTATTCTATCAGGATAACTTGAAATTCAATATTCATTCAGAAAGCACAGTGGTGTTCATGAAATACCGAGTGATGTAGTTTTAAATGCTTTAATTTCTGTGGGCCAGAGAGCTAAATTATTTATTTTTCTCTGCATACATTTGAAAACTTCATTATTCTTTGTGAAGAGAAAGGGGGAAAGGTATACTACTGTTTGCAGGTATAAATTTTACAGCCATGCTGTGCAATTTGTAAACTGTTCACACTGGGGGTTGTCCGTCGCCCTGGGTTTTTCTACTGTTCTGTGTTTTTACTTTTGTGGTAGAAGTTTTTATGCATTTTCTATAAACATAGCTCTTGTTTTTCTAACCGGCCTAGGTTGTTTTCTGAACTTCTGGATTGTTGTTCATTCCTTTCTCCAAGGTGGAGAAAGATGATAGACATGTTCCTATCCTGTAAAATTGTAGAGGTGTTAACCTCATCTACCAATGTATGGTTGTTTTAAAAGAGGTATAAAAAGCAGAAAATAAAGGTAGGCAGAGTCTTCGCTCTGCTCTCCTGCCTTGGACCTGCTGTTTGAATCTGCGTGTTCGTGTCCAACACTGCAACAGTTGTCTATAGGTCTGCACTTATATTACTTAGAATGATGACAACTCAGACCTGACAGGTGCTTTGGTACTGCTGTAGTACATATGGTTTAAGTATAATAACAGTAGTGTATAGAGATAGAGACTAAAAACCTGCTTTGACTGCTCGCAAAGACTGTATCCCTTGGACAAGAATTTTGGAAAGCAGCCCTTGGGTAAAGTCAGCATTATGGCTGAGAGACAAAGGATGCCATCAGGTACATGCTTCAAGATGTTAATTGCCATGTACAGAGAGAGCAGACTCAGAAACTACCTGAGTAATTTCTTCAGTGTCCCATTTCTGCATCTTGTCAGGAAAGGCAACATGCAGCTTTTATTCTGCCTAATTCGTAACACTCAAGGGAGATGCTGGTTTTCCTCACTCTGTGATTATCTGCATGTCAGTCACAGAATCACAAAATGGTTGAAGTTTAAAAGAGAGCTCTGGAGATCATCTGGTCCAATCCTCTTGCTTTAAAAGCTTCATCTAGAGCAGGTTGTCCAGGACTATGTCCAAACACTTTCTGAATATCTCCAATACTCCTCAGTCTCCCTCAAAAATAATCTCCAATGCTCAAAGTAAAAAAAAACAAACCACTATTCCAACAGTTCCTGTGTTTCAGTTTCTATTTATCACCTCTTGTCCTGTCACTAGACACTAATGGAAAAAGCCTTGGTACATCTAGGCCCACTTTTCATGTATTTAAATTAATTGGTAAGATCCCCCCTGAGATTGTACAGTTCTCAGCCTTTCTTTGTAGCAGAGATGCTCCAGTTCCTTCGTCGTTTTACTTGCCCTTCACTGAACTCTGCCCAGAAGCTCCATGGCTTTCTTGTGGTGGGGAGTCCAGAGCTCACAAATATGGCAACATACTTGGAATACAAACAGTACTCCAAGTATGAACTCAGCAGTCCTGAGCACAGGAGAAGGATCCCCTCCCTCCACCTGCCAGAAACACTGCTCCCAGTGCAGCCCAGGATACCATCCGTTTTCTTTGCCTTAAGGGAAGATTCATGGCTCGTGTTCATCCTGGTGTCCACCAGCCCCCCAGGGCTTTTTCTGTAGAGCTTTTTCCTGTCTGTGTGGCCCCCAGCATATATTACTGCACAGGGTTTGCAATACCCCTGTGTAGAACTCCATGAGGTTCCTCTCATCCTACTTCTCCAGCTTCTCAAGGTCCCTCTCAGTGGCAGCATGACTTTCTGATGTATCAGCCACTCCTCTCAGTTTTGCACTATCAGCGAAGTTGCTAAAGGTAAATTCTGCCACATCATCCAGATCATTACAGAAAACATTAAACAGGATCTGATCTAGCATGGACAACAGGGATACCCCTCTGGTTACTGCCCCCTGACTGGACTTCATGCCACTGATCACCATCCTCTGGATCTGGCCATTCAGCCAGTTTCCAGAGTACCTCCACTGTCTGCTCATCCAGCTCATACTTGACCAGCTTCTCTGTGAGGATGTTAAGAGGGAAAATATAAAACTCTTACCAAAGTCATCCACAGCTTTCCCTTCATTTAATGACACAGTCAATTTATTGTTGAAGGTCATAAGACTGGCAAAGAATTACTTCCTCTTGGTGAATCCATGTCGGCTACTCCTGTTGGACTTGGATTTCACATGTCTAGAAATGGTTCTCAGGATCAGTTGATCCATTACCTTCCCAGGCTCCTAGGTTAGGTTGAACTCTCCACAGTTGCAAGCCCTCCTTTCTGCCTTTTCAGAAATTAGAAGTAACACTTCATTTCCTCCATTCTTCAGGAACCTCTCCCAGTTGCCATGATCATTCCAAGATTGTCAATAATGGCCTCTTAAGGCCATTATCAACCAGCTCCCTAAGCACTCATTTCATCAGGCTGCTTGGATTGATGTATTCGTAATTTGCTTAAGTATTTGTAACCTGATCCTCTTCCACCAAGGGCACGTATTTCTTGCTCCAGCCTTTCCCTGTGGTTTCTGAGGTCTGGATCCCTGAAGGCTGTTCTTGCTGGTAAGGACTAATGTGAAGAAGATATTCAATACCTCAGCCTTTACCATGCTCTGTGTAACCAGGCCTCCTGCCTCAGCTGTGCACGCACATGCTCCCTGGTCTCCCTTTTATCACTTGCCAACTTATAAAACCCATTCTTCTTGTCTCAGACATTCTTTGACAGATTCAGTTCCATCTGGGATTTGTCCTTCCTAATCACCTGCCTGCATGCCCAGTCTCAGCATTCCTCTGGTGTTACCTGTCCATACTTCCACCATCTATATATTTTCGCCCTGCTTCCACCTTCTGTTTATATCAAAGGATTAATTTCAAACCAATTTTTCTATGTATCACTGCCCACTTTGAGCTTGGAGTGGGACAGAACCTCAGAAAGTTAAGATAAATCTGAAAGATTAGTATTTAAAGGAAGAGCATCACTGTAAATTAAGTGAGATCAGTTACAGCACCTCTTTTCTCAAAAAAAAAATTAAAAAGTCTTACATAATTTTTTTCCAGCTCCATCCAAGCAGCTCATAAATGTAAAGAACTCTACTTCCTATAAATCCAAATTGGGCAAGTGACACACGAATAAGCAGATTGTAAAATCTATTGGGCAAGTGACACAGATTTTACAATCTGCTTATTCATCAATGCCAGTGGCCAATTCTCCAAGGTATTTTTTGGAGAAAGACACTGTGCAGAAAGTTTATCAATTATTTTTTATGGTTATCATTTGCTTTTTACATAGTCTACCTCTCTTAATTTGTACCTAAATCTTCTAGTCATTTGATTACACAAAAATCTACTCATAGGTATTTCTAGTCCTCAAGGTTAGAAAGTAAGATAGTTTAAAAATTAAGTCCAATTCTTCCAATTAATCTGAAAAGCAGAAAAAATTCAGGGTTTTGTTTTGTGTTGTTAATTACTCTAAAGTAATATTATTTTTTGAATCATTATTAATTTTATTCAATGGTCCTGATTTGTATAACTGGAATGCTTTGTGTTTACAGCAGTGTCTATATCTGTTGGGTCTTTATGTTTTATTGACTGAATATTAGGCTTAAAAATAGCCAGCAACAGACATTTTTAATAGGAGAGATAGAAGATTGATTTAATTGGCATTTACCTGACACTCAAATGTCATGTATTCATGTCTAAAAGTCCTAAAGCTTCCATCAAATTGGATTATAAAAAGAAGAGAATGTAATCAATGAGAAATGAATTTTAAAGGCTTTATGAATAGCTTAGATGAAAATCAGATTTGAGTATTTATATTGTAATTATATTATTCTCACCTTCTAGTCACTTTTAGCTTAAAGCTGACTTTTTAAAATGCTGTATAACTGATTCTTCCAGAACTAATTGCCCTTAATACCAACGCCTGAATTTTGTCACATTGCTTCCCAAATATATAACAAGCAAAAATACATGCCATAATCTGCTGTCGTTTCAAAAAAAAACTGTAGTCATACTGTGCATTTTGGTAAAAAACCCCCTCTTCTTATACACATGTGCAGTTGGAGGTAAGTGTAGGTTGTTGATAGCAAAGTCGCTTTGAAAAACAAAATTCTGTATTATAAATTTTTGTTAAATGTCAAGAGGCTTTTCATACCTTGACGTCTTTCTTCTCAGAAGATCATCAGCTGGGAATATGTATTGGAACTCCACTGAAGCACTGTGCTACATTAAGTAGCCTCAAAAATTACAAAGAAAAAAGGGCTATGGAAAAGTGCAGGGCAGCCAATGTCTTTCCACACTGTAAAAAGTTTAATAATGATGATTGAAATGCGTTTTCAAATTTAGCCCACAGTTTGTCAAAATAGTCTCAAAGGTACTTTGATAATGTGCTGTGAAATTTATCTTACCTCCCTATTTTTTTGTCAACCTGTTTGGTCATGCTTGAAGAGTTGAATTGCTCAAATTACTTCTGGTAGAAAAAAAAAAAAAAAAACCCAGAGATTAAAGTATAGGGAGACTGGAATGATTAATGCTACAATGTTATCTAAAAATTAAGGGTTTATCTGCAATAGGGATATCAGGGACTGTGTGAGCACCAGTCCAACTTCCTAATGAATGCAATCTGTAAAAACGGTGGTTCTCTACCATTTATTGGCAACCCAGCACTCCAGATTTGCAATTCTACCAGTGACTAGAAATCCTGGAAGAGAACTTTCCTGCAGGCAGCCTTCAGACATGGAGAGAAGATAAATCTGTAAATCCAAAATCCATCTTAGGCACTGTTAATAGGTGAGATGAAAAAATCATGTGAAAAAGTGGGGTTACGAAGAAGTTGTGGAACTGATGAATGGAATTAAAACCTGTTCACGTAAGGGTAAGGACAAGAATGATACAGAAGCCCAGAGTTGTGCTTTTGCCTTCACCAGGACTTCTGGAAGTGACTGTGAAACAAGGACCATGCTTTGTGATATCTTTGGGCAGAGAGAAGAGCAAACCTTTGAGCAATAAATTATTGGCAGTTAAAGGAGTGTTTCGGGAAGCGTCACCATGTTTTTTCAGTCTTCCCTAGGCCTCTAATCTTGACCACTCCCAGTAGAAGAAAACAATACCAGATGGATCTTTGGACTATTCTTATGTTCCCATCTTATACACAAAGGCAGCATGAACAAAGTGACCTGTAAAAAAATAAGTCACTTGCCAAACCTTAGACAACCAATAGGCACAGTAAGAGTAGGTCTGTCTGCCTCTTGATGAGCTGGTTCACATTCCAAAACAGAGTCCACCTGACTGCTTTGTCTAAACACACTCACAAATGACCAAGGCATCTGTTTTCTCACCTTCTTGAAACACAGAGGTAAACTTCTCAGTAAAACTAGAAAATTACTGCCAGAGATGTTCAACAAAGCACAAGAGAAAAGCCCCCTTAGCACATAATTTCATTTTGTAGTAGTTTCTTGAATCTCTTCTATATTTCAGCATGACTTGTTGCAAACTGCAAATAAAATTAATCTCAGACACCTTGCTCTCAGGGCTTTTTTCCCCCTCAGATTATTGAGTATTATAGATTTATTTTTCCATGAGACATTGAGTTTGCCCAGTGTGAGCTGTATCACTACATAGTGTGTGGTACACTGACCTTCCCATAAGCAGAAGGCTAAAATAACATCTAGCTATCCAGTGCAGCATGACCAAAAAGAAAAATACATTTTACATTCATTTTATAAATAAAGATTAATCATCTTTATTTTATAAATAAAGACCATTTATCAATTAAATGGCTATGTTTTTCAGCAGCATTTTCAAAAAACCATCTCAAAAGCAGATAACCTTATCAAATTAGAATGGGCAATCATTTATAATTTCTTTTTGGCCTTTTATTATGATTTCTTTTTAATGAAATCATCACTATTTCTTCATTTGGGAACTAAATGAAATTATAACACCTATGGAAAATGTATGGGTTTGCTCTAGGACTCCACTGAAATAAACAGTTTTACTCATATTGTTCATGTCAGAATATCCCATACTATAATCACATATTCAAAGATATGTTACATTTATTGATAATGCTAAATGTAAAAAACCATTAAAATAGTAAAAAAACACATCCAAATATGCTGTTTTAAAATTCAACCATCTGTACATTGTAGACAGTGATCAAATTAATCACTAACAGATATAAACTGAAAGTCTGCTTACGTATTCTTTTTCTAACTGCTAAAAAGCCTAGAAAAAAATATATCAATATAAATTTACATTTAAAAATAAGCACTACAGAACTTTTCTGTCCCCAAAGCTCTATGGTAATTAGAAGACAACGGAGGTCTCATGACAATTTCAGTTCCAGTTAAGAAACTGGAAGCTGAACGACCAAGTGGAAAAAATGTCGTTTAAGAGGTTTGGAGAAGCTAACGTGGATTTGTCAAGAATAAAGCTCTGTCAGACCAATTTAATTTCCTTCTCTGATATGGCAATAAGATTTGGGAATAGAAAAGAAGTTGCAAATGTCATTTTTCCATGCTAGTAAAGCTTTTGACACATGACATTCTTATGTGCAACTAAGGAAGCAGGGTCTAGCTGAAAATAATATACTGGGCTGTGAATTCATTGGAAATCTGAACACCTCTCAGTGCTTTGCTATTAACAATGAAAGGTTATCAAGCAGGATCAGACTTTTGCTGTTTTCAACATTTTTATTAACAATCAGAATAAAGAAATCTGCTTATTCAAATCACAAATTACATCACTTTGAAAGAGATTGCTCATCTACAGGAGAGGGAATTTGGGACTCAAAATGATCTTGAAAAATGGATGACATATGATATGAAAGATGCATGAGGCTCTAACAGAGGAAAGGCAAGGTGCTGCCACTCAGGCAAATTCATGTGGCAATGCAGAACTTTGTAGGCAGCTATTCAGTAAAGATATCAAGATGCAATTGAATCTCAAGCTGAAAGTGAATCAAGAACACTTTGATGTCCTGAAAGAGAGTGATCAAATTAGAGACCAATAGAGGACCAAAATGGTCAAACACTGAGGAGAGGAACAATAATTGGAATGGCTGTGAATAAACAATTCATAGAAATGTGCTCTACGCTTTTCTAGATTTCTTGACTGTGTGTTAAGATCCGATTATTAAGGTTCTTAGAAATACCTCTGCCCGAATTAAGGTGCAAACGAGACCATAGCCAGTGACAATAGTATGGGTTTTATTTGATGAGAGGGAAAGAGAGAGAAAAGGAAAGACAAGAAGTGAAAGAAATAGAAAATAGGTGGGAGGGAACAGAAAGAAGGTGACAGAGACAGAATAAGGAAAATATCACCTCTCCGTGGATCCCAGCGATGCTCTGTTGATCCTCTCCAGCTGGTCTTCTTGGTGATGAAGGTCCCCCCAGAAAGCATAGAATCTGGTGAGTTAATATATGTTTAGGCCAGGTAGCAATTTCCGGGCATGTCGCCCTGGGGGAGGGGGGCAGTTGCTTACAGCAGACTCTGGATCTATTGCATCCGGTGGTGCAAAGCCTCTGGGGAGCACTTTGGGGGGTCTTTGATGGATCATGACTCCCCCTCGGCTGTCTCTCACATGAAAGTCCCGTGGATGTGGCCTGTGGGGATGGGGGTTCCACAGCTGGGCTGGTTTGTGTAATGGAGGATGGGTGTTCAGTGCCTCTAGCCAGAGGTTACGCCACACACCCAAAACCTCCTCCTGCCCCCTCAGCTGGGGGGAGTCTGTGTAAACCTGGCTTCCATGAGCTGTGCTCTCCCCCCACCCCAAACTCAGCCAGGGATGATTGAACAATGGGTTTCCCTTTATCTAATCAGCAGTTTGACTCTCAGTCCAAAGTCCCAGTCTTCAGGTAGGCTTCTTTGGTTGTACCTTCTTTATAATGAGCAAAACTTTATATCGATGTTTGAGGCATGAACTATTTTCAGTCTCTGACACTGTGTGCCAAGCTTCAAGCTAAGATACTGCAAAAGTAAGAAAAAAGAGTGGTTGGTCACCAATTAAATACGTCCTTCACTAGATGTTCTAGTCAAAAGAAATGACTACTGAGAATGAACATAATGTCTAAATGTTACAGATGTCTAAAGACTTAAACTTTTTCTTAAAGAAAGAGCTATAAATATAGTATTTGCACATCTTTACCCATAGAAAACTTAACAACAAAGTAGAAAATGACCCTGGCAATAAGACTATCATCTAAGTTATCATTCCCTAGGACAGGGGAATAGATTTGATGATCTCTCACAAGTCAGTGCTTCTGCAACTTCAAAATACTTCTCTTGTATTTGCTTTATTGAGTGAAAATTGCATTTTTTAACTAAATGTAGGGGTTTTTTCCTTCAATTAATTTTTCTCATTATATCTTTAACATTACCAGTAGAAGCCATTTCAGTTTATAGTCATCTGAACTAGACATGTTGACACCAGATTATGTATTTAGACTCTATCTACACAGGGTACAGTAGGGACCTTTACTGGAAGATTACTTCACCTCTCTTTGACAAAGGATTCAGGAAGAAATTTATATTTCCACTGGCTACAGGAGAAGCCAGGACTAGTTTGGACCAGATATCTAATTTTGATGACCAGCATTCATTGAAAAAAATGTTACTCCCCTATCAGATACTAATTATTCTTTCCAATTATTATGGAAACAGATCAGTAGTAATATTAATCTCTCTATATATAAATTAGTTCTGTGATTTAGTTAGTTACATCTGGGGAAAGGCAGAAAAAGACTCTGATTTTTGATGGAGGACAATCTCTCAAGGTGTCTTTTGGTGGCATTTGAACTATCTGCACAGTCAGGTGCAAATCAGGTGAAATCATTAACATTTGCTTGCCCACACAACACTTGTATCTTTTATACAGATGGGCACAAAACCTGAAGCAAGACAATAAATACAGCTGTGTTTTACTTTCAGAATTCCTGTATGATTAGGAAATTAGGTTTTGGTTACTATCTAACTTTATCTAAAACAAGTGATAAACGTGATTCTCTTTATTTATACCATGTTCTCTTCAAAAATCCATTCTTGCTCAAAAAGTCTATAAAAAAACCCCAAATGTCCAAGTTTCAGTTCTTTGAAAAAATGACAGGTTGTCTTTTGTAAGCAAAAGTGATAGAATCTCCAATAAAGAAAACACTCATTGAGAAATTCACAGAACCTATTACTGGCACAAAAAACCCCCAACAAAATAGCTGTAATAAGAATAACAGATAAAACTTGAACATTTTCATGTGTCAGCTTTTTGGGAGAATACTTTATAGTCTCTCTATTTGGAGGTAATTAGGTGTTGATAATATGATGGCATGAGAGAAGAGAGAGGAAGAGAATTCAGCCGTGCTATTTTTTGTTTATAGCTAGTTAGCTTTTAATGGCATGTTTCATTCATTAATTTAATTAGCAGTAAGTCACATTTCTTCTTATGGCAGGTGCTGTTTTGCAATCCCAGTGATTGTGGCCAGAAGCACCAGAATTACCAACTCCAGAGTCAACCCGTGTAGTTCTCCAAGCCTGTTTCCCCCAAATCCACACCCAAGGCACAGTCCACAGTTATAAAATTAGCTTAGTTTGTTTACTACTTAAAGTTCAAATGAGTCTCAAATGGTGAAACGTCCTAACAGGATACTACCTTGCATCTTTCATGATTAGCAGGATCTTTACTGTCACGGTTAATCTTCTTAGCAACTCTTCACTTCAAAGAAATGATGCGATGTTTTGCATAAAAATAAAAATTACACATCATTCCTCACCATCAGAAATGAACCAATTTAATTTTTATTTATGCCTCAACATAAATCCATTTTCTGACACGGGATGAAAAATTACTGTTGGGGCTGTACATGTGTGAGGAGCCTTAGCACGTGCCACGTGCAGGGGGCAGCTCGGACACTTGGGGGGCGGAGACCGCTGACAGAACAGTCTCTAAGCGGACAACCCCTTTAGAGAACGGAGGGGAGTTCTGTCTTTGGGGGGACTTCGCCTGACAGCCAATCAGGGCAGAGAAAACTTCCACGATCCGGCTGGAAGCCACATCCTCCTTGCCGGCAGGGCAGACCCCTGGATGCCTGGGGGGAAAATGCCGGGGAAATCCGGCTATGGGAGGAGTCTTAGCACATAAAAGCAGTTAACTGCGCCACACTTTCCCCGCGGATTTTGTGTTTTTAGGAGCAGGGGCTCTCCCGGAGGATCAGCTTGGCACCATCCCCCCTCCCCACCCCTCGCCTTTTTCTTCCTGCGGTGCTGCCTTTTCCCTGCCTGTCTTTCCTATCCGCACCTGTTCCTCCACCCTGCTTCGCCTCTTGCCCGAGGCAGCTGGTCACCACCGCTTGCAGCCAGCTCACAGCACTGCCGCTTTTCCCACCTTACCCAGCAGCCTGCCCGCAGCTGTCGTTCGCCGACCGGGGACACACGCAGCCTGCTGCTGTTCGGAAATCACACCCAGCCCGCCACGGGAGCCGCGCAGGCTCCCCACAGCTTGCAGCGCACACGCTCCATCTGCCGGGCTGACGCTGGCAGGGCGCCCGGGGGTTCTCGCGGTAACGCTGTCCCTGTCTTCTGTTCCTCTCTCCATCTCTCTTTTTCCCTCTTTCCTCTCTTTTCTGTCCTGCTCCAGTCGGAACCGTACTCTATCCATAAACAGTTCTCAGATATAATAGTGTCCATGTTTGCGCTTTATTTTCATTCGAGAAATAGATCAAGAAGAATTGTCCCCGACTCCCCTTATAGAGGAACAGGACACCATCATCAAGCTTTCCATTGATGTGGAAGGAATCTAAAAAGGCGTGTAACAATCTTACTGAGTGACCAAGGTATCTGCTGTGTGGGAGACTTCTTCTGTAGCTGAGATGGATATATTGGGGTAGAAAAAGGTTATTTCTAGGCTTTTCACAATTTTGCAAAGGTACAGCATTGAAAGTAAATGTTCAGGAATAAAGTGGTTCCCTGAAGTTGTCCAAACATAGAAATTTGGAAGAGATTAAGACTTTTACATAGACTAAAAATATCTAAAATATCTTCTGCCTTCTAAATCTGGACACCCCCCCCCCCTTCCCCCCCCACCAACTCTAACAAACTGCGTGCCAAAACCAAGAAAAAAGCTCTGGATCTTGTGTGGACAAAAAATCCTGAAAGCCTGCTGTCAGAGAAGCTGTAGACTCTGGAAGTCCTTAGGCTATAGAATTTATACAAAAATGTAGTTACCTCTGGGAGCCTTTGTTCTATCACACATGAGTAGATATTCACTTGCTCTTAAGTAGGTTTGCATTATAAGTTCCTCTTTCCTCTTGTTCTGATTATCTTATGCTTTAAACCCCATGGTGAAGAGCTTCTACAGGACCAACAGTACAGAAGATCCTGCAATAGGTTTCAAAAGTCTGAGAGTTTGAAGTCATGGGTCTTTAAGGCAAGCCCAGACTAACACATTCCTGTTAATATTTGAATTTCCAGTAATTAAAACCAAAGCAATAATTTTAGGAGTAGTATTTATAAACATTAGGTGAACATTTAATTTACATCATATGTTTTAAAAATCTGTTTTATGAATTGAGTAAGTTAGGAAGAAATACAAGTTATGTAACTTACACTGTCCTTCATTTTTTTATTAAAAAAACTCAACCACAATGTTATAATCTCCTTCATAACTGGAGTTTTGCTTTGCTTAAAATATCCTCTATAAAATATTAATTTCCGAGGTGAACAGCAGGGAAAATTGAGCTGTGTCCTATCTTCATGTCACCTGGGGATTCACATATTCTCCAAGTGTTTTAAGAGCAATACTAGAATTCATTTTCAGGAGTACAGTTTCTCCCACACACCTATTTAATCTGATCAAAGACAAGAAGCGGGAAAAAGATGGGAGTGACTGACCAGGCAAAACCACAAGAGTAGGATACCGTGTTGTCTCCTATTAACAGATGCCCGAGGAAGGCATAGAAAAAGGTGTGGGGAAGGACAGAGAGAGCGACAGGGGTTAAGTACAAACATATCACTCTTCTGAGGGTCCCAATGACATCTCATTGATTCTCTTCATCTTTTCTTCTTGGTGGTGAGGGTCCCCTAGCACCCCTGCACCCAAAAGTAGAGAACCCCATGGATTAATGTAAATTTGGGCCAGGTGGGAACATCCACGTCCCTCCCCTGGGGAGGGTGAGTTTGACACTGTCCCCTGCAACACTGTGGATCTGTTGCATCACGTTGCAGTGCTCTGGTGCAGGGTCTGGAGACCCCTTTGGGGGGTCTTTGATGGGCCACGACAACCCCTCTGCTTTCCTTCACATGGATGTGGCTTTTCCTGGGGTGAAGGGCCCCACAGCTGAGCTGGTCTGCACAGAGGATGGGGGTTCACTGCCTTTGACCAGAGGCTTTTTACCACACACCCAAAACCTCTCCTCCCCCCACCCACTGGTGTGAGGGTCTGTGCAAGCCTGGCAGCTGATGGCCATGGGGCTGCGGTCTCCACCCTAAAGGTGCTAAGCTTGGTCCTCCTGTGAGCATATTCTTCTCCCCCAGCCCAGACCTGAGTCACTTTATCTCCATCAATGAGCAGTGCAGGGCCTTAGGGCCCTATTCGGGGTGTGGTGGTCTTCTCTGCAGCTTTTGTTATACGGTTTTGCTATAACAGGCAGAAGTCCTTCGTGAAGATGTTTAAGCCATAAATCATTACATTTCAGTCTCTGAGAGACCAGTCTAAGGTTTATTAAAATTCAGGGGTGCAAGGAAAGAACAGCATGCTATGGACTTCAGTAAGGTCTATATGTAGCATATTACATAGCCACAGAATGCGATCTCCTTTACTTGCTGCCTGAGTATATAAAATACTGGCTCTGCAGAGGGATCAGGACAGCCTGGATCCATGGGTTGAGGCCAGTTGTCTGAGGTTCAACAAGGCCAAGTGCCAGGTCCTGCCCTTAGGTCACAACAACCCCCTGCAGTGCTACAGACTGGGGGCAGAGTGGTTGGAAAGCTGCCCAGAGGAAAAGAACCTGGGGCTTCTGGTTGACAGCAGCTGAACATGAGCCAGCACATGCCCAGGTGGCCAAGAAGTCCAATGGCACCTGGCCTGTATCAGCATTGGTGTGACAGCAGGACCAGGGTAGTGATTGTCCCCCAGTGCTAGGCACCAGTGAGGCCACGCTTCAAATCCTGTGTCCAGTTCTGGGGCCCTCACTGCAACAAAGACATTGGGGGGCTGGAGTGTGTCCAGAGAAGGAAACGGAACTGGGGAAGGGTCTGGAGCACAAGTTCAGTGAGGAGCAGCTGAGGGAGCCAGGACTGTTCAGCCTGGGGAATAGGAGGCTGAGGGGGAATGTCTGAAGTTGTGGCCAGGTGGCGGTCGGTCTCTTGTCTCAACAAGTGACAGGATGAGAGGAAATGGTCTCAAGTTGTGCCAGGGGAGATTTAGATTTGACATATGGAAAAAGCTCTCTGTGGAAGGTGTTTTCAAGGAAGGGGTTGCCCAGGGGAGTGATGGAGTCACCATCTCAGGAGGTATTTAAAAAAATGTGCAGATGTGGCAGTAAAGGATATGGTTTAGTGCTGGACTTGACAGTGCTGGGTTAATGGTCTTAAAGTTCTTTTCCAACCTAAACGATTCTATAGTCTATGATTTCATGGACAGTTAATTTGATCTGCCTTGATAATCAGCAAGTCAAGAAAATGCTTAGGTAGGAATTATACCATATTTTTCTGAAATAACACTTCAGAATGAATCTATCTGAACATGGTGAATTTTTGATGACATGATGGAACAGGAAAGAAAAGCTGCACTGACAACTCCAGAGGTGTAGACAGATGCCAACACAAAAAAAGAAGGCAGGACTAAGCAAAGGTGTAGAGTGGGAAAATTTCTATCGTGAAGATTAGAAAAAATAACACAATGAAGTGAGAATAGAATAAATTCATGAGGAAAGAGAGGCAGACAAAAAACATGCAAAAAGTAAAAACCTCTGGAAAATACAACTTATAACCTGTAAGAGAATGATGCTGGTGTTGTATCAAAGGCTTAACAAATACAGGTATTTCTCACATTTAAAGAAGCAAGGGATGGGTGATTTGCAGGCTTTTAAGGAGCATGGAAGAGCTTAAGACTGTTACAGAAATCAGAATGAAATAGTTTGATGATTGTGAATATTTTGACAGGATAAGTAGACAAGCCAGTCACTCAGGAGTGAAAATAAACCATCTTCAGGATCCAATACACCCGATATATAGCTGTTCTCAGGATCCAATATACCCGATATATAGCTGTTCCCCTCTGGGAAAAGGGCTTAGCTGGAACCCTGTCTTAAAAAGTTAAAAAATACTAAAAAAAAATTAAAGGTTGTCCCTGTAAACCCTGTATCAGCATTTTCTACCCTAATGTAGTTAATTTGGTAGTCAGTCATAGCTCACCAAATAGTCTGGATCAACAAACTGTTCAGCAAAAGTGTGTAACTCAAATTTGGTCTGGAACTGTTGCTTCTTTTAAGTGTTATCTCCATTTGAGCAAAACGTAAAATCAATAAGAATTTTGCTTGCTGACATAGTCCTGAGGTTATTTATCTTCTAAAGAAAGAATTCTGCTTCATTAAATGTGCTGCCTTCAGTCCAGCAAAGCACTAATTTTTGTTCTGGTAATACCAAGAATTCCTACAAGCAATCCAATTCTTCATAGTTATTATGCTCAAAATCTTGTTTATATGGAAAGAGAAAGGCATATATTATATATATAAAAATATGCACATTAGGCCAAGAATTTATTGTTAGTATGACTGAAATATTATTAGTATAAATCAAGGATTATGAGTCTAATGTAATTGCTACAGCAAAGAAAAAAAAAAAAAAGGCAAGCAAATCAATGCAGATAAAACTGTTATACACGTCTTAGTTTTCACTCCTGCTGGAGCTATGCTCACCCTAACACTGCTCCTCTGTGTCTCAAGGTCAGGAGGGCTCACGCTGTGCTGAGAGGAGGCATGTGCAGAGTTTTCAGCATCCTTTTCTGGCAGGAATATGATGCTCAAGTTGCTCACTATTTCTTCCTTGGTCTGGGATTCACTTTGGGTTATTTTTCATGTGCTTGATAACACACTTTATAGGTTTCTGCTCCTTCACTGGTCTGCAGTTCCATATATTAAAAACTTGTCACTCCTAAACCCCATTTTGTGCAGGCCTGCATTTCAGTGAGGGATCAGGGGTGGGCTGTGTTCAGCTTCCAGGACCACCCTCCATCCCATTTCCCATGACTGTACTCCTCTAAGCAGCATTCTGGGCTCCACCTGATGAAGCCTCTGCTGTTATATGAGGGCCATCTTTCTACACTGCATCTGGTTTGTCATAAATATCTTCTTCTGTGCAGAGTAACTGCTTCTTGCTGCTCTCTATTTTAAACTTTGCTTATATCACAGAAATACAAGCAAAAGTAATGAGATACAGCCATGGACACCTGATCAGTTAAAGAAACAGCTAAACCAAGAAAATTGAAGCTTCAGGCAGGTCAAGAAAAGTTAATACAAGGGACGATGGATACACCTGGGACCTGAGGCCTTGGAAACTCATTACAGTGCTTATGGCACTTTACCAGCAATGGCAATGCTGTGCTGGAGAGCTCCAGGTTTATTTTGTGTAGGCAGCAAGTACAGGGGACCAAAGGATGGTCCCCAGGTGCTGGGATTTCTGACTAAAGCATGTACTTAAATTTAAGTGCATAAAGAAGTGTTGCTTATTTCAGTTCTGGCAGTGAAGTGTTTGCTGTCATCATGCCATTTGTGTGCAGCAGTAAACCCTGCTATCACAGAAATGAGTGCCACTTCATTACTGGAATTGAAACCAGAAACTTACATTTAAGCATACCCTTTAAAGACTTTTTAAAGTAAAAATAAAGTGCTCACTACAGTGCAGCACTGAAACTGATGAAAAATAATGTACTCAGAACTTCTCATCACACAGTACTGATTTTTGTGAACATGTTAAGTACTGTTGGTTGAGAAAGGAAAAAGAGTTCTGAGATTGCAAAAGTGAAAAAACACCTTTTTTGAAAGAGGATTTATTTTTGAAGTGCAGTTTTGGAAAAATACTTCCCCAAAAGACTGGTGTGAGTCTTTTTCCCCTCTTCTTTCTACTTGCATTCTTTGAAAATCCCTTTGTCTAGCAGTTGTGCTTTTTGGTTTTTTTTGTTATTCTCCAACAAATTAGTATGGAAAAGGTAAAGCACGAGTAATTAAAAAGTTAGAAAAGTAAAAATTGTGAGAATCATTATGTCATTTTTTCCTTATTAAATAAAAAAACAAACTGAGAAAGAACATCTGTTTTAAGATACTGAGAAAAATATTTATTCAGAAAATTACATGTTCTTACGGAATTTCCATGAAAAAAAATCTGATTTTTCTTATAAATTCATTGCTTAAATTATGGACAGTACTTCAGACAGTGTAAAACATTAAGGTCATTAGAACCAATGGACTTTGGTTATGAAAATAGATTTGTTAATAGTATTTAAGGACTAGCTTATATTATCTGAACATTTACTTTTTGATGGACATATGAAATAAACTGCCGTGTCTATATACACATATATGAATAATATCATATGCATGTGTAAGGTGGGAGAAGATGGGGGAGAGAGAGACTGACTCTACACAGACTTCACATGCGTTTTTGAGGAGCTTTCCAGTCTTTCCACAAGCTGTTATAAAACAATGGGAGGGAGCATCTGTAGTTTCAGTTCTTCACTTCTTATGCTATACATATGGGAAAAATTAAGATAAGTGATTACAGTCAGCATGAGCTATTTAGAAAAATGGGCCAATGAAACTACAAGGAAGCAAAAGTATTTGCAGTTAAGCAGAAGGACAACCAAGGTATTTTATTTGTTTTTTTTAAACTGTCTGGTAGCTTGCTCTTAAATTTTAACCAATTGAGAATCGAGCTGCTTGTATAGAGTCAACTGCTGTTTAGCAGGAAGCTGAAAAAAAATTAAGATGATTAACAACTGGTAGCAAACATACACTGCTGTCCATGGCAACTCTAATGCAAATGCAGAATGAAGAAGTCCTCTGAAGAATGGCAAGGAGTTCTGTTGTATTCACTTAGGACGAGTAATTAGTTCTACTCACCTCACAAAAAAATTCTGGTTTACTCTGCAATACATGATTTAAATAAGGTCATAAAGCAGCCTACTAAGCAGTTATTGACATTAACCTGAAGGTGTTTTTCAGTGTGTTATACTTCCTTTATCTATTTATACATTTCCTGAAAGACTGAAGTTTGCTATGGCACTTACTGAGCACAACCCTACAATCGGACTAACACAAAAACGCTGAAAAATATTTGCAAGCTAAGGGAATTTGCCACTAAAAGTACTGGAGTATATCTTAAACTAGATTGACATTAGGGAAGATAAAATTATGTAAAACCTGAAGTCTCTAGAGCAAAAGAATAAACTGCAGTTTAAAACAGAATTTCATAGCTGTTTTACTGTTTGATTTTGAACATTTTAGTCGGTCAATATATCATTTATCCTGCATGCTGTTTTATCTCCACTTTTCAAAGAAAAATCCCACACAGAATCTTGTGAGATGTTTTAGTAGTTAATCTGTTAATCTAATCCAGAGTCTGTAATTCTTGGTAAGTATCCTAATAGTAAGGCAAAAATGCTCAGCAGTGACATGGTTGAAAAAGCGACACGGTTGGAAAAGTGACACAAGTTAAAGTGACTGGATTGAATTGTTGGAATAACATTATGACTCATAATTTGATCTATATCCAGATAAGTTGAGTGTTTGGATGCTTGCATCCTATCCTGTGATCTCACTGGCATAGGATTGATTTTGGAGTCATAAAAGGCAAGAGGGAAGGATAACTTGTCTCCTAAAAACTGGAGGTTCCTAGTCTCTTTCTCCAAATTTTGCACTTCAAGATTACTTGACAAATCTCTGAAGTAGTTTGGACCTTGACTGTTGTCAAGTGTTGTCAGTGTGTAACATTTCTGCATCACATCACAAATGACTGCTCAGATTGCCACCAAAATACCTCGTTAATACAGCACAGCTTGATGTCAAATCCTCAAACTCAGTGCACAGACGTGCCACCTCCTATGAACCCATTTGTCTATTTTATTTCCTCAAGTATAAACATACTGTGTAGGGACCCGAGAGGAGAGAACTTCCGTAAATAGTGGTGGATTTGATTTACAGCCCTGGAAGAAACTTGGTCTGGCGTAATTACCAGAGATTTATAGTCGTTAAGTAAGAGAAATGTAAGCCTATGTTTCTATAGTTATAAGCAGAATTGTATTGGGTGTTATGGTGGAGGGCTTAGAGTATAATAATATGATTTTGTAACTTAAGTTAAGGATTTAGATGTTAAGAGTAGAAGTACATGGGGGTACGTGACATGACAGGTCATTGGCTGAGAGACCTCTGCATTGCAGAGGAGAGAAATTATAGCTGATAGGTCATTAGGTCAAAACAAAGTTTCGTTTTAAGTGTCTATTGGATTAGAAAGTTATAAAAAGCTGTGTAACTTTGGATCTTGTGACTATTCGCCATTTTGGAGGTGTATTGCTCAGACCCTTATGTCTTACGACTGATGCTGGTTTGTTGTTTTTAGTAATAAACCTCCTTAAACGCTGATAGTACCATCTCTTTAATTAATAAGTCCGACGCGTGGAGCTGTGCCGGGGAACAGCACTTTAGAGCAAGAATTTACGGCTTCTGAGAGTTGCTCTGATAAGCCAGAGATTTATAGCCAGAGCGACTAAGGAGGGGCTCTGTGCCCCTCTAAAGGGGGTCCTAAACATCAGCTAAACCAGCAGCCCCCCAAAAACAGCAGGCAGGGAGCCAGAAAACATCGACAATACTGCCAGTGAAGTTTATAAAATTACGTAATTATATGATTCAACTGTTTTGATAATGTGTTCCAGCCATCTGCTGTAACACTCAGCTCACACTGGCTGCATTGTGGACAATTTAAAACACCACAACGCAAAGAGCAAGATGACACATCACTATTTCTTTTTTCAGGTTTTTTACCAGACAGTTTTCCAAGGTTGATCTCCTGCATTCGAGCAAACAAGATATTGGCTGCTGTTTCTTGATTAGTGGGAAATATTTATAACTGAATGAGGGGATCCCAGAGAACACATGACAATACTGTTGGACCAGCCACTTGCAGTCCTGTACATGCCTAATAAAAGTACAGAACTTAGACCAGAATAGAGATGCAAGAACCAGTGAGACATTATATACAATACTGGGACCTTGCTAATGAGGCAGTTTTTGCAACTTCCTCATCCGAGTAGCAATGGATGCAGTGAATCTGCACTCTGAATTACAAAATGTCCATAAATTTGGATATAAAATTTTTATGAACATTGGGCTCTCTGTTTATTATACGTGCAATTTAATTAACACTGTGAGCTAGTGATCAAAATAATCTATTCACCTGTTTTTAAATTCTCTGTATCAGACGAATTAAAATTACCCAAAGCATTATATACTGGATATCTGTGCTCACTCAGACTTCTTGGCCATCTTTCAGGACGGTAGCAAACTTTTAATTTATACCTCAGATTCCAACTCTACTGCATTCCCTCCTAATTTCAGAATACTACAGTGCAAGCACACTGTGTCTGAAGAAGCAAACCCAGATTTCTAAGTCACATCTCTCATGTTTATTTGCTCTTTCATTTTTGTGTACTGTCTTCAGTCACAGAAACAGCCACAGCTCCTGGTTCAAATTAGTCATCCTGGTGATATTTTCTTTGAAGAATTCATGCCTAAGTAGCCCTCAAGTAAAATATATTAAAAGTTTCTCCTTTATCAAGTTGCTCAAAGACTGGAAAACATAATCTTCACTTCCTTTAGAAGGTGCAGTAGAAATTTGCTGTTCTACTTTTGTCTGAACTTCAGCATTTTATCCTCTAGAGATTCTCTCTCTGTCTATAATAATACAATACGATACGATAATACGATTCATCAGAAACAAAACATTCTAGATTATGGGTTTGTATTGGTGTGACTGAAATGGCATCAGACATACATTGACTGGAGAAGAGGAACAGTAAGAGACATTCTGTGAGGAAGGAGGAAAAGTAAAATACCACCGTTTGCTTTTCTCGGGTTTTTTTTGACATTGTTTTAAAGGATAGGAGGAAGATGAGGGTCATTAAGAAATATACACTGAATATAACATTCTGTCCAATATACCTGCTCTAAAAACCGGGAGCTTCACATTAGCCCAAATGTGTTCTGTTAGTGAATCTCAATTCATTTTATGCCAGTGAAAATTAAATTATATGGATTACATATGGAGAATTCAACGAAGCAACATCCCAAATATAAAATTACAGGAATAAATAATCTTTTCAGATTCTAGGAGAAGTGCTTGATTATATATTTTGTTTTAATAACAGTCAGGTCTGTAAAGAGAAAGACTTTTTAGTAGAGGAACTCTGTTATAACAAAACTGGGTAACATCTCCCAAAGATGAGACTGATGCAGCTTTTCAAACCTTGCTGGAGGGAAGAAAGTTTGAGAAGAGAAAGTACTCTCTGCTAATTACCCCAAGAAATAGAAACAAGCACTTCCAGAAAATTAACACCATTTCTAAATCGGTTTATGGACACTCTCCAATTTCTTGTTCAGTGTGGCAGATTGATGTTACTTTCTCTGTCACTGTCAGTGGAAGGGATATACCTGTTGCTAAATGCTGACAAGAAGACTAAGCATCCCTCTTGTCTTCATGAGCTGTATCTTGTAGAGCTGTGTTCAGCTGCTGGTCTGGCTTTAGACATTTCAAAAGTAGGGCTGGTGGACACTATAAAAGACAGTATAAATCACTTGAAAGAGATGAAGGTTTTCTGCTTGAGCAGGGTAGCAATTTTTCCTTTCAGTACCTGCAACCTATTCTCATAATAAATACAGCATCCTAAGACTTTCTTAGAGGTGCCATCTTCCTTCACAAAAAATTTATGTGGTGCAGACCAAGTGATGTGGGCAAGGGTAGGACACAACCTCTCCACCAAGGCAATGGAGTCAAATCAGGTGCTGGTTCCTATACAGCTCAAGGCTTATACCACAAGATGTTTCTGAGTAGTGCATATTTTAATAAATACCTTATCTTGGGCCTTATATGGTGTGATGCCAAGTCTGAGGAAGGACTTTCCCTCTGGCAGGCCGTAGCATACATCCCTGCCACAAAGAGAAAACAGCTGAAGGATAATTTCCAGCTTCAGGCAGGCAGAGCTGGAACAGAGCCATATAAGGGAGATCCTTTGACTCTGAATGAAATAATCATGCCTTACAAAAATGCCATATGGATATTTTGTCTTCCTCACTTCAAGCCTGATTGGTTGACAAACATTTTAACTAACGGAATGAGGAAGATTTACATAATTATACTGTATTTTTAAGAACTGTACATGAAATGTGCAAATTCTGGGTTGGCTTCTACTACTATAACTTTGCTTTTATAGGCTCATCTTTTTATATCTCCCAGGCTGTTGCTCAGCAACAGAAATGACACAAAAGTTATTCACATCCATCTAGTGGAAAAGTCTGTCCAAAGGGAGAAAAAATAAGCTATCTGAAAAAATCTGAAAAATCCCATTCTAAGTGAACTATCTATCTATCTTCAGCTGTTACCCCTCTTTTTCTTTTCACACATCTGCCATGCTTACCATTTCTCACTTCAACGATTGGATAAACTTACAGGAGAGGAAGACCTCTCTGCCCGGGAAGAAAATAATGTTCTTAATGATATTTGTTGTATTATTTCATAAAAGTAGATTGGAAGACAAAAAGGAAAGACGTTTGGATCTGTTCTATGCCTAGCACTGTAGTGAAAGTAAGCTTTTCCTTTTCATGTCCCAATCAACACAATTTTCATACATGAAAATTTGGAATTTATTTAAATCACATACAAAGTCTCACTGGGAAATGTCAATAATTTGAGTTATTGTTCCTTATTGGTAGCTTTACATCAGAAGAGAATGAAAACCACTGGACTTAATGTCTCCTCTTATAAATAGGTATGTACATTAAAGAAACCCACAAGAAAACTTGCAGTTACCACCAAAGCAGAAAACGTGACAGGAATGCCCTAAAATCTTATAACAACCAAGGCTTTATTTTACATTTGCAAAAAAGTATCATAATAAAGCCTGTGTAACTTCAAAAATGTTGCAGAAAAACATTTTGCACTGTAAATTTTATGTGTTCTTTCAAATAAGGTAATTATAGCATCATTAGAACCTTTTTTTCCTGTAGATCCTTCTGTTCTCTGTTCATATGTATACAAATAAGGAAACTTTTCTTAAATATATAGATCGAAAATAATACAAATTGCAAGGTCCCGAGATCACCTAGTCCAAACCCATGCTCAGAGCAGGTTGGTGGGTTTTATAAATCTAAAACTTGTGGCTCTGAAGGAGCATGTAGTTTACCCAGAATTTGCAAGATGAGTGAGTTAAAACTGGAAACCAAAAAATAGTATGAGACTTCATATTTTTTGTATTTCATTTCACTTTTTTTTCATTTCATATTTTTATATTTCATATTTTTTCTATTACTTTCAAGTAACCAATCTCATGGTGGATAGAGGAGGTGGAGAAGTCTATGTTTGGCTTCCTACTTAACATGAATGATGTTCCAATGACCATGAGACCTTCAAACTGCGCTGGTTGCACTGGCTGCACTGGCATGCTAAAGGCCTTAGCCAGGCAGACCCAGGCAGAAACCCTGGTGCGTAATCTAATCACTTAAGCCTGCCCAGCCTTAATCAGAAGATAAGAGAAGTTTACCTCCAAAGATTCTTTCCAAAGTAAACTCCTCTATGACTCTTAAAATGTAGTGGTTTCCACCAAAAATAATTTTACCATCTCTTTCATAAGCTTTCATAAGCTTTCATAAGCTCACATTTCTCCAACAGCTAAGATTTTTAAGATATGATTGAGATTAATTTAAGGGGGAAGAAAATTACTGCAGTCTGTTAAACATGGTACCATTGATAGCATCAAATAATGATGTTAACCTCTGGAATCATGGTATCAATTAATGTTTTACTCAAAAAATGTAAGCTATTGAGATATTTGTATATGATACTTTGCAAATAGTTGACATAGAGCAACTGAAACTTATGGGTCAGCTGTATTATATACCTACGTGCAGCTATATATGAATAAATCCTGTACTAAAAATAAAATGGATAGCTTGTTCTCATAATTCTGTGTGTCATATGAATGTTCAAGCTTTTCATCTCAGTTGAGATGCCACAAAAGGCAGGGACACACCACCCTGCTCTCAAACATCTAATATGGGGAAGTTATGTTCATATTACTAAAAACACCAATAAGTATAAAATCACTACATAAATAAAGAGGGTGTCTTAGGCTTCCTAGAGCATTACCATGTGGTGCTCAATGACCTAGGAATTCTCTTTGGTCACAGGTAGTTTGCTAACTACGTTTAATATGTGAGGTTTTGGTTCAGCTAGCAAAAACCAAGTTTAACACAAAAAGTCTGGTAAAAACTGATTAGTGTGAAAGTCCTAGGCGCCTACGGACTGGAATCTTATATTGTGCCTCATACCCCAGCCACCCCTCGCAGCTGCTTGCTCACTCCCCCACAGTGGAATGGGGGAGAGAATAAAACTGAGAAAACTCGTGGCTTGAGATAAAGACAGTTTAATAGGGAAAGCAAAAGCTGTGCATGAAAGCAAAGGAATTAAGTCACCACTTCCCATGGGTGAGCAGGTGTTCAGCCATCCCCTGGAGAGCAGGGCTCCATCACACTTAAAGGTGACTTGAGAAGACAAACACCATCGTTCTCAATGTCCCCCCTCCCTTCTTCTTCCCCCAGCTTTATAAGGTGAGCACAACACCATATGTTGTGGGATATTCCTATAGTCACTTGGAGTCAGCTGTCCTGGCTGTGTCCTCTCCCAGCTTCTTGTTCTCCCCCAGCCCACTCCTTGGTGGGGTGGTGTGAGGAGCAGAAAAGTTCTTGACCCTGTGCAAGCCCTGCTCAGTAGTAGCTAAAAAAATCCCTGTGATACCAACTCTGTTTTCAGCATGAATCCAAAACACAGCCCTGTAATAGGGGCAAAAAGCCCCTTGCTCATTCCCCTCCTGAGTGCATACATAAAAGTTACTTTTTATCCTTGACTGATCATCAGCACTCTCTGAAATATCTGATAGACCCCTTTGCCAGGTGTTTTTTCATTTGTGTGGTACTTTCAAACCAGAAAAGAATTTGCTGTGAAAAGGAAATCCTTAGACATAAAATGGGTGCATTTGCAATTTATCTGATTGCATCCTTCAGAATACCTATTTCCAGTTTTCCATTGAAATGTAAGTAGGCTGCACAAAATTGCAGCATAGTATATCAGTATTAATTTGGTTCTGTTGTTCTGTTGTGTTTGATACGGGAAGTTAATTTATAAAGACTTTAATATTAGACCTAGTTAAATTACAGTCACTGCTTCACCTATGTCCTTTATTTTCCAAAATAACAACTTATAGGTTCTTTGTAATGCTTTAAAAAGGATATATGGTGGTGCTCTTAGGAGGTTGTGCTTATCTGAGTGGTATAATTGTGCTCTTCTTAAATTACTCTCTAGAAGAAACACAAGACAGGAACCATCATCTCATCTTTCCTGCAGAATCTTTTCTTGAACTGAAGGAGAAGGAGCAAAAGACAATGGAGAGGAAATGGAAAGGAGCAAGAGGAAGCAAAACAATGATATAGTGATTTTTAAAGCAAAAGTATATATAAAGTCAATACTATCTTTTAAAGTTTTTCAAAGCTGTGGTTTAATATAATTAATGATTTTTCCAGTAGGCTTAACTGACAATTATGTCCCTGCCTTGACACATGAACATGAATATTTATATGCAGTTATCAGCAGTTCTTCCTATCCCGCAGACATTTTGTACTGCACGAGATTCCATAGAGTAGGTATAAAAACACAGTTACATTTAAAAGAAAACATTTGTTCTTGGTTCTCCCTTTCCCTGCTAGCTGTTTCATCTCCTCTGATTTTAATCACACTTTCCTACAATAATGTTGGCAACACCCACAAACTTCTGAGGTGCCAGCACAGGGTAGCAACTCCCTGGCACGTCCTGCTCTTGCTGTGCCCTCTAACTCAGGGAAGCAGCTCTTATGTTTACCTGAGCCATGATGCCAGGCTTCTGGAGTGTTAAAATTCCATTCTGTATCCTGATATCAATTAAGGCTGTTGTAACTTAAATTCTGAGGGGAAAAAATACATGCAATTGCAACAGTGGAGTATCTCTCCCCTGTTTGGGGGCGGGGGGGGGGTGTTTGTTTGGGTTTGTTTTGCTTTTTTGCACTTTTTTTTGCTTTTTTTTTGCTTTTTCCAAAATCAGAGAAATGTACACCTGTGTTGCTCAGCTCAAATGATAGTCTTTTTGATTGTTTCAATATGAGGTCTCACAGTCTTAAGTAAACTTTTCACCTTAGTACACTAGCAAAGGCATGAATTAACACTAAAAAGTAAATGGAAGACTGCATAGTTCAATTCAGATATAAATTTGTGAAATTCAGGATTCTTTCAGAGGTATGGTAATGCTGATACTCTTACTTAGTGATGTCAAATACTAAACTGATATGGTTCTTTTCCAAAGCTTTAAAGTTTGAGGTCTCTTTGCCTTCCGTTACAATTTCTGTCTTTGCTGAGCTACTGCCATTTTTAAATATTGGTTAAATTTCATCTTAGCAGAAGATCCATTTATATGCATTGGCCTTTTAGTCAACTGTCTGGTACAGATTTGCAGCTCTTATCCAGGTGTGTATTCAAAATATAATAGTTTGAAATGTTGTTCAGTATGATTTAACAGTTTTGAAAAATCCTATCCTTTTTTCAAAACATTGTCACAATATTTATAACTTACGCTATCTGAAAGCTGGGTATGTGAATGTATTTGTAAAATCTTAAACCTTGTATTATTCTGAGTGTTTCCACAGAATCACAGAATGATTGGGATTGGAAGGGACCTCTGGAGAGCATCCATTCCAATCCCTCTTGTTGGAGACTGAAATGTTATGTTTTACGGCTTAAACATCTTTATGAAGGACTTTTGCCAGTCATAGCAAAGGTGTGTAATGACGCTGCACCACCGAAGCCCACCCTGGATGGGCCTCCTGATTGAAACCCCGAACTGTGACTTAAACCACCTAAGGAATAGAGATAAGAAAAGTGACACTACTGTTCAAAGCATCTGGAAGAGCATCCACACATGGGCCCAGCCCACCACTGTTGGAGTGGAGGCTGCAGCCCCAGGTTTTTCTGCTGCCAGGCTCACACAGATCCCTACAACAAAACGGGGAGGAGGAGAGGTTTTGGGCATGTGGCATAGCCTCTGGCCAGATGCAGTGAATGCCCATCCTCTGCTAGACATACTCCCACCCAAGGAAGGCCACATCTATGGGACATCCACATGAGGGACAGCAGAGATGTCATGGCCCATCAAAGGCCCCTACAAAGGGGTCCCCAGACTCTGCACCAGAGCACTGCACGTGATACTACACGATACAACAGATCCAGAGTCTTGCAAGGGACAGTGTCAAACTTGCCCGTCCCCCTCACGGAGGTACCTGTGTGTTCCCACCTGCCCAAAGATATATTAATCCATTGGATTCTATACTTTTTGATAGGGAACCCTCACCACCTAAAAGACCAGATGGAGGGAAGCAACAAGACGTTGTTGGGACCCTCGGAAGGGTGACATGCTTCTGCTTAATCTCTGTCACTCTCCGTGTCTCCACACACACCCCTCTTTTTCTTTCTTTCTTTCTTTCTTTCTTTCTTTCTTTCTTTCTTTCTTTCTTTCTTTCTTTCTTTCTTTCTTTCTTTCTTTCTTTCTTTCTTTCCTCTCTTTGCCTCTTGTACTATTAAATATATCGATTTTATGCTATCAAGATCTAACCTCATTTGGTTTTAATCATGTTTTTTGGGTATATTCAAACCTTTCTTGGTTTGATTTGTTTTATTCACAGTTCTCTTTACTCCTCTGTAATTAGACCAGATCGCAACACCCTCTGTCCAGGCAGGGTCACCTCAAGCAGGTGACACAGGAACATGTCCAGATGGGTTTGGAATATCCCCAGAGAGGGAAACTCCACTACCTCCCTGGGCAGCCTGTTCCAGTGCTCTAAAACCTTCCATGAAAAGAAGTTCTTCCTCACGTTGAGCTGGATCTTCTTGTGTTTTAATGTGTGGCCATTGCTCTTCATCCTGCCACTGGGCACCACTGAAGAGTCTGACACCAGCCTCTTGGAAGCCACCTTAAAGATATTTATATGCATTAATGAGATCCCCTCTCAGTCAGTACAGGCGCAGATCCTGCAATTTCTCCTTCTAAGAGAGATAATCCAGACTTACCATCTTTGTGGCCTCTCTTGGGCCCTCTCCAGTATCTCCTTCTGTTTCTTGGAATGTGGAACCCAGAACTGGACACAGCACTTCAGGTGTGGCCTCATTAGGGCTGAATAGAGGGGCAGGATCACCTCCCCGAATCTGATGGCCACACTCTTCCCAATGCACCCCAGGAGTTTTCTATAGTTTAAATGAAGGACTCATTTTCTGGTCATTGCATCACTACAATAAAAGTGTCTGACATTGATAACTACTATGGTCAATTCCCATCCACATTGTGACTTCCAGCAGCCCCTGAAAATATTCAACAAATTTCAGCAACCTGGGTTATAACTTGTTGGACTAAGCAAGACCCTTAGGAATATTCACTTCATCTTGGACTATCTCATGTAGCCAAGGGACCACTTGACTAGGAAGTCCAACTTTCTCTCCATAGTATTAATAAATTATGCTATCATAAATTAAACTTTTAAAATGTACATGATCATAAGAAGTAGGACTCCTTCTGAAAGGAGTGGTAAAGTGACTCAAAGGAGAATTTTTGATGCACGTTTTCTCCCTTAAGTGTGCTCACTGAACCACTGAACCTTCCAATGCACATTGAGCTACATATCATTGTCACTGTCATTCCTAAGAGAAGGTTATAAAGAAATCCTCTTAGGAAGGCTTCTGATACAAAAAAGTTGAACAGTTTATAAAATTATATTGAAACCAAGTGATAAATATGCAAATTAAACTTGCCAGGTGGCAGGAACTCTTTCAATGCTCTTTTTCACCTTTAGATAGAGTCTGAAAGTCTTCTGCCAGTCTCTCAGGCTCAAAGTGATTTTGAGGAATACTTGATGAGCAAATTTAAAATTGAAAATTTAATTTCCAAGGTCATTCTTATTCACTAAATGAAATACTTTAAGAAAAAAGTACAAATCAGGTATGAACACTGGTACTGAAGAGAATGCTAAAAGCAAAGGGAGCAAAAACTCTATGCAAGGCTGGAAGCAAAGGCTAGATGCAAAAAAAAGAGAGTTACATCTTTACAAAATCTTGAGTGTTCATAAAAAGTCAGAAGGGTTGTTGTTGACCTATTTCAATGTATGTCCTTCCCTGACTGCCCAGGAGCAAGACCAAGAATTCAGAACAAACCTTCAGCTACTCAAAAATTTCTTTGTATAGGCTGAGATTATGGTTTTTGGTCGCTGACAATAGAAAGTGAAACACTTCACAGGCAAGCTAACTTTTTTAAGTAATGTGAAATAATGCTTGAAATAGTATCAACATCCGTGGCAGGTTACAATGTTACATCATAATGGTAGTTTACATGAAGTTCTGAGAAAACAAATGCAATGTTTAAAGAATAGTGTGACTATATTTCATCTGATTAAGTTAAAGATAAATGAAACAAGGTAAGCTGAGAAGTATTTTACTGGTATTCTCATTATTATTGTTACTGCTTTGCTTCCAAAAGCATGGTTTCAATTGACTCTATATAATGTAAAAGATGATGAGACTTTAAACTGTGCTATTAAGGTCTGTTTGATTTGTTCAGTGCGAGACAATACAGAAATAAAAGCAGAGGAACGTTAGTATAAATTGCCCATTTATTTTCCTCTTTGGTCATCACAGGAAAGTAAAACTGAAACATACACACATCTTGAGTGAAGAAAAGATTGAACTAATACTGTATTACATCTAAGACTTGAAGGACGTTGCAATATACGGTTTCAAGATGTCTTTCTTTTAAAGCAAAAATTTTGCTAAATTAATATCCTAGACATGATCTCAAAAATATTTTGAGTGTGTTGTACTAGTTTCTTCTGCTCTTTTTAATTGTCATCTTAAATGAATGTCTTCAGATGTGACTGTGCGATAAGGATCCATGATGAGAAAAAAACGAATATCCTTATTCTTTTAATAAGGGCTTATCTTTATGGAATTGTCTATTTTCAGAGGTCAGAATTAATTTCCTGTCAAATACATCATACAGGCATTAATAGAAATGCCGATCTAATCCTGTTTCTTATTTTCTCTTGGAACAGAAATTTTCAATATCAGTCAGCAGTTGATACATCTAACAACAGCTTGGAGAAATTTTTGCATTTCTTAATTAATAAAACTTATATTTTTAAGGATATGGCCTTTTTGAATTGTGATTTTGATAAAGGCTTCCAATGTTTTTCCTGCCAAACTCATGGTTTGGTTCAGCACTTGGCAGCTTTTCCATGCTTTTGCAGAAGTTCATTTTGCTTCTTTACAGTCGGGTTTCACATACCTTGCTCTCACTAGGAAACTCTGGAATATGACTAGTTTGTTTCCTGAAGAAAATGTTAAAGTTTGCCAATGAAAAAATTTTTAGTTCATGTCAGGTTTCAGAACTTAAATGCTACTACTTCCTGTCAACCATCATGTCATGAGGACGTGGTTTATATCCTTTGACTGAGTTATCTAGTTGCATATTAGCAATTCTTGGTTTCCCCCCATGAAACGAAATTATAAACACTCTCTGCTATATAGCATGTACCTCTGCTTCTTATACATAGGTGTTAATGTGCATTTGGAATGTAAGTCTTGTTGTTTGGGGTTTTTTTTTCTCTTGCTTGGATAAAACTTCTATGTGCCAACAATGCATCTCTTTTACTCCTTACCATATTTCTAACACTCCTTTGGCTGTACGAAATAAATGGACATATTTAGACATCCAGACATGCTGTGCTGATAGATTCCTCCCAGTTCTGTAAACAGTGTATTCCAGTGGAATGTATTTTTCTATGAATACCTCTTAATTCCAAGAGAATCCACAAAGGGACATCAGTTGGGCCTTTAAAGAAATTAAATTATTTTATATCAAAGTAATATTTTTTCTTGGAAAACTTACTTTACTAGACTGTTATTGAACTTGTAGAAAATAGTGAAACAAACTCAAAGAAAACAAGTGTCCCCAGCACAGGAAGGACATGGACCTGTTGAATCAAGTCCCGAGGAGGCCACCAAGATGATTAGAGGGATGGAGCAGTTCTGCTATGAGGATATGCTGAGAGAATTGGGACTGTTCAGGCTAGAGAAGAGAAGGCATTAGGGTGATCTAATTGTGGCCTTCCAGTACCTGAAGGGAGTCCACAGGAAAGATGGAGAGAGACTATTTAGAAGGGCCTGGAGTGACAGGACAAGGGGGAATGGCTTCAGACTGAAGGAGAACAGGATTTAGATTAGATATTAGGAAGAAATTCTTTACTGTGAGGGTGATGAGGCCCTGGAACAAGTTTCCCAGAGAAGCTGTGGCTGCCTCACCTCAGAAATGTTCAACTCCAGGCTGGATGGGGCTCTGAGCAACATGGTCTAGTGGAAAGGTGGCCCTGCCCATGGCAGAGGGTTTGGATCTAGATGATGTTAAACATCTCTTCCAACCCAGGTCATTCTATGATTCTCTGATTCATTCTATGATTTCAAAGAAAGGCTTGGAAAAGAGTGTGACCTAAATTAGATATGTAAACAATTATGAAGTACAAACTGGTAAATGTAATCGGAATATAAGGGATTAATAATTAGGAAAATAAATACTAATCCATAAGAATTAGTGAAAAACCACATTCATTAAAAAGAAATTTCACTAACAAATAAGTGCTGGTATGTGACAATCCGTATTCTTCTCAGTTCACTTTTAAGCCTTTTCTGAAAAGAGGAGAAGAGCTGGAACTTTGCTGTCATGTAAAAAAGAAAAGGGTAGAGCAGTACTCATGTCTGACAGGAGCCAGGTCTCTCAAACACTAGCAGTGCTGTCTGATTTAATAAAATGTGATAAATAGAGCAGGGGCCTCACTGAGGGCTTAGAGTTTACTATACTGACAAATGACTCTTAGGTCGTCATTTTTCTTAAAAATTATTTATCTTGCAAACAGAAGTTTGATATTTTGGGGTTTACTGTGTATGCCTTTCATGAACTAACTTACGGAATTCTTGAGGGTAACTTCTGAACCTTTTGATTATAACAGAGTTCCATTCTATTATACTTTAGATTGAAAATCTCTCTGTAAATGTTGACCCTTAAGTGCTCTAAAAGCCATGTAGACTCTGAATGGTGATATAGAATACAATTATTACCCCAAAATGGTGAACATTTCCTGAAGCACAATCCATTCCACTGATCCTAAAAATTCCATTTGAAGAGAAAACCATACCTTAAAGTTGTGTCCAAAATAGAATTACTGGATGTTTTCTCTTTTAGACATAAAATATCTGCTAATCCCTTGTGTTATATAAAATAGAACCATATTTGCAAGTACTTGGATCTCATGTGCGAAATAGATAATACTGAATTAATTTGGTGTTAAAAACAAAATTATGAGTTGATTTCTCCTAAATTTATAATCTCTATAGACTGCAGGGATGAATGTATTTTTGTGGCCTGGGTAAGAAACTAGCTCAGTTTTGCCGCAGACATCACAGATGCAGATTCCTGTTTGTTGTGGCTGTTTTCCTTAGCTGGAGTTTTTCTCAGTGGGTCTGACAGCATTACTGCAACCACTATCTCTGGGAACTCCAACACCAACACATGGGCGAAAACAGCAGTTTCCCATGTTGTGGAACTAACATCAAATAGCTAAAAATATCCCTGAACACAGGTTTTTAAGCATTCATTGGCCTGCCTCCTGGAAACTCAACTCACTTTTTCCACCTCTTGATAAAACAATTTTAGGCATTCTATTTTGACATGTGTCAGAAACCATTCCAGTATAACTGATGCTGTAGGAGTGTTCTTTGAATGCTGAATATTTGACTGTGACTATGTTGGTTCTTCTTCTGAAATACCATCCCTCACGGGCATGGAGTGTGTATGTGTGTTATAATCCAAAATGCTTACTGGAACAGCTCTGAATTGTTTACATGTTTCAGCCACACAAGAGAACAGGAATTACAACTGCATAATGTACATTTAGTCTTGTTTGGATTCAGATGCTTATTTCATTCTTGAAAGACTGTTTTAATCTCCTCAAAAGCTGTTCAGGCTTTTCCTCAGCTCTGTGGGACTTCCTCATCAATCATGACACTCTGAGATGGCAGACTGCCATGAGGGCAGAATAGCTGGTGCTGTGCTGTCAACAGAAACAAGTGGCTTGAGTAGCTTTCCATTAGGATATGGCTGGACCCAGACCTCTGTTTATTAAGCTGATGTTTGGGCCAAAACACTTAGCAGCAGGATCAAACTAGTAATGAATGCACTGCAAATCAAGAAGTGTGTGTATACTCTGTATACAATCATTAGCAAAAGTAGGTCACGGGCCAGCAGCTCTGCAATCTTTGACTTAGTGCAGACTCTGTAGGGAGAAAACGTCATCATTACTAAAACAAATACAGATTCCTTTGTTACGTACTCAAAACTGAGAGCTGTGGTAGAAAAGAAGCTTAAAACAGCACAGGAAGGACCTTTTTGGAAAAAATGAAAAAAAAAAACACACCAACACTTCCTCCCAAAACCAAACCAAACACCAAACTTCTTTTGTTGGTTTTCAGCCATGAAAACTCTAACAATCTGATTCTGCTCAGAACCCTTCTCAACATGCCATCAACAAACATCATAAGAAGATTCGTGAAAAATCCTTCAGGGAACTTCATGATGTCAACATTTCTAAAGCAGAAGCTAAATTTATCCTTTGACTCTTTAAGCAGCTTGTCTGCAAAATTGTAACAAACCTTTGTTCAGACTGAGGACTTCCATGTAACTTTAATTAAAATACTATTTTTTTTAAATAATATGAAAAATATTTGGGATTAAGATGCCTTGAGATTATTTTTAATGGCAAAGTATTTTACACATGGAAATCCTTCTAGGAAGAGAGGATAGATGGGTAGAAGGAGGTGGGAGGAAAATAAGGATTAGGAGTTAAGACAGCAATGAACCTTCTTCTTGCCTATTTTCATCCAGCAAGGTGTGCTTTCAAATGGCTTAATTTGATTTCTCCTGAAGTTTTTCTGTCTTTCAAACTAGAAATGTAAGCTTCTTTTTTATTGACTTAATCATTGTGGAAATTCTTTCTAATATCCAATAGTTTATATAGGTCATCATTAATCTGTTACATATTTCATTGTCATTACTTACCCTTCCTTATTACTGCCCCTTCATTTTTTAATGAAAAAAGAACATTTTAAGAAATTATTGTTTATCCTAAAATATTTGTTCTTTTGCAGTGTGGATAAAAAGCAGTGGGCAGAAGTGATTTTTAGGGAAATCATGAACGCAGCCAGTACACCTGGCATAGCTATTCCCATTTAAATTAAACTAATTTTTTTTCACTTATGAGGCAATTTAATTTTCTCACTACCTGTCTCTTTCCCATGCATTCAGTTGTGCTGTGCTTTTTCTTTAAATGCAGAGAAGATCACTGAAACAAGGGATGATTTTAAAAGTGATGTAGATAGAGTTAACGCAAACCAGAGGCAGAACAGCAGAAAAAGCTTTGGTTTGGGTGTCATTAGCTGCAGAATCATTTGATACCAGTTAATGGACTCATTAAATGAGACAAAAATTGTGTTCAAACTGAATACAGTTCTGTTGTGCTCATGATGGAAAAAGTGACAAGAAATTATTGTGGGGAAGGCGGCTGACAGTATTTACTATGTTTTGCTTTGCATTTATTCAAAAAGGGTTTTTACAGCTTCAGATTAAGCAAAGCCCACATCCTCATTTTTCAGACAAAGTAATTAGGCTTGCCTTCTGGACGTTTCAAAGCAAGTGACAAAATAGGACTTCCTTCCCCATTCCCACATCCACTCTTCCCTGAAACAGAGTCTTGCTAAAAGAAACAAATTTACTGAAGAATTTCAATTGAAAAACTTCATGGTTTGACAGCATATTGTTTCACTGGAGTATACTGCATCAGCTGTTATCAGCCTTCAGGGAAGGGAAACAGCTAGAATAAATTAGAATAACTTCTTGCAGAGCTGGCTTCACAGCAAGTGAGAGTTGGGAATTAAGCATCATTAACTAACCTGTTTTCTTGTTTGGGGATTTTTTGTGTAGAACTGACTTTGAAGACCAAAATTCTACCTAGACAGGATCAAAAACAACTCAGTTTTTCCTTCCTGGGAGTTGTAACCTGCCATGTTGGCCTTCAAAATATCCAACCAGCTCCGTACATGAACTTACTCAGTCTTGGTGATCTTTTACCATGTTCAGTTGTTTTCCTATAGCTGAACAGCAGCAGCACCCACAGAGAGCAGCTGGGTCAGGTGAGTGCCCATTGCAAATTCAAGGCTTGCTTCTTACACCTTACAGGTGACACCTCTGATTTTGACTCTCTCTACACCACCTTCCTTTTAATTTATAGGGTGAAAGTTTTCATGCTGTTGTGAGCTATTCAATTAAACAACTGATTAATTACAAACTATTGAGCATTTGTTGCACAGGAATACTTAAGCTATTCCTCCTACAGGCTAAGCAAAAGCTTGTTACCAACTGACAGAAACACATATCCAGTTGCAGATACCTGGAACAAATATCTTTTCCTGATTTATTTCAGGACAGCAGCTGTCCTGGACAATATTTTGGCAAACAGTTGAATTTTCTTAGCCAACTATGTATTTCCAGTTATATTTAAATATCTCTGCTCCTTCCTCTGTTTTCTGTGGGTGTTCAGCATCACAAATAGCTTCCAAATAACCTCATTGCTGGTCTCCTGTTTATGCACTTCTCATAAAAAGAATGATACAGAAACTAAAATGGTTAACACCATATAAAGTGAGCATTTTGTTAGTCATAACTGTGACAACTTCTGTATTTTCATCTCAAACTTGGAAAATGCCCCAGTCATTCAATTCAATAATCATCAAGACAGGCTCAGCACTCCTGTGCAGAAGTTTGCTACATCAAAGGCAATCCCCTTAGAATTCGCATGTGCACACACATTCACTGCACAGGTTACAGCAAAGAATGACCTTTCCTATCCTTTGATTAAAGGCTTCAAGATGAAATGATCTTTTCTTAAAATCAGATCTAATCATACGGAACAACACAAATAGCTTTTACTCATACTTGTAGATCCTAAAGAGTGAGGTGAACTAAGTTTCTGAGTAATGATTGTATTTCAGACAAATGACCAGATCAAGGACAATTTGTCAAGCCATGAGATATTTATCTTCAAGTTTAGAAAATGAGATTTTAAAAATAATTTAACTTGGGATTTTTTTATTTAATACTCTTATTGGGTTTATCATATCTGAGCTTTATTCTTGCCACAAAACCCCCTAAATCTTTCTTTAAATAAATGAGAGTTTTCATTTTATAATTCAGTTCTAAAGCCAGAGTTTTCAGGAAGTTTAGCAGTATAACAGGACTGCAAAATATGGTGACACAATCAATTTCTTTTCTTATGTTTTTTCTTTTGCATCTTTTTTCATCATGGCACAGTATGACAGGCTGCTTTGTAGACCTACCATAGATTTTATGCAGATAGTAAACACTTGTTTCCTTCTTTAACTCTTACCCAAAATAGAAGTTATACATTAGCAAGTTCAATTCTGTTCATATGCTTCCTATAAATAAACACTTACTTCTTGCATGAATTTCATGAAATAGACCCAAACAAACTACTTTGAGTATCCAATTCACATATGAACCATTGCCTTGTCATCTGACAAATAGTGTGTACAAACTCCAATCAGTAGCTTTTAAAGTACAGCTTTAAACATTTGTATTTTTTAAGTCCAGTTGCTTTGATTAAACACAGTGAGAAAATCTATTTATTTTATTTAATGAACCAAAATCTTATAATGAGATTGCATCTGTGAATAATGATGTATATGAATTATACTTTATTCCTACAAATATTTGGCAATACACAGGTAAAATAAATTTTACGTTATCATTCATGCCAGCAAAATAATTTTCTCATTATTTGCAGCGAGCAGAGAGAAAGGGGTAAACACAGTCAAAACAAATGCAATTAAATTGAAAAATTGCTGGAAGATAAGGTATCAGTACAAGTGTGCTTAGGAAAAAGCCTTCAAAAGTTATTTATCAAAAATTTTATTTTGTTGGCTGCATTATATTCTCCTTATAAAATCAATGCATATTCATCTGACTGCCACATCACTTTGATCTTTGATTTGAAGAGTAATGGTAAAGAGATGCATAAATTAAAAGAAACTTCACTGCCAATGTTATAAAAATTGAAACTACTGGAGAATGTTTCATTCAAAAACACCAGTCATTTTGTCCAGGTCTTGCCTTCCAAAACAGAGTGAGTCACATGGGGAATCTGTTGTAGGGAGAAGTGAACAACTGAAAGAATTGTTGATCAGTAATTGAAAAAAAACACATAGCAAACCAAACTGCTATAATCACTTTATTAATGGATTACTATTGTTAAATAAGACCCATTTTATTTACTAAAGACTGCAATTTGCTGCCTTAACAGAACATTTGTATTAATCCAAAATTCATTCATTTGAACAGCTCTCTTCCAAAGATTACATTATTAGTCTAGCAACTGGAATGAAACTTAGAAGTTCTGTGTTTGTTTAATGATTAAGAAAGGAAGCTGCAAATGTCTCATCATGAAAATTGAACTCCATTTAAAACAAAAGTATTTAAGCAAAACTAAGTATTTAAGCACTCTATTTAAGGAAAAGTATGAATAATTATAATACTTCTGGAAACTCAATTATGTTATATAAATATGTATTTTTAAAAGTCTTTTTCGTTTAAACTCAGGTTAATTAAAATGTCTTGACAGTGACTAATGTTTAACACGATCTCTAATTCTTACAAAACACACCAGAATGAGAGAAAACAAGAGCAAGAGCAAGAGAAATCCACCCCTATTGCATATTCACACCTATGAAAAGCAGCCTAGAGAGTGCTGCAACCAGAGCAGGCAGAAAATGTGCAGCCCATAGTTCAGGGTGTGATGTGGTGGTTTGTGCAGAAGGATGCACAGGAAGGGCATTGTCACCCTACAGGCTCAAAAGGTGGGTTCCTACAAGCAATTTAGCTGTAGTATCCAGCCAGCAGAAAGTCTGTGATCTGCTACGCACTCACCAGGACTGTTATGGGTACAGAGCTCCCAAAAATCATGCATCCATCCATGTCTTGGGCTGCAAGGTGTGCCAGAGCCTTTTGCTGGTAATAGATGGCAGTGGTGGGAACAGCATGACCAAGTTACCTTTCTATTTCCTCAGCTTGAGGAAGTAGAAAAGTCAAAGAGCATCAGGGAGTCTAAGAAAAAGAGAAAAAGAGACTGGAAGAACTGTGCCTTCCCTGAGACAGGAGCAGCCATCAGAAGAAAGCAAAAGACCGAGGGATTCCTCTATCCTGCCCCAACAGGTAGGTAGAAGTAGCTTAAAGGAAACATGTGGATGAGGGCAAGTCTAAGCCCAGGGTGGCAGGCAAAGCCCCTCTTAGCCTGCCTTGCCTTTCCACGTGCCACAGTATAGGCCAGGAATCACAAAATCACAGAATAAGCTGAGTTGGAAGGGACCCACAAGGATCCTCAAAGTCCAACACCTGACCCTGCACAGGACAACCCAAGAATTCCACCATGTGCCTGAGACCATTGTCCAAACACTTCCTGAACTCTGTCAGGCTGGTGCAGTAACCATTCCCTTGGGAGCCTGCTCCAGTGGTCAGCCACCGCCTGGGTGAAGAACCTTTTCCTGATATCCAGCCTAAACCTTCCCTCATGACTTCAGGCCTTTCCCTTGGGTCCTGTCACTGTTCACCAGAAAGAAGACATCAGTGCCTGCCCCTCCTCTTCCCCTCACAAGCAAGTTGTAACTGCAATGAGGTCTCCCCTCAGTCTTCTTTTCTCCAGGCTGAACAGACCAAGTGACCTCAGACACCCCTCATAAGACTTTCCCTCAAGGCCCTTCACCATCTTTGCAGCCCTCCTCTGGACACTCTCTAATAGCTTAGTATCTTTTTTATATTGTGGTGACAAAAACTTCACACCCGGTATGTGCCAGGTACAGCAGGTGTCACACTGTGGATGTGGAAAGACAGTCAATGGATGCTGTGGATGTTGGTCCATCTATACCAGAGTTGTTGTCAAGGTCAGAAAAGGCCACTCCGCATATCACAATCACCTCCACAAGGAAGAAAAGACGGATTATAATTGTGTGTGACTCCCTTGTGAGCAAAACAGAGCATCCAATATGCCAGACAGACCCTCCTGCTAGGGAAGTTTGCTGCCTCCCTGGTGCCCGGTCTAAGGACATCATTAGGTAACTCCCTATTGTTCTATGATATAACTAGCGCTTGGAAAAATTACTTGAGAGAGACACCAGCATTGACACAGGCCATGCCATAAATCAGCCTCTCCTGATGAGAGAGGATTTTAGAGTCCTTGCAAGGAGTTCGGTAGACGGACGAAGCAAACTCGCATTAGTTGCTTCTTCAGATAGTTGTTTATTTTAGTGTTACCAGCTACTAGCGTAGAGAAGACATAGCAGAGCAGAATATGGCAAGAGAAAGCAAGAAAATGGCCCCTTATGAAGATTACACAGCTCTTTTAAAGGTAAACTAACCAATAAAGACTTGAAACGACAGCTATTTTTACTTTTCCTCCAATGTTCAGTGAATCACTCTGACACGCAGGCCAGAACTGCAGAACTTTTCATCCAATCATCCTAAACTAATTTTGCTGCAAAATATGGGGGACTAGAATAAGAAAGACAGAGGTTAAAAACTACAAGGTCTCCTCTATCTTGGAACTTTTACTGTTTATCTATTTACTACATTAACAAACCTAAAATTTCTAAATTTTTCACCCTGTGACATCCTTACATCATATTCTATCACCTAGTTCACATTTTTGTAGATTTTAATTCCTCCCAGAGAGTAGGCAGTTTTCTCCATGGATAAAGGTCAAAGACAACATTGTTCAGGGGGGTTAGATTCTTCAAAACAGGCAGAGAAATATTCCCTGCACTCTGGATTCCCACAAACATATTCAATAGTTAGAAGGACTGCCTCCTTGGAGGAAGGAACTGTGCTTCCAAGAGGCTAGATCTGAGGCTGAGTTAAATCTGAAAAGTCAAGTATTAGATAATTTATGCCCTAAAGCCATTACCTTTTCTGCAAGGCAGCACATAAAGACAGCTGGGTTATTTCTGGGTACTGCAGCACAATTCCAGCTCAGGAAGACCACCAATAAGTAAGGCAGACCATGTACCACACCGCGGCGATTCACAATGTATCTGCAGCTTCTTGTGAGGGAGCAGAGTCGCCATCCAACTGGGAAAATCATGACTCATTGGCAGATTTCTGCTACTACTGAATGAGTAATGTAAAAATAGCTTTGAGACATCACACCCTTTTCACTCAAAAAATTACATATACCCCCAAAAGTCAAAATAGTGCTGCACACTATGCAAAAGGCATGTGAAGGGAAAGCTAATTAAGCGGATGAAGATTTATTAATTATGTATCACCAGACTTGCTGTACACTTGTTAACTGTTATCAGAACCATAATAATTATGAACCTGTACTAGCAGCTTTGAATATTACTAGCTGTGGTAGAAAGAAAAGTGACTAATGTGCCATAGAATCAAGATGGTAAATGACTTACCTGCCAGACACAGTGTCATATGCTGACTTGAGTAGCATGCTAATGAAATTTGCATGGATATTTCTTCTGACAATTTCAAAAATGTCTTACTTGAGTATAAGCTGAGATTTATAAATTCACATACATAAAGGAAAGTGTATACAATACTTGAGTCTAGTCTCCCTAGTCAAAGGTATACGCATATTAAGATTTTCACTTAATAAGTGCTTAAAAGTGAATTGAAGGGTAAAGCAAAGAGGGAATTATAGTGATACTACTGGTATATTAGCTTCATTTCTGTTTTCCTCATTATAGAAATGTGTCTAAAATGGGCAATTGAGCTTTCTTTTCCCACAATCATCATAGAAAATTCTTTTTTCATATTTTTTAAAATTTATCTTAGTACTTAGAAAATAGAAAGACTATAATGTCTTTAAAATCCTAATGATACAATCCAGAAAACCAGCTTGTACTTCAATCAGAAAGTACAGAAAGATATTCTTGTATTTGACCCCCACTAGGTCTCATATATATATCTATGGGGTATCCAACTACTTTTACTATTTTATAATTGGGAAACCAAGTTCTACAGAAAAATATTTTCATGCAAACCATGTCTGACAGGGAAGGTATTTGCCTCTTTATCTCAGACTTTTAAGCAAATTAAATTTTTCTATGAATTGTACCCTAAAAACATTATTTGTTAGACACCATTTCTTTCATTAGCAGTTCTTTTAGGACTTATAGGACTATTTACAAGGACAAGGATCATTGCAGGAAAATGGAAGATTTCCTGTATGAGGGAAATGAAAGATGGATGAGTCCTACCTGATTGAGGCTTCAGTTTTTGTGGGTTTTATAAATTTTATTTTTGTTCTCTCACCCCTTCATGAAGAAGAAATACACAGCTTCGAAGGATGATTCTCCAGCTACATTCATTCTGGTAGAAGTCCTATTTCAGTTAAGCCCTTTTTTCTTCATGTGGATTAAAAACATAATGGCCATTCAAGCAAAAGAGTAAAATATATAATGGAGTTCTCTGTCCCAGCAATTTCTGATTTTTTTCTCTAAAGATTATTTTTAACCTGAGAATGTGCATGTTCATGCACATGTGTGTGTCAGAAGACAGCTGAGTCTGTCTGTGATGAAGAACAGACATACCAAAGGTTTAGTTGTGATTGATAATAATTTTATTTCCATTTGTTCTGAAGTGTCAAACTGTAAATGCAGACCATTCTCTACTTTTTACTTGGCAAGAGTTACTTCTCAGACTGAAATATGAATCAGAGAGCTAAAGGCACCAGGACTAACAAAAAATAATTTTAGGAAGCTCAGAAAGCTTTATCTGAGTTTCAATCAAGAATAAATCCTGTAATGCACTCAGACCAAAGAACTATTATGACCAAAGGGCTCATGGCACTGACTGGAACCTAACAGACAATTTGCTGCTCATAAGCACTAGTAAACCTATACAATACATAAAATTCACACTTTTAATTACTTCTTTTTCTTCACAATTTTCACACTTCCAAATGTTATTTGAAGTACCAAAACCTAGTGAAAGTCTGAAATTCTTTCAGAGGTGAAATGATCAAAAAGCTGGAGCACCTTTCCTACAAGGACAGGCTGAAAGAGTTGAAGTTGTTCACCACAGAGAAGAGAAGGCTCTGGGGAGACCTTAGAGCTTTCTTCTACAAGAAAGCTGGAGAAGGAATTCACACAGGGGTATGTAGTGGAAATGCAAGAGGAAACGGTTTTAAACTAAAAGAGGTATACATAGACTAGATATTAGGAATAAATTCTTTACTGTGAGGGTAGTGAGACACTGGAACAGGTAGCCCAGAGAAACTGTGGCTGCTGCATCCCTGGAAGTGCTCAAGACCAGGCTGGATGGGGTTCTGAGTAATCTATTCTAGTGAAAGGTGTCCCTGCCCATGGCAGGGGTGTGTGACAAGATGATCTTTAAGGTGTCTTCCATCCCAAATCATTCTATGATTCCATGATTCTTGGCTTGGCATCTTGCCATGGCACAAGGAGGGAATATACTAGCAACATAAAAATTTTTGAGAGACTCAGATGAAAAGGTAGGATCCATTCATCATTAAGGTCAGGCTAATACACCAGGAATATCAAAGATTTTTTAGACTTCTGTAGCGATGACAACTCCACTTGAAAAAAATTGCACTTTGGTTTTTAAAGGCTTATAAAAGACTAAAGCTGATAGCTTTAGCTAGAGAGAGAGAGAGAGAGAGATAGAGATTGTTCAAGGCATTTTTTCTGAAATCTTTAGTCTGCAGAAATTTTACTTTTTTGCAAATGCTTGACAATGTTGAGAATTAAGCTAGAGATGTCAGTGGACCTGAAGAGTTAATAGGATTCCACACGCTTATCAGCAGCTCTGAGACATGCAGTCTACACGGTTGTCTAAGAGAAAGGTATGTGGGATAGATAATAAAGGGGGCTTACTTGACACTCTGAGCTAGAGTTCATCAAATTTCTCCAGCTTTTTTCTTCTCTTTTGCTGTATTTTCTATACCCACACAACCTCCCTGTCACAGTTTGAAGCTGGCTAAGCACCAGGCACCCACAAAAAACCATTTACTTATTTTCCTCTCCTATAGCTGAGCAGAGGAGGGGAAATTAACAAGAAAACTTCATGAGCTGAGATAAGGATTAGGGGAAAAATATTTCAAGGCAAAACAGGTTCAAAACTTAAACAGTATAAAGAAGATTTATTATTGACAGAATTGAAAGTAAAAAGGGTAATAAGAACCAAAGCAAATCTTCAGAACACCTTTCTTGCCCTCCCTCTTTCCAATGAGCGCAAGGAAACAAAACGTGGGGTTTTTGGTCAGTATTTCACTTCTTAAAAGTCTTTCTTCAGTATGTTTAAGGAAAAGAGTTTCTTCTGCTGTGCCATGGGATCCTTCCCATGGGAGATAGTTCTCTGCAAACTTTTCTAGCGTGGTTTTAACTTTCACAAGCAACAGCTTGCCTGAACCTGCTGCAATGTGAAATCCCTCCCATGGGCCAAGCAATCTTCCCACAACTGTCCAGTGTGGGTCATTTTAGTTCATGGGATTAGTCTTTTAAGGATGAGCTGTTCTAGTTTGGAAGTGAAGGCTCTCCTCCTCTGTCTCTAAAAGCAAGAGTCATCTCTCTCTCTATCCAAGTTCCTCACTAGATTACAGCTTTTCAGCATCCATACGCTCTAGCGTGTACTCTTCTTCACGGGCTGCGCACGGAGCTCTGCACCTCCCTCATGCACCTCATGAATTATAGGGAAACTGTTGTATTATAGTCCTTACCATGGCTTGCAGGAGAATCTCAGCTCTGGTGCTTGGAGCACCTCCTCCCTCTCCTTTTTATCACTGACCTCAGTATCACCATGTTGGTTCTCCTCACATGTCTTCACTTTTCCCTTGTCTCTGACTCGGGAGAGAATTGGTGTCCACAAGTTTTGTTTGGTCTCAAGTTCTATCAATTGAAAAGTTTCTACAGAGTTCTACAACGCTGAAAGGTTGATCCAGTCCGGGCTCTGTATCAGGTAATTGCTCACCATGCTCCTCACTGCTGGCCACTTGGTCTCCACCAGCACCACGCAGGCCATGCCAGCTGCCGGCTCCACTCAGCACCTCTCTTCATGCGGGATGCTGAAAAGGAAAAGTTGCTGCCGCCCCTGCCCTTCTGTCCACAGCATGGCTAATTAAAAAGCAGCTAAACAAGTAAAGTTCATTGTGAGCCGTTCTGAGATGGCAGCGGCCGTGCTGCCTGAGCCACGCAATTTTGGCCGCTTTGCCCTGGCTGCACGGGCATTCCCACTGTTGGTCCCAGCAGCATGGTCTCAGACGCGTGGCTTCTTGCGGCGCCAGGATGGCCCCCCAGCGGCACAGCCCTGGCCGCTCTGCTGGGAAGGGGCCCTGTGGCCCTCTCCTGGAATGGGCCTGGGGGACCCCTCACCACCCTTTGGAGGAGAGCAAGAAAGAGAACTTCTCATAGTTTTTCCGTTCTTAAATATGTATTCAGAGAGGAGTTACCAACTTATCTAATTGGGCTAGTAACCTGCCCATCGTCAGAGCCTTCAGCGATTGGTTTTGTGCCGAACATAGAAGTTTCGAGCAGCTCTTCCAGCCCACTAAAAACTATACTGTTTTTAAACTAGCACACTCCCACCAATGTGAACAAAGTTTTGAAAGTATTTCTCAATTGCAATACTGCATCAACACCAGCATAGTGTATGATACTACTATCAGACTGGGAGCCTTGCTGTAGAATGGCAAGACCCATTACAGTGTATCTATGCATGTCATTTTTTTTCTTTTACTATTATTGTCAGGCATACATATTGTCAACATGTTTTGACCCCTTGGAAATTTTTTGTTTCCTCTTACCAAAATGATTTTTTTACCTGCTTTCATGGATGTAAAAAAAAAATAGATATGTGTGTGTGGCTGTGTGTGTCTCCGTGTGTGTGTGCGAATACCCCAAACTGAATTCTTGAATTCTCAAGCACAAGTCCACTACCTGCTGGCAGCAACAGATATGGGCTCTTTGAAAATTTTGTAAGCATCTGGACTAAAAAAAAGTAGCCTGCTCCAAATCCTCTCATTAAGAAAAAAACATAAGACAAAACCATGAACTAAGAGGCTGATCATGTGCTATGTTTCAGCATATAGACTCTTGAAATGGAGAAAAAAGGAGAACTGAGGATTTGGAAAGGATTTGCACTGAAAAGAATTCCCATAAAAACTGGTCTTAGAAATAAGATGATCCTGAAACAGTAAAGATCTTGCTGGAGAAGAGATCCTGGAAGTGAGGGAAGATCCTGGAGTTTAGGGAGCTGTAACAAGACTAAAAAATAGGAATGCCTGGGGACCTTGAGAAGAAACAGCTGTGATGGGTGAGGATGAGCAACAGCACAGAGGGAACCAACCCAGTTTTCTAGAGACCTTCCTGGGCCAGGTGGGACCTCCAGCAGTGAAAGGATGGTGAGACCTGAGGAGCACAGAGCTGCAGGGGAGGGTATGACTGATGAAATGATTACCCTGTTAATCATGCAGGGTAAAAAGCCCTGATTGCCCTTTTCTTAAATAAGCTTCAGTATCCAGATCCATTCTGATCTGTCATTTACTGTCTCACCTGCAACACTTGGCACTGTCTCTTCCCTGTTCTCTCACTTCTTCCCTGGCTTTCCCTATTTTCCTAGTACCTGCAGTGACTTTTGAATCTTTTTTTTCCCACTGGGAACAATAGCAGCTGTGGCAGAAACTGGTTCAGTCCTGCTGTCATCTGTTTGACCCTGGCATAGAGCAGTTCCAGGACAGGTATCCTCTTTCTCTGGTCCTCTTTAAAGAAGTCCTTATATTCTTTGTTACAGTCATGTCCTGGCCATTCACCTGCATCCTTATCAACTGCTATGTGATCATACCATGTAGCTTTACCATGATGGAAGAGGGTGAAGCATGCAAAGGTAATTTTACATATGATGTTAAAAATTTTGGTTAGTTGTTCTTATTGCCCTGAAGTGAAAAAATATAACTCAGAGCTTTTGTTCCCAAGTGAAGGCCACACAGATGAAAACTATAAGACCCTTTGTAGAAAATAACAAGACCCAATATTTTCACAGACTATTCATCTGAGCAATTTTTTGAGCAATTCAGAGTTAGTTTTGCTTTGATGGTGTCCTGGTACACATGTTTAAACAACATATACAGTATCTATTCTGTGAAAATAGTTTAACTGGCTACAGGTTTGGGCTTTCAGTGAGGCAGCAGTGACCTTTCTTGCTAATGCATGCACTAAAAGCAAGCATGGAAGGTACACAGAGAGAAAAATGGTTTAAAAATTCAAATTAATCTACTAAACACTTTTTTTTTTTACATTCTATATGCATAGAAAGCCAAATCAATAGCTATGACCTTGTGAGCCTCTAAATTTTTCTTCTATTTTTTCACAGTACAATTAAATAAAACCAGTACTTACATTCCATAGCACTTCACATTGAGGATAGCATAACGCATATTAGCAAATAGATATGAAAATTGAGTTCCTTTGTTCTTCTATTTTAAAATAAACTCAATACTCTAATAATTCCAGGCTGACTTTCTGCAGAAATTTCAGGGTTTTGCACCACAGAGCCAGAAAGCTGCAACAGGAACCAGAGAGAGTGCAAACTTTTGGTCGTACTTTTTCATACATGTATCTGTCAATACTATTTCCTCATCCAGCTTTAACACATGAGACATTCATAGTGGGGAAGAGTGTGGATACATCTGCGTTGCAGACCACAAAGCCTGATGAGGCAGAGCAACCTCTGGTTACTGTCACATCCAGATGTTTTGTTTCTGAGGCTTGAGCTTGCTAGGCTGGAACAGTTCATGTACACTTGCTACTGTGCAGTCTGCACAACAATCACACCCATATTTTGGTGTTTTCACTTTAACACTGTGCCTAGGAAAATAGTTCATTCTTTTTGGCTCAAACTTAACAGAAAACAAAAGGAACAGAGCAAAAGCTATTCTCACTTGTTACAGTCCTGTTTTTAAAGTTACTTGAAATGCTTCTGCCCGAGTTAAGGTGCAAGTGAGACCATATGCCAAAGTCAATAGTATGGGTATATTTGATAGTGAATATGAGAGAGAGAGAGAGAGAGAGAGAGAGAGAGGGCAAAAGAGAGAAAAGGGAATAGAAAGAAATAGAAAAGAGGTGGGGGGACAGAAAGATAGATTAAAGGAAGTATCACCACTCCATGGATCCCGATGGTGTCCTGTTGATCCTCTCCAGCTGGTCTTCTTGGTTGTGAGGGTTCTTTTATTTTTTTGAAAAACATAAAATCCAGTGGATTAATGTTCCTCAGGCTCAGGCCAGGTGGCAATACCCAGGTACCTACCTTCAGAGGTGGGGCAAGTTTGTCACTGTCTCTTGCAAGAGTCTGGATTAGTTGCATCACTGCATCACGTGCAGTCCTGTGGGTGCAAGGCCTCAGGAATGAGTCTGGGGAGCACTTTGGTGGTTCTTTGACGGATTATGACACCGCCTCAGCTGCCTCTCACATGAATGTCTTGTGGATGTGGCCTTCCCAGGCTTGGGGGTTTCACACCTGGGTTGGTTTGTGTAAGGGAGGATGGGTGTTCACTGCCTCTGACCAAAGGTTACACCACACATCCTAAACCTCCTCCTCCCCCCTCGGCTGGGGGGGAGTCTGTGCAAACCTGGCTTCTCTGGGCTGTGGTCTCCCCCACCCCAAGCCCAGCCAAGGATTATTTCTAGCGCAGCTGCTGTGTTTGGCTTTCTTGTGGATGCATTCTTCTCCCTCAGCCTGAGATGGCTGAACATAGTGTCCCCTTTATCTTATCTTAACTCACAGCCCAAAGTTCCAATAAGGCATCTTCAAGGAGAGGTGGGCTTCTGTGGTCACAGCTTCTTTATTCAGATTTTGTTACAATGGGCAGAACTCCTTCAGTAAATTTGCAGATGACACTAAGCTGGGAGCATGTGTTGATCTGTTGGAGGATAGGAGGGCTCTGCAGAGAGACCTAGAATGGTTGAATAGATGGGCTGAGTCCAATAGGATGAAGTTTAACCAGTCCAAGTGCCGAGTCCTGCATTTTGGCCGCAATAACCCCCTGCAACGCTATAGGCTGGGGACAGAGTGGCTGGAGAGTGCCCAGGCAGAAAGAGACTTGGGAGTACTCATCGACAGCCGACTCAACATGAGTCAGCAGTGTGTCCAGGTGGCCAAAAAGGCCAATGGTATCCTGGCCTGTATCAGGAATAGTGTGGCCAGCAGGAGCAGGGAAGTCATCCTTCCCCTATACTCAGCACTGGTGAGGCTGCACCTTGAGTACTGTGTCCAGTTCTGGGCCCCTCAGTTCAGGAAGGACGTGGAGACACTTGAGCGTGTCCAGAGGAGGGCAACAAGGCTGGTGAGGGGCTTGGAGCACAAGCCCTATGAGGAACGGCTGAGGGAGCTGGGGTTGTTTAGCCTGGAGAAAAGGAGACTCAGAGGTGACCTTATCACTCTCTACAACCACCTGAAAGGTGGTTGTAGTGAGGTGGGGGTTGGTCTCTTTTTCCGGGCAACAACTGACAGAACAAGAGGACAGTCTTAAGCTGAGCCAAGGGAAATATAGGTTGGATATTAGGAGAAACTTTTTGACAGAAAGAGTGATAAAGTATTGGAATGGTCTACCTGGGGAGGTGGTGGAATCACCATCCCTGGACGTGTTTAAAAAGAGATTGGATGTGGCACTCAGTGCCTTGGTTTAGTTTAGTTAAGGTGTTAGGGCAGAGGTTGGACTCGATGATCTTGAAGGTCTCTTCCAACCTGGTAATTCTGTGATTCTGATTCTGTGATAACAACATTTAAAGCATGAACTATTTCAGTCTCTGACATCACTGGAAAAGTGAAACATGAAAATTCACTATGAATTTTTGGTCCCAGAAGACTGCTCATTCCAAAAAGCAGTCTATTATTTCAGATACCCTGATAGCCTGTCCTCATATTAAACTGTAGTTCATGTAATAAATACCTCCAGGAACCTGCGAGCATGACCCAAACCACTGTTTCACAAGCTGTATAAAGCAATCACCACAACAGAGACTCTGGCACCAAATCATTTCATCTAAAGTTAATCCAGCATGCATCAATTTAAAGTGAAGTACCATCACACTCATCAAGCTCATTTTGTCCAGAAAAATAGTGCCCATTATTCGGAGAGATCGATGTCAGAAGGTGACTTTGACCCCCTGCCTGTAGCTTTGATGCTGCCTGTAGTCTTGATGTCCACACGGACTTTCATCAATTATCAGTAGTTTGTAGCATCCAACAGCAGCCTAGGCACAAGTGGAGAGTAAAATAAAACATATTGAAATATTTGATGATAACTCATCCTTTAATGACATAAATGAGGGCTCTATGCCCACACAACTTCCAAAATGAAGAGCTATTACATGAACAGCCAATATCTGAATGATTTTTGTGATTCTTATAAATCTGAACAAAAAGCTACAGATGTGAAACTCTCATACTGACAAAATGGCATCTAGGCAGAAGCTGGATCCTACCAAGCAAAAAAGAATATATTGGCAGGATGTTATTATGAATTTGAAAAATTTCACTGCTTCAGAGTAAACTTTGAAAGATAAATATACAAACTTATTCAAATAATTGGGTTTTATTCCTTCACCAAAGACTGTAAAAACCTTTGAATTATAGAATTTACTAAAAAAAAAAGGATGGTTAAAACTCCTCTTCAAATGTATTTATCAAGACTGTGAGACAAGCATTAAGAAGTATGTTTGGATTCTACATAGAATTAGGCATGAGAAACAAAATGATGGTATATGTGTGCACTAGAAGTTCAAAGAAAAGCTTATTAATGTTTTCTGGATTTTGAAAAGACCGTTGATGAAACCCGGTATGTCAGATTAATACATATTTTTGAATGCTTAAGGGTGGCATGAAATATGCAGATAATGAAAAAAAATGAGTACTTGGGGAGAAAGTAGCAATACAAACAGATTGTGAAGCTGCTAAAGAGTGTAATATCAAGAGAGATGTATGCCAAGGTTGCATACTTTATCTCTGTAACTGTTCAGCACAGATGCAGAAAGTATAACAATCTGCAGCAGAATCAAAAATATTGTAAATGAGACATTTGAATGAAGGAAGTGAGTATTAACAACACAGTGGGTACTGGTGACCATGTTGGAATATCGACTAGAGCAGAATTCAGGAATTCCCTGTGAATGGCATCTCAAAGGGTTTCAGAAGAGTGAAAAATGTTAAGAAAACCATAGCAACAACATGAAAAAATGCCAACTCAATAAAATCAGCAGGAGAAATTCCCAGATCTTGCTGGACTGACTGAATAGGTCTCTCTATTAATAATAAAATGGCAAAGTCATAAGGAAATAACTGAACAAATTTCAAAAGACTCCACAAAGTAAAAAATTTTATTTCCACGTCTGCTTAGGATTACCATTGACCTTCTTGTACTCTTCTGAAGATGCTTGTGAAATAAGAACATTTGAAAGTTCTTCTAACAGGTGTGTTGTCTAGGTACTGATGTTAAAAATTGTACTTCTTTTGGATGTGAAAGCTCTCATAACTTCTGCCCTCTCTCCTTCTACTAATATTCTTACCAAAATGTTTTCTTAGAACCCATATCTTAACTGAGAGCTCTATGTCTTCAAAATGTTGCACTAAAAATTAAATCTTCCCTTCTTACAGGCTTTCAGAAAGTTATTACTTTGGTTGGAGGGGGTTGTTTTGTTTTGATTGTTTTGCTTTTCTATTTATTTGTTTATGTATTATAATGAATAGCAGTTTTCTCATAAAAACTCTTCAAAGGAGAGGGTTTGACCTGCCTCCACAGTCCTAGAAATGTCATTCAATGCTCTCCTCCTTTCCATTTGGTATTTGCCCTATTTATTAATACTATATAGTAAGAAAAAAGACCCTTTGAAAATCCTAATATTCACCACTTTCTTTTCTTATTAATCTGTGTAGCTGTATTCATCAGAAGGAAACTCATGTCTAAAAAATCACGATTTCTGCATATTGAAGTTGAGGCTAAAATCTTTAGATAATCTAAATGTCATAAATTCATGTTCATACAGTAGGAAAGGCTACTGTAGCTACACAGACCTTTTCTTACTTGTCCTTCAGGTTTCCATACAAATTCAGTCAATACATCCTGATTGTAGCCATCCTTATTGTAATTTGCTATAACTACTATGAAGAGCAGTTTCAACAGACACCGAAGTCAATTAGTTGAATTTATAAACATGGTGAGTTTGGGAGCCACAATTTTCCTCTTTTTTTCTGTCCCAATCAAGCCTTAAGCTTTTTTAACTTGGATATTTACAGGAGCGGTTTCGTTTTTATCAGTCTGTTTGGCTGAAACTGTAGGAGCTGAGAAAATGCTGCTACTCCACTTGCTAAAGCCAGGTGAAAAATAAACCTTGCAACAATGACAATTTTTATTAATGGTTCACATAAAGACCTGCATCATTAGATTGAAAAGTACAGCTGGCTTCATCTTACTGAAGAAATAGGAGGAAAATGGCTATTAAGTTATTTTAGATACAGTACATTGAAACAAAAAATATCCTTTTGCAAAGTCAGATAAAAAAGCAGTGCTTTAATATTAAACAATTTTCATCTGAATATCTATAATCAAACACAATTATTGCCTTACTATGCAGTATGTTCAATTTATGCAATGAATAGATTGACTTAATGCAGAATGAATCAGGAAATGAAATTTGAGTATGGGAGGAAAAAAATCTTACTCCAGATATATCTGGGATGGGTGTTTTTTCTGTTTGGTTGGCTTGGGCTTTTTTTTATTCTTTGTAGTTTAATAGGTGAGACATTTAAAATAATCTTGCCAAAAAGAGGTGGACAAAAGGAGGAACTTTGTAAAACCTATTGCCAAAACTGATTCCATCGTATAAAACCCTCTTGTTCAGTTTCTAAAGGAGTAATTCATGAGGCTCTGGTCATCTTGTCTTTCAACACAGTGCATATTTTAAGAATATATTCTGCACTTTAAAGGTAAATCCAAAAATTAGGAAGGAACAGTTCAGTGCTCTGTATATAAGAAGTCTTTTTTTTTTTAATGCAGCTTAATTTACAACCTAAAAAAGGAGGATAAAACATGAGTGACTTCAAAATGTGATGCTTTGTATATAAACAAAGTTACTTCTAATCAAATACATTGGTCCAGCTGATATATTGAGTTAAATATGGACAAAACTTACAGAATTAAAGCATTATTCTGGTCTGTTCCTAAATCTATGTATCTTCTACATTTATAGTTACTTGTCAATTCCCAAGGTCTCGTAATGCAATAACCAAAAATCTCTTAATGAATATAAGGAAAAATAAATAGCAAAAAACCCATGACACCCCACTTCCATAACTTAGTTTAAAAAGTCCTGTAAGCCTTGTACAAATTTTGAATCTATTTTTCAGGTGTGAGGTGGGGTTGCCAAGCACTAGAATTTTCCATGTGATCATTAGTGTATTATGTTTTGAATATTAATCTTCTTGCAGATTAATACACAGTTTCTGATTAAGAGGGTGGTTTTAATTTAGTTGAAATCCCAAATTCAGAGCACAAAACACAAAGCTTGCACTGGATCTGTACTCACTATGGGACTGAACTAAAATTCATGATAAAATGAAAATAATTTTACAGGCAGTGAATCATTAGGTTATTTTAATTTTCACCCTCTGGTGTAGTAGAAAAACGTCTGAAGCAGATGGATTTTGCAGGTATTGAAAAAGTTTAAAAGAACAAGGGAATTTACATAAATGCTTTTGAGGGAGAAAAATAAGAAAACAGGATAAAATTACTTGGAAGACCAGAGAGAGAAAAGAAATTAAGCAAACAAAAAAAATGGCTAGATTTCAAATGCGGGCAACAGCATACCAATGAAGAAATACATTGGATTTTTAAGATGTAGTACCAGCCAAGAAAGGCAAGTGTTTTGGGGAGGTGTCTCTCATGAAAATTTATTTTGTTTTCTTTTTTTCTATTCCCAGTTGAAGGAATGTTGAGTTGGTGTCGAGATGGTTCTTGCAAACTTCTGCAAGCAATTACATTACATGTATCAAAAGTTGATAAAATCTTTTCACTTCTTTATAATGAAGACATTTCTCTTGTGGGTTTTTGTTTATGGAATTAAATTGAAATATTTTATTCCCTGGTGCTCCCTTTATGTGTTTTGAATAATGCAGTAAATTCTCACACATTCTGCAGTGCGCCAAAACAAAGTTAAATACACAATCCTTCAGTTATGTTTTATAGCAAATTGAAAGGGAAATGTCAAATCAATGAAGTTCCATGGTCATGCAAAGGGAAACCTCCTGGTAATGCCTTCATTAGTCTCTCTGTTCTAAAGTCTGAATAGCTTTGGAGCTTTGGCTGGTTTTGTATTTTTTAGGTATTTCCTTCTTTTCCTGATTTTACCCAGCAGCTGCTATAAGGTAATGCCCTTCCATGATACTATTCGCAGCTCCAACATTCTAGTTTGCTATTCTTTAACCACTACATGAGAGACTTTTGGTGAATAACTTCAATCAACCCCTGGAAAATTCTTTTCAAAAACTTAAGACCTATGACTTAATCTGCTCTTTTATATCCTAATCTGCTCCTTTCCCCAGCACTGCAAATAAAGAGCATGATCACTTGAGAAGGCAGCCAAAGCCCAATAATCTGGGGGATATCCAGAAGATAGTGCCTGGATGACACAGCTTCAAAATGATCACTTTAGGCTTCACACTACTTCTCTTCCTAAAATACAAAACCAAAACCCAGAAAAACAGAATGTAAAGAATCTTATATAAGTTTGTATAAGAGCTGTGTAAGACTATTAACAGATGTGACTAAAAGGCTGCCTTATGTGGTTTTGCAGAGAAACTGTGACTATCCCATCCCTGAATGTGTTCAAGGCCAGGTTGGATGGGATTTGATCAACCTGTTCTAGTGGAAGGTATTCCTGCCCATGGCAGGGAGCTTGGAATGAGATTATCTTTAACATCCCTTCCAACCCAGGCAATTCTATGGTCTATTTCATTTAATCATGCCAGATTTTCTATAGTTTTATTTTTTTATTATTTCTATAGTATAATGAAGTCAGATTTCAAAACATAAAGACATTCCAATACTTAACGTAACCACATTTTTTCTGAATTTCTGTATATTGTCAAAAAATCCATACCAAATCCATCAAACCCACACCCAGTATCCTTGGAGATTTTCCTTGTATTATAATAATTAAAATAAAATGTTAGCATCAGGTTAATACTAAGAAATATACAATGGTCAATGAAGTGCATTGCCTAGAACATGTCTTGGCTAATGGTTATTTTTGTGTGTTACTTTTTGGAAGTAAGAGCTTTGATAAATTTATGGCAGCATTCTATTTGATCCATCTTCAACTGGATTAAAAATTACTGTTTCTGGGCCAGTTCATGCAAACCTCCTTTTTATCCTCCAGATAAAAAAACACATAGTTTTCTTAACTCAAGAGAAGACCTTTCTCTGCAGGACATGGATTCTGGAGTGTTCTCTGTAGTAACTACAATAATAACAGCAAAGAAAAGAATGGACATAGATTTTTAAATTTCTACATGAACATAAACCTTTGCTGCCATAATTGCAGTATTAATACTTTGTATTTGTGTAAGTTATTCCACAAGTAAAACAAGTCCTAAATAAAAACATATATAAGTAAAAATGGCTAAGATATATAGACAGACAAAGCTAAAGTTCTAGTAATTTAAAACCAATGTTAACTGACCTAGCACAAGATATTTTTTTTTAATTTGGGATGAAGACATCTTTCATTTCATATTCTTTAAACCATTAAAAATTAATTTAGGCAATTCTTTACTACTTAAGTTATCTGTCACGTTAAGATTAAGTGAATCTGCCCTTAAAACAAGTAATCATTGGCAAAAAGACTATTTTTTTATTAAAAGCACAATTTCTTGTCATTGTTTTGGGAGCAAGAAAGAGACAAAATTAGACTTAAAAACAGTTATAACCTTAATATCTCTCTCTCTATGTGTATGTGTGTATATATATATATATCCAATCTAAAAGTATACATAATTGGATAATTCATTTGTATAGGATCTGACTTTTGCCAGGGCACAATGCTGCCGTGTCAAATCTATATGTTGGACTATTGTATAATTTGGACACCTCTTTCTTTCTGTAAGGTAAAACCACTTTGCTATCAAAAGCATATATTCCAAAGCATACAAGGAAACATGATGACTTCTGTCGTAATTCTTCCATTTTACAGGAAAAAAAGCAATAATTTGGCTCCTTGTGTGACATTTTCTCAAAACTCTCTACAACTTTGAGATAGATGTCATTTTGCAAAGATGATGAAAAGAGAAAGAAGGAATTGAGAACATTAGAAATCTTCAATACATCTGTTCCCATTTCCTAACTGATTTGATACTGCCTCTTGAGATTCAGATAAACATACCCCTTGTGATTCATTCCCACTGAGACAATTTAAGAGAAAAAAAGTGTTGTCAGATAAGGATATAAATGCAGAGTTTAATTAAGCCATAAATTATAGCTACAGTTTGTGATTTTAACCTCAGTCTCCTTTTTCCCTCAGACCTCAAAGATATTGTATCTCATTTTTTAATGACACAATGATGACATTTGATTGATTTTTTCATTGTGACTTATTGAGTATATAAAAAGGGAATTAGCAGCTTTATTCAGGGTCAGTTCTATTTTGGAAGGACACATTTGTCAGAGTACATCTCTGCTGCTTGACAGTGTGTGGGTTGGACTATTAGCACAATGAAATATAAGGTGTATTTCAGTCTAACCTCCAGCTCTATGTTAAAAGGAGAGAAAGGAAACATCAGTTGAGCAATAGGAAAGTAGAGAAGAAAGTCTGAAAGATGATCTGTAGGCATTTCAGAAGCAGATGGGAAAGTATTTTAGCTGTTTCCTGAAATCACTGGGGAGTTACAGAAGAGAATGATGCTTGGATGGATGGAACATTAAATGTGTCAAGTCTTATGATTTTGTTTTCCTTGCTTTGGTGGGGTTTTTTTATTTGTTAGGCTCTTTTGTTTGTTTCTTTGGATTTGGGGCTTTCTGGGTTTTTTTTGGGTTTTAGTTTGGTTTGGGGCTTTTTTGTCTTTTTTTGGGGTTTTTTCTTTGTTTTTAGTTGGTGGTTTTTGTTTGTTATTCTTTTTTTAATGAGTTTGGCCATTTTTAATTATTTGGAAAATACCTGAATCATTCCATCTGCATTTTAGAGTACATTCAGTATAGACGTCAGCAGAACAGTAATAAGGAGCAGAACAGTAATAAGCAAGAGGCAATGGAATCAGGAAATTATAGGACATATAGGTCCAAAATTTTGTATTTACTGGCTTGAAGTGGTTTAGGAAGAGACTGAGAGGAAGCAACCCCTTATGGCTGAAAGGCAGTGGATACCATTTCAAGCATCTCCTTGAAATAGAAACTCTGAAAGCAGATAAAAAAAAAATGGGAACTGGCAATCAGATAAGTAATGAAGTAAAGGGTAAGCCCATGATCATAGAATTGGTTTGGGTTGAAAAGGACTTTAAAAATTATCTGGTTCCAAGTCCTCCTTCCCTTAGACCAGATTCCTCAAAACCCCATCCAACCTGATCTTGAACACTTCCAGGAATGGGGTTTCCACAATGTATCTGGGCAACCTGTTCCAGTTCCTCGCCACCCTCACAGTAATGACAATCCTGTCAAGCATGATGTGCTTCCACCAGTAAATGGTCAGGGTTGTATATGTTCTGAGAGGCTGCTCCATCTTATCTCTCCTTTGTAAACCACAACTAAATATGAACAGGCTACTCTAGGAAAAGGTGCATGTGATCAAAAGGCTTCTTTTTGCTTTTCAGAAGGAAGATGGGCATAGGGCTTCTCTCTACACATTTTTCAGACTTGTGTGAAGTTGTGATACTCATCAGTAAGGTCTTCTACAATTAGCTGGCATTGTCTTAGGCTTTGACTTATCTACATGACTTGGACACTGACACTTCTACTCTGGTCATCAGAAGAGAGGAGAACAAGGAGTTCAGTGTACTTCTGCATTCTTCCCTGGAAGTGTTCAAGCCTAGGCTGGACAGGGCTTTGAGCCACCTGGTCTAGGGGGAGGTATTCTTGCCCACTGCAGAGGAGTTAGAACTCGATGATCTTTATGGTCCCTTTCAACCCAAACAATTCCATAATTCTATGGTTGGGATCTCACTCAAGTTGTAAATGCAAAATTACTCTGCATTGAAAAAATCCAAAGAGGAAAAAGCCACCATCTTCCTGAGGTTATTTTTAAAAGGAAAAATTAAAACATAACTCTTACAAAATTCCAGAATACAATTTCAGATTTTTTTTCCTATAAGTGACAACGGACAGATATCTGAATTAATATAATGAGATCTATTTCCAGATATAAGCAACTATTTTGGTGAATCCATAGTTTTATTTGTAATCAATGCACAGCTTAAAAATAGTCTGTAGAAAACATTTAAACCTTGCAGACCATCTCTCTGCAGATCAAGATGGATGATGTTTAAAAGTATGTGGTAGGTGCCTTAACTTGTCTTTTGGATAGCAAAAATCACTTGAGTAGCTGCACATTCCATTATTGTGTGTAACTGTTCTGATTGCAGTGAGATCCCTGGTCACTCACTTTAAATTAGTGTCATCAATAAAGGAATTAGGTAATAAGTGTCAAGTAGGAGAATTCTAAAATCTGGATACAGTAGTTAATACCTACCTTTCTGTTCAGCTTTCTTTCACCCAGTAGTGCAAAAAAACCTGTATCAACATTAGTGTGGCAGCAGGACCAAGGCAGTGATTGTCCCCTAGTACTGGGCACCAGGGAGCCCACATCTCAAATGCTATGTCCAGTTCTGGGCCCCTCACTGGAGCAAAGACATTGAGGATCTGGAGTGTGTCCAGGGAAGGAAACGGAACTGGAGAAGGCTCTGGGGCACAGGCGTGATGAGGAGTAGCTGAGGGAGCTAGGGAGGCTCATCCTGGAGAAAAGGAGGTTCAGGGGAAGCTTCTTGTTCTCCAGAACAATCTGAAGGGAAATTATGGTGAGTTGGAGGGTTTGTCCATTCTCCCAAGTGAAAGGACAAGAAGAAATGCCTTCAAATTACACGAGGGGATTTAGATTGGATATTAAAAAAAAAAAATTCTTCATGGGAAGGTTTATCAAGCACTGGAACAGCATGCCCAGGAAAGCGGTTGGGTTGCCATCCCCAGAGGTATTTAAAAGATCTGTGGACATGATTCTTAGGGACATGGTTTAGTGGTAGACTTCACAGTGCTGGGTTTACAGTTGGACTCAGTGATCTTAAAAGACTTTTCCAACCTAAATTATTCTATAATTCTATGACTGACTCATCCTTACTGACAGAACAATGTATTGGCTCTACTTACAGGTACCGAAAAAGCCAGAACTCTATAATTTCAGAATCAGGAATTGCAAGGGGTCTTCTGCCCTGGAGCTGTATTGAATTTTCTTTCTCTGTATAATGAGATGGGGTCTATATATTTATATAAATTAAGGCATTATCTCAACCATTTTTTCTTTGGGATACAAAACAACAAAAAACAAAGAAAAAAACCACATCTAATTAGAAAACCTTGGAATTGTTTTATGTTTAAAATTATATATTTTAAAATCTATTGAGAGTGTATAATAACTTGGCCTGAAGAACTTATTATAATCATGTTATGAATCCATCTGTATACTCGCATCTGAAGTTTTCACTGTTCTGTTTTTATTCTCAACTCTGCTTTGAAGTATGCAAGTAATATGACCATGCTTTACAGAGAGACGCAGGCAGAGATCATCAAAAGGTCTTGAGGTATGTTAATTAGTTCCCAAGTGGGTTATCATCCTCAGTTTTTCTTTGGAATAAATACTATAAATCCCCTTTTCCTTATGGTACAAGGTAACCACATCTATGGCTCTTACAATCAAGGGATGTCCTCTCTTATTGAACCTGTTGCTCATAATAATAATAATAATAATAATAATAATAATAATAATAATAATAATAATAACAGTAATAGATATATGCAAGGGAGATGAACATCCAGTCTGGACTGAATGGGTGTGGACTGTGGTTTGAAGGCTGCACTGATCCAGCAGTGTGACAGAAGTACACATGAAAATAGCAGTGTCCAGCCTGCTTCCACATGAAGCAAAAAAATAAAGAAATACAATGCAAAGCAAGGCTGCTTGATTGATTAGATATATCTTTGAAATATTTGTCAGAAGAGGTGAATATTTAGGTTACCACTAGAGCTCAAACGATTATACCTGTGAGTATGTTTTAAATCTCCTGTGACTCTTATGTTTCATGGCCACATGCTAAAAGCCAGTAAAGAGCATTCTAAATTGCTTCTGGAGATGTGAAATATCATTTATGCATCAACCAGTTCTGTATCATTAAAGCAGAGGGCTTCCTCTGTATTTCTTATTTCCTAGAGCCCTGAAGTCACTGTTTATTATTTTACAGGAAAAACTGATGGAATTAAAGATGTTTTACCAAATTATGACCAGTTCAAGTTTCGGAGGGAACCATTGCTCTGTCTGTAGCTGTAAGGAACTGGGTTTGTGAGAACTTCATCCCTTTATCTCTCTGAATGCATCACCTGCTGGATCAGAATGCAAACTGAGACACCATCAAGGCAAAAGACTCCAGTTCATATACTATAAGTACTCCAGTTCATGACCTATAAGCTAATGAGTCTAAATGTTAGCCTCTAATGAGCCTTTGTTTTACTGTGGTTAAAGCTCAAGAGAGACTTAATAATCAGCGAATGTCATCCCAAACAGTTAATACTGAATAGCATTTAAAAAATCCAGGGAAAAGAGTGAAAGGTGGACCATTTAAAATAAAAGAAATCTTAGCAGCAAGAAGATAAAAGACTAAGAAAAACACATAAAGAATTCCACTGATAGCTTCTTTAGTGTTGATAAAAATATTAGATAAGATGAAACAGCTTTAAAAAGCTACTAAAAATTGCATGTTTAAAAAAATCGGCACAAAAACTTCAAACAGATCTCACTGAAAGCTGTACTCTCATAAATGTTGTCATTTAACTACCCATTGCTAAAGTTCAGTATTTGTCAGGAGTCTAAACGACAAAACAATTATAGAAAATCACTAGTACAAGATCCATATATGGACACATGTCATGAGTAATTTCTAGTACTTCTGACCTTTCTCCCTTTTTTTTTTTAAGATATTTTTAAAATAACTTCTGAGGCTGTTGCTTATGAAATTATTCATATTTCTCATTAAATTAAATTAAAGCATTAAGTGTAGTATTTTAAATGAAAATAAACTGCAGATACTGATTTAAATTTGTCTTAGGGGAAAGTTCCATAAGTAAGTACTTGGATGTTCTTACTTTTGGGGGGGTTTTTTGCTCATATAGTAGGTAGAGTTGGTAGCAATGAAGTTTTGTTTCAAGAAAGTACTTTGTTTTTCCATACCAACCATCTTTTCTAAGGTTCTAAAGACCTTGTACACAAATGAAGTCAGCTGAACAGTGTGATAAGATTAGAAATTCTATTTAATTCACCATTCATCTCTATGTAAGGTCTGGATGACCCATTTATACAAGGACTTGAGGAAAATGTTGAATCATAAGTATTCTAAAAACCAATCAACCAACCAAATAGAAGAATCCAAGTGCCTAGTTTTTTCAAATGAACAGCTTTAGGTTTCTGACTGAAAAGTACTATGCTGCATGAAAATATGAATGTGAAAAAATGAATAAAAATAAAGAATAAAAATAAATATGTACATTAAATTCTATTTTTAGTCTGTTACAAGTTAACAATTATTGAAATTGCAGTTCTAAATAAAAACTCCACATGATGCTGGGATTTGTTCTATAATGTTACAGGAAGTGATGAGTCACGAGTAAAAGCTTGAATAAGATCATCAGTTCCACAAGGTCACAGCGGTAGGGGTAACTGTTAGATCAAGCTGTACAGGGAGGTTCCTGAGCTCAGGAAAACCCATGGATGTGACTGTGCTGGTGCTTCCCCGCAGGGATTTATCAGGGCTGAGTCATTTGTGAAGAAAAAGAAACACTTCTCAGCCTTGCAGGGTTGCCCCTTCTCCCTTACCTCATTTAACATCCAACTTGTAGCCTGGGGTGTCGAGTGTGCACTGGTCAACTACTGCAAACGACCCATCATTAACAGTTCATTAGAAATTATGTAGAGGGGAGTACAATACACAGTTTGGTTACACCCACATAGTGCTAAACTGGCACTCTACTCCAGGACAGACAGCTGGTTCCAAACCCCAGTGGTGAGGGAACCCCAGCCCACTGAGTAGAGGCCAAAAATTCACCCCAAGCACACATGGAGGGGAGGGAGGGCATTAACACAGAAGGCTGGGAATTAGTGGGGGGAGTAAAATGAACCAAATGAAGAGGAAAGGAACAGATAAAATGAAGAGGTTTCCTTCAAAGCCAGACATTCCCCCCCAGATGGACATCCCCACCCAGAACGGCTTGGTAGCTCTGCAGGCTAACAAGGCAACACCCGGAATAGTGGCAGAACAACCAGAGCTAACTAGAGCAGCCCAATCTGCTCCATGAAGAAATTTACAACTAGTTCAACCAAGAAAAGGTGGCGGGTGATAGTAATAGGTGAATCCATTGTAAGAGGTACTCACCAGTCAACCTGGCCTGCTTTTGAGGGAGGTGTGTTGCCTTCTGGGAGCCCAGATCAAGGATGTTACTGAAAAGCTGCCAAGCCTACTTAAACCCACTGATTATTACCCAGTATTAGTGTTCCAATTGGGCGCCAGTGAAGGAAGGAAAGCAGAAGACCCAGGGAATTACAAACCAGCCAGTGTCACCTCTGTGCCATGCAAGATTCACTGAGCAGATTCTCCTGGAAACTGTGCTAAGACATATGGAAAAGAGGTGATTTGTAGCAGCCAACATGGCTTTACAAAGGGGAAATCATGCCTGACAAATTTAGGATGGGTCTACAGTGTTGGTGTATGGAAGCAGAGCACCTGATATCATCTACCTGGACTTCTGCAAAGCATTTGACACTGTCCTGCATGGCATCCTTGCTTCTAACTTGGATAGACATGGATTTGATGGATGGACCACTCAGTGGGTAAGAAACTGGCTGGATGACCCCCTACAAAGAGTTGTAGCCAATGGCTCATTGTATAGAGACCAGTGATGAGTGGGGTCTCTCAGGGTCAGTACTGGGGCTGGTTTGGTTCAATAGCTTTGTTGGTGCCATGGACAGCGGGGTCGCTGATGACACCAAGCTCTGTGGTGCAGTCACATGCTGCAGGGAAGAGTCCAGAGGGACTGGGACTGGGACTGGCTGGAGAGGTGGGAACCTCATGAAGTTCAACAAGGACAAGTGCAAGTTCCTACACCTGGGCTGAGGCAATCCCAAACGCATCAAAACATTGGGTGGATGAGTGATTTGGAGCAGCACTGAGGAGAAGGACTTGGGGGTGTTCGTTGATGAAAACCCAACATGAGCCAGTAGTGAGTGCTGATAGCCCAGAAAGCCAAACAAATCCTGGGCTGCATCCAAAGCCGCATGGCCAGCAGGTAAAAGGAGGTGATTCTACCCCTCTATGTGCTTTTGTGAGACCCCACCTGCAGTGCTGCATCCAAATCAGAGGTCACCAGCACAGGAAGGACAGGGGAATGTTGGAGCAAGTCCACAGGAAGTCATGAAGTTGATGAGGGGAAAGGAGAACCTCCCATATGAAGACAGGCTGAGACAATTGGGGCTTTTCAGCCTGGAGAAGAGAACGTTGTGTGAAGACCTCAAAGCACATTCTGTTATCTGGATGGGGTCTGCAGAGAAGGTAGAGAGCGACTCTTTGTCAGGAACTCTAGTAACAGGACAGGGAGTAATCAGTACAAATTGAAAGAAAGGAAATTAATGTTAGATATTAGGAAGAAATTCTTTACAGTAAGGGTGGTGATTCCTCCCTGGAGCAGGTTGCCCAGGGAGGTTGTGGATGCTCAAACCCTGGCAGAGTTCAATGCCAGGTTAGATAAGGCTTTGAGCAATCTGCTCTAGAGGGAGGTGTCCCTGCCCATGGCAGGGAAATTGGGACTAGATGATCTTTAAAGTCCTTTCCAAACCCTTAACGTGCTATGATTCTATGGTTCATGGATCTACAGACTTTCCTTTTTGAATCCTTAGGACTGTCCAGAGGACAGCTAGAATGGGGGAAGGAATAGGTGGGCTCTACGTCTTCAGTGCAATAGTGTCTTGGTTTGAAAGACAGGTGTCTGCCAAGGAAGGCAGGTGTCTCCTTTGGAATGGAAAATGTGACCTACTTCCCTCTGAATTATTGTAATTTTGAAATTAAGGGGTTTTCAGGCAAAGATATGGGAAAAGGAATAACAGTTCTTTACTAGTATGTATATGGATAACAAGGCAAACAAACAACAACAAGGGTAGCAACAACAAACAAAACCAGAGACCCAATCACAGCCTCTCTTGGCTGTCGGGCACTTTCCCCTTCGGTGCAGTTCCGGTCACAGCCGACAGGGGGCGCTGTTGGCTCCCGGCCGAGCAGGGCGGGTGCGATGATTCCCCCGTGCCTGCAGGGGGCGCTGTGGCGCAAGCTCTGCCATCTCTCTCACATGGTAATAGCAGGTGAGCCGGCGGAAGGGATGGAAAATGCGCTTCCTTTACAAACTCACAGGGGTCGTCGATCCCAGTGCCCCCTCTGGACAGCGAAAGGAGCTGTAGCAGGGACCTCGGAAGCAGCAAGCTGTAATGGCAGAGGTGAGCAGATCCCAGAGTAGCAAATGAAATGTATCAGAAACTCTGCAGCTGTAGCAGGAGCTGCAGGGTGGCCGGTTGTCGGGTTACAGTGTAGGAGGAAGCCCTGAAGCAGCAGCAGATAACAGCGGGGCTGGGCGGGGGATTGCTCCCCTGGGTGGCTCACCGGCAATGGCTGATCCCGGGGTCAGGGAGTGCAGAGAGGGGCAACCTCCGGCAGGAGATGGGGTGTTCCCAGTCCCAGGTCTTGGCACGGCATGCACTGGCTTTGGGCTCCCAAGCAGCAGAGAAGCAAGCCAGTAAGCCCAGTCACAGTGCCAAAGGAGAAGACACAAAAAGAAACAGGTAAAACCCTGTTGGGGTTTTAGGAGCTGTCCTGTTTTCTTTTTCTCTTAAAGAATTTTTCCTATATATGTTGGCAGGGCAGCAAATTACTGAGTGCTTAAGAAAAACAAAAGACCTGGCCACAGAGGGAGGGGTCCAAGGGACTACTCTCATTCACCTGGGGGTTGGGCACACCTGGGGCTGGCTGGGGTTCTCAGAGTTCAGACAGAGAGCTGCCATCCAAGTGGAAGGTTTTCGTCAGCACTGCAAGCTTCTGCTTTTTCAGCTTCCTTCTTTCTATGGGAAAAACCCCAGGATTCCCAAGCGTGCCTTTCCCTGCCCTGCTGGGAGCTGGGCTGCAGCCGCCCTGCCCGTGTGGTTGCTGGGAGCCTTTGCTACATTGTAGCCTCCACACCCTGCTGGCCGAGACCTCCCGAGGCTCCTGCTGCAGCTCCAAAGTTTGATACATCTCCTCTGCCACCTGGGACCTGTGCTCGCCCCTGCTGTTCCCGAGGATCTGGCCAGACACCGGGATCAGCTGCCCAGGGGTTTGTGAAGCAGCCAACCCAGACAGAAAACAAAAAAAACCAAAATCTGTATGAGATTAAAAAACAACCCAACACTGTGAACCCAACCCAACAGAATGCAAAGAATATTTCTCTGCCAGTTTTGAGGAATTTACCCCCCCGAACAATACAGTTTTTGACCTTTATCCATAGAGAAAGTTGCCTATGCTGTGGGAAGAACTAAAATCTACACAAGTGTGAACTAGCTAGTAGAATATTATGTAAGAATGTCACAGGGTGAAGAATTTAGAGGTTTTGGGTTTGTTAATATAGTAAATAGATAAATAGTAAAGACTCCAAGATGAAGGATAGTGTACTTTCTAAACCTTCTTTCTCCTTCTTCAGACCTCCATCTTCTGCAGTAAAAACAGTTTAAGATGATTAGATAGAAAATGCCACAGTTCCTGTCTACATGACGAACTGATTTACTGGACATTAGTGGAAAAGTAAAAATATCTGTCGTTTCAAGCCGCTATTGGGTAATTTACCTTGAAAAGAGCTGTGAAATCTTGATACGGAGTCATTCTCGGCATTCTCTGCTTTTGGTATGTCTACGCTAGGCTTGTAGCTGATAAGATTTAATAAAAAACCATCCAAAAAAGAAAGTAGTTAGTGCTAGTCATCTAGTGAGCTTCTGGCAAAGACGAAAATCCTCCCCTATCAGGAGAAGCTTATTGATGGCACGAAATATGTCAAACACCAAAACAAAAACAAAACAAACAAACAAAAAACAAACCAGAAAACCTCCCCAAGAGAAATAATAACTACGGATTGCCAATGTGAAGGAGAAAATTATCTGTTTCTGATGGCAACACTCTCTTCAGAGCTGTTTGTATGCATTTTGACTGAGGTCAGAGTGTGATTTGAAATCTATTTATTATGTATTTTAAGTATAATGTTATTCTCCATACACAGATTCAGGTAAGTATTAAGCACACTTCGAGTACTCCTCTAAAAACTCTTACAGCATTGCTTTTAGAGGCTGTTACTTTGCTGTGATAGAATTAAAATTCTAGGCTGCTCTTTATGCATTAAGGGTATAAACAATATTTACATTTAATGCTCAGTAAAAAGTTGAATGACATTTTACAAACAGACATGAACATTGTGTAAGGCTTTCCTGTGTTAATTATAGCCCATACCTTGTCAGCCTCATCTGCAACTGAAACTAATTGTCTGCCATATAAAGGGACATACCTATTGATTTTTGCAAAGGCTGGAACAGACTAAACTGTACTCTCTTTCTATGGATATAAAAAGCATTGCCTGCCTGTATTGATTGCTTACCCCAGAGAGCAATAGCAAATTGCTATTGTGGAAACATAATGATGCTGAACATTTGTTGCACAGATGATAGGGTAATGTTTAAATGCTGTTTCCTGTTCTTTGTAGATTTACTAACAACATCCTTAATCATTCCTCTTCAAAATACCATGAATCCTGGAGCAGCCGCTAACCTAATGATACATCGTTTATAGACCATAAGATTTCATAAATTCAGAATGAATTAAATGAGCTATTTTTTTCATCATCAAGTCGACTGGATGCCAATTTTGCATAATATTTTGCAAGACTAGAGTAGGAATGAAATAAATTAGCTACAGCAAGATTCTTTCATATCTTTTTATAGGCAGTACTTACTTGGCATATAGTCTACCGAAAGCAAAATACTTCCTTGAGGAATTATTAATTGCATACTGTGAAAAAGACAACCTGAATCTTCTATTTGCATCCTTCTAAGAGAAAGTTTTATGGCATTTTGTACTTCATTTATCTGACATTGAAAATCGAAAATATGTGTAAGTGGCATGAATTTTATTTAGCTGGATGTTAATTCTTAATATTGGAGTTATGCAAATTGATTTGTACTGAACATCCAATTAAGATAAGTATCCTTTTTCTAATGTTATTGCAGAATCACAGAATGGTTGGGGTTGGAAGGGACCGGTGGACAGGGTCACCTAGAGAAGATTGCAAAGGATCACATCCAGGCAGGTTTGGAATATCTCCAGTGAGGGAGACTCCCCAACCTCACTGGACAGCTTGTTTCCAGTGCTCTGTCACCCTCACAGTAAAGAAGTTTTCCTTATATTTAGATGGAAGTGTCTGTCTTTCAGTGCCCATTGCCCCTTCTCTTGATGGGGCACCATTGGAGAATCTGGCTCCTTTTGACACCAGCCTTTAAGATATTTGTGTGCACTGATAAAAACCCCTCCCAGGTGTCTTTTCTCTAGGCTAAACAGATCTAGCTCCTGCAGTCTGTCATCATATGTGAGATGCTCTAGACCCCTCATCTTCTTCATGGCTTGCATTCAACCCTCTCCAGTATCTCCTTGTCTTTCTGACGTGAGCAGTCCAGAATGGGATGCAGCACTCTAGATGTACCTCACCAGGGCTGGGCAGAGGGGCAGGATCATCTCCCTTGACCTGCTGGCAATGCTCTTCCTAATGCACAGCAAGCCTGGCCTTCCTGGCTGCAAGGGCACTGCTGGGTCATGGATAACTTATCTACCAGGTCCTCCAGATGCTTCTCCACAGAGCTGCTCTCCAGCAGCTCAGTCCCCATCCTGTGCTGATGCCTGGGGTTGTTCCTCCTCAGGTGCAGGACCCTGCACTTGCCTTTATTGAACTCCATTAGGTTCCTCCCTTCTCCCTTCTCCAGCCTGGCCTGGTGTGGCTGAATGGTTGCACAGTCTTCTGGTGTATCAGCTGCTCATCCCTCTCAGCAAACTCTGTCCCTTCATCCATATCATTGATGGATGAATTGAACAAGACTGGTCCCATTATTGACTCCTGGGGAACACCATTGGCTACAGGCCTCCAACCAGATGGTGCTGCTGATCACAATTCTCTGAGCTCCGACATCCAGACAGTTTCCAGTCTCACCTCACTCTCCACTCATCCAACCCACAGTTCCTGAGCTTTCCTATGAGGCTGTTGTGGGAGACAGCATCAAAGGACATGATGAAGTCAAGAGACAACATCCCCTGTTCTCATCTCCTCTACCCAGCCAGTCCTGCCTTCACAGAGGCAATTGGATTGGTCAAATTTTGGTGAATCCGTATTGACTACTCCTGACAACCTTCTTTTCCTCCACATGCTTAGATATGACATCCAGGATGAGCTGATCCATCAACTTCCCAGGGACCAAAGAGGGGCTGACTGGCTTGTAGTTCTCTTCTTGCCCTTTTTGAAGGCTGTAGTGACTAGCTTTCTTCCCGTCCTCACCCACCTCTCCAGTTCTCCTTGACCTTTCAAAGATGATGGAGAGTGGCTTAGCAATAACATCTGCCAGCTCCCTCAGCACACATGGGCACATCCCTTTAGGACCCACGAATTTGTGGGTGTCGGTCTTGCCCAAATGATCTTTAACACAATCCTCCTCGATGAAGGGAAAGCTGTCCCTTCTCAAGACAAGAGAAGAGAGATCTTGACTCTCAGGTGTGGGATTCCTGAGGGCTGGCCTTAACAGTAAACACTGAAGGAAAGAAATCAACTACCTTGTCTGTATCCTCTGTCACCAGGGCACCTCATTCGGGAGCTGCCCCACTTTGTCCCTGGTCTTCCTTTTGACACTGGTGTACTTGAAGAATCAGTTCTTGTTGTCCTTGACATCCCTTGTCAGACGTAATTTAAAGTGCACCGTAGCCTTCCTTGTCTCATCCCTGTATAATGCGACAACATTCCTATATTTCTCCCATGTGGCCTGTCCTTTTTTCCACTTTCCATAAACTTCCTTTTTCTGAGTTTTGCCAGAAGCTTTTATCATCCATGCGGGTCTCCTGCCTGCTTGATTTCATACTCACAGCAATGCACTGATCTGGAGCTTGGACGAAGTGTTTGAATATTCTATCCAGCTCTCTTGGACCCCCCTACCTTCTAAAGCCCCAACCCATGGGATTCCTCCATGGAGGTCTTTGAAGAGGCTAGTGTTAGCCCTGAAGTCCAGGGGTTTATTCCTACTTATTGCCCTGCTTCCTTCACTCAGGATCCTGATCTCCACCACCTCACGGTCACTGCAGCCAAGGTTGCCCCCAAACTGCACATCCCCAACCAGTCCTTGTTTCTTTGTTCATACAAGGTCCAGCAGCACACCTCTTTTTGTTGGACCTCCACCACCTGTGTCAAAAAGTGATCCTCAATGCACTGCATGTGCCTTGATGTGCTGACTTTCCAGCAGGTATCAGAGAGGGTGAAGTCTGCTATGAGAACCAGGGCCTGTGATCATGACGCTACTTCCAGCTCTGCAGACCTCATTGACTTCCTCATCCTGATCAGCTGATAAGCTCTTGACTTGTTCTTCATCCACCTTTAGGTAGAGCTCATTACATACTGTTTGTTTTCTCACATAAAGAGCAACTGCACAACCTCACCTTGCTGGCCTGTATTTCCTAAAACGTACATGCCATTCATGACAGTATTTCAGTCATGCAAGCTGTCCCAAGATGTCTCTTAAATCCCAGTGACATCATGGCCCTCTGACCATGCCCAGTTCTCTTAATTCTTCCTGTGTGTTCCACGTGCTGTGTGTGTTGCTTTATAGGCATTTCAGAGAGGGAATCAAGCATGCAGGCTTCCAAGGAGGGGTGTGAGAGGATCCACTACAGCCATACACACCCTTGAGGTGCTTGGCCTTCTGGTTCTCACCTTGGGAGTAGGCTGAGGAATATTTGTTGCTGCTCTGGTTGGCCTGGCTTATTCCCTGGTTGGATGTGATGGAATAAGCCCTGCCAGTCCAGACCCTACACCCTGAGTCCTTCAGTTTAAAACCCATCTTACCAACCGGGCCAGGCTGCTGCCAAAGATTCTTTTGCCTCTTCTGGACAAGATATCCCATCCCTTCCTAATTAAATCAGTCTTGTGAAATCCATGCCAATTTAGGCTGGTAATTATTTTGATAAAGAATTCCTGGCATGGCATTTCCAGACAATATAAATCCTGATATAATGAAACAATTGTTTACATGTTTTTGCATGTTTTCTAGTTTACACAGTGTCGCAGTTTCGGACACGAACACGCGGAGTCAATCAGCAGGCTAGGAGCAGGTCAGCCACCCGGTAGAGCCAAAAGGGGCAAAAAAGGGGGCTGCCTGCCTTTATTATCCACTTTTATACCTCTTCTAAGACAATCATACATTGGTGGATGAGGTTAACACCTCTAGCATTTTACAGGATAGGAATACAGTCTATCACCTTTCTCCGCCTTGGAGAAAGGTATGAACAACAATGTAAAAGTTCAGTAAACATCCTTAGCCGGTTAGAAAAACAAGAGCTATGTTTATAGAAAGAGCATGAGAACTTCTAGTACGAAAGTAAAAACATGGAGCACTGTGAAAACCAGGGCGACATCTCACCCTTTTTACCTTTAAAAAAGAAAAAGAAAAAAGAAAAATGAACAATGTTCAATTTCTGCTTGTGGAAGGACCATCGGAGTGAACACTCACATCATCTGCATCTGAGCTATCACTTGATGTTCCACCCACTTGATCACTTTCCTTCCAGAACCTGCCACTCAGATCCATCCCTCCAAGTAACAATGGCCTTCCCGGTTCTGCCTGAACCGTCAGTAAAGACAGTGGGTCCGTGCACAGGCTCCTGACTGTGTTTGGGTCTCAGAGAAATCTCTGTGTGTTCCGCCACTTGCAGCAACTTGTGGCTAGGCAGATGATACGCAATCTGCCCTGAAAAATTCTCTAGAGCACTTTGCAGCGAAACGCTGTTCGCAAAGCTCCAGTCAAAGTCCTCCCGCTGTACCGGCAGTACAATCTTTGCGGGGTCTGCACCCATCAATTGCAGTTGCCATCTCCTGCGGCTGATGGGGCAAGAAGACCCATTCCAGGACGTGCAAAGGATCGGACCATTCATCACTCCATTGGCCAATGATACCTGTGGGATGCAAATCTGGTGTGGTAATGAAAACAGTGACATCAACGGAGGGATCAATGCGATAAACCTGTCGAGCAGAAACAGCTCGCTGCACCTCCTCCAGCACCTAACGTGCCTCTGGGGTCAGAGTGCAAGGTGACTTCAAATCAGGGTCTCCCTTCAACAAATCAAATAAAGGAGACAACTGTGCCGTGGTCAGTCCCAAATACGGACGTAACCAAGCAATGACATCCACCAATTTCTGGGCATCATTCAGCGTCTTCACTGATTGCACAAATTGCACCTCTTGGTGTTGAACTGTACGTTCCAAAATTTTGACCCCCAAATATTTCCAAGGAGGTTGTTGCCACATACATCTGGCATATGGCCGGTGAATTCCGCATCCCTTGGGGAAGCGTCCTCCATTGATATCTCTGTGTCGGTCCAGCATTGTTAATTGCTGGCACTGTGAAAACAATATCAGAGGCGTAAGACACTGCACCTTTCACTGCAGTGGCCTCTAGTAAAAGTCCGTCCCATTGCGCACCCCCCATGCAGCCAGAACAACCCTCCCCCAGAGGTTTGTAACAGTCTCAGTAATGTAAGGCCTAATCATGGCCGTCTGTCCCTCTGAGTTCATTGATCATCACAGGCTTCTGGCTCACGTAGCAGCGCTTTGTCCCGCAGCACTGTCGAGAAGCCCATGGGGAGATATCTCCGGCAGCATACCATCAGGGATGGACAGGGTGCACCGCATCACAGGACGTTTTCTGGTCAACACAGCAGTCCAATGAACCTGAGGGGCCCAGTGGAACCAAAAGCAGCCATCGCCTCGTGACCTCGATTCTGTCCTGAGAACAGAGGACTTAAAATGAACAAGTTAAGCAATGCGAGTCTTTACAGGAATTGTAACCAGGGGGTGGGGGGGTGGGTGTGAAAAGAGTCTCTGATGCACCATGATATCATGAACGGTGGCACCAGACCTGCCCAGCAGGAAAACATTCAGGCCACAGCCCAAGGGACCAAAAGCATCCAGGGGGACCTTGTGCACTCTGCAAGAGTCTAAGACGACCGTCTCTGCTGTGCAGACAAGGCCGACCAGTAACAGAAACTGCAGCTTTGCAGTGCCTGGCAATGTGATTGGGTCCCCCACATCGAAAGCAGAAACACAAGACAGCTGTGCCTTTCCGCACCTGCCTTCCTGGTTTCCTGCTAGCCTGCTCCCACTGCCTGCCCCGCAGCACAGGAGAATCACTAGGCAGTGCCTGAAGTTTTGCTTTCACATCACCCCAGAACCTCTCCTTTTCACGAGGGCGAACCGTCGCTTTACACTGGGGAATATTGCAAAGGCTGCTAGAAGCAGGCTTGCTATCAGGATCAGCAGCCTTAGCGTTTTTTGCACGTTTCCGACGTCTCACGGACGATACCGTTGAGACTGAGCCGGCGTTATCGGAGAAGTCACAATACGAATCCCCCGTGGCCCCGGGCCCTGCGGCCGCAGCCGCAGCACGGACCGGGGCTCGGCGGCGCTTCCCCCTCCCCTGCGCGGGGAGGGGCCGAGCCGCCCGGAGCTGCCGCTCCTGCGGCGCCGCGGCACTGCCCTGTTGCGCAACCAAAGCCACCGCGGGCTCCGGGCGCGCCCCCGCGAGCCGCTCAGACCGGGGGGGGGGACGAAACTGCGCCCAGCAGGGTCCCGCCGCCAGCGCGGAGACCGAGCGCAGACCGCACGAGCTCGGGGGGAGGGGCGGCAGCCCCCCCGCTGCCCGGAGCCGGACTCGCCGGCCTCGCCGGAGCTTCAGTGCCCCCGGGCCAGCGCCCGGCATCGGAGCCCGCGTCCCCAGCAGCTTTGGGCCGTGCCGCCCCCGAGCCACTCAGCGCAGGGAAGGCGGGGAGAGGGGGGCGCGTCTTGCTGCCCTGCCTCTCCCGCCGCGCGGGAGGGGGCGAAGCCCCCAGCGCCTTTCCAGAACGGCGCCGGGGCGGGGAGACTGACCACGCCATCCCCCCCGAGCGGCGCTGGGGGGCCGAAACGCCCTGCAGCCCCCGCCCAGAGCCGTGCCAGGGTGGGCGGGCGGGCTCAGACGCTGTTTGCCTGCCCTGTTCTCTGTCCCGCTCTAACTCGGGTGGCTCAGAAAAATCTGGGAAGTGTTTGAGCGTCCTGACAGGGGTAATACCGCCTGAAGAACTCTTCTGGGCTTGAACCGCAGCATTCACCCGTCTCCAGGACAGTAATAACTTAACCACATCTCTGTCATCAGCCTCTGCGAAAACGGAAAACAAGGCTCTCCCAACTGACAGCCATTTGGATTTATCAAGAATATAACAGTCTTCTGGGAAAAATCCATTATCTTTGGCCCAAAAATATAAATTCTGTAAGTCTACCTTGCGAATAGCCATGTTCTCGCCTTCTAAACACATATCGAGAACCACTAACGCCTTAGAGTCATAAAAGGATCTCTCCCTAGAGACACCCATATTTTCTAAAAAAATTTTTACCTGCTATTTTTACCTATACCTGCAGTTCCCCGTACGGGCCACCAGATGTTGCAGTTTCGGACACGAACACGCGGACTGAAACAGCAGGCTAGGAGCAGGTCAGCCACCCGGTAGAGCCAAAAGGGGCAAAAAAGGGGGCTGCCTGCCTTTATTATCCACTTTTATACCTCTTCTGAGACAATCATACATTGGTGGATGAGGTTAACACCTCTAGCATTTTACAGGATAGGAATACAGTCTATCACCTTTCTCCACCTTGGAGAAAGGTATGAACAACAATGTAAAAGTTTAGTAAACATTCTTAGCCGGTTAGAAAAACAAGAGCTATGTTTATAGAAAGTGCATGAGAACTTCTAGTACAAAAGTAAAAACATGGAGCACTGTGAAAACCAGGGCAACAACACAGAACTAAATTCGGGGTGTTCCTGCACTGCACTACTCTCTTCCCTTCTCCCATTTAGGAATGCATTAAATTTCATGTCTGCCTTTTTTTTTTTCCTTGAAACAAAATCCTAAAGAGTAAAATATGCATTTGATAAAAAAACCCACCCAACCTTGAGACAGGAAATAATATGGAAAGTAGACCACGATATATATTGACAGAAACATCAAAAATTACATTTAGTTCTTCAGAGCAGTGCCAAATATTAATATTTTCTACTTTTTTTTTTTTTTTTCTGTGACAAACATATCCTTTAAAAACTAAAGCAAATTTAGAGCCATTCCGAACATGGTCTTATAAAGCATGAGTCTTTATAGTGGATTATTTGAAAATGTAGCAAGGAAACTATCAGGATTCTTAATATTCCGTGGCTCGGACAGCACAACGATTCTTCATTTCAATTCAAAATGATACGAAAAGGCTGGAAAAAAGTGGAAGAGGGAAAGGGGATGACAAGACTGACAAAGCATTGCGCAGAGAACAATGGAAAGGAAAGATGTCCCATCACTGAATTCTAGCTGCCTACATGGTATAGTTGGTTTATGTGAGTGTTTAAGGATGATGACCCTTCATGAGATAAAACAAAGAATCATAAGCATCTATTCTAATGTATTTTTCCTGGTTCCCAAATCAATACAGGACAGAGTCTGCTTTTCATATGTTCTGATCAAATCACTAACAGGATATTTTTGTATTCTGATCATCTGCTATAAAATACTTAGCTGTTCAAAATATCCAGCCATTTCAAATGGTCATGCCAACAAACTGATAATTTCTGACCTTAATCTGTGCTTCACATTTGTTCAAAAAAATCAATACTACTTTTCCTATTATGGAAATACACATATTAATCATAGGATTAACACCAGTTAAAATAATCCTGAGGAAAAAAAATCACATGAGAAAAAACTAATTTGAAAATAACAAATCTCTATTCTGTAGAGGGCTTTCTAAATCCAGAAACGGTATTCAGGCTGTCTTGTATAAAATGACAAGCTACAAAAAGTAAAAAATCATTCAATAAGGACTGGTGCTTGCTGTCTTCTGAATGCTCGTCCTTACAAACCTGAACATTGTTTCCCAAGGAATTCATACGGTGGTGGCTTAAGGTTTTGGTTTGGTTGTTTTGAGCTTTTATTTTTGTGTGTCTGTTTTGATTTAGTTTGGTTTGGTTCTGGTAGGGGATAGAATACTAGTGGCTTATTATCAAAATAGGAGCTGAAGCTGGATTCTGTATACAGTAAGAGATTGCATTGAAAGATGGTATGAAAGTCTAAAAGTTATGAAGTCACAGATCCTCGACATGCTTTGATAAGTTCAGTTAGATGTTTAGAATATATTTATTATTATAGTACATGTACTAGTATGAAAGCAAACCAGTGAGTGACTTGAAATCAGAACTACAATTTAATAGGAAAATTAAAAATAAATGCAGTAGTACAAAAACACTGACAGAGTCAGGATACAACCTGGCACCCTGTCAGTCAGGGTGGTGGCAGTGGTCCAGTTAAATGGTTGCTGCAGTCCTCTTGAGGTGATAGATATGGTTTTGTTGAAGCGGTGATCCTGGTGGTTATGTAGCTCTTGTCCTCTGGGAATCCAGTAGGCAGGGCTGCCTGTGGTGTTCCAAACCTCAGATTATATCCAGGTAGGAATGCTTGGTTCCTCCCCCTGGGCAGAGCATCTCACAATGGGATGATGTAATTTTATGAGTCATGCAGTGAGGCTAGATAGTCCATTAACAGAAGATAGTCCACAGAGGGAGTTATCAGGGACATGTCACGGAAGAGATAAAGAACACTGCCCCACCTGGTTTTAACAGTTGGTAGCAGAATACATACTTTTGGTTACATCTTACATTGTAACCTAAGACATTATGATAGCATATTATATATTAGTATGTACTCTATATATTTTATCTATTATTAAACATTTTATATATTTGATATATTATTCTTATATATCATTGTATATAATGTATTTACCAAAAGCAAACAGTGACAGGACAAGGGGTAATGGCTTCAAACTGAAAGAGGGCATGTTTAGATTAGATGTTTGGAAAAAATTCTTTCCTGGAAGGGTGGTGAGGCACTGGCACAAGTTGTCCAGAGTTGTGGATATCCCCTCCCAGGAAATGTTCTAGGCCAGGTTGGATGAAGCTCTGAGCAACCTGGTCTAGTGGAAAGTGTCCCTGCCCATGGCAGGGGGCTTGGAACTAAGTCATCTTTGAGGTTCTTTCCAACCTAGGCAATTCTATGACTCTATGGTATGTTTGGTTCATTCATGAAGTCAACAAATAATAAGGAGAATATTATCTTATTTTTCTACTTCCCTGCAAAACAGCCTTCTACCATGATCACAATGCACACTTTTTCTCTGAGTTAATTAGACTTTCAAAAAAGCAGTCCTTGTTGATTCAGTTTTCTCTTCAGATCTGCTTTGTGTCATACCTGCTTTCAGAAGTATTTCAGTAAGGAAAACCTGTGACGTCTATACAAACTTGCGCTAATTAGTGTAGCAGCATAAAGGAAAAAGATCTACAGTTTTTGGATGCTTGGTTTTTTGCTATGGCTGTTTCTCACATTTTTATATAGCAACTCTATCTAAGGCATGGGTGCTCTTAAACAAACTACAGGTTTTATTTTTTTTAAGTCCATGAAAGGTACACGGTAGTTGTGATTTAATTTTCTTACCATTATGAGGAAGGAAGTCAGGCGAAGTAAAATGTAAATTGACAAGAAGAATATCAAAACCTTTGCAACATTTGGATCTCTTTGTGATTTATGTGCAGTAAAATTCAACAACCACACCCAGTGAAGAATTTCAATTTATTCTCATTCATCTTTTGGCCACTTATATATGCATTTGTTTTGACAAATTAATAACCTGTGTTAGAATGATTATTTCAGGTATAGCTCTGGTCATATAAACAGTGTTACAAATACTATTTTCAGACATAAATTTCACCTGTTGACACAAGCTCTACCAAGGTTTTTTAAGAGCATGTGCTAATAGAAAAATTCAGGTTTAACATACTCTCTATGCCATATCTCTGCACAGGATGAATTTCACCCTTAAAGTTAAACAACTTGCTCTGTTCTCTCTCTCTTACTTTTTAAAGTATGAGTACTCATGAATACTTTAAAATTAGAAATTAAGCTGCTTCTTCATGAAACAAATTGATAAACCTGACAGGTTTTAAATTCAGTTTTTAACTTTTTAATCTTTCTAACAAAGTCTTCTTCCTTCAAGAAATCACCTTAGCAGATGTTAAAAAAATTGGTTTCTAAGCCATTTTCCTAAATTGCTTTGTTGCTCAGTTCCTAGTTAGTTCAACATTGTCTGAAACCTTGAGATTCAATTTGTTTTACACTCTAGAAGTTAAACTTGATAAAAAAAAAAAAAATCCTGAAGCTCTATTCTAACTGTTCTTTAAATTACAAGGTATTTCACCTTTTATTCATTACCACTGGGGTTTTCTCCTCCTTGTACTTTTGTTTTTATTCAAATATGTCTTTAACCTAAAAAGTAATTCTCCATCTCCACGGTTATTTGGTTATTTTTCATTTGGTGTAAATTTAGGTTGTTTGCTTTAGATTTTCCTCAGCACAAAAAGGCAGTGAATTAAATTAAACAAATCATACCACTCTACTACTTTTAAATCTACAGTTTAAAACCTGAAGAGCATAGAAAACAAAAATATAGGAAAAACATACATGCCAAATTAACTTTGGGTTTCCTTCACCTGTTGAGGCTGACAATTAGAAAATGTTTTATCGTTTCCCTATATGCATTAAATGACACCTCCATGCACACCTCCGTGCTTCTCTTGTCATGGAGATCAGCTAGAAGTTTTGTAGTTAAAAAATATATTCATCTTCAAAGAAAATACACACAAATGGCAATTACCACATAGAGAACAAGGACATTTTTTTCCTAAATTTTCTGTTACAATGACTTCAGTTTTGTACTGAAAAATAATAATAAAAAAATACATTGTCATGAGATAATTTTTTCTGTTTAATTATCTTGAACAAAGGATCTAAGAAACTAAAATGCTGTAGGAAATTAATCATAGTAAATCAGCATTGCCTCAATGGAAGTTTAAAGGATATGCTTTATTACTATGAGAACCTAGGTCAGAAGGTGTTATATACTTCTGAATATATAAATAATCCTTCATTTAATATTCCAGAGAGTTTATTCTTCAGCAAGAAATTTTTCTTCATCTTGGATCCATACACAGAGTATTTTGGACTGCTTAAAAATAAATAGGTTCATTGTGAATACTTTCAACTTGATTACCATGAAAACCAAAACAATCGTCCTCTCTGCACGGTATGTGAGCTTCAGACAAAGCAGGAAAATTTTTATGAAATATTAGCCTCCAGGTAAGGTGAAAGAATGATTAAGTTTTGGTGGTGGGGTGAAGAGGGATGGTAACAATACTGGTTTTTAGGGTGCTGACCTGAAACCTCTTCCTTCATAATTTCTGACTCCCTACAAGTTAAGATACAAAATTTTTAATTCATTGCTTGAGAGTGAAGGTTTACACGTGCTGGGTGCATGTGAGACAATCAGTAATTCTGTCTGTATTCTCAGGAGTTCTAAAATGTATTGATTAATATCACGCAGCAGGGTGGGAAGAGTTTTTGAAGAAAAAAAGCCTGTTCCATTAATTGATATTTCATGGCATAACTTCTATATTTATACTGGTCAATTAGGTCAATTATTATGTCTTGTTTCTGTCTGGATTTTGAGAGGCTTGTGGGGAGGAAGAGAGGCAAACTTACTACTCAGATGGATATTTCTATTGCGAGTGACAGCTACTTTAAAGTATTTTTAAAAAATTATAAATGCAAGACTTATTCATGATGATTCCCTTGAAACATGAGATTAAAGATAATTCAATCACTCTTTACCACTTTTTCATTATCCCAGAATGTCCCAGTTTTCCTTTCACTAGGACCTAATTAATGTGTTTACTTTGGGGTTAATTAAATCAGTTAAATTATTTGAAATAAACTTCTGAGAAGTGATTTATGCTTATTTTAGGACTTATGGAGAGCAATTTTTTTTTATTACCTGGCTAAGTTGCCATTGCTCTCATTTGAGATATTGTAGTGATGCTATAGACACATATACAAACCCAAATGCAACTAAAAATTTATTATATTTTTAACTCTATTTAAATATAATAATGGAATGCAACTCCAGAATAGCTTATATAAGATCACACTTACAATCATTTAAATATATTGGGGAGTTGAGAGTGGAGTACTTGCTACTTAAAATCAGGGAAAGAGCCACAATTGTGTTGGTGGGTACAATAATATGCCTGATCTTTTTTTGCAAGGAAGTTAGAAGCACTTAGCATTAAAACAGTGTTCATACTACGTATCTCCAGTGCACTGAAAGAATACTTTACTATGGGCCAGGATGAAAGTATAAAAATTAATTGAAGTTTGAAAATACTATCTTTAAGACAGCTTTTAAAACTGATTGCCTAATAAATATTGAAGTGAACCTGGAGGAAAAGACTTCCATATCCTCATAAAAGGAACAGGTTTAAAACTTAGTGATATAATGTTATGTATGTTTAATTTATCAACTTGAGCAAAATAGGTACTAGTAACATTAGGAACTTTAAAATAATTTCCCATTTCATGCAATCCATTTTACTGTGATTTGGAACTTCTATGGAAACCGTGAAAGACTTAAGTTTCTAACCTGAAGGGGAAAAGAAGCTGCATATAAAAATGTGGGCTGTTCTGTCATTTCCAGAACATAAGAAGAGTAAAATCTCATTCTCCAGGCAACAGACCTGTTCAAGTAACAATAAAGAATTATTCTCAAATTTGTCTTTCTGGAATAGCCAAATGTAGGAATTATTTCAGTATTTTACTAGTAAGTTGGAAATGTGCTTGGAGGGGAAGAATTTTATTCTTGAGTGACCCTTAGATAAACCAGAAATGCCATGAAAACCCCAGGGCAAACAGAAGGTGTTCCTAATATAAAACACCAGAAGTGTTTAAGCATTAAATTACACAACGTTTGACCATCATATTAATGCCTACCATGAGAAAGGGGATGAGGTGAGAAACAACCACATGTATATACTGTTGATTTTCCTTACTTTTATTAAATTTGTCTTTTTGTCTACTTCCTTTATGATATGTGTATAACTTATCCAAATGTTTTTCAAGTATCTCCTGATAATATGGTTTTTTTTCCTAAATAACACATTCCAAAATGACACTTACGTGTGATTAGGATGTGATGGCTATTGTTTTGAACTGCAATATTGGAAGGAAAATTTTATCTCTCAAACCATTAGCAGAACCCTAGATGTGTACTGCTCCCCCAGTTTATCTGGGAATTTTTCTTTTCAATTGAAATTTCTTTGACATTTTCATAGCAAGTCACACAAAATAGAATCTAGTGATATAACAAAAACAACAAAAATCAAGAAGGAAAAAAATTAATACATAAAATGCTTTGGTAAATCTCGTGAGTTATCTTTTAATTACATTTGGAAAATACTCTAAGAAATTAAATTGAAACAAATCCAGTTTAGATTTTTATGTTTAAATAAATAAATATCTTGCACAATATCTTCAATATAACACTTTCTCAAAAATGAACTTCATCTGGAAATCCAAAGCACTTTACAAACAGTAGTTATTCATTATTAACAGCATAATAGTTTGGTGCTGCAAAGATCATTTCCCAGAGAATTGTGAGAATACTTCAAACACAGTAGTCACTGTAATGAATGTTAAGAATGCTCAACACCTTACAGAACTGTACTGAATGATACAGAAATCATCTATGTACTGTAAATTGTCATTTGATTTGAAATCTAATGTCATTGCAATTTCACTGTTTCTAGACCATACTATTAATTCATTATGTTTATTTGAAACTAAATTTAAAAGAATAGGCATAAATCCTCCCCTCTCTATCTCTTGAGTGCCATTATATAGAGACAAACGTGCAATTTTTAAAAATTGGATCAAGGGAAGAATGAAAAATATTGCACAACATAGTCACAGACACCATGACTGATAGAGTCAGTGCAAATATAGAAAGAAGTATGCCAGAAGAAATAAGCCTCTTCTGAATTTCTCTCAGGAGAGAAAGAAGAATCCAAAGTGCATCGTTTCCTTGCATTGGATCTTAATTCAGTACGTTAAACAAAGTGTAATGTAGTCTCTTTATTTGCAACCTTTGCAGTTAGTGACTTTTAGCAAAGACCTCCCAAACTGAAGAAAGTGTATTTTTTTCTCGTTTGGGGTTTGCTTCTATGGTATGTTGGTTTTGTTTTATTTTTTGATTTAAGATGATGTACATAAATATTTTTCTCAGTACTGATATATGGAGTTTAGTTCAATTTATTTTTTAGTAAGTTTATGTAGGCGTCTCTCACCTGTAAAGCTACCATTGATTTCCCTCACTTTAAGCTAAAATGTACCTTCTACGCAAATCTAAGTTTATTTTCACCTTTGTCATTGCGAATTAAATGTAATCAAAACACTGAAATATGAAACAGATCACATGCTGCAGACCAGTAGTATAAAAAATTAGTCTTTTTATATAAGAAATTATTTGTCACTGTGAATTCATGTTGCACAGTCTTGACATAAAACCAATATGCCATATTTCCTATACTCTGTTGTATATTACAGATTTCTTTATTTTTCTTTATTAAAAAACATATACTGCCTGAGTCTTGAGTTACATAGCATAAAAAAATTTATTAACGGCTAATTTTCATTTTTCACACAAGACATTACAAGATGTATTTTCACAGCACGGATCTATAGATAACATTCCATATAGATATCATGGGAGTTCTAAACCATAATAAACATAACTATTACTTCTTTGATATCTGTATGCTAAACAATTTCAGCAGCAATGAATATGGTAAAACTCTTAATATTCCTTCCATTATATCTATAAAATTAGCTCTCAACAAAAAACCCAAAAAAATAAATTATCAGATATTTTGTTTTTTTAAATATATTTGTTTTTTAGAAGGTGCACTTAAAGTAGTATCACTGCCTTTCCATAATAAAATTAATTATAATTTATTTCCCACTACAAAGTCACTTTGTTTATATTCACCCCTATTTTTCTGCAACAAGCCATTCTGTCCTTTCATGAAAAATGTCAAAAAATACTGTCCTGTTTTCTCCTTAGTTCCCATATGAAACTTTTGAATAACAAAAGAGAAAAAACAAAAAAAATCAGACATGTCAAATATCGCTTAGATGTTACACCAAGTACAACTTTTCAGTAACAGATGTCTGTAAGAAATGAAAAAGAGGAACAGTGATGGATTACATGAATAATATTATTTGCGTTTATCAGTCTCTGTTCTGCTCTTCTCATCTGCAAGTAGTTAAAAATTAAGCAGCTCAGATACAGAAATATAGCTTTATATTTTCTGCCTGCATTCATCATCAGGGGTTGGACTAGATGATCTTTAAGGTTTTTTCCAACCCTAACCATTCTCTGTGATCTCCCCCCTAAATCCGAGTAGATATGAAAAATTCAGTTGCATCTACACTAAAATCTACTACTACAGAGCCCATGCTCTGCCAAAACTACTTAATAGTTGGACTACCTGCCAGGTGTGCAGTCACAGAGGGGTGCACTGGTGTGAATACTAGGTAGTTAGTCACAAAGATGCTTGCGACAGATGTTCTCGTAAAAATATGTTCAACTCCTCTCCCTTTGTCACTCATACATGACCATTGCACCAATCAATGCCATTTCTAGTTGTGTTTCTCAGTCTGCATGGTAGTTCTTCTACCAACAGACTTAGAATTAGGTGAAACTTGCAGAAGAGAAAGGGAGATTTTTATTCCTTTCACAATAATTTGATCCTGCTCAATCAAAACATTTTGGAGAGGATGAAGGATGTGGCAGGTGAAGGAGATTTGCAGAAGTGATCTGGGCAACTGTCGCTCTTCTGAGGATGGAAAGATTTTTTGAAAGGCACAGAGAAGGAGATCGACAGTGAGGAATCTGGAACTACAGAAACAAAAGCTTCACATGAACCAGAGGAAATGGAAAAGAGCAGCTCTCAGAGGCATTGAGGTGAGTGAAACCAAGTTTGGAAAACAGGGTTTTCCTATAAGGAATGAAGAGGATGAGAAGCTTGTATAAACCTCTTTTTAATTTCTTTTCTGATCTGGTCAGAGTCAACTGACCCGTTTTTTTTTTTTTTTTTTTACTTTCTCTCTTTTATCTCTATAAATAGCTGAATATTATAGCCAATATTCTACAAAATTTTGTTTTCTTTGAAGTTAAAAGCTCTTTAGTCTTCTTAAGGTGGCTCATTATAAGAAGATGATTTTGGCCAATATTTCACCTCAAAACTGTGATTGCCACAGTGTTCAAAGGTTGCAGAGACACCACATACCTACAAGAAACTGTCTTATCATAACAGTCTCATCACAGAATCACAGAATGGGTCAGTTTGGAAGGAACCGCAGCAGGTCATCTGGTCCAACTTGTCTGTTCAAACAGGGTCATCCCAGAGCACATGGCACAGGATTGTGTCCAGATGGTTCTGCAGTGCCTTCAATAAAGGAGACTCTACACCCTCTCTGGGTGATCTGTTCCAGTACCGGGTCAGTGCACAGGAAAAACATTCTTCCTCATGTTTAGGTGGAACTTCCTGTACACGTTTCTCCCATTGCCCCTTGTCCTATTGCTGGGCACCATGGAACAGAGCCTGGTCTGTGCTCTGACCCCTCCCAGCAGGGATGCCTTGAAGTGGCTGCCTGAAAACAGTGGCTACACAAGATTAAGAGAACAAAAGCGGGTATTTATTTGAAGGGCCTTCAAAGGTACACTTTGGGAGTCAAAAGCCTCCAAGGGCTCCACCCAAGGTGGACCCTGGATCACAGGTTTTTCACACTTTTATAAGTTTTGTCCATTTGCATATCAGGGTTAGTTCTCCAATTACAATCTCAGGCAATGAAGTAACTACCCCAAGTTTCCCTCCCCCCCTGCCCCCCCCCGCCCGTTCAAGGCTTTAGTTTACATATTTTGGGGCCTGGGACAACAAGGTGTCCTTGAAGTGCAAACCTAGAGAGGGTTTTTTATGTCTAACCAGAATCAGGGAACAGTAGCTAATGGGCTATATGAGGTTTCAGAGTTACATACTAAGCAGTGCAAGATCTGAAAAATAAAGAAGTTATAACCTAAGGCATCAGCAGACAGTGACAGATATTGATGAGGTCCCCTCTCAGTCATCTCTTCTCAAGGCTGAACAGGCCCAGCTCCTTCAGCCTTTCCTCATAGGAGAGATGCTCCAGCCCTTTCATCATCTTCATAGCCCTCAACAAAATCCATTTCAGTAAAAGAATAGTTTTTTATTCTGGCTATGTGTCTGAAGGGTGTTTCAACAGTACATTGGAGTGAGTTTAAGTCACACCATCACACCCTCCTGCTTCAGCCTGTTTGCAGATAGTTTGAGACCATGCATAGGACTGAAAAGAGATCAGAATGAAGATTGAGATACAACCTGTAATTTCATTCTTACTGGACTTCTGCAATATAAGCAGTATGAGTAGTTCTGTTACTTTTTCTTTCTGTTTGATCTGTCTCTTTGGGCTAATTGAATAATTTAGACTCTCCAGAAGGTGTTACTTATCCTCACCTCTCTGTAATCTTTTTGTAGGATTACAGGACATGCACTCCTACCTGGATAACAAAGTATGTTTAGAACCATATGGATAAAAGTCTTATATATTGTATGTCTGCCACTGGAAACAAAATATTCACTACTCCAGAAACAGAGCAGATGTTTGGCAGAAAGATGTATCCATCTGATAAAGGAAAGGAAATCTTCAAGAAAACTTGCAGTGCAGTAACATGCATCAAACTCTAAAAGGGTTTTAAATATTTAAAGCAGTTCATATAATAAAAACCTTCATCTATGATGTATTTAACACATATTGGTACATAACTTTATCATTGCCATTACTTTTAGACTGCACTAACACTATTCACATTCCCAAAAACTCGATCGAGAAACTGCACATGCATTGACTTCCAGATCACATTCTAGGTAAGAGAGACTTCTCAATATTATCAGTGTTCCCCACATAAGTGGAAAGCTACTGGAGAAAAGAAGAATCAGCTGCTGGGAGGCAAGAAGCCTTTACTGAGATGACCCTTAAAATCCCTGTAATTTTAATATATTAATAAAATATTTAAACATAGTATTTCATGTGTATCTTCTATATTTGCAATATTTGCATGGTTACAGCAGGATGTTTGCTCTCATGAAACTTGTGACATAGCATTCTATCTGTCAGTTCCATGGTGTGTGAGAATTCCTTTAGTATCTACTAACTTTCCCTTGTTCAGAACTCAGCTCACAATGATAATTTTATATAGGTATAGGTATTGCAGAAGAAGCATTAGAAACATGTTACTGGCTTTCTTCATGTCTTAGGTGGTGTTGGGATTGTCTGGGTTGCAGAGAAGGGGTGGAGCATGTGGGCATGGCCAGGTTGCTATTCTATACCACCCACATTATCTTGGGGAGCATTGTTTTGGGGGGAAGAAAAGGTGAGCACACCCTGGAAGACTATTTGAATAACTTAGGTAAATATGTGGTTTACCATTTAAACTCTTTGTGCTCTTCCAGTCTATATCCATGAGTTGATAAAGCTGTTGTATATCGACAAATTTCAGTGCTAAACTAATGGTAGTTTTACATCTGATATCTCACAATCTGTTAGAGATATAATGCAGGTATTAGAGCAGATTTTCAGGTCTATACCAGCATATGGTTATTAATTTCTTCTCAGCTGTACAACTGAGGAGCTGTCATGTCTTTCCTTAATGAGACAGATAGAATTCCAATTTTCTTTGTGGTTTAAAATATACAAAAAAATAGATTTTTGCTTTAATCTTGTCTGAAATATATGTTCTATTTTGGGGGATGGTTTTGTTGTTTTATTCCATTGAAGCCATCATTCAGGCATGAAGAAAATGGTTAAAGATGAGATTGTACCTGCTGCATGTGTGTACATGCTTGTGGGCAAATCCACACATGTTTATCTCCACTTTTAAGAAAATGTAGATAATTATTTAAATGCTGGGTACTATAATTTAAATCACGTATAATACTATGTGGTTTAGTGTGAAATTGTGGGCATGCAAAGTAATCTGAATGGTTTTTTTAAACCTTTCCAAAGAGTCATGCATACACACCCAGAATATTAATAAAAACACCACAGGTGAAACACCAGAGCCTAACATTTATGTCATTTGAACACTGGACAATATTAATATAAAATGCATAATTTTTTCAGCTGTGATAGTTAGGAATTTTCTAGAGTTTTGAACTGAGTAAAAGTCAAGCAAGGCCATGTAGGAATTTGCCTCTGGACATGCTGAAAAGCCAAAAGCAATTTGACTGTGATTCAAAATATTAGATAGCTATCCAGGTTTTAAATTTGAAGCAATGTAAATAATATTTTAACAGAGATTTTAATTTTTTTTCAGTTAGTTTTCAAGACACTTTTGCTACCAGAAAAATTCACAATGTTAATACAAACAGTAAATAAATTAAAATAAAATAAATAGTTATTCTTGACCCATTTAAAGAGCAAGACCAACTTCTGTAAGATAGCTATAAATCCAGTGTGAAAGATACAAACAGATTTATGAGGACCAAAACATTTCAAGTCAGTGAATAATTCATCAGTTATTGACAAAAATTGTATTGTTCCATCCATTTGTACATCTGAGCTCAATTAAATGGGCAGTTTGTTGATGCATTGTTTTACCATGAAGTAATATTTAACACCACAGGACAAATCACTTTAGTCATGTTGTGAGCAGTAATTCTTTTTGATTTCTTTTACTAACTTTGAAATACACATAACTGTCACCCTGGTTTTCACAGTGCTCCATGTTTTTACTTTAGTAGTAGAAGTTCTCATGCTCTTTCTATAAACATAGCTCTTGTTTTTCTAACCGGCTAAGGATGTTTACTGAACTTTTACATTGTTGTTCATTCCTTTCTCCAAGGTGGAGAAAGGTGATAGACTGTATTCCTATCCTGTAAAATGCTAGAGGTGTTAACCTCATCCACCAATGTATGATTGTCTTAGAAGAGGTATAAAAGTGTGATAATAAAGATAGACAGCCCCTTTTTGGCTCTACTGGGTGGCTGACCTGTTGCTAGCCTGCTGTTTGAGTCCGTGTGTTCGTGTCCCGACACTGCGACATCTGATGGCCCTTATGGGGAACTGCAGGTATAGGTAAAAATAGCAGGTAAAATTTTTTTAGAAAATATGGGAATCTCTAGGGAGAGATCCTCTCATGACTCCGTGGCGTTAGAGGTTCTCGAAATGTGTTTAGAAGGTGAGAACATGGCTATTCGCAAGGTAGACTTAGAAAATTTATATTTTTGGGTCAGGGATAATGGGTTTATCCCAGAAGACTGTCATATCCTTGACAAATCCAAATGGAAGTCAGTTGGTAAAGCCTTAGCTTCAGCTGTGGCAGAGACTGAGGACGAGGATCTGGATGAGTTATTACTTTCCTGGAGACGGGTGAATGCTGCGGTTCAAGCCCAGAAGAGTTCTTCAAGCGGTATTACCCCTGTCAGGACGCTTGGAGATTTCTCTGAGCCACCCGAGTTAGAGCGGGACAGAGAACAGGGCAGGAAAACAGCGTCTGAGCCCACCCCCCCGCCGCAGCCCACGGAGACAGGGGATGGGCCCCCCCCGGAGAGAGCTCGGCCCGCTGGCCAGTTGGCCGCGGAGGATAGCCCGGCTCCCGGGGACGTGTCCGCCCCCCCGAGCCCCGGGGAGCGGGAGGCGCCGGCCTCCCCTCCCCCCGCGCGGCGGCGGTGGCAGCGGCGGCGGTGGGGCGGCGTGAAGTCCCCAGCCCCCTGCGCCTCCCCGGGTCTGCCGGGGAGGGCGAATCGCGGGTGCGTGCCACAGTTACTGCAAAATGCCCCTGCTGTGGCGTCTGCACGAGGTACCCCCCCGGAGCGGCGGGGGTGCAGATAGAGCTGGCCCCTGCTGGGGACGCAGGCTCCGATGCCGGGTGCTGGCCCAGGGGCGCTGACGCCGTGCGGGCAGACAGCTCCGCCGGGCCGGCGAGTCCGGCTCCGGGCAGCGGGGGGGCTGCCGCCCTTCCCCCCGGGCCCGCGCGGTCTGCGCTCGGTCTCCGCGCTGGCGGCGGGACCCAGCTGGGCGCAGTTTCGCCCCCCCCCGGTCTGAGCGGCTCACGGGGGCGCGCCCGGAGCCCACGGTGTCTTTGGTTGCGCAACAGGGCAGCGCTGCGGCGCCGCAGAAGCGGCAGCTCCGGGCGGCTCGGCCCCTCCCCGCGCAGGAGCGGTGGGGGAGCCCGTGAGCCGCGGCCCGTGCTGCGGCTGCGGCCGGAGAGGCGGGGGCCGCGGGGGATTCAGACTCCGATAACGCCAGCTCAGTCTCATCGGTTTCGTCCGTGAGACGTTCGAAACGTGCAAAAACCGCTAAGGCTGCTAATCCTGATGTGTTTGTTTTTAGTGCAGACGGAGAAGCGGCAGGGAAGCCGCGTTCGCCCCGGGGCCGTGGGTCTCGGCTGAGCAACTCTGCTTCTAGCAGCCTTTGCAATATTCCCCAGTGTAAAGCGACGGTTCGCCCTCGTGAAAAGGAGAGGTTCTGGGGTGATGTGAAAGCAAAACTTCAGGCACTGCCTAGTGATTCTCCTGTGCTGCGGGGCAGGCAGTGGGAGCAGGCTAGCAGGAAACCAGGAAGGCAGGTGCGGAAAGGCACAGCTGTCTTGTGTTTCTGCTTTCGATGTGGGGGACCCAATCACATTGCCAGGCACTGCAAAGCTGCAGTTTCTGTTACTGGTCGGCCTTGTCTGCACAGCAGAGACGGTCGTCTTAGACTCTTGCAGAGTGCACAAGGTCCCCCTGGATGCTTTTGGTCCCTTGGGCGGTGGCCTGAATGTTTTCCTCCTGGGCAGGTCTGCTGCCACCGTTCAGGACATCATTGTGCATCAGAGACTCATTGATGCAGATTATACGGGACGCATTTATGCTATGGTCTCCACACCCACCCCCCCGGTTACGATTCCTGAAAAGACTTGCATTGCTCAACTTGTTCCTTTTAAGTCCTCTGTTCCCAGGACAGAATTGAGGTCACGAGAAGATGGCTGTTTTGGTTCCACTGGGCCCCCTCAGGTTCATTGGACTGCTGTCATGACCAGAAAACGTCCTGAGATGCGGTGCACCCTGTCCATCACTGATGCTACGCTGCCAGATATCTCTCCGTGGGCTTCTTGACAGTGGTGCGGGACGAAGCGCTGCTACGTGAGCCAGAAGCCTGTGGTGATAATGAACTCAGAGGGACAGACGGCCGTGATTAGGCCTTACATTACTGAGACTGTTACAAACCTCTGGGGGAGGGATGTTCTGGCTGCATGGGGGGTGCGCATTGGGACGGATTTTACTAGGGGCCATTGCGGTGAAAGGTGCAGTGTCTTACGCCTCCTATATTGTTTTCACAGTGCCAGCAATTAACAATGCTGGACCTGCACAGAGATATCAATGGAGGACGCTTCCCCAAGGGATGCGGAATTCGCCGGCCATATGCCAAATGTATGTGGCCAGAGCCTTGTCTGGAGTTCGCAGGCAGTTTCCTGATGCTCAGTCTTATCACTATATGGATGACATATTGGTGGCTGCGTCCACCCAGGATGAGCTGCTGAGGATCCAGCCTCAGTTGCTCGATGCTCTGCATTCGCATGGGCTGCAAGTGGCTCCAGAAAAGGTTCAGCAACAACCTCCTTGGAAATATTTGGGGGTCAAAATTTTGGAACGTACAGTTCAGCATCAAGAGGTGCAATTTGTGCAATCAGTGAAGACGCTGAATGATGCCCAGAAATTGGTGGGTGTCATCGCTTGGTTACGTCCATATTTGGGACTGACCACGGCACAGTTGTCTCCTTTATTTGATTTGTTGAAGGGAGACCCTGATTTGAAGTCACCTCGCACATTGACCCCCAGAGGCACGTCAGGTGCTGGAGGAGGTGCAGCGAGCTGTTTCTGCTCGACAGGTTTATCGCATTGATCCCTCCGTTGATGTCACTGTTTTCATTACCACACCAGATTTGCATCCCACAGGTATCATTGGCCAATGGAGTGACGAATGGTCCGATCCTTTGCACGTCCTGGAATGGGTCTTCTTGCCCCATCAGCCGCAGAAGACGGCAACTGCATTGTTTGAGCTGATCGCTCGCTTGATAGTCAAATGCCGGCAACGGTGTTTGCAATTGATGGGTGCAGACCCCGCACAGATTGTACTACCGGTACAGCGGGAGGACTTTGACTGGAGCTTTGCGAACAGCGTTTCGCTGCAAAGTGCTCTAGAGAATTTTTCAGGGCAGATTGCATATCATCTGCCTAGCCACAAGTTGCTGCAAGTGGCGAAACACACAGAGATTTCTCTGAGACCCAAACTCAGTCAGGAGCCTGTGCACGGACCCACTGTCTTTACGGACGGTTCGGGCAGAACCGGGAAGGCCATTGTTACTTGGAGGGATGGATCTGAGTGGCAGGTTCTGGAAGGAAAGTGATCAAGTGGGTGGCACATCGAGTGATGGCTCAGATGCAGATGATGTGAGTGTTCACTCCGATGGTCCTTCCACAAGCAGAAATTGAACATTGTTCATTTTTCTTTTTTCTTTTTCTTTTTTAAAGGTAAAAAGGGTGAGATGTTGCCCTGGTTTTCACAGTGCTCCATATTTTTACTTTTGTAGTAGAAGTTCTCATGCTCTTTCTATAATTATAGCTCTTGTTTTTCTAACCGGCTAAGGATGTTTACTGAACTTTTACATTGTTGTTCATTCCTTTCTCCAAGGTGGAGAAAGGTGATAGACTGTGTTCCTATCCTGTAAAATGCTAGAGGTGTTAACCTCATCCACCAATGTATGATTGTCTTAGAAGAGGTATAAAAGTGTGATAATAAAGGTAGGCAGCCCCTTTTTGGCTCTACTGGGTGGCTGACCTGTTGCTAACCTGCTGTTTGAGTCCGCGTGTTCGTGTCCCGACACTGCAACACATAACATTATTTTAAGTGGTATTTGTATAAAAAGTGCATGTCCCATAGACATTACTGTTTATTTACAATTCTTCTGTCTTCCTGGCCTTGATTACCACAGATTTAGATATTTTAGACTAAAATGAATGTCAAATAATATTTTTCTGTTAAAAGTTTCTAGGGTTCTTGTCCCTCTAAAAGAGGGGAGGAATAGAAAGAAGGAAAAAAGGAGACAGGGAGGGTTGACAAAGTCAGGTGCAGCTGCCTGTTGAGGACAGTTCTCAAAAAGGAGTCTCAATTTATCCTCTGCAACTTTCAACCCCTTCGTAACACAATAGATGGAATTACCTGAAAATTGCCTGAAAAAGCCATACTTACTGAACTCTATACCAGAAAAAATATAAATCCTTAAATTACAGCAGTTGCTTCTGAAAAATATCTACCTCTGCACATGTGTTCATGAGTGTAGAAAATGGGAAAAGTTCTACAAAAAATCTTGAAACCAATTTGAAAGTTGAATTTTTTGACCTTTTCTCTACTAGGAATTTCACTGTAAATGTAATGGAATGTAATCCTAACATCTCCTAGTATTTAAATCAGGGCTCCAGCCCTATACAGACATGAAGCCAAATTTTAGATAATTTCTCATTATTCATATATTAGTTTGCTGCTTTCCAAACACTTAAGATAATACATGCAATGAAAAGTTGTGGTATCAACATTGCAGCTGAACTACCATAGACTAGCTCTATAATATTTTACAGCTTTGCAAGATAATTGAAGTCCTACTGCCTTTCATATAGCCGAGATTTCATTCCATGTTTTTCATAATCAAGTGACAAGGTGTTCAAGTTGCAATTTGACCATTAGGCAGATCTGGTTTATACATTCATTTACCACAGGAAAAAAAATACGCTTAATTTTCTAATTTTCAGTTATTTTTACTTAAAATACAGATATTGCAACTGTGTTTACTGGTTAAGTTCACAAAACAGGAAGACAGAACAATATGTTGTGCCTTGATGTTATGACTATTAGATCCTTACTTCGTGTCCCATTATAAGTTTTCTGTAAAATGCAGGTTTCACATGTTAATCTCTATTTTTCCCTAATTTTCTTGGGTAGCTAAAGAGCTGAATTGCAGAGAAGTTAAGGCCCCTGAAAGGTCTTTATTGTGATAGAACTTTTAGAATTTTTGCAGAATTCCTAACTCTTTTGAATATCAACTAATTGCAACTCACTGATATTTCATTTTCCTATAACGATTTACTGAATCTAGATATGAGTCATGTCCTGAGTTACTAAAAATATCAATATACCTGAGAATATGATTCTTTACACACTTTCCTAATTACTTTCCTTACAAATTGTAGGTATATAACATGTTTTCTGTATCATATGAAAGTGTGGAAAATGAATATTTTAATTTTTAATTATTCTTGTCTATACTTTTTAAACCTCTTAAAAGTATTGTTGTTTGTGGAAGGATGGCAGACATATCTGAGGGAGGAAATAATCCAGTAATATATTTGTTGTAGAGCTATAAATCTGCTTCTGCCTGTGCACAAATAGCCAAGTAATGACATAAATGAGATCTCCTTAGCCAACAGTTGTTCACTTTGGTCCATATTTCCCACCTTGGATTTCACCTGTCCTGTTTTTCCCAGTCCCCAAATTCACTTCTCTGCATTCCATTTTCTTAATTCTGCCTTCTATAAGCATACCATTGGTATTATTTTTCTTAAGTAACTAGTAAAAATTGCAAAGAAATATAATTCTTGGTTCATAGCTTAGGATAGAGCCTAATCACCATGAATCATGTTCTCAGGTATGCTGATATTTTTATTAACTCAGGACATGACTCATATCTACATTCAGTAAATCATGAAAAGGAAAATGAAAAATCATTGAGTTGTGATTAGTTGATACTCATAACAGCTAGGAATTCTGCAAAAGTTCTAAGACTATCAGAATAAGGACTTTGCAGAGGTCCTGCCTTTAAGCCTGTTGTCCTCAGCCTTCCGTGCAGCAGAGCCTATTTCTGGCAGCATCTGCTCCAAGTAGTCTCCTTCTCCATTTCTCTTCCATGGCATTAGCAAATTTATAGTCATTAAGAGGGCAGGAGGCTCTGACCCCATGTTCCCTTTTGACATAAGGTTTTCAGTGCATTTTGTGGAACACAGGATGCCACTTTTTTCCTGGAACTACTGACCCATGATTTTTGTATGACACTAGGAAAATAAAAAAGAAAGCAGCAAAAAACCCCACCTGGCATAATATTACTCTTGACTGACTACTGATAGAGTGTGAAGGGTTTGAGGTTAATTTTCCCAAATGCATTTATTTCTAAATCAGAGCCTCTCAATTCTGTGAAAATATAAGTACCATAACACTTTAAATGTTTTACAGTAACAGTGATGACAGCTTAAAAGAGGAGATAAAAAGGGAAGTAAAAATGATTTAAGGCTCAAAGTATGTCTCTGTATATATGTACAAACCTACTATCATAGTTAATTTGAAGCCATACTGATAAAGTGAAGAGGAACTTTCCACCTTCAGGTGTAAGAAGACAGTAGAGTAAAAACGCCAGAGGCTATACCTACCACACTCAAACTAAAAAAGTTTCTTTCTGAAATAAATGCTCTAAATTTCCCAAGCTTCCAGTGATTCTCATGTTCCTGTAGTCTCATACATGGGTCTTCACACCAGCCAGCTGGCACAGTAGCAGTGATACTGCATTAGAAGTACTGATACCAATACTCTGGTAAGTCCCATAAGAACAAAAAACATACTGATTTTTCTCAGAGATGTAAAACATGTTGATGTCAATTAAAACACAACTTTTTTTTTGCAGATGGGAATCTGTATTTGAATGTGTGCTCAGGAAGAAAGATTTAAAGTATTTTTCACAGTCCCCTGAAATACACACACTGTTTTTCGGTTGTTCATTGATTTATTTTTTGAGAGATTCATATATCACTATGGGCATCATAAGTGGTAAAATGCATGAAGAAAGATTAGCTCTGTGTTGGTTTTGCACGGACTGGTTTTTGGTAGTGGGAGAACAGAGGTGGATTCTGTGAGAAGCTGCTGGAAGCTTCCACCATGTCTGGCAGAGCCAATCCCTAATGGCTCTGAAGATGGCCACTGGCCATAGAGAAGTTGGTAACGCCTCTGTGATAACATATTTAAGAAGAAAATCAAAACAAAGTGAGGTGCACAGTTTTAATTCCAGCCAGAGAAGAGGAGGAGGTGAGAACATGTGAGGGAAATAACATGGAGACATCAAGGTCAGTGAAGGAGGAGGAGGGGGAGGTGCTCCTCTGGACTGAGATTCCTCTGCAGGCTGTGGTGGTCACCATGGTGAAGCAGCTGTCCCCCTGCAGCCCATGGGGGTCCACGTGGGATGCAGAGATCCACATGCAGCCCATGGGGGATGTGCCCACGCTGGAATGGGTGGATGCCTGGAGGAGGCTGTGATCCAGTGGGAGACCCAGTGGAGAGAGGGGGCCCCTGCTTCCAGGCTGGAGCAGCCTGTCCTTGGAGGACTGCACCCCATGGAAGAGTGACCCACACTGCATCAGTTTTGGGAGGACTGCTGCTTGTGAGATTGGAACTACGCCGGAGAAGCTCCCAGAGAAGTGTCTCCCGTGGGAAGGGACCCCACTGTGTAGCTAGGGAAAGACTCCTCTCCCTGAGCTGTAGAAGATCTTGGGTGATGAAGTGACCAAAACACCCATGCCCTGTCTCCCTGCGGGGTCAGTGGGAAGGAGGGAGGGGTTGGGGGAAGAAAAGGTGTTTTTAAGGGCTTATGTTATTTCTCATTATCCTCCTCTCATTCTGTTAGTAATAAATTCACTTTGTGATTCTAAGTCGAGCATGTTTTGCCCTTGGAATGTTTTCTCTCAGTCCTTATCTCAACTCATGAGCCCTTTGTTAAATTTTCTCTTCTCTGCCCAGCTGTGGCAGGGAAGGGTGAGTGATCAGCTATCGTGGGTGCCTGACGTTTAGCCAGTGTCAAACCACAACAGCTACATCATTCAATTGAATTGCATTAAAGTACTATGAAAAAAACAAGATGTCATTTCATATCAATATTAGTAAACTGGAGTGCCAATTATTGGCACAACTAAGCAAATAATAGTATTGCCTCTGCTATTCTGTTTACAGCATTTGCTGTAGGACTATTATACTCCCAGGTATATTTTTGTCAGATAGTTTATCTTTTTATGTTATATTTGACATACTGTATAAAGGCTATTCTTAACCATATAACTGAAGAATAAAGTCACTTCAATTTGTTAATCTGGATATAATCAATCAACATATAGCCCAACAAAGAGCGATGTGTTTTTGTTCAATACAGTTCCTCCATTTTGTTATATACTTCTCCTTCTTAAGCCTGACTGTTCTGATAGAGAGTATGTGAGAAATCCTTTTAATATCTCCAGCTTTTCATTGGTCTAAGTATAGTGCTGTTATCTAGGAATTTTGTCTTTTTTTGTGCCTGCACCTTTCTGTGTTCAAAACAATTATGATCTCACACAAATTCATTTGATCCCTTTATTAACCTTCACCATCTGACTATCCTCAAATTCTGTAAAAGGTGAAAGAAAATCAGAATGAAAGGAGCATACTTGGATTGTGGTAGCATTACTAAGTGGAAAGTAAAACTTTATCTTTGCGTGGCAGAACTCATGTACACTATTCATATGATGATATTTTTGCACATCACCTTTTTTGAAAGACATATTGAATTCTTCATATGTGTGGCAATAGAAACTGAGAATAGGAATTGCATATCAGATGAATTATCTTAATAGGAGGGCAAGCACAGGTCTCCATCTATAGTTGCAACATGAACACTATTTCAGCTATATATTAATATTCCGTTCATGAATTTTAATTAGTAAGAAATACAGCTGGAGAGTTTTTCTTTACAACCAATTGTTATTAATTGTCACCAAGGTTTCTTAATTATTCACTTTGGCTGGGAGATAATTAATTTCACATCTTATGTGCTAGTTAGCAAAGAAATATGTTTTCACCCATATATATCAAAGGGGAAAAAGAAAATGGTTATTTAGAATTAATTTTTAGCTTTCATGGAGCATATTTGTTTCAGAAATTGAGAAATTTTTGCTGGTTATTGCAAATAAATGCTTGAGTGGTGTGTCTTGAGAAGGGGATGGGGTATAGTTCTTGAAGTATAATAAACAGTCTATGGTATTTTTCATTTCCCTTTATTTCTGTCTCGAAGATAAACTTTTCTTATGCAAACCATAAAACCTTATCTCCTTTCCCACCTTGAAAGAGTTGGTTATTCAAAGAGAAACTGTTGCATAAGAGCCTTTTTTGCTTCATGTTGGATCATGTCACTGTCTCTTATTTCACACAGTTGTTACCAAACTTCATGTTTGCCTACTTTCTTTTCACAGAAAGATTCATTCCGGTTAAATTAATATCTTGTCACTTAGATAGGTTAAAAATTTAGCTAATTATTTCCAAACTTTAAATTCAATTGTTCAATTAATTTTGTGGGCTCTCCTTTCATATCCATATTTGTTTTGGAATGTACATATCTTAGCAACTTAACTTGGAGTGATTGTGCGTATGTGTGTGTGTGAGAAACCCCTTAAGAGTTTTAGTTGATTTTTGTTGTTTCTTTGGTCTCACAGTGGTTTTGGTGCATTTGATTTAAATTTATTTTGGAGGAAACTTTCTGTGTGGGTTCCAGGAAACCTACCAGAATGTGGCCCCCTACATACCCCCATACCGCCCATTTACCACCAACTGTGCTTGGAATCCTTCCTTCGGGTGGTTCATATTATGAAAGTGTTCAATGTTGCATCTTCCCTTTGCATGCAACTCTCAAATCCCTACAAACCTCTATTTCTATGTCAGCCTGACCATGTATTTGTTCATCCTTGCCTTTAGTTTTACTTAGATTTCCTAAATAATTGTAATCTACTAGCAACCTGGTTTCAGCATACAACCTTTAACAGACCCTTCCTCATCTTCCAACTTATTCTTAGCTTTATTTTCAAAGTTTTCTTTGTAGTAGACGTGTTCCAGATCACAGTGTGGAGGCAGTACCAGAGAGGAGAACCTTATGCCTCTGAGCAGAATGCCATATGGAGGAGCTTTCCCATTAAAGGACTCAGCATTTCTTAGGGACACAATCATCTCACGGCATCTTTAGGAGGCAGAGAATCTTCTTTATGCTGCAAGGCATTTTGGAGCCCGTGGTGGTTCAAATTCAGGATGCTGATGGCAGTCATTTTGTGTTACAGTCACTGGTGGTGAAAGCAGCACAAATCTATTTCATGATCTCAGTTAGATGTTTGGGCAAGAGGATAACCAAGAACTTATCATTTTCACTCCAAAGCACATGTAGGAGAGCCTTCCCAGGAAAGGTATTGTGCTCTGTTGCACCTGTTGGAGTGAATCCAGATGATGCCACCAACATGATTAGAGGGATGAAGCACCTTTCCTTTGAGGAAAGGCTGGGAGAACTGGAATTGTTCAGCCTGGAAAAGAGAAGACTTCAGGGTGACCTAATTGTGGCCTTCCACTGCCTGAAGGGAGCCCACAAGAAAGATGGAGAGAGACTATTTATAAGGGCCTGGAGTGACAGGACAAGGGGGAATGGCTTCAAACTGACAGAGAAAAGGTTTAGATTAGATATTAGGAAAAAATTCTTTACTGTGAGGGTTGTGAGGCACTGGAACAAGTTTCCTTCAGAAGCTGTGGATGCCCCAGCCCTGAAAGTGTTCAAGACCAGGCCATGCTGCATAGCGATCTGGGCAACCTGTTTTAGAAAAATAAGTACCTTCCCATTGCAAGGGGATTGTAATCTTTAAGGTCCCTTCCAAACCAGGCCATCCTATGATCTTATGGTCTTGCAACCTCCATCCATGGCTTCTGTTAACAACTGTTATGAAAGAATTGCACCGAACTCAACATTACTTTTGCCATTCACTACAGCTTTCATCAGTAGTCTCATGTGTTGCACCTTCAGTCAACATACCCACTTCCAGTCAGGATAAGCATCCATCTTTGATACAGATGTCCTTTAGCAGGGGCAGATAGAGGGATATATATTAAAACAATGAGTTCTGAATTTTGGGGAACAGCTATAGGTTAGGAATCCCAAAGGGTAGCTACTGGGTCTTTAAAGTGTGTTTCCTGCTGTCTTGGTTTGAAAGACAGGTGTCTGTTAAGGAAGGCAGAAGCCTCCTTTGGAATGAAAAATGTAACTCCCTTCCCTCCGGATTATTAAAATTTTGAAATTAAGGGGCTTCCAGGCAATTATTTGAGAAATAGGAATAGCAGTTCTTCAGTAGTATATACAACAGGGCAATAATACAGAAATACTGGCTTAACCTCACAGAGTCAGGATACGACCTGACACCCTGCTGGGCAGGGTGGTGGTAGCAGTCTGATTAAGTGGTGACTGCAGTCCTCTTTGAAGTGGTTCGGTTGAAGTGGTGATCCTGTAGAAAAGGTCTGATCTTCCTCTGAAGGTCCAGTGGTGGTTATGTAGCTCTTGTCTTCTGGGAATCCAGTAGGTAAGGCTGCCTGTGGTGTTCCAAACCTCAGATTATATCCAGGTAGGAATGCTCGGTTCCTCCCCCTGGGCAGAGCATCTCACAATGGGATGATATAATTCTATGAGTCATGCAGTGGGGTCCTTGATTGCCCATTAAACAGAGATAGTTCCCGGAGGGAGTTATCAAGGATGAGTCATTGTAGGAGATAATGAACACTGCCCCACCTGGTTTTAACAGCTTGTGAAGATGATCATAGAATACATACCTTTGGTTACATCTTCCGTTGTAACCTAAGACACCTGCAGAAGGAAGTAGCGGAAGAAATTTCCTGTCTATTCCTTACCTGCTTTGAATGCCCGGGCCAAATGAGCTATACAGGCAACAAGACACAATACCTGAGTCATCTTTAGCACTTCATAATGTGATGTATTGTAGCTCAGATGTGTAGAAGAATTGCAGATTCACAATGTATGTATCATCACATGTTAATTGATCTTAATTTGTTGTCCTGCAGGTGTATAAAGTGCTATCACTTTATACTTGATGTAGCTAAAGATGACAAATGCTTCTTAGTGATCATAGTTATCCTGTCTAGCCGAGCAAAGCTGTGTTGTGTTCTTTGCAGAAATGAAACAAGAAAAGTACCATGGCCAGATGTGCACCATCACTCAGGAGCTGCATCCATAAGCAAATAAATTCAGCTATTATTTCTTCATCAAACCCACTGCCATGGGCAGTGTAAAAGCAGTCAAGCTGTAAGCAGAAGCTAGAGACAATCCCCTTAATTTTTCATGTTAACAGTTGTCAGCTTAGGCTTTAGAAGGTATTTCAGTGAAAACAGGTGTAGAAGCACGTCCATTTTGTCTCTGAGATGCACATAAATGTCAGAAGGTCCAGTAATGTTCTGTGCAGACTAAGTTTTACTGTTATACAGAAAGGTATAAACTAATAGAGTTTTTGTCACAAAACCTGAGTCTTGAGTCCACCTGAAGTATGAAGGTACCCTCCTCCAACAACAAGTCGAGGATGCAGAACAGTGGTGCCCCATGTTAATTGATGCCAGTAGTCCTGTTCCCAGTCAAGACAATGTGTGCCTCAGTTACTCAGATGTAAAATTTCTAAATACCTCTTTTCAGCTTAAAAAATTAGGTTAACTGTACCCAGTTAATAGCTAACACACACCTGGATCCAAATAAACCAGCACCAGTTCAAAAGATTTCTGCATCCCTGCCCCTGACTTGCACTTAGGAACACCCTGCAAGTGCTCTCAGGGGAAAGCTCTGCAACCACCTGTGGATTCATAGCCATCCTGGTTTCAGACATACTCTGCTTGAGAGATGAGGACCTAAATATTTGTTTCTATGTTGGAAATCTTATATCATTTTGCTGGATGGCAATTAGATCCACAGACAGTTCTCAGCTGATGAAAGGCCCATGTTCCCTATTACAACCTATTCCTGTCAAGTTAAATTTTGACAGAGAATTCGGTATTCTTTTGGAGAATTATGTTATTCAGAATTATCATTCAGAACACCAACAAACACATTTTAGCAACTGATTTTATCAGTCTTACCTACTTGCACAGTTATAACAAACTACCTGGAAACAAATTTATAAACTGAGTGATTGCATTAAGATTTGAGCTAAATCTGTTTTTTTTTTCTCTTACTTATCTTAACTAAACTTTTACACATTTAAATATCTCCAAACTTTTTAAAAAACTATTTCAATGACATTTTTGGCGTTTTAACACTTCTTAAACTACTTCTTCAAATATAGTACGTGTTGCATGCAATGAGATGGTAAAAAATTTTTATTTTCTTAATTTGTATTTATTTAATTTAATGTCTGGTGACAAACTGGACTGTGGAACACAGAGCTGGACCAAAGGTCTGCATGGGAATCAATCACTGCTTGAAAATCTGTTAAATCTCTGTGATGACATGGTTCTGAGGCCATGAAACATTAACCATTGACTTATACATGTATTTGTGTGAAAAGGGAAGAACTGGTAAAAATGATGTTCTCAGTGGAGAATGGGAGGAAGGTAAAGCAGAGGCAGATTAACAAGAAACCTTGGTTATGGCAAGCATTAAATGTCCATGTTTTCCAGTGAAATGGCTCAGGATGTTAATTCTTACCTAGCATAGACACATGTATATGTTTGAGTGAGTTTCTCTAGAAATATTTAGCTATGCACCTCAATTTCCATTTTGTCTCCCAAGCACTTCTCTTTTAATCACAGTTGTGATATTTCTGGTATTAAATATGGATAAGAATCTGTGATATATCTTTAAGATAGTGAAAAACACCAAGTATTTTTTGAAATTTTCTTTTTTTTCCCCCCCAACTTCCTTTGCTAATCTCATTTTTTAAGTTTTGGTTTTCATCTTGTTTTGCTTCTTATCAGACTAATGTTGGTCTGTTTCATAGGTACTCTTATCAATAGTAACTCTATAAAGAAAACATAACGGGCTGTCAATGCAGGAAAGCCTTTAAAGGCACGAGACAGTGGTGAAAATTATTGGTACTTTTCTTCAGTTTGAAAGAGGGATCAAACTGTATTTTTTTTCATCAATACAAATAGCTGTTCAATGAAATGTGAAAAAATTATTCATGAACAGATCTGCATTTTAACATGGTCTACTTGACTAAAGAGAAATGATGAGATGTTGCACTGCCATCATACCAAGTTTTTTTGCTGTCTAAGAAGAAAAATCACAGTAAAAAAAGCCCACTAAAACAACATTAGTAATTACTTTGATAACTGCCTTTTTAGATTTCAATTACAACTTAATAGGAATACAAAACAAACAAAATAGCTATGAATGTCTAAAGAAGAGTAAGGGACTACAGTCAAGGTACTTGGATAGGTGGACCTTATCAGATTCAATTTTACAGTATCCTTAATAATCCTTACGTTTCTATCTAGTTGAAGTCTAGTTATACTAATAATTGCTTTACTTTCATGACACTGAATATACATCTTGTTGAAAGTATCTGACATATTTCCTCTCATGGAATGATACATTGGAGAACAGCACTATGCAAACAGACCTGGGGGTCCTGGTCTGTGGCCAGTTGAACATGAGTGAGCAGTACCCTGGCAGCCAGGAAGGACATGCATGTCCTGGGGGGCATCAGGCACAGCATCACCAGCTCTGCTCTGCTCTGCACTGGGGCGGCCTCACCTCAAGTGCTGGGGGCAGTTTTGGGCACCGCAATATAAAAAAAACCATAAAGCTGTTAGGGAATATTCAACAAGGATGGTGAAGAGCCTTGAGGGGAAGCCATATGAGGAGCACCTGAGGTCACTTGGTCTGTTCAGCCTGAAGAAGAGGGGACTGAGGATAGAGCTTATTGCTGTTTGCAGCTTCCTCATAAGGGGCAGAGGAGGGGCAGGCACCAATCTCTTCTCTCTATGACCAGTGCCAGAACCTGAGGGAATGGCCTGAAGTTGTGTCAGGTGATGTTTAGGCTGGATATCAGGAAAAGGTTCTTCCCCCAGAAGGTAGTCAGGCACTGGAACAGGCTCCCCAGGGAAGTGACCACAGCACGAAAGCTGACAGAGCTCAAGAAGTGTTTGGACAAAACTCTCAGGCACGTGGTAAGATTCTTGGGGTATTCTGTGCAGGGCCAGGAGCTGGACTTCAGTTATCCTTGTGGGTCCCTCCCAATTCAGGGCATTTTATGATTTTATGGTTATTTTCTGTTACAATTAAGGATAGAGAAAGGAAGTGAGGTTGCAGGATAGGAATTAAAGGAATGCCTTTCAGGTTCTAATTCCTATAATCGATTTTAAATTTGAGCGTCTGATTAAAAACCTACCTGTGTAATCTAAAAGCTTTGCATCAGCCTCTTGAAAAGATTCCTGTGCAGCTGCCTTAGCTGTAGAGATTGCTTTATGCATACAGATTCCCAAAATGGGGAATAGTATAGCAATTCTTTAAAAGATTCAAGACAGGAAAAAAGGAAGGAAAAATTACGACAAGTAGAAAATGAATTAATCTATACGGAGTTAAAGTGCCCAGTTGCCTGTCTCAAACCCTGTGAAAACCACATAAGGAATCTGCCATAAGATAAACCACCACAGCAGGATCTTGAGATAAGCACAGAAGGGAGTGTCAGGAAGGCCCTAATTTCAGGCCTGCTATAGGTTAGATCTAGTTAACATCTCCTGATTAATGTATCCAGACAAAAATTCCTACTCTAGCAAACTGAGTGAAAGGAAGCAACTGCTCATACACATATCACCAGTCTAAGGTCACCCAAGTTATGGGACAGACAGCATCTGCAACCCCCAACAACCACCAAAGCACCCCCAGACTCCTTTCTGGCATCTTCCACCAGAGGACTGTACATGATCCACAGTGTTACATTAGACATTGCAAAACCTCCCCCCACAAGGGGAGGTACCTGAGAGTTCCCAATTGAACTTGAATGTACATTAACCCATTGAACTTTATGGTAGGGACTGTGACCATCACTTCGACCAATGGACATCAAAATTGCAAAAATCAAGTCTCACCACTGGATCCACAGGTAGTAATAGCTTTCCTCTCCATTATCAACTTTTATCCTTTCTTTCCCTTTTTTTCTTTTCCTTATATATCTTCTTAAGTGATCTCTTTATAGTTTTATATTGTTATATTTCTGTAGATAATAACAAAAGTGGCAAAATACCTCCTTTCCACTGCAAGCAAATTGTTCTAAAATATACCTGCCACAGTCATTCAGTGTCATTTTACTCTAAATCACCCCAAGGGATGTATAACAAGAACCTCAGTTACCTCACCTCAGGGGCAGATTGTAACATCATCATCATCATCATCATCAAAAGGACATAGACAAAGTGGAAGAAAACCAAAGACAGACAAGTGATGCCCAATGCAATTGCTCACCACCCACTGACCAATGCCCACCCCATGTCCCAGTAGGAATCAGCAGCTCCCAACCAATTTCCCCCAGTTTATACCCTGAGCATGATGTTCTGTAGTATGGAATATCCATTTGGCCTGTTCAGGTCAGGCTGTGCTACATTTCAGCTTTTTGTGCATCTGCTCACTGGCCGAGCATGAAACATTGGAAAGTCCATGACTTAGATAAGCATGACTTAGCAGCATCCAAAATGTCAGCATATTATGAACATTATTCTCACACTGAATGCAAAACACACCTGTACCACCTATTAAGAGGAAAAGTAACACTATCCCAGCCCAAACCAGGACACCTGTTTATGACTTTGATGCCAGCTCGTGAAATCCTCTGTGTACTTCTTATGGGAAAGCACAGAAAACAGGTCTGTATATCACTGGGTTTACTTTTATGTGCACTATTTAAAAATTATATGTACGTTTCCATCAGATAAGGAATTATAGCCAAACCTATCCTTTAATAAGCTAACATTATAAAACATCTTTAGTGTCTCTCTGCCATGTAAAATTATCCACTCTGGCTTAGAAATTCATCTCCATGTACAGAGAATCCAAGCTGTTTCTGAAGAATTATCCCTTTCTTATACAAATTAATTTACACATTATTACAATGTTTTAAGAGAAAACAGCAGGCTTTTAACTCGCAATCACTTTTCATAGCTATTTAAAATTTCAGATACCTTTAGCTTTCCCTGACTTTCTCAGTAGGGACTCCAATGCTCATTTAGTTCCCTTTCCATTAAGAATTGGGAGTTACATTAGCCCTAAAGCCTAAACAAGATGATGGCACACAAACACGAAAGTTTAAAAATCCTCTGTCCTTGGGATATTAGAGCCACAAAATGACAAAATCTTCCTTGGAAAAAAAGAAAAAAAGGCTTATAAGAAGTAACATCTCTAATGGAGAAACTGAAATAAATATCCATATTTTAAAAACAAATTTAGGTATGAGAAATCTTATACTTTTTTGTTTTCAATTTATTCACAGGTCACTAAATCCATTAAGCTGATTTTCTCTAGATTTTTTCTTTATTATGAATGACTGACTACATCCTCACAAAATGACTTTTAAAACCATTAGACCCAATACGATTTCTTTCGTGATTGTTTTAATAGAGTAGTGCACTTGGCACTTAGTTTTGAAGCATTTGCAAGTAAGAGTAATTACATAGTCTCAAGTTTAATAAGCTGGTCATTTTTTCTGGGCACATACCTGTCAGTCAAAAGAATTCAGCATTTCAATGAAGGCACTCGGGGAAATGTGTTTTGCTGCTATGGAAAGGCAGTGGCAATGCTCAGTGGGTTCCACTAAAGGAGAGTAGCAGAAGTAAAAGCATGTTCTTTTCAATTTATAAAGCACTTTATCCTAAGTTCTGAGGTCAATAATTGCTTAGAAAAAGCATCTTGATGATTTGTTTAATAAATATTCATGGTAGATATTGGTCTGTCTGTCAATAGGTCTCCATGGCTTTGTCATGCTTTCCACAGCATCTTTTTCCAAACAAGTTTGGCATGCATTTCATCTAAATGAAGTAGATTTGTCACTGATGTGAGCAAAACTTTGGTGAACTCTCCAATAATTAGCCTTGAATCACATTTGTAAATGGGACAGGATTTGTACTTGTTCAGAAACATGCAATCCTCTTCTGCCTGGAACAGCTTTTTTATTGCAGCTTTAATGAGTCTTACATGGACTAGACTTCCATGAAAAGTAAGACTCATAGGGATTCCATCAATTTGTCTTGTCATTATGCCATGTAATTTCTTCTTCAAAAATACTGCAAAACTGTGACTCAAAAAAAAGAAGTCCAGTTCTTTCGCCCATAACTCCCAAAGGAAGTCTGTTAATTTTTCTACTTAAATCCAGCTAATATGAGCATCTCCAGTTTAAAAAGTTACTTAAGTGCCTCTTTCTCAATCTTCAAGCAATTTGGTCCTCTGATCAATTTAACGCCCAAACGATAAACAGTATGTTTTACTTAGGAAAAAACCTGACTATACCAAGAATAAATATTTGGAATAATTTGCTTAAAAGAATTTTGTTTAAAAATAAGATACAATTATTTAAGAATTATATAAGTTAACAAACTAAATGACTTAGCTAATGATACAGCACATTTTTTCAGCATTTATATTACTTTTGGACACACCCCTTTCAAAATGTTAAAGCTCACATACTTTATAAATTTGGTAGGAGTCAGCCTCTTTTCCCAAATAACAAAGTGATAGATGGAAAAGAAATGGCCTCAAGTTGCAACAGGGAAGCAATTTTTTTAATAAGAAAAATTTCTTTACTGAAAGGGTTATCAAGCACTAGAACAGGCTGACCAGGGAAGTGGCTGAGTCACCATCCCTGGAATTATTTAAAAGATTCATAGACATGGCACTTGGGGACATGGTTTAATGGTAGGCTTGGTAGTGTTTACAGTTGCACTTCATGATTTAAAGGTTCCTTCTAACCTAAATAATTCTATAAAACTATGATTCTATATTATGAGTGTATGAGTAACTTCATTCTAAAATACTGATACTCCCTCCCACACAATACTCAGTGTGTATCTATGTTGGAGGAGATGAGGTTGAGAAGTTGAAAGGATTATATCTTAATTTATGAGCACTTAATATCTAATTATAAGGGTTCTATTGTATATACATGCATATAAGGCGTATTACATATACGATGTATATAAATAAACACACATATGTACAGTTGTGTACTGTATATTCATTCCATGAATAATATTCATTTGTATAATATTAGCTGGAAAAAGAATTAACTCCAAGCATCTTTTTAACTTCAAAGGAAGGGATAATTATCTTTAATGGTTCTGTAGGAAACCGAGAAAGGAGAACTTCAGTAGTTGGTGGTGAATTTGATTTACAACCCTGGAAGAAACTTGGTCTGACATAAGTGACAGAGATTTATAGTCTTTAAGCAAGAGAAGTACAAACCTATGTTTCTATAGTTATAAGTAAAAGTGTGTGCTGGGTGATATGGTGGGGGTTTTTAAGTGTAGTAAGGTAGCTTTATAGTTCAAGTTAAGGATTTAGATGTTGTAGTAGAAGTACATGGGGATACGTGACATGACAGGTCATTGTTTGAGAGACCTCAGCATTGCAGTAGAAAGGAATTGCAGCTGATAGGTCAACAGATCAAAACAAGGTGTTGTTTTGAATGCCCATTGGATTAAAAAGTTATAAAAAGAAATGTAATGCTGAATCTTGTGACTGTTAGCCGTTTTGGTGGTGTGTTACTTAAACTCTTATGTCTTGAGACTGACGCCGTGTTTATTTTAAGTAATAAACCTCCTGAAATGCTGATAGTACCATCTCTTTAATTAAGAAGTCCGACGAGTGGAGGGGTGCCTGGGAAGAGCATTCCAGAGGAAGAATTTATGGCTCCTGTGAGTAGCTCCTGATAAGCAAGGAGCTTGTAGCAAGCGCAGCTACAAAGGGGCTCCCTGAACCAACAAGGGCAGCTGCGGGAACAATTAAAAGCGGTGCCCCTATAAGGGGAGCCCTGAAAACCAACAGGTTCCACATAGCAAATACTCCAGTCAGGGGTTGCTTACATCAAAGTTCATCAAAAGAGAATCTGGAATCAAAGGGCCTTCACATTAGAAGAAATTAAACAACATACTTAAGTAAGCAAGACTGTGACTTGAATACAAAATTTCTGATCTGTAGTTCAGAAAGTATAGATGAGTTTAATGTGCAAGATGAAGCAATCCCCAGGCAGTTTTTGTCTAAGGGATGATACCTACAGAATTACTATAAATGGCTTTTAAGGTTCATTTTATGCTGGGACACACCTAAAGTATTGCATAACTACAAAAAAATTATTGCAAATACTGAAACATTATAAACCTTGTTCCATCTTTTATAAAAGACACAATACACCCTAAAAACCAAAAAAAAAAAGTCCATAAAGTGTTGTATTTTTAAATTTGTAATCTTACCATAGCAAAACATACGACTTTTTTTCTGACATTTATCGTGATTTTCTATTGGCATGACAAAGAGGCCATGGTAAACAGGAATATTAACTCAAAGGCATAGGGCTTTTGAAACACGATCAACACAGACAGAAATATAAAGATCAGCTTTTCAAATAGGGACTGCATCTGTTAGATATTCATTATCATAAAATATATTTTTTCCCACTTCTAATTATCTGCCTGTTTAAAAAAATTAAAAGTAAATATACTCTTTTATGTATTGCCGGCTTACAGTATCTGATGATCTAAAATGTATCTGTTAACATTTTTCTTTATCAACAAACAATAGATAACTGCTTTTTCTGGACTGTCACTATAAATTATTTCTTTGACAGCAATGTTTCGTGGCCTCAGAGAATACTGTGTACTTTTTGTTCGAGGCACAAATACATGATGTCACATAGCTAATAACAGTCCAGAATAATCTAAATAGGAATGACAGGAGTCAAGCAGAAGCAAGCAAGGACTAAAGGCATCAATCGATCAATGGAAATTAGAAATCTAGCATCGATTTTTTTTTTTAATACGAGTTTTTAGTCATGGTTCTGCTACAGTGTGGTTCTTGGAGTCCTGCAAAAATGAGGTATTCCAAAGCCTGGTAAACTTTTTGGAACACACAGGTTTCTGTGCCTCTTAAAAAAACCGCAAACAACACCAACAAAAAAAAAAGGTTTTGGTTTTTTAAGCTGCTGCACAGCTGAACTTCTTGGAGACATCTGGCACAAGAAAAGTTGTTAGGAACCATGTTTCAATGACTGTTTCCTGCATATGTCCACTGGCCTGTTCTCACGCTGAGGTTCTGATTCACTGAGTCTCAGCTGAACACAAACATTTGTTGGACTCTAAGGACACTCTGAAGTCAGAAACCAGAGGAACATGGTTGTGTCCAGGCAAGTTTAGAGAGAAATAAAACAACTTTGCAAAGATCACAAATTTGTCCAGAAGTCTGAAAATCATGAACTCAGGAGTTTTATCCAGTCTGATGGTACGTAAGCCAAAATATACAACAAGCAAGATCATGGTCATGAAGACAAAAAAGAAGTACTAAATATCTCCTGCAAGAGAGAGGAAATAACATTGTAGAGGAAGAAATCAGGAGAGACATTTAGGACTGCAGTTCATCCAAACAACACTTTGAGCAGAGGGAAGGTTTTCTTCACAGGCATATTAGAGAAAGGAAGCCATTGATTAGGGTATTCTCCCGTCCTTTTTCAGATGGATAATCCTATCTGCTACCACTAGGCATCACAGACCATCTCTTGCCTGTGAGGATGATGTCTCTGCACAGTATATGTTACTAAATAGGCCTCATCCCTGGCAGTGTTCAAGGCCAGGCTGAACGGAACTCTGAGCAACCTGGTCGAGTGGAAGGTGTCCCTGCCCATGCCAGGGACTTGGAATGAGATGATCCAACCCTTTAAGGTCCCTTCCAACCCAGGCCATTCTGTGATGATTCTGTGAACACATGGCACTATTGAATGTTCAGGTATATGTCAACTACCTGAACAAAATTACCTATGGACTACATCAAGGTTTCTGTGCTGGCAAGATCTTGGTAGTCATTGTAGTCCTGCCATCAGGATCATTAAAATCGATTTCATCTAAAGAGAATAATAAACTAATAGATTAGTGATTCTGACACATCAGTTATTACCAGTACTTGTGGAACAATTTTCTTGTGTAAGCTGCTTGACCTGGAAAAAGCAGTTATTTTCAAATGGTGAAAATTTCTGTTACAATGCAACATAGAATTTGAAGCACATAAAAGCAAATATTTAATATAGTAGGCAATAAGCTATCAAACAACTCTTCTGTGCTTCTCAGGAAGACAAACAGTGAAAATAGCACTCGGGATCTACATCCATTTGGCCTCTCAAGAAAAATGTACCAAGCAGCCCACCCCAGATCACAGGCCAGATGTTCTTGAAGTTTTAAGGTAAACAGAGTTTTTGAGCTGCTCATCTCCCCCACAGTCTGGCAAGCTGAGGTCTGCCAAACTGATACAGACTGCGTGGCACCACTGTCTCACAGGTACAGGCTCTGGGGTCTCATGACTTTTACAAAATCTAGGGCCAATTAGCACTCCTTACCCTGGCCGTGTGTGCTCTCCCCACCCCAAATACGATGCAGAAGTATGGAGCTACCAGTTGTCACACCGAGTCTGTTGTTTCTTTTTCTTGTCAATAACAAATGGATCTACTCAGAGCTGGGTTGATCTATCTAGCCATGAACTGGGCAGTATCATGTATCTGGGCAGTACTTTGGGGTGGCTCTCACCCCTTCTCAGTCAGTGTTTACCATGGACTGTGTAAAGCAGCACCATTCAGGTAAGACACAGGCCATGCTGAAGTATTACAGAAACCACTTTATATCTTCAATGTACCAAAGCAAAGGTTCTATAATGCATTATTTCAGTTTCCATGCCACTGACATGTTTTTCAAAGGAGAAATCCAAACCACTGCACACCAGGAGCATAACAGAATAACACTCCCAGTATAATGAGAAAAAAAAAAAGCAAAATAATTCATTGCTGCATTTGGCAAATTTACGCTACTCAGGATTCAAGAGCAGAACCCAGCATTACAAAACTTGATTGCAGAATCTGTTAGTATATCTGTTCATGTTTTTGTAAGTTCAAGGCAAAATTAATTTGTAGTAATTTGACAAGCCTCAAATGTTACAAAAGAGCTTGAAAGTGTACAAACTACTTTGTGTTGAGTAGTAACAGCACAGTGATATATTCAGTTGCATTCTGTTTTAATCACCTTCTTTGTTGTATTGAGTTCTCTTGGCCAAGTTTTGATAGCTGGGAGGCTACAGAAGTGTCATGGTTTGACACTGGCCCAACACCAGGCACCCACGAGAGTTGCTTGCTCACCCTCCCCTGTCACAGCTGGGCAGAGGAGAGAAAGGAAAAAAAAAATGAAGGCTTCATGAGTTGAGATCAGAATCACAGAATCAGAATCACAGAATTACCAGGTTGGAAGAGACCTTCAAGATCATCGAGTCCAACCTCTGCCCTAACACCTTAACTAAACTAAACCATGGCACTGAGTGCCACATCCAATCTCTTTTTAAACACGTCCAGGGATGGTGATTCCACCACCTCCCCAGGTAAACCATTCCAATACTTTATCACTCTTTCTGTCAAAAAGTTTCTCCTAATATCCAACCTATATTTCCCTTGGCGCAACTTAAGACTGTGTCCTCTTGTTCTGTCAGTTGTTGCCCGGAAAAAGAGACCAACCCCCACCTCACTACAACCACCTTTCAGGTGGTTGTAGAGAGTGATAAGGTCACCTCTGAGTCTCCTTTTCTCCAGGCTAAACAACCCCAGCTCCCTCAGCCGTTCCTCATAGGGCTTGTGCTCCAAGCCCCTCACCAGCCTTGTTGCCCTCCTCTGGACACGCTCAAGTGTCTCCACGTCCTTCCTGAACTGAGGGGCCCAGAACTGGACACAGTACTCGAGGTGCAGCCTCACCAGTGCTGAGTATAGGGGAAGGATGACTTCCCTGCTCCAGCTGGCCACACTATTCCTGATACAGGCCAGGATACCATTGGCCTTTTTGGCCACCTGGGCACACTGCTGACTCATGTTGAGTCGGCTGTCAACGAGTACTCCCAAGTCTCTTTCTGCCTGGGCACTCTCCAACCACTCTGTCCCCAGCCTATAGCGTTGCAGGGGGTTATTGCGGCCAAAATGCAGGACTCGGCACTTGGACTGGTTAAACTTCATCCTATTGGACTCAGCCCATCTATTCAACCATTCCAGGTCTCTCTGCAGAGCCCTCCTACCCTCCAACAGATCAACACATGCTCCCAACTTAGTGTCATCCGCAAATTTACTAATGAAAGACTCAATACCCTCATCCATGTCATCAATAAAAATATTAAACAGAGCTGTCCCAGCACAGACCCCTGAGGGACACCACTGGTGACTGGCTGCCAGCTGGATGCAGCACCATTCACCACCACTCTCTGGGCCCGGCCATCCAGCCAGTTCTTAACCCAGCAAAGAGTGCACCTGTCCAAGCTGTGGGCTGCCAGCTTTTCCAGGAGTATGCTGTGGGAGACAGTGTCAAAGGCCTTACTAAGGTCTAAATAAACAACATCTACAGCCTTTCCTGTATCTACCAGGCAGGTTACCTGGTCATAAAAGGAGACCAGGTTGGTCAAACATGACCTACCCCTTCTAAACCCATGCTGGCTGGGTCTAATCCCCTGTCCATCCTGTAGGTGCTGTGTAATAGCACTCAATATAAACTGTTCCATGACTTTCCCTGGTACTGAGGTCAGGCTAACCGGCCTGTAATTACCAGGATCCTCCTTCTTACCCTTTTTGTGAATGGGTGTCACACTGGCCAGCTTCCAGTCATCTGGAACCTCGCCAGTGAGCCAGGACTGCTGGTAGATGATGGCGAGTGGCTTTGCAAGCTCATCTGCCAGCTCCCTCATCACCCTGGGATGGATCCCATCCGGTCCCATAGATTTATGGATATCCAGGCAGCTCAGCAGTTCCCTGACTGCCTCCTCTTGGATAACAGGGGGACTGTTCTGCTCCCTGACATTATCTACCAACCTAGGAAGACAGTTGTCCTGAGCACCATGTGTCTTTTCAGTAAAGACCGAGGCAAAGAAGTCATTAAGCACCTATAATAATAATAATGTGCTAGATAAGATAATGTGCTAGTTTGAAAACAAACCAGTGGGAGGCACTAAGTCAGAATAACAATTTAATAGGGAAATCAAAAAAAGGTAAAGGTAGACAAACAGTGGGTTAAACTGACAGAGTCAGGATACAACCTGATACCCTGTTAGTCAGGGTGGCGGTAGCAGTCCAGTACAATGGTGGCTGCAGTCCTCCTGAAGTGATGGCTTCTGTCAAAGCAGTGGTCCAGCAGAAGGGTCAGCTCTTCCTCAGAAGGTCTGGTGGTGGCTATGTAGCTCCTGTCCTCTGGGCATCCAGTGGAAAGGATGACTTGGGTGTTCGGAAACCCAGATTTTATCTAGGATGGAATGCTTGGTACCTCCTCTGGGCAGAGCCTCTCACAATGGGATGATGAGTCATGAGGCCAGGTGTTGATGGGCTCATTAACAGAAAATAGTCCAGAGGGAGTTATCTCTGAGTCATTCGGCAGAGCATTGATGGGCCATTAACAGAAAGATAGTCCGGAGGGAGGAGGCAAGGAAACACGGCCCCACCTGCTTTCAACAGGTCATGAGCATGGTAATAGAATACATTGCAACCCAGGACAGACAAGGATCAGGAGAAAACACTTCAAGGGCAAAACAGACTCAACTTAGAGGTACAAAGTGAAATTATTGCTAACAGAATCAGAGGAGAATAATGAAAAGTAAAACAAGCCCTTAAAAACACCTTTTTTCCCCAGCCCCTCCCTCCTTCCCACTGACAGCACAGGGAGACGGGGTATGGGGGTTTTAGTCAGTTCATCATCGAGATTCTCTTCTGCTGCTCTGGTAGAGGAGTCCTCCCCTGTGAGACTGTGGGGTTCCTTCCCACAGAAGACAGTTCTCTGTGAACTTCTCCAGCATGATTCCAATCTCACAAGCAGCAGTCCTACAGCATCTGCTGCAGCGTGAGCCCTGCCCATGGGCACACAGTCCTCCCAAAACTGCTGTGGAGTGGGTCACTCTTCCACGGGGTGCAGTCCTCCAAGGACAGGCTGCTCCAGCCTAGAAGCAGGGGCCCCCTCTCTCCACTGGGTCTTCCACTGGATCACAGCTTCCTCCAGGCACCCACCCACTCCAGAGGTGGCACCTCCCCCACGGGCTGCGAGTGGATCTGTGCATCCCCCGTGGATCCCCATGGCTTGCAGGGGCACAGCTGCTTCACCATGGTGACCACCACAGCCTACAGAGGCATCTCGGCTCTGGTGCCTGGAGCACCTCCTCCCCCTCCTTCTCCACTGACCTTGGTGTCTCCACATTGTTTCCCTCACATGTTCTCACCTCCTCCTCTTCTCTGAGTAGAAGAAAAACTGTGTGACCTTGTTTTGATTTTCTTCTTAAATATGACATCATGGTGTTACCAACCTCTCTCTTTCTGGCCCAGTTTCGGCCAGCAGCATGTTCATCTTTCAGAGCCATCAGAGATTGGCTCTGCCAGACATGGTGGAGGTTTCCAGGAGTTTCTCACAGGAGCCACCTCTGTGGCCCCCCTGCTACCAAAAACCAGGCCGTGCAAAATCAATACAAGGAGTGGTTTCAGTGAGAAACTGCCAAAAGCTTCCTTCATGTCTGGCAGAACAAATTCCAGCTGGCTTCAAGACAGAGGTGCCACTGCCCAAGGCTGAGCCAAGCAGTGAAGGTGGTAACACCTCTGAGAAAATATATTTAAGAAAGAGAAAAAAAAAAGCTGTTGCACAGAATTGCAGTCAGAAGAGAGAGGAGTGAGAATATGAGAGGAACAACCCTTTGGATAGGAACGGCAGTGCAGAAGGAGGGGCAGGGGCTGCTCCAGAGCTGATTCCCCTACAGCCCATAGTGCAGCCCTTGGGGATGCAGAGATACACCTGCAACCCATGGAAGAGGTGTATACCAAAGCAGATGGATGCTGAGAGAAGACTTTGACACCAGGGAAAGCCCGTGCTGGAACAGGCTCCTGGGAGTGACTTGTGGACCCATGGAGAGAGGAGCCCACCTTGGAGCAGGTTTCCTGGTAGGCCTTTTGACACTGTAGGGGATCCATGCTGGACCAACCTGTTCTTGAAGGACTGACCCTGTGGGGGTGACCCATGCTGGAGCAGTTTGTGATGAACTGTAACCCATGGGTTGGACTCGCATTGGAGAAGTTCCCAGAGGACTCTCCAGTGGGAGGGACCCGCATAATGGAACAGGGGAAGGACTCTGCTCCCTTAGGGGGAAGCAGAGGCAAAAACATCGTGTGCTGAACTGACCATAACCACCCTTCCTCATGTCCCTCTGCTACTGGTGGGCAGGATGAAGAACTTGGGAAGTAGGGAGAGGTAGAGGAAGAAGGAGGTCTTAAGATTTGTTTTAATTCTCGTTATCCTGCTCTGATTTTGACTGATAATAAAGTCTATCAATATCCCAAGTTGAGTCTGCTTTGCCCATGGTGGTAATCAATGAGTGACCTCTCCCTGTCCTTATCTCAACTCATGACCCTTTTGTTACATTTTCTCTCCACTGTGCAGCTGGGGAGAGAAGGGATAGAGTAACTTCTGTGGGAACCTGACATCCAGCAGGGGTCAACCCACATTTGTCTATTCTCTTCATTTTTCTTAAATTCCTGTTAATTTCAACAACAATTCTAAATTTAAAAAAAGGAAAATGTAATAGTTCCTGCTCTTTAGAGATGTCATATCTTTGTTTTTCAGTGCAGAAAAAATTATGATATACTTAGTTTCCTGAGGTTATCACAAAACTTGCAAAGCTTACTTTTAATTCTACTTGAGAGAATTATAGAATTCATACTTGTAATAAAAATGTTATTGCTTAAGTTTTGAATTTATGTGTACATGTCTATATAGATACATATGATACAACTCTGCAAAAAGGCATATAAAGCTCTGGAATAGATGTCACTTGGCTTTCAACAAATTACTTTCAATGTATTTGTGCACAGTGCATTAAGTGCTGTATTTCAGCTCTTAGAAGTAAATCAGTTGTTAATATACAGGATCCATTAGTATTGAAATTGTCAGCAAAAAGTAATAGCTGTGCAATTCAAGGTTATAAAAATATGTTTAGCTATGGAAAAATGGAATTATCAGTATTCATTTGAAATAATTACTACTAACCAATATGATGCCTCATTAATAAAATGTGCAGTTAACCTGGTTAAAAACCTCTTATCATTAGGAAATTTCATGCAACTTTCAGTGACTCAGCAAAATTACATTTTGTCCATATTCTAAAGAATTAAATAATTAATTTACAAAAGACAGATTGCAATGTTTTTAACTCCTCTCTAATAAACAAGATGTGCATTGCAGACCATCCAATATCAGTGAGAGGTTTTGTATTAAAGAACATTTCAACAGGATTCCCTCTCCAATGATTTTCCATGTAAGTTAATCCTCTTTGGTGGTATGTCAAAAGACATGTGATATAATCCTTTGAAAATTATGTTTTCCATCTCTTCTCCACAGATAGTAGATTTTTCATTCTTCTGCCTGCTCAGTTGCTTTCTTTTCTACTGTAGAAACATTTGAAGGAGAATGGATGAATTCTTCATCCTTCCTGAAACTAGATGGTATTGCCTGATAAACTGATATGTGGAGGTGGTCAAAAGTCAGTTTTGTGTCGCCTGCCTATTTGTCATCTGGGGATTGTTGAACAGCTTTGAATAATGCTACAAGGATACACATACATATCCAATTGCCGTGGTGCTGTGCCGGCTAGCAGGCTTCCCAGGCACTGGGCAATGGTCTACCTGCTCCAGGTGGGGGGGACAGAAGCCAACCGCAGCGCTGGAGGGCAGGTGGAGCACCAGCTCGGGTTTGCCTTGCCTACTGATGGCCAGGTGTGCAAAGGAGGAAGGGAAAAAGGAAGACGGACTTGCCTGTGGGACAAGGAAGGGTTTATTCATAGGGGGAAGCCACGAGGAGAGCCGATAAAATCAGGCAGGCACAGGGTTTTATACCCCTACATAATAGGCAGGGAGAACATACAATAACCAATAAATTACCAGTTAGGGGGTCTTACAAAAGAGGGGAGAAGGGACCAGGGCAAATGGGAGAAGGAGTGGGGGGTAGAGGAGCAACATGAGCAAATTACCAACCAAGGAACATAGAACTTTCTGGAGGGATAACCAAATATGAACTGTAAGGGGAGGCGGGGCAGCAGCCAATGGTCAGCTTGCTTCACACAGCCTTTTGGGTGCTCACTGTGCCTTCAAGCCCTTGTGCTGTGGAGGCATCAAACCACTGGACCACTTGGTCTGCTTGGTCCAGCTGACCATGGCTCCGGCCATGGCTCACGGCAACATCCAATAAGCAATAAAAGACATGCATAATATAAGTTTACTAACAGTACTTAAGTGTTCATTCTTTTTTTCACTGTTCCAAACCAATCTTGCTTCTAAAAAGAGCCATGTGTTCTCCCAAAATAATTAAGTTTTGTAGGCAGTTAAATAATAATACTTTTAAAGGGTGTTAGGATTATTTGACACTTTCTATTACAAGCTCTTGTTTTCAGATTATTACAACTGAAAAAAATATAATGCAATCCAGCTGATGTTTTCCATTTCAGATGTCTGAAACTGATTAAAAAAAAAAAAGAATCAGACAATGTATTCATTCTTTTCAAAACAGGATTAGGAAAAAATGCAATGCTTTGCTCACATCAGTCAATATATAGATCTTAGGTACATGATTGAAAATGTTGGATCTTTGTTAATGATATTTAAACTTTGTGAGAAATCTTTTTGAGTGCTAGTGAGAAATCACTACGTATCCCAGTCTGTGCTGGATGGACACAGGCTTGTGTATGCCTGCAGGGATTGCCCTTGTTTTCCCATCTTAGTGGAATGGAATGAAGGGAATTCTAATGAATATGGTCTTTGTAGCTTGAAAGTCCAGCAGAAAATGAAGGATGCGAGAGTGTAATTGGAGTATGTGTCATTATGGATATGCTCAGGGGGGAGAATTCCTGTATTTACTAATATTGCTGGCAGTGTGCGACTGCAGGCCAGAACCCCCTCATGTGCAGGGCTATATCCAAAGCCCCAGGGAGGAGATTCTGCCCTTCTGCCTTGCTCTGCTGAGACCCCACCTGCAGTGCTGCATCCAGCTCTGGGGTCCCAGCACACAAAGGATATGGACCTCTTGGAGCCAGCCCAGAGGAGGGGCACAATAGTGATCAGAGGGATGGAGCAGCTCTGCTATGAGGAAAGGCTGAGAGAACTGGAATTGTTCAGTCTAGAGAAGAGAAGACTTTGGGGAGATTTAATTGTGGCCTTCCACTACCTGAAGGGAGCCCACAAGAAAGATGGAGAGAAACTATTTATAAGGGCCTGGAGTGACAGAACAAGGGGCATAGTCTTCAAACTGACAGAGAGTAGGTTTAGATTAGATATTAGGAAAAATCTCTTCACCATGAGGGTGGTGAGGCCCTGGCACAGGCTTCCCAGAGGAGCTGTGGCTGCCCCAACCCTGGAAGTGTTCAAGGCCAGGCTGGATGGAGTTCTGAGCAACCTGGTCTAGTGGGAGATGTCCCTGTCCATGAGAGTGGGGTTGGAACTGTACATATCCCAGTCTGTGCTGTATGGACACAGGCATATTTGAGGTCCCTTCCAACTCAGGCCATTCTATGATTCTTGGAGAATTTTTTTAAAATTGTGCTTATTTGCCACCTGAACCTGTAATAACGGACATGTATTAGATCATGTTTCTTTAAGGAGTATATCCGAACACAGACACTTTCCCTACAAGTAAAAATGATCCTTGGATATTAAGATTTATCAGTCCATTGCTATAGAAAATGCAGTTTCAAAAGTGTACTGAAAAAAATTTTGGAACTCCTAAATAAGTTTTATTCACAAATTGAACTTTGAGCATGTGATTTCATAAGAAACTCTCTGGCCACCTCATTTCAGGAGTTTGTTGTCTTGTAGTATTAGATATAGATGTTTTCATGCTCTGAAAACATGCCAATTCATTACACGTAGCTTCTCGTGCTCTGACTGCCAGTGCTGCAGTGCCTGAATTACAGGAACATGAGAAATAGAAGTAGCAAACTTCATTTCCTACCACAGTGTGAACATGTCTCAAAATCAGGAAATGGCAGCTCCAGTGCCGTGCTCTATATGAATAACATGAGTAACTGATCTACCCTGTTCGAAAGCTTACCAAAAAAATAATGCAACAAAGAGGAGTAAGCATGGAAAAACACTATTGAATTAAACACTTCTTACAATTAATATAACCATAATTCAGAAAGTTAAACGCATGAAAAGAAGCTCTTAAGCAGGTGCAAATTTCACTTTTCATTAGGTAAAAAGTATCTTTTTTTCTAAACATTTTGTACAGAAGCACTGTCTAATAAATTGTGCTTCCCCACTGCAATCACAAGCATTACAACCGTGTGCCATTAATGTTTTTATTGACAATTATTTTAGGTCCTTTTAGCTAGGACCATACCTCTGAATCTCAGAAATCTTTTGTATCCCTTTAAATAAAAATTTTCAGTGTCCTAATATTACGAGGTTTTTCTATAATGTTTCAAATGTTCATAAGAATTCAATCTTGAATCTTCTGTTGAAGTGTATGTTTTCCACAGTTCTTCTAAAATAGATGCCTGTAATAGTTTAGCACTATAGGACAGAATATGGTTTTCTCTTTTTTTTAATAGAATATAGTATAAATATCATTTATCTGAGGTAACAAAACATTTTGTAAGTATTCCTTGAGGGAAAGTATTGTACTTAAATGACCATTTTATTTTCACAATACAATAATATTAATAATGCTCAACAAATCATTCAAAGCTTCCTCTCTGAACCAAAAACTATTCTTCTAAAGCTATTAAATACCAGTATTATGGTACCTAGTTTTCAGATTGAATTTCTGCAGTAATCAGTATTTTCTGCCTTGCCTGTCACATTTTTTTCTTTATTGGAGTATTAACTTCTAAAGTACAAAATTGTCATTTTGCTGAACTGTCTCCAAACAGCAGAATGTCATCTGTAGTCCAAAAAAGTTTTTAGTGTTCTGAGAAGATACGTAATATTTTTTGTGCAATCTAATTTAAAAGAGAATGTATTTTTGTAGGAAACTGCTAAAGATTGACTAAAATAAAATTGTGGTAAAAATTATTAATGACCTGTGGTGGGCTGACCCTGGCTGAATGCCAGGTGCCCACCAAAGCCACTGTATCACTCTCCTCCTCAGCTGGGCAGGGGAGAGAAAATATAACAAAGGCTCATGGATCAAGACTGGGGCAGGAAGAGATCACTCACCGGTTACCATCACAGATGAAACAGATTCAACTCAGAAATTAGTTAATTACCAATCAAATCACGGTAGAATAATGAGAAATAAAACCAAATCTTAAAAACACTTTCTCCCCATCATCCCCCCCAACCCCCGCTTCCTGGGCTTAGTTTCACTGCTGATTTTCTCTACATCCTTCCTACCAGTGGCACAGTGGGACAGGGAATGGTGGTTGCAGTCAGTTCATCACACATCTCTGCTGCTGCTTCCTCCTCAGAGGAAGGATTCCTCAGACTCTTCCCTTCCCTTGCTCTAGTGTGGTGTCCCTGCCACGAGAGACAGTTCTCCATAAACTTCTCCAATGTGAATCCTTCCCACAGGCTGCAGTTCTTCACAGACTGCTCCAGAGTGGGTGCCTCCCATGGTGGGCTCCTCATAGGATCACAAGCCCTACCGGCAAATCTCCAGTGTAAGCTACTCTCTTCACAGGACCTGCCAGGACCCTGCTCCATCATGAGCTTCCCATGGGGTCACAAGCTCCTTTGGGCATCCACCTACTTCATCGTGGTCATCTCCATGGGCTGCAGGTGGGTCTCTGCTCCCCCATGGACCTCCATGGGCTGCAGGGGCAAAGCTGCCTCACCATGGGCTGCACCCTGGGCTGCTGGGGAATCTCAGCTCTGCTTTCTGGAGCACCTCCTGCCCCTCCTGAACTGCCCTGTGTCTCTGCATGGCTGTTCCTCTTGTACATTCTCACTCCTTTCCTCTTCGGCTGCAGTTCTTTTTCCCCATCCTTAAACTACCATCATTGCTGATGGGCTTGGCCTTGGCCAGCAGTGGGTCCATCCTGGAGTTGACTGGCATTGGCTCTGTCAGATATGGGAAAAGTTCCTGGTATGTTCTCACAGAAGCCATCCCTGTAGCCACTCCACTACCAAAATCTGGCCATGCAAACCCAGAACACTACCATAACTCAAATTCAGTGAATAGGCCATTATGAGTAGTCATTAAAAAGCCCTCCACACATAGTACCTAAATATTTAAATTGCCACACATGACTTATAGTCAGCATGTGATTTTTATTGCTATTAGTAGAAAATGTAGTCATTAGTCTAAGAATCAAAACAAATACAAGCATCTATCTTGCATTTAGACAGTACAGATTTATTAAACATGTTTGGATTTGGTGTATTTTGTTTACTAGAGTAAACTTGTGGAATTCTGTCATATGTAGCATGTTGCACCTGAAAATTTCAAATTTAATCAGATCCTTTTCCCTTCAGTTTTCTGTTCTTTTGCTTCCAAAATGCAAATATAAGTTTTTTGCTCTTACAGAGCTATTTAGAGGAAAAAGAACTATTTGTAACACAATAATTTTCAATATTTGTGGTTTGTTATGGAAGTTTCTATTTTGCCATGCTGCTTTTTTCTTTCTGTTTCTACTTCTAGTGTAATTGGTCTCTCATTGCATTAGAACTTAACATTCTCTGAATTTCAGTACAAATTCCATTAAATTTCTTGGTAACAAAAAACATATCTATATCTATATCTATATCTATATCTATATCTATATCTATATCTATATCTATATCTATCTATATCTATATCATTAAATTCTCCAAATGATTTTAACAGGTTTCAGACCATATCATGCATTCAGAATTTAAAAAAAAAAAAAAAAAAAAGAAACCAGTGCCAATCATATGCAAAGTATTACCCTAAATAAAGAGTAACTGAGTAAGCTTTCAGACACTGTTGGATAATTGCACACAGCTACCAACAAAACATATATGTGAAATACAATGACTTTAAAAAAAAAAAAAAAAAAAAACAAAAGAAAAAAGGAGAAGAAACTCTATTGCAGTGTTGGGTTTAGATGTTTTTTCCACTTCTGAAAAGAACAGAAGAGATTTTGGTTGTAATTGCTATGTTCTGATAATACTGTATTATTATAAGTCAAAACTGTTAATTCAAGCAAAATCATTTATTCAATTACTCCATTCTCTACATGAATAGAATGACCTTCTGTTCCACACAGAAGTTTTAGTTCTCATAGTGTTTTCAGATTATGCTTCCTCTAGCTATACAAGAAGTATCACTACACTGAGATGTTACTAAGCTCCTTTATGACCATTATAAAGTCCCTTCAGCACATCTCATTAACAGTGAACATTTGCTGAATAATGACCGTTCATTTTTTATCCACAAAATATAATCAGTTGCACTCATGATGAAGCTAGTGTTGACAGTACAACTATCTAATGGCCAAGAAGGAAGACAAACATGTAGTAAAAAACATAAATTAAACTCATTGATACCAAAGGTTAAGGGAAAAAAAAAAGCCCTAATGGATGCATCTGGTTGTGATGGCTGCATCCAGCTCAAATTGGTTTCACAATAACACAATAGCCAAGGCCCAGTTTGAGCCATGGGCACATCTAACCTCAGTGCTGGTGAAGGTCTGGCTCAAGTCATGTTTGGGAGACACTGACAGCTGTAGTCAGGGTGCAGGTATGACCATGAGCCCATTTCTTCACTCCATAAACAGTGGAGAGCCCAGGGCACACTGAGCTATCCTGCATGGGATACATGGCATAATCTACCCAGGAGTAGGGATACCTCTAAAAGTTGCTGGTCAAGGTTTAGAGATAACTTATCTATTAGACACCCAGTATGCATTTAATGGCATGATAAGGTTTGAAATCTTAGATAAGTGATGCAAAATACAGTCATTCAGACATAAACCACTGACCAAGTCCAGGATTAAGTCTGGATCCTGCTGCACCGAAACTCTGAGGAATTGAGAACACAAGGGCATCCTTTCAGAAGCTCATCACTCACCCGGAGTGTCCCCCTGGCAGTTTCATCTCACCCTGTCCTGTTAGCAGTAAGTAATCAAGAGTACCTTGCTATCAGATCTTGTTAAACCGCCATCAGATTTACTACCACAAGTCATTGAATCATTGGGTTTTTTTTCAATAAACATGATTTTTTCCAATAAACATGCTTCAATAAACATACCTGTCTGTTACAGGTGAAGTGCAGCACTCTTTCCACAACACTGTTACACCTTAGAAAATCCAGGAGATGTAAAGCTTTATGTTCTGCAGATGACATTGATTCAAATCACAAAAATCAAAAGAGAAATAAAAGAGAAATTTAACTGTTGAAAGGAGGTATTCTGTGATTGAAAGGAGGAAGATAAGTGTACCTCCCCAAAACAAAAATGAATATTTCTATGTTGTCTGCTAAATTAGGTCTTGCCCTTCACTTATGTGTTATTACATATTATCAGGGTCAAGTCATGGAAAACTTTTAACCAAAGTTATTTAGCACTGTGTGGTTGACTGACTAACAATAAAAACTTAATGGAAAATACTGGTTTCCACTGAAAATTCCAATTCTTCCTCAAAAGAATTTGAATTTATGCTTTAAAATATGTTGTTTTTTTCATGGAAGGCAAAAATATTTTCTGACAACAGAAAATATGCTTGAGTTGTGGCAATGAGAGCAAATAGTTTAGGACAGAAGTGTTTTCAAAAACAGAACCCCCCCATTCAGCAGAAACTGGATAAGTAAGGTTTAAATACAGCATTATATATATACATATATATATATCCCACTGATGAAAAGCTAACAATTTTTCAAAATTGATTCACTAGATTTTTCCTTCAAGTTTCCCAAATTACTCTCTGTGCTTAAATCGAATTTAGCAAATTTACAGTTCAAAAAAAAGTGTTTAAAAAGTTCTGCTGACCTGAACACACACTCCATGATGCTTCCTATGTAAATGCTGTACACAAAGCAATTATACATAACAAGGAATATACCTTTCCTCTCTGAGAGGCAGACATAGAGAATCAAAGGATTTTTTTTTAACAAGATCATGGCTATGCATTATGTTGCAGTGCTTTAAGTGCAGAGTGCTTTTATATCGGTGAAAATAGGTGTATGCAGTGTTACATGTGGATGTGATTAGTGTGAACTTTTAGTGCACCCAGAGCTGTTTGGTTGGCTCATGCAGTAGATAGTGCACTTAGCCTGATGTCAGAGCTCTCAGAAAAAATATGCTACATTAATTTAAGCAGCCTGATGTCTGTAGTACTTCTTTTCATAGACAAAGATACATAATATTCAAAGATAGACATGACAGGGAGTAGCTTAAAAGGTAGGGAGATAATACTTTAATTGTACAATAATGAGCCATAACTATGGCGAGAAAGGACAAAGAAGGGTATATACCCTGCAGAGGAAAAAAAATGGAAAAACTGACTGGTTAAAATACTTCAGCTGAAATAATTTTCAGAGACTTGAATACTGGGAAACCTCCCAGGTTATGCCTAGGACTAGTCCATGAGTAGAATGAATTGTCTGTCAACACAAAAACAGTTTCTTGGTGCCAAACCTGGTCTGCTCAACTCCCCATCAAGCAGGCTACACATAAACCTTGCTGTTGGATGGTCTTACCAAGTGGACAGCCCTGGGATGATGCTATGGGGGAAACACAGGAAAAGGTACAAGTTAAAACTGGTCATGGATTGTCGAGTCTCCAGAAGATCAGAAGCTAATCAAAGCAATTTAAATGTTCTCTAAAGCAATAAATCATAGCACTAGTATGAAAGGCACTCATAGAAATTTATTCTATTTATTCACAATCCTGGGAAATTAAGATTTCCTCCTCGTCTAAATATTTTAACCACAAGCCACTGTAGATACCATGTATGGATACCCTTAATATTATGTACTTGAGAAATCCTCCAAATTAAGGATAAATAAAAATAGGATAAGATGCTCTGGCAATGTAATTGGATATTACTCATTAGATTTCAGTGTAGTAATCACAATTTATAACAAATTAAGATCTGTCTAGGAGTATTACACGTGGAGCCACTGGGATAAGTATAACATAAACTGTTCTCTTTTTTTCTTTTGCTGTTGGTCCACACAGCTAAGCACCCATTAAAAATGAATCGCTTCACTGAACAACGCCATAGGATTAGTAAACAAATGCCAGAGGCCAGAAAGTATTTTTCCACTTCTGTCAGCTTCCAAGTCTGTCTTTGATTTGTGCTGAGGAAAAACTGACTTGAATGCTAAGCAAATGGAAAGTGCCACAGTGCCACTATATCTAAATACTACTGACCTTTCCCCTATATCTGGACAATGATGTAGAAGAGAGCTTCAAACCCAATTAAATATTTTTTTTTTTAAAAAATAAAATGAAGTATTTAGATTTTGGGGATGTTTTTGGCCTATCCTAATCTCTTTAGAAATTTTGAGTTGCAGATGAGAAATGCTTTACTTTTTTATTTCTTTCAATAAGTTTATCTGTGTCCGATTTCATAATTCATATTCAAAATTGCTTCTTAAGATACTGGGTTTTTTCAGAGACTTAGAATCATAGAATCATAACGATTGGAAAAGATCTCCAAGACTATCAATTCCAACTGCTAATCAGCACTGCCATGTTCACCGTGCACATGGAAGGTCATTGTCTAGTTTTTCAGCAAAGCAGCTCCAACAAATAAACACACATATTTGCAACATCCTGTAATAGAAATGCTCTAAGATTCTCATCAGCTTCCATAGTCTTCTGTGAGAATGAAAATCGGTAACAACTGAATGACCAGTACTGGGGTTTTTGCTGTGTGTGGGCTTTTTGTGGGTTTCTTTTTTTACTTTTTCTGTTGCTAGACTATCAGAGGTAACTTTGAAGCTGTACATCACAGCTCTATATAATGTATGGTAGAGGAAGCATGATGCTCATGTTGGATACAGAAAATGGAGGGCTTAAAATGGATTCAGCCCCCTTAATCCAGAGACTTCCATTTACAAGTTTTCCCTGGGCAGTGATTTCTGTTCCAGAGCAAGACTGATTTAAAGCACCTCCATTCTTCTTAAAGGTTCATTGTTGTCTAGGCACTGCACATTCCACTGAACGAGGACAACAGAGCTATTTGTATAGCTGGGCTATGATTTGATCTCTGATTAGAGAAAAATGGAAGCTTTATGAGAAAGAAAGAAACAAAAAAAAAAAAGTCTTAATTTTCTCCAGATCATTTCTCAGATGCCGTTGGCAGTGTGTGACAGATTATGTGAAGAAAGAGCAAGACAAAGGGATGGGAATGAGCAGTGAAACTGCTGTGAAGGTAATGTTCCAAAACTAGTGTTGTTGCACAGCATTTCATATTATTAAATGTGCCTTCAGTTACCAGCCTTAAGGTTTCTAACAAGTCTTACTTAAATGTGTAACCACGCATACCTGACTCCTGAAAAGGCCAAGGTGTCCAACATATATCTTTCAGCCACATTATCCAATAATCACAAAATTACAGAATTGTTTAGGTTGCAAACGACCTCCAAGGTCATCAAGTCCAACCTTTGACTGATCACCACCTTGTCAAACAGACCAGAGCACTGAGTGCCATGTGAAGTACTTTTTGAAGACTTCCGGGGATGATGATTCCACCACTTCCCTGGGCAGTCCATTCCAATGTCTGACACTTCTTCGATGAAGAAGTTATTCCTCAAATAATATTCAAGTTTTCATGCAATGGAATGACTATTTAAAAAAGGATGATCCCAAAACAAAGTGTGAATATTTTTTTTCACTTAGAAGCACTTTGTAAGGAAAAAACCAACCACCTGAATGAACTTGTTAATACTTATTAAAATAAGTATTTAGTCAGTGATAAGGAGGCAGGAAGGGTATCTGCATGCCATTCCGGCAAGAGCATTTTATTGCATGCTCATTGCCAAAGGGTGGAGAGGCAAATACGAGGGAACATGGCTGCGCAGTCCAGGGGAAAGGTAGGATCAGGGAGCGGGAACCAATGGGAAAGCTCTGGGGGAGTGACCAGGCTGACAGACACCCGCGGAATCCAAACCGGGACTGGTCACCCCAAGGAGCAGTCCACCTCGAGGAGGGGGGAGACCCTGGCCCCCCCAGCACAATGTAAACTCCCAGGCCACCACAACTTGTGACAAGAATAATGAAATATTATTTTCTGAAGTAAACTTCAGTATATATTATTATATATAGTGTATATATATATATATACACATATCTATATATAGAGAGAGAGAGTATATATAGTTACAAAGAATGCAAAAGATGAAAGAATAAAGAGTTTTTTTAATATCTTGTGCACATTTGGATGTCACCCATAGACAAACTAACCCAATAGTAGAGAGTTGACCCTAACTATTAAGCATGCCTTGATGGTAAAATTGTAAGGGAGGATAAATAATTAGCCATCAAGGAAAGGAAAAATGAACTTTGCTTTATTTTGTAACCTGAAATACGCACTTGTATCAGCTATGGACAAAAATTGTCATTTGACCTGATTACTTATTAGTGTAGCACGTTTTTCTTCCCCAGGTTTTTTTTACAAAATATTCAGTGAAGTCCAAAACTAAAACCAGTGAGCACAGAAAAAAAAGCATCTTTCAAATATTTCAATCTGTTTTATGACTGAAAAGACTATCCCTTTTAAAAATTAACACATAAACACTAAACATAAAGCAGGGTGAGAAATGTGACGGAATAAAAACTCGCAAGAAATTTAGTTCTGTGCACAACGCACAGAGGTGTACTTGCTGGGAAAGACTCATATATGAAAGTATATGCATGAGCAGATTTCCATTTGTTGCTGAGTGCCATTGAGAAACTTAGTTTACTATCTTTAAATGTGTATCTCTGTGTCAGAGACTTGGAAATTTAAAAGACCTGTCAATTCAAGGCAGGAGGAAAGATTGGATTGAATTTATTTCATGAGAAGGTAAAGATTTAAATAGGATAGCACAGAAGATCTTGGTTTGAATAAAGACCAGAATTCAGGCAAAGGATAAGTCAGGGTAAAAGCTAAAGTTAGAGGAACACTTGAAATCCCCTTTTGGAACATGTACAGATTAAATCTAATGAGTTTTCTGGAATGTATTAACTGGGAAGCCCATGTTACAAACCAGCAAAACTTTAAACTGATTTGTTTAGAAAGGAAATGATTGAGTGAAAATCTAATTTATTCAAAGCACTGAAAACTTCACAGTGTGGGTAGGAGTGTGATACAGGGCAAAGCTGATTATTGATGGAAGAGTGAAGACACAGCAAAAAGTAGTCTTGGTAGGAACATCTTTTCTGGTACAAGTTTTAGTAAAGCCAGTTGTAAAGGAATAAATTTCAGACCTCATTTCTAAGAATGCTGGGGACAAATCACCTAACTCAAAGGTTGTAATCTGATTTTCTTCCTCTTCCTACCATGACATAGTACAAATATGGTGAGAAAATTCAAGTCCTTCACAAAGATCATCACACGTAAATTAGTAAAAACAGTATAGCGAAGGCACTGTTATCTCAAGAGAGGGAAATAGGTTTAGCCAATGAATTCTTCAGATCCATCACAATTCCCTTTCAAATACTTTTATAAAAGCCATAATTATTTAGTTAAAAATTTACTCACTACCCACTGAAAGAGTCTGGTAATCATCTTCTATCAAATGCATGCATTAAGACCAAAATGGCTCTTGTAGTTCATTAGAACAGTCTCTCTTACTCAAAATTTCTCCTGTTTCACAGAATAGCAGCAGGGGGGTTGTTGCTTTATTAAAGGATACAGAAATCAGTCCTTAAGGCTGGTACAGTTTTAATGGGTCACTTTGTTAAATATTACAAAGTTTGGAATATTAAGTCTCTCTCAGGAGACAAAAGTTCTTTTTTTGTAGTCTTTCACAATTCTAGTTAATTTAGCAGACAGTTTATATTTCCCAATTCCTCCATCTGAAAGAAGAAACACTTTGGATTCTTTTTTTTCCTACCATTTTTTCTTCTAATAGGTGATGTTACAGATGAGACACTTTCAGGTTTTGTAGACTGTCCATTAGGATGAGTCCTGAAGATCGAATTGGAATCATTAGTATTATCACATATTAGCTGTTTTTAGCATTTAGCATTTAGCTTGTTTAGCAAAGTATTAGCAGTTTTGCACTTTCTTACACAGTTTTTCTCTTTCCATAGATTTTGTCTTTCCATTTGAATCATATCTTATTGCTAACACAGCACTTAGATTTCTACTGGTGACTAACGTGCCAGTTTGGCCAAAATCTAGCAATACATCCTCTGAGAGAAAAACAGGTTACAATCACCCCACCCCCCACCAGGTTCGGGAATAAAAAAATTCCTCAAAGGAAAGTAAAAGAGATAAAGCCTATTTGTTTTAACAAACACACAGGAAAAGGATAATAATGCTAAATAATAAAATCTCTCGCTGTGGAGAGAAACATGGGAAGATTTCAGAGTTCTTCTGTAGTTGTGGTCTCTCTCCTCAGAGCTGGGTCAGTGAGTCTGTAGGCCCACCTCTGGGCCTGAAGAAAAATTCTCCCAATGTGTTCTGATGTTGTTGAAACAGTCCAGAAGACGACTTCTGAAAAAAAGGGAAAAAAACCCCCAAAGTCCCAGGAAACATGCTGGAGAAAAAAGGTGGGGAAAAAAAACCGAAAAGCTGGCTGAAGAGCAAGCAGGGTGCTTCCTCTGTGCTACTGCAGCCGGGGAACGCAGAGGAGTATGATCCCTGTGTCCTTGGGAAGTTGCTTTGAAAGGTTCGTTTGGGTTTTTTTTATTTTCTCCCCTCTCAAGCTTAGTTTAAAGGCACAGAAAAGGCACATAATTAATTTTTTGGCATAGAGCCGCAATAGGGGATACACATTGTGGGGTTTGGTTTATACTGTTCCCCCACCTTTCCCTCGTCCATAGCCCTGGCCACTTCCTCGGGCTCTTCCTATTGGTTCCTGTACCCCAACTCCACCCCTGTACCGCCCCTGAGTCCCAGGAAAAAAGCCCCTGCTCCCTGGCCTCGTGGTCTCTTGGCCCCTGGAAACCAGCTGGACAAGATGCATCATTAAAACCATGGAGGGCTGCCATGAAAGTCCCTTCTCTACCTCCTTCGCTATCACTGTGTTGTGAGGCTGACAGCTAAAGGAGCAAGGCTGCGGGGCAGTGTGGAATGGACTACAGGAGGACAGAATGGCTGCCTACCCTAAGAAGCCCCAGCACAGCTCCTAGAGAAAGCTGTGGCTGCTAAGCTAAACTTCGCCACCACAACAACACATCATGGAGTCACCCCAAGACAACCAAATATGTACAACTGAAATAGATGACTGTGGTTCAGTTTCAGCTTTTAAATTTTTTTTTTTTTTTGGATTAATATCACATTTATTTTCTTATTACTGGAACTCAAAATTATGTTTCATTAGGTTCAAAGAAACATCAAGACAGGTGGCTAAGCAAAATATTTCCTAAAGTTTATTTCAAGCATAATTAATAATTTAATTCTTAAAATTATAAACTCTTGTGTTCATGAGAAATCATGCATCATCCCAGATGCTTTTTAGAAAAAATTATTTCCAGCATTAGAGAGCTGCTGTTTTAGACCAGCTTAGGATCAGACCTTAAGAGTATCCACTAAAATGAAGAATTCTTAGACAACCATCAAGAACTTGGCACTCACCAGATTGATTAGCCCACAGAAGTAAAACCAGCATCTGAGAATTGATGAAGTGTCCTGACACTGACCATGCCTTAATTAGACCTCCCTGGATGGGGGAGATTTGTTAGAGCCTGCCAGGGGTCTAAGAGACGAACAGGACCTTCAGCCTTCTCTGCTTTCAGATAGTTGTTTATTAAGTCTTATCAGAGAATTAGAGTCACTGGCATGACCCAGACACAGCACAGAGCAGAGAATGGAGGAGAAAGCCAACTTACCAAGATCACACAACCTTTTTAAAGGTAAATCACCCAATGAAAACTTAAAACAAAGATACTTTTACTTTTCCACCAATGCTCAATAAATCACTTTGTCACGTAGACAGGAACTGCAGAATTCTTTATCCAGTCACCTTAAACTACTTCTATTGCAGAGTATGGAGTAATAGAAGAAGAAGGAGAAGGTCTAAAGAACAAGAAAAACCCTCCATTTTGGAGCTTTTACTTTTTTATCCATTTACTGTATCAAAAAACCCAAAACCTCTTAATTTTCACCCTGTGACAATCTTACATAATATTCTATCACCTAGTTCACACCAGTATAGATTTTAATTCTTCCCAGAGGGTGGGCAATTTTCTCCATGGACGAAGGTCAAAAACAGTGTTGTCCAGAGGGGTAGAATCCTTCAAAACAGGCAGAGAAATATTTTCTGCACTCTGGATTCCAAGAGTGTCCAAATCTTTTTCCTGTTTTTTTAAATACATTTTGTTTCCTGCAAAGCTCTATCACATGCAGTGGTGTTCCAGGACTGATATGGTCACTGTGTCTTGTGAGTGCCAACAATGCACAGCATGTGCTTGTGTTCCGCTGTGTCCAACATTTCAGTTTAAAGGGGTGTATTCAACCTGAATGTTTACTACGCAAGTGATAATGGCCTAATGTTCAATGAGCAGAAGGTGTTCACATTGTCGAAAGGTATTCATGATATAAATCTAGGCTGGGATTTTTTACATTGTCTTGTACAGTGCACTGCCTCATACTGTCAAGAGATAGCATCTTCTGTCCTTCAGTTGTCCTATGTGTGAAATTTTTTACATTAAACCAGAAAATATTATGTTTTACTTCCCACTACAATCCACTAATTGGCCTAGGGCAGAAAGGAATGGCACTATTCTTTCACCAGCCATTTTCACTTCTTTTGTTCTCAGTCACAATTCAAAAGCTAAAACCAGCACCACTCCTTCCTTCACAGAAAATCTGCTTAGAAGATCAGGGAACTCTAATATATCTCTCCAAGCAGGGAGTTGAATTCCAGCTGTCTACATGGATCTACATGGGCAAGTCTACATTTAATTTCCTTCTTACCTTGAGAATTAAAAGACCAGACAGGCTCTGGATAATTACAGATAGCAATGCATGCAAAACCTGTAAGGCAAAGAAAGTAACAGCAGGATATATTTAGATCAATAATATAATTGGTGAGATTGTAGAAGTTAGTGTTCTTCTGGCATAGATTTCTGGACTGCTGTAATTTGCACAGGAAGAATGCTAATTTGCACAGAAAGAGACTGAAGCAAAGAAACAAAAAAAATACATTGGACAAAAAAGCACATATTTACTTTACATTGAAGATCTATATATCAAAGAAGATTTATATTTGTGTGTTTGGGTACTATGCTGGAGGCATGCAGTTTTATTTTCAGCAATTACTATGATTGTGTTTGTTCTATATATAAGACAGTAAAGTCCTTTCTTGCCCATAAGGTCCCCCTTTTTAATATGGTTCTTTATAATACATTTGAAAAATATCCAGCATCTGATAACATACACAGTAATTACAGCATTATTTTGAAGACCTCTCCCAACTCCTTTCACAGCTCATGTTTCCACTGAAAGTAAATTCAGCTCTGTGAGACTAATCAATACTAGGAAGATTTGTGGTGTTACTGCAGATCATAACTGAGAACAACTTAACGCCATTTATTATAATCTGGAATATACATATCACTTAGGATAACAAAAGATAAAGCTCGTCACACGTTGCTGTGGTGACCCAGCTCACTGCTGGGCAGTCCAACGCCCATAAGATCCCGTCCATCCAATGGACTGACAAATCAGAGTCGGAAGGTCTGTCTGTGGGTGAGGCTGAGGTCTGAGGCTCAACCCCCAGCTCCAGAAAGTTCTCAGTTATTCGGTTATTCATTGGTTGTTGTTGGTTTTCCCCTCCCCTGGTTTATTGGAGAACTGTTACCGGGTTCCTCCCTCTATGTTACTGTTCATTGGTTCTCTCTATATGCTCCTCCCTGTTTTCCTCCCATATAAAATGGCTTGCACAACCCTGCCCCTTGGCTTTTTCCTGCCTCTTTTGTTCCCGGGAGCTTGGGATGGTAACATCCTGCCTCCTCAGGGCGTGCCTTCTGTGCCTTGAGCCAGCGCAGCCCAGTTATCGGCCGCAGAGAACAGACAGACTTTGTCGTGTCTGCAGGAAGGTTGCTGGAGCCTCCCTCAGAGGAGTGGTACTCCTGAGGCTGACCCCAAGTGACAACACTTCAGTAAAGGATAAACATATTTTTTAAGATTAACACCAAATATAACACCAATGTCCATTTCAGTATCGTAAGAAGGATTGGTAAATTCATTTACCAGTGTATATTGATCTGTTCTGCTGACAAATTAGTTTTGAAAATTCTAGGAAGTACATGAAAAGAAAATGCTTCAACTAATCTATTTCCTTAGACCATGCAAAGAATGAGTTCCTTGGCGTTTTTTCATTGTATTAGATTACCTTAATTCTCATTTTGTATGTTGCATGGTGTAGTGGTTTAAGGGTTAACTCGGGCAGTAGCCCCCTGATGTCTCTTCTGTGAGATAAGCATTAGGAGGAAAAGCAAAGCAGGCACAAAAACTTAAAAGAGTATAAACAAGTTTATTAACAGAGTTAAAAGAGGGGAAAGAAAGTCAGACTAAACCTTCAGAACACCTCTCTCCCGCCACCTCTCCTCCCTTCTACCACCAACGTAAAAGAAAAACACAACCCTTGAGGATTCTAGTCAGTTCACCACCTATATAATAATTTCTGGTTTTCAGTGCACTTAGGGAGAGGAGTCTCTCTTGGTCAAAACCATGGAAACATCTCCACACGAAACAATCTTGTGCAGCTTCAGTGTCACAGCAAAAGCAGCCACCCGGAATGGTTTTCTGCTTGCACGTGAAAGTCCCTTCCCCCGACTACAGCTTTCCCCACAGCTGCTTCGAGGGTTTCTTTAGCTAAGGGGGTACTATTTTTAAGGATAAGCTGTTCAGAAACAGAAGTTTTCTTCACTTATCAAAGTGCCTGAAAGGCGTAAGGACCCGCTCTGGGAGTATCCACATGGTCTAGGGACAGAGCTCCCTTTTCTCTTGTAGGATCTCTGCTCAAATTTCTCATCAAATCACAGCTACTTCAGCATGTACTTATTGCAGCACAGGAACTGTTGCCTACAGTAAGTCACAGCTACTTCAGCGTTTGCTTGTTCTAGTACAAGCACTTTTGCTCACAGTTGCAGTTTGAATGCTCCAACCCCCCCCCCCAATGCTTTCAAGAAATTACAATGGGTAGTCTAATATATCATAGTCCATCACCATGGTTTTTTCCAACAGAATTTCAGCTTCTAGGATTAAAGCATCTCCTCAAATCTCCTCCCTCGAGGTCTCAGGTTTTTCTTCCTCACTGACTTGGGCATCGTTATAGTGTTTCCTTCACAAGCCTTCACTTTCCTCTCTCCATCTGATTGGGGAGATGATTAGTCTCTGCAGGCTTCATCCAGTCTGGAAAAAATCTTAACAGCACTAAAAGAGTTAATCTCCCACGGGCCTTGCAGCTGGAGCTTGGAATTCGCTTATCTCTTGGCCATGTGATCCTGCCGGACGGCAGTCTCAGGGGAATTTCAGCTGCTCTGGGGATGAGGTGAGGGCCATCCTGGCCTCTGGGGGTGTCCGGTGAGCTGAAGTGACTGCAATCTCAGCCAAGCCACCCCCCGGCCAACCCGGGCCAGGCCCAGCCGGCAGAGCTCGGCCTGGCCCGGCCACCCCCCACCAGTTACCTGTTCGGCTGCCGGAAGCAAGAGAGGGCTTCCCGGGCTCTGTTCCTTCTTAAAATGTGGCTCACAGAGGCGTGTCAAGCTCTCTAAGTGGTTTAGAAAGTTGCCAATATTCAACCTGGCCAGTTGATTGGGTCTAGAGGAAGCTGAAAGCACCTTTTTGCAAGGAATCACTTCCTGGCAGATGCAGCCTTCTTCAACTACAATTCCCAGCTATCCTAAACCACAACACATGGGCAATTCTCATTTTATGCTTAACATAGGCACAAGTCAGAGAAAGCGAAACCCAATAAACCTGACAGATCTTCCTGTACTTCAAGTTTATGTTAGACGAAGAGAGAGGGAACAGAAGCTGTTAGCTTTAATGTGTTCTCCAAATTGGAAAACAGCAAAAATGAAGGGGTAGTTACGAAATTTATATTACAGTTAAGCATATTCCTCATAACTCCATGTAGACCTCAAAAAATGCTTAGAAAGGAGAAAAAACAATCACAAGGATTGTAAGGTTTGTGGGTCTGGTTTTGTTTTGAGGATGTTTTGTTTGTTTGCTCTTTTTGTTGGGTTTTTCCCCTATGGAAAGATAACTTGGCAAAGACCAGATTGTGTAGCCCTGCCTCCTGATACCCCAGATCATCACTTCATATAGTAACATTCTGAAATCTGCAGTTTAAAGTAGCTAAGGATTTGCTCCAATCCCGTGTCACTTTTCACCTGCACTTCTTTGAAGCACCTAGTAAAGTTACAATGCCCCAGTCCCCAAAAGCAAAGATGTATGGCAGGGTATCAACACTCTGCAGGTGCTGACAGCATCCGTCATGAAATGACAGCATGAAAAGTCAATCCTAAGCTCTCTTCAGAAGTGGCAAATGAATCAAGCTGTTTGTCAGGACCAGACATGAAAAAAAGCAGTGATTTTCTTGGGGAGGGAAAGAAAAGGATCACAAAAATGCCAAGGTAGATGGCACCAGGATGAGCAAAATGGATGGTTTAATTTACCAGATCTAAGGAGGTCCTAAGGTGGGTGTAAGTGAGGACTGATGGCCTGAGCTATCTGAAGCAGGTCCAGAGGGCTAAAAGGACACTTTTTTGTACAGACCTCAGACTTCTGAACACAAGTTTTCCTTCCTTGCTTCCTGGAGAACACATACTTTGAAATGGCTGATAAAGATTACGGGCCTGTGAAACTCAATGTTCTAAATACTTTACCACATTAACTACCAAAACTATGTCAAAAGTATCAAACTATGGGCAAGCAGATTTCCCAAGTCAGTAAGGAGACAGCTTATATTCTTGTTCGTTTAACAGATTTGTAAGAGTTTCTTTTCCAGACTAATCAAGCTGAAGAGAACATAAGCTACCTGGCAGCCCAGAAGCACTGAGTACTTATGAGTGAAGCACACCATGACTGTACCTGCTGAGGCATCAGGTGCAGTGGAAAGGAGAGTGTAACTTTTTTATGTGACTGTCTCTACACCATCTGTGAGAGACAGGGAAAAGAGGACTCCAACTGTGAAGCTGCTGCATAAATTCTCTCATGGATTTCAACTCTGAATGTGTCAAAAGCCAAAGTATACCCATTATTTTTTTGTGCCTCTTGTCTTTTATGAGATGTAACCCATTTCCCTCCATTGTGTTAATCCTTCAGTCTGACACATGAACTATGTCTTGCATATCTTCATTTTACTCAGTTTAAAGTGGAAAACTGCTCATGGAAACAAAGGTCCCTAATGCATTTTCAAGCATTTTGAATCTACCTTTGACTCCTAGAGGAAAAATATTCTGTAGCATTGTCAAGGCTGAGTGGATGGTGTTGGTGACTTGGGAGGCCTTTATACATGCTGGCCAGTTCTACTCTTACATTCTAGACCCCACAGCTACTTCTCATAAGGTAATTTTTCCATCTTGTCTGCTAGTCTTAGCAGGTCCTATTACCTAAAAAAAAATAATAAAATATAATAAATGATTCATTGTTTCTACTGTACAGAACATGGGTTTGAATAATTGAATTTTTAAGACAGATCCAAAATTTTAGATGTACACATTCATTGTCTCATGAATACACAAGGAAATAAAATTTTTAAGTGAAATTTAATGGTGTATTCTGTGTCTTTTGTATTTTACTTAAACTTCACCATATTTGCTAACAGAAAAATTATTTCCAGAATAACTGTACTTTCTTGCATTATAAATCTGTGACAACTCATGTATGAAGTTCCTCATTTGACATGCTGCTGTCTGATGGTGACAATTCATCCATTCCATAGAAGTCACTAAACATAGTATTGGACCTGACACGAAAGCATTTCAATTATTGACAAGTGGCACTTGTGACATAACCTCCACTATTCTCTGGATTTGTCTCTTATTTCTATGGAAAATTAATATGTTTATGTAGACATATTTTTTGGGGAACATGGACAATGGGATCAAGGAACCCTCAGCAGGTTTTCTGATGACACCAAGCTGTGTGGTGAGGGCCAACATGCTGGAGGGAAGGGATGGATCCAAGGGAATCTGGACAGGTTGGGGAGGTGAGTCTGTGTGAACCTCACAAAGTTCAACAAGGCCAAGTGAAAGGTTCTGCACCTGGGTGAGGGAAATCGCAAACACAAATACAGGCTGGGTAGAAAATGAACTGGTATCAGCACTGAGGAGAAATACTTGGGTGTGTTGGCAGACAAGAGGCTGAACATGAGCTGTCAATATGCGCTCACAGCCCAGGAAGACAATCCTGTCCTGGGCTGCATCCAAAGGACTGTGAACAGGTCAACGGGACAGGGTTTTGCCCCTCTACTCAGCTCTCATGAGACCCCACCTGGAGTGCTGTGTTCATCTCTGGGGACCCCAACAAAAAGAGGCCATGGACCTGTTGGAGTGAGTCAAGAGGAGGCCATAAAAATCATCTGAGCAGCTCTCCATGAAGGCAAGCTGAAAGAGTTGGGGGTGTTCAGCCTGGAGAAGAGAAGACTCTTGGGAAAACTTAAAGCCCTTTTCAGTACCTAAAGCAGACATAAAGAAGAAATGGAGAGTGACTTTTTACAAATGCATATAGTGATGACACAAGGGGGAATGGGTTCAAATTAAAAGAATGCTGGTTTATCTTGGATATTAGGAAGAAATTCTTCCCTGTTAGGGTTGTGGGGTACTGGAACAGGATTCCCAAAGAAGATTTTAGTGGCCTGTCCCCTGTAGGTGCTCAAGATCAGCTTGGAGCAGTCTGGTGAGTGAAATGTGTTCCTGCCCGTGGAAAGGGGGGTGGGACTAGATGAGTTTGCTTTCCATGTGAATCATTCTATGATTACATTCAATTTTTATGTGTCTCCCAGACCATGTTTGCTGCAGAAAGTGTTTTCTTCTGTGTCTCAGAGCTTGAAGACTTACATTAATTTTTACGCACTGAAGCCATCCATTAAGAATCTCATCCTACAAGGTTAAAAGTCAGGGTTTTCAAGATTATATAGTGATAAAACAGAAATTTCTCATTTATGAGACATCTAGAGGTGAAGAAATGTATTTGAAAAGTAGGAGGGGCAACTGCTGAATAAGACAGATTTGAATAAAAAAACAATTAGATGAAATACAGTGATATACTTCTGAAATGAGAAATATCAAACCTATGGTATAGAACCAGATTTATCATGTATTTAGAAAGCAAAAAATATTTTCCATCTTTTATATTTGTATGCCATGATCAGTTTTACAGTAGGTGATAAATAGAAAATACAATGCATATTTTATAAAGCATAGAAAACAAATTACCTTATTTCTCCAAAAGAATTTCAGAAACTTCTAATTTATTATTTCTATAAATTAAAGCAGTATTCTGACTAGCTCTACTCTTACAAACTTTTCAAATAGCATGATGGGATGAGCACTGGTCTTTCCTGAATTATCTTTTTGCTACGCTCATTTGAACAGAATATATTTTCTAGCATTTTTTCCCTGAAAACTAAAAAATACCTTTTTTAAAATTAATAATACATAGGTAATGGGGGGAACTGTGTAGCTCACAAGTTTGAATACTTGTTCTTCTTCTCCCTTTGCCCTACCTAAAAACACTCAATTAAAAAGGATAAATCTTTTGTCTCTTCAAAGTGATACCTCTGAAGAGAGAAAGAAATCCAACCAAATGCATATATTAAAGCTACCCTATGTGGTTTTGGTGTTAACCACACTCCATGCAGGCACCTCTGCAACATATCAGCATTTGTCCCTGTGGAGTCTACAAACTTGTTTTACCTTCATTTTGAACTTACTATATGGAACTTAATTTCTTGTAAACCTCTATGTGGGCTTATTTTATGTACTTACAAAGTAGTATTTTTATTATTCTCAAACTCTGCTTTTGATACTTTTAACATTAAATAGCTGGATGTCATTGTACTAGTTCATCTGTTCTTTTAGCAGAAAAATTACACCACCAATAATTGCATGCAGGAATTACCTGTTACAGTATTTGTAGCATATTGTAACATATTCTTTTCATGATTTTTTCACTTGCAATTCAATGAATTTTTGGGATTCTTCTTACTTATATAATACAGACTGCTCTTTTTCTGCCTTTTACAGTGATTCCTAGCATACCATTGTTCTCGTCTATTGTTTTTTCTACATTGAGGATTACATATTTCAGGCATGTTCACCCCCCCTGCCCCACCCCCAGCGTTCCAGGTATGTCTGGAAAGCTTCAGTATTACTGTACAAATACTGTAAATGTATGGATGAGTCCCCTCATTCTACAAATACTGTAAATGTATGGATGAGTCCCCTCATTCTGGTATAAAAATGAGATATTTGGGATTTTTATCTCTTGATGCCAGAATGTTACTTTTTCAGAAATACCTTTACTAATAACAACAATTTACAGAAACTAAACAGAAAATAAAAAAAACCCCACACTTTTTTTAAAAATAAAAATGTTTTCAGAGCAGCTGAACCATTTGTATATTTCCAAATATTTACTTAGCTCAAGCTGATGGACACCGAACCAAAATATCCATGTCTATCTATAACTTACTGAAAATCCACTTGTCAGCTAAGCCATGGTGAGTGACTCTGCATGCATTCTTACCTTGTTTCTGTAATTAAGTATTTTAGTTTAATCCATCTCACCCACAGGTTTAAACTTATTCCTGCATAGTCCATCTGATTCACAGGAGTTTAATTGTTTCAATCAGTGTTCTCCCTCCCTCAAATCTAAAGAGGTAAGGCTGGATTCCAATCAGTTCTCACCATAACACTTGGGCTTGACAAACGAGAGAAGAAATTGGGCAGTGAAATAGAGGGCCCAGCTTTCTGCAGTGCCTGTGAGGTCTGGCTGGGGAGAAGGAGCAGATTCCTTAAATGTAAGAGAAATTAAGCTTTCACTGGTATGAATTAATCTCTCTAATGAGGAAAACATCCAAGCAGCTACTGAAGATGAATAAAGGAAAGGCAAGAGAAAGCATCTTCTAGAAAGAGGGCATTACATAATTCAAGAAGTGAGACACTGAGATCTGAACACCTCAGAAGTTCCTGAGCTAGAGCTTAAAAAATAGGTGGGCAAAAAGGTTCTGATCAGCCTAGAAATAATCAGATCAAAATATGCTTTTCTTATATGAGAAAAACTGAGTTCTAAAACTAAGTCTGACTTTCAGTTTTGAAAGGGTAAAAAGCAAAATAAGCTACACCCAACTGGAGAACCAGTTTGTGATTTCAAACTATGAAGGTCCTCGAATTTAGGATAAAGGTAAAGGTAATGGATGCATAATCCAAGTGCATCCAGAAGAAAAACCATTCTAAAAACCAACCTATATTATACAGCTTCTGTTTTCCTTTATTTTCTAAATTATTTGTCCAGTCTCCAGTCGATGAAAAGGACTGCTTGGATTAATACTGGTTTTGTCTTGTAGTTCCTTGAATGCTGTGTTTTGAAAGGAAAACATGGTTGATCACTAGTGTACATGCGACACACATATATCATAGTGTGCATGTGTGTCTACATGCACATATGTACACTGTTACTTTGCTCCTTTTTGTCAGCAGTGATATTACAGAGCTAAATTTTTTGTAATATAATGGTTAAAAAACCCATACTCTTGAAGGTCAACCTATTGCGTGATTCCTAAGCTTAGTAATTATGGAATAATCTTCTCAAGATCCTAAATACCCATAATTACTGTATGGAGGCTTTCTTATTTCTACGCTGGTTTACTAAGAACAAAGGTTGCTAGAAATAGAATATCTCATATGAACTTTACCATGGTAGTTTGTAGAGCAAATTGAAAAGTTCTTAAAACCATTCTTTGCATGCTTTTATTCATACTGTATGTTTAAAGTATTGTCTCTCATTTTAGCCTATTAGACATGAAGTTGAACTTTAGGTGAGAGTGCAAGCGTTATTTCCGCTAATATTATTTCCCCATTGGTAATAATTTGTAGTTTTTGAAGAGCAAATCATTTTAAAATGTAGAATCTTTGTAAAGAAATACTAATCTTTGTGAAGGAACCTTATTACCATCTCCTTCGTATTTCTTAATTATACTGACTGGTGTATACACCTATGGTTAAAAAGGTTTCTTTAAATCTACCCCTCCCCCCTACCCTGTAAATAATTGTGTAAGGACATGAGCATGTGTAAATCAGAATTCTTTGAAATACAGTGTTGCAGGTTCATTGCCAAATCAGATTCCCTGTTATCTACTAAAACAGTAATTCCACTGATAGCAGGTATGGTTTTCTTTCCTCTTAGGACATGCCTATGAATATTTGCACATATGACATAAAGAGCCTTATTTTACAAAAAAAAAAGACATAAGATTTTCTGGCAAAATTATCCTTATCTCATTCTAGATACAGATTAGAGTGAGGCAAGGAAAATCTCATGAGAATTTCTTGTTCCTCAAGAAGCTTCCAGCTCACAAATGACCCAGCCTTTCTGTCTCCAGCAAAGCATCACATCCATCATTATCCAAAGCACAGCAGGTGAAACACTTCCCAAGTGTGGACCAGCTACAGCTCATGTTTTTACTCAGTCCTTAAGTACCCTACTCACAAGGTATAACCAAAACAGCTATTTCACACTTGTGGATATTCAATTCCTGTACATGCTGGAAGCTGTTAATTCTGGTTCAATTCTACTGAACCTAAAGCAACAGTGAATTCACAGATTGCTTTTTTCTTTTCTTTGTGAAGCGCAGCCCAGCTTACAAGGTTTCCACTGCCACAGATAACTGGAGCTGTCACTCCATCCAAAACCCCCAAGAAGGGAGATCCTACATGCCTAAGCAGGAAAAATGGGGGAACTGCAAAAAAGGCTCAGAAATAGTAATTTCTGATCAGACCTTAGGAGGTGGTTTCTGCTCTTCTTTGCACTGCTAGATCTCAAACATGGGAATTACGGTGCTGCGCTGCCGTGCCTGGCTTCGGCTTGGCCTGCGGCCGTGGGATTCAAAGCCCGCACGAGATAACGGCGACTGATCGATTTAAGGTAACTGAGGTTTGTGTGCCCCAGCTCTTCTGGCCCGAAAGCCCTTCGCAGCAAGCAGTTCTTGGCTGTTACAAGGCAGCAGCAAAGGCAAAGAGGAAAGAGTCGGAATCTCTGTGGCTGCAGTCCAAGTTTTATTTCTCTGCCCTGTGGGGGCAGGGAGATAGTAGCTTGAAGGGGAGCCAAGCAGAGAGACAGTTTCTTACTCTCTGGGTGCCGGCTTTAAGGGGTTACAAAGTGAGGGCGGTATAATAGAGCTAACCAATTAGAAAGTGATGATACACGACAAGGAACCAATACAGACATCTCAGGGGAGGAACAAATTTAAACTAACTAGTAACACTATAGCTGGAGGGAATTTCAAACCACACTAGCCTGTCCGAGCCTGGGATTATTGGAGGCTCTGTGACAGGGGAGGGAGACGCGGTGTGAGTGGCATTCAAGGGATGTAAGCTTCTATGCCACAGAGTCTTCTTTGGATCCGCCCTCAGGGACAGAACCTTGCGTGGGGAAATCAACCCACTCTGAATCGCTCACACCGGAGATGGACTGCACCATAGCAACATTACGGCAAAAGGGAAACTGAGGGGAGAGGAAGTCTCATGCTCTCTTATCCTGCCTCTGAGTCAGTTGTTAATCATAGGTAATGCAGTTTTTTGTACTTGTTACTTATATGTCTCATTGATTGGCAGGTAGACACAAGACACTGATGAGTACAGTGATTTTTTTACCCAAGCACATGGAGAATAGCTCTATTCTGTACAAATAACCACACTGATATGCAAATTGAGATACTTGCTATTCATAAATACTTAATTCTCATTTCAACCGTTTCAGGAAATTGACAAGCATAAACAGGACCGCATGGTTTTGGCACATCAAATACAAAAGAAATGAAGTAATAATGAATAAATGGACAAACTATATTTGTAAGTAGGGTTGTTTCAAGCCCTTGTGTATGGTATTTGCATTCATTGGAATCACTTTGATCAGAAAGAGAGAAGTGAATGAAAAACTATTTTTTCAAAAGGGTTTAGCTAGCTCTAGTTTACAGAAAAGATTTGAGTTAATATTTGATAAAACTTTGATCCCATTTACTGAAAAGAATTTCATATCACTTGTTTGACTGCTTGAGCCATAAGAATTTCAGCTCCCTCTGAGTTGCCTCACAATTTCTCTCCTAATTTGATTTATGATTATCCTTAGAAACAGTTAAGATCCAGACTCTATCATACACCTGCAAAAACAATTTGCAGTCTATACATCTGTTGAACTGTCTATAGAATTAGTTTCTTTTCTTTATTTAGCACAGTGCACAAAAAATCTGCAGCACTATTTATTTAATTCAAATTGAATAATTAGTGCAAACTAATAATTTTCAGATATATAGAAAATATAAATAAGTCTTTAAAATACCATTCTTTTTTGACCTTTCTTTCATCATTTTACAAATTTCATACTTTTTCCATTCTAATTTCCAATAATAAATATTTTGAATACCCACTTTAGTGAGTATTAATGTCAGTAAGCTGGTTAAAAACAATTGTTCAAAGATGAATTTTTTTATGGTTTACCATGTAGTTCTATACACTTTGTAACTTTTCACAAATTTATCATTAAGAGGTGCTTTTTTTAATGTTGAAATAATTTTCATGCACTAGGTGAGAATATCTTCCTGGGCTACCATCTGAGTCTTTGCGCTCTGTGGTTTTTCTATGGCACTCTGTGAATAAATACACTAACACAGATCAGATAACCTTTCTGTGGGGATTGCCTATTATGTACCTAGTAAAATCTGACATTACAAGGGTCACTGAAGCTCTTAATGCTATTCAAAATCAATGAAAAATATGGTAGGAGGCCTACAGCACATTCCTAGTACACGGAGGTCAAGCGTATTGGGTTTGCAAAGAAGAGATTCAAGACTGATTTAAGGGAAAGCTATTTCCTCCTGAAGGGAGTCACAGAGTTGATGGAATCAAATGTTTCTTCAAAGTGACATCCCAAAAAACAAGGGGAAATGGCCACTAATTCAACTTCGAGAGGTGCAGATGGGATTGGGCAAAGCTTCTTCAACCAACATTTCTATGATTATGACTTCCAGGACTACCAATGGGAGATTGCCAGACTGCAACAGAAACTTTGGCTAAACCTTCCAATGGACCATGTTTCACTGAAGCTTTTGTATTTCTAGATGCTGGAGGACACAGACATGAGATGTAGCTGCATTATATGGAGGAAGAATTCCTTGCATCATGCAAATGTGTGTCCGTAGAACCACAATGAGACTTTTCCTTAATGGACAGCAAGACCAAAACTGTCTCCAGTGGCTCAGAGAATAAGAGTCAGATACAAATTTAATTAACATATTTTAAATATGTTATATAATATATATATATATATAATATTTTAAATGCACTCATTTATGCAGAATAATTGTAATTTATAAATTAAAATATTTAAATGGATAAAGTTACGCCATTTCAGTAATATTTCAAAGCCTAGGGTAAAACTTGAGCTTATATACTACTTGTCTCTCTCAAAACTTCAATATTGATTCGCCTCAGGCAAAATATAAAAGAGGTAAGAGATTTTTATGACATTTTACCAAATGAATATTCAGTTCTAGCCAAAGATTTGAAAAATTACATTACTGTAGTCTCTCATTTCAGTTCTAATACCTGGTGTTGCACTGTAGTGAAACAGTTGTTCCTCTATGCCTGACTTGGAGCTAAATTTTTATATACAGAATTCACTATGAGTGAAATCCACTATTCATATTGCTATGTTCTTTTTTTTTAGTGTGTTGAAATCTCACTGTTTTTTGCCCAGAGGAAATGGATGTGATTTCACTTTACACTAGCATGATGTACTTGAATCATTTCTCCTGATGTGTGGGTTTGGTTTTTGTTTTTCCTTTTCTTAAATGAAGTCCCTCTGTAATGTCGCAAATCAGCATTCAAATACCTTGGCACATGAATTTACAAATGTGCAGACATGTCCCTACTGAGACATGTCCCCCACAGTGTCACATGTGATATCCACTAGCTATTGAATTATTCTGGCTAGAAATTGGAATATATTTTTCAATCTGTGTCCATCACTTAAATTAGGCATGTGGATGGAACAAACTGAGTAAGTAAATGCACTCTCTTTTGAAGGAATATATTACATTTAATGTGGTAGATGTGCAAGAAGGCATAAAACTTTATTCAGAGAATGACATTTTTTCTCCAAGATTACAGAAACGTTCATGAGAAATACATAAATATCTCTTTAAATTAATGCTCTGGAAGTTCATAGAATTATAGAATATCTTGAGTTGGAAGACACCCACAAGAGTCATCAAAGTCCAACTGCTGGCCCTGCACAGGACAGTCAAAGAATTCCAGCATGTCCTAGGGAAGGTTCTCCAAACCCCTCTTGAACTCTGTCAGGCTGGTGCTGTGACCACTGCCCTGGAGAGCCTGTTCCAGTGCTCAGCCACCCTCTGGGTGAAGAACCTTTTTCTAATATTCAACCTAAACCTGCCCTGACAGCTCCCGATGTTCCCTCAGGTCACAGACAGCAGAGATCAGTGCACCCTCAAAGTGAGCTACAGACAACTTCAAGGTATAGAAGGGATACATGAAAAATAAAAGACTTTGAATAGATGTGTTGGGGCTATTTAAATAAAAACACTAGAATGATTATGCAATACAATATTTAGATTAACATAGAGTCATAAAAAATACGAATTATACTTGATTATCATTTTTCTGAATCATAGTAAGTTCTTTCACAATTAAGACAAAAAGCAATGCATTGTCACTATTCCAAGATGTTGCTGACTTTTTTTCCTTAATCTTAAATTTAGAGGAAAAGTCTGGGCTTTTATCTACTCCAACCCTAGGTCTATAAAGTTGTATTTTTAAAAGAATCCCAATGTTACAGAAAATTCATAATCTGATATTCTCACTCATACAAATTTGGGATTGGCAATCCTATAGCCAGAGCATATTTTAATCCTCTCACTACACCTGTCCGCTATCCCAAGCCAGTTGTACCTGGACTGTGCTTTGAGAAAATCCACAAGCATTCTCCAGTGATAGGACTAGTGAGCTGAGGAAAGAAGAGGTTTATATATATTTTAATTAATATTACCTTTCATGTACACAAAAGTAAACCACAAAAGATTACTGAAAATAATTGCAGCTGTTGGCAGAGCCCAAGCCATAACAGATATCCATGGAGGACCTCACACCCAGAGCAGGTGGTTTTTCCTTGAAAGAAGCTTCCCTGGAGAAGAGCCCACATGGAGCAGCTCTTGAAGAACTGTAGCCCCTGGGAAGAAACCTCAGTGGAGGAGGTTTATCCTGAAGGATTGCAGCTTGTGGAAGGACCCCTGCAGGCAAAGGGGGAAGGTGTGAAGAGAAAGGAGTAGCAGAGGAGAACTGACATGGATTGATCACAACCCCCAAACCCACCATCCTTCACAACTAAGGGCAGAGTGAGGAGGTAAAGGTGTCAGGAATGAAGGAGTGAAGTTGAGTCTGGGAAAAAAGAGGGAGGGGGCAGGTACTTTCAGTTTTGTATCTGTTTGTCACTATCATACTCTATTTTTAATTAGCAAAAACAAATTAATTTCCCCAAGTCAAATCTATTTTGTCTGTGATGGTAATAACAGGAAAGGGACTTCCCTCTCTTTCTGCTGACTCTTAAGTTTTTCACTTTATTTTCTCCCCCTGCCCTGTTGAGGAAAAAGAGAAAGAGAAGGAAAACAGCTGAGTGGTTGTGTGGCAGCCAGCAAATGTCCAATTCATCACACTTTTTAGATGAAACTGGACAAATACTTGTAAGAAATCATGAGCTCTTAACATAGAGGATGGAGATAATAACAGAAGACTTTAGACATTTCAAGATGAGGTTCCAAACAATCGCTCTTCACAAAGTGGAGGTTGTACAAAGTAAACTCAGCAGATGTCTCTAGAGAGCAAAAAATATCAGGTAAATTCATACCATAGTATGTTTATGCTATTTAGGTATTATGTGAAGACTGCTGAAATTTCAAGCTTACTGCTACATCTTATATCATTCATAGGACTTGTTTTAATGTTCAAAAACTAAATTTATAAATAAGTTTGAAATGAACTAAAATATGCCAAATAAATAAATTAATCCACTGTCACTCTCTATCTGTCACTCTCTATCTTTCATGGGTTTACTACAGATGTCAGTGTAAAGATGAGCACTGATAAGAAAAGTGAAGATGCTCAGAAGCCTTGGGTGATGTAAACTGTATTCTGTGTTCTCCATGTTGTAGTGCAGAAGGTGTTCTGTTCTTCAGAAATAAACCCAGCAAACTGCATAGGGGTGAACTATATTTCATGTTAATATTCAGCTGGCATTGCCTACCTGCAGTAGAGGAAGATACAGGGCTCGTATAATTTGTTTGGCTGGTTCTTTCTATTCTGTTCCTGTTGGTACATGAACACAACACGGGATAAGGGGGATAAACTCTGGCTTTAAAAAATTGACTAGCTTACACCAAGGTTATTTTCAACTCTCTAGCTCTTTTATCAGAAGACTGTAACCTTGATTAGCTTGACATTGTGGTGATTCCTGCTTGCACTTTTCCCTCTTGCGTTCGTATTTCAGTCTGGTACTAACTCTGCTCTGAAGAGCAGAACACATGTTAACCACATTAATGAGGATACCTTTAGTTTGCCTGAATCAGCAGTGCGCAATTAAGGGCCAGGAAGTGGGACGGCTTCCAGTTGTTGCACCAGCTGCTATATCAAAAATGGCTACAAATGCATCGATACCAGCATTAAAGCCACAAAATTATAGCTGCAGCAAATCCTTTATCACTGCAGCATTCCAGTACCTGAAGGGAGCCAACAAGAAAGATGGAGAGAGACTATTTACAAGGGTTTTTAGTGCCAGAACAATGGGGAATGGCTTCAAACTGACAGAGAGTAGAGTTAGATTGGGTGCACCAATCTCTGCTGTCTGTGACCTGAGGGAACATCGGGAGCTGTCAGGGCAGGTTTAGGTTGAATATTAGAAAAAGGTTCTTCACCCAGAGGGTGGCTGAGCACTGGAACAGGCTCTCCAGGGCAGTGGTCACAGCACCAGCCTGACAGAGTTCAAGAGGGGTTTGGAGAACCTTCCCTAGGACATGCTGGAATTCTTTGACTGTCCTGTGCAGGGCCAGCAGTTGGACTTTGATGACTCTTGTGGGTGTCTTCCAACTCAAGATATTCTATAATTCTATGAACTTCCAGAGCATTAATTTAAAGAGATATTTATGTATTTCTCATGAACGTTTCTGTAATCTTGGAGAAAAAATGTCATTCTCTGAATAAAGTTTTATGCCTTCTTGCACATCTACCACATTAAATGTAATATATTCCTTCAAAAGAGAGTGCATTTACTTACTCAGCTTGTTCCATTAGGAAAAAAACCTTTACAAAGAGGGTGGTGAGGCACTGGCACAGGTTTCCCAGAGAAGCTGTGGATGCCCCATCCCTGGAAGTGCTCAAGGCCAGGTTGGATGCGATTCTTAGCAACCTGGTCTAGTGAAAGGTGTCCCTGCCCATGGCAGGGGGCTTGGAACAAGATGATCTTTAAGGTCCCTTCCAACATAAACCATTCTATGATTCTGTGATTTAGAGCAGTGCAACAATCTGGGAAACAGGTTATGCTAATTAAAACTACTTTTCTCACATTATTTTTCTATCTTACTTCCATTCATTCTTGTGTTGTACGTAGTCTCAATTTTATGATGTCATTTCACCAGTTGTTTTCACTCATACTATGAGTCTTTCTTTCAATCAGTAGATTAAATTTCCAGCTACTCCAGACTTGGATCTATTACATAAAGGAACACGGAAGCATCTCTTTCCATTCTCCACAAGGACCTTGCCTGCTGGGGTGGCTTTGACCAATGTCTCATTTGTGAAGATGTTTTAGTGCTTTCCTTTTCCCCCTTAGTGAAGTTTGGGGTTTTTCTGCAGCCCAGAAGGAGCCATAGTGCTGCCAAGAAACCCATTACCAGTATTACCACTGAAGAGGAGAAGGAAGATGAGGGGTACTCAACATCTCTTTCCTCTCAACAGTAAATTCAATTTAATATTCAATTCTCAATTGAAAACTTCTTTTCTTTATTCAGCTAATTTTGGTTTTCATGTTGTATTAACTTTTGTAGCTGTATTTAAGAGTGCCAAAGAGTAAAAGAATACATTCTGTGTGAAATATGATATGTAAAGTTCTTTTGATTGGAGGCAATACACAAAAAGTACTTTATTGCTGTCTCACAGGTAAGAGACTTGTTTGAGTTAGTTGATTACTGATTTAATATTTCATTGTCAGAACACATTTTACGTGTCAAAATACAAAATAACTTAAAATATAAAAGAACCTTACATGTGTATTTTAAACATCTAGCAATGAGAAATGGGTCATTTTTTTGACCTTGTGCCAGCACATCAGGTATCCTAAGTGCATTAAAGGATAACTAGAAGTGTCTCATTTACTCATTAACTGGCACTAGGAGTAAGAAATAAGTCTCATGCACTGAACAGAATTAATGTTCTATGCAGCCATCACCACAGAAAATGAAAAGCCAAATGAGCAGCAGCATCACATAAGTACAGAAACAGTATTCACAATTAATTATCGTGAAAACTGAAACACATCTGAGATATGAGAAACAAAAACAGGTGGCAACTTGCAAAACAGACAGAATTTATGACTAGAACTCCTAGCCAGCTACTTAATTTTTTTTTTTCTTTAGGAAAAGCATGCTGCCCTTTAAACATATTTGTTTCCTTCAAGGGTCTGAGAAAAAAAGGACAAAATTAAAAAACTAGAAAGGAAAGCATAAAGATTTTGGAGCAGAGAGAACTAGTAGCAATTATTCAAAACTGACTTCTGTATTAAAGGCATTTATTGAAATATGTCTATAATGGACTTTTGGAACACTTCCTCAAAAACTGAAAACCTTAGAAGTCAAACATGTAAAACAGCAAGAGAAAAACAGGAATAGGCAGGTGCTAATAGATTTATAAACTCACCAAAGTGTAGCTTCTTAAAATCAGGAAAGCCCAATGATAAGGGAGCAGGAACATCAGTTCAAAGACAATAGTCTTCAGTTTTTGATAGTTCAATTATAGCACTCTGATTAGATTGAAGAAGTGTGCTAGTTTGAAAACAAACCAGTGGGAGGCACTAAGTCAGAAGAACAATAATAGGGAAATAAAAAAAAAAAAAAAAAAGGTAAAGGAGGTAAAGGTAGACAAACAGTGGGTTAAACTGACAGAGTCAGGATACAACCTGATACCCTGTTAGTCAGGGTGGCGGTAGCAGTCCAATACAATGGTGGCTGCAGTCCTCCTGAAGTGATGGCTTCTGTCAAAGCAGTGGTCCAGCAGAAGGGTCAGCTCTTCCTCAGAAGGTCTGGTGGTGGCTATGTAGCTCCTGTCCTCTGGGCATCCAGTGGAAAGGATGACTTGGGTGTTTGGAAACCCAGATTTTATCTAGGATGGAATGCTTGGTACCTCCTCTGGGCAGAGCCTCTCACAATGGGATGATGAGTCATGAGGCCAGGTGTTGATGGGCTCATTAACAGAAAATAGTCCAGAGGGAGTTATCTCTGAGTCATGCAGGGCATTGATGGGCCATTAACAAGAAGATAGTCTGGAGGGAGGAGGCAAGGAAACACAGCCCCACCTGGTTTCAGCAGCTCATGAGGATGGTGATAGAATACACTGGAACCCAGAACAGGAAGGAAAAATAAACCTGACACAGACAGATAGTACAGATAGTCCTTAAATCACCATGACAAAACCCCAAATTTTCATTCATTCCCAGCAGTTGCTTCCTAGAGGGAATGTAAAAGCAGAAAAATATTTCATATAACCAGAGTCTGATATAATAGGAGACACTTTACAATAAACTAGAACTGTACTTATGACCTTCAAGTATGTGTGTCAGGGAATATTCCTTAAACTTCTAGCTGACCTTGGAAATAGATGATCCTGGAATATACCTTGCTTTCTTACTACTTGGTGAACTATAAGAAAAATAATCTGTATTTTTAATCCTCTTTTACATAATCTCTATTTTTATCCTCTTTTACAGAAATTAGGATAACCTGAGGGTTCCAATCTCCACTCACATGACACAGATGGAAAAAATATTTATTCTTTCAATGTATTGTGCTTGTTAACATGATCATAGAAAGGTTTGTGTTGGAAGAGACCTTAAAGATCATCTAGTTCCAACAACCTGCAATGATCAGGAACGTCTTCAACGAAATCAGGTTCCTCAGAGCCCGATCCAACCTGAACTTGAATGTTTCCAGGAATGGGGCATTCACCACCACTGTAGGCAACGTTCTCCAGTGTCTCACCACCCTCTTTGTAAATCATTTCTTCCTAATGGTCAATCTAAACTGGTTCTCTTTTAGTTTAAAGTTATTGCCCTGTCAATCTGATCACCTGGCCTTGCCCAGACCCTGGTGAAAAGTCACTCTCTGACTTTCTTGTAGCTCCTTCAGGTAATGGAAGGGGCTCTAAGGTTTCCCCAGAGCCTTGTCTTCTCCAGGCTGAACAATCCCCAACTCTCTCAGCCTTCATGGGGAGGTGTTCCATCCCTCTGATCACCTTAGCACCCTCCTCTGGACTTGCTCCAGCAGGTCCCTGTCCTTCCGGTGCTGGGATCCCAGAGCTGGATGTGGATGGGGTCTCAGCAGAGCAGAGCAGAGGGACAGAATCCCCTCCTTGCCCTGCTGCCCATGGGGCTTTGGATGCAGCCCAGCACACGGGGGTTTCTAGCCTGCAATTGCACTTTTCCAGCTTATGTCAGGCTTTTCATCCATCATGATCTTTTCCTCGAATATAAAATGAAGCAAAAACTTCCAGTTCATTCTTTATTACCACTACCACAGTAACATATACAGCATTGTATCTTTTTTTATCTCTTTTTTGGACTATTTGCCCACCTGCATTCTCCCTCATTTCTCCTACTTATATGCATATCCTACCCTGTGTCTGATTGGAGGCTGCTGTGTAATGTAAAATGAGGAATAATCAAGATTTTCTCATGGTAACTGATTGAACCACGTTATTTTTCAATAATAGGGCACCAGGACTAGAAAAAAAAAAAAAAGATAAAATTCTTATAATGTTTTTGGAATACCTTAATTGTCAATATCTATTTTTCCTCCTTTATGTTGACCATATTTTATTTTTTTTTAGTTTCCTAGCTGCCATAAACATCCATATTCTCCTGAGGACTATCTCATAGTTATGATACTTTCAAGTATCATAGTGGATCAAGATACTTTTTTTAATCACTTTCTTGGATTATTTTGTCTGAGTTTACTACTGCTTTTCTGTACTGCATCATTCCATCTGTTCATACTGTTTCAAAATGAGACTGGAATGTTTTTGAAGGAAGAAGAGAAATTAAAAAAAAAAAAATTATATGTGATGTAGGCCAAAGGCAGAGTGTAGACTGGAGGTTTGGCTCTGAACTTCCAGAAGCATGACTGGCCATTAGCCTTACACACAAGGAGGCAGGACGCATTCCTCTGGGAACAAAAAGTTTACTTTTACTTGAAATCCCCACTAAGAGACATTGAAAAAATTACAAGCAGTAGGAACAATAAACAGTATTTTTTCTGCTGCTTTGCAAAGCAGCACCATTAACTTACCTTTTTTTCCTGAATATTTTTTTTCTTTTTACTTTATGCTGATGCCTTTCCTGGTCTTAAAAATCAAGAGGCGAACACGGTTAGAAGGGGAAAAAGGGCTTTACCTTGGTATTTATTGTAAGGATCCTTAGGTGCACCACGAACAGGTCGAATACACCTCTGTGCACACCCCCATCGCCACCGCAAAGTCCCCCTCTTCTAGATCTGGTCTTCCACTCTAGGTCTTACTAATTAGCATATCTATCAAATATTCCCCAATGAGAGGCTCAAATGAGCCCCCCCCTCCCAAGGAACCTTCCCCTGGATGGTTCTGTCTTAGTTTACAAAATGTGTTCTGGAGTGGACCTTGGGGTCTGGGCACCCTGGCACCCTAACTACGAAGCCTCTAAAATGTTTAGTCTCTTAGCTTAACAAACAAGTCTAAGAATGTAGGCAAAAAGCACTGAGAATACAGAAGTTGCAAGAAAGGTATAACAGGGGTATAAAAGAAAAGACAAAAATCATCATGGCATCAACGCTAAGCAAAAACATTGTACTGTCCCATTGTACATTACCAGCTAAGTTGGTAAAACAATTAGACAACCTGAGTTGGTTGGTAAATTGGTAATTTACTAATGCTTTGTCTTGTGGATTCCTCCCCAGAGATTTGAGCTGCCCCAGCAGTAAGGTACAGCAAATTTCCATATCCTCATGGCCTTTTACAATAGAAAAATCTTCAAAATGTAATTGTGAGTCCTTACATGTACCCTCTACGTTTGCCATAGAAATTGATCTTGTGGAGAAAAATCTGTGAGCTTTCATCCAGGAATCCTTATGAGAATTAAGCATTTTCCTTTAATATCACTCCATCTTCAGGCTTTCATGTTCCTGCAGAAGACACAGAGATCCAACTTCCTAGACCTTAATGAAATAAGTATTTTTTCTACTCAAGAAACACAGTTTTATGATGTGTTATTATGTCTGTCATCTCACTTCCAAAGCTAAACAAATACTGCCAGAACTTCCAATTTTTTGCTACTTGAAAATATATTCTCACATAAAGCTTTTCTTCTTTGGCAATACATACCACATGTTGTGTTCATCACCCAAATTAAACTTCTCATGGGCTTTTTTCCAGTTTGTTAGTAAGGGATCAAATTCTATTTTTTATGGTAATGCTATCTCTTTTTCTGGAATTCTGAAAGTATGTCTGCACTGCATTTCAAGCACAGATGCAGTTGAACATGGTGATGGCAACTGCCCACACTTGAAGCCAGTTGGAAGCCAGCCACTTCCAAATCAGGAAAAAAGTAGGTACGCTAGATAGCATCAAAGCTAATAAGCTAAGAGCTAATAAGCCTCTATGAGAAACAATGTACATTAGCTAAGGTTCATTGTCTGACACACACAGCTTCCAGGCAGGTTAGCAAACTGGCAGAGCAAATTCACATCTGCCTGCAAAACACCGTGCAGACACAACTTTCATTAGAGCAGATAATAGAGGTCCCATTACAAGAGACTAGTTTAGACACGAGATCCTATTCCCCAGTGTGGCTGTCCCTTCACACAGAGCTTGATCCAGTGGGAATTCAGCCAACACTGAATCCTGTTGTCTTCAGCTGATATTTTCTAGTTCATTAAGCTCAACTTGCTGTTTTTCTCTCCTACAGTACTATCCTGTTCAACAAATTCATTGTGGTGTGCCATGTAGTATTGGAATTTTTATTCTACTAAAAAAACCAAAACATGAGGGACTCTTTATAAACTCATCATTTTTGGAAATAAGCTTCTGTAAAGGAGAATAATTTACTTGGCAAAGGTTATGAATATTAAATCAGTAGATGTGTTCATTCGTCAATAAATTGCAAATTCCATAGCTGGCATTTCTCTTTTTTTTTAGCATTTTGCAACCAGAGTTGTTGTTTCACAAAGCCGAGGTTAAGTTTGTGCATTTGTAATGCTTCCAACTTGTTTGAGCAGGTGTACTCTGATCTCTCTTGGGTAGTTTGGCAAACTACCTCGTGTCTATAAATTTGCAACAGATGTCTAAGCTTTGAAACATATATACTATATAGTCTATAGACTGCATGAAATAAAATTATCAGGATGTAGCAAATTTATGGAGCGACTTCCTAAAATTTTGACTGTTGCAAAATCCATTACTACTTTTCCTCTATTAGACATTCTGCTGCATGTAGATTATAAGTGACACATAAAACAATACCACTGATGTGTTCTTGCTTTTTCTGTAGGTACAGGTATGCATTTACTAACAATGGCAATGTATCAGCAGACATTAGAACCCAAATTTATCTTTATGAGAGTTAATTGAATGATTCTGGTCAAACAAAGGTACATCCCTCCCTCTCCTTGGAATGACTTGTAAAATGTTTTGTTGCAGTAAATAGGAAAATGTCGGGGGTTTTTTTCCATTTTATTTCTGTTGTAAAAGATTTGTGTCTTGGTTCTGCTATGATCCAGCTATGATTGGATGCAACACACTGAAATGCCACAGACAATTCTCACAGTATTTTCTGTGCAGATTTTCAGACCAAAAGTTCAAAGATTTGGAGATTTACCCACCACTAGTTTAATCTATATTTTGTGTTGTCTCATTGTATGGTATGGACAGTGACTATACAACAAATTTGAGCCCCAGATGGAATAACTAATTTTAAGTATCTCATAAAAGTATTTATCTCTAAAGGCTACATATCAATGTTATTTGTCTTCAATTTAAAAGACTGATGAACTAAACAATTAACAGCTGCATACACAATATTTTAACACAAATACAATATGCATAATTTTAATGATATTTTATTATAGATAATATATCCTTTAAACCATACATATAATGTTTGGATTTTCTTTACATTCAAAATGTTAAATATGCCGTTCAATATAACCTTAGACAGTAGTCTTAGTACATGTAGTTCCCTCCAAAAATCTAGTCACTCGTCTCCTCCTGCTAATTAAATACATATTTGTTGAAAAATATTAAATGAAAAGAAGCTAACAGTTAATGCATTAAACACATTTCTCCCATCTCATTGAGTGAGCATATCAGATCTGGCCAAAACTCAATTTCATAAAATGTCAATTTTTCACTGTCAAAATTCAATTTACTAGGAAAAGGACAAAACATTTAGAAACAAGCTACTCTTTTCATTTCTTACAATAGTGCTCCCAGCTTAATAATTGGATTTTATCACTGCTTATCACTGTGTGAGGGAAGAAAAAACTACTATGACAAAGACAGAAAATAAACCCTAGTATATACTTCAGACTGGAACATTATCACACACATTTTAACTTCCAACCAAGTTATCTGAATTACTGATTATAGCAAGTGATGAGGCACTTCCAAATGCATTAAAACACTGAGAGCACTGACTTGCTCTGTCTACCTTTCCAGGGAGTTTGTGAAGAAAATACAGAACTTACCGTCAGAACTCCTCAGGTATAGAGAGCAAGGAGGATGTTTAATAGGGACACACCTTCCCATTGCAGAATTTTCCTGGGCTCCAGGGAGGTTGTTTTTGGCTGGCTGACCATTGCCCTGAGGAGTTCAAGAACAGCATTCCCACCCTGCACTCCAGGTGCACCTCCTGAGTCCAGCCAGCAAATCCCTTGCCACAGCTGGTTTTGATTTTGCTCATTAGAGCTGGGGCTGCACAACAAATTCTACCTCTCCAGCTCCTGAAGGATGACAAATGAAGCTGTCAATATTTATATCGCACAGTGTCTGGGTTATGAATTGCTGAATTTCATATTTTTCATTCACCATTTATGTGATGTCTGATTATGAGAAAGAATCTAAAAATCAGGGTACAATCACATTTTGTCAATTGACCATTACTCTGCTCACAAACCCCATTTAGAGTGTGTTCATTTTTCTGTAAAGTACTGTACTGGACAGGTGACATGGAATAGTATTTTTATGTATCTTAGAATTTATTAGATTTTAGCTTTTGTTAATACTAAGTCTTTGCCACTTTTCACATAAAGGGAAAGTCAGAGATAAACTCCAGTTGCAGAAGTAAGGAATAATGCTTAGTATATCTCATACCTAAAAGATTAGGCCTGCTTCATCAGTAACAGAGAAATTAATTTTTTTTTGAAAGTGATTTCTTCATGGCCGTCCCATTTCAGCATTGCAGACACTTTTTTTTCCCTGCAAATATGATTTCACAGAGTGCACCTGCTTTACCTTGAATGAAGGTTTAGACCTGAGGATTGCAATGTTGTAAAAATCTTTCCTGTAACCAAACAAATTGCTCTCATTGAATTTTACTCAATAATACTCAAAATAGTAGGAGGACATCAAACTTTATTAACCCAGTCTAGGCGATATGAGCAGAGGTTCAATGAAATAATTTGATGCATAAAAATTTTCATTTATTAAAAAATTACACTATTAAGCATTCAATTCAAAGACCAGGATAAAGTACTTAGCATATTTAAAGTCTGTTTCAAACCTGCAAAAGCAATTCTTGTATGTTTTCTATATGATTGGAGATGTTTGGATTATTATAACTATTATGCATGTATTTGAAGAGTTATGTAGGTGGTGTATTTCAATTTACTGACACATTCTTATATGAAATATAACATCTTATGAAATTTGCAGTCTAATTTTTTTTTCATAGATGTAAAATAAAAGCATTTTCAGGTACAGAGAAACTGTAAAATGTTTCTGTGGGGTTGCAGAAGGAATTAAAAAATCCATCTGAGCACAACTGAGATCCCAAAACAGAAAGATTCCCATTGACCTGAATAAGATTTAGGATTAATAGATAACCTTGTACAAGGTGTCTCACAGCAACAAAGCTGTAGACCACTGTGACCCATTTTACAGTAGAAAAATAACTTTTATCTACAGGTAACACTTAGATCTCTGCAAAGCAATGATGTAACTCTCTCTGCACCACAGTTTCACTGCTCATTGTAAAGGAAGAAAGCAGTGACGTGTGCAAAGCCACATCACATGCTGGGGGCCCATGTGTGGTCTCTGTGTGCAGACTGAGAGTAGATGGAGATTCCTGCTAAAGGAGTGGCAAGGGTGCTGCAGAATTCATCAGCACAGGTCCAGAACTGTACAGCAGAAATTAATAACTTCACAATAGTTTGTCTACAATTTATCAGTGAAATGTCTGGAATAGAAGACAGCCTTCCTTCTTTCTCAGACATTTCGGGTGTCTGAGACACAAATCAGTTCACTCAAGGTCAGCTGATAGTCATCTATGCAGGACACCTGTGATGTCCTACTAGCTGAACAAGCTCACAGAAAGGAAAGTGTTTTGGCAGCCTGGGATACAAGGCAGCAAATAAAACTTGTGCTGTATTGCAGAATTCCAAAACAGCAAACAAGAAATTTAGTGCCTTTGGCTATAGATATCCCTCTAAAGGCCCAGAGAAACTCATCTCCTTAAGGGAGAGTCCTCAAAGGTATCTTAAAAAAGAAAACCTTGTAGGTCCAGAACTGTACAGCAGAAATTAATAACTTCACAATAGTTTGTCTACAATTTATCAGTGAAATGTCTGGAATAGAAGACAGCCTTCCTTCTTTCTCAGACATTTCGGGTGTCTGAGACACAAATCAGTTCACTCAAGGTCAGCTGATAGTCATCTATGCAGGACACCTGTGATGTCCTACTAGCTGAACAAGCTCACAGAAAGGAAAGTGTTTTGGCAGCCTGGGATACAAGGCAGCAAATAAAACTTGTGCTGTATTGCAGAATTCCAAAACAGCAAACAAGAAATTTAGTGCCTTTGGCTATAGATATCCCTCTAAAGGCCCAGAGAAACTCATCTCCTTAAGGGAGAGTCCTCAAAGGTATCTTAAAAAGAAAACCTCGTGTTAGTTCATATAACCCCACACTTTGGAACCAGCCCATCCGTTGCGACCAGCCTCAGAGGCAAGGCAGCAGGGTCTTTACTTGGAGTGGATTAAAGCGAAACAACACTAAATAGCCAATGTAACAATGGCAATAGTTTTTATTTTAACAGCTCTGGAATTGTATCTGGAAAAAGGTGTGTATAGCTGTAGTGGGATTTGTGATTACCTTAAGAAAGGAGAAATAGTAAGAGAAAGATAGGGAAAGAGATAGCTAGAGATCAGCACCCATGGCTCCAGTGATCTGTGGATGATCATGGTCAGTGACTGTGGGAACAATTCACAGTCCTGGTCTGCAAGGTGTGGGGACCTGCATACACAGGAAAAAAGAGAGTTTATCAAGGAACACCCCTGTACCTCTGCCAGGATGAGTTTTGCTGGGGCAAGCATGGCCTTTCCTTGGAAAAATCTGGAGGGGCTCTGTTTACAGGGTATAAGTTTGCAGCGGGACAGTGGTGCCTTGCTGCATAGGAAGGAGTGGCACAGTGAAAAACACTACCCTCCCTCTGCAGAACCTGCTGCTTACTGGCTGCTTCTCCTAATTTGGTCCAAAACCATCTCTTTTAAGACAAAGTTTAACAGGGCCCAAGTAGTTTACCACACCGTCCTAAACTGTCTGCTGTTGACCCTGGTCTTGCTCGAAGGGAAAACTGTATTGCTAATCTCCTCCAAAGCTGAATGCACTGAGAAAAAGTGGATAAACAGAAAAAGTTCATAAAATTTATGATGTACAAGATGCTATTGAAAATAAGTGTTCTAATACTTTAAAACTGTCTAGGAAACAAAGCTAAGACTTCCTATTGAGACTCAAAATCTTATTATTGAGAAGGCCAAACAGATGACATTTGTTTTCAGAACCATATGAGATGATCATGTTTGTTCAATGTTGCTCCTTCCTGTGAATTGGTTTCACTGTAAGGAGGTGAAAGGCATTTTCAAAATCCTTCTTGATAATCTTAAAAAGCAAATATATAATTATTAAATTCCTCTGTGAGGAATGTCAGATAAAGTACTGTAAGGTGTCCTTCATAAAGCTGTCACTTATCTTTCCATCATGATCTGCAAATGGAAGTACCTCACAATACATGTAAGATAATGTGTCAATAACAGCATAATATTGTTTTTTTGTCAATTACACATAGAAATTCTTCATAATAGGTTAGTAAAGACAGTGCTTTCTCCTTATAACACTTCCATTACTGTAGGCAAACATAAAGTTATATTTCTAAAGTGACAGTTTACTGTTTGAAATTATGAAGATAACCCTATTTTAGCCATATCTCATAAACTATTGATGAAAAAATGAAAAAAAAGTAGAAGCCAATTCTCCTTATCATGAATCTTACCAATAATATATTTTCAGTGCAAAATATGTCAGTACATTTGAGTTGCTATGCAAATTCATGACATATTAGAATAGCATGATAGATAAAACATTTTGTTTAATTGACAAAACATTATTATCAGATATTCCTAAAACAATACCATCTTCTACTTAAAAGTACTTGTTTTTTATCAATGCTACTGTTGTCACTAGTTCCCAGCATACCCTGAGTTTGTTACCAATGGGCTTTTGAAAAACAGAGAACAAAGTGGGTACCTTGTAGGCAAGAATGACACATGTAGGGAATTACTAAAGCAACAAGTGAGACTTAACCTCTCATAATCTCCAAAGATAAACTAAAATCTATTTACAAGCTGTGTATCAGAAAGGCTGTAAATGAGCATTATTCACCAAACTCTCTGTTTATGTCACCTGTTTAAACACTTGCATGTATGTTTAATTACATGAAGAAGAAACATTTGCAGAAAAGCAAACAAAAAATCCCCTGATAGACAAACCCCTCACTTAAATACACAGTGCATAAGATTTCTTTCCTGTGTGAGTGCCCACATGCCCCATACATGCATTTTATACCATACACTGCAACACTTGGTAGGTTCATTCTTGCCTGGGAAACATAATCATTCTTACGGACACACTTTCAGTGCAATACAATTTTTATGTTCAGAAATGTTTTGGTGCTGTCTTGCAAATAGATGGCACTAATTGACTTACATGTATCCATCCACCAAACACCGAAGTTGTGCTCCCAAAGTGTTGCCCTTTGTGGCTTTTTCTGCCTTTAGGTTGAGATTTTATTGCAGCAGCAGGAACAACAGCAGATCTTCAGACTGTAATCATATTTTTCAGCAGTGTGTATCACTTATTAACTTTTATTTGATTTCCCTCTGGCACCCACAGCTCCAACAAATGTTATCTTCTTGTTCAGTTTTGTCAAAATCACAAACCTAGCAATAAATGCTGTAGCTGAGATTCTCACTAAATAAACAAACCCTTGAACTGTGCTGTAGCTGCTAAGGTGCAGCAACTGTCCTGTCCTGTGTTAGAACTCCAAGCTCAGAAAAAGTAGTGGCTTAAAGAACTTGCCCTGCTGGTTGTGAGCCACTCAAAGGAGTAAAAGGAGTTCTTAATCTGTGAATCATAACAAAATTTGCATATATACTACATCTTTCAATGCATCTTACAGTAGAGAAAGTTTTCCTTTCTTCTAGGATGACAAGGGGATTTACTTGACACCTTATAGTTGAAGATGTGTGTTTGTTCCTTGCATTTTGTTTTGCAGAAGAAACATAAGATCCAATGTTAAAATAATTGTATTGGCTTGGAAATATTTAATTTCCTCTTGGATAATGTCCAAAATATATTAATTACCTGAACTTTTCTTTCTCATTATCATACAAGAATGAAAGACAGGTTGATAACCTAGAAAGACAGAAAGACTTGCAAATACAACTAGTATTTCATTACCTAAATTTCTGAATATATTATATGAAATGAAAATGAACCTGACTTTCAGGGGATAAAAATTTTTCAGATGGAATCACCTAAAATCAAATAATTCTTAGAAACTCTGGCCTTCCAAGGAAATTCAGTGAATCAAGAACTACTTCATTGAATTCATCTGGCTTGTTTTTCTACTCAGACAATGCATCAGAAAAGGTGTGTCTTTCATTAAAGCTTCTTTATTAATGACATGAGTTACTTATTTCTTGTTGGCTCTTTTAAATCTATGGATGAATTTACAAGCAGTTAAATATTAGGATTATCTATTACAGTAATGTAATTAAAAATATTGAATAGTTTGGTACAAATTATTTGAAGAGCATAGCATACTTTATTGCCAGTTGTAAGATAGATCCATTACCCAGCTACTGGTCCATAAAAATGTTTAGAATTTAAAATTATCTAAGAAAAAGGACTAGAGAAGTACTAAGACTGTCACACCCTTTCGCATTTAAGCCATGTAGAAATTAGCTGGTGCATATCTTGTAAGAATGAAATAAACACTATGAATTTGAGAAGATTTTGGTGAAAACACATGCAAAAATAATGTTCTGAATAACTAAAACTCTTCCTAAAGATGTTCCAAAAGGACTCATATAAAATCTATTTTATATATATAGTGATTCCTTAAGTGGTTTGAAGACATAGCATTCTCAAATACTTTTGCAAAAATACAGATTGGAAGCAACCAGTTTGGGGGGTTTTTTTTCCCATATAAGTTATAAGCTTCATATTACTGACCTCATATGCATTATTGCCTCCCTCTCCCCTCCCTCCTCCCTTCCCCTCAAAAAAAAAATTCGAAGCTAATATGCTTTATTGTATGAAAAGAAGTGAAGTTTGGGTTCCATTTGGTGCCATCAGCAAGGTTTCAGAAACAACACAAAAATCCAAATATTAGTTATTTTAGAACTGTATCATCTTTTTCAGATGTATTCTTCCCATTCTTTCTACATACATCAGAATGAAAAACACCAAAACCCTCATGGATTCAAATGTACTAAGAGACAATCCTGTCTTGAACCTCAGATTAAGATACGCTGAAGCGGCGATAACTGTTGCGTGTTTCTTGGGGTGTTTTTACTAATTTTTATTTTGTTCCAGTTGGAAATTAAAATATAGAGCAAAACATGACAAAATATAAATAATAATGATGTGGAAGCTGCAGCTGATATTTTCTCACTGAAAGCTGAATGTTTAGATTAAAGAAGAAATGTGTGACAGCAAGTCAAATCCTTTATATTAGCTTTGAAACTGTTTTGAACCACTACATTGGAATACCACATATTCTAAACATTTAAGAACAGCATGTGACTGAAAAAGAATTATGCAGATTTTAATGAATTTTCAATCAATATCTACTAACTATAACAGCAGTAGCTTCTAACCTAAAATACTTGCATGACACATTCTAATGTGCTCTGAATGTCTTGCATTCAAACTATTTGAATTTATCACACCTGTTGAAGAAGAGGGTCATTGCCTGTAATTGTAAGTGAGAAATGGCTTTCAAGGCTGCCCCACAGAGAATATGCAAGGCCCATTAATAAATAAATAGTAACATAACTAGGCAGCAAGTAATTTTTAAGTTCAGGAGTGTCTGAGTATGGAATGAGGAGACTGGAGACTATCTTTTTAAGCCAAAGTCCCCTCTGACTGAATAAATAACAAAAGGGTAAACTGCAAAAGGGTCAGTCTGGTTGTTCTGTCACAGAACTCATGTGTGTCTTTTCCAGTTCTGGTAAGGGATGCACACAAAACATCACATTTTGTTTGCAGCTTTAAGGCAATTAAGAAATCAGTGATTGCATCAGAAAGTCTCCTGCCATAGAATTAACCTCACAGCTGCACCAAACTTTCAAACGAGATTCAAAGCAACCATGAGTAAAGGAGGCTTTGTCTAAGTTCTCTCTGTTCCTTAAAATAGATCTGAGGTACTGCACCTTCCACGTTCCAGCACTGGGGCCAACAAAAAAGCAGAGAGTACCTTAGTAATATAAGACTGCTGTATGTCTCTTTTCTTCTCTGTCTCCCCTTTTTAACTGTTTAAGAAGTGAAGAAAGAAAATCATAAGCACAAGTAATGTATTTTTATACATCTTTTGAAAAATATGTCCTTTAAACCCTGGTGACAAATACGAGGTGTACCCACAGTTACCAAAAAGGTTTTAATTTTTATAATATTTTTTGCCTGTTTGATTTAGATTAGACTAAAGCTGATTATAAAACTACAGTTGTAGAACAAATTTTAAATTAGTTATGTCTGTAAGTTGGATACCTATTTAGGCCTAAGTTTTGCTGCATATACAGTAAACTTTTAAAATGCAGCTGCTTGTACTTGCACTTCCACACCTCCAAAAGAAAACACACCTAGTCCATAACAACTGTATTTATTCTGTCTTGCTAAAGAAGGAAAAGAACCTTCTCTGAAATAGGGTGAGCTGGTTTCAGTAGCAGTTGTGGCTAGTAACCACACCCCATTCCAGACTTTCAGAAGACTGTGGTGTCTGACAGATGGCAAGACCACCAGCCTTCAACAGTCAGTATTGCCTTTTGTGGCAAAGAAAAAGCAAAACCAGAAAAGAAGTAAAAATTTTCCATTTTATATTTCTCTCACAAAAATTACCAATTCTCTCTCCTGGACAACCAGAGAAAGCAATAAAATAATATAATAAAGTTCAGCACTTTGTATTTGTGTGATGATACTTCCGAAATATTTCCCTGAGGCAAGTCAACTTGTTCTGCTTATGGTGCTGTTCTACCTATACCTTAAATAGAGCAAACTGCTTGAAGTGACAACTCACTCTAGAGCAAAGGAGTGTATAAATGACATGTCCCATGTCATGATGCAGGCTCTGGTTTAAACCTGAATCATGTTCACACTCAGAAAAAGGCAACCCCAAGGAAAAGTCATAGTGCAGGTGTTACAGAAAAGGGAGAGTGACCTGCTTGAGCATATATGATTTCTGCAAGCACGTGATAAAAAGGATAGACTGCTTCCTGCTCAAAATTTAGGGTGCTGATCTCACCTTCAACTCAAAAGCAGACTCTGGGTGAGGTCAGCACTGCAGGGTGAAGCCTGAGCTCTCATGGGTCAGGAATAAAGGTGTGTGTAATAGGGGGGCAAGGTGTCAGCAGGATGTGCTGCTCAAGGGAAGTGTGGAGACAATTAATTCAAATATGTGAGCCAAGGCAGGTACCTCATTTGAATATATGGAGGTTTCAGGCTCACACTGAGGTACAAATGGCAAAGACAGCATAGCCTATAGTTTTTCTCCCTGTGCTGCAGCGGCCAGAACAGGCATCTACAAAAAGTACTTCTGTGATTGACTAGGAATTGATTAGACTGTTTTCACAGGCAAAAAATGGAACAACAACCTACTCTCTTGGTTTTAACTTCCTTGCAGAAGAGGATTCCCTACTGTTCTGCTAGTAAGGAAAGTAAATATGTATGGAAAAACTCTTTGCTTGACATGTTTTTATTCCAGCTGAAAATATTTGGTTTCTTACGTAAAGAGACTTGCCTGTAGTACTAGTTTGAAAACAAATCAGTGGGAGATCACAAGTCAGACTTACAATTTAATAGGAAAATTAAAATAAAAGCAACAGTACAAGAACACTGACTGAGTCAGGATACAACCTGACACCCAGTTAGTCAGGGTGGTGGTAGCAGTCCAGATGAAGTGGCTCTGTTGAAGCAGTGATCCTGTAGAAGAGTCTGGTCTTTACCTGAAGGTCCAGTGGTAGCTTTTGTCCTCTGAGAATCCAGTAGGTAGGGCTGCCTGTGGTGTTCCAAACCCCAGATTATATCCAGGTAGGAATGCTTGATTCCTCCCCCTCAGCAGAGCATCTCACAATGGGATGATGTAATTTTATGAGTGATGCAGTGAGGCTGGATGGCCCATTAACGAAACATACTCCTCTGGGGGGAGTTATCAGGGATGTGTCATGGAAGAGATAAAGAATGTTGCCCCAGCTGGTTTCAACAGATGGTGATAGAATACATACTTTTGGTTACATCTTACATTGTAACCTAAGACACCCATATAACACCTTGCTCTGCATTTTGGGGAATGACTGTATGTGAACACTGTACTTCATTCTTTCTAGACAAATGACATCCTGCTAATACTTTTTCATTTCATTTCTAACACTACTACTTTGTGTTTTGATACTCCAAACATTGCCTCTTTCTTTCTTTGAGTTCAACAATTTTTGTAGCAGTTCTAGTTTCCTAGACACAGGCATCTGAGGAGAAAAACTGATCACTTGTGTAGTATATGTTGCAAAATAATTTGTGCTAAAAATAAGACTACAGCATTTTTTTACTAAAGTCAAGAGAAAATACAGATACAAAGACATGCACTCCAAAGAAAGGTATTCCACGGGATTTTCCAGTCTGGCAAGGCTCCAGCAATATGTATACAATACATACACACATAAGACAATATGTATCAAGATAATATGTGTCCGAGAAAGATTTACATCCAATGGTTCCAGGATGATAAGATAATACGTGTTGCCAGAAAGAAGTATGACAACAGCGAAAAATTTACCGCTTCCAAGAATTATCAGCAAGACAAGAAAAACTGCAAAATTAACAAAACCCAAAATATATAAAAGGATACCCTGTAGAAACAGTTTTGTGAACTAGTTCACCCAGTGTCAATCGCCTGGCTTGGCACTGCTTTGCTTGTGGCTTTTTCAAAAATTTATACTTGGATTATTTAATAAACTCTCTTTAAATACTAAATTGGCTGATTCATTTATGACAGTTTGTAAGCCCTGTCAGCCCAAAGGCAGTATGACCTTATTTTCTTAATGTTTCCTTTACCTTGTGCTTGAGGTAGTCCCTTCTAAGCAATGAAGCTACATTTTGTGCATCTATAAAACTCCTTGTGTATTGATACATACCTTGTTCATGGCAAAACCAGTGAGTGTGACATCTCAAGTTTCTTTTGAAAATGTCACAGAAAGACTAATTTATCTTATTATTCGGTGGAAAAAAACCAAGACAACAGCTTTTGTCTTGAAACCTAGCACTGCTTCTTTTTCAGATTATATGGAATAAGAATCTACGTGTTTCTTGGCTTTACAAATGTTATATGTGATGTCTTTGTCTGTTGCTATGTAGAATGTCACCTATTGACTCAGGACAGATGGCAACTGTTCTTTATATTGGAAATCTGAAATGCCACTCAGTATTTTCCCATAGTATCAGTATTATCAGTACTACCAGTATCAGACTGATTCTTTGGACATCCACCATCTAACCAGTCCTAGGAGATCTTTTACTTACCTAAGCAATCTGTGAAAGTCTCCAATCCAGGTTTCCAGAAAAGTCATATTTCTTAAAACTTCTTCCATTTTGGATTTTCACAAAGAAAGAGATCTTTACATAAAATTTGATCAGTCAGCCATGTACTATATATGCTTAACAGAAGTTATTCCACATAAATGTATTTTCTCTATTTGACATTTCCAGCTTCTCAGTTTATTTACAGAAGTCTCTGCCCACTATCCTCAGGGGGTACTTTATGCTGGTAAAGTTTTCTAGTTCTACCCAGTAAGCGGGATGGTACCTTCTTTTTCACAGCTGCTAAATGGTTTATAAGTCATACTGTAAGTATTACATAAAAGATTATAAAGTATTCCATGTATCTGTCTTTAAAGTATCATGTGTGTTATCTTGAATTCTTAAAAAAAAGAGCAGACCATTTTTAAAGCTTTAGCTTAAAAAAAGGTTCAGTTCCTGCTTCTTTATTTGCAAATCCCATAATAATTTCAATATGAAACATTCCTCAGATAAAACACTCTATAGCTTTTTAGACATGTGCCAGAAACACCTTGTTTCCTGATCCATCTGCTTCTTCATGAAAAATAATGCACTCATTCCTTTCTTTAGGTCATCCATCAGGGTACCGGTAGTAATTGTTTGTTCAATATCAAATTGCCTCTGACAAGGTCACCATAGTCAAAAATAGCACTGTCACTACTACTTTACCAAGTTTATACAGAGCATATTTACACTTACTCTGATTTTCTCCATTTAATTCAACAGCAAGTGCAAGGAACAAGCAATAAATGTTTGTGGTTCTCTGAAAGTATATCTAATTTATCATACACAATGAAACCCCCAGTGAGCAGAATATTCAAATGGAATAGAATGGGTTTTAACTTGATTAGGAGAATTGCACTTTGACATTCTGTACACCTATATTTCAGAAGTATGAGAGGTGTTGTGGCATAATCTTGACTTTTATATAGGATTTTAAATTATTTCTATAAATTGACTAATTCTGGAGATGAACCTACTTTTTATTTGCCAGGTAGGCAAAGAAACCTAGGAATGCTTTTAGCATTGGGATTACACTTTAAGAAAACCCCCAAGTAGCATTCTGTGTGATATATTTATATTTTTTCCTATTTTTAGAAATAAGTATTTCTGTACATGGGGATTGAAGACCTTTAATTACAACTAGTATACTGTTTTCTTCTCATGTAATTGGTTCAGTGTTTCCAGTGGAACACAAAAGTTACCACTGTCAGTATAGAAGTGATGGTCAATTAATTGCTAATTATTAGATAATGAATTACAGGAATAATTTTAAAGTGATTATGATAATAAATATAAGCATTATATGTTAGGGTTCCAAAAAAAAATGCAAGTTAATAAACATTCTGACAATCCAGGACAGCTGCTCAAACTCTCCTAAGTCAGGGTATCTTTGTAGCAAATACTAAACACTTGTATGGTTTCCACTAACATTGTTTTTACTTCTGACATTACATTAACTACTGTATCTTTCATTAACCCAATTCACTATCTGCACTAAAGCCTGAAATCAGCAAAGCCACTAAGAATGTACCTAAAGTTCAAAATGTATTATTTCTAACAAGACATTGTCCCAATGTTCTCATTTACAGGGATTTTATCTGACATTCACATTGAAGAAATGTGAGCTTTTCCTTGTATTGGATTGCTGCAAGTGATTTTCTTTATAAACATAATGTCCTAAGTGAGAGAGAACAATAGACACAGAAGTGTTTTCTTTAATTGTGCCTCAGGGGTGCCAACCAATATCTCTTCTTTGGAAATGGAACAGAGTACTCCAAAGATAGTTCCATTAAACGACAGATAAAAGGAATATTAGTTTTGGCCATTCAAGGAAGTGAAGTAAAGTGAACTACAGCTCCAGTAAGACCATTTTGCTTGGAAGTTAACAGACTTCAACATGAGGACAGTTCTAAGGTCCTGAGGAAAAACTGGGTGCTATTTGAAAAACTCCTTCCTTCTTACCCCCAAAACCAAAGAAGCAGAGGAAAATCTTTGAACGGAATACAACAAAATTGAGTTTTAACACTGATTATGCTAGACAGATAATAACTTTTAAGCCTGTCATTTGTGTAGAGAAAGCTTTCTGAAAGTTAAAATATTCACTATAAGGTCAACTTGATGCAAAACAAATATCTATTCATTAATTCATACTTTTCACATATAAAAGTACACAAAGAACATGATTTGGTATAATTAAGTCATCCCTGAAACTGAAATATTGTGCTGGTAGATAAACACATACATCTGTATATCTTGTAAAGACAATCATAAAAGATAACTTTAGTGTCAGAACAACCAAAAAGTGTCATAACTTGAATTTTAGGCTCACATATGCCTTTTATTTTTCTAAGCTATGAAGAGGATTTCAGGAAGTCAAAGTGGACAAAAGGAATAAGCTAAAATCTGATAAGAGAGTAAAATAAGATCATCCAAAGTGACATTTGGCATAAAGAGGAAATAAATTTTTAATTTTAGAAGTTCTGCTATATTCTGAATGCCAGAGGGAAATAAGAAAAAATGTTTTGAATCAGTATGTTCCATTCTTTGTACAGATAACTATGATTTAATCTGGAAATATAATAATGAAAGACATTAAAATGAAATTACTAAAACAGAGAAAATATTATTAATGTTGTAACAATTAGGTTTAAAAGGTTGGCATTTTCTTCCTTTCTGTTTGTTTACAGATGGAATTGCAGCCTTTTGTCATATGTTTATATGATTTGAAGCTAAGTGCAAAAACTGGTATTGCTCTTTATTTCTATATATCCAATCCAAAATTTGAATCCTATAAAATAAACATGGAGTTTCCAGTTAGATTTACTGGAACCCTACTCTTGCTCATATCTCTCAGTCTCTGATCTCTGTGCCACTTCCACCAATATTAGCAATAAAATGCTTTGATACTCCCTGTGTATTGACCTGAACTGCTTAGCTTTGAACATGGCACATTGATCCTCGCATTCATAAAGGCACATTCTTGTAAACAGAGAGCTCTTACATTTCTTTCTGTGTGCTCACAAGGCTTTCAGATTCAGTCAGCACTTTGAAATTTTCTTCAGAGGTGATGTTTGAAGGCGAATATATAAAATAACATATAACACTACAAAGTACAGCAATTCATTTCAAACGTGTTGTTTGAGAACTGCAAAGTGTTCAGAGAAAAACTGAATTTTCAGTTGGTTTTCACATGACAAAAATATGAATATTCAAAGATTCTAAGGTTGGAAAGAAAACATTTAGATGGAAATTATCAATTTCTACAAAATCAGGAAGCAGTAAAGTAGTCCACTGTTCACTCCTTCTTCTAATAGAAGAAAAAAAGACCATGAAAAAAGACAATAGGTGTTTTTAAACAAATAATTTTTTTTTTTTTCCACAGAATACCTGGCATCACTCTTGGGGAACATGCTAAAATGTATTGTAGGAGAAACTGTAGATGCAGATACTTCATCGGTTTTCACACTTTTCTAAGTGTGTGCTGATGACCACAGCTGGAGGCAGGACACTGGGCTGGATGAAGTCTCATCTAGAACCAGTGGGTCTGTTCTTGGGTTGAGTTTGAGGAAAGAAGACTGAAAAAAGTATTTAATCTGAGGGTACAATAAATCATGTTTATGTCTAACTACTCCAGTACAGAAGAGTGTTTCTCAAATGTTTAATGTGAGCATCACTTACAAATTACCATAGCAAACTAGGCATGAGGGAAACCAAACTTTCTGAGTATTTAGTTTGACCATTTAGGTACTATTGCACCAAATACTCATATGAGAGTTTATTTATTCCTTCAAGGCAATGTGTTCAAATCAAGCATGATTTTGACAGTTACTCTTGACTTTAGCAATATAAATGCTGGGCTAATATTCCATGTAAAGATAAAATGCTACATTACCCTGCACTGTATTGCTCGACATGACAATACTCTCTTCTTACAGGATATAGTGATTTTTTGAGCACAAGACTAGTGAGGAGAGGCTGAGATCTCTTGCCTTCTTGAGCAGAAGAGAAGGCTGACAGGTGACTTTTTCACAGTCTAAAACTCCCTCCAGGGCAGCAGTGGCTGGGGAGGTGCTGATCTCCTTTCTGAAGTGACCAGTAATAGGATATGGGGAAATGGAATGAAACTGCATCAGAGGAAGTTCTGGTGGGACATTAGGAAAAGGTCATTCACCCAGAGGGTAGTTGGTCATTGGAACAGGCTCCCTGTGGAAGTGGACATGGCAGTAAGCCTGCCAGAGTTCGAGGAGTGTCTGGACAATGCCCTTAGCCATTTGATTAAGCTTTAGGCAGTCCTGTGAAGAGCAGGGAGTTGGAATCAATGATCCTTATGGTCCCTTCCAACTTGAGATATTCTATAATTCTGGAATTACTGTGCTAAGACAAACACTCAGAAATTAGATAGATGCATTAATGAAATCTTAAGTTTATAGTCTTGCAATTAGTCTTTGGTAGGATTTAATTTTTTTTGACCATAACAAGAAATAAGAAGTAACTTATAATAATTAACAGCTGGTGTCAGGGATTAGCTACACAGTGCAAACCACCGGTCAGCTAAACCTAATGGTTTTGTGGTAGGTGGCATGTTTCTGAGCTGACAAATTCTGCCAAATAAGATGTATCTTGACTGTTCTGCAGATGTTTGCTGCAGGCATATAGCATTTATGGTCTTAATTTCTGTTTTGGTGGAGTTTTAATAGGTTTGGGCATTTTGGGGGGTTATGTTTTAGTTTTTATTTGGTTGGTTTGGTATGGTGACTTTTGGTCTTTGTTTTATTTGTTTGATTTGGGGGTTTTTTTTGTTTGGTTGTTTGTTTGTTGGGCTTTTTGGGGAGAGTGGGAGGATATTTTTTGTGTTTTGGTAGCTGGAAATAACTGAACCTCCCTTCAGGCTGAACTTCTTTCACTCTTTTTCCATCTTATCACCTCCTTCTGGTTAGTCCTTCCAGGTTCAACTCCTACAAGATCTTTTGGTACAATTAATATTTCCTGTCCCAATTCTCATTGTTCTTCTGCCTCTTTCAGTGTGTCCCTATCCATCTTAACTTCCACTAATTTCCTACCATATGCCCTGTCCAGACATTGAAACTATTGCCCTCCAAAAGACTAAATTTGACAGAGCAAAGCTAGTAAAAAGCACCTGACCGCTTTCCAATTAAATCCCAAGTCCCTTCTTCAAAATGCAGAGGTTAAAAATTCTCAGTGAAACAGATAGAAAAATGTTAAGAGAGACAAAGCAGCGTATGTCCCTCTAATCTGATTCCTGGAAAGAGTTAATGTTTTCTTCCTTTTTCTGTAATTAATCCTTAAAAAAAATTCAACCTACAGCCAACATCAAGTGCAATATTAAACTAAAGACATGAAAAATGCAGCTAAAGAATTATGATTTGGCTAAATATAAGAACTGAGAAACAGAGTCAAATAATACAAAATGTTGAATGGCCTTTGTTATTGGGAGAATATGGCTTCCCCCTATACCAAGAGCTGTATTTAGCTCGGAAGGTAATTTTTTATTATTGATAATTTTAATTTCAAATAAATGAAATTTTTAGATTAAGATGGTCACCATCCATGTATTTAAAACACACGTGACACTTAGAGACGTGACACAGTTTGTGCCTTACTTAGACCTCCCTGGATGGGGGAGATTTGTTAGAGTCCTTGCCAGGAGTCTTAAGAGACAAACTGGACCTTCAGCCTTCTTTGCTCTTAGACAGTTGTTTATTAAGTCTTATCAGAGAAATATGGTCACTGACGTGACCTAGACACAGCATGGAGCAGAGAATGCAGGAGAAAGCCAACTTACCAAGATTTCACAGTTCTTTTAAAGGTAAATTACCCAATGAAAACTTAAAACGACAGGTATTTTTACTCTTCCACCAATGTCCAGTAAATCACCTTGTAACGCAGACCGGAACTGTGGCAAATTCTACCCAATCATACTAAGCTACTTCTACTGCAGAAAATGGAGGTCTCGAAGAAGGAGCATGAAGTCCAAAATTATGTAAACATCCACCATTTTGGAAACCTCACTATTTATCTATTTACTACATAAACAAACCCAAAACCTCTAAATTCTTCACCCTGTGACATTCTTACATAATATTCTACTGTCTAATTCATTGTGTCTAATTCTACTGTCTAATACATTGGTGTAGATTTTAATTCTTCCCAGAGTGTAGGCAGTTTTCTCCATGGATAAAGGTCTAAAAGAAGCATTGTTCAGGGGGGTTAAGTTCTTTAAAACTGGCAGAGGAATATTCTCTTCATCCTGGATTCCCACAAGATGTGGTTTAGTGGTGGACTTGGCAGTGTTAGTTTATAGTTGGACTTGGTGATCTTAAGGGTCTTTTTCAAACTAAATCATTCCATGATACTATGATTCTAAGAAATACCTTGCATGCCTACATATAAAATAATGCTGAAAACATTTAAAAAAACCCTAGATTTTGCCAAAAAAAGGTACCATATCTTTTTAACAACTTTTACTGTCAGCAACATTGTAATATCTGTCTTTTTAGGTTGCTTAGTAGTTTATTCAGTAAGATGTTTCATTTGAAATTAAGATTTTCACTAGCACATAATAATCAATGTGAATAAAATGTAAGAACATAGCCCTTCATCAGAGAATAAAGACATCAAAAAACTTCATCAAGCTAGACAGTAAAATGTGTTTTCATTTCAGAATATTATGACAGGATAAAAACGTATGTAGTAATTCCTATTTCATGACTCCTTGGAGAATTTATTTCTAAAGTAACTTAAAAAGAAATTGCACTTGAAAAGAGTTTGCTTATTTAAATCAGAACTATTTGTATTTGACATGGATAGAACTTTCTTTAATATATAGTTAGAAGATACTAAATTTTAGGTTTCATTAATTCATGAAATTTTTAGTTGTTGTCAGTTTAAACTGTCCATTAATATAATCTCAGTTTCTTGAATACCAAGCAGTACTCCCCAGTAAAAGTTAACAACAAAAAGATGAGAATAAGCCTCTTGTCCTCATAATTTAAATGTCCCCATACTTTATAATAATTTGTATAGTAATGTTCAGAAAGATAAAAAACTTCTTCAATGTATGTAATTTAACACAAACAGCTGAAACTTGAACAATTCAGTATTTTACAAATAGAAACATAACTGGAAAAAATGTGAAAGCTTTTATTTATGAATCATAATTTACAGGTAAGCTTACTTTATAAATTCTAATGTTTAATTTTATAATATTCTAAAACAACATCAAAATAATAAATAGCTAGAGCTTGCTAACATTAGATGCAAGCATACTTTCTTCTTCAGTTCTTGTGTTAAGGTGATACAATTTTCCACTCCTACACAGCACCCAAAATTTTATGTTAGTTAGTTGTTGTACAAATTGGTGGCTATTTTAGAGAAGCAAAAGGACTATTTTGTAAACACTGGAAACATTTTTGCCCTCCCCCAAACTTCTTTGTCATCTCTGGATGCAATGAAGAACTGAGCAGAAACTATATTCAAGAAATAAGAAAATATGCTCTAGGTAATCCAGACTTCCAACTCTACTGGAAATCAGTCAAAAAACAAACAAGTCATTGGTGAGAACTTTGTGAAATAAAATCAGTTCTTCATCATCTCACCTTTTCCAATTACTGGATGAGTAATTTGTGTATATTAAATAGTAAATTAAAAAGATAGCTTAATTTAAATAGGGAAACAATGGTAAATTTTCCTCTCTGCATGCAAACTTTACAAGGCTGCTTTCTACATACGCAAACACGCTACATACAAAGTGATGTATCTCTAGCTACTGCTCTAACTCCTTCACTTAATCTGCTCCCCTTTCTCCCCGGATGTATCTGACTTTATATATCATTAACAAAAGAGATTTATTTTCTTATAAAACACAAACACAAGTAATGCCTTTACTACTTACCTTAAAGAGATATGATTTCTTTACTGTGAGTCACAGGCGTGTTTTGACATGAAGTTCTGTAAGTTGTATCAAACCATTCATTTCTCTATGAACACAGGAGCTCTGGGGTAACTCTGAAGACTCATAGAATATCCTGAGTTGGAAGGGACCTATCAGGATCATCAAGACCAACTTCTGGCCCTGTGCAGGACAACCCAACAATCCCACCATGAGCCCAAGAGTGGTGCCCAGATGCCTCTTGAACTCTGTCAGGCTTGGTGCTGTGACCACTTCCCTGGGGAGACTGTTCCAGTGCCCAACCAGCCTCTGGGGGAAGAACTTTTTCCTGATATCCAACCTAAACTTCCCCAATACAATTTCTGGCTGTTCCGTCGGACCCTGTCACTGGTCACTAGTGAGCAGAGATTGGTGCTGTCCCTTCTCTGCCCCTTGTGAGGAAGTTGCAAATGGAGATGACCTCAGTCTCCTCTTCTCCCAGAAGAACAGACCAAATGACCTCAGCTGTTCCTCATACAGCTTCCCCTCCAGACCCTTCATCAAACTTGTTGCTTCCTTTGGAAAGCTTAATGTCTCTTTCATATTGTGGTGCCCAAAATTGCCTCCAGGACTCAAGGTGAGGCTGCACCAGTGCAGAGCAGAGCCTGGCCAGTGATGCTGTGGGACATCCTGCTGAAGCCACAGCCACATGTCCTGCCACCCCTCACACCAGCTGCTAAGCAATGTGGTACCTGTCTGCATCTCTGTCTTTCAGTCACAGAATTCCAAGGTAATGAAAGGAAGAACCATTTTTGGCAATAATTCCATTGTGCCAGAGAAACTTGTCTAAGCTCTATTTACTCCTCATGCTGATGCAGAACCCTGTTAATTTTCCAAAATGAATCAAGTTCCATTCAATCTTCAAGGTTCAGTTGGTACATTAGCCAGTGATTTGAAATGAGTCTAACTAGGTCCCAAAATGCCTTTAAACTGTAAAGTCAGTTTTATTGGACAATCAGCTTCGACCTAAACATGTGAACCAATTTTTTAATGGAAGATTTTTTAAAATATAAAAGACATTATAAAGAAATACAGCTGCACCTTCTATATACTCATAAATAGATGTATTTTTTTCAAGCTTGTTTTCAAACCATCATCTCAATTACTTTCTAGGTGATTGAAAACTTTACACAGTCCATGTTTTTCTCTAGAAAATATCATATTTCTATTTCCCTGTTGGCTGCCTGTGTATCAGTTTCCTGCTCTCTTCTTCAATCTCTGTTCCTATATGTGATACATCAAGAAAATAAAAGTAGGTCCTGGTTAGTAGAAGTAACATGCATACAAAACTGTTGCAATAAAAAATAGAATTATGATAATACAACTGAACATGATGTTCTAAACTAGAGAGAACTTAGGTGAAGTGGTTGATGTAACAGTAGCATGCAATAACTCTTTGAAAACAGTTTCTACTCCAAAAGACAAGAAGTTTCCAAATACTATCTCTTTTTTAAGAGCTTTTGGGATTATTTTGGAAAATTTAGACAGCTAGGTAGCCTATGTGTAGCAAGCAACTTAACATGTTCTCTTCTTCCTGACCAAAATAAAGTGGAAAAGAATGGAAAAAGTTAACCTGAAAAAGAAAGATATGTTCACCCTGCTCAATACTCTTACTCTAAGGAAAAACTATATTGCAAATCTCCTGAAATGCTGAATGTACTGAGAAAAAGTGGATAAAGCAGAAAAAGTTCGTGAGATGTACAAGATATTATTGAAAAGTATAAAAGGGTTGCAATGGCTTGAATGGTTTGTAACGATTTGTAATGGTCTAGAAAAAAAAAATCTAAGATTTCATATTGAGAGTCTAATAATAAAAACAATAATAGTAATGTCCATGATACTTGCTTTCAGAATCATAAGACATGATCATGTTCGTTCAGTGTAGCTCCTTGCTGTGAATTGGTTTCACTGTAAGGAGGATGAAAGGTGCTTTTGAGATCCTTCTTGATAGTCTTAAAAAGCAAAAAAACAATTATTAAATTCATCTGTGATGAATGTGAGATAAAGTATTGTGAGGTGTCCTTCATTACATAGCAAAAACACCACTGCATTACTTGAGATAGCATCTGATAAATATTCATTGCAGAATTAAATGGACAAAGCTGTCATCTGATTTTCACTAGCATTGGGTTTATATATTTATTATATATAATCATATTTCTGAATGGCAATATTTTATTGTACTTCACCATGTGATGTAAAAGTTCAGTAACATAAAAAGGCAAAAAAACATTTTCATCTCTCTGGGTAGTGTATGGGTAGAGTGAAGAGAGAATCACATCCAACTGGGGAATAAGCCAGGCCAAACAGAGCAGCAATGAATATTCCTCAGCCTACTCCCAAGGTGAGAACCAGAAGGCCAAGCACCTCAAGGGTATGTATGGCTGTGGTGGATCCTCTCACACCCCTCCTTGGAAGCCTGCATGCTTGATTCCCTCTCTGAAATGCCTATAAACCAACACACACAGCATGTGGAACACACAGGAAGAGTTAGAGAACTGAGTGCACTTGCAGCAACACCATCTCATTGCAATTTCATATCACTCTAGTCTTCGAGAAGGGCAAGTAGGAGGACCCTACTAGCACATAGGGGATTACAAGGCAGCCAGCCCCGCGGCTTCTCGCCACCAGGGGGTCGCCTCTGGAGCTGCGGAGCCGCGTGTAAGCGACAGCGAACCTGCCAGGCAGTGTCTGTCACCGCTCACAGCCACCGATCTTTGGGTCTTCGCTGGTTACGGTGCAGGCTGCTGCCCCCAGAGACTAGCTGTCTCAGACCCCCAAAGTCCAGAGGAGTAAAGGAGGTGAGAGATAGTTTCTTTATAATAAATCTGCAGGTTTATTCCATGGATGAAAGGGGATAGAACTACAGACAGAACTAACAGAACTACAGAACTAACTGATAAATGATAAATCAATTAACTGCCCTCCTATTGCCTGTGCAGCAGATTTTTGTACTGGCATAAGTTGGGGAGGAGCAAAGGGGTAATAACCAATAAGATCACAATATAACAATATGTGACAGGCGTGACAATAAATCACTACAGAGCATAGGAGGGAATATAACACAGCAACCAATGAGAAAGTAACCTGGGGAGAATTTTCTAGATAGAAAGGAGCAGCTTATACTGCAGTGCCACCCTCGGACTCCGAGTCCCTTGCCTATTGGAGGGCAAGGATCTGATGGACATCTGCCTGCCAGAGCCCACGAGTGGGCTGAGGCACTGCAGCACAGCCCCACTTCAGTCCCTGGGAAGTTGATGGAACAGCTCATCCTGGATGCCATATCTAAGCATGTGGAGGAAAAGAAGGTTGTCAGGAGTAGTCAATATGGATTCACCAATATTTGACCAATCCAATTGCCTCTGTGAAGGCAGGACTGGCTGGGTAGAGGAGATGAGAACAGGGGATGTTGTCTCTTAACTTCATCAAGTCCTTTGACACTGTCTCCCATAACAGTCTCATAGGAAAGTTCAGGAACTGTGGGTTGGATGAGTGGAGAATGAGATGAGTATGGAAACTGTCTGGATGTCAGAGCTCAGAGAATTGTGATCAGCAGCACCATCTGGTTGGAGGCCTGTAGCCAGCGGTGTTCCCAAGGAGTCAATACTGGGACCAGTCTTGTTCAATTCATCCATCAATAACATGGACGAAGGGACAGAGTTTGCTGAGGATACACCACTGGGAGGAGCAGCTGATACACCAGAAGACTGTGCTGCCATTCAGCCACACCAGGCCAGGCTGGAGAAGGGAGCAGGGAGGAACCTAACGGAGTCCAACAAAGGCAAGTACACGGTCCTGCACTGGGGAGGAAAAATCCCAGGCATCAGCACAGGATGGGGACTGAGCTGCTGGAAAGCAGCTCTGGGGAGAAGCACCAGGGGGCCTGGAGGACATGAACCATGAACCAGCAGTACCCTTGTGGCCAAGGATGCCAATGGGACCCTAGAGTGCATTGGCAACAGTGTGGCCAGCAGGTCAAGGGGGGTGATCCTGCCTCTCTACTCAGCCCAAGTGAGGCCACAACTGGAGTGCTGTGTCCAGTTCTGGGCTCCTCAGGACAAGAGAGACAAGAAACTACTGGGGAGGGTCCAGGAAAGGCTATGGAGATGATTAGGAAACTGGGGCATCTCTTGCCAGGCTGAGGCGTCTGGGCCTCTTTAGCATGGAGAAGAGTGGACTGAGAGAAGATCTTATTAATGCATGCAAATATATTAGGGATGGGTGTCAAGTGAGTGGTGCCAGACTTTTTAGTCATGCCCAGGGACAGGACAAGGGGCAATGGGCACAAACTAAACCACAGGAAATTCCAACTTAATATGATGCAAATTTTTCTGTGAGAGTGACAGAGCACTGGAACTGGCTGCCTAGTGAGGCTATGGAGTCTCCTTCTCTGAAGATATTCCAAATGTCCCTGGACACTTGGAATTATGTATAGGACATAATCCTATACAGCCTGCTGTAGGTGATTCTGCTTTAGCAGAGGAGTTGTACTAGATGACCTTGAGACATCCTTTCCAACCCAAACTATTCTGAGATTCTGAGATTCTGTGATTCATGCTTCAGACTTATTTAGGATTAGTCAGAGTGAAAGCCATGTACAAAAACTCACAGTTTTCTTGGCAAAGTCAGATGACCTTATCCTCATACATGAACACATGATAATGGAACGGGACCCTTTTTAATGAGTCCAAAGTGCTATTTGCAGTCAGTCAGAAATACCTAAATTATTGTTTTCATTAGAAGTCTAATGTCAAAACCCTGTCTAAATTACAGAGCAATTAAAACAGGAATTCAAAATGCAACTGCTGATGGACCCAATGTCACTTAAAAAAATCCACCTGTAATGTACAGCAGACACAGTGGTATTTATCATTTCAATTTGTACCTCTGCTAAGTAAATTATAGGAAGAGGGGAAAAAACCAAAAGTCACTGAAACTAAAGGAAATTAATTTGGCAGGAGAATAGGGCAATCCTGCTCCATTTCAATTACTTAAAGATTATTTTTGCTTGTATTTTTGTTTCACATTGCTATTCATATCTCCTTGCCTTGGTTTTGCTTTCTTAGCTCTGCACACTATATTCTTTTGCCCTAGCAGAATGCAAAATCTCCCAGGAGTTTAAAAGGCCAATAAAGCAACCAGTCAATGCTGTTCAACTTTTAAAACTCTTTAATCTCTGTAAGAATTTTCCTTGAGAAAGATTTACAAGATAAAGTCGGCAGCAATTAGTTTCCAAAGGGTTCCCATTTCCAAGTGGTCCACATCATGCTTATCCTCCTGAAGTTGATAGGTGCATCTTACTGGAAAATCTCTGAGCCTTGACACTTCCGTGGTTAGGGCATAAATTGTTGTGAGGCAAGCTCTTTCTTTTTTTTGAAAGGGGAAAGAATCAGGAAGAAACTTCTTATTTTAAAAGAAAATCTCTTTTCTAATAGGATATTTTATAGAATGACAGAATGGTTTGAGTTGGAAGGAACCTTACATATCTAGTTCAAATCTCCCTGCCATGGACAGGGACACCTTCCACTAGACCAGGTTGCTCAGAGCCCCATTCAACCTGGCCTTGAACACTTCCAAGGTTGGGGCAGAGTTACAGCCCAGTTTTTAAAGTTAGTAGAAATGCCTCTGCCTGAATTAAGATGCAAATGAGACCATACGCTGAAGTCAATAGCATGGGTTTATTTGATAGTAAATATGAGAGAGAGACAAAGAGAAAGAAAGGAAGCAGTAGAAAATAGATGGGGGGGATAGAAAGAGAGTGACAGAGACAGATTTAAGAAAATATCACCACTCCATGGATCCCACTGGTGTTCGGATGATCCTCTCCAGCTGGTCTTCTTGGTTGTGAAGGTCCCCCCCAAAAAACATAGAATCCAATGGATTAATATACACTCACGCCAGGTGAGAATGCCCAGGTACCTTCCCGCTTGGGGGTGGGGGGGGCAGCTTGACACAGTCTCTTGCAGCAGACTCTGGATCTGTTGCATCACTTTGCTTCACATGCAGTTCTGTGGTGCAATTCTTGCACAGGAATGAGTCTGGGGAGCACTTCAGGGGGTCTTTGATGGAGGGAGGCACCCCCTCAGGTGCCTCCCACGTAAATGTCCCGTGGGCTCCCTGGGGTTGGGGGTGCCACAGCTGGGCTGGTTTGTGTAAGGGAGGATGGGTGTTCACTGCCTCTGACCAGACGTTAAGCCACACATCTGAAACCTCCTCCTCCCACCTCAGTTGAGGGGGAGTCTGTGCAAACCTGGTCTCTCTGGGCTGTGGTCTCCCCCCCCGCCAGACCCAGCCAGGGATGATTCTCTGCTGGGTTTGGCTTTCTTGTGAATGCATTGCTTTCCCTCAGCCTTGTTTGTTTCTCCCTAGACTTGAGATGATTGAACAATAGTGTCACCTTTATCTTACCTAAGCGGCTTAACTCACAGTCCAAAGTTCCAATCAGGCATCTTCAAGGAGGGGTGGGCTTTTGTGGTTGTAGCTCCTTTATACAGTTTTTGCTATAATGGGCAAAACTCCTTCATAACAATATTTAAGGCATGAACCATTTCAGTCCCTGACAGGCAGCCACTGCTTCTCTGGGAAACCTGTTCCAGTGCCTCACCACTGTCACGGGGAAGAATTTCTTTCTAATGTTCCCAATTGGTCCTTCCAGTTGTTGCTGCTGAGAGATTTAAAATGTCCCAGTAAATCTCGATAAGATTAGTAACCCATAGATGATGTTACCAAAAGAAAATACTATGTTATTCTATAATCCTTATCTCCATGTTATGAGGTAGGTTTTTGGAATACATGAATATGCATATACTGTAATATGAAGGGCCTTGCAAGAATTTGAGACTTAAAAAATGCACACAGGACTGAAAATAAAAACTTTCCATTCAAAGAGATGTTCAGACATTCACAGTAAATTGGAAATGGAATACATTTAATAGCTCTTAGTTTTGCTCATATCAGGAAGAATACTTAGGTAGGAACTGAAGCTGAAGTTTCATCCACTGGGATTCCCACTGAGATCACACACATGCAATCAGAAAACTGCATAAACATTTCTAAATAAATTATACATGAACCTGAACAACCAATTAACATCTTGATTTGATTTGCTCAATTTAAGGATCAAAAATATTGGAGCACAACTTTTGACACAGAAAAATCAGTCCTGTGTTTTTAGGGAAGGAGAGAGAAGGCAAAATCAGAGAAGATACAGAAAAATGCAAGCCCCTGCACCAGTTCCTTTAGTGCTGTGATTCTTCAAAGCAATTTCCTAATAAAGGGAAAAACCCATAAATTTTAAGGCTTAAGATCCATTGTAAACTAACTAAACACAGATTTACATAAGGCATTTAAAAGACTAAGTAAGGATGTGCAAAATATCTTCTCCGGTATCTTCTCTCACATGTTCTTCATCTGAGTCAGACATTTCAGTACAAAAAATTGATATTCCTTCATTTCATCTTCACGTTCATGTTATATATACAAGCCTGTGAACAGCAAGATTTCCAATCATATCCCTGGGCCAATTTACAGTTCTGTAGAATAAAATAAATATAATGACCTTTATTAAAAAAAAAAAAAACTACCAAACACAACCAAACTATTCAGATGACAAATCTTTTGTTCTATCAGACAACTTCAGCTAATCTTTACATTTTTTGATTGTGTTGCTACAATGGAAAATGCAGCGGGGCAAGCGATTACAACTACCCTGACCCCTGAAATTACAACCAAGACCAATCTATGGTAGTCAGGCACCAAAGTTTAGACAACTCACTCTGCAGTTAGGGTGAGAACCCACAATCCCCCAGTTCCTCCTTTTACATACACTTATATGATTGGTTTACGTTTTCCGCTGTTTTACGTATGAGGTTGTAAATATTCATTTCCCCTAGTTGACTATGTAGGAGTTCTAGAAAGTTCTCTTCTCCTCGACACCCCATTGGTTCCTTCCCTAAGTCCCTCCTATGTGGTAATCCCATTGGTCTCTTTGGTTCCAACACCGCCTTCCTCCCCTTACCCCATTGGCTGCACCCCTTACCCCTGCCTTTCTAATCCCCAATATAAAATCCCTGGACCCACTGATTACATTGGCTCTTTGACCCTGTTTTCACAGTAGTAAGTCTTGGTGTGGAATCCATACGGAGAGTCCTGACTCTTTTTCTTCTTTGCCTCTGCCTGCATGTCCTCATCTCTGCCTCAGAGAGGATTGCTCCCTCGGGTGAGGAGCTCTTCCCCCCCCCACCCCATTTTTTGTATGTGCTGCCTTCTGGGGCGGGTTTGCTGCTTAGAGCTCCAGGCTTCTCTTTATTGACATGCTGGGTGCAACCCCATTGGGAAAGCTTGAATTTTTTTCATTTTTTTCACTACCAAGTGGTTTACAAAAGCATCCAAAACTCACCAGTAATAAACTTGGGCTAATGAACAGCAAAATAGCATTTAGAACAAACAACTGTCACTGTTTCTGGTTCAAAGCAGTCACGCTAAACTCTGGGCATAATGTATTAAAAGACTTGTTTAAAAAAAATATTTCCCACAGAAATTCAGTAAGCTCAGTGGGCAAACATTTCCAAGATCTTTTCTGTTTTATAGTAACACAAACATTTTTAAAATTCACAGATGAAAAAATCTACGTAATTCTTTTCCTCATGCCATAGTCTTCATGTCCTATTCAATTCCTTGCATGTTGTAAAATACTGGTAACCTATCTAGTTAAGTGTTACTTAGAGAAAAGAGAAAACAATACAAATCCTAATTTAATTCAAAGCTAAGTTCAAAGACGACATAATGAAATGTAATTCGGCATTACATGGAGCTTTTCTTTTCTAACTTGTGTTGTGAGACACTGCAACAGGCTGTCCAGGGAAGTGGCTGAGTGCCCATCCTTGGAGGCATTTAAAAGGTGTGTAGAGGTATCCTTTAGGGACAGGGTTTAGTGGTGGATCTGACAGTGTTTATGATTGGACTCAATGATCTTAAAGGTTGTTTCCAACCTAAATGATTCTCTGACTCCTTTTGGGATATTTCCATTCTCAGTGGGGCAAGAAGTAGGTCATTATCTTTGAACCTTTCTCCTTAACAAACACGTCTGTTTTCCCCTCTTTTAAATGCAATATCCACCCTTATTCCTTCTGATCATCTATGAAGTAGATAAAATATAAAAAATGTCTTGGCTTTATATTAGTAGCTAGGAAATTAGTAAACTACAGAATCTTCAGTCACTTGCACATTAATCTATGTTCATAGATGAACAATTTTGATGATTGATGCATCATTCAAATCAGTTTTTTCCTTCCAAGTGGATGGTGTAATGTTGATTTTCATAAGAAATAAACTATTCCAAGTTTCGTAACAGAGTGTCCAAAGATGATGACCCTGAAGAGAAATCACTCTCAGAATATTTTTGTAAAGCTTGTAGAGAAAAACAGAAGAAACGATACTCAAAGGACAGAACAACACTATATTTTGATTTAGTTGGTAGCTGGACTATATTGTAGTCAATATTTTGTCATGTGAAACTATTAATTCCATTTAATTCTCTAGAAATTTATGAAGAATGGAATTTTCAAGGGAAAGTATCTGGGGTATCTTTAGGCTTTTATTTTGCTAGTTATATTACAGAGTGCATTACAAATCAAGAAATTTGCTTTGAAAATAATATTAAAGATATTTCTAGCCATTTCTATTAAAACAGATAAAAGTAAGACTTTAGAAACCTAGTATATTCACATTAGGGTGAGGGGTTTGGGGTTTTATTCCTGTTTTTTAATATCCACAACCTGTAATTTTTTTTTTTTTTTATCATTTAGAAAAACAAAATTGAAAAAAAATCCCTGTAGAACTTACTATTTCATAATCAATCATTCTTGGTGCATTAACTGCATAGTGTAAGACAGAAATACGACAAAACTGTTAAAGCTTTACAGGTTTTTTCTAACAGAAAAAATATCATAGGAGTCCCAAGTAATATTATTTTAACATCCACAGTACTTTTAAACAACCTATTGAGAATGTAATATCACATTTTTAGCAAAAGGTTTTTTTATTTGCATTTTTGATAATTGAGAGTGTATGATGCTAACCCATGTATTCTGGAAAAATTAAAAAGCGGAACTGGAGAACCTCCAGCCAACTGTGACTACTCTGCACAGTCACAGTGCCAGAGATCTGCTAGGCTGCCTTCATATCATGCAACTAGAATAGAGAAATTCTATCGGATACTGGGATACACTATGGGATATCTATAGAGTGGGATCCTATAGAGTATTCTCTTGAATCCTATAGAGCAGGCTGGTGAATCTGACTTTCATCTCTTCTAGGATGGAGGGGTTTGCAACCAGGAATGTGTTCACCGAGGCTGTAGAGGAAGTCTGTCAGGGAAGTGACAGTGGGGCTTTTGTAATGGAAATCCTGGCTCACCAGCTCCCTGGTATCATAGGAACTGTCAATAATCACATATATGAGGAGAAGCAGGTAGATATAAAACCCTTCACAAAGTTCCAGACTGAAAATCAATAGGAAACTGAGCTACCATGAATTGGAGAAAAGTTACTTGCTTTGTAGGAGATGTATTTCTTCTACATAGATAGAAAATTCCTTGAAGAATGTGAAGAAAATGCCTAAAGATCAAATATTAGAATAGAGAAAAATCAGAGGTTGGGTCACTGGTGGATCAGTTTTGAACCTGTTTTTATTCAATATCTTATTAAAACGCTATTACACAGATTATTAAGGCATTCCAGGTAGTCAGGTGCCAAATTAATGGTAAGAAATAGCAGAGGACCTCAGAGAATGAAATATGGGAGCAAAAAACTGTCACATGAGCTATAGTATATATGAAAGTAAGGCAACACATGTAACAAAAATAATCCAAACCATGTCTATGTGATGCTGAACTCAGAACTGACAGTCTTAGCTCTGAAAAATGATCTGTCAGTTTTCTGAAAGAATCTGCTCCGTGTTCAGTGGCAGCAAAAAGAGCCGACAAAATGTTGGATACCATCAAGGATATTGAGGATGAGACAGATGGTGTAGTTTTTCTGCTATATAAAGCCTTGGTACACAGACTTCTTGAACACTATGTACAACTCTGGCCCTGTTACTCAAAGTCTTGTAATTACCAAAAGGGAACACACCATAGTGCGCTCTCTCTTAGTAGCATAAAACTGTTAGATAAAAATCCCTTTTGTCTGGTGTTCTGCTTACTTTTACAATGAATTTTGGGTGCTAGTACCAACAGTTTCAGTCTTCTTTTTAGAAAAATGGGGTGAAGAAAGTCTACATCAAGGTATCAGCTTCCTGAGTTCTTCAGTGGGAGTCAAGTGATTTTCCTAGGGGATGGTTCTTCCTCCTCTGATTTGGATCTCCTTGGGGTTATTTAAATGTGTGGCCTGCTTCCTTACCACTGTGGGTCTGGTAAAGACCAAGAGGGCAGTCCAGACGGCCGTCTTTTTAATCCAGCCATGTGAAACACATTTGTTTTCACAGGATGCTTGAAAATAGGCAGCTCTCTTATATACTCATTTAATATGGAGAAGACATATGTTCAGGTTACAATTACTATAGCTAGGATTATATCTCGAATGTCCTAATCCTTGTTCAAGACAGGAGGAGTAAAGCAACATTTATTTTTAATTATTTAATAAGTCATTTTAGAATTGCTTGAAGGGGATAATTTCTTAATTTAAAGGTATTATGACCCAGATATTCCAACCCTTAATTTAAAACACAACATATTTTCAGCTGGGTACATAGAAGATATATGCCAATCTGATTGCATATATACTTTTTACTATACTTTGGGATGCTTGTTTTTTTGGATTTTCTTCCTTTTATTGGGTTAGTGAAATTGGGATTGTTTTGCATTACGTAGCAGTGAATCCAAATTCAGATATATTTCCTTAGCTACTAAAAATAAAAGGAGATGCCTGGAAACTGAAAACTGAAAACAATGTGGCACATAGTCTAACATATGAACATATAAATGCCCCAACCTGGGACCTTAATGCCTAGCTAAGTATATTACCTATTTTTATTAGGAAATAAAAAGTTAAAAAAAAGGAGGAAAACAACAAAATACAACCAAATCATATTCAATGTGATGATTCCAGTTTCATGTACCTTCAGTACCCAGATTCATCACTTCACACCCAAATCCTACATATATATATGAGCATTTAGACACTATTCCAAGTATACATAAGCAGTGCCTTTAATGCAGGAGTGCAGCAGTCCCTGAGTAAACTGTGCACAACAGTACATAGCTGGGGTAGCTCAAAGAAGATTAGATCCTGCAGCTTGCAGTTCTAGGATGGAAGGATTAAGATCAATGGCACCTTGCTATAGTGCAACTTCAGGAGCCTCAGCACTGCCATGAAACATCTGTTTCATTTCAGCCCACTTTTAGGGGCTTACTTCACTCCATTCTTGATCACCTTTCTAAAGGGGAAGGGGGAAACCAGCTGGGACTGGCAATGTTTATTCAGTGTTTCATGCTGTATTTCACTAATCTGCTCTATAAAACAGAAAATGAAACTTGTTCATCAGTAATTGAGATGGATCAAATGTCAAGGAAAACGAATTGTTCCAGGAATCTGATTCATCACTCTGCTATTGCAGAGGTTACAATGTGCACTTAGTCAGCCAGCCTGTGAGAAGATAAAACTTTCAAGGGAAAACCTTGGGGCTGGACAAACAGCAAACAACCTGGTTACTTACTCAATCTTGTCAATGTCTTTCCTTGATCTTTTTTTAAAGATGTGGGAAGAACTCTGTTGAAAACAAGTGCTGTGTGTAAAATTTTCAGATTGGTAAGATCTGAAATAGAGAATGTCATCCTTGTCTCAACACCACATTATCAGAATTAATTTGTTTAGGTTTACAAGGACCTCAATCTCTCAAAGACATTAGGATGCTCCCCGTTTTCTGTATGTGAAAAGATTCAACTCTTAACACTTTAATGAGCATATAAAGTGAAAAAGCTGTGGTCACATTTCTGTTATGAGGAAAAGCTAGACACGCTTTTTGATAAGGAGATTCAAGCTGTGTGAACTTTTAAAGGTAAAATGACACAAACCACATCAAGGTGATAAATAGTTAAAATTATGCTTTTTATAACAATAACACATTGACTATCGTCTGTCAGTAGTTAGAATTCTTTTATGTTGGATGTTTATAAACATATACACACCTAAAAATAAACTTCATTAAAAGAGTGAAGATGGAGGTAAGGCTTATGAGTTCTGCAAGTCAAGCAGTTTCATGAGCACCAGAACTAATGAAGCCTGATTCTATGGATTTGTGTCTCAGGGTTGATTTGTGAGCCCTAACTGATGAGTTCCTTGCAGCAGAGACACATTAAAGAGCTCTGCTGGAGTGGATTCTTTCTAGTCCCATAAAAAGTGAACTTCTGCCACAAGCTCTTCCTTAGTTGGGCAAATAAGTGAAAATATACATGACCATCTGTCTTGGGCCCCTTATAGACCCAAAACTTGTGAAATATTAGTATCAGTGAGGCCTCTGCATAATTCTGACAGCTCGCTTGAAATAAATGATGGAGTTTAAGAATTGCATGTTGGAGAGTGGATAAAGATAGCTGCTTTTCCACACCTGAACGTGAATATATTGTAACCAAACCAAGTAAAACCATTTCAATACCTTCTTCTGTTTTTCTTTCAACACTTACTTATACCAGATAAATTAATTAACAATGTGCACTGTTCTCCTAAATTTAATGTGCTCCTTTTTTTCCAGTCAGGCAAAAGAAATATATTGGCTGTTCCTGTGGTGTAACCATGTGAGACCATTTAAGTTTCATTGTATGATACATTTCTCTAAAAATTTGAAACAGATCCTCTTACTCATAGAAAAAGACCTCAAACTCTTTTATCAGGTGAGGCAGGTATGTTCACAAGTGAAAAACAAGATTAAAATGCTGTCTGGCACTTACCAATCCTGCTTTTGAAAAATCACCTCTTCAGAGGACAGTGTTCACCTGTAGTAGTGGTGGAGGAAAGGTGAGCATGTTGTGCAACTTTACGTATTTGTGAAGTACATGATTTTAGCATATTGAAAGGCTATTAATTATTATGTTTATTATTTATTACCCACATGTTGAAATACAAAGGAAAAAGAATATGGTTTCATTTTTTTCTTCACTGCTCTGTAGGGACTAAGAGTGTTAGTGAAAGAGGTGTTTATTCTTAGCCCAGAAATTAATTCATTAAACAAAGCAGAAACCCACCTGGAGAATGGATGTCCTGAAATCTTTATACCGAAAGTTCTATTTCCCCATTTTTCCTTAAAATTCTGCAAACACTGTCATCTCCTGAGATGATTCTGTCTGAGGATGTTTGCACACTCTCCATCTCCCTTCCCAATCCAGGTGACTTTGTAACTGATTTCTATTTGCCCCTTGTTCAGGCACTGATACCTGAGCTGCAGAGACTTCAGTCACAGTTGCAGCTAAAAATAACTTGATTAAAACCAGACTGGACACTTGAAGAATTCACAAAATTAAATTTATTTGGTCTCTTGTATATGTGACAAAAAACAGACTACATTCTGTTCATGTTCTGTTTCCTTTGTAGAGATAATGGTGATTTTTCCATACTGTACAAAATGCAACACTAATTGCTGCATGAGAGAAAATTTGGAATCTCAAACAGAAATTCATGAAGAAAAGGTCTATAATTAGTTTCCATTTTTGATCTGTTAAACACTTCAGGAATGAAAAAACATCACCCCATCATCAATTCCAGCAATGGCATTGTGTAATTTTACCAATAAAGGAAAAAACCAGAAAGGTACAAAATATTGCTTACAGAAAGCCAATGTATCTTTGATCCCATGAGGGAAAACAGTGGTTTTTAATTGGCTCTCTATACCTCTGTATTTTTTCTATCCTAAAGTGCAGGTCAAATTAATATAGATCCTCACAGATTTGATAATGAAGTGATTTTTTTTCTTTTCCACAGTGATAGTCAACTGTTGGATAATAATTTGTGACGTATTTTCTTCTTTTTCTGAGTTTGATTAATTTATTTTATTCTAGTATGAGGTTTTCTGGGAACAATTACATATGAACCAGAGGGTGTGTTTTAATTTTCATGCTCCAGGCTTGTACAATGTTTTCATTATGATTTATTCTAATTGAATCAGAAGCCATAAATCTACTCTTCAAAGGAATCACAGTCTTTGCAGATTGATAATTATAACTCTTGTCTGTCAGATTTATCTTAACATCTAAATGATACCATAAAAATGCAAACCAAATCATTCTGTAAGAAGCTTAGCCTTCATGTTTATAGCTGTATAATGTTCAAAATCTTCGCTTCAACTGAAGAAAGCAGTAAAGTTAGAGAAAAAACAACCCAACAGGTTTTTAAACACTGTAAACTGCATGTCCAAGAGACAACTACTACAGATATAAAACAAGTCTCACACAGAAAGCAAAGTAAACCATGACATTTTATATTAGCTTTAGCTTCAGATTTTATATAGAATCGTTTGAGGTGGATTTTATTATACTAGTTTGCCAGTGCAGTAACCCACTCCTATCCCATCCGTCCAAAAAGACGTGAAGTTAACTTTTTGTCTTTTTTTTGGAGAAATTCAATTACAGACTGATTGTTTTACATAGTTTAATATTCAACAAATCTATTCATATCCAGGCTTTATTTCCATTCTAATTCTTTCTGGAGGGCATTTTCCCCTTATTTTTCAAGAGGAGGCATCAAAGGTGACGATCAGTGAATTCAAACCACCTGTGGAATTCTTCCCATGCCCTGAGGAAATTCTGTTTGAATATGAATCAGTAGTGCTAATTAGATGAATAGGCAGATCGTTGAGTATTTTACTTCAGGCTATTAAACTCTGAATGTGTAAAATTGTTATTTCAGTGCTTTGTTGTCCTCAAAGAAATTGCTTATTGGAATTATCATACTATGTTTGTGGGGAGATGGAGGAGTTAATTACAGCTTTCTTGTTTTATATTTATATTCTTTCTGTTTCTTCAGTTGACAAATTTTCTAGCTTGAATTTGTTTGGGTTTTTAAATGTCATTAAACCTGGGTATTACCTTTTCAATTTAAAGATAGCAGAGGTATACTGCTATAAAAACCTAAGATAGTTTCTAGGATCAGTTTTCTCAGACATTCAGGATATCTAAGCAAACACACATGTATAGTATTATTGCACCTAGGTGATTTTTTTTCTCCCTTTTTAACTTTTTATGAATGAGATTGCTCATGCAAATCTGCAGGTAGGGTTGTTCAGGGGCAATAATAAAATGAATGCATATGTTCAGCAAGCGATGATTCCTTTTGCCAGAATTGCTGAGTGGTCATTTACAATTAAGCAAGGAATTGCAGCATAGAAATTCCTGACTTGTCCCCTATGAAACATCCACATTGCTTTCACACAGCCGCACTTGCCATTCCAGCGCTGGCTCAGGGGTTGTTAGCTTGGAAGTCACTGCTTCAGTGTTGAAGGAAACTCAGTTTTTATGGGAGGGAGAAAGAGGCTGTACATCTTCCCCCTAGTCATGTTGCATTACACAACTAGGAACAGGAGCTGACCTTGGCAATGTTAACAGGGGTAAAGAAGGGTAATTCTGCTAGTCCCCTGAGAACCAGAGGAAATCTCTGTCTAGTGCTCTATTAGACATAAGACTGCCCTTATGTATCATTTCTCTTTTCACTTTACCAGAATGCTGACAATGCTGAGAAGGTGAATGCCAGTTAGTCTCATCTACTTTGCATCAAGAGATACTGCCACTGACAGGAAAAGGAAATAAAAGTTAGGTGAGGAAATTTCAAAACAACCACTGAACAAACCAAGTATGACACTTCAGACAAGTATGATACTATAAATTGAGAGCACTAGGTGTGGTTCTCTTTCTGTGACTTTTATCAGAGAAACCGCATTTTCCCCTTGTTGAACAACCTAAAAAATTCCGACAGACTCACTACTATTGAAATAACCATGAAGCAAATTTTTAATATGGCAGAGCCATGACCATGAGCAACTACTTTGGGGAAAACTTTCGTACTTTTTTTAGGAAAACAACACAAATGAGTGCATTCCTGAAGTGCCTGTACGTGCACAGATGCAGCACAGGGAACACACAAGAAAAATTACAAGTCAGTGAAAACTACAGGACCATGATCCCTTTGGTTTCACAGAGACATGGTGGGATAGGCCACACAATTAGGGTTGTGCCATGGATGGATACAGGTTGTTTAGGAAGGTAGGCAGACAGGACAAGCTGCAAGTGAAAGAGGAGCAGGATCGCAGAGAATTCTGCCTTGGGATGACATTGGAAAGGTGATGGATCAGGATTAGAGGTCAGATCAGTGTGGGAGATGCCATGGTGGGTGTTTGTTACAAAATGCCTATTATGCTCTGATTAGTGAGAGATGCCTTTGCCAGAATTAAGGTGCAAATGAGAACATATGCCAAAGTCAACAATACAGATTTTATTTTAACAGTAAATGTGAGGTAGACAGATTGAAAGAAATCAGAAGAGCTGGGGGAGGGAAGGAGGAGAGAGAGAGAGAGAGATCAAACAGAAGCTAGTCACCACACATGGATTCAGAGGCTTCACGTTGGTCCTTCTTCACCCAGGGCTTCCTGGTGGTGGGGATCCCAGAGTCATCCTTCTGTGGTTACCACCTTTATACAGTCCAAGTTCTGGATATCCACAGGGCAGTCATAGATGCCTTTCCCACAGCTTGGGGTGATATGCATGAGAGAAGTTCCTTCCCTTCCCAGTATGCCACAGTGGGAATTTTTGTCCAGATATATTAAGCAGGATGTGGTAAACCAGTCTCACCTCACCAGTCCTGGAATTAGCACCATCCTGTTGGCATTTCTAAGCTCAAGTTCCCGTTGTGGTGGTTGATCTTATGGCATTTCCTTCTGTGGCCTTGGCAGTGTTTTGAGACAGGCAACTGTGCTCTTTCCATCTTTACCCTGCCTGTTCAGAGGGAAGCACCAGATGAGGTCTATTCAGACACCTGGAAGAAGCCACGTGTGCAAGCTTTTCACCTCATAGGTGATTTGAATCACCCTGACATCTGATGGAGGAGGAACACAAAAAGGAACAAGGAATTTCTGAGGTTTTGGGACCACATTGATGAGAACTTCCTGTCAGAGGAAGCTAACAACTTCCTGACAGAGCAGTTAGGAAGGGAAGATGCTCAGCTGGGTCTCATGCTCACAGAAGAAGGAAGGGCTTGTGGGGCTGTGAAGGTCAAAGGCAGCCATGATAGCAATTACCATGAGGTGGAGGAATTCAAGATCCTGAAAGTAAGGAGCAAGGCTGAAAGCAAGATCATATCCCTGGACTTTGTGAGACAACTTTGGCCTCTTCTGTGATCTGCATGAAAAAGTCCCATCAAATAAAGCCCTAGAGGGAATAGGAGCCAAAGAAAACTGCTTTATATTCTGGGATAATTTCTTTCAAGCTCAAGAATTGTCCATTCCAAAAAGTAGAAAATGCAAAAATGCCAGGAGGCCTGTATATTTGAAGAACAAGCTCTTGGCAACTTTAATAGATGAGAAGAAAGCATACAGAGTCTGGAAGGCAGGGACAGCAACCTGGGATACACTGTCCAAGCATGCAGAGACACAGTTAGGAGAGCCAAAGCTCACCTGGGATTGAATCTGGCAAGGGACGTCAAAGGCAAAGGAAGAACCTGTATAAGCACTTGGGTAGCAAAAGGAAGTCTAGGGAAAATGTGGACCCACTGCTGAATGAGGTCGGGGAGCTGGTGATGAAGGCATGGAAAAGGCTGAGACATTGAATTACTTCTTCACATAAGCCTTTTCTAGCTAGATCAGCCTTCAGAAATCCCAGGCTGGAGGGAAAATCTGGAGCAAGGATGATAGATATTTGTGGAAGACAATCATGTCAGGAAATACTTAAGGACAGTAGACGCACCCACTTTAGATGGTGCCATGCTCAGCATATAAAGCTGGGGGAAGAAGATGGAAGGAGGGGACATTTGGAGTGATGGTGTTGGTCTTCCCAAATCATTGTCACAGGAGATGGAGCCCTACTCTCCTGGAGGTGGCAGAGCACCTGCCTGCCCATGGAAAACAGTAACTTAATTCCTTGTTCTGCTTTGTACGAATGTGTAGCTTTTGTTTTATCTAAACCCATGAGTTTTCTCATGTTAACCCTTCCAGTTTTCCTTCCCATCCCATCAGGGAGAATGTGAATGAATGTCTGTGTGGGGCTTAGTTGCCCTACCAGGTTAAACCATGACACCTCCCTATTTAAAGAACCGTCACTGCTGGCACTTAGGATGTCCCACTATATTCTGTATTTACAAGTACAATTTAACTAACAAAGTGAAGCCCCAAAGTTATGTAGTATTGTGCAAAGATTTAAAGGGTTTCTGTTCACAGTCACAGAAGAAACAATGAAATAATGGAGGACACTGATGTATGTTTCTGCTTAATAAAACATGATACACAAACTAAGAAGGTGAAAACAAACCAGAGACAAAGGCAAATCAGCCCTATTTCTGCACTGGTTGTGCCAGGAAACTGTTGAAGAAGGCAGATAGGATAAGGGAGAAAACTGGGATTACGTTTCCCAGAATATGGGGCAACATCAGGTCAATTCCCTGAGAAGTAGTTCTATCCTAAAGGTTACTTGTATAAAAGTAGAAACCTTTTCAGGTGCAACAATCTATAAAGATTCAATTTATGAATTAATTTCCTGATTTCTTGAGGGAGGTAAAAAGTATTTCTGAAGTTCCCTTTGATTTTATCACAATTTCATTGCATAGAATATTTCAAGTATTTTTTTTTTGTTTTGGTTTGGTTTCATTCTGTTTAGGAACGCAAACATTTAAAAAATGAGTATATTTTGATGTCTGCTAGAAACCTTACATTAATTGCATGATGACAAAAAAGATATTTGACTTAAACCTGTTTGTCAGTGCTACAATCCTATCCTAGCTACAAGCTATTGCATATAAATTTACTAGCATATAATTTTAGATAGAAAAATAACCTGTTTAAAACTATGTAGGTTTTGGAGGTAATGACTTTGAAGTTTTTTTCAAGAATCCATCTGGACCAACAGTTTTACTCTCTGCTATGTCTTTAAAACCATTATTTCTCCTACGTTTATTATGTTGCTGTTTTAAGCATCACATTGTTCTAACTTCAATTTAGCTGATTTTAGATTTTAAGCTGTTCTGTGCTTAATTGTTATTAAGAAGCTGATAGCTATGTAATGATTTGAATTAGGAAATGAATTTCAATTAATTTCCTTTATATTCTCTAAAATAGTCGCTACGTTTTTTAAATGCATTTTTCCCCATCTTCATCATCAAAATATACTTCTTTTCATTCCATAATTCTCATAGTAATAGATTCAGCTCAATTCTCCATCATTTCTTATATGTCATATATATCTATTTACTTCCCTAATTCTACAGTATTTTAAGTAATGCTCTTCACCTATTTTTAATAGTATAGCTATAAAACTGAATTTTATTTTGAGAAAAAGGATATGATATGATATGATGATATGTGATATGTTGTGTTTGTAGAGGTGTAAATCTACCTCTGGATGTTCTTTATATCTGAGAATAATTACAAACATTGCTGTAAATCTGTGTTTTGCATGTAGAATTTGAAAAAAAAATAACTTGTATGGGAGTGCAACCAACCTTTTCAATCACCGTATGGTGCATAAACTTTCAAAACTGACTGAAATCTAATGTAGCATGAGAATATGAGAAAAAAGTGATAACTGAAAGTCTCTCTCACTATGACTTCTCCCAAATTTATCAGTAGAAACATCCTCTGTATTATTATTCATGTACCTGTTCACCAGTGATAATTAATTTGTTGAAGAAATAGAACTATTTTAGTGACATTTTTCTTCAAGAAGGCTTGAACACTCAGCATCATCCTGTTGCATAACTGCTTTTAAAAATATTTTTAATTTTTTTTTCAGAAATAAGTATATTATTATGGCCATAAAGGTAATAGTGATATTCAGACTGTCTTTATGCAAGAATTATAGAGAAATGCATTTGAACAATTCTGGCAGGCAATTGGAGCCATCTGAAACAGTGATGTACTGACAAATCCATTGTAATTACTGTTGTCCTTGATGTTGATAATGATAGTTGCAGACAGATTGCTGTAATGGCAAGAAGAAATATTGCTGTCTTCCACAACTACTCATCTGACTCTGATGTCGATCAAATCTTATACAGAAGAACTAGAGCAGTGATGAAAAAGTGGTATCAAACTCAATGTGTTAAGAGGCACAGGCTCAGTTTCCCATGGGGAACTTCTTCCATGAAAATACTGCTGTTTGTCAATGGGACATGAAAGTTTGCCTTGCTTAGGGGAGTGAGCAACTTGTTTCTACGCAGTTCTCTTTGCAGAGATGAGCCTTCCTCTGAAATATTTTAAAACAATGTTATCAGCAACAAACACATAGGATCATCAGATTTCAGTGAAAGTTTGAGACGGAAAAATTTGCCGAATTAGGAGACTATCCTTGCTACCTTTAGTTTATGAACACTAAAGCATTTGGATAGAAAATGTAGCCTTAAGCAATAAAATAAGCGTAGATCATCCAAGGTAAATGTCCTTACTACAGAAAATTGTGCTAGGAAATAATATTAGTCTTTAAAAAATCCAGAGTTTAAACTCTTTGTGAATTCAGAAAAACATCTTAGAAATATATAGCTCTAATTTTGCTTGTCCAAGAGTATGTAAAACAAAGATATTGGGCTATATTTATTATTCATTAAAATATTTTTCCCAAAACATTGATCTCAGACAAACTATACAAGAAAATCATAAGATGATAAAAATAATTCTTCTAGACACACTAATTTGAAAGTTTTGGTGAAGTGGTTATATGGACAGTCAAGACAAGATTTTTATGTTTAAACCAGATGAAACTGATTGGACTTGAGGACACTTGATACTGTGGGTCTGTGTAGATGGGAGTTGAGGGTGCTCAGCACCTAAATGATACTACCAGCCTAGGGAGTTAACATGTTAATTGGCGTCCTTTCAGCTGTCCTTGCTGCAACGTGGCCTTGGATTACCAAATAACCAAATTTACCTTGCAACTATGCAATTCTCTGTGCTTTCTCTTCCTCATATAGATTGGAGAAATGTTAATGATAGTTGTGATTTGCTATCCTGGTATTTAACAGTTTAGCCACTGGCTAGTGGGAAGAAAAACTGTGGACTTAATGCACTTATAGTCTAAACTTCTTGTTAAATGATCAGCTAAAGATTTCTCTAAATCCAGACAAGATAAAATTCTCCTTGATGAAGAGCCTGGAACATTTTCCAGAGCATGCTGAGGCACTGAACCACAGAAATGGGGGTACTTGATTTGGCAGGGAAAACTTTCCCAGTTCTCAGAAACAATTTGAATAACAGGGTTTTCAGCACCCAGCTAAGTAACACCGATGGGAACCAGACTTGGCAGTAGCGAAAAATAACATTTACTGTTCCTGATAAACTGTGCGCTGTCTCCTGTCTTGGCACGCTCAGAGAAGAGCTGGTGCATAACCCATGCAATCTGAACTTGGTCTCAAACTCTGAGTCAATTATTTCAGCATTTTCTTCTCTTAGAGGCATAGCGGTATAAATCTTGTTGAATTCAGCAGGGCTTAAACACATTCTGAATTGTTTTTCTATATTAGGGCTTTAGGTGAATTGTATGAAGAAAAGAAAAAAAAAATCTTCGCAATCCATTGATTTTGATCCACCTGCCCTGGATGGGACTGCATTGTAGAAAAGACAAAATCCAACCTAAAGGTTCAGAAAAATAAATGTTATTTATAAAGACATACATACTTTCTACAAAACTAAGAATATTTTGTGAATACCTTCATTCTCTGCTAACTTCTTATTTTCTCATTAGGAGGAACAGATGGAAGTTTATTTCCAGTTCTTTATAGAATAAAGTTACTACAGAGACATTTAATTTGCAGACCAGTCTTCTTAACATGTTGACTGATATAAATTGTCGAGCTTTACTTCTTTCTCCTCAGTCTTCACCCACATGATATGCTTTGAGTGTGGCTGTTAAAAAAGTAGCTGTTCAAGCGATATTATACTGTGGGAAATATAACTTATTGTCCATAACAGCTTTCGTATCTGGTATGACATAACCTATGTGCAAATAGTCAGACTGTTAACTATTGTCATCCCTGTTCAAAGAAAAGACAGAACAGAAATGCTACTCCCTTTCAAACAAATTTAGAGGAAAATCTATTCCAAAACTGAAAACAGCATCAAAATCTCCAGGAATTGCAATATTTTCTTTGTAATAAGTTAGTATATGGAATGAAAGTTCATTTGAATTCTGAGAAAAATGCTTATATTTTATCCATCAAGTAGGTGGCCCTCATATTATAATCCTCTGCCTCATAAAAATGGATTGAATAATTGCAACAGTAAAGTAGAGGGTTTGATGCACATGAAAATGGGCACAACAACTTAAACATTACAGGCCAAACAAAAAAAAAAAGGTGCCAAAATGAGTTTAAATCAGAGGGCTTATGACTTGTAGCAGCAAGTGTAACTAATATTTTCGTCGTGGATGAAAGCGGGCAGATCCAGTGAAATTTAAGATAGAGTACTCACTAAGATAATGAATTCAGGTTTGGAAGGCAACAAAAATGAGAAGACAGTAAATGAACACATTTGAAGAGGACAAAATTTTTAAAGGTAGCATAAATTTTCCAGTATTTTGCCTGAAGTTGGATAATCATGAGAATATATTATGGCTTACACTGATCTTGGAGAAAGAGCTATCATTTAACCTCCTAAAGTAGACCTAATAATTCAAACAGACCCAAGGATGCAAATCAAGATATAAAACCCTAAGACATTGCCTATATTTGCATGAAACCCAGCAGCTGGTGAAGTCAATTGTAAGGGACTACAGCAGGGCAATTACTATCCATTTTATATCCTATATGTACATGCTAATGTAGATGTAAACAAAAACATTACAGCAAAACCACCCTTCCTGATCAGCAAATTAGATGTGCTGGAAATGAGATACCACACATGAAAATGTTAACATTAAAGTTGGAGGACTGGGGTTTTGTCTTTTCCTTGTAATGAGATATTGCAAAAAATGTTGTTTTAGAAATCAAAAAAGTATTTGTTGATTCTTCTAAGTAGTGGGCCTGGGTTTGAGTTTTTCCTATAGATCAACCCTGTATCTCAGTTCCATGGAAGATGTCCTAAGTATAAAATTAGCAAGACATCAGAAATAAATAATACCCTACACGGTGGCAGCAGAAAGCACAAAAAAGTGCACAGCTCTGTAACCCGGTAGTTACACTCCTGTGAATGATCATAAACCTGGACCCAAACACGGCTTTATTCCATGACTTCTTGATGCCAAGCATATAAATAACCATTAGTCTATCGAACCCTCTGTAACTTAGTTTCCATATGTGAAATGAAGATGATTAGTGCTTCCTAATGTTTTAGAGTTGTTTTGAAAATAAACTATAAATACTTCTCTAAATTAATAGTTTATTCATATTAAGCTACAACATGTCCACTCAAGGCTGTCAAACCACATTTTCAGAGTGTTGAATAAACCATGTTATTCAGTGACTATTCTAAGAAATATATGCCAAATGTAACAGGAAGAGCAGGCTGTCCTGGGGTGATGTTCTGAGGCCGCTTTATTCCTCACCCGCCCGCTCCATGCCGGACGCGGTTCCTTTAAGACGGGCCCGGGGGGCGGGGCCACGGGACCCGAGTGCGGGGCCGTTTAACGGCCGGGCCAAGGGCTCGGGGCTCTGGGGCTCGGCAGGGAGCGCGCCGGGAGCGCTGGGCTGCTTTGGGGGTTTCTTTTGTGTTCCGGCTAGCAAGAGAAAGGTTCTGTTGGTTTGGTTTTTTTTTCGTGTTCTTTTTCCTTTCCCTCCTCTTGCCTCACTGCCTCCCTGCCTCCCTTACCTCCTCGCTGGTCTGGGGAGCCTGCGGGTGGCCCCAGTGGGCCCGTGGGGTGGCCCCGGCTTGTCCGAGGCCGTATGTCTGTTCCCTCTCCGGGAATATGTTGTATTTTTAGGCGTTTTTTATCCTGTTCTACCCTGTTTTGGTTTGGTGTTAATGAACGGTTTGATTTTTTCTACTTTCACTTGCTGTGACCCACTTGTCTTATTGGTGGAGGAAAAGGGGAGGCCCTTTTCCCTTCGGAGGAGACACTTATTCCAGAGTGTTTCCTCCTGAAGTTTTGTCTCCAAAACCGAGACACAGGGTAAATAAATAAATACCTAAAGGGAAAAAAATGCATAGGTTTTACTATAAACTTCTGTATTCTAAACATCTTAGAATGATAAATACAATTTCTCAGATTATCTGCAAAGGCACATTGAGACCACAATCTAACCTCTCCTATGATGAAGCTGTTCACAAACCTTTGAGAGTGATGGGTGTAAGAAGGATCAAAAACTCCTCACAGCAGCATTATCAAATTTACCCTACATACAGTATTCTTTTAATTGAACTATGAAAAGTTTATAGTCTCTTGCTCGTTTTAGGAGTTTGCACAACATTTTGAAGGCAAATGGATGGCACAGTGACAACATGTAATAACCATTTTAAAATTGGCTCAACATATGGATATAGAATTAACATGAGTTGTAGCACAGTTGTTCACCAACTTATTGAGGTTAAACTACTTAGCAGCGTGAAAAACTTTGAATATATCATCCTGTCAGGGTGCAGAAGTGGTGAGCGGAGCTTTAGACACATAGTTCAATCTCAACTCTGATGAAGACAGACTTTCTCTTCTCCCATGTAAAGCATCCTCAGGTCACGCTTGTTTTACCTCACTTTCACCATGCAGAGGAGTGCTGAACATGCCTCAGCAAACTATTTCAAATATATCAGGTCTGCAGACACCACAGATGTTCCTACAACAGCTCATTTCCTTTGTGTCTCTCTGATGGAAAATTGTGGCTGTGTGTCATGGTGCCTTAGAAATTACCTGTCTCTGTCAGAACACTTCCTTCTCAGCTTTTAGAGGGAAATATCTTAAGTATTTAGGATACAGTAGATATGTACAGAGACAAGTATGCTATAAGAAATTCAGAAATAGTCTGTGATGTAAGCACATTTGTGTAAAGTAGAGAAAGTGCATAAAAATATTAATTAATATACTGTCTCACCACTGCAGGGGAAGGTGATTTGTACAATCATAGAATCATAGAATAATAGAATCATAGAATCATTAAAGTTGGAAAAGACCTCCAGGATCACAGAGTCCCATCTTCGATCAAACACCACCTTATCAACCAGACCATGGTACTAAGTGCAACATCCAGCCATTTCTTGAACATCTCCAGGGATGCTCATTCCACCACTTCCCTGGGCAGTGCTGTTACAATGCTTAACAGCCCTTTCAATGAAAAAATTGCCCCTGATGTCCAACCTTGGACCTCCTCTGATGCAGCTTGAGGCTGTGTCCTCTTGTCCAGTCACTTGTTACCTGGGAGAAGAGCCTGACCCCCACCTGGCTACACCCTCCTTTCAGGGAGTTGTAGAGAGTGAGAAGGTTCCCCCTGAGCCTCCTTTTCTCCAGACTGAGCCCACACAGCTTCCTCAGCTCTGCTCCTCATCAGATTTGTGCTCCAGACACTCCCCCAGCTCCATTGCCCTTCTCTGGACATGTCCCAGCCCCTCAATGTCCTTCCTGAATTAAGGTGCCCAGAACTAGACATAGGATTTGAGGTGTGGCCTCACTGGTGCCCAGCACAGGGGGACAGTCATTGCCCTGGTCCTGCTGCCACACTATCACCAATATAGGCCAGATGCCATTGGCCTCCTTGCCCACCTGGGCACTGCTGGCTCATGTTTAGATGCAGTTGACCAGCACCCCCACGTCCTTTCCCACTGCACCTCTTTCCAGCCAAAATAGAGCCCTCTAACCACGGATGACCTGTAGGCACCTGAGAAAACAATTGCGCTCAAATTAATTAGAAACATAGAAGACAGTTCTCTATTTCTTGAAGAAATATATACCAGCTGCAATCACCAAAATGTACCCCTTGATACCGCTCTCCTTTGGTCCAGCTCAATCTTATTTATTCCACTGTGGGAAACTGCAAGGAGTTCTCTTAAAAATAAATGGTCTAGGGCGAAATTAAGTCAAACAAGACCACATTGTATCTGAGAACCATTTATTGGTAACAGAAAGAAAACAGTCGTCCTATTAAAGAGGACAACTAGAAAAGACAAAAAAGGAGGAAGGAAAATGGAAAAGGATGGGTGGGGGAGAGAGAGAAAGAAAGAGAAAGAAAGAGAAAAAGAGAAAGAGAAAGAGAGAAAGAGAGAAGGAGAAAGAGAGAAGGAGAAAGAGAAAGAGAAAGAGAAAGAGAAAGAGAAAGAGAAAGAGAAAGAGAAAGAGAAAGAGAAAGAGAAAGAGAAAGAGAAAGAGAGAAAGAGAAAGAGAGAAAGAAAGAGAAAAAGAGAAAGAGAAAGCGAGAAAGAGAAAGAGAAAAGGAAAGGGAAAGGGAAAGGGAAAGAGAGAAAGAAAGAGAGGGGAGACAGAGAGAAAAAGCAGGTATACTACCAGAGGGTCAGGGAGTGCCGTCGACATGCATGTGGTGGTGGGGGGGAGGGGGGGAGGAGGGGGTGCACGCTGCCTGCTGGGGAGCCCAAGCAGCTCTCGGAGAGACGCGGCTCCACAGGCACAGCTCCCGCAGCGACGGGAAGCCAGACACACAGTGGGTGTCTGGGCGCTCAGGCAGGAGGTCCAGATCCTTGGACAGGGTTGCAGCGGGGATCACAGCGAGGGGCTGGATCAGAGAGGCAGGTGGCTCAGGCAGGAACGCAGGGACAAAGAAGGCAGGGTGTTAGGCAGGAACGCAGGGACAAAGAAGGCAGGGTGTTGGGCAGGAACGCAGGGACAAAGAAGGCAGGGTGTTGGGCAGGAACACAGGGAGGCAGGGCAGGTGATGGGCAGCCGGTGTCCAGCCAAACGCCCAGCAAGAGAGAACGAGTGAGTGAAGGCAAGCAAGGGCCAGTGAGGGCAGAAGAGCCAAAAGGCAGGCTGGGGCCAGGGCAAAAAAGACAAAAAACAGGCTAAGGCCAGGACAAGAAGCAGACCTCAGCAGGCTGGAGCCAAAGCAAAAACACAAAGACTCAAAAAGCCCCAAAAAGACAAATCTCAGAAAGCCCAAGCCAAAAAGCCCAAAGCCAAAATGCCCAACTAACAAGCCAAAGCAAAAAGCACAAGACCCAAAAGCCCCAGAGCTTGTCGCAGTTACTTTTATACCCCCTGGCCCCTCCTAAAGTCTGCCTGCTGACAGGAGACCATTGGCCCAGTCCAACCTTGCACTGCAGTCTATTGCTGGAGACCTTTCACCATTTGATTGGAGAAGCCCCTCTGGGGAGTACAGTGTCCTTGATGGTCTCCTGCTGACTGCCGATTCCATGTGAGGTGCAAAATGGTTGCCAGGCGAAGTCTCCCCAGAGACAAGGCTTTCACTCATCTTCTCATAGTTGCCTCCTGCAAGTGGCACATGTTCATCCTCCCCCACCTGCCTCTGACACCCAGTATTGAGACAGAAAGCAAGATTAAATTGGCTCCTCACTAAGACAAATCCATTGTACAATTTCTTCAGACATCACAGTGTATCCTCAGCTTCAAGAGGAAAGTTTGTTGCCATAAGCATGTCTTGATAATAGAGACCATCTGTATATCAGGAGATTATCTGATCTTCAAAGTCAGGCAAGTTCATCCTACCTCCACATTCTGTGGGTTCCTGACCATAAGGTGGATGAGTAAATGAAATGGTTTGAGGAATTTTTACAATTAAAAAGGGAAACAGACAAACTCAACAACAATAAGAAACAAACAAAGAAACAAACAAAACATTACACAAAAAACCCCCAAACAATAAACTAGAATGAAAACAGAACAACTGCTGAGGAAATAACCAGTCTCCTAATTTTAGGGATAACCATGCATACCCCTTTAACATTTTCAGTGATGGAACAAACTTGAGAAAGAAGTTTGAAGTGCTCAGCTAATATTTCCCTTTTAATTAACAGATTGGGGACAGAATTGTTACTATCTGGTCTGTATGTCTGCGAATATTCTGGTCATTTTTTAATCAGCAAATTGTTAGCTAATGTCTCAAAACCAATTAAAAATGTGCAAGAGAAACTATAAATGGAGTGAAGGGATGATGTAATTTTTCTTTCATGCAGCTTCACTACTAACAAGGTAGGCATAGAAGTGATAGCATGAATGAATGGAAGTAGAAATGCGACCAAGAACATAGAGGGCACAAAAAAGGAGTTAATGTAGCTGGAAACATACTGTTCTATCTTGAAAGTTATTACAGTATTTGCCTTTTGATAGCCCCTTAAAATACCTTTTTTATCCGATTGACCCTCAGAAGATGGAATTCCAAAAAATTCAGCCTAGGGCTGCCCAAAATTATGTTAAAATGCTTGGCTGACATGAAGATTAAGAAAACAAATTCTAGTGTGGATTCAAAATTTTTAATATCAGGAGTAACAGGTACATGCTCCATGTTTTTAGGAGTAAAATCTAGACTAAAATATGTTTGACTCTAGATAAAAGTATTGGAGCAGGAATTTTGGATCATTAATAACCCAGGCTTATACTTGCAAATGTTATTTATAAAATACTTAACTCTTATTTACATAGTAGATACATGTCCCAGGAGATGTAATTAATGATAAATCCAACTTTCACTATTTGGATGCTTCAGTTTTTTACCTTTACCCTCTTTTTATCATCATCCTCAAACATGCTTTGAAATAAATAAATAGGGGTCAACCTCTAATTTCTGAGTAAAAATTTAAATGATGCCGTGAAGCTGCAAGCCAGGATGAATGTGTAAATTGCTCTTCTAGCTTCCCCTCAAAAAAATGCAAAAGTAGAGATTCAGTATTTTCTGTTAGTTAAAAGTTTTATATGTTTTCAAATGTTTGGACATACTAAATTCATTTATAACAAGCTAAACACATACCGTTGATAATTGCAAGTATTTTTTTCATTAATTCCATAGATCAAAGATATTGCTAAGTCTAATTAACTGAAGGCATATCAGCTTTGATAGTTGTGGCCCAGTAAATGTGATTGCATTTGCTGCTGCTGGGGGCAGGTGTTGGGGCTGTTTCAGGTCCCAAAGGGTGGCTGGGAAACCTATGGCCTGAGCAAGGCTGAGCTGGATTTACCAGGGCACCCCAAATTAGGGCTGGTCTCTAATAGTGATGCACATCAAAATGGAACTTGGCTTCTGAATCTATAAGAGGTGAAATATCATTTATTCATTCTTGTCACACAAAGTATTTAAGTGCCTGATACTTTCTGGTCTTCTCCAGGGTGGGACCTGGACAAGATCGAGAAGTGGCTATGGGAATCCCATGAGGTTCAACACGACCAAATCCAAGGCACTGCACCTGGGTCAGGGCAAGCCCCAATATCAGTCCAGGCTGGGGATGAACAGATCCAGAGCAGCCTTGGGAGAAGGACTTGGGGGTTCTGGTGGGTGAGAGGCTGGATATGCCCCAGCCATGTGCACTGGGAGCCCAAAAACCCCTTGTGTGCTGGGCTGCATCCAGAGCCGTGTGAGCAGCAGGGGAGGGAACGGATTCTGCCCCTCTGCCCTGCTCTGCTGAGACCCCACCTGCAGTGCTGCATCCAGCTCTGGGGTCCCAGCACAGGAAGGACAGGGACCTGCTGGAGCCAGGCCAGAGGAGGGGCACAATAGTGATCAGAGGGATGGAGCAGCTCTGCTATGAGGAAAGGTTGAGAGAACTGGGATTGTTCAGCCTAGGAAAGGGAAGGTTTTGGAGTGACCTAATTGTGTCCTTCCAGTACCTGAAGAGAGCCCACAATTTACAAGGGCCTGGAGTGACAGGAAAGAGGGGAGTGGCTTCAAACTGAAAGACAGCAGGTTTGGAATAGACATTAGGAAAAAATCTTCCCTGTGAGGGTGGTGAGGCACTGGCACGGGTTTCCCAGAGAATCTGTGGCTGCCCCATCCCTAGAAGAGTTCAAGGCTAGGCTAGATGGCGCTCTGAGGAACCTGGTCTAGTGGAAGTTACCTCTGCCCATGGCATGGGGGTTGGAATACGATGATTCTCGAGGTCCTTGCCAATCCAGGCCATTCTGTGTATGATTCTATGATAGTATTTTCTAAAGTCTATTTTTTCAGAATATCTGTTAGTTGAAATTCCCAGAGCAATTAGTGAAACAGTGTTAAATCCCTGTCATGCCATGCTTTTTAAGGACTTTGATCTACAGCTTTTACATAACACATTAAACATAAATAAGCTCCCACTTAATGTATACTAACAATACTACTTCACTGAAAATTCCTTATGATATTCTCTACTTTTGATACCACCTGTCCATCATATCAGTTATGTTGGGTAATGTTTACATTACATTATGTAAATTGGTTTACTGTGAAATATTTTTTAATTAATTTCCTTCTCGCTCTCACCTTTATTTATTTGTATTTCTCAATTTTCTTAAAAATATGTAACCTAAAGCTGACAAGTTTAACTCAATTTGTAAAACAGTCAAACTAAATTCCCACATTCTCATAGGTTTTTCAGTGTTTTGCTGAGCTTTTTTTTCACAACACCCATTTATTAGTTATGAATGTCAATGGGATAAAGTAAGACTAAGATCTCTAAAGTGTATACAAATACAAAGTTTGTTTTCAGCAGAAAAAAAATTTACCTTTATCTGTGAAAATACTTCAGGGGAACTATCCGCCTGTATGTCACATGAAAATATATTTGTTTATTTAAATTAATGTATTAATTAACTCCCTGTCCTCATTATCAGGCTTCTGTGAAAAGCTGTAAAGTTATTTCAACTTAAAAAAAAAATCCTGTCAAAAAAAGGAAAGGGTTGGAAAAAGGTATTGATTTGTAAGAAGAATGTAAGAACCCCTTGACAATTAGCCCCTCTAGACTGATAGTCATATCCATAATTGCTCTTATCTGATGAGACCTACTAAAGCAAAATTCCTGAAGATTCTGTATGAGGATAGATTTAGTGCGTTATGTCAGTACAAATGCAGTTAGGATCTGAGATAATTAAAAAAAAAAAAAAAAAAAAGTTTAGTTGAAATTTGCAACAATCAGTATGTTTACTGATACACAATGTGTCAGACAGACAACTTTTCCTAACACTTTCCTAAATCAAGGAGCTGAACTTACCTCATTGCTATAAATCTGAATTCCGTGTATTTCTTTTTGGCTGTTTGCAATACTTCCACTTGCTATTAAGTAAGACAAAGCCCTGCAAGACTTTCTGTTAAAATATGGATACAGAATAGACAAAAATTTGGGAAATAAAACAACAGCTTTTCTAATTTTGATGAATTTGTTCTGCTCTTGCAGATCAGCACAGACAGACTGACACACAGATTCATATCTTTCTCCTGCAGCTCAACTGTGTGGAATTTTTTTGCACTGATGCACTGTGAAATCTACTCCTAGGAGACACCATTAGCATGTGAGTCAAATACACCATCTCACAAAGAGTTACAGATACAAAATCAGAATCCAATCTGCCTACAATACTTGAGGATTATTCTCATGAGGTGATATTTTGTGAGATATGAAGAGAAAGTGACTTGTGCAGCAGGTGCTTGTCTCCACTTTCTTCCTGAATTTGGCCTTCTCATCTTCACCACTCATAATGTTCATCAGGTGGCCTCTTGGCCAAGTGAATGACTTGTTGTTCTCCCCAGACAACAGTTAGGGTGCTGAGGAAAGATACTCTTAGTCAAAGGAACGGCAGTGTTAGAGGAATCAAATTGGCACAGACCAAAATGCTTTACCGTGAAAAGAAGCCCAAAGTTGTGTTCTACAAATTTCCTCTGGCTGTAGATCAGAAGACTTTCTGATCTTCATCCTGCCATGATGGGGACAACTTTCTCTAGATCAGGTTGTTCAAAGCTCCATCCAGCCTGGCCTTGAACACTTCCTGGGATGGGGCATCCACAACTTCTCTGGGCAGCCTGTTCCAGTGCCTCACTACCCTCACCCTAAAAAATTTCTTCCCCATGTTCAGTCTTAACTTACCCTCTTACAAGTTTGAAAACATTGACCCTTAATCACTGCAGTCCTGGTAAAAAGTCTCTTTCTCTTTCTTATAATCCCTGCTTTAAATAGTGAAAGGCCACAATAAGGTCTCCCCAAAGCCTTTGCTTCTCCAGTCTGAATAACTCCAACTCTTCCAGCATTTTTTTCATAGGAGACATGCACTCTGACCTTTTTTATATCTGTCTTCTCAACCCACTGTAATATGTGCAGGTCTTTTTTGTGCTGGGGATCCAGAGCTAGACTCCAGGTGAGGTCTTATGAGAGCAGAGTAGAGATGGAGGATCACCTCCCTCAACCTGCTGGCCAAATTTCTTTTTTTGTAGGCCAGGATACAGTTGACTTTCTGTCATGCAAGTTCACATTGCCAGCTGTTGTCCAGTTTTTTAACCACAAGAAATTCCAAGTCTTTCTTTGCAGGGCTGCTCTCAACCTGTTCATCACGCAGCTTATATTACTACTGGATATTGCCCTGATCCTTGTGCAGCACCTTGAACTTTTCCTTGTTAAATCTGATGATTTTTGCACAGGCCCACTCCTCAAGCCTGTCCAGGTCCCTCTGGATGCCATCCCTTCCCTCCAGTGTGTCAGTCACACCACACAGCTTGGGGTCATCAGCAAACTTGCTGAGGGTGCCTCGATCCCTCTGTATCACCACTGAAGATATTAACTCGTATTGATCCTAGTGTGGGCCCTTGAGGGATTCCACTTGTTACTGGTTTCCGCTTAGATATTGAGCTGTTGACACAGATTGGATGTTGTCGTGGTTTAGAGTAGCTGGGAATTGTAGTTGAAGAAAGCTGCACCGGCCAGGAAGTGATTCCTTGCAAAGAGGTGCTTTCAGCTCCCTCTAGACCCAATCAACTGGCCAGGTTGAATATTGACAACTTTCTAAACCACTTAGAGAGCTTGACACGCCTCTGTGAAATCACATTTTTAAGAAACAGAAAGCCCGGGAAGGCTCTCTCTTGCTTCCGGTGGCCGAACAGGTAACTGGTGGGGGGTGGCCGGGCCAGGCCGGGCTCTGCCGGCCGGGCCTGGCCCGGGTCGGCCGGGGGGTGGCTTGGCTGAGATTGCAGCCGCTCCTGCTCGCCGGACACCCCCAGAGGCCAGGATGGCCCTCACCTCAGCCCCAAAACAGCTGAAATCCCCTGAGACGGCCGTCGGCAGGATCACGTGGCCAAGAGATAAGTGAGTTCCACACTCCAGCTGCAAGACCCAGGAGAGATTAACTCTTTTAATGCTGTTAAGACCTTTTTTCCAGACCAGATGAAGCCTGCAGAGACTAATCATCTCCCCGATCAGATGGAGAGAGGAAAGTGAAAGCTTGTAAAGGAAACACTATAAAGATGCCCAAGTCAATGAGGAGGAAAAACTTGAGACCTTGAAAGAGAGGATTTGAGGAGATGCTTTAATCCTAAAAGCTGAAATTCTGTTGGAAAAAACCATGGTGATAGACTGTGATATATTAGACTACCCATTGTAATCTCTTGAAAGCATAAGGGGGGGGGAGCGTTCAAACTGTAATTGTGAGCAAAGGTGCTTGTACTAGAACAAGCAAACGCTGAAGTAGCTGTAACTTGCTGTTAGCAACTGTACTGGTGCTGCAATGCTGAAGTAGCTGTGATTTGATGAGGACCTTGAGCAGAGATCGCACAAGAGAGAAGGATCTCTGTTCCCAGACCATGAGGCTGCTCCCAGAGAGGGTCCTTACGCCTTTCAGGCACTTCGATAAGTGAAGAAAGCTCCTGTTTCTGAACTGCTCATCCTTAAAAATAGTACCCCCTTAGCTAAAGAAACCCTCGAAGCAGCTGTGGGGAAAGCTGTAATCGGGGGATGGGACTTTCACATACAAGCAGAAAAGCATTCCGGGCGGCTGCTTTTTGCTGTGATACTGAAGTTGCACGAGATTGTTTTGTGTGGAGATGCTCCATGGTTTGACCAAGAGAGACTCCTCTCTCTAAGTGAACTGAAAAACCAGAAATTATTATATAGGTGGCGAACTGACTAGAATTCTCAAGGGTTGTGTTTCCTTTTACATTAGTAATAGAAGGGAGCAGAGGTGGGGGGAGAGAGGTGTTCTGGAGGTTTAGTCTGACTTTCTGTCTCCTTCTTTTAACTCTGTTAATAAACTTGTTTATATTCTTTAAGTTTTTTGTGCCTGCTTTGTTTTCCTCCTAATGCTTATCTCACAGAAGAGACATCGGGGGCTACTGCCCGAGTTAACCCTTAAACCACTACAGATGTGGCAATCCAGCCAATTCCTAATGTATCTAGCAATTCATCTGTCAAACCCACATATTTCCAATGTAGTATCAAGAATGTTATGTGGGACTGTGTCCAAGACCTTACAGAAGTCAAGATAGTTGACATCTACAGCTCTTGTCTTGTCCTTTCCCATTTGGAGGGCCACAAGATTAGTCAGGCACAATTTGACCTTGGTGAAGCCATGTTGGCTGTGTCTAATCATCTCCCTGTCTTCCATATGCTTGGATGTGTTCCAGGATCTGTTCCATGATCTTAAAGACACAGATGTGGCTGGATGGTCAGTACTTCATACCTGCAAATCCACTAAAACAAATACCTGCAAATACTTCAACAGAAGATAACTTCATGAGAATTAATGAATATTTGAAGTGAAGGATCTCCTCTGAGTTATTGCAAATCACAAGGCCAGCAGAGACTTTACAAGCTCTGTACTCTATGTCTGTACCATCCCAATTAACAAGAATATCTGCCTCTGAACAGAAAGCCCTCTTCCAAGTCTGCTGGTTTTTGTACCTGTACCAATCTGTCATTATTGTCTTTAGTGTTTGGTGGAAAGGTTTAAATTCCTTTCTTTCTCATCCAAACCCGAGGATCATTCTGAGAGAAAGGGACTGATAAATAGCTCTTCACTCTTTATTTTACATCCAGAAGACTGTCTTGTTTATATTATCATGTTTTCCTGCTTTTCTGTTGGCTTGATGAACTGAGTGAAAGGCAGTTGTTTTCAATGAGAAAATGACTAAGAACTTTCTGCTGTGTGCTTTGTAGATTGTAGTGCAAAATACAAGATACATACAAGATATTCAACACAGATCTTGAAGATAAATAAAACTTCACAAAGACAATCATTGAGGTGTATCAATTCTAATGCCAGGCAAGTTAGGTAATTTCAATGAAATAGGATAATTGACCTAGTTTTAAAAGGTACTGCTGAAGGATTTCACTCCTACAGCCTTTAGTTAGAGTGCTGGTTATTCAATATCTCATGTTCTCTGGCTCTAAAAGAATGGCAACAAGAAAATGAATTAGGGTTTTCTTTATGTTTTAGAGACAGGTAATGGATTACTACAACTTGGAAAGAGGCTTCAGGACTAGACAGTCCTCCTAAACCTAGACAATTTTAGAGAAATAAAAAATCGTGAATTTGCTGCTCTAGCAGCAAATAAAACATTTCAACTTAAACAATTTCAGTAATCAATATCTAATCTGCACTCACAGCATTTTTATTTTAGTTAGAAACTAAAAAGGTGAAAAGGTGGAGTGTTTTGTAGCCAAAGAAGGAGCATCACCTTCGTTACTTTGTGTCTGATTTGCCACAAAAGAATTCCACTATCATGTTTCCAATACTGACAAAATAAGGCAATCCATCATTTCTCTCAGTTACTTCTTTCTTTCTAAACACAGGTCTTATTTTATCAGGCAATTTTTTCTTTTTAAATTTCAACTAACCCCCCGACCATGCCCTAGAGCATAATCCTTCCTTCAATGACTTTTTTTTCATAGTGTGTCTCAGATATTCATAAAAATTTGCCTATCGCAGCCACACTTTATTCACTGTATTGCCACAAAAACTCACATAGGTAACGTATGACATATGTCATATGACAACTTGTACAGAAATATCTGTCCATGCTGCTGCATTAAAGCACAGCAAATTGTAGATAGCCAACACTAGTTAAAATGATAAGGCACTTTACGAAGTTTGTTGTTTGTCTATGGAGGTAGAATGCTTTCCATTGAGCACATTTTTTCTTGCTTTTTTAAGAGACCTAAATTAGGTGAAAAGGGGAAAGAAGCATTTTTTAATTAGCAAAATGATTGCAAACTGAACCTTGTAATTAGAAATTATTATTTCAGGGCTTACTTACAGTGCTTGTGCACTATATTGGTATTTGAGGCAGTTTTGTAATTCAGAGTCTGCATACAGAAACTGAGACCATGTAAAAACTCATCTCTGGAGGTCTGAGAATCATTATTTTTATTTATTTACACATTTATGCTTTTTTTACAGAGTAAAATAATTTTCCTATATTTGGCATGACTGAGAAACTGTTATTAGTATATTGTTTAAATAAAATATACACATACACCCAGTAAAACTTTTCCTTGCTGGTAAATATACTAGAAAATGTTTTTCTCATGTTCAGCTGGCACAGCCCATTTGCAAATGAGGAACTGAAGTTTATAGCTTCTTACTCATAGCAATAAAGGTGTGTTAAGGAAGCTGAAAAATGTGCAATATGCACTACTCCTACCTATTCATAATTTAAGCTTTTGTCTGTTGTCTCATCTGAAAGCTATTAGTGCAATGTCAATTTATCATTCAAGGACTGCATTTTGGACTTAACTATGAGAAAGGTTGTCTAAAGCCAAGATGCTGTTAAGAGAATTCGACCCAGATGTGAGACCCTGCAAAACCAAGAGAAGAATTCACAATGTAGTATAAAGATTGAAGTACATATGTAACTCTTACAATAGAATAGTGGTGCCAACATGTAGAAATACCCACATTTTGTAAGTTATTTTATACAACAGAAGAGAATATTTTTGGAGGGAATGCTTAAACCTGAAGCTTTCCATCTGTGTTTTGGAATACTCTATGTCTGTTCATGGATAAAGATTGTTGTTGACTATGTTAGTTTATTTTTGATATTTAGACACTACAGAAAAGTTATTGCATTTGTACCATTTTTGGACAAAGCAAAATATGTTTCTTGCTATCAGAATTGTGGATTTTAAACATAAAGACTACTTTCCCTTAAATCTGCACAGATAGTTTTACAATAACAGACATTACCTCTGATAGCCATTTTTATATCACTATTTGGCAAACAGTTCATATTTGGATTCTGTCTTTAAACTATATTTTTAAATTTTTAAGCATCAGTATTGAGAATATTGAATTTCATATTAAAAAAAGATAACTATTCCGTGGAACATTGAGGCATATACAAAATTTAAGACACATGGATTTATCAAAGATGACAACTAGTTTTGGAATATTTGTCTGGGTTTTATATTTCCTAATATTAAGATTTGTCATTCTTATCCTATTCTTTTTTTTTTAAATTACAATTTTTGTAGACCTTGATGTAGCATTTTCTGAAGCAGAGCTGATTACATTTTTTAAAAAAATCTTAATGGTTATATATAAAAAATTCAGAGATTGCTGTAAGATCAGAATTACAGATGCAACCTCAAGAAGACTAATGAATATTAGACAATAACATATTTTAATATCTTACTGATATTGATATCAATAATAATATAGCTTGGGATGAGACATCTGAGCATTTTTATACATTTGGAATCACCTAACTATGGAAAAGAATTTCCAGCAGAAAAGCAACTCAATCTAATAGCAGTAGAATGTGTATATAGTAGAATCTAATAGAGTAGAATCTGTATATAGCTCAAATTTGTCTAAGCTGCAATCTTATTATATAGTCACTGAACAAGTAATTATAGCATCTATTATTATAATTACTTTGTGCTGTGAATACATCTGAAAATAATTAATAAGACTGTAGAAAATTATGCTTTAAAAACTCTTGTACGGTACATCAAGAGAAGGAAATTCTTCCTTTTAAATCTGTATACAATAATTCTGTCTTCACTCTTTTAATACAGGGAAAGCTGTAATCCTGTGAACAGGGTACCGGAAAATATTTCTAACACAGACACTTTTAGTGTTTCTAAACAAAACACTTTACCTGTTGCAAATTGGTTCATATTTGATGTTTTTGGTAAAGAACTGTGAATCTCATCAGTTTTATTGCTGCAAATCACAATGAATTTTTATTGGGCTGATCTTAAAAGGGATTTGAGATATTTTAGTTTCAGTCCTCATCCTGGCTGTGATACATTTGTATTTTCAAGAATCTGTTCCCACTGCTGAGGAAACCTACAGGATTCCATTTGAATCAAAAATAGGAATAAAATCTACTTTTTTACCCTCATACTTTTCACTCCTTGTTCTTTAATGCCAGTTGAGTTCTTTGCCCATGACCAGTGAAATCTTTGCAGGACTTTTGAGATCAGTATTTTCTCAAAACTACGTGCCATTTCTGTGTAAAATTAACCTCATTCTTACAGCCAGCAGCTTTTCAAATATGCACATTTGGCTATTAAACTCATTTTAAGTCCTTTCAGAAGAAGAGATAAAAACTTCAAGATTGCTATACCAACAAAATAACAAAATTTTTATTTTTGATTTTTTTTCCAGAGCAAATTTACATTTCAGTAAAAAGCCTCACAAACTTTTACTTCCAACAGCCAATGTCTTAATATTTTCAATTTTTAATTATCATTGCTAACATTTACAGTATATCAAAGTCCTATTATTTCACCTATATTTTACCCATCTCCCTGGATTAAGTAATATGCTCAAGGATTGCAATATGCAAAGGCACAGAACATGAAAAATAATACTAAAGGAATCCTGCCAAGTACTGCTGTAGTAGGTGGCACTGAATTGTCACAGATTTCTACCGACCCTTATAATCTTCTATTCGTTGTGTTACATGGTGCAATAATACTACCATTAACTAAGATGAGAGCTAGTTTGTGCACAATTTATGTACCTATAGTTCTAATAAAATAGGTACATATGCTTTCATCCAAAGTACTTATATCTCATACATATGCCAAATGATTACAGTAATATATATCACTGATGGTCTTCACATAAATATAAATTTAGCTACAACTTTCCTATATCATTAGCCATAAAAACTTCAGGAGCACTGAGGCAGTATGAGATACCAATGGGCAAGCAATACAGCAGTGTGCCTTCGGGGGATAATTTCAGCAAATCATTATCAGCTTTACTTTCATTAACTCACTCAAGCAAAGATCAACAATCATCTTGGTTTCACTTTATTGACAAGCATTATAATCCAGGATAAAAGAACTTATTTCATTCTAACACAATACACATAATGTCTGTGCTAGACCGATTGTGAGCTTATGAAGTTTCTTCTTAGTCTATCAATGCCACCCATTTGCACCTGCAGCAGGTTTTACCTCAGAAGTTCAACATAAACCTCTTCAAAAATGGCCTGCAATATGATGTTATTATGAGCTCATTCAGATCTTATTGTCACCTTTATATGGCCTGTCATTGGTAAGCAGTAAGAAAATGTGCGAATTCATGCTTGTGCTCCGTATCATCTATCAAGTGAGAAAAAAACTGCACCCTGAAAAAGACAATGGAGATTCTATTCAAGTTGCTATGTCATATTTTAATCATATTCTAGTGGCATTATTCAGGTCTGTCCGTTTGTGAGCTGCAGTGTCCCAATAGCCAAAGAAACTTCATTATTTCATTTGGTCTGACATGTGTCAATGCAGTTATATATATAAGACAATTATAAATTTATTTATGCTAAAATATTTCATAATAATGCTGACCATGTATCTTGTATTCACGTCAAACACAGTCTGCATTCAGACCACACAATGCAAGCAATATTACTTTTGGTACAGAGTTGAGAGGACCTTTCTGTAATTCCTTGACTGGAAACTCTATTCTGCATAGACTGTTGCAGGAACATCAATAAACTGATAGCTGGTGATTGATTAGGGATTTATTCATTTGGAACTGATTCAAGTCAGGGTGGACAAAGGAGATCAAGATCTAATTTAGAAGTCTGACAAGAAAAAGAGTGGACAAACTACACAGCGAAGAGAAACAAATAAGCAAATAAAAGTGGAGAATCTTGAGCTTGAATTACAATACTGCTCTGAATTTTGCAGATTGAAAATCTCCAACTTTCTCATATTGTATGAACACTAAAATTTAGTTGATGGTTGATCATGGTCACTAGATGTCTCTACATCTTTTTTTCTACCTGCACCTGCATCAACTTCATGCAAAGCCTACATCTACTGTACAGTGTAATTCTGCTAAGTCAAATTGCTATGAAGACCCACTCCTCTAATTCTTGAAAAATATCAACATAACTGACAAGATACTGTAGCTGTAGTGACTCTCTTTCAAATATGACTTTCTAATTTTTAAGTAGGAAAATAGTTTACTCTCAGAATGAACCTTGTAACAAAACAGGTTATTTTGTGGCAAGGGCAATGAGCTGGTGATAGGAGCATCCTGTATCTTCACGGATGGCAGTGTCCATCGTCACAGTGAGAGAAGAGACTTTCTGCTGGAGGTCACAGAGTTTAGAAACTTGTCAAGCAGACACCTATTCCTCAGTGGCATGTGGAAACCACGGTTACATGACCTCTTAAGGTCACCTTTCCACTCATCTGTGTATGATTTTTAACATGGGCTCAGACCTTTGAACTGGTAAGCATCACCCAATTTCTCTGGAATATACTTCTGACTGGAAACTTTTCAAGTGTTGGTAGAGTCAGAACAACTTTTGCTTCTTTTCAGTTTCACAGAAAAAACCACTGAATTAAAAAATTATACTGCTGGACAGATGATTGGTAATGTAATGCCAGACTGTTATGACTGTTAATTCACTGTCAAACTGGGAAAGAATCTTGCTCACCCCAGTCAGGTCCTCATCCAATTCTGTGTACTACTTAGGCTTAACTTCCTTAAGCGATGAAACTGCCTTTCTCCTGATTTTGTTTTAACAGCATAAAATATAAAATATGTGGCTTTCTTTATTTATCATTTTATTTTGTGCAGGGGCCTGGCAGGTGGCCCCTTTGTGGACGGGCTACCTCGTGTGTGACAGAGCTGGTTCCACCAGCTCCAACCAATCCACCACAGGGCATGGCTGAGCCCCACAGCCAATAGCAGTGCCTTGGGAACAGCTGGGATAAGGGAGGGCAGAATGGTGAGGGGAACAGTGAGATAGACAGCCCAGAGAGCCCCGAGGGGAGAGTGGGAGGAAGGACAGGAGGTGCTCCAGGTATCCCAGCAGGGATTCCCTGGGAACCCCTGGAGGAAAGCATCGCAAAGACAGTTGTCCCCTTGCTCCCAATGGAGGACTGCACATGAGATCAGAGGGAACTGCATGGAGAGACTACCCTGGAGTAGGTTTATCCAAAAGGACTGCAGCCTTTGGCCTGAAGGACTGAAGGTCCCACGCTGGAACAAGGGAAAAGCACGAGGAGGATGAAAATGTAGAGAGGAACAACCATGAACTGAGTACAATCTCATGTTCCCCATCCCATTGCATTGCTCAGGGGTGGGGAGGTAGATGAGTTCAGAATGAACTGACATTGAGCCTGGGAAAAGGGAGAATAAAGGAAGGTGGTGTTTTAGTTTGTGTGTGTTTCTTACCACCTAAATCTATTTTGATTGTCAATAAATGAAATTATTTTTGCCCGAGTCTGTGTTGCCTGTAAGTAACTGGCAAGTGAACTCTACTTCAGTATGGGCCATGGAATTTCCATCTTTTTTTCTCCCCACCTGTTCTGTTGTGGAGGGAGAGTCCAAGAGCATCTGGAAGCCAGCCAAGGACTACTTACCACAAATATTTACAGCAGATTCTGGTAAAGTTGGGGAATCACCAGCAAATATATCTATCAAATTTTTAAATATATCTTTTTAGAAGTAGTGCAACACAAAAAGGAAAGCTTTATTAATTGTCTCACTAATTAACATAAAGTTATGGATAATTGCCTAAGAATGATATGTTCAAACATTTAGAATTTTATTAGATCACGGGATGGAGTTTGAGACTAAAATATGGAATAAGATAATCTTGAAAAATCCAGTAACATTGGTTTTCTAATAAAAATACTAACTTTGTAAACAGTATTATTAACAAAAAAACTAGCAGAGAACAATGTAAGACAAAATTAGCAGTCTTAGAATGGAAGTAAATTACTTGTCACTTACTACATTTAACAGTCAGTTAATGGTCACCTTAACAGGCTGTAGCTCTGAGCAGTCATATTAGGAGCATAGCCATAACAACATCTTTTAATTGGCTTTGTTTGGTGATTGCTGAAGGAGCATAATGGTTTGGAAAGGTCCACAAGTCCACAATTAAAAAACCCAAGAGGCTGAGAAGATGAAACAACTCAGATTGTTCACTCTAAAATTAAGGTTATAGACCTCTCTGACTTCTTCAAAGATTTGCTTGGGAGAATTCTGTGGGATAAGGTCTCTTACGGAAGGGTGTTACAAAAATGGATTTTCTTGTATTTTTCTTCTCTGTCTTCATGCAGATGCTTTAGAAAGAAGAAAGCATAATTAGACACCAAAAACCTGGTTTGGTTTGGTTTGGTTTGGTTTGGTTTGGTTTGGTTTGGTTTGGTTTGGTTTGGTTTGGTTTGGTTTCTTCTCACAGCAGCTTTTACAGGTAAGTCACACTTGAAAAAGTTTCCCTTACATGGGTCATTGAAGCCATCTTTACCTTGTAGATTTTTCTTGTATAATAAAGAGACGATCGACAACAATTGGTGATGTTCACAGATGACTTCCAAGTGTGCCCAAGTGGCCAAGAAGGCTAATGGCATCTTGACCTATATCAGAAACAGTGCGGCCATCAGGACCAGGGCAGTGACCCTCCCCTGTGCTCGGCACTGGTGAGGCCACACGTCAAATCCTGTGTTGAGTTTTGAGCCCTTCATGACTAGAAAAACACGGAGGTGCTGGAGCATGTCCAGGGAAGGGCAAGAGAGCTGGGGAAGGCTCTGGAGTACGAGTCTGATGAGGAGCAGCTGAGGGAGCTGGGGGTATTTAGCCTGGGAAAAGGAGGCTCAGGGGAGACCTTCTCTACAGGTTTCTGAAAGGAGGGTGTAGTGAGGTGGGGGTCAATCTCTTCTTCCAAGTAATAAGTGTTAAAACAAGAGGAAATGGTCTCAGGTTGTGCCTGTATGTTTAGAATGAAATTGAGAAAAATTCCTTCACCAAAAGGGCTGACAAGGGCTGTTCTGTGATTAAACGTAGTGGATTCCCAGATGATGAATGACTGGATCTGACTATTACACACCCCATGGGACATGGTGGGGAGCACAGTACAGATCACAGAGTCTCAAGTCTGACATAACTAGAAGGGTAATACTGTAATTGCCTGGCTCCTTGGGGTCCCGCATGCCCCCACGGCTACCTGGGCAGGTTCAGTATTAAGTCAGGGACAAACAGTCAGGAAGGGTATCTGCTTGCGATTCAGCAGGAGAATTTATTGCATCTTCAGTGTCGAAGGGTGTAGAGGCAAATATGAACAGAATGGCTAATTCAGGGCTTTTCCTGGGGCCGGGTGAAAGGCAGGACCAGGGAGCGGGGACCAATGGGAGAGCTCTGGGGGAGTGACCAGGCTGATAGACACCCGTGGAATTCAAACCAGGACAAGCCATCCGAAAGAGCAAGGCACGCCAGGGGGGAGACCCTCCAGTCACCCCAACACAATATATGTTCACCGGCCACCACAACTCCTCCTTTTTGTATTAAACTAAGAGGCCTCCCCCAGGGATCCCAAAACCCAACATTTCAAAAACTTAACATATACAGAACAACAAAAATGATCAGAAGCACCCAAAGCTCAATGTCCCAATAAACCAAACATACATAATTAGAAACACCCCCAACCCACTGTCCCAAGAAGTCTTTAAATCTTTCAGTGGATTTTCTCTCTGGATGCTGGAATGGATGCTCTCACAGGCAGAGGCAAGGTTGAAGCAGCACAGTTTCCTTTGGGCTGTGGCAGAGTTCAAGCATTCACTGCAGGTGGTACCAGGAGCATTCAGAGGACAGCAGGGTGATAGGTGTTCGGTGCTGGACATCATGATGGTGAGTGCGGGCACAGGCTCTGGCAGTTGCTTCTGTTGGGATTTCAAACAGAGTTAAAATTTTGCAATTTCAAATGGAGGGGCCCCTTTCCTTTCTCCCCTCTCTCAAAGGTTTGGGGAAAGGGGAATGGTATAAAGGTAACAGGGCTGTGGGAACCCTTGGCTAGGGAAAAGCCTAGCAGAGGGGTGGTGGTAGGGAATATTAACTGTTTGGGAAGTAACAGAATGGGGTAGGATATGGGGAGACACCACAGGTGTCCAACTTATCCATTTGCAGTCTTGTTTGCAGTTCTGGTTCTTGGGACTGCGTGTGTCTTGTTTCTATGGTGGTCATCGATGCTGGCTTGCGTCGTCTTCGATTCCAGGCGACAGATGTTTCATCTTTTGACTGCACTTTGTTCATCTTGGTTGGTGTTACGTCTGCAGCAACGGTGTTTGCTGGGCTGGTGCAGTTTTTCTCTGGCAGCTTCCAGGTGTCATCTGTGACGTTTGGCTTTCTCACTCTAGTCCTTTGGTCTGCACACTCAGCACGAGAATCTGAAAAGTCACTGTTTTGTTTCTTTGGCTTCTGTTTTGCATCCTCTGGCTGTGCTTGCCAGCTGCTCAGGTCGACTGCTTCCCCTACCATGCTTTCACAGCTTTTTTGGAATAGTCTGAGTCCTACAGTTTGGCTCCTGCAATCCCCCCTCTTTTTCTGCTTTTCTTGCAGCATGGGGGCAGGGGATGTGGGCAGAGCCAGGGCTGAGGTGAAAGGCAGCACTTGGGCAGGGTTCTCGCAGCTGGAGGAGCAGGGCAGCAGCAGCCGAGACTTGGCAGCCTCAGGGCATTCGCGGAGCCGGCAGAGGCCGGGCGCAGCCCCGCAGTGCCGCAACCGCAAGGAAATGGCCGGGGCCGGCCGGTACATTTGGGACTGAGCGTCTTTGTAGGAGCTGGCTCCAGCTTGCTGCCATACTGGGGGAGCCAAATCCACAAAGTTAAAAAAAAGAATGTACTGTCCTTTTAACTCTCACGCCACGTGGCTGACCGGGGTGAGCCGCAATGAGCAGCCACGTGGGGTCCAGTCTCGGGCAGGCCGCATGGCTGGCCTGAGCATGCCCTTGCCTCAGCGGAGAGCGGCAGCCAGGCACGAACTGGCGGGGGGTCGCAGGCAGGCACAGCCACAGCAGCGACGGGCGAGAAACGCGGCTTTGCCAGGGCTCTCTGGAGCAGCGGGGCGGGCACCCCGTTGGAGCTGCCGCAGGGGAAGAGAGGTCTGCCATCAGTCAGCAGACTGAAGGGATTGGTCGGCAGCCGTTTGTCTGGGCTGACAACGCTGCGTGCTGCTCGGGAAACTGAGAGCGGCAGGGTCAGGCTTCTTTATCACCTGCCACAGCTGCTGCCGCTTTTTCAGTCTGTGTTCTAAAGGCACTAGATCCCCTCTGTTTCTAGTATTGCTAGGCTGTCTCAAGCCTTTTAGGGAGTCTTTGAATGCCGCTTTTTTCTGCGACTGCAGGTCCTTGGGGCTCCTGCAAGGCTGCTGCTGGGGCAGGTCTGGGATACAGGAGGGAGAAGCAGTGTCCGCAGCTGGCAGGGGACATCCAATGGAGGGAGAGGGACCCAACACAACACGAATTGAGGCGTGGGAGGGGCCCGGGACAGAGCGGGGACCGCGTGCGGTAACGGGAGCGGGAGCAGGACGGGGAGCACACGCGGGCAACAAGCCCGCCACTGTGGCTGCGGGCGCCACGTGGTGTCCGCCACCTTAGGGGAGTGGAATGGACCCGGGAAAACTGAAATTAAAAGTAACAGCTGGTATTGCGGGTCAGACCATGCTGCCATCGCAATCTTGGAGCAAATCTGAAGAAGCAAGAACCGGGGAAGTGAATACAGGAAGGGGGGTTGGGATAGAACTCGGGGTGGCTTGGCCATCACCACTCCGGGCAGGGGACAAAGGAGAACGGGAGAGAGCAGGGAGGCGGTAGCAACCCTGTGCACTAGGGCAGGATCTCTCTCCCTCTTTCCTTTGAATCAGGGCAGAGGGAATAGGTATACAGGGGGAGGAAAGCAGCAGAGGGTTTTTTAAACTGGGGTTAACATTTTTAAACCGTTTTACAAAAGTATCAATGGCTTTTGCTAACTTATAAAGCAAATGCCCTTTTCCAGACATAAATAACCATCTTACAAAGCGTTTTAAATACTTGATTAGCCACTGCTTGAATAACCATTGAATAAAATGTTTTAAACCCTCCCTGGTATAATGAAAAGTCTCACGAACAAGGGCTCTTAAAACTGGGAGAAAGGCTTCCCACAGGAGACGAGAGAATTCTGCTCCCATCTCCCTCTCTTCCCAACCCTCGAGATAAAAGGAATTAAAAGAAAAGGATACAAAGGTGACCCATATTACATTCAGGGGTTAAATAAAAGTCTCGAGGGTGGTCCACTGACTTTAGACCAGTCTTCTCTTTCCCTAGAAGACTGTTGGTCTTCCCCACTGAGCCTCTGATAGAATTCAGCAGTTTCTTTGGGGTAATGGCTGCTCAGAAAGGTGACTTTCATTCCAGTAATGAAGCTTTGATGGAGACGCTCTCTAGGGACAGTCTGAGGCTGTCCCACGTTCAGGCACCATTTCATACTGTAATTGCCTGGCCCTATGGGGTCCCGCGTGCCCCCACGGCTGCCTGGGCAGGTTCAGTATTAAGTCAGGGACAAACAGTCAGGAAGGGTATCTGCTTGCGATTCCAGCAGGAGGATTTATTGCATCTTCACTGTCGAAAGGTGTAGAGGCAAGTATGAACAGAATGGCTAATTCAGGGCTTTTCCCGGGGTCGGAGGAAAGGCAGGACCAGGGAGCGGGGACCAATGGGAGAGCTCTAGGAGAGTGACCAGGCTGATAGACACCCGTGGAATTCAAACCAGGACAAGCCATCTCAAAGAGCAAGGCACGCCAGGGGGGAGACCCTCCAGTCACCCCAACACAATATATGTTCACCGGCCACCACAGAAGGGCAACATTTTCTGTTTTAACAGCAGTTTGCACCTGTCTTGCTGGATGCAGGCTGGCTCCTGCAGAGTCACATTAGTGTTCATGATGACTGCTCTCCAGTGCTTGCTTCCAAGGGTCTCTCTTTGGGCACATCAAATCAAAGCATCCAGACAAATGGACACAGTATGAATACAACTCAAAGCCAGTGCCCAAAATGTACCCTCTGAAGTGAGAACCCTAGAAAATCTAGGACAGAGACAATCTTCCTGGAGGCAGATAAGGACCAGGAACATCATCGCTTCTAATTGCAGCTGGAAAGCAGCGGGATTGCTGTGCTGGTAATCGAAAGAGACATGCAAGAGATAACAGCCCTTCAGGATTAGAGCTGTTTCAGAGTACATGCTGACTGCAGGTCATTGTGGGTAAACCATCCCGAGAGGAGTGAAAACTCTTTAGAAATTTGCTGTGTATTAATTTCTTTTTATTTAAACGTGAATCTTATTATCACATTAATAAATAGACATTGCCTCACTCCAAAGTGCTCTGTAGTCACTACCATTTCTCTACCTCAGCAGTAAACACTGTCTCAGAGACACTCCAGATACTGCTGGAGGCAGAAAGGAGACAAAAAAGGCTGTGTGAAATTCAGATATGGCATGAGACAGTCACTCTGCCTGAGCAAGGAGGAATCCAAATGCAGGTGGGCATTAAATGGGAGTAAAGTGGAAAGTGCAAAGAAGAATGTGTCATGTCAAGTTCATGAAATGTATAAATCTAAGATCTCTCTTCTCTATTTGAGTCAAAGATGAAGGAGTTGATTCTTAAGTAATTTTCCCCTCCAGATAAACTATTTATACAGTGATTATCTATGTGTTTAGAGCCAGTTTGTGGAGGGCTGTGAGCCTTTGACTCAGGAGTCCTCTGCATTCCCTTGGAGGAGAGAAGCCTGCGGGCAAAAGGACTCAGAGATAAGAAACCTCTCTCTAGGTTATGGTGAGAAAATTAACTACCCCCAGTATGCCTTGTTTCTATATGGTAATACCAGGTATCCAGTTGATAAATTGGTTCCTACTCCACCCCTCTGCCTTTCCCATAAAAAACACCCTGGGTCTGCCCTGAAACTCAGGGAGCCAATGTCCCTGGCCTCCCCTCCACAGGGACTTCTGGACAATAAAGCTACCTCTGTGGCACTGCCATACACGGCTCCTGTCTCTCTGTCCCCGAGTTTGCCTCGGGTGATTTCACAAAGAGCTGAATCACAAGAGCTGGAATAATTTGTAGCTGAAAAATCGCTACACTTACTGTGATCACTCACTATCTAGGGAGGCTGCCTTCGCCCCTAGAAGAGTTGTTCTTTGCAGGATGCTCTTTCTAGGAAAGTCCTGGCTGCTGGTGCCTGACCAGCATCAGACCTCCCTGCGATACCAGTTAATTTACAAAACAGTAAGACTTTGTTATTTTGTATTCAAACATCAGTGAAGGGGTTTACTTAATACCAGACAGTGTGAGGTCAAAAAAAGCAGATGGAGAACTTGCAAGTATTTTAATAGGAGGCATGTATTTAATGATCTGTTGAATTACATGGGCCTTGGAAACTTGCTATGATTCTCATAAATCTTAATAGGTAACAGGGATAGGCTATTTACAAGGATATGGAGTGACAGAACAAGGGGGAATGACTTCCAACTGAGAGAGAGTAGGTTTAGACCAGATATTAGGAAGAAATTCTTCCCTGTGAGGCTGTTGAGGCACTGGCACTGGTTGCTCAGAGCAGTTATGGATGCTCCATTGCTGGAACTGTTCAAGGTCAGATTTGATGGAACTCTGAACAACCCGGTGTAGTGGAAGATGGGACATGCCCATGGCAGAGGAATGAGATGAGCTTTAAGGCCCTTTCCAACCCAAACCATTCAGTTACTTGTGAACATGGCTAGAGCTGCAGGCTGATCTAAATCACTAGAACATTATGGCTGCAAATGGACTATCTAGCCAAATGGAGTGGAGAAAAGTTTTGGAAGCATCATTTTAGGCATAAAAGTTTTGAAGGCATACATCTTAGAAACAATAAGTGCCATGTTATAGACTGGAAGCATTCATCGTACTGATAGTACAGATCTCAAGAACCTGCATATATTGTATTGCTTTCTCCTTTTCAGCACATTTGAAATGCAACCTTCTCTTTTGGCTGCTGAGAGTAAATTCATTTAGAAAAGTACTAGATGCCAAAAAATAACTTAGAAAAATATAAATCTACATATGAGTGACAAAATAACTGCTTAATCTGGTGAACAACTTTTCTATAGTTTATAAATAAATCATTTCAGCTTCTTAACATTCTCTGACTGAAGTAGCTCAGAAGGCACTCCAGAATCTGACATTTGGATTTTAAGCTGAAGTGCAGAAAAACAGACCATGCGTGAAGGTCATCAACAATTCATCTAAGACATTAAACATTATAAACTCTCTAGCAACATTTCAGATATTCATTTATTTATGGAAAGACATTATACATCTTGTAAGGATTTAAAATGGTTTCTGAACAAATAAAATGAAGAAGGGACTTAAATATTAGATAAAGTATCAGCTAAGCTATGTAGCCAGCTAGATTATAGGCGCAAAGACATTACTGTCACCATTTTTAGAAATAGATAAGTTAAATACCAATTTTTGTACTTATTTTTTTGTTGATGTGCAGTCGGCAATTTATCAGTATTCCCTATGCAGAGGTCATCTGAATTTTTAATGGCATGTAAGTTTGTTCCTCAAGAATTACACCTAATATTTTATTTAAAAAAAAAAACCCTACAGAAAATAATAGCTTTTATTTTACAATTATAGTGATTAAAACCACCATGTATTACAAAACAAATAAAGAGCTTCAGTTTTTGGTAGCCTATTTGCAAATGTGCAAATGTGTAGGATGACTTCCAGAATACCATACTCATATATGATGTCCTAATACTACGTACTTCGGATTTCTCTGATAAGATCAGGCATTTGTCACACAGAGAATAAGGAAAGATCAACATAGGTCCCTTCTGGCACATCATTAAAAGAAGATGGAATTCTGTCAGAAATCTGTTCTAAGGAATCTTAATATGCCCCACTTCTTATCCTAAAGAAACGGCTTGAAGTTGCAGCACTTTGGAAGGCTCTGCTGCATCACAATGAGCTTTCTGAACGGAGACAAAAAGTGGAATAACTCATCTTTGCTTATAAATCCTAAATTCTCCTGAATTTCTTAAGATCCGTGGGATTTACTCTTTGGACTAAGACCTGCAAGTCTTAATACCAGGTTAACAGCACAGGCACTTTGTTTTAACAAGTTCCATGGCAGTACGGTAAATAAAAATAATTTAAATGAAAATAATGGGAGTGGGGAAACTTAGGTCAAGAATTAGTATAGTTTTCTTCAAGCTAAGCTATATATATAACAAAATTTTAGTGAAAAGTAAAGCAAAGATCATAATGAAACCCTGAAGAACCCTGTTTCCCTTTATCTCAGTAATCTCTGACTAGAAAGATGATAGATCTCTTGCTCAATTTTAATAATGTGAAAGTTTGCTGGCTATAGTTAATATTGCAAAAGGCAAATTCAGATTAAAAATTACACTAGCTAATACGAGCACTTATTTTAAAATGGGATGAGCTTGTGTTCTTCTGCAATAACCAAAGGAGTAACCTGATCAACAAGCTACACCCAAAATCAGGTTCTTGATCTATCCCTAATTTTTTTTAGCTGCCTGATTTAAATTCCCTGAAATGAAGTCCTCTGAAATTATAACAAACAGGCTTATCTATGACAAACACAGTCTTAACACACACATGGTCTCCTTGGGCACATAAAGAGAAAGAGGCTTACGTCACATTAGATTTTTGTAGCAGACTGTGCAAACTCAAATAATATTCAGGACCAAGGAATGAAAATTGAAAGTCTATGCCACATTTCTGTAAATTTCACTGTACTGCTTTAGGATACTTGGGATACTGGGATCTCGAGTTATTTTCGGCAACACATTTCTTAAAAACACTCAATTAACCTATAAGTAAAACTACACATAATAGAAGACATTATTTTCTTTTTCTATATTACGATATGATGATCTAAAATTAAAGATAAAATGTGGTGTTATGAATGTACAGATTTACACTTTTCAGCTTCATAAATATGACATGACAGCCACATTCTATAAGGCAAAATATCCAGTCTCATTAATTTTAGAGCTGTTAGTTACTGGAGAAAAGAGAATGAAAAACTTTGACATAACAAAGTATGTCTAGTTTCTGTATTTGTTATATGGAATACACATACACAGTATGTTTGGAAGTTACTGATTAGAATGCATTGTGTAACATAAAAGGTTATATTTAAGACAGTGAATACAGGCTTTCTTCACAGCAGAATGGTCCACTTTCTATTCTTGGTATGCAGGTAAGTTAATACATTATTGAAAAATAAAACTAGTCTGATTTTTATTCCATAAATAATTAAATGTCCTGATTCAAAATACCATCATTTTACTTACAAACTGCAGCTGACATGTTTTTATGTAATGTAAACGCTTATATAGCTTACTTGTTAATATTGCTTTAATTTCCAAATATCAAGAAATAAAGACACTTCCTATAGTTTTCAGCCATGCATTGCTGGCATTTCCCTATGCAACTCTCTGCAAAATATGAAGTTCCTTATAATCCTTTGTCAGATTACTGTATTGGGAATTTCATTTGGGCTGGAGAGCACAGACATGCTGCTATAGAGGCCACTGGGATTTCCAAGACTTCCAGTTCTATGGTTTTAAAATTAACTGTAGAACAGTAGACTTTTGTGTAGACCATTTGAAAATCACAATATTAAGGACTCTTCTCAGAATATAGAAACAAGCTTCAGAGTTTACAGATACAGTAAGGTCAACAGAATGATCAACTGATAAAGTTTTGTCAAAACATTTTCTGGTTTTGATTCTTCTTTCAAAATTAAAATGAAAAACCAAATGAAAGACAATAGTTATCTAAAAGTGGGTGAGGTCACTAGTAAAACTTTTACCTCATCAGTCACTTGTATGTCCATGATCAATATGTCAAAATAATAATGTCAACAGCAATTAGTCTGGTTTCTGATTCTAACCCCAACATTACTATATACTCCTGAATTTAAAATTAAAAAAAACAAAAACAAAAAAAACAAACAAACCCAAAAAAACCCCAACCCTAATACCTTAAGGAAAAAAATATGTTAAGAAATATAAAAAATGTGTGTGCTTTTGTTCCAATAATTACAAGGGGATGGGTGTTTTTCATCATGTTAGGAAGCATGTAAACAATATGCACAAAACTTCATTCTAATCTAAGTAACAAGAATTTTGTTTGAAAAAAAATTTTTTGCTCATCAGCTGAAGTGTCATGGCTATTTATAAACTCAGTAGCCTAACATTGTTCTTAATTGCTAATTTTCTTTGTAATTTCTTTGAAAGTTTCCTCCACAGCATGCCCTCTACACATTTTGAGACTGTGAACTTGGCTGAAATTTTAATTGGAATTGCACTTTGTAGGTTTCTGCTTCCTGTCCTGTACTCAATCGCGAGCAAGAGAGACAGGATACAGCATCTTATTTAAATGTGAAGTCTAATATTCTAAAGAACATTTCCTTCCTTCCTTCCTTCCTTCCTTCCTTCCTTCCTTCCTTCCTTCCTTCCTTCCTTCCTTCCTTCCTTCCTTCCTTCCTTCCTTCCTTCCGTCTGTCCATCCATCCGTCCATCCGTCCTTCCTTTGTTGACACTCTGCAAGCTGGAAATACCTTGAAACTTTGAAGGTTATTGCTGGTAGGTTTTACTGAAAGGAAAAGAAAAACAAACCCAACATCCATAAACAATTCCCCCTCTACTTGCCCCAACCCCAAAAAAACCCCAAAACAAAACAAGCAAACCCTGCCAAACAAAACACCCATATCCACAATGTCATACATAAAACAATGTTTGGCTTTCACATTCATGGAATGATGAATAATTAATTTAAAATATGAATGTTGTTAAGAGTTAATTAAGTTGTTAATTGATTAAGAGAGTTTGTAGTTCATGTTTCTTAATGTTTAAGTGTTAAGTAGCATTTCTAAGTCCCAAGCAAAGTTCCAGAGTTTAAATTACATTGAAAAATCCCATGATACGTTCTAAAATCCTCTCCAAGTTTAGCTGTGCTCCAGAGAGAGAGAACCCCCACCCATGGCTAAAGTGTTGTCTTCAGAAAAGACCAGTAACCTGTCACCAAGCTCCACAGTAACAGTGAATTTCCCTCCAAAAATGCAGATGACACCACCCAGAGACTTGCACCTCTAGTAACCAGCGAGCCATTGGCTGAAAAGCCTTACATCCATCTCCTAAACCAGGACCAATGAACTGAACTTTAAAAGAATTCCACCAATCATCTCCTACTTTGGAGGCAGGACAGTGGGCGGTGATGAGAGGAGCTGGGAGGGGTATAAACATCGAAACGCAGTGGGGAGGGTTGCTCTTTTTGCCTGCTTGGTTGTTGCGCTTTTGCCTCTGCAACACCTTGTTCAGGATTAGTCTAGGCAGAGCCCAGTGCTGGGGATCCTAGGCCTGCCTGTAAAACTGTTTTTGTTTGGGGCTAGCCCAAGCAAAGACCCAGTACTGTGGGTCTTTGTTTTGGGTTTATAGCCTTTTTGGCTGTAAGTGTCTCCAATCGCTGTGGATCCTGGTGAAGTTTTTTTCATTAAGAAATTTGGCCATTTTTGTTTAATAAATCAGTTTTTAAACTTTTAAAAAGAGTGTGGTCTCATTCCTGAAACATAATTTTTGTTACTGGATGACTGAATTGTAAAAAGTGGTTATTAATAGACCTCCAAATTAATAGGAAAGGTCTTGTCTTCATGAAATCACTTTGTGGTAAAACACTGTTTTTCCAGGCAATTTCAATTAACAAATAAATCTGCTCCCTCTATCTTGTCCCTCCCTGGCCTCTTGGACTCATCTCAGCAGTAACGCAAAAACATACCACAGTTTTTGGCCACTCGACATGCCTCTGACACTAGTTATACCAAGAAATGGAAATTGGGGTATTTATGATTAAACTGTTGAAACATTCTGGTTTTATTCACAAAACTGTAAAATGTGAACAATTCTCCCAAGGCCAACAGCAATACAGTACTGTAAAACCAAAATGAGGGACATGTTTATACTGTTAACACTAATTGGTTTTTTTAATGTCATTGTCATGCTTATCTTCATCACAATGTAGCAGGTAAATAATATCTGTTAAAGCTTCTTAACACTCTCAACATGAAAGACCCAATGAACTGAAGTTGGCAAATCTCCAGAAAATATGTAATTGTTCTAATGAAAATATAAGAGTTTCTGTGAGGCAGTACACAGCATTCTAAAGGAAGTAGATATCTCCAGAAAATAATTTTTGAAAACACTTCTGAAATGCACTTTAACCGTCCAACACTCAGCTAGCTGCTTTCAGTATTTCCAGTTTTAACTGTTATGAAAATGCAAGTCTCATTTGAATGGAGTATGATTTAATGGAACTTCAGAAATTTAATTTTCTCAGTGTTGCCAGACTGTACATATTTAGATTAGTGCATAACCGAACAGATTTAAAACAACTTTTTGATTAAAAGCATCTCTTTGAAAACAATAAAACACTTGACAATATCACTGAAATAAGCTGTGGGAAGATAGAGAGAAAGTACAAGAGAAACAGAACAGATGTTGAAGATGTATGCAAACTGAAGAGAAATAATTCTGAATTTTTAACTTATGCAAATATTAAGTCTTCAAAGATGAAGACAGAAAAGAGATTTCTCAATATTGATCAGTAGGTACAAAACAAAGAATAGTCATCTATAAAACTTTCCTGATGAGAAATATCCAGTAGTCATTAACTGAGACATAAAACATAATTAAATTTTAAATGGAGTTTGGGGAGAGGACTGTACATGTCTCCAGTGTTAATGTTGCAGGGAGAAAGGGAAAAAAATCTCCTGTTGCAAAAATTTCTCTTACTAATTCTGCTGTGCATTTACCAGGAGAAATCTTTTTGAGTTAATATGCAACAAAGCTTTTCTGAACTAAAATACGGTGTTTAGGTGGTCAGAAAAGCACAAGGTCATGCAATCTCAAGGATTTCTTGTACTTGACACAGATAAAATTCTTGCACTCCACAGAGAGAAGCAAATAATTTGTTCTACTTCTAGAGCTGTCTGTACCAACTCTAGTGATGTTGTAGGATAACAGCTCTCTGTTATTCACGAAATGTGTCAAAATCAACAAATAGAGCTAACACTATCATTGTCAATGGCATGAATTTAAAGAAATATTCTTGTTGAGATTTAAACATACACCTGTGAATATAGAAGAGTCTTGACAAATATAACTGTCTTGGTTTGAAAGACAGGTGTCTGTCAAGGAAGGCAGGAGCCTCCCCTGAAATGGAACATGCAACCCCCTTCCCTCCGAATTACTATAATTTTGAAATTAAGGGGCTTTCAGGCAAAGATATGAGATAGAAAGATAGAAATAACAGTTCTTTACTAACATATATATATATATATATATGTATAACAACACAAACAAGCCACAATAACTACGGCAGTAACAACAAACAGAGCCACAAACCCAGTGACAGCCCTCTCTCGGCTGCCGGGCCCTTTCCCTTGGGTGCAGTTCCACTCACGGCCGGCAGGGGCGCTGGCGGCTCCCGCTGAGCAGGGCAGGTGCGATGGTTCCCCTGCGGCTGCAGGGGGCGCTCCAGAGCGAGCTCGGGGAGCACACGGCAATGGCGGCTCAGGGGCCGGGAGGGATGGACAAAAACCTTCACAAACCCCTGGGCAGCCGAATCCCAGTGCCTGGCCGGACCCTGGGGAGCAGCAGGCTGGAACAGCAGAGATGAGCAGACATCCCGGGTGGCAGAGGAGATGTATCAAACTCTGGAGCTGCAGCAGGAGCCCCGGGAGGTCTCGGCCGGCAGGGCGTGCCGGCTACGATGTAGCGAAGGCTCCGAGCAATGACAGGAGCAGGGCGGCCGCGGCCAGGCTCCCAGCAGGGCAGGGAAAGGTGGGCTTGCGAAGCCCGGGGGTTCTCCCGTAGAAAGCAAGCAGTCGAAAAAGCAGAAGCTTGCAGTGCTGACGAAAACCTTCCACCACGATGGCAGCTCTCTGTCTGAACGCTGAGAACACCAGCCAGCCCCAGGTGTGCCCAACCCCCAGGTGAAAAAGGGTGGCAAGTTGGACCCCACCCTGGGGCCAGGTCTTTTGTTTTTCTTAAGCACTCACTAATTTGTTGCCCTGGCAACATCTATGTGAAAAAAAATCTTTAAGAGAAAAAGAAAACAGGAGGAGTCCTAAAACCCCCACAGTAACTTAAATGTTATCCTCGGCGTAGGAGGGGATTTTTTTGTGCTCTTTTCAGCCATTGACAAGATGAGGAATTCAGTAAAAAATATTCATTAAAGATATCTACCATAACTCTAATAGCACTGTGATGCAAGAAAATGTATTTAGGGCTAGAAATAACAAAGAAAATAGGTTCTCCTTATGCATTCACAGTTCCATCCAAATCAGCAACTGTCAAAAGAAGAATGGAGGTCTCCCTTTAGAAGGCAAGGAGATGGACTGGTGGTGAGGAAGTATTGCTTCCAAGTGGTCTTCTGTTGTTGCTAGAAAGAGCTCTCTGAATTTTCCTTTGCCACAGAAAAACACACCACAACCATTTAAACGGAGTAGTGCATATCCACAATAATATCAGTAACACCTCTGTAGGGTACATCTTTTAAAAGTCAGTTTTGATTTGATAGTACACACAATTTTAGCATATTGCTTCATCTTTTGTTAGATATTTACTATTCTCTCCTATCCAAATTCATGGAAGTGAACTGCACACAATTCTAAGAATTATTTTTTCTGAATAGATGTTAGAAATTAAAGCCTAGGGCCTCATTCTACTATGGCCTGCATGTCTGTGATGAAAAGATTGCCTCTTCACCAGAGAGCTTATATCTAATTTGTTGGAAAGTGTGTGCTGTTGCAGAGGTGATTCAAGCTATTTGATCAAAATGCCAGGATTTTCAAAGGCAGATAAGAAAATTGAGTCTGCATTCAACAGCATTAAGTATTCATATGATTTCTTGCATTACTCTAATTTTATCCCTCATATAAACCACTACCATACATTCATTCTAGACAGACTAAAAATTACACTTTGAACAATTAATAAGGATTAATTTTCAAAGAGCAGTGTTCATTCAGCCAATCTTCTGACAATAAATTCTAAATGCGAATGCTGAAACGGAAATATTTTTGGTTTTGTGGTTCTACAAGGACTATTGCATAAGAGGATGATAAAACATATATGAGGACCCTTCCAAAACACTTTGCACTTCGGAATATTTTCCTGGCTTCGTAGAAATCCACAGAAAGTCCACAATTAACTCCTGAAACTGAGCTTAAGCTGTATTTATAACTACTCTGGCTGCAACAGTTTCTAATGTGTTTTCTGATAAAACGTTGTCTGAAATGGCTCATGTTGCATACCTCTGGGGAACAGACGTTCTACTGTTGCTGAGAGGTGCCATAAGAGGAGCACCAAATCTGTGCTCGCATGCTCAGATTTTACTGTGAGAGTAAATGTTGCTGTGAAAACTCACTATAACAGCTTGTGCTGACAATCAGTTTTGTGACTAACCCAGCCCTTTCCTGAGTGTGAGAAGTAGAAGCTCTGAGCTTTCTGTGTTACCTCTCCAGGCAGTCTGCCCTCCATATATCTGCTCTCCCCCGTGTGTGACACTACCCTGCTAGATGCTCGTTTTGACATATGGGACCAGGTGTGCTGACACACGTGCACTATGTGCCCTTCATGGAGCACTGACACAATACACAGTCCCTTCACATCTTTGCGGTATTATATAGACGTATTCCCCCATGGATACAGCACTTGCAGCATTCAGCCTGAAATTCAACAGAGGCAAGGCAAGAAACTTTCTGGAAATGTGTCTTAAATTCAGCTAAGTTTTGTAGCCCAAACTTCAGAACTGCTTCTAAAAAGACATGCAAACAATAAAGTTTGAACTAGTCAGTAAAATTAATGATATGTGTTGTTTATCTTATCTGAGGTTGTGTACAAAACGTACATTATAACTATTAAAAATGCATAGTAAAAATGCAGTTATTGGTCTAACTTAAACATAGAACATAAAGAAATATTTATCTGATAAAATTTTTATGCAAGCATTCACATTTTTGTGGCATTTCTTCAATACATTTTAGTAGTCCCAAGTTACAAAAGCTTAACTCCAGTTCATAATTGATTTTCAGCTGATAAGCTTCTTTCGATCTTCAGTAAATTAAAACTGTAAATTATGGCTACAGTTACATAGTGTATTTTTCTTCCTGAAATACTCTACAGGACTCCTCCATTCTAAAATAATAATCTTGTTTGAAAAGAGGAAAAAAGAAATGGAATTTCCAATAAATTCTCTTAAGAGTACTTAATTCTAAAACACATTTTTCTTCATTTACTTGAAAACAATACCTGAATTTTTATTGTTTAAATAGATTTTGCTGGGTTTTTTTTCCAAATTTGCAGTCTCCAGTTGTCTTTTCTCCTGTAAAGTTCTTGGTTTTTTTAAAAAAATATATTAATACAAATATATTTTCTATATGAGTAGGTAGCTGCAGTTTGACTCTAAGGATTTTATATATGCCAAACTGAAGGACACTGAAATTAATCAACATTAAGAAAGAAGCCATAAAGAATTTTGAAGACAATTGGGGTCTTGCCTGAATGCAGACATGTACTGCAGACTTTACTATAGTATCTCCCTTTACTAAAAATAGATTTATTTAACATGTAAGACCCTGAACAAAAATAAAAGGTGAAAAATGGCATGTGTAAACATAAAATTTCAAGAGTTAAAGTGAGAAAAGTGGTGAGAAAAGTTAGTGAGAAAAGGAGATGGTAAAATAAGGTGGTGGTTGTAGAACTGAGGCGCTTCTGGAGACCAAGACCCACTTTTCTTCATTGCAAGTCTCTATTTTTCACAACAAACACAGAAATAGATGTCCCTTCTCATCAACAGTTTGCAGGCAGAGGAATGTACTCAACTGGGACCACTAGATCAGACACATAACCCTGAATTATATGGATGGTAAAAAACCAGATATAGCAAAGACACAATATTGAGAATGTCCTCCTGCTTCCAGTGGCACAGCAAGAGCAATATTGCCATGCAATTCCAAACTATCCTTCAGTGCTGCGCTGCCCTGGGTGGGTCTGAGTGCTCTTTCTGTCTAAGTAATACAACTGTTAATCAGTTACAGCATCTAGGGAATTTTTGCTTAAGGCGAGGAAGCCAATGGGTTACCAGAGCAGAAACTGACCTTGTGACTATTGTAATGTATTGCTTACAGGGGTCTGGTGGACAACCCGGTATGTTGCAACCTTCCTAGAGAAAGCATCCCACCAGGTAAAGGCTTTTCCAGAGGCCTTAGCAACTTCCCTGAGTGACAGGTGATTTCAGCAAGTGTAGCAGCTTCTCTGCTACAAGTGATTTCAGCTCTTGTGATTCAGCTCTTTGTGAAATCACCCCAGCAGAACTCTGGGACAGAGAGACAGGAGCCTTGTATAGCAGTTCCACAGAGGCAGCCTTTATTGTCCAGCAAACTCTGTGAAAGGAATGCCAGGAACAAAATCTCCCTGTCATCAGGGGTCGGAGCAGAAGTTATATGGGGAAGGCAGGGGGTGGGGTAGAAACCAATTGGCCAACGGGGTACAAGCTATTGCCATAAAGAAGCAAGGCATGTTAGGAGTGGCTCTTTTGGTCACCATGGCCCGAGGAAGGTTGCTTATCTCTGGGGAGATTCTTTTGGGCCTCAGGTTTCTTTCCATCCGTGGGAGTGCGGAGGGCTCCTGTGCCAAGGGCTAACAGCCCTCCACAGTAATGATTTTGAAGTGTTTGGAAATATAGGATTTTCTGGAAGTTGCTACAGCAATAGAACCAGTGGAGGAATGAGAATGAGTGTTTCCCAAAGTGGTCTTGATGAGATTCCTGGATGATACTTAAAATCTTGGGTTTTTTAAAAAAATAAAGTATATAGACTCTTTAGCTCTCCATTCATGCTAACATAAACCCAGTAACTTTATATGTGAGTAATATATCTTGGAATGAACAGTTATAGAACCTATAAAGCTTAGACATAAATTGGCATGAAAATGTAAATTATACTGTTTATTACATTACCTAGATATGTACATTTGCTGCAACAATCAATTAGCAGTTAATCATCTTGCCCTGACTTTAATCTGTTGGTTGCTACTGGTTGAGATAATTTAGAAATGGATTTTCCCACTTTTTGTTCCATTAAAACGTCTTTTTCCTTAGAAATTTAAACTTGAAAGTACATGGTAGAAATATGTAAAAGTGTCAATGTGAAAATAAACCATAAATTATTACATATCTGTACACTGTACTGCCATTGCAATCAGCATTAGACAGTCTTGATTTTATTAATCTGTGTTTGATGAACATCTTTGGTTAATTGAGAGTTATTAAGATTAGCTAAAATAGGAGACCTAGAAATAAATGTTGTTTGGATTGACTTGATTTTTTGTCTGGGCTTCTTACTATGATATAAATTCTTACTTCAAATCAGCTGTTAAAGATCCCTTAGAAACAGTCTGTGAACTTATTCTAGGATACACTCTGAAAAAATGGGAAGTAAGCATGAGATTGGAATTGTGAGATAAAGAGTGTGAGAGGAAAAGAGTAGAAAACAGTAGAAAAGCATCAGTGATTAGAAAACCAAAAATGCTACCAAAAAATGAGGTATTAAGCATAGACTGGAACACACTGGAATATAGGCTTTATGAAAAGAAAAGAAAAGAAAAGAAAAGAAAAGAAAAGAAAAGAAAAGAAAAGAAAAGAAAAGAAAAGAAAAGAAAAGAAAAGAAAAGAAAAGAAAAGAAAAGAAAAGAAAAGAAAAGAAAAGAAAAAAACCAAAAAGCCAAAAAACAAATTTAAGACCAGAAAAGTACTTACTGAGAGGAAAGAAATCAGCATATCTTCAAATAAATAATATGAAATGAAACAAATGAGGATTTTGGGAATAACTCTTACTTTTATTTGAATATAGAGAATTGAGCTAGGACTTGGGTTTGGAGCTGACCTGTGAGCCATATATTTTAATTTTGTCATTGCTTGTACTTTGCTTTTCTAGTTGGCAGTACTCCTTGTTATGTCTTAAGTTTTATGAAAGTCAATAGAACTACAGTAACTATTATGATCAAATTTTGTGCAATGGAAATTTTTCTGTACACCTTGTTTTATTTATATAAACTTATATATTTTTTTATGATACACTTGCAAAACTGTTTGAGAATCTCAATTTGCTATAGGAGTCATCTTGTGTTTTTAAAATTCTCCAGCCCTTCTTTTTCTGACATTTTATATGGACCCTCAGCCAACTTCTCTCTGTTCCAGGTGAGTTGAAAATATGTATTAAAAATATATATGTTTGGCAACCAGGTTTTCCAAAGTTACTCAGACCTTGAATGGTTTGGATTTCATGCATAATTTTATTTTAAAACTCTCTCTTAAACCAAGAGCTATCCCCATCTTCCCTGGATTCACCAAAGGTTACCTCCATAGACTTCCCTAGGAAAATACAATTGCAAGAACTGCCCAGGGCTTCAAGATCTGCTGTTACAAATTTAGATGTGTTATACTGTTTATCCACTTGTCTCACCGTCTTCACTATGTACAATTCCTCTGCTTGTTCCTTGAGACTCCAAACAATCCACGAAACCGCCCTTGATGGTGACCACCTCGTCGTGCTTGTTTTAGTCCCATCATACAGGAGGTTAATAATTCTCTGCTGTCAGAGAAGCAGTGCTTTTGGGGTTAAACAGTGTGGCTGATCAAATCCTTCCCTTTTAAAGCAGGATTTAAACATGTCTGTTGAATCTTGGTGGGCTTACTGTAAACAGAAAAAGAAGGAAAACATGAAAGAGAGGGTTAAGGCTTGTAGAAATGTAACTTCATTTTGAAAGAGAAGAACAGCTGGTAGAAACATTCACAGTAAAGTTCATGTGGAGACATCATGGTCTTGTCTCCTCCTCCGTACTTATTTCTTGGAAATAGAAGTTCTCTTCCAGATATTAATTTTGAATTTATTTTTTAAACTAAGAAATTGAGCAGTACTTATAATTTTCAGCTTTATACAGGAGATGGTATTTTCTTCAGTTTAAGGATGTGTTTTACCTACTTTTTCCATTAATTCAAATGTTTATCCTCACTACTTTATCCCACTCCAAAAGTGAAATAGATGCCTAAAATTTCAGATGCTCCAGAAAATCCACTGGGGAATTAGTTGTTTATTTTGCCAGGAAAAGGCTTAGAAATGTTGGAATAGATAGCAAAATTGATGGAGGGATGGATGGAGAGATGGAAGGACAAACAGAATACTAAAATAGTCCTATTTTCTTTAGCTTCAGAAAAGTTTAGACAAGCTGAAGATATGTTCCTGGGTATTTTTATTTGGTTTTTAGGTAGGGTTTCTTTCTGAATCATTTTCTTATATGTTAAATTTATTGTGCACACAGTAAGCACATATAAGTAAATAGAAAGGAAGAGAGAGCTCTGACCTTGTGTAGATGCAGAAACAAGGATGACTTTAGCAGAACAGATGAAACAAGGGTTACAATTCCCACTTGCTTCCACTGCAGACCTCTTGACTGAGAGCTGACACTGGGGCTAATATGCAAATGCTATGAAAGAGAACATACTGTGAGACAATTTAAAACATTTCTGTACTATTTCTGACTCCTATCTCCTCAGTGGTGTCATTAGTTTGTAAGCTTCAGCTTCTGCACTCAGCAGTGGTATCATTTACAACAGCTGTTTCTGCTATTGACTGATGAAATTAAAACGTGCTTAAAAGCATTAAAAAGAACAGACTTGCAGAATGTTTGGTGAGGATTGACATTGCCTTAAGAAACTGTATTGATTTGCCATATTTATTTATGGGACTTCTTCCATGACAAATTTTTATGGATATTAGAAGGAGGTGAGAAAAAAACCCACAGCTGTTATTCACTTCAAAGACTCCAAGTCCTCAGACTCTTTTTTTCTTTTGTCTACTTTTGAGTGGCAAAACCTGCTACCCTATTTAGAATCTTGAGCCTCAAATTTACACAAAGCTTATTCTACAAAAAATTGAGTGTAGGAAAATGGCTATTTCTCAGCCTTCCTAAACATACAAACAGTTGGCATTCATATCCTTTTCTGTTTCTTATACCTGTCTCTGCTTTGTGCTCGAGACCTTCCTTCTACATTTCTCCACCTCTTCCTCATCTGGCACGTAGAATAGCAAAAGGAGCTAAATGAGCTCACAGAACAAACTCACTATTGTGTCATCAATGTTTAAACTCCTATTAACTTCCAAGGCAGAAAGTTCAGCATGAAATTACTCAAAGTAGGCTGTCAAAAATTTCATTTGCAAAAGCTGTTTTTTCCATCATTCTGGCATAGTATTATTGCTATTATTACATAAACAAATAAATATATTTTAAAGTCTGCTTACATGTTGGTATAAAGGTTGTTGTTTTAATAGCATGGTGGCACAGAAAAATATATATACATCTATAAATAGTAACCATTTGCAATGGAGACAATCCATGCAATGCAGACAGTATTACCGTGATGTTAAATAGGATCTTTATGAGTTCAGTCTCATTATCTTTAATAATTTCAGAGAGAACAAGAATATTTATGAGACAAGATAAGTCTTCTTGTCCCTTACAACTGAAATAGTGAAGATGTTTCATCACTAAAATACTGTCCCTAACTATCTCATTCTATGATAAATATTACTGTGTAACAGTTAAAATGAAGCATATTAAAAAGTTTATTCTTGAAGCTAAGCTGACCTCATTCATTGAAGTCACGGCTCTAAACATTCCTAACCAAAACAGCTTAAGTCTTTTCTTCTCCACTCGGCTGATGCAGTGCTGCATCCAGTTCTGGGATCCCAGCATAGGAAGGACATGGACTTGTTGGAGCCAGTCCAGAAGAGGCCACCAAGGTGATCAGAGGGATGGAGCAGCTCTGCTATGAGGAAAGGCTGAGAGAACTGGGGATGTTCATCCTAGAAAAGGGAAGGCTTTGGGATGACCTAATTGTGGCCTTCAGGTACCTGAAGGGAGCTGACAAGAAAGAGGGCAAGAGACTGTTTACAAGGGCCTGGAGTGACAGGACAAGGGGGAATGGCTTCAAACTGATAGATAGCAGGTTTAGATTAGATATTAGGAAGAAATTCTTCCCTGTGAAGGTGGTGAGGTCCTGGCACAGGTTTTCCAAAGAATCTGTGGCTCTCCTATCCCTGGAAATGTCCAAGGCCAGGCTGGATGGGGCTCTGAGCAACCTGGTCTAGTGGAAAGGTGTCCCTGCACATGGCAGGGGGTTTGGAATGAGATGACCTTTAAGGTCCCTTCGAAGTTAAACCATTCTGTGATTCCATAATTCAACACATTTCTACCAAACAATAGGCAGATGAGACAAATTCCATAAAAATCAAGGTATGTGTTTCAAGAAACATCTCTTTTCAGGAAGAATATAAGAATTTTTATTCAAATATGCTATTGCACACCAATGCAAAGATTGAAAGACGTTCACAGATAAGTAACAGCTTAGCAACTTTTATACATTAAGGTCCTTGTAAGTGTGGATCTACCATGACTGTTTTCAGGAAATATATAATTGATATCAGTTAGTGCTATAATACAGCATTTGGAGTTACATCTTTTCATAGAAAATTTATAGATTATTTTTAAAAAGTCTTTTGAAATGTCAATGCTTTATGTTATCAGGACATTTCATTTATCTAAACGTTTTCCTTTGTAAATCAAGCTTTGCTATGACAACATACAATTCTGTTGAAGGCAATTTGGATTTGACTTATTGCTTACCTTGTCTTTCTGTTATATCTTCTTCATATGTCTTCCTATGCTCTCAAGAACAAAATGGTCTGAGCTTCTCAGACCACTGTTTGGAAAGTCCCAAAAACTTAAAGTCTACATAACAGTATCAGCTTTATTTTTGCACATCATCAGGAGTGGTGTTGATCCTTTAAGTAGCAAAAAAGAGCTGCACTGAAAATGAAACTTAAAAAATCTATGAAATTCAGTCAGCTTCTAAATGTTCTTTCTTAGCCTTTTATGGTTTAAGAAACAGCACCTAAGCTTGTAAAATGCTGTAAATAGCTGATTTATAAAAGACAGTTGATGTATGAAAGCTTTGAAATAAAGACAGGACAGACTGAGAATAAATAAACTGCAAAATTTTATTTGAAAAAGATGAATTTTTCTGTGTTATTGAAAAAGATATTTGTATATGTAATCTCAAGGCACTAGAAGAATTCCAAAGGCTGTTAATGCAAAAGATTTAAATGTATCTTACTTCATTACAGACTTTGAAATGTGACCATATCTTTTAGCATCACCACTTTGAATAAACGCAATATATCCAGCAGCTTCTCAGTAAGCCAATAGATATTTTGGAAGTACATTCAATGAATACATTGTGAAGGGGTATTGTTCTATTTATCTTGATAAGAGGATTAAATTCACATGCCCTAAACGAAGGCAAAATGTGCCAGAAAAATGTTGATCACATAGCTGGATTTTCTGCTTCAAACAACAGATTAGAGTCAGTAGAAAGGGAAAAAAAAGATAAAAATTTGTCCAATAGTTCATGAATAGTGAGCCAAAAAAAAGTCATATAGCTAGCATCTCCAATAATGTCTTACATTGGTAGTCATAACACTTCAAGCTAAGTAAAATGTTACTTCTTTCCTTTACTCAGCGCAGCATTACACAATGGTTGGACAAACAGAGGTTAAGTGAAAGAGCCTGTGTTTGGATAAGTGTCTGTTCTTTAATTGCCCTGCCTTTTGTTGCTTTAGAAGTAGTGAATGACCACATTGATAAAGACTGTAGTTATGTAGAGACTCAGGTAAGCATTGAAGAACCAGAATCAGAGAGACCGAGTGGACTCATTTTGTGTTTATGAAACATATGCATACATATGCAAGTACATGCGCACAGAGATTCATTATTTCTTGTCATAATGTTAGCAGATTTCCATATATCCACATCATGTAGCAATATTGATCCAAACACTGTGTGTTGGCTCCAAATTTGTGTGTTGGTTCCAAATTGGTCTCAGTTATTTTAAGTTGACAAGTTATCCAATGACTTAATTCTTGTCTTTGAGACTTTTATTTAGTTACCCATAGAAAAATAATCAAGGTAAAATATTCCTTACTTTGATCAGTAGTTGTTCCAAAATTTATTTAGTACCAAATTTTACTAAATAACACTTTTAAAATACATGTTTAGCTTTGTCGATTGGGGTTTTTTTTTTGGTTGATTAAGGAATGCCACATCCTAGATTGTTTGAGGAGCTCTATCTATAGTGTCTCATTTTCATAGTAGTTGCACATCATGTCTACTCAATCTAATAGATCAACTGATGATATCCAGACCTGTCAACTACAAAGTATTACTACTTAACACCAAGAAGTAAGGGGTCAAACAAACAAACAAAAATAACTTAACCATACAAAGATGTAATAGCCAGAAAATAAGCAGCAAAAGGAAACTGGTAGCACACATCTACTCAGTTTCTGCAGTGGGAATCTAGAGATCCTCTTAGGATGAGTGGAATTTCTCAAATTTACTTCTTCTGAGAACATATTTTTGCCATATTCTCAGATGCATTGAAGAGGTTTTTGGGGTAGTTTTTTCTGGAGTGAAAAATAACAATTTTTCATATGGATAATTTTCACAGAATTACTACCTTAAAAAGACAATTCATTGGGAAACTGATTTGCTGGAACTACTCATTAAAAGGTCAGATTGACATAGCAGTAGGGTACATATTCCTTTATTTGAATTGCCTGTTTCTTGACACTATTATGTAGCTGCTGAAATGCCTACTAGGACAGAGAGAGAGTGACACCGTGGTCAAAGAAATTAGCGATCTTCAAAGTGGCTGGAAAATGTAGCTCTGTGTCATGCTTTCAAATGGGGCTCAATTATTTCTGGAGTAGAAAACTCTTTCCCTCAACTAAGAGTCAATGGTGAGGTGCCTCAGGAACGCACTAGGGATGTGGGGAATTGGCAGCATGCAGATTTAACTGCATTAATACCTGTCCATTAAGCTGTGTACCCTTCTGTAAGAAAGAAGCCTGACCACCTGATCACTGCCCCTCTTTGCCTTCACTAACCTTGTTAAGATACAAAAACCTTCTATAAGCAACAACATTAAAGAGAAAATTTCAGTCTCACCACAGTGCACCACAGGAAAAGGTTTAAAATATTGAGAGGACAGATGAATTGGAAAAATTGTTTCTCATCTTTTATACTAAGATCTAGAACCCTTCCTGCTGGAATAGGCAAGGCAAGCTCCCTTTTGCATCCCACCAAATGATGGCTAAATTAAGTGCATGGACAAGAGTTGGGTCACCTGCCTGGAGAGAAATCTCAGCACCTTGCAGATCACATCTGTTTTGAAAGAAAAAGGCATTTTCATTTCTATGGTCTTAACAACAGCACATTTGAAAGATATAAAATGCAAGACAATATGAATAGTCGAAGGGGAGAATTGTGAACTTTCTGTAGCTGCAACACAATTGTGCTTAATCCTCTAAATCAAGCTCTAAACAACTCTGGGAAAAAAGAAGTTATATAAATTCTGAAAATAAAAGCAATCAAATATGATATCATATAGTGGCAGGTAATTTCAAATCTACTTTCGTTGGAATAAGCTAAGATCTGTAAATTTTTTTCAAGCTATTGCAATGAATACTTAATTCTTTTGTCACAATTACAAGGCAAATTGTATGCTAGTCCATTGACCTTCCTTTCCCAAATGTGATATCTGATCTTATTGGTAGAATTTTTTTCAAATATTACTTAGACCTTGACATTTTTTTCTGCTGAATATGGACACAATCTCTGCCCATCTCCTGATTGTAGTTCCGCTACTGTTGTCATTCAGTATTTTGACACAACTCTGAACCATGCAGGCACTGGTACTGCAGAAAATCATTAACCTGTGAACAGTTTCTGGAAGTCCCTCACCTGTGCTCTCGATGTCTGTGTGGGTTCTGTAGGTAAACGTCATAATGAAGATTTGTACCTGCCTTCTAAGACTATCTCAAAAAAGGACTTACCTGTAAATCAATCTTGCAAGAATTGTAAAGACATTTCTTCAACAGATGATTAAGAAAAGCTGTGCCGGGCCTCCATCCATTTGCTCTGTCATCTCATATTTATCACTGGAGGCATGCACTTAGACAAAAATTTCCTTCTCAAATAAGTAATTGGTTTGAGTGAGATTTTAAAAATCCATGTATCTAAAACCATATGTAAATGTTTGAAAAAAATCTACTAAAAGAAACTCAGAAATAATTGCAAAAGCACTTTCATGAAACATTATTTTAATTGATGAAAAACATGGGTCTTGCTGGACAGTATTAGCTCGGTTATACGCTTTCATAAATTACAACTATGATTTCTTCTTCTGTGAAATATATGGACAAGTACAATTTCACTTCTCACTATGTGAAATTGAGACCAGTTCCTCTGCACAGCTTCCATCTCAACTTACTCAGTGGGCTTAAGTGACATGGAAGGTGTCAGAGTCCTTGGCAGACTAGTCTTTCAGGTCAGTTTCACTAAAATTAGATTCTCTGAAATTAGATTTCTGTACTTTGGCATTCTTTGAAATTAGACAAAAATATTTTGCAGAGAGTGCTAAGAATTTCGAAGGATAATAAAAATTCAAAGTAAGTAACAGCCTTAGAAGTTACATCTCCCAAACACCTACAATACACACAACACCTCTAAACAAAAGCGGTTACATCAATAGAGTGTCACCAGCATGAAACCTGGGCAATGAACTGTATAATCAGGCTCTCTAATCTCGGACAAATTACAGTGCTTATGCACTGTTTATCAATATGGCACCAGACTACTTAATCAGGCAAATCCAGGGTTTGGGTTTGATTTTTTGTATTTAATAGAAAACTTTCTGTTTCCAACAAAACAGACAAAGTGAAAATTACACATAAACCTAATTTTTCCAATGTATTTTTTTCTTTATGATACTAATTTTCTGGTTAAAAATGTTACCTACAACATTGTGTGTTTCACTGCTAAATGACTTGAAATAGATTTCTAACAAATGATAAAATAATATATGCATGACAAGGAAGAGAGTTCTTTGGGTTTTGATTTGGTTTGGTTTGGGGATTTTTTTAAATTGTGTACAAGAGGGATGGAAAAAAGTAAAATTAATAAATAATGTTGCTACCAAGTTTTGTACAAGTGAGACACTAACTTTCTTTGAGCAGAGAGTTAGGTACAATGTTGATATTAAGCTTTAACAGAATTGTCAAGCAAGTATTGCTTTCCTAACTTCAAATTTGCTCAAACCTAAAGTTATTACCTTTCTGGTTTCTTTGCAAGCAAAGATAATACTTTTTAAGAACCATAGTGCTATTATTAGTTATCACAGCTACTTTTAATAATCAAAATATTACAGTAAGTAAGGTATACTTGTTCATTTTCTCAACATTTGACATAAAAAAACTTCTTAATATTTAATATTAAACTGATTTTAAAAACCTACCAGCCTGTATCATCTGACATCTGGGATTTTGGGTTGATTTAAATGAATGTGTCTCTGTTAAAGTCAACAGATCTGAATTTCAATAGCTATTCGTCTGATGCATTATTCCTAAATTGCAAATTGGAGACTTTAAGCTTAAGGAAGGCCAAAAAATTAGCTGAGGATGTTCTTCTAGCCCATTTAAATTAGCATGTAAGAAGTCTTCATGTATTTAAAGCTTAGCTCAAGTCTTGGTAGAAATGAAGTTACAAATTAAAGATATTGCTATTTGGTTCATATTAAGAAGGACCAGAATCAATAATATTTTCAAATTTAGAGCTTTTTAAACCTAAGTTTAAATGGTTGGATGCCAGAAATGAATACAGAACCAAGAGTTTTGCTATATACTCTCTGCTTGCCTTTTTATAATCAGTAATGAGAAAATAAAACATTCTGTACAATGGATAGAAAGAATGCTAGCTGAGACTAAAATGCTTTAATAAAAGAACTGAAAAATAATTGTTTTCAGGAGGACAGATTCTTATATGTCACTGACAGGTGTGGCACAAGAGTGAAGGACCGAAGTTGAATGTGGTGTGGCTCATGGTGATACCAGGGCTCCACATCCATGTCCCATCTTGACTTGCAGTGAAGCTTGTACTGATAGCCCAGGCACCCAGAATTACTGAATATGCTGAGCTGGAAGAGACCCACGTGGATCACCAGTCCAGCTCCTGCACAAACCTGCACAACACCATCCCCAAGAGTCACACCATGTGCCTGAGAGCATTATCCAAACACTCCTTGAACTCTGTAAGGATTGGGGCTGTCACCACCTCCCCGGGGAGCCCACTCCAGTGACCAACCACCCTCTGGGTGAAGAACTTTTTCCTAATATCCAGCCTAAACCTCCCCTGACACAGGTCCAGCATTTCCTTTGGGTTTTGTCACTGGTCACCAGAGACCAGAGATCAGTGTCTGCCCCTCTACTCACCCTCAAGAGGAAGCTGCGAACAGTAATGGGGTCTCCTATCAGTCTCCTCTTCTCCAGGCTGAGCAGCCCAAGTGACCTCAGCTGCTCCTCATACAGTCTCCCCTCCAGGCCCTTCACCATCTGTATTGCTGTACTTTGGATGCTCTCTAATAGTTAATATCTTTCTTATATTGTCCTGACTGAAACTTCATATGATACTCAAGGTGAGGCCAAACCAGTGCAGACAGCTGCCTGTGGAGGATCTTTGTTTTCCTGCTGTAAGCAAGGGTTTCTGACATGTCCCTTCTGTGCTTCATGAAGTCAAGCATCCCTCCAACCTTGGTTCCCTCAGGAAGGAAAATGTTTAAAGCCCATTCATGATGTTCTTGAAGCGGTACTGTGAGATTCCTAGTACACACACAAAATTAATTTGTGCCCAAAAGAAACCCTCCAACATTAAATCACTAGTGCTGGCAAATAATGTCTCTTGAAAGGGACTTACATAGCCTCCCAGTGCTGAAATTCTTAGTCCTTTCATAAAAAGTGAAAGGTTTTTTTCACATATAGCTGGCAAAGGCTTGGTAGAATGGCAAGAGGAAACACTGGGCTGCAGCAGGCTGATGGTCAGGACACTCACCAAAATACAAGACATCCAAATTCTAGTCCCTTCACAATTAAATCTTTTTAATTATAGGAGACACCATCGACCACTCAAGAATAGGATACACCTTGCTGTCTGCTGTGCTGGGGTAGAGACAATTTTCTTCACAGTGGCTAGTATAGGGCTGTGTTTTGATTTGGTTAAACCATAATATCTGCAAAGAAAGCATTCAAAATTTCTGTGCCAGGACAGTTAGAAAATTACTGTGTCTGTATGTCCTACTGGATAAGTTCCTTGGGTGGTGGGGTGGTTTCCTTCTTTCCAAAGGTTGTTGCAAGAAATTTATGCATTTTGTTTCATCACAATAAGAATTTTCTAAATTAAGATGGTTTTTTTGCCTTCATGTGAGAAGAGGCCAGAACAAAAATTTCTCCTGATGATGGAGTGCCTTTACCAGCAGGGGTGGAACTGCTTGCACTCCATGCTTTGCAACCAGGAACAGGTAAGGTAAAAGCTCAGTTTCCCTTGGTGTCAGGAAGATTTCAGTATAAATTTGCACATCTGTAGTAGGATATAATGGGCAACTGACATTACAGACCCTACTGAGCATACCAGTAATGTTCAACATTTACCCATTGGATCAAGCCTTTGGGGAACAGTGACCCATTTCTTTCTAATTCCTGGATCCCTGTGTGGCTTGAAAATGTATTAAATTCTTTTCTGCTTATATGAAGAGACTTTTGACACAGACAGAAGCAGAATGCGATCAGATCCTGAGGTTTAGATGCCTGCAGGCATACACAGTTACTGAGCAGCCTCTGTCAATCTTCCTTTTTGACACGTTTGTCTATGCTCACCTATGACTTTTTTAGCTGTCTTTGTGTTTAGAGCCTTTTTACACTAAAAAAATGCTTTTCTTTTCTTGTTTGGAGTAGTGAATATAAACAGATATTTTGATTGCCATCAACCTGAATGATTTCAGAGAAAAAAATAAAGAGCTAACATTTTTTCATTATCAAGATGCACTTGAAATTAAATTTTAACAACTAAAAATACACAGATAGAGTCATATTCATTTTATTCTTCACTACTCAGGTGTGATTAGGATTAACGTTGCATCAATTTCAACAGTGAGCAAAGACTGCCATCTTCTGACTTCCACAATATAGCTGCACAACTGAATATACATCTTAGTTTGCCCTGTTACTCTTTATAACAGTGCTTGCAACCGAGGAAAAAAAAACCCTTGGTCACATCTAGATCCTGTTGTCTGAAATACTGTGGCCCTTTGAGGGCCTTCACAATACACTGTTCTACCTCTGAAAGAGAAACATTTACCTATGATAAGTAAAACTTGCTCACTTCTTTGTTTTCTTCCAGAGCTCTTTCTTTCATAAATTTGTCATCTCATCCACACTTCCAAAGAAGTATTTTCTACTGCCATCAGTTAATTGATCAGTTGATAATTTTCTTAGTAACTTTCAAACTAAATGGTTAATGCTGTGACAACACAGAGAAAATGTGTATCTACCTTCCATTAGAGGTCAATAGTATTCCAGCAACTAATGCTAGTACCTTTAGAATTCCCACCCAAAGATTCAGCTATCTGGCCTGTGAACCTAAAAGTAAATATCAGGCAATTAATCAGATGTCTCAAGCTGTTCACTAAATTTTAACTGATATTACAGGAGATCTACAACACATGGAACAGATGTGTCTACACACATTGTGCCCAATTTCCATGCATTTGTTACTCAAACAACAGACTGAGATAAATGCACAGGCCTCTTTTAGCAGAAGGAAAGCATAGCTAGCAACATCTAACTGTTGTTTACCACAGCTTTTATTCAGACTTAAGCCCCTGGCATGCTGCTGACAGACAGAACTGATAGGTCATGAGCTCGACGTGTGGGAGCTCTGTCTCTGAAGCCCATTACATCCAGATACCGCAGAAGGAAATGCAGTCTCTTAATAGCAAGCCTTTGGTGGACCTGCCACTGGCACAGAAGACTAGATATCACATACTCGGCAGGATATCATGTTCTCCACTGCTGAAGACACTGCTAATCCAGCAGGCTTCCCTGATAAGAAGGAAATCTCTTGACTACCAAAGCTTATCTAAAGTTTAGATCACTTTCTATCTGACCTACAGCATCTGCATTCTCTATGTGTATCCTGTCATACAGCATAACTAACACAGCAGATTCAGAATATATTGTACAGCCAGGTCAAACTCAACACTTCACAGTTTGATCAGTACTCTGGAAGAGTAAAAGAGTGGAATATTAACTGATCTGGGTGAAGAAAGCAGACACCTGTATTTGCAATTGCTCTATTACTTCCACCCTTATTATAAGGACTTCTTTCTTCATATTCTCTTTCATGACTCTCAGAGTGCTTTTATCTCTTTTAAATAATCCTTTCAGCTCTTTCCTACTACTAGTAGGAAGGGGAAAACCTACTACTAAGAAATATTTTAAGTCGTATTATACAAGATCACCTTTTCTATTAATTCATTTCAGTGTATTAAAGTACTAATCCAAGATTTATTCAAATATAGGAATGACTGGATGTGAATGTTTCTGTGTGTTTATGGAAGAATAGATAAATACCCTTCATTCAAAGTGTTCAGTCATAAAAAAATAAAAAAATCCCACTGCTTAGCCATGGTAAGTAGAATCCTCTTCTCTTCCTTTCCCAGCTTTTTGATGTCACTGGTTCAACCATGAGTCATCTATTTAGTCCCTTGGGAGGAAAACCAAAACAGGTCTTTGAGACCTGTCTTGTGGTCTCAGTATGTCCAGTTCTTGTCTTCCCAATACAGACCCTGAAACACAAACTGAAATACAGGAAACTGGGATTAAATTTAAAGGAATATTTTTTATCTCACTATCTGAATGTGGATTGGGTTTGCATTTTGTTAGGAGAATATATGCTACTAACTGTGGTAACACATCAGGCAAAAAGCCCCCCTGAGCTGGAGCAAGCCAAGTGACACTTCTATAAATCCTATAAAAGCAACAAGGACAGTTTCCACAAGTCAGCCAAAGAAACAGACCTTCATTCTGCTGGTCAGTATAAAAAAAAGGGAAGCAAAATGTTCATCTGGAGGTTATAGTGTAGCCTGTACTGGTTCACACTTCATTGTCCTATTTCTCTTTTAATCTTGTATTAAAAAATAAAAAGAAATAAAATTATATCCAACAGGGCCTTTAAATTTTCTGAATGTGACATTGTTGGTTTTAGAGAAAATTATTCAGAACAAAAATTACTATGAATGAGGAAGATGAGAGTCCTGATATCACTTCAGAGAATGATGAATGATTTACACAAGGTAAAATAATGTCAGCAGTACACCCAGAGTACTTAGATTCAGTTTCAAATGGCATCAGACAGAAAATCACTTTGTTTCCAATTTCTGAGTGTAGGAAGAATACATAAGTGTGAAATAAACTGTTCTGACCAGTTGAGATGGATCAGTACCCATTTTAGCCTTTCTAAACCAAAACTCTTCATCTAATAGTCTTCATTTCAACAGAACTTAATAGACAGCCTAGATCTATTTTCGTGGACTTAATTTCACATGGCATACATGATACTTCAGTACAACAATAGAATTATAAATCTAGTTTTTGGGTTTTTTTTTTCTCCCGAAGTATCCATTATGATCTCTGCTGTGGTCTCTTCATCACCGAACAAGTATCTTTACTTGCTTGACTTCCATTTCCATCTTAGAAGACAGAGACAAGGATGACCAGAATTCACAGTCCTTCTGAGCATTGTGTGTCTGACTATTAGAACAAAACCAGATGCTAAATAAAGTAAAATTCAAATTTCTTCTTGTCTAAGATTTCTGGTAACAAAAATAGCACCTTCTCCTTTCTCATAAGCTGCACAAATAATGAACTTGGATTTAAAGAATTATGCAGAAAATCTTGGAAAATTTCACTCTCAAAAAGTGAATTAAACAAGCTGTAATATCATATCCTTAATCTATGGATCTGTGTTAAAGTGTTTCAGAGTCCAGGGGATGTTTTAACACTGTAAATATTTCATAAGTTGATTTCCTACTTAAAACATTACTTTTTTACATCAATAATCAGCTCAGGTAATACCTTGAACTGTAAGGATGATCAGGATTAAATGAGAAACAAAAACCCTGCGTTGTCTATCCAGAAAATAACCTGGTCCTAAAATTCCACATTACATATGTTTATGTGAGTATCTAAACATGACATCATTCAAATACATTCACCTAATGGATTCTGACTTCACTTCAAATCCTCATTTGCATGCTAACAGAAATATTGTGAAAGGAACAAACAAGCAAACAAAAAAATGATCATGAATTGCCTACAGGCATTAGGCTACAGAAAAACAGAGTACAGTTAAAATCTTTAAAATTCAAACAGTACAATTTTCCAGTGCTTACATGAGTGTGTTGGGAGTCTTGCCACTCCTTTGCCCAAGTTGAATGCTGATACTCTGGAGAAAATCAGTGTTAATGAATATTGACATAGGAACTAGCAGCTGAAAAGTACCTAAGTCACTTTACAGTTCATATAACATCCTGGACATATTCCTTCTTTTTCATAAACTTAATAATCACATCTTTCTGTGTTGAAAAAGAGATTCTGGAAGTTTTGGGTTTTTTTTGGTTTTTTGGGTTTTTTTTAAAAAAAAAAAAAAAAAAAAAAAAAAAAGAGGAGGATTTTTTTCATAGTCACATATTTACCATACTGCTCATTGTCTTTCTAATTCTGTCACAGTCATACCCACATTTTTTCTAGCTAGTATCCTGAGTTGATGAACTATGTTATATCAATGAGAAAAAAGCCTCAGGGAATAAAAAAATGAGAGACAGCAAATACAAAGAGAGAGTTTATTTTTGCACAATTACCATATCAGTGGATTGCATTTTTTTCTTCTAGTGTTTTTTTTTTCCTTTTTCTGAAAGTATCTTTAAAGATAAGCAATAAGTAGCTTACCTTTAAAGTAGCTTACCTGTAGTAAGCAATTTGAACCCTCTGCAATGCTCAGAACTTCTGTGAATGCAATGAATTGCCAAATACCTTAGCGTGGATGAATTTGATACAACTTTGTCTTCAAATACCTAATGGGTGTTGATACGGAAAACTGTTGCAAAAAACGTTGCTAAGTTTTGCAAAAACAAAACTGTAGCAAAATTTGCAACAGGTTGCAAATGTTAGGGCACATCCTTCTACGTAAAACAGATGAGGATCCATGAGGTTATACATGTCTTCATGCTCTTCTAGGGCTACAGTAGCTTTTTCAGAATTCCACTCAACTAGATATTTGGCAACATTTCAATCAGTTTTTCTTATTTAAATGTTATTATATGGAATTTTGCAAAAAGTAAAGTGTAAGTAAAAAAAGGCCCCAAAACACAGACATTATATGAAACCCAGAGAAATCTTTGGATTTTTTCTCCAGGTGACTTACTAACCTTCTGGATCAGTACTGGAAATTTCCCAACCAATATATAGATTTTTTCAATTTCATCCTTTTTTCTTTCACATTTGTCCAGCATAACTGTGATGGCTTTTGATACAATAGGCTTAGGCAATTATTCTCACGTTTTTGTAAGGGCTATCTGAAAACAGCATGATTTCTGTTCTTTCCTGCATCTCTTCTTTAAGAATGTTCTGAAAGGGGGAAATTGGCACACACTAAAATATTCAAGTCCTCTAATTTCAATACATTTCCATCTTGTATTTGATTGAAAAGCACATCAATAATATGAGAAGAGACATTGTAGCTGTAAAGATCACAACTTCAGAGTAAATCATGTGGATTACACTCTGCTGGAAACACTGTCTTTCTAGAATTCCTCTACATAACTTAGAATGTATATGAAGGAATACAAAATGTGTGTGAAGAAAGAATCTTCCTTGAATTCAACTCATTTTGCATGGAGTGTTACGCACCCAGTTTCAACACAACTATAATTGAATTTAACTAAATTGAAATGGCATTCTCCTAAATAGTTACCTTATCTGAGGAGTCCTTTTCATCTCATGTGCAGGATCTGAATGCAATGCTCGTGGAGTTTTTCTTTTATTAAAAGCTTAATGTACGTTCACTAATATAGGTTTAAATGTGGCCTAATTCTTAATCAAATATATTTCAGCAGCAGGAGGGCCAACATTCAAATAATGATTAATTGAAAACTTAATTAAATATTTCAAGACATCACATGAAAGTGTTCTGATAAAACTTCAGGTCATGCAGTCTGCATCTGAGACTGAGTAATGAAAATGAATAATTTGATCCAAAAGCCTCTATAGTGAGTAGCTGAAATTACCCCAAAGCTGCTGAAGAAAATCTAGCTTTGAATATTTTAAATGAAGTTTTCTGGGAGAGTTGTGCTTTATGTGGAATATATAAACAAAGAATTGGCTTTACCTGACCAGTACAAATTGCTGAGCTTCAATGTTTCCTGTGCTGTAGAACCACACTTCACAAAACTTTATCTGAGACTCCCAGAAAAAAAATATTTTCCCACCCTAATTGCAACTGAGGCTAAAAGATGTAAAGATTGTTGGTTTTAAGTAAATTAAACTTTATGGCTTACATACTTTATTCTGTATGGTTAGTCACAGCATACTGATGGACAGCAATTCACACACCTTCTAAAAACTTCCAGACTGTAAAAACAGTCCAATCCATTCACAACAGAAAACATTTGTTTAGTTATTTTCAATTTATGCCACATTCTTCCCAATCCATAGGTGTTTCATATCATACATGATATAACTTTGACTTAGCATTGTTCATAGCCATTCTGGATGAAGGATCCTGCTGATAGTTTGTTTTAAAATCAGTTATGGAGGGTTGAATTAACATTGGGAGTCCTGTATGCAATTATGCTGATGTGTGACCTTCCTACATAAAATCTTCAGGACAAGGATTCATTTAATTCATGGAAAATAAATCCAAAGGTAGGGAAGACAAAAAGGGAAGATACAGTAAGAACACTTTACCAAAAAGCTTGTCGGTATGTAAAACAAACAAACAATATTCCTTTGAAAATTAGACTGCAGATGTACTTTTCATGGAGATAAGCTGGGATGGGAGTTGCAGGTGGGAATGTATGTGTGCACACACATACACTGAACACATGGAGATGGACAGGACAAGGGGTCATATCCTCAAGCTGCAAAAGGAAGGTTCAAGTTAGACATCAGGAAGGAGTTCTTCAAGGAAAGGATAATTCCCCAATTTAGTGTTCCCATTGAGACCACTCCAAATCATTCCCCTCTCCCTCACGACCCCTCCTCCCACTCGTCCCCTGCAGCTGGATGGAGAGGAGAACTGGAGGCACAAAAGGTAAAGGATCACGGATTGAGATAAGAACTGCTTACTGGAAACAGCAATGAAGTAAGACAACAAAACAATACTGAAAGAATGTACAAGAAAAATATGAATTATTTCAATGTAATTGCTCAGCTCACCACAGAAAATCCCTGACAATACCTGACCACTCCCTCTGCCTTGAAGGGTCTTGGAAGGGAGCCTTCCCCTGCACCCCCGCAACCAGCAACAATGTGAGGTGGTACAGAATAACCTCTGGGACATGGTCCCTGTCCTGGCTGGAGCCAGGAAAACGGCCCAGGTCACTTCTCTTTTCTAAAGTGATTCTCTGGCCCATTTATTATGTCATATTTGTTGGCATGTATTGATCAGCTCTGGCAGTACAAAACCATCCACCACACAGAGTTCAAAGAACCTACTTTACCAGACCGCTGGAGCTGTGTGTATTCTGTGCCCCAGTGGGCTTCAAGTACCTTGTTAATGTTCATGTAAAGATGGGATAGGTCTCCCTGCTGGCTGTTATTAAGGTCAATTTCATAAACATCTATGGATTTTACTTTTCCAGCTCCACTAAGCATTTCATTAATTGTTTGATTGATTTCCCACTTCTGCCTAGTTCTTGCTCCTGGATGCCTTGATGTCTTTCTCCGAAGTATAGAAAGGAAATTACATTATTAAATAAGGAAAAGAGGAATACCATAGCTTGATTTCCACAGCCAGCAGCAGCATATTATACAGCTACATACATCTGAGCCACATTTATGAAAATAGAGAAATCCATACCTAATACAGAGAAAAGCTCCTCAACTGTATAACCTGTCATTCAAGAGAGATAACTCACATTCTTACTATCAAGAAAAGCCAAAATGAAAGGCTGTTTCATAAATAGATTTTTGATGTAAACCTTACAAGGAGATGATACCACAGTATCCTTCAATCATATATCATATTCCTTAACAGCTGAGACAATGCAGCCTGCCTTGCTTCTCATATGTTTAGCTATACTGAAGCTCTAATTTAACCTTCCCTGTTTTATTGAAAACAAAACCAAGCCCAGCACCAATCTAAGAAAAAAACAAAAACCAAAAACACTAACACATCTGGAGAGTGTGTGTGATTATCAGCTTTGCCTATTCATTAAAACTATTCCTTTTTTTTCAGGTGTCTTCACCACACATAGATTTCTTTCTATTACTGGCCTCATAATGGCACAATTATCTCTCTGAAATTAATGTCTCCATAGTTTGCCCTAATCATAGTTTGTATCCTTAGAAGTGCAGACTATGTACTGACATTCAGCTATAAAGCTGATAAAAAGGAAACCTCATGTTATATTGGACTTTGCCTGGAGAGAGTCCAATTCCAACAATCCCACTGCTCTTTAAAAATACAGTTTTAGAGAACCAGAGTGACACCATCTTGAGAAACATCCAACCCCTCCCCTGTGGAGATGTTCTTTAGTCATTTCCTTTCTGAAGCACCATGTTGCTCAGATCTCTGCAGCACAGATCTAACAGGCTATTAGCTTTTTTCTCCTTAGCTGGAATAAACAAAGAATTTCTAATGCATAAATGATTGTTATGATGGATTAGGAAATGATAATTTTTAATCAGGTTTCATCCAGATTTTGTATTGTCTCCTTTTAAGCCCTCTCCCATAAATCCATGGAAAATGTGGAAAACAGGTGTGTAAAATCATCCATTTGTGTCTCTTCCCAAGCATGAATTCTCACTGCCCAAACAGTCCCCTATATGTGGCAGGCTATCCTCTTGCTGTTTGCTTCTTTGTAAGCCAGAGCAGAGAGTACATATGACCCTGAGATCCTTGCATCTGTAGCTCAGTAAATTGTCCTGAGCGCTCCGCTCTGTAGTTTTGGCTCTGGCTGATGGCAGTAGGAGCAGTCACGCTGGATTGGCATCCACACAAGCAGCCCTGCAACCACCACCCTTCAGCCTAATCAGCCTGCACAGATGTTCAGTGTCTATGTACCTGCCAGAGGTTGCTGGCAGGTGGAGCACGGTAGGACTCTCAAATATCAAATAACTCTGATCATTGATTTTCCTGACTCCCCAGGGAGCTTCAGGAAACATTTGCTTCACATGCACTTGTCAGGTACATCATCTCACATGAATTTTGCTCTGAATGTTCTCCCATCTCCTTTGGTCTGTCATGCTGTCTGTTGATGCATGTAAGTGCACAAAACAGAAACATGGAATTTTTCTTAATTCATTTTCCCTTATATCAGTGACACATTTGTACACAATATTCAGTGCAGGGTAGAGGCAGTCATCTTCAGTTGTTTTCTTTTTATTTTTTTTCCTTTTCCTTCTTTTCATAATAAACTACTTTTTGGATTATGTTTTCATTCCATGGAGTTCTGGGATGATATGCAAAAGGCAGTAATCACTGCATAGGTAACAAAAATGGCAAACATAAAGGAAGTGTATATGTTCTACTCTTGCTTTACTTACACATTTATTAACCCTCTCACTAATATCCACGAGATATTGTACCTCTTTTGGCCTACAAATTATTCTTGCACTTAATCTCTTTTCGAAAACCCTTTGCCTTAATCTGTAAATGCCTTTCGAGGTACCTGATTCAGTATCTTAATCTCTAAAATCCAGTCACTTTACTATCTTGATTCTTTTCAGAGTGGTCTCCATCTTCTCCAAACTGAGTCAATCCAAACTGATTTCAGAAAAAGTCAAAAAGGAGCTGCAGCCATGTTCCAAATTTTCCATTTAATGTTTTCTAACCTTTACATGTTTCTTGTTTAGTTTGTCATTGGCGATCTGGACACTGTCATAAACTTCTATTTTCTTCAAGTTCTTTTTATAATCTCACTCACTCCTGTAATTCTAATGTACATGTCCTTAGGCTAAACACCTTGCTGCTACAAATAGCTGCCTTCCAAACAAATAATTTTCAAACTTCTTGCTTTCACTTTCTGAGAACTGTGCAATCTCACAGCACTTACTTGCTTTTTTCTTTTCCTTCCCACTCCCCTTCTTTACTGTCAGTCTTTTACTGTCAGCTTTGACCTGAAAGCAGTGGCTGTCAGGACAGAGAAATTAAAAATTCCTTCACCTGCATAGGGAGGTAGAGCAGAAGGAGCACAAGGCTGTATTTCCACTGAGACCAGTATTTCCAGTTCAAACAGGTTATTAAGTCTTATATTTAATTGCTTCACTTATTTTTCACATCTTCAGTTTCTCTTTTACCTCTCTTGTTTTGTCTTTGACCTTTATCAAGCAAGGAATAAGAGGTCAAGAGTTTTCACTGTGTGTTTTATTGAGATCCAATTAAAAACTATTATAATCAATTTTGGAGTTCTCAAAACAGTGCTGCCACTGAATTTTGGTTTCATTCATAGAATGATAACCTCCTGTAGATTGGGTTTCAATTTTTTTTTTTTTTTTTTTGGTAAAATAAATAGCTCATCTTCAAAGCCTGGAACAATTTAATTTCCTTGTTCTTTCAACTCTCTAGGGTAAAGAACAAAGATATTTTTACATCTCCCCAGTGAATGTAGCTGATACAGAATTCTCTTTGTAATTTTTAACAGAGGAAACATACCACCCTTAAAGGACAGTTTAAATTTGTGACTTCCTGTAAAGTGATATGTAAGTAGTAGGAGCTATTCTCAGTTGTGGACAACAGCTTGACTCTCCAATCAAGGAAGTTCCCATCACATTGTAAATTCAGCTCAGAGCAGTTTTTCTTTGCTCTGGAATATTAACGTTTATTTCTGTGTTGATTTTTCTCTGATGGAAGGCATGCATTCTTGCTATGCAGCCACTATTGAAGAAAAATTAAGCAAAAAACCCAAAGAAACAAGATACAGTGGTTGAGGTTAAGATAATGAAATTTTATTGCATCCAGCTCCGTGGTCTCAACAAAGGAAGGACATTGACCTGTTGGAGTGAGTCCAGAAAAAGCCAAAATGATTAGAGGGCTGGAGCACCTCTCCTACAAAGACAGGCTGAGAGAACTGGGATTGTTCTGCCTGGAAAAGAGAAGGCTTTGGGGTGACCTAACTGGGGGGAAAGCCAGCCCATCTAGGTCCATCTGAATTGACTTGTCTTTGCCCTTCTTTTAAATTTGGAAGTACATTGTAATTTAAACCATGGTAGCTTTAATTTAAAGAACCTCTTAATTCTTGATTTTGGAATTTTTTTCTTTTATCCAAAGGACTTGGCCCCAAATTTTACCTGAATTCCTTACAAGCTGCCAGATTCCATTTTAAAAAGCACACTTTTTTTTAATTGTCCTTACCTGTTTAACTTAGATTGATTTCCTTGCAGTGGTCAAGACATTAAAGGACACTGTACTGGAGTGATTTATTTATCTTAGCTTTAAGATTTGTGCCCTGTTACATATAACTTTCTTTCTAATTACTTTTAAATTTTTTAATGAATTTCATTTAAAGAACACACATAATGTTTGGGGCTTTTTTTTCCCTCCAGCGCTACATACTTGATATTCATCTGTATGTGCCTTAATTAGATTTCAAAAGGAACTAATCTAGAATAACTTGCCTCAGAATAATTTGGAATTATTTTAGTGTGAACATTAACCAGTTTTCCTCACTTAATATGTTGCATACATAACAGCAAAAATGAGAACAACTCTCACCTCTGACTCATATTTACACATGCCCTTCATTAGAATTTTTAATGCAAAATGGCTTCAACAGCACATTATCAGAGAAATCAAACATTAAATTTGATTAATAAATTCTTATGTTTACATAATTCCTACAATATACAGAAGAAAAAGATATGGATAAGGGTTACAGCAGCTTGTTTGTTTATATAATGGATTTGCATCAACATAATGAGTTATTTTGCCATGAATTATGACTGGACAATCACTGTTTCATGCTGAGGAAATGATCACCCATGGAGCTTATGACAAGATATTCCTAGCAGCCCTAAATATTAAGCTGTAGTTAAGGAAATATTTCATGTGCATTTAATTGTAGTCAATCCCTCATATCTAGAATTAGGTACATTTACATGCCCTTGTATCTCACTACAAAGCTAAATATTTACAAAATAATGCATATTTATATTTAGAGCTACAGCCAAACAATCAGTTTCCCCCGAATGTGACTATGTTCCATCTATGTTAATGTTTTTAATATTCACCATTAAATGCACATATGAATTTCATTGGTGAAATGGAATGTATATTACAGGTTACACAGAGACCTTAAATACAACAACTTACCTTTACACACATGTAAGTCTATCTTGGCAAACATGCCTTTTTTGTTAACTACTTATGACTAATCATATTGTGTGTTTTGCTATTGAATTTAAAGTTGGAAGGATTTGACAGTGAAAACTGTTTTCGTGAAAGACTTGAAAGATTAGTCTAAAGTTCATTTTACTTGATCATTAATATCATCTTGATTTTCTAAGTCTTCCTGAATAGCAATGGGAGCTACATCTGTGAATTAAAAGATCTAGCTATTATGAAGTCATTAATTTTAATCCCCTCTAGAAAGGAGAGATTAACTCTACTGAGCCAAGCATTTGGTTTGGTAAAATTAAATCTCCCATAAATATCTCTCTTGTGGTTTAACCTGACTTTAAATAAATTCAATTCAGACAAATTACACTCTGAAAATAAGTGATACATATGAACTGGGGCAGGATATGAAGTACAAAAAAACCCCAATGGGCATGAAGATGGCATACCCAGACCTGTATCTCTGGGTTCAAGCTATCCACAAGCACTAGAATATGGATTTATTAAAAAATCAAGGGGGGCAGCAAGGACTTCTGTCATTCATGAATAGAAGAGATATATCATTTTCTCCCACGAAATCTAAACATCTGGGTTTTTCGGGCTGAAAGACAGACAACATGGCAAAGGCTAAATTCAATAGGATTCTTGCAGAAGAGTAAAGTTAACCCCTCTTTGTACTGCCCAAAATGCAGTGATTATGGATGAAGGCTCATATTTCTATTGTCCTAGTAAGGTAAGGCAGCCAGAAGCCAGATCTTCTCTTTTTAAAGAGGTTTTAATAGGGAATCCATGCAAGGGTGGGGAGGGGAGGGAGGGGAGGGGAGGGAGGGGAGGGAAGGGGGGGGAGGGGAGGGGAGGGGAGGGAGGGGAGGGGAATGGAGGGGAGGGGAGGGGGGGAGGGGAGGGGAGGGGAGGGGAGGGGAGGGGAGGGGAGGGGAGTCAGGCTCGCTATTACATTCAAGTTGTTTTTACACTTTTTTCCTCACAACTCTGCTCCATTCAACTGACTTGTTTCCACTTCAGCAGCTCCCCCCTGTCCTGAATTTCCTTATTCTTTCTGAATGAGATCACAAAAACAAAACAATTATAAATGAATATATTTTCTGTTCCCAAGTCCTAAGATGATGGAATAGCTCAGCTTGGAATAGACGACAAAATATCCTGTGGTCCTTTTGTGGTAAAGGGAGTCTAGATGAGATTATGTGGCACTATGTCCAGCTGCATTTTGGAAACTTCTAGTAATGGGGTGTCTACCACACCACTGGAGAGCTTATTTCCATAAATGATTGTTGCCATAAAAACTAACTTTCTTATATCGAGAGAAAATATCTCCTGATGCAACTTGCATCCAATGCCACTTGTCCTCTACATGTGGCTCCTTGTGAGGAGAAAGTCTCTCTTTAACTACTGGAAAACTGTGATAAGGTTCCTCCAAGCCTTCTCCTCTCCAAGTTGAGAAGACCTAATATCTTCAGTCTTTCCTCATGGGGAAGCTTCTCCAGCCCTTAGATCACCTTCCTGTTCCTCCTTTGCACTCTCTTCCACCTATCCGTGTCTTTTCTAAATTGTAGGAGCCAGAACACAACACACTGCTCCTGGTGAGGCCTGAAAATTTAGTAATTTTCATCATTAATCTGGCAAAAAATTTCTTAAAATATCTGTTAAGATCCAAGGAAAAGTTAATTCACTGGTGTTCTTATGTATGAAAACCTTTTAATTAAAACTTATTAAGTAAATTTTAATTGAAGGTAAAGGAATATTACATATAAGCAAGATCCTGATTTTCCTACATTAACACATGATGGAAGGCACTCTATTAATTTAGAATTTTCATTCAAAGTTTTGTGTTAATTTTGTAAATTATCTGTACATATACTGATATTCCCTGAAGTCTTAGTAAAAGAAAACTTTCAAAATTACTCTGTTACTAAATCTTTGTCAAGAACTGAACATCTGTGTTGTTAGTGTAAGAAACTGTGAAATTATAGCTTGGTATTTTCAAAGGTAATAGCAATATAGCAGATGCCTGAATTTCATTATTCAGCTGATTGGTTGTCTATTCTATCTGCTTTATAAACGTCAGTCATAATGCATAACACTTCTATTTAGCTCTATTTTGGAAGTGAATACTATTCTGACTCTACTTCTGAAACATTTATTTCAGTCTCCACACAGAATTTTTAAAAAGTTATTCTAGTCAATAAAGACAAATATAAATTTTATCTCTCAAACAGCTATTACTTATTTGCTTTCTACCCCATTTACAGGATGTGCCCAGAAAACTTTCACTGAGAAATGCTATCAGATATCCAAATAAAATACTCTCCAGCCATAACACACACAGGTGGAATTTCTCAATGCTTGATTGACCTTGAGGTGTTCAGAATGTTATAAACGAGCCAATCAGTATTATGATTAAAGAGAATTTATTAATAATCAAAGTATAAAATTCGGAAAGAGCCACAAAGCAAAGCAACACCGAGCCAGGCGATCGGCGCTGGGTGAAATGAGTTCCAACCTCTGTTGGTTCGAATCTCCCCTGTTCAAGGCTGCGGTTTCTCGGAGGTGTCTTTTTATACCTTTTTTCTTCTTTGTTAGTTTTATCTTTTCAATACAACAATATGATTTTCCTGTTTTTTCCACCACGTCTGACGACAGTTCCTGAAATCAGTAGTCGATTTTTTGCTGTTGGAATCAGTTTCTGGTGAAAGTATATTATTGTTGCTTATACATACGTCCTGGAAATTTCTGTATATACACACACATCCTGGAGCTCTGCCAGACAAGGAAATCCCACGAAATTCTTATCTGTGGAATGTACCTTGCTGGGGCTTATTCAGACAGAAATCCCTTGAACAGCACAATTCTGGCAGTCACCTGTTTGTGCTTTCTCAGCCTCAGCAAAATGCTGTAATCTTTAAAATTTTAGCACGAATTATTTTGTATCATATACTACAATAATCTCCATTTTCATATTTTGATTTTAATACAAAGCATTTCATACTCTTACCAGGTGAGAGGGACCAATCTGATTTTTATTTATGCCTCAGCATGTTACACACGAGGTGAAGGATTCCTGTAGGTGCAGTCCATGTGCTAGCAGCCCTGTCCCCAGGGAGGCTTCGCCTGGCAGCCGATCAGAGCAGAGAGAGCTTCCATGACTGGGCTGAAAGCGACCCCCCCACTTGCCGGCAGAGCAGACCCCCGGATGCCCGGGAAAAAAACGCCCAAGAAATTGGGCTATGGGAGGAGCTTTAGCAGATAAAACCAGTTAACTCCAACACAACCAGGGCCATTTTCTTTGGGTTTCTTGGAGTAATCAGGGGCTCGCTCAGAGGGTCAAGCTTGGCCCTCCTCTCTCCCTCACCTTTTTCCTCCCTGTGGTCCTGCTTCCCTGTCCGCACCTGTCTGGCCCTGCTTCGCTGCTTCCCTGAGGCAGTTCGTCGGGCGACGACCTGGTTCTCCAGTGTTTCCCTGATGGAGCAGACGCTGCCTGCACCCAGCCGCGGCTGTCACTGCCACGGTGTTTCCCCCACCAGCCCACCGTAGCCAGCCCACCATAGCCAGCCCGCAGCCGTCGTTCACCAACGCTGGAGCCACACTGCCACTGCCGCTTGGAAATGGCGCGCAGCCCCTCACAAGAGCTGCGCAGGCTCGGGGCGGCGGGCAGCAGCTCGCAGCATGCTCGTTCCGCCTGCCGAGTTGACGCTACCCGGGCGCCCAGGGCAGAGCAGTAACCATCTGACCCTGCCTTCTGTTCCTTTCTCCGTCTCTCTTTTTCCCTCTCTATTCTCTTTTCTATTCCCTCTTCAGTAGGAACACTTATATTTCTTTATCAATAGACAGTTCTCAGATATAATATTGCCTCATTTGCGCTTTATTCTTTGTCCGAGAAATCTATCAAAAAGAATTCTCCCTGACTCCCCTTTTACAGTGGCATGGGACACCAGGTAAAAAGAGCAAATCTAAAATTTTTCTCCCTCTATTTTTTTTCTTCCTTGGTACATCTGCTTGGTTTTAACTCAGACTGGCATGACTGATTGGAGATTAGACAGCAGTGACCCAACAGAGCACTTACCTTGGCAGCATTAGGAGTAATACACAAAAAATATTTTCACAGCAATAAAGCGTTCTTAACCAATTTTGACAATGAGTCTCAGAGAAGTTTTTCTTCCGTATCACGTATGGGTTTTTACCCCTGTTTCTCTGCAGAAGTGAGAAAAATTCTGATTTCGGTTGGAGAAATCATCACTGAAAGGAAAAGCTAAAACAGCTTGGTGAAAAGATGAGTTATAGCTATAGAATTCAAAGCCACATAGGCAATCTAAAATGAAAAAATTGTAATTGCCCAACTGAATTGTTTCAGGCACGTATGTTTGTGGGGTTTTATGCCTTATATACCTTCTTCATTAAATATATTCATTGCATTATGCTGATCATAATAGAAAGCCTAGAATTTGAAATATTTATTTGTTTTAGTGCAATTGCCTATAAAAAGCTTTTTAGCAGTAGCTTTTTTTTCAGACATTTGAACTACAATCTGTACAATTCTATGACAATGACACCATTACTAGGGAATATGTTCTGGTACTATCCAAAGACAAGTCAGAAGTACTGTTTCTAAATTGTGTGTACTGTTCTTAAAATTATTGTCAATGAAACCAAATGTGCTGATGTGAAGAGAACATCTCTTCCATTAAATGCAGTAATTGTAATTTGCATGATACCTTTTGCTTTCTGATGTTACACAGACCACACTATGGTTCACTGAGGTTATCAGGCAATTAGGTTTCCATTTTCAAGTGCATTTAAGGGTCCAGACAGAGATCTGAGTATAGGTACTGTGCACACACAAAGAAATACAGAGTTTCTGCACCAAGGGACTTACAGACTGTAAAGAAGAGAAAGAAAAATGGAACAGAGAGATAATAGTGGGAAAAAAGTGAGCAAATGTTCATAGTGGTGCAGATCCAGGAATAAAATCCAAGTCCCCAGTACCAGACTGTGTTAATGCTGCTCCTGTCAAAAAATTAACTGTGAGTTGAATCCTGTAAAACTTCATCCATCCTGCTAATACATAGAAACATATGCATTAAACATATACATTTAGGACACAGAATACTGGGTACACATTTTTTGGTATTTTCTGCAGCAATGACATTTTATAACCCATCTTTATACTTAACGCATCTTTCTTCTTTTTATCACACCCAAACCTTGACTTTCTGAAAGACACATTTGGTGATAGGAACATGAGATCTTCTTGCTTTCTAAAGGTCTGTTCTCTGTATATTCAAACACCACAACTTACGTCAGAAAGAGCAAGGTTCCTCAAAGAGATTGTTTTATGTTAATGATAGCATAGGATTAAAATGTTTCTAAAATCATGGTAGTTAAGATAGGTCTTGGGAATGGGAGTGGGCATTGTCTTTGCTAAAATCATGTTAACCTGTACCTGGTGTACCCACTTGTGCGGTAGATGATGAAGTTAAGTGCGATGATTGCTTCATAAATAATCATTTAATTATTAAAAGAATCCTGAGGAAGGGACAATAATCATGAGGAACGTTGTGGGGAGGGGGCTCAAACCCATGCTTGGGTGGAAACAATATACACAATAGAACAATATCAAGTTGATGATTACATATGATTATACCACAGTTATGTAAGGAAAGAGTATAAAAATGTATCCATCCCAAATCCATGTGGGAGTCAGATTTGGGTCTGTACCCCTGATTCCCAGAGCTCTTCAATAAAAGCACCTGCATATAATCATCCTGTGATGATGTGTTTCTGCGCTAACATTAATATGACATAAAATAACCTATAAAACTCTTCTCTAATCAAGGTCCTCTTTGAAAGACCCCTGCAGCAAATAGTCCTTTCAGTTAGCATAAAAAAAAAAAAATCAAAATCTGTCTCTCTCCCCTAACATCCCACTGCAAGCAGAGGCACTGAAAATAAGACTTTCCATCCTCAGAAAATTCTGGAATTTTGAATAATGTTTCATAGATGAAAAAAATGTAGACAATATTTCAGACTTTTATCGTGTGTAAAAAGCCTCAGCAAAAAATGTACCTCAAAAGTAAACTGTGTCAAATAATTTTCAGTTAACTAAGATATGGGCTCTTTGTTTTCCTAGAAAATAAACACCTAGAACAAATTGTGCAATTGGTTTTGGATCTTTAAGGACATACACATTGCACACTGGTTTATGTCAAATAACTATTTCATATGCATAAGAACTTAGTATGTTGTCTTTTAAAAGACTTAAGCCACATTTTTAGCTTTGAAAAAATCTTAATAAATCTGAATTTATAGGCATTAACTTTGAAAGCCCAGGTCAAGTTTATCTTCAGCAGCTTCAAAAACTGACAATCTTATTTTACTCATAAACTAAGATTACATAATTGTGGGAAACAGAGGAGTAAAAATTTCCACAGGCACTAAGGAGTTTAATTTACAGCCCTGGAAAGAGCTTGGGTTGATGTAATGATAAAGGTATACAGACCTTAAGCAGAAGAATTATAAACCTATGTTTCTATAGTTTTAAGTAAGAACATGTATTGGGTGATATGGTGAAGGATTTTTAAGTATAGTAATGTGATTTTATAGTTTAAGTTAAGAATTTAGATATCATGTGTGTATGTGAGCTAGCAAGTTATTGATTGAGAAAAAGGTGCAATGCAGTAAGAAATACCAAAAGTGATAGGTTATAAAGTCAAAACAAAGCTTCATGTTAATTGTTTATTGGACCAAAAAGTTATAAATTGCCATGTAAATTTGAAACTCGTGACTGTCTTCAGTTATGGCGACTTGTTACTAAATCTACGGCCTCTGAGACTGATACTTGTTTGATTTTCCAAGTAATAAATCGTGAATAGCCATGATGGTCCCATCTCTTTGGATCAGGCTCTGACACACAGTGACACAGAGAAGACAACAAATTCAATATTCCTCACTTCCAGATGATGCTGGCAATCTTGCCATTGCATTTCCAGACAGAACTCTCAGTGATGTTATTGTTAAGTCTCCCTCTTATACGATCTTCCCAAAAACAATAGATATTAAATAAATTGCTGGAATAGGAATCTGTTCCACCTCACAATAGCTAATCCAGCCCAGAGATCTGTTAATTCCTTTCTTCTTCCTTCCTGAAGACACTTGTTCACATCGTCTACATCTACTGTGTAATTCAGGGGTGTCCTGGAGGCAGAGTTTGAGACCAAAATTACCTGTATCACTTCATTTCAAGAGAACTCAAAGGCAGGTTAGCAGGTCTTGGAAGGTTCTCTAGAAAGCCATTCCAGTGAGAAATTACATAACTGGTGGGGTTAATAAAATTCATAAGCCACATTGAAAGAATGCTCAGTTCCAAAATAAAATGTTCAGAAAATTGAATTATTTTTTTGAGTACATCTTTTCAGTGAGTGATAGTTTTAAATTTCTTATATTTTCACATATGATCATTATCTTCTCATTGCTTGAAACTTGCCATTGAAACAGATATAACTGTAGAAAGACAACATATTAAACTTCTGTAAAACAGCTGTTTTAATATGTTCCTTAAAAACCCAAGGTAAGAACATTCTTTTCGGTCAACATATAGTATATAGTCAGAATATTGAAATATCTTGAACTTCCAGGTTAGAGATGTAAATTTTTATGAGCTTAAGGGTTTTATTTTTATTTCTTATGGGTCACTTTTCATGTGTTTTAAACTGATCGAGAGAGAAATGGGAAACTGTAAATCTAATTAATACTGTGATTATTCCCAACGGATTTCCATTGTGTTATTTAACACAGATATTTCAATAATTGTGATATAGCAAGAGAATTTTGTGTTCTCAAAATTTTTCATTTTTTATCTGTGGAGAGGTAGATACAAACTGAGCCAAGGGAGAAGGCATTTGGGAAACACCTCAATCTGTTTTAAACACTGAGTTTTCCCAGTAACATTATCTAGCTCATCATCTACCTTAAACTATCAGGATAGAGATTTGTATATTGGAAATTATATACATGAATTTTATATACACACTTACATAGATACACACACAAAAAACATGGATGATTTCCAGAGGAAACAGCCAAAATATCCATTATTTTAATCATCTTGCTACTTTAGATCAGTCGTATTCATTGTCAGTCTGCCTCAGAGGAGGATACAGTAACAGCCCAAGAAGTCCAGTGCTAGCTCTGCCTTGGAAAAACAAATACCAGCTATTAAAGAAAAAATCAAAAATCAATCAATAGAAAAACAAATACCTCTTATAATTTGTATGAGAAATAGTGTATCTATACAAGTACATTTGAGATCTTCCCAAAATGAAAGGAATATATGAGAAATCACCGTCTTTTACAAATGGAATAATTTGTCAAGATAATAAGAGGTGATTTATTTGTGCAAACCTCATTGCATTTGGCTTCTCCACTGCTTTTTACTCATGATCCTTCCTCTCCTTATTTCTCACATCAGTGATATTTCTCCATGTAATTTAAAAGCTCCAGACCTTTTTCTTGCTGATGTCTCAATTCTGGATCTCAGCTGAAGTCCAGAAAGGAGGCCAAGTCAATTTCACCAGAAGAGCCAATAAACATGACTTCTTCAGTCTCCTTACTTTAAATTAAATCATAATTCCTAGTCTATCATTGACTTCACACATATTTCCTTGAGAAATTGACTGAGGAACTTTCAGTGTTACAATTTTCTCTCTGAGGCAAACACCCATATATGTAGAGCACTGTCTAAGAGTCAGATTTTGAAATATTTAAAGTAACAAGATGGTCACATATTTTATTGGGGTTTTGCATCAAAAATCACAATTTGAAACTGTAGCAACAAAAGTATCCCATTATTACTATCACTGCTATTAGCACCACAGCCCAAGTTTCTGAAGATGTCAGCTGTTTGCTTTGGTAACTAATTCAGTTTAAGACCAGTGCCAACCCATAAATGTTTCTGAAACACTGCTCAGTAATACCTTCAGGGGAAAAAAACCCAAGGCACTAATTGCATGTCAGTGGGATTAATTAGTATTCGCTAAGGAATATTTAAGTATTGTGTTATTTCTGCCTACCAAAATAATTTCTCAGTTTAACCATTTCAAAGACTAAGTAGGATTATTTTACAGTTTAGAGACTGAATTGTAGAGTGTTTTATTTCACAGACCCAGCAAAGCTTCATTTTAAAAAAATAATTATAATTTAACTGTTATTGCAATTAAATAGAGCTCATTCCTTTTATCAGTTCAACCAGCAGTGGAAATATTATCAGCACATTTGTTCAAATTATGCTCCACTGTCTTAAAGGGCTTAAGAAAATAAAGCAAAAAAAATTAGTTAAATGGGGTCAAGTTTATGAAGTTTAAAACACCTGAATTATGGTAGCAACTCAATGAAACTATAAATATAGATTTCATTCTGTTTGCTGGAATATTCTCAGGTCACTGCAGTATGAACACTGAGGCACTACTGAGTGCTTATAATATTGAAACTATATTCCCCTCACCTTTAATACAGGCACAGTAAAGAAAACTATATTTAAAGAATAGGAAAAATCTTAAATTCTGGCCATGTTTACAATGTAGTAGTCACAAAACAAATATAGGAATAATATACTCCATATTTTTTATTGCCCAAACAAGACAAACAAAACATAAATGAAATAAAGAAGCAAAAATAGAGTGGATTAGGCAGTGAGTGTGCTTTTAATAGTGTTTCCAGCTCTTAGTGCCTCCATGACAGTGCTGGGATGGTGATGTATCCCAGTGGTGGGATGAAGCCTCACCTGGGCAGGATTTTTGATCCTGCTGTGCTTCCAAAGACAGGTTTCTCAGTGGTGCTGAAGGGGTTCAGGACACTCATTCCTCCTGTGCCTGAGCTCTTGCAGCGGTTGCTCTGTGTTGGCTCATGCTCTGTGATGCCAGCAGTGCAGCCAGAGCCCTGGGCTGCACTCATGACTCTTGTTCCCTGTCCCATCTCCCTTGGATTGCCCCAGGACAACGTGGTCAGGCTCCAAGGGCTTGGTGTGTCTTGAGCAACCCAAGCACCCACTTCAGGCTCCCCATGGCAGAAAAAGGTGTGGGCAGCCATGTACAGCATCAACAACTGGATTTGATCAGCCAAAACTCTGCCCCGATCCCCTGTGTCATCAGCCTTATCCTTCTTATAACTCTTTTTTGTGCGTAACATATCCCCTCCACAGGTCCTACTTCAGCTGTCAAGCAGATGTGTTTGATTGCAAATAAAATACTTATTTCTTCTTGCAATAGTCCTGTATAAACTGACAGAAAAAAAATATATATCTAAGAGCAAATCCTTCCCTTCAATTTCCTTACTGAAACACTAGGATGCAGGAAATAATTTCCACACCCGACTAAGTGTCATCAGCCCTGTGCAACTTCAAAGACAGTTATTCTGGAACATGCCAACAACCTCTCAGGCCCTACCACCATAAGATTATCTTGCCTTTCTCCTGACTTTAGCAAATGTTATGCACTGGAAAATATCTGATCCACTCTCATTAAAGACAGCAACCAAAATTTGTGTGAATTAACAGTAATTGTGTAGTAATCTTTAACAGAAACAGGATTTCAAGAAGCATCTGTGCTCAGCATGAATTCAGAAGTTAAGAAAAATGTTACACAAGTAGAGCTACAAGACCTAAGGGAACTTTGATTACAGCTAATTTGACAGTGAAGTCATGATAGAATATGGATTGCTTGAGATGGAGCCTCCGTTTTCCTCGTAGTGAAATGGGTATGCTATAAATTGCCTTGCCTGACTATTATCAAATTTTTCTTTCAGTTTCTTAACTTGACAGAAGTTTTCAGGAACCAATGGACCTGCCAAAGACAAAGAAATAACACAGGCAGGATTCCAGCTTCACATCTGCCAGAGGTCAGAGAGACCAAATTGCAGTGTCTCCCTGGCAATCAGACCTTTAAAATAGTAGAGCAATCAAGAGGAAAACAGTTTTAAAAGAACAAATGTTGATAGGACCTTACCTTATATTTTTTCTTCCCAGTGTGAGTTATTCACCTTTTTGCCACTTGAGTTTTAGGAAATTTTCACTGTAATCTGCACAACTTAGAGTAGTTAGGAAATAAGAAAAGCTGGTTGCCAAATTCTTTAAAAAGTCTGTGCCAAGTAGTATGTATTATCAATTGTTCTTCCTCACTCTCACTACCCTCTCTCTCCCACTGGAAAGAATAGAATTCATTAATCTTCTGTTGTTGAATCCTGTAGATTTTTTCCACCAAAAATGACCTATAGCACTATTGCCACTTATCCAAACGAAGTAAAAGAAGCACATTGGAATGAAAGAAAATTGCCTATTAGTCTTGGCAGTTTCTGCTGTCCCTGTACCCATCAGGTACCACTCCAGCAATGCATGGATGCTGCTTGGACACACCTGTGATTGTTCATAGTCTCTTCAGCAGCAGTGGTTCTCTGCCCTTTATCCCTGCCACAAGATGAGGTCCCTGGCTTGTCTTTGCTGCATATATTTTACATCAGATGTCAAATATAAACAGTTTTTTTCTCTTCCACTATCTGGCTACATGTGACGATTTGTCCCTTCTTTTTCTGAGTGTCCAGAGTGCTGTTGGAACCTTTGGACTGAAAGGGCAGAGAGACTAATTAAAATTTGCCAGTTTTGGAATACAAATTGTAATAAAAACTTTAAAACAGAATCACAGAGAGGAGAAGAAAAAATTCTACTGCAATTCTTTCTTCTAGTTTTCTATACAAGTTCAAAAATTATCTGCAATGCAACCCTCAAATAAGGATTGTATTTCTCAATGATTGACCAGGGAAGGCAACTAGATTCTGACTGCAAAACCTTGAGTACCAGGACTTCAGAGATGTGTTGATCTGAATATATAGCATCACTGACACAGGAGAATAAATACAGCCAGACAGATAGTATGCAGAATATATTCAAATTTATTTGCCAGTTAAGAAAGAATGCAGCAAAATTAATGTCCAGCTTTACACAGTCTGGAAAAATCAGAACTGACTATATTTCCAACTGCTGTTTAAACCCCAAGAAACATTTTTCAGTAAAAATGCAGTCAGAACAGATATATATTTATTTTTTTAAAATCTCAAAGAAACAGGATATTGGTGAATTTACTACATATGTTTACAGAGTAAAAACTACAAACCGGAGCCCCAGAAACCCTCAAAGCACCACATTCCATTTCTCTGAACATACTTTCTTAATATTAATTTCAAACATTATACAGGCAGGAAAAGTTTAATTAAAATTAAGGCCTAAACCCTGAATATTAAACAACACATAGTACTCAAATGCATACATTTATGTTTTAACTCTAAACCTATTTGTTTGTAAGCAACTTGGACTAACACCAACACACATCTATACACAGAAGACAAAAAAATAGGGATCCAAGTATTTACTTAGTTTGGGGCTAATACCACTTAACTTTTTTATTTTGGAAAGAAGTCTGAAAGAAGAGAGAATCTGCCTTTAAGGAAATGCCAGATTGAGTTTAAATTCTGGAAAAGTAAGACAAGACACAGGAAAATGGAAGGTTGTGACAGGGTGCTGCTTGCTACACATGACACAGCTTTAACAGAGAGACAACAGCCAAGGCTGCAAAGTCAATTTTAATCTTCATAAAAATCCATTGATACCCTTTCATACACAGGCAGGAAAAACACAAGTTAGGGTAGATGTAAAAAGATGTGTGTTTAAAAAGTGGAATCAAAACTCTTAACTCACATGTTCCCTATTTATGGAAAAATTCAGGCCCCAGTCTTGCATCAAAAAGGTCTTCCTACACCATTTGATTCAGGCTCTTAGGTGCACAATGAGACTGAGTCCTTTCTAAAATTTTTTCCAAAATAAATTAGTATTAATAAAATGTTTTTCTACTGTATGTTTTTAATAATGTTAAAATATAAAAAGGTACACAAATATGAACACAACATTTTGGAACATACTAAAAATGTTACATTTGTTAAACTGCCATTGATGCTTAGAGGCACCCCAAATAGCCCAATATACAAGTTTTAAATATTAACTGGACATATATGTAAAACCAGATAGCCCATATTTTAAAGATTCTGCAGCAATAATTCTGTTGGATACATCTGGTCAAGATGTGGAAATTTTATGTAACTGTGTCTGCCTATGTGACTGGCATGTTGATGTGTGGAATCTGATTAATATTTTAAAAATTGTTCAGAAAACTTTTTTCTTTCTTTATTCTCCCAGCAGAAAAATCATCTACTATTTGCACACAGAATCATAAAAAAGCTTCAGCCACATCAGTCAACTGTGTAGTTCTGAAAAAGTTCTATTTTCATGGACTGAAGTCTTTTGAAATGGTTTGGACTAATGCCAATGGAATGGGTGACAGCATTTATTAAGTCTTCTGTCTTGGGCGAAATCCAGCCTGCTCCGCTGGCTTGTTTCACAATGACATCCTTGTTTTCAGGGCACTGATAAAAAGTCTTACCTGCTGAGTGTGATATGAGGCATTTTTTAATATGAGATTATTCTTTTTTTTTTTTTTTGTCCTACTGCAGAAATTACTTGGACTATTTCAATTTCCTCATATGTTAGATATAATTGTATATCTGAATTGCTGTTCCATTTAGCTGAAAGATATTATTACATACATGATATAGGTTACCATAATTTCAGTGAAAATTTGAAAGAATTTAAACAGAGAGTTCATGTTCTTAATAAGTATTTTAATTGTTTGTTTATTTAGAAAGGAGACAAGTTTGGCTGATTTAGAGGAATAAATACTGAAGTTCACAGAACTAGTGAAAATAAAGAATAATTTGTACAAGATATTCAATAAAGAAATGTGTTTCGATTTGCTAATTGAACTTTTGTTCACTTTAATAATATAGAAAAATTTTTATCAAGCATTCGAAGTAGCTGTGGCTTAGACCACACTCAACATTTACCCCTCAACTTCTATGGGAAACCCTACAGAAGAACCAAAATGATTACACCACTTGGACAAAACTGGGAAAACAAAGCATTACTCATGAGACACATCCTTCTAAAACAACACCACACGGAAGGTTTAAAATTCTTGGGCATTTCAACACATGCCTGTTGGAATCCCTGACTGTAATCCAGGGGGCAGGCCTCCAAAGGACTCAGTCCTGTGGTATTCCAGGCCATGAGTAGCCCACAGAAACAAATTCAAGACAAAGGCTCCTCCTGAGGGGAAAACCTTAATTATCAAGGTGGAAATGTTTCATTTAGACATCCCTAGTTTGATGAAACACTGCCAAATGCAAAGTGTTTTCTGATAGATTAAGACTGTGAATGAAATCCCAGGTGACAGAACCTTCAGGATTCAAAAATCATACTGAATCTGGATGACTCCTCCTAGCTCAGTGGAAGCTGTACCCTTTGTCTCTCATTTTGAAAGGCTTGTAGAGAAAAATGTCTTTAGCCTATTACTTCAGTGTTGCTTAAGGATGTCTCAATGTGAAGCAATTTTAAAAGTGTCTCTTTCTTCCTTACTATTGCATAAAAAGCCAGAAAATTTTGCCTTTTCCCTAGCATATATTAAGGATTTTGGTTCTCCTTCTCCTCCCCAATTAAAATGCTCACACATTTTCCTCAGAAACACTTCGTAGATATTTATAACTAGAAGAGACCTCTGTCCTCTCCACATAATAAACTGGATATGCAGAATGCTTAGACAAAATCCTGAGCACACGGTGTGTCCGTCCATCCATCCATCCATCCATCCATCCATCCATCCATCCATCCATCCATCCATCCATCCATCCATCCATCCATCCATCCATCCATCCATCCATCCATCCACCTATGCTCTGCAAAAGGGCAGGCTCCTGGCTCCTGATCACTCTGCTGCAAGTTTCAGATCTCATTTGACTGCCCCAATTTCCTCCTGCAAAAATGCAAGGAAAATCCATGTATCTTGCCCAAGAGTCATGGCATTTAATCTAACCTCAAGTGTCTCTCTAGTCTGTTCCTGTAATTGGAATGGTAGACCTTCTCCAATGACTCTGCTCCTTTCTGAATCACTCCCTCAGACAGTTTTCTTCTGCCTTCATATGTTTTGAAGAGTAGAAAACAATAAAAAGAAGCCTTCATTCTATGGACTGGGTCCTTCAATCTCTAAATCCCATTTAAGAACAAGTGAATTTATCAACTATGCCTCACCTCTGGAAACAGGCAAATTGCAGCAAACCACAATTTTTTCTTAATACTAAACTTTCAAAACCTGCTGTCTGTCTGAGTTCTTTTGGTCCCTCCAAGATTCTCTCTACCAAAAATGTGCATGATCAGGATATGATTAATGTGATCTGGTTATTAGTGCAGATATCTTGAAGACAATAAACTTTTTCTAAAATTAATGCTTAAAAAGAGCAATTACAAATGAGAAATTTGGTGAACCTGTTTGGAACAGAAAATTGACCAAGTAACAATTTCTTCTTCTACCCTAAAGAGCTTCAATTACACCTGAAGAACATCAAACAACAAAGGTGTCTTCAAAGGCAATTAGGAATAGACATGTTTTTCCCTATAGCTGTAAGTTAAATTGGCCAAATACAAGTTATTTCTGATCTGGAAACTAAACAGGCCTGTTCTGCAGCCAGGCAAATAAATGACACTGAGGAGACAGATGCTTACACATTTTTCAATGTTGACAGTGATATTTATGGAGAACTCATGACAGCAGCAGGGTGAATGGACATCTGCACGCATCTGCTTGTAGACAAAAGGGCAGCTGTGGTGGAAAAGGGAAGGAATAGTGACTGGAAAACTTTTTTAAAAAATAATTTGAAGAAATGGAAAGGGAATCTGGTGTGTATTTCAGAGGAAAGGTATTGCTAACATGGTCTGTAACCTCAGCTGTTCAGGGCAAGTACCTGTCAAAGAGATGGGAACGTGGCCATTGCTAACAGGCAGCTGCAAAGCAGAGATTTTTTTAAAAAATAGCTAAGCTAGCCACACTCTCAGTCAAAAAGATAAATCTCCACATCTCATTGGAAAGTATTTAGCAATGTCAGTGCTTCTACGATGCCCTCATTTGTAAGAGAGATGTATTTTATCAGTGCATTATGGAAGGAAGAAAGTTACAGAAGCACCTTTGGATATACTAGGAGCATGCAAATATCCCATACAGTCACAGCACAGAAAATCTAGCAGCCAAAGCTGGCTAAAATTTGGTTATTTGATACCTCATACTCCAAGTTAAAAATAAACAACAATAGTAATTAAATAAGGAAGTAAATAAGTGTGCATCCCTGCTATATAGTTTAACTCTTGTCCTTGGATGTAATTTAGAGAAGTGCTTAAGACTTCAGAGTAACAAGATGGTTTAGGATTCAAAATGTAGCATTAAACTACACAGGACTTCCACAGCTTTATTGAGATCACTTTGTCACTTGCATATCTCTCTATCTTTTCTCTTTTCTTTCACATTAGGCCTGTCTTTTCTGCTTATGTTATAATCTCTTTGTGACAGATGACATGTTCATGTTTGAGATCTGGCACAATGGGGCTGTAATCTCTACTGCATTACACAGAACACAAATTATAATTTCAACCCTATCTCTTCTATTTACTTTTTCCTGTATAATTGCACTTGATTGAAACCCTGCTAGCAAAAATATTGACTCAGATGAATAATGTCTTCATTTCACCACTCATCCTTTTTGTCTCACTGTCTGTGGCTACCTCAGTGGCCTTTAAACAAAAAACACAAAACACACCAGACACACCACTATAAACAGATGTTTTCCCAACTCTCCTCCCTTCTCAAGAGTAGTTACTCCTTTCATATATGATAATGTGAGGTAGTCCATGCCCTTGTTTCAATCTGAAGATACAACTCCACTGATTTTGGATTTCTTTTTATTCCTTCCCTGAAACCAGTCTGTGCCATCTGTCATCCTGACCAGTTATTTGCAGGCTGCCCTATAGCTCTCAAGGTTTTAGTAACATTTGCCCTGTAGCAGGCCCCTCTGGCACTCTAGCATTCCAGCTGTCGAGATATTGCCATTTCTACACTTTCTGGTGATGAGATGTACCATGTAGAATCACAGACTTATAGAATGATCGAGGCTGGAAAAGACCTCTAAGATCATCAAGTCCAAACATTAACCCAGCACCACCATGTTCACTACTAAACCATGATCCCAAGAGACACATTCACACATCTTTTGAACTCTTCCAGGCATGGCGATTCCAACCTTTTCCAGGGCACCTTGTTCCAATGCCTGACAATCTTTTCAGTGAAGATATTTTTCTGAATATTCAATCTAAACATCCCCTGGTTCAATTTGAGGCCATTTCCTCTTGTCCTATCTCTTGTTTCCTGGGAGAAGAGCCATTGTCCATTTTTCATGTAAAAAATGATGTCATCATTCATATTTCAAAAATTATTAAGAATCAAAGAAGCTATTTTACCCTTTTATATAGAAAGAAAGGAAAAAGAATTAATTATTATCTGCAGAAAGGCATTACTTTTTCTTGTCTCATATAAAGGAACCCAGAAAGGAGAGGAAAGCAAGTGTTTAAATTTTGGCTTGAAATTTTTAAATAACAATTTATTTCTGTGCTTTATTTTTTATTTTATGTACTTAGTATTAATTTTCAAAGCATTTGCTGGAAGAAAGAAAGACCAAATTAAAAGAAAAATTGGTTCTTATGGACACAAAAGTCACCATAAAAACAAAAGAAATTTTGGGGTTGGAAGGAAAAATCTGATCTATCAGAATTTAAACTCTGCAGAACACAGAGTGGCAAAAAAAATATTCAGTGACAGACACTTTTGACTATAATATTTGAAAAAAGTGTCCTTGAAATGAATTAAAGAAGTAATATATCATCTATACTTCAATTTCTTCAGATGAAGACAATAACAATAAATGGTTGCATAAAATTCACAAGAATAGACATATGGGGATTTAATCTTAAATAAAATACGTGCAAATATATTTTATAGTAACAAAAATCCTTCTTGCAGCAGTGGGAACTACCATAGTCCTTATTATAGCAAAAATATATGCAATTTAAAAAACAGGCGAAAAAAGACTCTTGAGGAATAAACAGATCATTCAAGTGAATATCTCAGTCTACAGTGTAATTGAAAAATTAATATATTCTCCTCAAAAATACATTCTTAAATCTGAAATTTCCCACTACTTTGTACAACAGTTTTCTGACTAATTTTGTATAGTTCTGACTTCTCTATCATATAGCCAAGTACTTGTTTATGTGCTACTCTTTAATTACATGGGAACAGTCCAAGATTCAGCTGGTGGTTCTCCCCTGGTTCCAATTATTCATATATTTAAAAAATATTTTGCTGACTGGTGACATCATCTGCCCTTTACAAAGCAAATATGAACTAAAAATAATAAAATATACATATATGTTATAAAAGAGGTCAAAGCATTTCCCCTGTTCCTTCTCCAATTCTAATTTCTCATCTAAAACTGTGCACAGCCTATAACACTGTGTTCCCAGGAACAAAAGCGTCTATCTCTTAAGTGCTGCCTCCAGAACCAGAGCCTCTAAGTGTGAAAAGTTTGTAATGTTATGTCTCTCAAACATTTCTATCTCATAAGGATAATGTCTTTTTCCAGATGTTTGGAAACTGGGTCTCAAGGACTGAAAAAAGCTTAGGCTATCTCTTCACTGACTTTTTAGTTACAAGACCCCTTTTCCTAATGTTTGTGATAACAATATTTTATTAGCATATGATGTTACAACAATCTTTGAATGGTTTTCTAAACCCACACATTTTCCAGGACGGAAAAAAACCCAATTTCCAGTTAAGCAATTTCAGACTTATGCAATGATGTTTCCATAGGTAACCCCCTCCCCTTTTTTTTTCTAGGAATGGAAGACATCATTTGGTCATTCATTTTGGTTTATTCTCCTAGAAGATTCGAAGATGTTTACAAACAGAAATTGAGCAGTAGTATTATTACATTGTGTGCAGAACACTCTCCTTTTTACTTTGTTCTCTTTAACACGTAATGTGTTTTTGATGGTATGAACTGATTAGTTCTACCATAACACTTCAGTCAGCATTAGAAACTGAGGTACCCACAAAATACTTCTTCTCTCCTTCAAACACTTTCTAACAATTTTTCCCTTTGACTAAACAGTACATTTATCCCTTTATCTAAAGAACATTTAAATGTGAATAAAATGGAATTAGAAAATGTAAGCCTTTATTTCTATATATATTTTCTTTGATTCTGGGCATATTTTTGAATGATTATATTCACTAGTTACCTGGACACTATCATGCGGCTGTGAGTTTACTACTTAATGGCACATTAAAAATCTTCTCTGGCTGTTGCAGTATAATATTTCCCAGTGTCATATGATAACTACACTGTATTCCTGGAGCCTCATTAAATAGTTTAATGATGAGACATATAGATAAAAAATTTTGGCAGATACACATTTATCTTACAGTATGTACATGTTCCTATAAATTAATGAAAAATGTTTTTCAGAAGACTATCATCTATTTGAAACAAGAAAGAATAAAGACTTTAGAAGAAAACTATATAGGGAAAAAATACTGAGTTTCTTTTAATAATAAAAGCCATATAGTATTTTGAATGCAAAAATAAGATATAGTATAGTTATATTAATTTCTCATTCTGGTCATTAGCATTTAATTTTGCCATTTACCAGCAGATCACAAGGTCTTCCAGTTACTGAGATCAGACAAATAAATTACAGAAAGAGATTGACAAAGTCATAACCCTTCACCAATCCTTCCTTCCTCTCAGAGGAACCTGAGAATTTAGCAGTAGGAACCACAGGTACTGCACCCTTAATTTTCCTGCCAGGGGAACTATGATCACTGGAACAATGAGAACTGATGGGTCCATCGGCCCTGAATGTCATGCAGCAGCCTGGCTCCTAAAGGTATCTCCTAACACATGAAATTGAAGACTGCTGCAACCCCCAAATGACTCTTTCAATGAATGTACAGCACACGGTTTGAGGTGGAGAATTCATTGTCACAAATTATTTTCATCCCTCTTTTTTTGCATCCTGATCTACAAAGGAGACTTAAAATACACCTTCAAAAGATTCGTTCAGAAATCAGAAGTTATGATCTACAAAAAACAAGGACTGAGAAAGAATATGATTCTATAAAACATATTTTTTTTTTTACAACTCACCACCAGCTGAGTTTTCCATTTTCTGAGGGTGACAAAAGTTATTGATATTGATTTACCTATAGTTCTCATTTACTGGACAGAGGAATTTTTCTATTTCAACTTTTGTTAACATCTAACTGAAGGCATTTGTTAGCTTAATTAGGAAGACTCAGAAAAATTCTTTCAAATATATATTGAAGATACCAGTTCTTGTATCTTGATACCAGTTCTTCATCCGAATAAACCAATGTAGTGCTTTGGTTGCACTGTGACTTGAGAAAAAAGGCAAACTTCTTGCTCTTTTTTTTCATTTTCTGGGACAGTTAGAGGCTGTTGAAATCTCCATATTTTCAAAGCAATCTGTAATTTTACTGCAGAGGATTTTTCTGCATTTCTGCGTTGTTGCTGCATTCTGTTTTATGTAAAAAAGACCCTTTGGTCATCCATTAAAAATGTTGCAACAAGGGAGCAAATTCAGCACACTAAAAACACCAAGGACAGGATTTACAAATTGTACTCTCAAACTTCTGAATAAGGGCTAAAGCCAGTCTCAGTGTTCATTTAAAGTTTAACGTAAGCAATTATACCAGTGCTTTTTTGTCTTCAGTTTTGCAAAGAGAGATTCATTTTGAACATTTTCCCCCTGCTGCTATGCAGTGATGATATAGCCTGCAATATGTTTTATCTACCTAATTTCTCTCTATATCCAGCTTCTAAGTGCTATAAACACTGTTAAACTATCACCTGTTTTCTAGTTACCATTTAAAGAGATTTTCTACCTCATAAACTGATTTTTGATTGTATTGCAGTTTCAAGTGCTACTTCCATTGAAATAAAAGGTCAATGGTCCAGACTGCAAAAATAGAAAATAGTCAGATGTTTGTTAGAGAAACCAACCTTGTTTGCAATAAAACAGATAACCCATCCATGATTTCAAAGTTTCACTTTTATGAAAGTAACTTCCACTCACTGTTATTGCAGTTAGTCTTGACTCTCAAAAGAGATTTTGCTCAGGCAGCTGTTTTAATTCCTGTTTTGCAGCACAGGTCAAATAGCCATGGAGTAGATGGTCTTGAGACAACAACTGAAACCACACTCAGTTCTGAGCTGGGGAGCCTTCAGTTAGGCCATATCCCTAATGTATCATCATCATCTTACAGGATTTAATTTGAGATTTAAAATATTTCTGTGAAATTATTTAATGGCAGAAACCCAAGTGCCCAGCACCAGAATCATTCTGTGCAGTGTAAAAAAAACAGACCCATAATAACTGTCACTCATTCATTGATGCCAGAGTAACAATGAACAACTATAGGATAAGAAGAGAAAGTTTGCTCCTCTTGAAATAATAAAGCCTTTGTACCTCAAGTTCAGCTGGGGTAACTTTTTCACCAGTGATTTTTAAATAATGAAAAAAGAAACTGAACACAAAATTACAAGCCTTCATTCTGCATGGAGTATATCCTGTGGCAAACATGAAAACAGTTGATTTCCTGTCATGATTTTGCTTATTGGGGCCAGTGTGTACCAGTGTCTGTTGCAATCCAGTTTAAACCCAGAGAAGCAAAGAAAGCTAAGTCTCTGAGCATAAACCAGAAAGAACTTAGAAGGTTCTAAATATTCCCAGAAATTAGATTAAAACCAAACGAGGTTAGATGTTGGTGCCAAAAAAGGGATGTATTTTATTTAATAGTAGAGAGGCAATGAGAAGGAAAGAGAAATGAAAGAAGGAGAGAAGGAAGTGTGTGTGGGGGGTGGGGGGACAGGGAGGGGTGACAGGGGTTAGGTGGAAGCATATCACCCATCCAAGGGTCCCAATGACATCTCGTTGCTCCCCTCCATCTGCTCTGCTGGTGGTGAGGGTCCCCTGTCGCCACCGTGGCCACGCTGCCACACGCTGCTACACGCCACCACACGGCACCACACGCCAAAGAGTACAGAATCCCGTGGATTAATACACACTGTGGGCCAGGTGGGAACACCCACATGTCTCCCCTTGCAGGGGCTAGCTTGACACACTGTCCCTTGCAACACTGAGGGTCTGTTGCATCATCTCTGGTGCTCTGGTGCAGAGTCTCCATCCTCCTCTTCACATAGAAAGGGGTCGGGACTCCTTTGAAGGGGGCGGGGGGGAGGGGGCTGTGATGGGCCATGTCACCCCCTTCTGCTGCGGATATGTTTCCCCTCCCCGGGCTCCTCAGCTGGGCTCCTCTGCACAGTGGAGGATGGGCAGTCTCTGCGCCTCGGACCAGTGGCTTTTCCAACACACACCCAAAGCCTCTCTCCCTCCACTCTTTCTGGTTCGAGGGTCTGTGCGAGCCTGGCAGCTGATAGCCCTGAGACAGTGGTGTCCACCCTGGAGGTGTTAAGCCTATGCTTTGTGAATGTCCCCAGCCGTGAGTTGTTACTTTACATCTTCATCAGCAAGCGGTGTCAGGGTCTCCTTCAGGGTTCGCTAGTCTTCTTTGCAGCTTTTGTAATACAGTTTTAAAAGTCCTTCAAGAAAATGTTTAAGTCATAAACTATAATATTTCAGTCTCTGACAGTGTCCCTGCCGAGACACTTGTGCAACAGAGAAGGAATTGTGACCAGAATGGATCCCTGATATGGCTGCAGGGATCTGCCTTCAGTGGAGTTCTGCACATCCACTGTCCAGGGAAAAACACTTGGCCAGTGTTGACCAGCCAAGAACCTTATTCAGCTTTTAGGGTAAATAGACTACAGGAATAGGAGCCACCACAGTCAGTGAAAACACAAGCGAGGTTATTCCTTCATATAATGCTGCAGTGTGTGTCTCCATCTTCCTCTTCACATAGAAAGTATCACAAGTTGACAATGTTATGTTCAGTCTGCGGTCCTTGGAAGGCCAAGTCTGAATTATGAGAGTCTGGAGGATTAAGACATATTTTGTATTGCATCATAGAATCATACCATAGTTCGAGTTGGAACGGACCTGAAAGATCATCTAGTTACAACCCCCTGCCATGGGGAGGGACACTTCCCACTAGACTCTGTTAACTTTAACTAGTCCCTATTAACTTTAGGGACTTTATCTGAAACTCCTTTGTAGCAACGCAGCATTACTCATAAATTTTTCATTAAGTAGGAGAAACCCCAATTCTAGTCTTACCCATTATTTTCTTTCATATTTCATGATTTAACCCTGGCCAGCCACCAAGCCCCACACAGCCGCTCACTCACTCCCCAACCAGTGGGATCGGGGAGAGAATCAGAAGGATAAAAGTGATAAAACTCATGGTTTGAAACAAAGACAGTTTAATAGGGAAAGCAAAAGCCATGCACACAAGCAAAGCAAATCAAGGAATTAACTCACTGTTTTCCATGGGCAGGCAGGTGGTGAGACATCTCCAGGAGAGCAGGGCCCCATCGTGTATAACCGTGACTTGGGAAGACAAATGCCATCACTCCCAATGTCTTCTCCTTCCTCCTCTCCCTTCCCCACTTTCTATGCTGAGCATGATGTCATATGGTCTGGGATATCCCTTTGGTCAGTTTGGGTCACCTGTCCTGGCTGTGTCTCCTCCCAAACTCCCATGCACCCTCCCTAGTGTGACAGTGTGAAAAGCAGAAAAGGCCTTGGCTTTCTGTAAGTCCCACTCAGCAACAACAAGAACATCTCTGCATTATCAACCCTGTGTTCAGCACAAATCCAAAACACAGCCCCACACCAGCCACTGGGAAGAAAATTAACTCTACCTCAGCCAAAACCAGCACACATACTGGATTACCTAATTGTTGAGTGTACTCTATTTATAGAGGTTTAAATACTCCACTGTGCACATGTTCATGATGGGAGAATATTATAATTACAAATTAAACTGCATCAGTCTTTCTGGAGGTATATTCTTCTGGCATCTTTCTAAGAGTCTCAGGATTTAGAAACTGTTCAGATCAGTAACAGTTCAGAAACATTCAACTTTTTTTGTTCCTAATGAAATGTCTATCCCCTGTGCTACTTCTGCCAGGAAAGCTTAAGTATACATAGTGGTGGCAGGGAATTATGTCAGTTAGGTTCATGTTGTTATTGCCATGAGAGCTATACACTAAAACCAGCTATATCTTATTTACAAAACAGTTGCTCCCTGCTGAAATTTTAAAATGTAAGCTTAATTTTGCAGAAAAATTAATTTTTTATTCACATTGCATGCCACAATATCACAATATTTTTTAATGGATAACACAGCATTCACTCTAGGAATCGTTCCATAATTACTCTATTAGTTGCATGACAATGAACCAGAGGAAATTATAAGAAACTAACAACAATTTCAATGCTAAATTTATAAGTCCAACTGCTTAATGGAAACGTGTTTAAATAAAAACTATTATTACTATTACGATAATGATGATGATAATGATGAAAACATATTCACCAGGGTCTTCAGATTCAGGTGATTCTTCTACTTCTTTCTTCATTTCATGTGATTGAAAATGTTAGCAATATTCTGATGTCTCCTTTGTGTTGTGTTCTCCTGCTAAATCTACCCTTTTTGACCTTGAGAAAAAATGCTGATCAGAGAACCATAGAACGGTATGGGATGGAAGAGACCTTCAAAAGCCATCTAGTCCAACCCCCTTGCAATGAGATGACCAGATCAGGTTGCTCAGAGCGAGGTCCAACCTGACCTTCAATGTTTCCAGGGATGGGGCAGTTCAAACCTCTCCAGGTAACCCATTCCAGTGTTTCACCCTCACTGTATATAATTCTTCCTTATATCTAATCTAAATCAACCATCCTTCAGTTTAACACCATCACCCCTTGTTCTATCCCTACAGGCCCTATTAAAAAGTTTGTCCCCATCCTTCTTATAAGCCTTGCTTAAGTACTGAAAGGATTCAAAAGGAAGGTAATGGCAAAGAACTGAGACAAAAAAGATTTAGACAGAGCTTCTAAGTTATGGAAATATGCTATGCATAATTCTGTTCAATTACAGCAATATTAAAATATCAATAAAAAAGAATATAGACCGTAAGATTTAAATTCAATTTAATTTAATGTACTTTTAATTGTACACACAGCAGAGTACAGCTAAGTATATTCTCTTAAATTAGGAATATAAATCCAAGCAATTTTGGTCATACATTTACAAAATAGTGTATTATATTAAATAGTGACCATAACAAGAGACTTTTTTTGATTTTCCTGTTAGAAGAACACAAAATACAGCTATAAACTAAATAAATATTAGCTAGGTAAGCAAAAAATTTAATTAATTAGAAGACAGCACATGTAAATTAAATCTGCAGTTACAGATTATTGTGTTCTGATGAATATATTACGAGATTTCTATTAAAAAAAATTAAAGTTCATTGTTTCTCCTTGCTATGGACCTAGACACAAATTCAATACTATACCCTTATATGTAAGCTTTGGATGCTAAGTACAAAATTTCTGAAGCAATTAGTCATAGGATCTGACAGCAGGACTTACTCTAGACTGTATTCACAAATAATGGGATCTAATAGAAATTCTTTATTCTAATCATCCAGTTTTCAGATTGGCATGTTTCAGACATGCATACAAAATACTGAATTCCAAACAGTAGAAATTGTTTGGAGGTTTGCGTTTATACCAAAGACATGCAATACACAGGGTCCTAATGGCAATCCAAACCCTGAGAGCTGCAGAGACTATTCAGTGTATCATATTTCAACAAAAGTTATTTTCATCCACAGTTTACATTTTTATTCACGTTAGAAAAACTACAGCTTCACTTAGTAACTGGTGAGGCATGTCTCCCTGCCCTTATCTTGACCCATAAGCCCTTTGTTATATTTTCTCTCACCTTTCCAATTGATGAGGGGAAGGATAGAGCAGCTTTGGTGGGCACCTGGCACCCAGCCAGGGTCAACCCATCATGCTTTGGAATTTTGATTTCTGGCGTTTTTAAGGTAAGTTTATTTTGCTCGTGAATTAACCAGGGTTCTTCTCCATAATATACTGATTGAGAGATGTGTTTGAAAATGGATTGAACATCATCCTCTGGCCCAGAAATATCACACACACTAAAGGATGGCTTGACTAGCTACCTTGCTTTCTTCTGTCATACTTCTGAACGATTCACAATCAGCACAATGCAGTTCTGTATGCTGGTTTCTCAGCCTTCTTAAAGGGAAGACGTGGGTCATAAGTAGAAAAATAGAATGCACAAAGAAAAACTGCAGTGTTTCTCCACACAAATGCTAGTAAATGTATTGTGCCAGATAGCATGCTTTAGAGTTAGCCCTGGAACAAAGGATTCAAAGTTTCAGCTGAACTAAAATTTTAAAATTTTACAATTTCAACATTATGTAAGATTAATATTAAAACCAAGAAGAAAAATTGTAGGTTTTCTTTAGCATGATTTCACCTGGGTAAAGTTTTAGGTTTGTTTCAAGTTTGTTGTGACCAGTTTTTGTTCTTACATTAACACTCATGTAGCCCACTTTTGCAGCTATTTTCTGCCCCTCTCCCCACAAACATGACTTTAAAATAGCCTGAAAATATACTATATATTCCACACGGGACATGAACCCACTAAAGTAGGATAAGATTATTACAAAACTTCAAGAATTACTTTCAGTATCACTAGGTAACAAAAGTTGTCAATCTGAATTATCTAAATTTATCACTTTATTTTATGAAATGCACACTTATAATATTGTATATATGAGTGTGCATGTACATGGACAGATAATTTCTGTTTGTGTTTTATTTTATAAATAATAAGATAATTCAGACAATTACAGAAATTCAGAGGCCAGCATATGATAAGTTGAGATATGTTTAAAATGCAGTTTTCTTTATAATACAAACATTTTAACAAGTCTACTCTAAATGCTTCAATATCTTGATTTTACTTTCAATTGCCCCTAGCAACACAGGGTTTGAGAGACACAGAAAAGACTGTTTGAAAGACAGAAATGTGTAAAGGAGGAAATCTGTGAAGGTTTTACCTTCTAAATATTTATTAGGGTTCTATTTCACAGTTCAATCTTACGAATTCTTTATTGAGGAAGATAGCAATAGCTGATGTATTTTAAACCTCTTGACCTGATGGATAATCCCACTGCAACAGGACACAAAAAGAATAGCCCTGCCCAGCATGGGCAGTGCTACCGATGTCATCATTGTAAACTCAGGAGTAAGATGAATGCAAAAAGTGGTCAGAAAGAGGGCTCATCCACCTTTTTATCTTTTGCGAGTACACTGAATGGCATCAAGCCAAAATATGGCAACGTGTTAGTATTAAACAGTGGACTCAGCTGGGTGCCAGCACACAAGCCTAGGTTGTGGTCCTGTGTAATTTTCTAGAATAGTTGAAGGCTTTGAATAAGGCTGAATAAGTTCACATTCAGGACATAGAAGAAGACAGTCATGAAACAGCTCATTTCCTGAAAAAGGAGGTAAAAAATTCTCTCTTGAAGGCAGTGTTATCAAGGATCTGATAGGGCCTTCAATGTGGGCAGATCAAGCTGAAGTTAGGAAATTCAAACAAATGTAGATCATAGGTATTTCTGAGATGTAAAAGACACAAAAAGTAAGGCAGAGAAAATTGAGCTTCATTGAAAGGTGTAGAGAGACTCATCTCCAAAGAGGTCATATTCTTTACCTGTGAGACAGTTCCTAAATCGATCAAGGCAATCTCTTACCATGGTAGCAACAACCTGCATGTGCAGGTATTATGGGTCATGGCAATATACTGGGCACATACTATGATTATAGTCATGATTTTTTCATATACTTACCAAGATAAAGTTCTGGCCTGCCATTAAAGTCATGCTGTGCTCTCACTGCTCTTTTTGCCCATTTTTGCAAACCAATTACTCTCTGTTTCTGATTAACCATTGTTTGTGTTCAGTACAGCTTCCAAACTTCCCAAGGTCTTTTTGAACCAGAAATTTGATTGGAGAAAAATGTCTACAAAACACTAATTAGTTTGGAGGGCAATCTGAAAGAAGCCTCAGTGAGATAAGTCACTTTCACCTTGAAGTGATTAATTATTTTAATGTCTAAGAGCCCATAATTGGACACACACAATAAACCTGTTTAGATATTTTGTCTTATGTTTTTCATATAAACTGACACAGTGCAAGGGCTGTGAAAGGTGCATTCCTCAGAATGCTAGATATCCAGCAAAGGAAAGGAAGAGAGTATTGCATTGCATTAGACAAGGAATTATTTAAAAAACAGTTAAGAGATGGCTTCTAGTATTACAACACAAAACTTACGTATGTACAGAACTTTTAAATTTTTGAAAAGCCTAAGAACTATCCCCAGTAAAGGGGGAGAACAGAGGGAGTTCTGAATGTAAGAATCCCTCCTCCCCATCCTGCAAGAGGACTCAGCTAACACAATCTTGGAAGAGTAGAGAAAGTATAAGAAATCTCTAAAACCTATATATACCCTGGAGGGAAATAGCAGCAGGGTTGTATGAAGTAGAGACTTCTCATATCTGATCTTCTATAAGGTGACATGATTTCTTCCATTTCTTTGACCACAGAGCTTAACTTTCTGACTGTGTTGGCTTTGAATTTGACAAATGAATTCACATTTTATTGTGTCCTGACTCCAATGAAATGTGATTTAAGACATCTTCATTCCTAAAGAACTTGCAGCCCTAGTCAGTTGTTGTTTCTCACTGTTCTTTTCTCTTAAATTGATATTGTTAATTGTTAATAGATAACAAGAACAGAACATCACTGCAAACAGAAGACAATCTGCAGTGAACTTGCTTTACAAAATCCCCACAAAATAATTGGGAATACTGGAATATAGTATTATGTTTCATGAATCAGAAGGGCAAAGAAAGGCTCTAAGTAGCCCCCCAAGAAGAATATTTTTTATCATGCTAATACTTTCTAAATGTCAGGGATGAATATAAACATATATATATCTATTACTTCAAATTACAAAACTGTAAAATTTTCTGAAGAACTGTCACTCTTCTCTAGCTTTTTATAGATAGGAAAGTAAATATTTGCCTTTTGCATGGTCCAACATTTTCCCACTGTGGTGGAACATAATTTTCTGAAACAGTTCTTGCTTCATGTAGGCTTGTGTATGTGTTTACACTTCATTCTCCATTTCAGAATTTTGCTTTCCTGCTTGCAAGACTCTTAAACAGATTTGTTGGAAATAAAAGCCAGCAATCAACTTGCTATGAATTCATTTGTAGCTAAAATGAGTAAATAAAAAGTTTCACACTAACATCTTTTTGCTACGAAACTCTTGTCTCAGAATTTAAACTGTTTAAAAGAGCATGATTTTTTATGCCAGAGCAGTACAAATATTTGTGAGCTTTCAGAACTCAGTTTGTAATAAAACCTTTTGAAATTTAAACGGAAACTAAAAAAGACGCATTGAGGAAAACCATATAATGCCATAAAATTATATCTTATATTTTACCAATTTAAACTAGTAAATTTCTTCTCTACTTTTTTCCACGTGTAAGTGTTCTGTGGCTTCAGAGATTAGTTCTTAAAGTCCTTGTCATAATCTTAAAAAGCTTCTAAGCATAATTTCAGAAGACATACTTGCTGATTTTTACTTCACTTGTTTCATAAGTATTTCTCTGATATTTGCCATTTATTCAACACAAAAAAGTTATGGCTTTTATCAAAGTGTGATTTTATTTTTTTCTTTCAAATGCAATTTGTGAACAAACACCTGGACTGAGATGCCAGCTCCAAGAAAAAACGGCAAAGACCGAACCAGGGATAACCTATCTGCTGTAAGGAAAGTGTCTTTCACATTATAAATTTATTAAGACTTTCATTCTGGTGAGAAATTTAATGGAATAAAAACAATTAGCCTGGTATATGGCATACCTGGAAGCAGAATTAATTTTTCTCTTGAACATGAAATACAGAGAGCACAGAAGACTGATAAGTAAAGAAGTTTAGTTGCACAGCAGATGAGTCCATTTTTAACTTTGTTCAGAATTAATTTTCTTCTCTCCTGAACACTCACAAGCTTTCAAGAACAGAAAGAGAGTATGTATTATTTCCATGAAATTATTTTTAAAAAGAAGTATCTCTGCAACTGCCCAAGTAGCAAGGTTTTTAAAGTTTTTTTTCCAACCTAAATGATTCTGTGATTCCATGATTTAATTCCTCACAGGAAGGAGGCCCAAAAATTTAGTTCAATTTAGCTTCTCAACATGCAGGACCTGTCACATAAAACAGTTGCGTTTTTAAGGTACTGAGAAGCCAATATAGAATGGCAAAAGTGTAACTGCAGAAGATTAGTAACAACTAATTAATTTGTATGATAAGTAATAACATATCCTGTCAATTTGGAAGCTAATCATGCTAATGCTAATCATGCACATTTTAACTCTGTATTACAGTTGTGAATCACTGCATTTTTGCAAGAGTCTGTGAGATAATAGTTTTAATAACTATTTCTGGGGACTACGGAAGAAAAGAAGAAAAGAAAGAAGAAAAAAAGAAATTTCTTTCAGGGGAACACAGTGACTATTTCTTGGCTTACTCCTTCATGATTCTGAGCAGAGATTCTACATGCAGACGCAAAACCTCTTAATTCAGCCCTTACATACCTCAAGTAAGCATCACAGCCATTTGGATTCCCTTTGGACTCAGGCACTGCAGGGTTATTCTACTGGTATGGCATCCAAGTTCACTTGGATGGCAATAAAGGTCATCTTGGGCTGTCAAAATCATCAAAAGCTGAGGAACTGTCTGCTAAGACTTATACTAGGCTGTGTTTTCCTCATATGAAATGCCCCCTATTGTTGCAGCAGCCTCAGAAGACATGTAGCAGGAAAAACATTTCCCATTCCAGTTCTTACAATTAGATATGGTCATGAGAGGCTGCAGGAGTGCTGAACAGCAAAATTTAGTGCTTTGTCGGATTATTCTTATTTTCTTACAGACTTGTGCTCTATGTCAATTAGAATCTTGTTAGCATTTAATGAGAGTTAAATGACAAGATCCATTATTTTTAATCATTGCTCTCTTTTACAAACTAAGAGAAATACTCCCAGCAGCTTACCTTCCATTCAGCGAACTAGTCTGGAAGAGGAGAAGAATCTGAGAGAATGGATAATTTCTCATCATGGTTTATTTGCATGGTATGTTCATATGTATTTTCCGTAAATTTATTATGGTCTAAATTAATGAAGATCAGTTTCAAAACCCTCCCTAATGGCTTTTTGTGGGGGGTAACAAGTCCATGAATTTACCCATATCCATATATGTAGCTTTTTTCAGTTGTTTTGTTTCTTTCCTTGTGAAGTGCTCTAAGTTGCTGTCACAACATGTAAATTAGAAACCTTTTAACTTCCAACTCCTCTGATCTCTATTAGTCCTGTGAGACTTTCTAAGTCTTATTTAAACAAAATCCTTTTCAGTCTGGAGGTACAATACATTTGTAATTCATACTTCTGCTCTTCTTCATTTCTGTTATCCTTTTAATAAGCAATCTAAAATTTCCATTATGCAATTTTCCAGAGCTAAATTAATCTTACAGAAATATATCTTTATGTAAAATATGGATAATGATAGTCATCGCCTTTGTAAACCACTTGAGATCTTCAGATGGAAAACAGGAAAATACCAGATAAGTAAATATTATCATAATAACCATGTTTTTCATACAACGAACAATCATAATGTAAATCAGATGCATTGTCAAGAGAAGTGAGCATTAATAGCCTCCCAAACACATTATTAACTCTAACATACACATAGTAATTATCTGAAAAGTGTTAAGGAGAATATATACTCAAAGAAAAATATGCTGAAAGTTTTATCATAAAAAGAAAAAAATACATATTCTTGGTAGACTGCTTTCTAAACTTAGTGATTTTTTCTGACAAAAGGAAGAAAGAATATTAATAAGCTCGACAATTATTTGTTCACTACTCTGTCTAAATGGGCAATAAGTAAAACAATCAATTAATTGAACTTTCAGTGTTTATCTTTCAGTGAGTCATCATTCTATCATAGGGCTAAAATATCTCCCTGACTACAGCAATTTCATGACTTCCTAAAAATTATGGTACAAAAATACAGCCTTTTTTGGTTCTACTTTGTGGAACATAGTGTGGAGTTCTGTGGACAAGGTTATTAGTGTAATGATCCCATTTTTTGATACTATTCAGCTCATTACCAGTCTTTAAAATAAAAACAGTAACGAATTAATACTGATGATGAAAAACACTGACTAGAGATCCATCAACATTTTTAGTCAATAATATTTTGTTATTTCATTACTGTCCCACAAATTTTACTAACTACAATTCAATATTTACTCCAAAATGTTTTCAACAATGTTTTCACAGTTTTTCCTATTAAAATAAAATAAATTGTCTAAAATACATCAAGCCATAACTGAATTAGAAAAATCTCACTGAAATACCTTGTTTTGGAAGTAAGCCTCTTCATGAAACGTATTATGCAGAGTCTCTATTATGTGCTATATAACATCTGCCCTGGGAACCCAAAAATCCCCCATGTGCTGGGCTGCATCCAAAGCCCCGTGAGCAGCAGGGCAGGGAGGGGATTCTGCCCCTCTGCCCCACTCTGCTGAGACCCCACCTGCAGTGCTGCATCCAGCTCTGGGGTCCCAGCACAGGAAGGACATGGAGCTGTTGGAGCCAGTCCAAAGGAGGCTACCAGGGTGATCAGAGGGATGGATGCCTTAGATTTCAATTTTCATATTTTTCAAATCCTGTACTGCCCAATGTGTAACTCTTAAGTTTCTTGTAGCCTGTCAACTTCTGCTCTCTCAAGCTAGGTAGATATAACAAAGCCTCTCCAGGCCTGCTCTCCAAGGACACTCAGGCTGTCCTAGGCCCAAAATGTATAAACCAACATCTTAAGAGAGGGCTGAGCTTGGGGAAACTACAGCATTAACTGAAGCTTTAATTGGAGAATTAACCCTGATATGCAAATGACCCAAACTTATAAAAGTCATAAGAACTCTTGACATGTCGTCCATCTTGGGGTCCATCTTGGCAATAGCCTCTGGTTCCCCAGAGGGTACCTTTGAAGGCCTTTCAAATAAATACCTACCTTTATTTCCTTATTCTTGTCTAGTCTCTGTTTTTAGGTGGCCTCTCAAGGCATCAGCTACCAACCCAAACCATTCTATGATTCTATAATTCTTTGATGATTGCATGTTTTTCCCAAAATTTACTTAATACATGTGCTGTGATATTGTTCACCCAAACAATTATTTTCTAGTTTAAAATGGAATATAGAAGAAAAAAATATCAGAGATAGCAGCTGTTAATTATTTGTTTTGGGATGACTTTACGATGATACTCTATTCCCCGAGGGTCTGTCTTATGCCCACCATAGTGGGTTGAAACTGCGCTGATGGACAAGTTGCTGATCCAATAGTGCTTCTCGCGATTTTGCATATTTAAAAACATCACAAGAGCAGGAAGTTCCTTTTGTTTCCGCCTCTCCTGCTGGGAGGTGGGGGGAGGCCTCTGGGCCCTTTCCCTCCCCTTCCCCCTCCCTTTCCCAGGTGCAGTGGCACGGACTCCTAGGTCACTGTGGAGGAGCTGTCCCTGAGCCACAGGCAGCCGAGAAACAGCCATAGACTGCTGCACAGATGAAACCACCCAGCACGTCTCCTGGAGTCCAGGGGGGCTTCCCCTCCCCCTCCACATGGCTGGCGCAGCCCTGCACTGACACGGCAGGAGCCGATGGAACCTTTCTGTGGTCGCCATAGCTTGTACTGAGCCAAAGATGACACCATGCAGCCAGCGGCATGCAAGGGAGTGAGGCTTTCTTCAGTGTAAAGCCCAAGCAAGATCAGTTTCTTAACATGGACGTTTCAAGGTCAAAAAGAAAGAGAAAGTAAGTCATGGAGAATGTAAGAATGTAGTCAAGATGGCGGCGAGGAAAAAGAGGTGGGAGCATGCCTAGCGCAAAGCTCAAAAATGCTTCTGCAGGCTGTGATAAAAAACTGCAATATCACAAACTGTATGTCTCCTTTGAATCCATTTTTGAAGTACAGAGGAAGGTGAGAGATTCACGTGCATCTTATGAAGATGTGAGAAGTGCCTATGCCAGGCTATATAGGAGCAGTGAAAAACTTTTAGAGATTTTGTGGAGACGAGAGCCTTTGTTTTCAAGCCAGAATAACTCATCTTTGGAAAGACTAAAACCCTATGTCTATTGGTCCCATGACTGCAGCATAAATAGACTGTAAGATTTTCATGGGAGAGATACTTTTTCACCTCAGCAGATTTGTTTATGGATGGGACTTGTAGGTAACAGTCTGGAAACCGCATTAAGCAGAAAAAACTTTTTCCTTAGATTTTGGAAAGACTTTTAATAACTGTAACACTGACCAAATCCCATATATTACTATCCTTTGTGCGAGTTGGGTAAAAAGAGGGGAGTGCTGGAAGAGAGGGGAGCTTAGCTTTAAATTCTTACTATTTCTTTTTACCTTTTAATTCTGTTAGCAATAAACTTTCTTTATATTGTAATTGCTCACGTCTGTGCCAGTTTTGCTGGCCTGGGGACTGTTTCCTTACCGGGCAGGAGGAGGGGAAGAAAGCCTTAGGGGAGGGGAAATAGGACCCTTGCCTCAAGGATTGGGGATCCTGGAATGAGGAAAGGGGGGTACCCTCATCTGTGGTGAGTGTCCCAGGCAGTGGGTCTGCCATCTTAGACCCTAGAATGGCAGGGGTGCTTCTAGAGATGACAAGTCCCAAACTCAGATTTGGGGTGTGAGGGATAGATCCTGCCAAGTAGGGGTTTAGTTAGTTTTAAGTCTGCATCAAGTGATTTAAATGAATGTTGAGTTTCTAATTTGTGTAGGATCATTTCTATGTTTTGGGGTTTATTATGATTTTGTAGGATTATGTGTTAATTTAAATGTTTTGCCATGGGGCTGGTGCCAAGACATTGTGTATTATTTTAATTGTCAGCACAAAGATCTTAAGGATTTATTTTATGTCAGTTTGTATGATTTAAGTGGTTTGTATGAGTTACCAGCTATAAGCTGAATGTTGTAAGTGTTGATCTTAGTTGCTGTTGCGGGTGCTGGTTAGTGTGGTCTCGGGGTGAGGCAAAAGCCAAAAGTCCCCGAGCCACCTGCCGGCTGAGAGGGATTTGACGCCATTTTGTTTTAGGGCACTCGATTGTAGTGAGAGCATTGGGAACCATTTTGTTTGTGGGTGGAAGTAGTGTGGGAGGCATTTTAGGTCTGGGCACATGGCCGCTGGAAGAGGCATCAGACGCCATCTTGAGTGTGGGCTTGAGAGGCCAGAAGTGGTGCTGAGGTGGCGCTATCTTGAGTGTCCCAGAAGTCAGAAGCTCAATTTGGCAGCCATTTTGAAAAGGGTGGCATGGGAATTTCCCAGGCTATATTCCCACCAGTGGTTTATATCATGAGTTACAGAGTTTCGTTGGAGTCCCCACACCCCACACTAGTGGGATGCCTTTGGTTGGTTTGGTGGTGAAAAAAAGTTCTGATTAATCTGAGTAACTTTCCTTGAAGTCTCCAGTTGTGTTGAAAAGTATAGTTTTAGTTAGAACCAGGGACTAACTGGTGACATAGGTTGGTAGTTATAAAGAGCCGTGGGAATTCCCCTTTAATCTTTCCTGTGACCCCATAACTATACTTCTCCTGTATTTAGATTCAGTCCTTCTACATCAGCTACTTAATTTTCCTTCCTTTTAATACTCCCCTGGTTGCAACAGCATGTGCAATTGAGTTAAATGTTCTGATTCTATTATGATTATTTTTGTTACTACTTTTTATACGGCCAACTCAAATAAAATAATTATTATTATTTTCCCACGACTTTCATTTGTTTTCTAACAACCCTGCACATTTTCCCATAGTTTCTCCTGGTTTCCTAGGACTTGTTTATCCTGGTTCTGTTTTCTTCATTTAATTACAATTATTAGTTAAGAAAGAAAGTTGTAAGGAGTGAGCAAGATGGGTCAGTGCATAGGGAAGGAATCAAAAAAGCAAGGAGGGAATGGAAAAAGGAATGTTTCACCTATCCCTCCAGATAGTTCTCTTGCCATATTGCTAGCAAAATGGGGTGAGATGGAGTCATGGAAAGAATCAGAAAACCCCAAAGTTATATATTATTGTCTAAATGTATGGCCCAATGAAAAAGTGATAGATGGCCCAGTGTATTGGCCTTTCTATGGCGCTAAAGAAAAGTGGGTAAGAGAGGCCTTACACAAGGTGATTTAGACCAGAACGGAAACGGATGATGAGGAAAGAAAGTATGCACATTGTTGAGTGCAATGCTGGGAGGAGATTGAAGTATATCAAGTGTCCCAAGAAACCAAAGATACAAAAAGAGAAAGACCTCAGACTCGGTGGGACTTACCCCCTCTGCCCCCTCCAACTCCTCCTCTCCCCCTCCTTTCTGCCCCTCCTACACCCATCCCATTACCTCCGCCCTCCCAGGCATTGCACTCATTATCTCCACCCTCTCTGATACCTTCCTTAACGTTGCACCTTTCCAACTCCGTATCCTCCTTCCCAGTCCTTGCACCCATACCCTCCTCAGCCTTTTCCCTCCCTTCCTCCTCTGAAGGGCATGCAATAGATACAATGACCCAGGGAGCCACCACAGGGCCGAAATCTCGTTCAGAATTTTCAAGTGATAATTTAAAGTCTCCCACAGGAGAAAGGGCCCCCTCAACAGTGGAAGGACCCACAGAGACAAAGGAGGTACCGCCTACTCCCACTACTCCAGTCACTTCTCTGGTTTCCCCGCCTTTACCTGTGGTACCTCTGAAAAGCCCCACGTCATTAACCATAACCGTCCCCATTCCCTCTCTGTCTTTCTTCCTTATGAGTCCCTCAGATGCCTGATCCACTGTTCCCAGTCTCACGTTACCAACAGACCAGACAGACCTCATCAGTATTAATATGGGTGGACAAACCCCAGACCCGGGGAAAGGAACAATCTCACTACCAGAGACACCCTGGCTGGAAGGTCCATATTTGGGCACCCGGTCCAGAGTAGACAATAGTTCCCAAACAAAGGGGACTTGGCTGTTCCCGTTGCGAGAAGTCCCAATGGGAGGGACGAGAGGAGGGATAGGTTTTGTTAATGCCCCCTTGACAGCCTAAGAAGTAAGACCATTTAAAAAAGAGATCAGGCCTTTGATGGAAGACCCAGTAGGAGTCTCCCAGCAATTAGATCAGTTTCTGGGACCCAGTGTTTATACCTGGGAAGAAATAAATTCCATCCTAACCATCCTAATCTCCGAAGAAGAAGTACAGATGATAAGAATGGCAGGAGTAAAGATATGGGAGCGAGAAAACCATTTAGGACCCCCTAGGGAAAACAAATTGCTGTTGGTTGACCCAAACTGGGACCCAAACGATGAGACAGGGAGACAAAACATGAAGGAATACCGAAACTTGATCGTCAGAGGCATCAAGGAGGCAGTTTCCAGAACAAATAATATTAAATTGGCTTTTGATCATCATCAGGGCGAAGAGGAGTCTCCAATGGATTGGTTAAATAGATTGAAAAGGAATTTTCAATTATATTCTGGTTTAGATCCTGGGAGCCCTCAGGGACAAGCAGTCCTTAAAGTCCAATATGTCAAAAATCTTGGCAGGATATTAGGAAGAAACTTGAAAAATTAGAAGATTGGCAAGATCAAGGGATTAATGACTTACTAAAAGAAGCCCAGAAAGTTTATTTAAGGAGGGATGAAGAAAAAACAAAGGTAAAAGCTAAGCTCTTGATGGCGGCTGCATGGGAGACAAATTGCAGAGAATCAAGGGAGGTAGAGAGAGAACAAGTTAAAAAGAAAATAGAAGGGGGAAAATGGATGGCAAGGTGTTTTTATTGTGCAGAAAGAGGTCATGTGAAAGCTCAATGCAAGGTGTGGGAGAAAGATTGGAGATCATATCAGGAATCTCAGGAAGATTAGGGGTGTCAAGGGCTCTACCCCCTGGGAACATGTCATCTTTGGAAATCAGAGCCCTTGGTAAACTTAGAGTTAGGACCCCAGGGGAAAGAATTTGAGTTTCTAGTTGATACAGGTGTGGACAAATCATGTATTATAAAGATACCGAAAGGATGCAAAACTGGGAAGAAAATGTGTGAAGTAATGGGAACAAAAGGAGAACCTTTTAAGGCCCCCATCATAGAAAATGTTATTATAAAAGGGAATTCTAGGGAGACTGTAGGTGAATTGTTGTTTTTGGCCCGGGTGGGTTGTAATTTATTAGGACGGGACTTGCAGGTCAAATTACAAATAGGAATAGTACCAGAAGAGGACTGAATGGTGGTACGAATGATGGAATTGACAAAGGAAGAAGAAATTGGAATCAATCCCAAAGTTGGGCAGATGGTGAGAGTTGAGGGCTACAAGATATTCCTCCAATAGAAATAAAACTCCAACCTACAGCCCCAAGGGTACAAACTAAACAATACCCCATTTCATTGGATGGGTGGAAAGGAATTTCCCCTGTCATCAAGAAACTAATACAGGGCGGTCTTTTGGAAAGATGCATGTCGTCATACGATATTCCAATTCTGGCTGTACGGAAGCCAGATGGAAGTTACTGCCTTGTACAGGATTTGAGAGAAATAAACAAACGTACAATAGCCAGATTTCTGGTGGTACCCAATCCCTACACCTTGTTGGGGAGAATTCCCCCAGAGCACAGATAGTTTAGCATTGTTGATCTAAAGGATGCCTTCTGGGCCTGCCCACTGGTGGAGGGGAGTCGTGATCTCTTTGCTTTTGAGTGGGAAGAACCTGGTTCGGGAGTAAAATTACAACTATGGTGGACCCGTCTACCCCAGGGTTTCATGGAGTCCCCAAACCTATTCAGGCAGGCCCTAGAAGAGTTGTTGAGTCAATACACTCCAGGAGAAGGAACCCATATAATAGAGTATGTTGATGATATCCTAGTTTCTGGAAAAGAAAGAGAGAACACTCAGGGGCCACAGCGGATCTGCTAAATTTCTTGGGAGAAAAAGGTCTCAAAGTCTCAAAGAAAAAGCAGCAATTCGTTGAGAGTGAAGTAAAATATTTAAGACATGTAATTGGAGAAGGGTATCGAAAATTATGTCCAGAAAGAATACAAGGAATCACTCAAATACCCCCTCCCAAGACAAAACAAGATATTTGGAAATTTCTGGGGTTAACTGGTTACTGTAAATTATGGATTGATGAATATACCCAATCGGCAAAGTTTTTATACAAGAAGTTAGGGGAATCAGAAAGAATAAATTGGACAGATGAAGGTAATCAACAATTTGCAACCTTAAAAGAAAAATTGGCCAGAGCCCCTGTGCTAAATTTGCCAGATCCAGAGCGACCTTTTGACCTGTTCACAAATGCAGAAGGGGGTGTAGCCTATGGAGTCTTGACTCAAGATTGGTGTGATTACTGGATGCCTGTAGCTTACCTCTCCAAACTCCTGGAACTAGTGGTCAAGGGTTGGCCCCAATGCCTTCAAGTGGTGGCAGCAACAGTGACTTCAGTGGAAGAAAGCCGGAAGCTCGTTTTCGACGGGAAACTGAAAATCCATATACCCCACGATCTTAAGACACTGCTGACCCAAAAAGCGGGACAGTGGTTCTCCAACAGTCAATTGCTAGCTTATGAATTGGTATTACTAGATGGAGATCTAATAGAGCTAACCACCACAAACATCCGTAACCCCACCCAATTTTTGTCGGGACTTGCACATGAAGAGATAGAACATTACTGTTTGCAGGCGGTAGACCTTCAAACCAGGAGCAGGGAGGATTTACAAGAGGTGCCCTTGGTAGCAGGAAGGATACTGTTTGTGGAAGGGTAATCCGGGATGGCAGAAGGGAAGAGGAAATCAGGATATGCCGTAGTAGATGGAGAAAATTTACAAGTATTAGAAAAAGCCAAACTACCCCCTAATTGCTCTGCCCAAATGTGTGAACTGTTTGAGTTGTGAGGGGACTGGAAGTACTAAGAGGAGACCTAGGCACAATATATACAGACTCGAGGTACGCATTTGGGATGGTACATACATTTGGGAAGATCTAGATGGAAAGAGGATTCCTAAACTCTAAAGGGAAAGGACTTGCTCATGAAAAGGTGATCCGAGAAGTGCTGGAAGCAGTGCAAGAACCCAAGGAGATAGCAATAGTTCATATAAGGGGACATCAACGTGGGGATTCTTTGGAGATAAAAGGAAACACCCTGGTAGACCAGGCAGCTAAGGAGGTGGCTGTGGGGAAAGAAATGATTGTTGTGGCATGAATGGGAGAACTAGATGAAATGGAAAGGGGGACCCCGCACTTGAGCGAAAAAGAACAACAGGTGATCCTATTGGAGGGGGGCAAACAAGATGAAAAAGGCAAATGGATAATGCCAGATGGGCACCAGGTGCTAAATAAGGTGTTGTCCCTGAAAATCCTGAATGGCCTCCATGAGACAACACACTGGGGATCACACATAGGCCCTGTGTGATCATTTTCTAACAACCTGTGTTTGCCCTGGGAACTTTGAACTAGCTAGAATTGTGACACGAGACTGCCTTACCTGCCAGAGGATTAATAAAAAGACCATGAGAAAAGCACCTCTAGGGGGCAGAAAGCTGGCCCAATCACCCTTTCAAAAGGTGCAAATTGACTTTTTAGAATTCCCCCAAGTTCAATGTTATAAGTATCTACTAGTAATTGCAGATCATCTTATCTACTGGGTAGAAGCGTTCCCGACAGTCAATGCCTCTGCCCAAGTAGTGATCAAGAGTCTATTAGAGCAAATAATCTCCAATATGGGTTAATTCATGTAATTCATTCAGATCAGGGCCCACATTTTACATCCTGGGTATTGCACTCCACTATGGGAGTGTCAGGGATCAAGTGGGACCTGCATACCCTGTGGAGGCCTCAGAGTTCTGGGAGAGTAGAAAGAGTAAACCAGACATTGAAAAACCGTTTCACTAAATTGATTAACGAGACTAAGATGAATTGGGTAAGATGCCCCCCTGGCATTGTTTAATATCTGAGCTAGACCTCAGACAGATTTAGATGTATCACCCTACAAAGCTCTCTTCAGGTTGCCCCTTCTGACCTCTACAAGGATGGCCACCTATGAAGACAGAGAGAAGGGAGTGACAGACTATATGAAAATTATTAGTAAAACCTCAGGAGCCCCAGCTACCTTCCACAAAGCACTCCAATAGACTTCATAACACACTTTATTTCAACCAGGAGATTGGGTCCTTATAAAAACATGGAAAAAGACCCCATTAACACCAAAATGGGAAGAACCATACCAGGTTTTACTGACCACTGAGACTGGGTATGAACAGCTGAAAAAGGCTGGAGTCACTCCACTCAAGTCAAAGGTCCAGTACCACCTCCAGCTGAAGAGGAAAAGAAGTGTTAAATTTACTAAGTTCAAGTAACTGTGTTATAATGTGCTAATGAAATTTACTGAGTTAAAAGTTTCTGTGTGTTAATAACATGGTGTTAAAATATTTCTCTGTTTTAATTCTAGGAACCTCCAGAGCTTTATAAAGGTAGAGCCCTCCCCATTTAAGTAAAAAAGATTCGACCCCAAAGTTTATGTAACAGGGGATTGATACACTATAGAATGGGGAGAATGACCCTCCAACTATTCCAGCGGCTAAGACTGGTCATTAGAAATCGGAGTGGAACCTGGCAGAACAACCATCAAGAGAAGAAGCAAGATCGGCTGACTGGAGGAAGTGAGAGAACAGAGAGAATTACCCTCCCACAATTCCAGCAGCTAGGACTGGTAATTACATTTTCTCTTTCTACTACCACGAAGGCCGACAAAGGATGCAATAACTGCTATCATAACCGTGTACATGGGAGATATCCAAGGGTATGTCCACAGAGTGCATAGCAGTTTATCAACTCTATGTGTATCAATCCCAAGGAGATAACTATATGTAAGGAAGAAGGAAAGATTTATTGGCTGGCAGAAAATATAGGATCATTTGAATCAACGGGGCGTGCCCTACCAAAGAGCTCTGGAAGTGCTCTCAAAATGCACCAAAAATGACCCAAGGAACCCCACGGGCCAAGACAAACAAAAAGGTTTGGATATCATCAAAGAGAAAGAAGTAAAAGGGATTTTAACAACTGGAATAACGGCCCTAGAGAGGGATGGGAGAAACCTCCTTTTTGGATTTAGTCGAGAAAATTGGCCATGAATTAAACATCAGTAATTGTTGGGTTTGTGGTGGTACTAAAAACACCAAAGGACGGCTGTGGGAAGGAATGGCCCTGTCCCCAAGGGAGACAGTAACAATAATGACCACTATGGGAACTCCTATCTTAGGTCCCAGGGATTATGAAGACGTGTGGATCCTTCAGAATAAGGTTATTGCAGAAGAGTGCATATGGGGAAAAGGGAGGTTGTACATGGGGCAGGTGGGAGAAATGCTGTGCAAACAATAAAAAATGATCAAGAGTTCAAGATCAAATGTTCTGTGGCTTCCCAAAGCGCCAAAATTGTATTGGTCTAACAAAGTGGGGCAAGGCTGTTCATACATTAAAGTAAGAGGGTTATATGAATGTATCACCAGAGAACAGAACCCCTTTAAGGCCATCCCACATATAGTGAAATTTTGGGAGCAGCTAGCAATACCAAGGAAGGGTTTTGGGTTGCCCCAAATGGACTATATTGGCTATGCAGGAAAAAGACATACGCCTCATTACCTCCAACCTGGAAGGGGAGTTGCACTCTAGGAATAATCTGCCTCTCCTTTTTCCTTCTTCCCTGGGAGGCCGGAAAGACTCTAGGAGCCCCTCTGCTGTATGATGACATCAAAAGAGAAAGGAGAGATAATAGGTGTAACTCAACAGCGAGGAGATGAAATCTGGACTCCGGAAAAGATAATAGAAACCTATGGTCCTGAGACCTGGGCACAGGATGGTTCCTGGGGATATCAAACCCCTATTTGCATGCTAAACAGAATCATCCACTTACAAGCTGTATTAGACATAATTACGAATTGCACCACCCTAGCTATCGACCTGCTAACTACCCAGCAAGATCAAATGCGTACTTCCATATACCAGAACCAATTGGCCCTTGACTATTTACTAGCTGAAGAAGGAGGGGTATGGGGGAAATTCAATAAATCTGAATGTTTAGAGATCAATGACCATGGGGAAATAATCAGAAATATCACTAAAGAAATTTGGAAATTAGCACATGTACCCCCCCAAAAATGGGCCCCTCTGTTTAAAGGTACTTAGCTAGAAAAGTGGTTCCAAGAGGAATGGTGGAAAAAGGCCTTAATAATTGGGGCATTTGCTTTATCCGGACTAATCTTTCTCCCTTGTGTCATTCCCTGTGTAATATGATTGGTAACCTCCACAGTAAAAGCAGTCTTAGAAAACATCTCAGTGATGTAACAATCCTTGGAAAAGATGTCAGAGGAAAAGGTGGAACAAATCCTCCTCATGAAAAGAAAAGACCCACCTCCTGCAACTCCTAAAAGCCAGAAGAGACTGGACAAGCAGTATTGGAAGTGGAAGAAGCTTTATGAAAGCTATGAGAGCCCAGTATAAGCCAACTCAAAATGGACTGAAATACCCCAACAACTGAAGTATTTTGATGCAGGCATAGCCCAATCAACTGACTAGAGTGGGGAATTGTTATAAATGATTGTTTTTGCAGCCTCAGTTGTATGGGTTTGGGTTCAAGTTTTCTTGGTTTGGGTTGTATGGGTTTGGGTTCAAGTTTTCTTGGTTTGGGTTGTATGGGTTTGGGTTTGAAAAGGGGATGCAATGAAGGTGGGCATCTAGGAGGCGGCACTCTGAATGAAAAAGGGACTACAAAGGGGGCTACTGTAACACCTCTAGACAGACAGCATCAAGAACCCGTCGTGTCTCGAGTCTAGGCCATGGTGACAACGAATCACTCGACGCCCCATGAGGCAGAAGGCAGACCCTAGACACGAGCCAACCCAAAGCCTAGGCCCAGGAAAAACTGACCAATGGACTGTGGACTTGGGGCGAGACCAATGAGAAGAGTCAATGGTCATATAAAAAGGAGGCACCAAGAAGAGACTGAGTCCTCCAATGTTGTGGTGATTCAGCCCACTCGCAGACCAGATGACATCATGTGGGTGGATTTCCCCACCCACGACAGTGACCCCTGAGGGCGGTCCTGAGAGCAGCACTGAAGTTTGAAGGCACCAAGCCTTTATCTTGCACCAAGTGGTTCCCCGACTGGGACACCAAGGCAAGTCGCCTACCAGGCCTCCAGGTGGCCTAGTGGTCAGCGTGACAGGGTGGTGCCCAATGTGGGGCTCTCTGGACAGATAGCCAGAGAGTCCTGAAAAAGAAGGTGTTCTGGTCAGCTGAAATTCAGTCGAGCCATGGACTTACAAACTTCGCTGTTGGGACTACCACCGCCCCAAGTGTAGCACGCCTCTTTTTGTGCGGTGGTGCTCCTGGGGAAGAGCCGACAACCCTCTAGACCCCAACAAGGATTGGCTCTAGGCGGAAGACCTACCTTGGGAGTTCCTGTTTCCTGGACCAGCTTCTTTTCTTCAGTAAGTATTCTCCAATTTTTCCTTTCTAAGGAAATATTTTCTGGTCCTGGGACCATTATCATTTTGTTTTTCATTTTACCTTGGGGTAGGGTGGAGTTTTGGTTGTGTAGATCTTCCTTTTTCTTTTGAAAAAATGGGGTCTAAGTTGTCTGCACCCCAGAGGGAAGTTTATCTCCAAGTTGTGGGTACCCTGTTAGTGGGAGGTAAATAATTTTCTAAGGGGCTTTTAAAAAGGTTTCTTCATTGGCTCTTTGTGACGTTCCCTCAAGTGTCCCCCAAGAAAGCTAAAGATACCAAGTTTTGGAATGAAGTGGGGGCGTGAATGTCCTCACTTCAAGCCTCGGGGGCAAGGCTGCAGCGCAGTTTTTTCCACTCCTGCTCCTGATTTGTGAAGTGCTCAGCCCGCGAGGGAGAGACACAAAGGGAGCACCACATTCACCCCCAGTTAGCAACCCTAACCCTCCTTCCCAATCCCCAGCTCCTGTCCCCTTTTCCCCTAGATTGGAGAGACCGGAAGGAGTAACTTGCCAAAAGACACAGGAGAGCCGCTGTCCTCCTGACCCTCCTCAGTCTCCTCAATACCCTCGCTGAGGCAGGAGTCATGAACCCGTCTCGGACCCTTCCCCAAACCCTTTTTCCGATCCCTCTTCCCCAGTTTTAACTCCCAAAGTTAAGCCCCAAAATGGTGGTGCTCCTTGTCTTTGTCCCCCGAGTTCTTGTTGTTTCCAAAATGGATGCTACCACGTGGCACCCTCCCCAGTTTCTTCTCCCCAGGATCCCTTTCTCCCTTATAGTTCCAACCCCTTCCTTTCCTTTGCTCTTCCCCTTCCCACACCTAACCCCACCTCTTTAAGTTCCACCCACAATCCGTTCCTTTCCTGTTCTAGCTCCACCCCTCTGGCTTTAACTTCCGGTTCCCACGGTCCCACATCTGGTTCCCATGCTCACCCAACTGGATGTGAGGAGCCCGGGACCCGGAACCCATTAATGCTCCCTTTGCAGTGCCTGTTATTTACAATCCCCAGGGTAGCAATCCCCCATGGAAGCCCTTTGAGGCCAAAAGCCTCAAGGATTTGTGCAAAACCCAGAAGGAATATGGAAAGGACAGTCCGTATTTTAAAACCATGTTAAATGCCACTTTTTCTACAACCGTGATGGTGCCACATGACATCAGGAAGGTATTTAAATGCATGCTGTCTCCATCAGAATTTGATGTTTGGTTCGATGAATGGAGACAGCTGCTAACAGACCTCCTTCCTATACTTCCACAAGATCCAATTAATGCGGGTATCACTGGATCACCTTTTGGGTGAGGGACTGGTATCCAAGCCACAACACCAAGCCCAGAATATTCCAGGAGCTAAGTTAAATGCCGTCCAAGACGCCGCAGAGAGGGCATTCTTACAAATGCCCCCCAAATCGGCAATACCTTTAAACTACATGCAAATCAAACAGGGTCAGAATGAGCCTTTCATGGCCTTTGTTGATAAAATTTGTGTGGCAGTGGAAAAACAAGCTGAAGATCTTACCTCACGAGAGAATATTGTCACCAATATTGCGAAAGCAAATACGAACGAAGCTTGCGCCAAGGTGATCATGTCTCTCCCATACAAACCACCACCCACACTGACCCAAATTATTCAACTTGCACGTGGTTAGTGCAAGTCAACCAACCAATTTCAAATTCAGCTTTGAAAAAACAGGGGGGAGTTATTGCTGGGGTAGAACAGGAAACTATAGCAGCAGGGGAGGTTTCTACTTTATTTTGTTATAGGTGTGGGGGGAAAGGCCACATCTCAAGGTACTGCAGGGTGCCTGCGAGCATGATTTTTTCACCTTCTAACAAACAAAGTTCTGAGTCTGTTTCCCCAGACCAACACCACCAGGGAAACTAAGACAGCAGCATGTCCCAGCTCCGCACATGGAAACAAATAAGACTGGGAAAAAGACCGCTACAGAGATGCCTGAAAAAAGACTTTGGAACCCTGGAGAGAGACTGAAGGTGGCTTGCGAGACGGCAGTTAACTTTACCGATTCAAACTGGACCTTCATCACAGCCATCCTCCAACTGACTGCGAATGGTAAACTGGACTTGTCATCTGTATTTGTCATTGGGGATACACAGCAGACTCCTGCCAGGATTGAGATCTCCCCCGAGCTCACAACAGTGGACTTGGACAGAGGCTTCATCGTAGTGGCGTATCCATCCTCCCCACTTCCTACCAAACGGCCAAGTCATTGCCCAGGCCATTCCACTGCCAAGGCTTCTGCTCACAGATGGTACCATCCCTAGCATCTGTTGGGCAGAAGTCATAGGAAGTGACAAGTCCCTGGTGCAATGTCTGCTGCACCGGGGAGCAGAGAGATTTAATGTAACTGAGATGATGGACACAGGTGCGGATGTGACGGTCATTCCCACCGAAAAATGGCCATCACAATGGGAGCTGCAGCCGCAGCTGGTCTCTGGGACTGGGAGGACACAATTGGCTCAACAATCAAAGAACATGATTCAATTGGAAGGTCCAGACAGACAGGTAGCTTTCATCCGCCCGTTCATGCTGGACATGAAATTTACCCTGTGGGGGTGAGACACCATGTCCCAATGGGGCAGTACCATCAACATCAGCCCCAAACCTCAGAATTTTTAGGAGTGGCCACTGGGGTGGAGCACAACACCTAGAAATTAAATTGGACCACTGATTCTCCTGTCTGGGTGGACCAGTGGCCACTGAGAAAAGATAAATTAAAAGCGCTCCATGCACTCATGGAGGAGCAGTTGGCAAAGGGAAACATTCAACCAACCAACAGCCCCTGGAACTCTCCCGTATTTGTTATTCGGAAACCAGGTAGAGACAGGTGGCGGCTCCTTCATGATCTGTGCAAAATAATCAAGGTAATTGAGGACATGGGGTCTCTTAAACCAGGCATGCCTTCGCCCTCAATGCTCCTGCAAAACTGGAAGATTGCAGTTCTGGATATTAAGGACTGCTTCTTCTAGATTCCCCTCCATCCTGAAGACGCACCATGGTTTGTCTTCTCGGTACCCTCCATCAACCAAGAAGCTCCCATGCAACATTACCATTGGCAAGTCCTGCCGCAATGCATGAAGAACAGCCCTACAATCTGCCAATGGTACGTTGCAAAGATCCTGTCACCCATCCATGCCAAGGCAGGCAAAGCCAACGTCCTGCACTATATGGATGATGTGCTTATCTGCTGCCCCAATGACAACCACTTGGAGCAAACCCTGCAAATGGTCACCAGAGCCCTCGAAGACCAGGGCTTTGAGCTCCAGGTGGAAAAAATACAGAGGACAATCCCATGGAAATATCTAGGGTTGAAAATCACTGAGACCACCATTTCACCACAACCCGTTACCATCAATGATGACCCCTGGAATTTACAATAGCTCCAGCAGTTGTGTGGCAGCCTGAATTGGGTGAGGCCTTGGTTGGGGTTGACTACAGAAGACCTGGTCCCTCTTTTCAATCTTTTAAGGGGGAGGGAGACTTACTCTCACCCAGGTCCCTGACGGCAGAAGCTTGGCAGGCAATTCGAAAGGCAGAAGAGGCCATTTCCAACAGGCAGGCCAACTGGTATATTCCTTCCCTTCCCTTCCCTTCCCTTCCCTTCCCTTCCCTTCCCTTCCCTTCCCTTCCCTTCCCTTCCCTTCCCTTCCCTTCCCTTCCCTTCCCTTCCCTTCCCTTCCCTTCCCTTCCCTTCCCTTCCCTTCCCTTCCCTTCCCTTCCCTTCCCTTCCCTTCCCTTCCCTTCCCTTCCCTTCCCTTCCCTTCCCTTCCCTTCCCACTTATTATCTTAGGTAAGGCGCCACACCTCCACAGCCTCATTTTCCAATGGGACAAAGCACAGAAGGACTCCCTTGTTATCATCGAGTGGGTGTTTCTTCTGCACCAACCATCCAAAAGTATCACTACCCCACAAGAGATCATGGCAAACCTCATTATCCGAGGTCGAGCCCAACTCCGGACCCTGGCAGGGTGTGATTTCTCATGCATATACCTACCTGTAGTTTCAGACCAATTAGAGCATTTAAACCAAACTAATGAAAATTTAAAATTCACTTTAGACAGTTACTCTGGGCAAATTTCTAGCCATCGGCCTAAGCATAAGTTCTTCAATGAGGTCTTTCACATAATTCCTAAAGAGGTTCAAAGCAGGAAACCCCTTCCAAATGCCTTAACCATTTTTACAGACGGTTCCAGGAGGTCTCACAAGTCAGTTATCACTTGGAGAGACACCAAGATGCAGCAGTGGGAAGCTGACATCGATGTGGTCCCAGGATCACCCCAAGTTGCCGAACTTGCAGCCGTCTTTAGGGCATTTGAAAAATTTCCTGAACCCTTCAATTTGATTACTGATTCAGCATACATTGCTGGAGTAACTATGACAGCTGAAGGGACTCTCCTAAAAGAAGTGTCAAACCAAAAAGTTTATAGCTTGCTCTCGAAATTAATAAAACTGATTTCCCACCGAGAGCAACCATTTTATGTTATGCATGTGAGATCACACACAGAATTGCCAGGGGAGGTTGCCGAAGGCAACTGGAGAGCTGGCATTTTAGCTTCTCCCGCGGAGCTCGTAAAGCTCCCTCAGGTGTTTCAGCAGGCTAAAATCAGCCATGCCATGTTTCATCAAAATGTGCCGGCCCTAGTCGGCATGTTCCACCTCACGGGGGCCCAGGCAAAGGCCATCGTGGCGACATGCCCCAGCTGCCAAACGTACCAGCTTCCATCACTTGGCAGCGGGGTAAACCCAAGAGGCACGAACAGTGGGGAGGTGTGGCAAATGGTCGTTACACACTTTTCCGAATTTGGTAGGCTGAAATATGTTCATGTGTGTGTAGACACCTTCTCCAAAGCCATGTTTGCCTCTGCCCATGCCTGCGAAAAGGCCAGGGACAAAAAACATCTCGTCCAGGCCTTCGCCGTGCTGGGCGTGCCACAAGAGATCAAGACCGATAATTGGCCTGCCTACGCCTCTAAGGAATTTGCGAGCTTCTACCAACGGAGGGGAATTTGCCATTCCACCGGCATTCCCAACTCCCCAACCAGGCAAGGTGTTGTAGAGAGGGCCCACCAAACGCTTAAGAGGGTCCTCCTACAACAAAGCGCTACCATCAAGACAAACTCACCCATATTCAGGCTAGCCAAGGCACTATTTACAATTAACTTTCTGAACGGCTCCTTTGAAGAGCCAGAACCACCCAACTTTAGGCACTTCTTGAATTCTGGCAAGCAAAAACTCAAGAAAAACCCCCAGGTTTTAATCAAAGACCCTGAAATACTGCAAGTCCCAGGACCCTACCGTTTAATCATCTGGGGCTGAGGGTATGCAAGTGTATCCACCCCTCAAGGGTTAAGGTGGATACCTGCTAAATGGGTGAAACCCTACGTTGTTTCCCATTCAACAACACCAAAGGATACCAGGGTGGCGGCGTGGAGACACTGGTGCAGGAAAAATACCCCCAACCCACTCCCTTTCTGTTATCCTTTACTCTGAAATGGTTTTCTCCTGTTTTGTCATGATATTCAATGCCTGTGTATTTTCTTTATGCCTACTTACAGGCATAAAGACACTTACCAGCGCTTGGCTATTGCTCCATCCTGATAGCCAGCTTGGCTCTTCTTTTCTGTATCTCTCCAAGCGCGGTGTGGATCGTACCACAACTGAGGTCTAACGTCTGGGCAATCCTCGCACGCTCACTGGGGCAGGACCACATATGCCTCAGCACCTCAGCTCCTGGTGATCCAATGTCAACCTGCCTAGTGGGGATCCCTCTGAATTCATCTGAGTATCCCTCACGTTTACTCTCCCTACGTGATGGGAATAATCGGCTGACTCGTCGGGTAGTGAGGTCCTTCATTTTAAGAACAGTTCAAGTCCCAGTTACCAATCCCCTTGTACTCTGGAGAGACTCGGTCAAGGATCTCCCCAAATTATCTGAAGAGCCAGCCGAGTTCCAAGTTTTAAGTTCGTCCAACGCTACTTACTGCGTTCAGTTTATTTTCAATCCTCCTACTCAGAAAAATTCATATGTCCATCTCGCCCAGCACAAAGTTGAGTATCAAGCCACACAGTGGTGCTGGACAGCTACCCACGCCAACTTCAGAAAGGGCTGTTCCTTATTTGCAGTGATCGTGCTTGGGCAGGCATCCCCTCTCGCCTTCTCGGAGGGCCGTGCACGTTAGGGCAGTTGACTCTGTTTACGCCCAACGTGACTCAAATAATCAACTGGAATAATGTGGTGGCACCCCCACCCGACGACCTGTGGCCGGCACCCATCAAGCGAGCCCTAGCTATCACCTGGGCTGACGAATCGGAATCAGAGTTTGCGTCCATAGGCGGGGACACCAGATAAGGGCACCACCTAACGTTCTAGAGTGTTCTATACTGATGGAAACATGATTGGAGGAAAGGAAGAACCCTCCTCCCTGAATGTATTGTGTTGGCTTTAGATGTTTGTATACTCCCCCTTACTTGTATCCCATTGGTTTGGCACCCTGGATCCTCCCCTTTTCTCTCCCCCTTAAAAGGTACTGCGCAACCCTCAGATCCTTTGGAGCTCTCCCTGATCCTGACCCGTTCAATAAACCTGTCTCTGTTCACCCATGAGCTCTCTTTCTCTCAGCCTCTTTGCTTCAGGGGATGTGGCAGCTAGCCTTCTAGCACCCTCACGGCAGGCTTTCCTCAGCTTTGAGGCGGCTCTGCCAGTGGGCACTGCTTCAGTCCGGAGCAATCCTCCTCCGGCCACTTGGCTTCAGGCACAACTACCGAGCTATCCGTTGAGGGGTCAAGCGGTCAGAATAACAAAACTCAATTGGCACGTTCAAAAAGGAGCTTCAACGAATTAGACAAAGATTGTGATTCAGAAATTTTTCATTGGTCTCACCTAAAACGGTCCACCATATCTCTTTTCCTGCCGTGGGTGGCTGCGGCGAAGGCTCTAGGGGAATTGGGCACCCTAGAGTGTTGGGTTGCTAAACAAGCAAATTTAACATCAACTGCCATAAGTGACCTCCTCGAAGACAAGGAAATAACTAGGAAAACAACATTGCAGAACAGAGCAGCGATTGACTACCTGCTGCTGCTCCATAACCATGACTGCCAGGAGTTCGAAGGGTTATGCTGCTTCAATTTGTCATGGCGAGCCCCAGACGTCCTCCATGCCATCCAGGGGATGCAAGACCTCGTCCACCAGATAAAAGAAGAGTCAAAGAGCTGGTTAGAAAATTTGTTATCAGGATGGGGACTCTCGAACTGGTGGGCCTCCTTAATCAAAGACATTTTCTTTGTGCTTCTTCTTCTGTTGCTCGTGTGCCTTGCGTTTGCACTTGTGAGAAAAATTGTAGTTAATTATTTCTTAAATTTATATAGTAAAAATGGGGGAGACGTTGCGGTGGCTCAGCCCACTTGCAGACCAGATGACATCATGTAGGTGGATTTCCCCACCCACGACAGTGACCCCCGACGGCAGTCCCGAGAGCAGCACTGAAGTTTGAAGGCACTGCCCCTTGGGTGTCACCTTCGCAGGCATCTCCTCCCTTCAGTCCAGAAAGATCTGTATTCTTCTGTTCCCCATTGGTTAAGTTGTCTTTCCATATTCATGAACCCTATTGTTTATGCAATTATGTTCTGGAAAGTTCGCTCTGGTTACAATCCCCATTGGTTAATTTGAGCAAGTTCCTCCCCCTGTTACTTGTTATTGGTTCCCTGTCACCCCTTGTCATTTCCCTATTTATCCCTCGGATAGGTTTATCCCTCGGATCCACCCCTGAATTTTTCCCTCTATAAAAGCTGCCAATAACCCCTCTCCTGGTCTCTTTTGGTTGCCTCTCCCTTAGGTTAATAAACCTGATGCTGTTGCACCAAGAGATCCTTCTCTGCTCCATCGTCTCTGCCTGTTGCTTAGCAACAACTTGACTGCAGCCTGCTCCTTTGGAAGCTGAGGGCAGAAAGTTCCTGAAGGGGCTTGCACCAACTTATCTTGCACTGAGCAGTTCCCCAACTGGGACACCAAGGCAAGTTGCCTGCCAGGCCTCCGGGCGGCCTACTGGTCAGCGCGACACTCCTCCTGTGGCAGTCTGCTGCATGGAGGGTACCTCTGCCTCAGTGCCGAGAAGGGCTACTCCCTTCTCCTAGCTCCCCGGGTTTGGTATTTTCTTTATTAAACCAGTTAACCCTGTTGCACAGTGACTGGCCTCTGCATTTTATTACATAAACCATGACACCCACAAACGGTTGCTGTAGCTTTGAGGTGCAGCCGGGGTGGGGGAGCTTTGGGGGTCTTGCGCAGGCTTTTTCAAAGCCTCATTTTCAGGTGTCCGTGGTATCATGCAGACTCCTTCCTTTTTTTGCTTAGCTAGCTTGGCTTTTTGTTAAATTAGGCAAGAAGTTTTTTTCCTTTCCCTGGCCTTGGAGACTGCAGCAGCAATCCTTCAGCTACTGTGGAGGCTGACAGGCCTGCCAATTCAGAGACCTAAAGGTCCCCTGGAGGAAAGGTTCTGAGTCTATTATCTCCTACTCATGGAGACCAAAGTAGCTTCTTCCAGGATGCTTTGCTTGATTATGTTGATATACCTCAGTTCTATTTCCCTGATTGGCCTGTTGGCCTCCCTGCCCCTTTTCTACCCTATATGTCCCCCGATCTAGAAAGCTCTCCCTTTCCCGCTCCTCCACTGGCCCCTGTCCCTTTGCCACTTCCTTGGGTCTTTCCTATTGGTTCCATTGCCCTGGCCCCACCTGTGTACTGCCCCTGCACCCTCAGATTATTGGCCCCTCATGCTGTCTCTGCCCCCGTATATAACCCTGGACCCTTCCCTGATCCCTTGTCTTTGTCCCTGGACCCCTTCGCGTTGCTGGAACAAATACCTCCTGTGGAACCCCATACGAGGACCCTTCCTGCTCTCTCTGCTATTGGCTTGTTTGTGATAGCTTTTTAGCGTGTGTGAACTCTGTGTGTGTTTGTGTGTGTGTGTGTGTGTGTATGGGGTGGCCTCTCTGAGCGGCTTCCCTTGGGGGACGCTTTTGGAAGGTCACAGTACCTGCCCCTCAGCGTCACTGTTGTGACAAGCTGGGGTTTTCTGAAGTGAACTGTTCGGTTGCTTTTGGTCCAAGGTCAGAGAGAATAACTGACAGGAGACTAATCAGCCAGAGACCAGCAGGACAGCAAGGGGCCTCTCCATCCTGGCCCCAGACCTCAGAACAGCTGAGTGAACAAGAGAAAGGACACAAAATCCACCAGCTTCATCTGCTATGAAGAGGGGACCCAGGCCAGAGATTCAACAGGTTCCCATCTGTTTTTTTAGATGTAACACCCTCTCACCAACCTGCTTGAGCCCCTGATGGGAGAGAGAGAGAGATCAGAAAAGCACAGCCTTGAGATAAACTTCTTGGAGACAAAGCCCTTTGATATACTGGGGCAGATAGGGCCCCCCCACCCTACTGCCCAATGGGATGAGCTGAGACTAATGGAGCCTGTGTCCCCATGTCTCTGCCACTTGGCATTTTCAGCAAGGTAGTGAAATAAAGCTGTGGTTTGGTGGTCACCTTGCTTACCATATTTGTTGATTCTCACAATGAGCCAATCAGAAATGACAGTAATGCCTCTGTGATAACATTTTTAAGAAGGAAAAAGAGTTACTGTGCAGATGTACTTGTGGCCAGAGAAGAGCTGGATGAGAACACATGGAGAGGAACAGCTCTGCAGACACCTGGGTCAGTGTGGGAGGGGGAGGAGGTGCTCTAGGCACCAGAGCAGAGATTCCTCTGCAGCCCGTGGTGAACGCTGTGGTGAGGCAGCTATGCCCCTGCAGCCCATGGGGGCCCATGGGAATGCAGAGATCCACCTGCAGCCCAAGGAGAAGCCCAAACCAGAGAAGGTGGATGCCTGAAAGTGGCTGTGAACCTGTGGGAAACCTGTGCTGGAAGAAGCTCCTGGAAGGAGCTGTGGACCTGTGGAGAGAGGAACCCACACTGGAGCAGGTTTCTGGGTAGGAATTGTGACCCTGTGGAGGACCCATGCTGGAGAAGTTCGTGGAAAACTGTCTCCTGTGGGAGGGACCCCAAGATGGAGCAAGGGAAGGACTCCACTCTCTGAGCAGTGGCAGGAACCTGACTGTAACTCCCATTCCCTGTCTCCCTGAGCCTCTGGGGGGAGGAGGCAGAGCTTAAGAAGAGGAAGTTGTGGTGGGAAGATGTTTTTAAGATTTGGTTTACTTCTCAGTATCCTGCTCTGATTTTGTTGATAATAAATTCAATTAGTATCTCAATTAGAGTTTGTTTTGCCCATGACAGTAACTAGTGAGTGAACTCTCCCTGTCCTTCACTTATGAACATTTTGTTTTATTTTCTCTCCCCTGTGCAGATGCGGAGGGCAGTGATAGAGTGACTTTGGTGGATGCCTGGTGTACAGCCACGATCAAACCACCACAACACCCAACACAATAATCAAAGAACCATGGCAAGGGTGGACTACAATTAGCTAGCAGATGAATGTGGCTGCAGTACCAGCACGGGCCATTCAGCCATCACCTGCCCTGAGCAAGGGTTGGGGACAGAGAGCAGGGTCTCCCCACAGCCACACAATGACCACCACACAAGTTGACTGTCCTGGGGTGATGTTATAAGGGTTTGGGGTTTTTTTAATTCCTTAACCATCTGCTTATCCCAAGGACACAGTGTCTTTAAGATGGACCCAGGGGGCAGGGCTGGAGCCACGGGACCGGGTGCGGGTCGGTTCAGTGGCTGGGGCCCAACAGCTCAGGGCTCTGGGGTCTCGGTGGGGCTCGGGAGGGAGCGTGCTGGGAGCACTGTGCTGCTCTCTGGGCTTTTTTTGTTCTGGCTAGCTGGAAAAAGATTGTGTTGGGTTTTTTTGTTCTTTTTCCCTCCCTTCCCTTCCCTTCCCTTCCCTTCCCTTCCCTTCCCTTCCCTTCCCTTCCCTTCCCTTCCCTTCCCTTCCCTTCCCTTCCCTTCCCTTCCCGTCCCTTCCCTTCCCTTCCCTTCCCTTCCCTTCCCTTCCCTTCCCTTCCCTTCCCTTCCCTTCCCTTCCCTTCCCTTCCCTTCCCTTCCCTTCCCTTCCCTTCCCTTCCCTTCCCTTCCCTTCCCTTCCCTTCCCTTCCCTTCCCTCCCTTCCCTTCCCTTCCCTTCCCTTCCCTTCCCTTCCCTTCCCTTCCCTTCCCTTCCCTTCCCTTCCCTTCCCTTCCCTTCCCTTCCCTTCCCTCCTGCGTGGGGAGCCTGCAGGGTGGCCCCAGAGGGCCAGCAGGGTGGCCCCGGCTGGTCCAAGCCCGTGTGTCTGTTCCCTCTCCCAGCATTTGTTGTATTTTGAGGGCTTTCTTTTCTGTTCTGTTTTTGTGTTAATAGTTCATTTTTTTCCACATTCACCTGCTATCAATTTGCCTCACTGGCAGAGGAAAGGGGAGGGCCTTTCCCTTTGGAGGAGATGCTAATTCTGGAGTGTTTTCTCCTAAAATTTTGTCTCCAAAAACCAAGACATTGACAAAACAGGTTCACCTGGACAGCCAGGGAGTGAGCCAGGTCTTCCTGTGAGGCCAAACCCAAAACAGGGCTCCTGTTTTCCTGGGAGTGGGGCATGAAGGTGGTCTCAGATTTGTCCCAGGGCAATTCAGGACTGCTGGTGCCCTCACAGCTCTGATATTGACTGATGTACACATCTGTGTTATGTGTTTGAAGTAACCTTACAGAAGCATATATAATTCTGTGTATAAATTCACTTGTAAGAGATTGTTAAATATGATTCTTGTGTGCTCTGGATCATATTTTATGTATTTTATGTGGGTATGCCCCCTTAAAAGATTTGTAGGAAGTTCTTCTGCACATAGCTTATGGTAGAGATATCAGCTTAGAAAAACATAAACAGTAAACTATGATAGTCAATGAGAAAGAAAACACATAATTTTGGAAAATGCACTGAATTATAGGTACATTCATGGTACTTTATCTTACTTGAATTTATGAATATACAATAATGTGGCAACTTTCTTACACTAAATGGTGGATGAATTTTTGTGCTTCCATATATTGTACAGTTAAGTCTATCCAGTTTTACAAGTTATGTTCTGTAGTTTAAAGGTTCCTTTCGATGGGTTTACTCTTTATTAAAGAATTACCATGTATTTCCACTACTAGTAATGGAAACTAAAAAAAGAAGAATTCCCCTTGGAGACACTTCCATTGTCATTTGAGGAGTACTAACCCAGGATTACAATTTTACATTTTAACTTGCAGATCATTTTCAAAACACATGGGGAGCAGCTCTGACATGCATTAGATGAATGTACGGTTAATGTGAGAAAATATAGGCCAATAGGAGGTTGTTTTCCAGGAAAACAAACTGCTTTCAGTGGAGATGATTTATGAAGTAGTCCATGATGAAATATTAAAAAGAAACAATTGCAATACAGACTAATGATGTTAAGTTGCATTAGTTGTCATATATGAAGTTATTGTTTATCAACTATGTCTCAACCTAAGAAAAATTATTTCAGATTTTTGCAGAATTATAGAAAAAACCCCAGAAACATTATAGGTGAGTAGGACACAAAGAAATATCTTCTAGCATTTGAAAAACATGCCATTGACTATTTCTTATAAGAATATGACAAGAGAGTTTAAAACAGGAATGGAAATATTCTAAAATGCATTCACTTAAGAAGAAATGTATTTTATTTAAGAAATGTAGAATAATAAATGTAACCCTGGAAAATTTTGATTATAATAGTAATCATAGTGGTAAAATCTATGTAGTTTAATAAAAACCACTAATATTGCATTGATAGTACCTGTTACTAGTACATGACAATATAACATTATGATTATTTGAAGAACTAAGTGCAAAGCTTCCTCCATTAGACTTCAGGAAGAACTGGTGGCATGTGAACCACCTGGAAGTCTTGCAGCAATATGAAATGCTTCCTTCTCCTCTTCCCTTTCCAGAATTCTAAATACTTATAAAATAATTTCTGAATGATATGCTTTTTTGATCCTGAAGGACTTTAGTATTGCATCTATCAAAAATATTTTACCAACTTTTGTTTTGTCATAGGGATGTCATCAACTCTTACAAAGTTGATCAATATGAAACTTTACAGCAACAGTGCCCAGTCCCACATATCTTACATGCAAGGAATCCAGTTTCACATTAATTTATTCAAGTCTATTGATGTGAATTTTGCTCAAGTCTGAGATTTAATCAATGCCTTTAATGAACTAACAGGAATTCAAATCAAACTCTAGTAAATAGTGTCCTTCCTATCATTTTTCAATTAATTAAGTTCAATTAAATTTTTACAGTCAAAAGAGAATTCAGGCTGAGGTTGCTAAGTGATAATAAACATTAAAATGGGAGAATTTTAAGCAGTGTGGAAGGCAGATATTTGAATGATATGAAAAACTGCTGTTTAGAGTTTATTTTTATTTTCTTTTTGCCAAAGATAAATCTGAGGCTTTATCAACTTCATAGAAATAACATATCAAGAGACATACTGGAAGAAGGTGGCAAATATTTGGTAAATTAATTCAAAACATTCCCCTTTCCCAGAAGAAGCTAGAGTAATAAAGAAACTACAAAAGCTTCCCATTTTGATTGACTGAAAGAATTGAAGGGCAGGATTCAAATATATAGATAAAAAATGTGTGTAGTGAGAGTGCTCAATACTAGAAGCTGTCTTTAAATCAGTTCTGTTACAACTATATCATATCCTTGTTTGCCTCAAGATCCAATTGTGTACAGACTGCTGTACATAAACACATACTTTAGATATTCTCTCTGGTACTGATGTCTCTCATACATGTTCTACAAAGGCCTTTATTCAAAAAGATTGCAAAAGCAGCTTTATCAAATCTTCCTCAAAAATAACTTCAAATGCTGAGTTCCTCTTTCCTTGAAGCAAAAAAAAAGAATGTTTATTTTTTCATGTCATATGGCAAAGATACATTTTAAGAAAATGTCCTGGTGAAAAAAAGGTTGGCTTGCATGTAAGTACCAAGCTGAATATTTTAACTAGTTTCTTATTTATATATTTTTATTTTTCACTTTCTGTCAAAGACATCTGGAATGTAAACTTTTCACCTCCAAAATCAATTTTAAAAAAAATAGCTACATTTTTTGTATCTCTCTAACCAAGGTTGCCTCAAGGTAGGAAATCAGTGATAGCAGAAATAAATTATTTTTTCTTTGTGTTATCAATATTGATTGTCATTTACTCCACCTTTCTAGGGCTTTGCATAATTGTTAGGTTAATATTAACAATAATAAAACATCTTTTAACCACCAATCAGTAATTCGATCACCACAATATTTTTCAACTCTCTATAATTTATTTTATTAGAACTGCCATTTTTGCTCTTTACAATATTGTACTATTTAATAATTAATGGTGATTATCAGTTATTTGACTGTACAATTCCTTAATGACATAAAAATGTCCTTGTGCTTTGAAAACATAAAATATTGTTATTATTCGAAAAAAAATTATAATTTCTGGACAGGTATTTCTAACATCTTTGCCTTCACTAAAGAGAATCAAATAGAAATTGGTTTCTGTTCTGTGGGTAGTTCCTTCATATCCGTTGTAAACCCTTACCTTTGGAACTGCATTTTAACTACTGAGTGTGCAGCCTCTGGGTGGAATCTACTGACTGGCACTATCAGCTCTCTAGTCACAACTTCTTGAATGGTAGAACTTGAATGGTGACAACTTCTTGTCAGTGGTAGAGACAATTACATGGGCAAAGTCAGAGGAAACTCTTGCTGCACACTGCATTAGAGTTGAGAATTTAAAGATCGGTCAATATTTATCCATAATGAATTAAGCACTGTTGAAAAAGAATAACCTATAAATTTGTGAAAAGAGTGGGGTTTTCCCTGAGTTTTTTCCACTGTTTTGGCTAAAAACCTCTGTGAATGCAAAAATTTTTGTGTGCTGTACTTTTGTTCAAGATAAGAGTGGCTGTTTTTTCCCAAGTGACTCATTGCCTTCTTCCTCCATGAACTAATGAAAGAGCAGCACTCAAAAGACCGGCATGTATTAGTACCTTGGTTAAAACATATTAATATACTTCATTATGCGGGGAGTGAGAAACTTTTTTTTCAAATCAATAATGAACAATCAGGTACACATGCCATGTGTTTTAGCTCTGTGAATGCACACACTACTGGAAGAATCCAGATGCCAAATGTGAAGAATGACTGACAACAGGGTTTCTCTAGAGAATCTGAGGAACAGACGAGATCTTGCACCTGGCTAAACCAGACCAAAGAAGTTTTACTGGATAGATCCATTAATACTTAAAAGCACACTTTAAGGTACATTTAAGAATGTACTCTTAAACAAAGCTGCATGCACACCTGTTCTACCCATAGTTGCCTTTAATGGCAAAGGATAGTCGCTTTTGTTCTAGAGATAAAGTTTGTGTGATAGTTACATGTTCAAACTGCATGTGACCCTTATTGGTACTCAGCATTTCTCAAATTTCAAAAAGGAAAGGTATCCTTGGAATATTTTCATATCACATTTCACAGGTTTTTCTTTCTCCTGTTCTTGTACTCTTCATTTAAATGTCAGGGTATCAAATAATTTTCTAACCATTACCAAGAAATTATGTGAATAAAAAGGCCCCAGGTGATGGTATAAAAAAGAAACCATTTTCTGCTGAACTGCAGTTCTTTACGAACTTCAAGACACACTTCAAAATTCCACTGAAAAGAACTATTTTGTATGAAAGCTATCACCTTAGATTCCCCCCTTTTCTCTCAGGGTTAATTTATTTTTAGATGCTCCTAGTTTTGTGGGGGGGTTTTGGGTTTGGTTTGGGTTTTTTTTGGTGTTTTTTTTTTGTTTTTTTTGCATCCTCACATCTTAGCTCTGTATTATTACTATATATTTTTGTACAGATTAGAGGATTTCCTTGTAGTATGATTCATCAATGTTTTAAACTGCATCAGGAATGACACATTTGGGAAATCTGTGAAGATTTCTATGAATTCACTTTCCCATGGCAACTTCTTTTTAATAATTAGCAATCCTGGTATTTTGAAAAGCAGTAGCTACAAAGCAATAAAATAACAAAATAGACTCTCCAAAATATGTTAAGGTATTTACTGCAGTTTTTTTCATATGTGTGCAAAAGTTTGCCTCAGATTTCTTTGAGACAGAGGAAAGAATAATCTGAGCACCAAGGAAGCTCCTTCCTTGATACCAGCTGTGTAGGTGTTGAGAGCCCACACAAATAAACAAACTGTTATCTATGTGTATGTGTGTTTATGCAACTGTTAAATAACTGATAAATAAACTGTTACCATATGTATACGTGTTTATGCAACTTTTGGCCTTTAAGTGCAGCTGGAACTCCAGAACCAGACAAAAACCTGTTGTAATAATCTAAGTGCTGCTGAGGAATTACACATTTGGTTTATAGATTACAATTTGGCAAACACTAATTATGATTCTTGCAGTGCATTGACCCTCTCTCTAAGGCTGTAATAGCTAATCCTGTTCTGCTTTCTATTTAATTAACTAGACTAAAATTACTGAACAAATCACCTGTTGGCAGTTATGCATCTGTTTCAAACAGTGCAAATGACCCATTCAAAAAATATGTTTTGAATGTAGTAATTTGAAAAAAGGAATATAAACAGAATCAGTCTTCAAAATAAAGTTAGATGCAAGTAGACTAAAATTGCTGTATCCGGGGATTGTTGAAATGTTTCCTGAATAAATATGCAGATATGCTTTGCTCAAATAGCTAATTAACCAGAGGTAATAAAATGGAAATTCTATCTAAATTTTATAGAGCAAAGGTTGAAGAAAGAGTGAAATTCAAAGATTGCTAGATGTCATTTGTGATGGAGGTAAAAAACTGTACAGTGAATAAGTACAGAAAGCTGCTTCTGAAATGTTATCCACTCTATAATATAAACTCTCTCAATTTCTTGACATTGTCTGTCACAAATTCCCATCCCATCCATTCCCACAAAAAAGGTGTTATTCTTCTTTTTCAACTGGAAGAAACATGGATTATTCTGACCAAGGAAAGCACTGATATTTGAAAGTGATTTGAAATAAACTGTCTCTTGATAAACCAATAGGTGTAGACTATGATGACAATTCTGATAATTTCTATTTTATAGCAACAACTTGCAAACAAAGGGGCATTTATATACAGATGAATAAAGCAGGTATGAAACTGCCACTGCCTGCTAACTGGCACATCTACCTCTGTAATTCAAGTTGAAGAAATGAATTTTCATCTAGAGACTCTGGATGCAGTCCTCATAAGAGAGTCACCGTCACTTGGAGCCAGCCTTAGGAGTACCACTCCAGTGAGGGAGGCTCCAGCGACCTTCCTGCAGACATGACAGTCAAAATGTGTCCATTCTCAGCGGCTGATAACCCGGCTGCACTGGCTCAAGGAACAGAAAGCATGCTCTGAGGAGGCAGGATGTTACAATCACAAGTTCCTGAGAATAAAAGAGGCAGGAGAGGACTTTTCCATTTGAGTTCCAGGAGTTTATTCCCAAAGGGATCAGGGACGAAAAAGCTGAGGGGCAGAGTCATGCAAGCCATTTTATATGGGGGGAAACCAGGGAGGAGCACATAGGGAGAACCAATGAACGATAACATAGGGGGTGGAACCCGGTAACATTCTTCCAATCAGGCGCAAACAAGGGAGGGGAAAACTGACAACAACCAATGAACAACCGAGTAAAAAAGAATTTTCCAGAACTGGATGTTGAGCCTTAGACCTCAGCCTCGCCCACAGACAGACCCTCTGATTCAGATTCGTCCGTCCATTGGATGGGCAAGATCTGACGAGCATTGGACTGCCCAGCGGTGGGCTGGGTCACCACAGCAAGTCACCTCAGTGGAAGGTTTCATTCAGAGTCCAGTAACACTGTATTTGAAATGAAGTTTTTAAACATGCAGCTAAATATACAACATTTCTTGGCAAAAGGTGGTTTTGGCATCTTCTCCCCCAACCTTTTAGGATGTGACCTTTCGCCAATGAAACACGTGACTTATTGCAATGAAGAATCCTTTCATTCTGGAAGCTTAATGTTGGGGGATTTGGAACAAGATGATCTTTAAGGTCCTTTCCAACCCAAACCATTCTATGATTCTATTATTGATTCCTTTTCCTTCTAGTATTTCTAAATATCTAGTATAATTTATTGGAAATTAGAAAAAACCCCAAATCCTGAAGTCTATACAACTATTATAAAGTAGGTATAGATGTTGATTTTCCTTTTAAAATGTTGTAACTAGGTAAACACAGTTATCTTAACTTTAGTGGCAGGTGTTTAATGCCACATAAAAGAAATTACCAAGTTAACTTTGAAAAGACTAGTAATAGTTTCAAAAATTTAGTCTCAGTGAAGACAAGTAATTATAAATTTTAGGAAACATCCTGTCGAATTGACACAATTGTAATGATATCTCTGTAGGTGGCTCACATCTTGCACTGTTTTATAAGCTGTTTGGAGCATAATGACAGCATTTACACAACAGGCCTACGCAAGGATAAGGCAGCATAATTGCAGCAGCAGTGAAGCATGAATACAGACTAATTAACAAAATTGGAACTGCTACACTCATGCTCACATTTAATCTATCTTATTTCATTTACTTTTACATGCTTTTGTGGTCACAGAATTGCTGTGTTTGTTGTCTAAATATTGCAGATAATATTGTCCATTTCCTGCCTCCATCTTCCTGTTTTCTTGGAATGTATCAGTTGTACAAGCAGAACTCCATTACTGAGGGTTATCGTCTAATCTTTTACTTAAGGTCAGTCTGTGGGTGGTCCATGCTCCCTTGCATATGCAGTATATATACAGTTATGAATAAGCATTTATACATACCCATACCTATATGCAAAAACACCTCAATTCACAGATTTCTAAGGAGCCTGAAAGAAAGATCAAGAGAAAGACTACTTACGAGATCATATTTACAGGGAGGGAATATTTACATATTTACGAGATCATATTTACATTTAGAGGGAATGGCTTCAAACTGAAAGACAGCAGGTTTAGATCAGGTATTAAGAAAAACTTCTTCCCTGTGAGGGTGGTGAGACACTTGCACAGGTTGCTTATTGAAGTTGTGGATGCCCCATCCCTGGAAGTGTTCAAGGCTAGGTTGGATGGAACTCTGAGCAACCTGTAAAAGGTATTCCTGCCCATGGTAGGGGCATTGAAACTAGATGATCTTTAAGGTCCCTTCCAACCCAAGCTATTTTATGATTCTGTGATTATTCCTTTTCCATGGTTTTCCATTGGCCTAGAAATACTATAAAACCTGTGTTTGTATATGTATGTATATATATATCTATGCACAAAAACTATTACATGTACCACATACTATTTTCTGTATGTTTATATACACTCGAAGTTAAGCCAAGACAATATGCCCGTGTAAGTACAAAAAAAAAAAGCCTCTAAGAAATTTCATCCACTACTTTCAAGCTATAACAGGCATTCAAAAAAAATTACACAAATACTCTGTGTTAAAGAGAAATGGTGATGCATACACCAGGTGGCACACAGTTTCTGCTTATTCTGTGCTAGAAGAAAAATGTCTACTTCTACAGATGAAAATTCTAAAAAAAAAAAAAAAATCATACCAGAGAATGTCATTGCTATTCTGCAGTAGGTGTAGTGCCACATCAATCTCTACATATGTCATTTAGTGTCAGCTTGGGGAAAAAGATCACACAGGCATCTGAACATTTAAAAGTACTTCCGTAAAGTTCTGTTCTAAGGGTGTTAAGCAGGATATGTAAGGGCTAAATAATATGCATACGGCTAAGCACCAACTACTAGATTTTTTTCAATAAAGAGTTACTATACCATTACTTCATGTTTCTCTTTTTCCAGTAAGTGGGAACTTGACTTGTCACTGGGGATTGCCTCAGGAGCTCCACTCCTGCTAGGAGGCATCAGTGACCTTCCTGCAGACACAACAGAGAAAGTCTGTCTGTTCTCAGCAGCCGGTAGTAGGCCTAGCACTGGCTCAGAGAGCAGATGGTGCCACCTGGATGAGCAAGCTGCTGAAGTCCCAAATGCCTGAGAACAAAGGAGATGGGAGAGGACCTTCTTGTATGCGTTCTGAGGGTTTATTCTCGACGGGGACAGGGACAAGAAAGCCAAGGGTCCAGGGTTGTGCAAGCCTTTTTAAGGGAAGGGAAAATAGGGGGGGAGAAAACAGGGGGAACCAATAGGGAATGACTACATGGGAGGAACCCAACAACAATCTTCCAATAACATCTGAACAAGGGAGGGGAAAACTTACAACAACCAATCAACAACCAAACATTACAGAAACCTTGAGAACAGGGGGCTGTGCTTTTAGACCTCAGCCTTTCCAACCGATGGACCTTTGGACTCCGATTCGTCCTCCCACTGGATGGGCAGGATCTGAGTCCTGATGGATTGCCCAGCAGTAGGCTGAGCCACCACAGCATTGACTGGCATGGCTTCTCAGGTACAATGGACAGTGGCTTAGCCACTTCCTCAACCAATTCCCTCAGGACATGTGGACATTATCTTTTCAGGTCTCAAGGACTTTGGAATCTTCAGGTTTGTTAAATAGTCTCAAACCCAGTCTTCTCCTATATTCCTCCAAACCCTACTTTCACCTTCTGAAACTTGGGCAGTGTTGTTGGAATACTTGCTGGTTAAGACCGAGGCAAAAGAAGTTGTTCAACATTCTCCATGTTCCCTGTATCCTTCCTGAGAGGCCCCACATTTTCCCTGGTGTTTCTTTTATCGTTGAATTACTTTTTGAAGCTTTTTTTGTTACCCTTGATGTCCTTGGCCAGTTTTATTTCTTCCAGTGCTTTAACTTTCCTAACAAGATTCCTGGCTGTTCAGACAATTTTTCTGTATTCCTTCCAGGCTACCTTTCCCTGCTTCCACCCTCTGTAATCTATCTCTGTTTAAGTTTGTTGGAGCTCCTTGTTCATTCATGCAGGCCTCCTGGTGTTCTTCCCCAATTTCCTTTTTGTAGAGCTGTATCACTCTTGAGCCTGATGGAGAATATACCTAAACATCATCCAGCTCTTTTGGGCCTCTCTGCTCTCCGATGTTCTAGCCCATGGCATGCTACTGAGCAGATCCCTAAAGAGACCAATCCTGAAGTCTAGGACAGGGAGCTTGCTATGCATCCTCCTTTCTACCCCAAGGATCTCAAACTTTGCCATGGTCACTGCAGCTCAGACTGCCCTTGAGCTTCACAGTCCCCACCAGCCCCTTCTTGTTGGTGGGAACAAGGTCCAGCACAGCACCACCACCAGCTGGGTCCTCTGTCACTTGGAGGAGGAAGTTGTAATCAAGGCACTCCACGAACCTTCTGTATTCCTGTGCCATACTGTGTTTTCCCTCCAATAGATCTCAGGGTGCTTGAGGATTTTGGCTGTCTCAGTCTATTGAAGTTTTCTGTCTGGAACTTTCTTTCCATCACTTACCTCCACAATATTTTGGCAAAATTTTAGGGCAATGGAAGTTTGATTCTGAAGATATAAATGTTAAAAAGATAAAAAAGGTAAAGAGGAATTAGGGATAAAACAAAGAAAAAACCAAACAGCAGGAAAAACCCTCAAGTATTTTTACATTACCAGATTAATGGAAACAATAGAGAAATCATTACAACTTCTTACAATCATAAAATGGTTTGGGCTGGAAGGGATAATAAATATCATCTCATTCCAATACCCCTGCCATGGGCAGGGGCACCTTCTTCTAGACCAGGTTGCTCAGAACTACATCCAACTTGGCCTTAAACACTTCCACGGATGGGGCATCCACAACTTCCCTGGGCAACCTGTACCAGGTTCTCACCACCCTCACATTAGAGAATTTCTTCCAAATATCCAGTCTAAACCTACTGTCAGTTTGAAGCCATTCTGCCTTGTCCTGTCATTACATGCCCTTGTAAATAGTCCCTCTCCCTCTTTCTTGTACATTTCCTTCTGATGCTTTGAAGAACCTGGAAATAGAACAACACACTTTCAAGATAATCTTAGTATAGGAGGTAATATAAAGGTTGGTCTTCATTGGAGGCCTCCAGGGGCAGATATGGAAAATGTCCACAAAATGCCTGCTCCCACATGGGGTGAACACAGTTTTATAAGTTTAGTAAATTAGCATAATTGACAAAAATCACCAATTAGAGACATAAGTGGTGAGGCAATTTTCCCCCCAGTTCAAGCCCCTCCTAAATACTCCCGCCTTGTTCCGTTTGGCTATATAAAAGGAATCATTTTGATAGAGTTCTTGGGCAAAAATAAAGTGCAAATGCGGCAATATTATATCTGAGAACTATTTATTGGTAAGAAAAGGGTAAATATTACTAAAGGGGGATAGAAAAAGGAGCAGAACGGGAAAAAGAGAGAGAGCGGGAAAGAAACAGAAAACAGGGACAGCGTTACCACAAGGACCCCAGCTCTCTGTCAGCGTCAGCTTGGCAGACGGAGTGTGTGGGTTGTGAGCCGCGGTGTGTCTGCATAGCTCTTGTGGCGGGCTGGGCACGATTTCTAAGCGGCGGTGGTTGCGGCTGGGCTTGGACGATGGCAGCTGCGGCTGTGGACGGCGGCTACAGGCGGGCTTGTGCTGCACGCAGCGGCGACGGCTCCGTCGGGGAGGCAGCAGAGCACGAGGTCATCGCGGTGATGAATTGGTTCACGGAGACGGCGAAGCAGGGTGAAGCAAGCACGGGCAAAAAAGCAGGACCACAGGGAAGAAAAAAAGTGAAGCGGGGGAAGCGAAGGGCCCTACAGGCGAGCTCCAGCTCCTGCCAAAAAATGCAAAAGCAAGTGGCTCTCCTTGTGTCGTATTTAACTGGTTTTGTGTGCTAAGGCTCTTCCCACAGCCCAGTTTCCCGGGTATCTAGGCATCTGCCCCACTGGCTAGTTGGGGGGAGGTCACTTGCAGTCTGCTCGTGGAAGTCTTCTCTGCCCTGATTGACTGCCAGGCGAAGCCTCCTGGGACAGTGCTGCCAGCTCATGTACAGCCTTTGTAAGAATATAACATATGTTGAGGCATAAATAAAAATCACATTGGTCCCTGTGAAAAACAAGGTTCACTCTCCTGTTAGGATTGAAAAGTTTAATAAAGGACAATAAGGGACAAAGATAATAAAGCAAAAGTCACAGCGCTGGGTGCTTTGGTGCTCTACCAAGAGCACGCCTGTTATCCTGGGGACTCCTTTACATACACATGGACTTATTACATATTCATAAACAATTATACATAGTCAAAACCCTTTCCAGGAGCAGTTCTTCTCTTCCCGAAACCAGAAGATAGCTGTGGGGATAAGCCTCTTGGCAACATATATTCAAAAACCCTTTCCAGGAACAGTTCCCTTCTTCTCGAAACCAGAAGATTGCTGTGGGGATAAGTTTCTTGGCGATGAATATTATCTTATTTGCCGGTGATATGCCATAGCTGCTGATATGCCATAGCGTAGCTGCTCATATGCCAAGCGGGAGTCCAAGCAAATAGTTCATAAGCATAGCAATTTCTAAGTTTTTGGTTGAATAAAAGAAGTATTAAAAACCACATCTTTACAACCAAGCTACCTTAAGTAGCATCTATTTTGTAATAAAGCTAATATATATATATAGCATTTATTTATGGCAAAGCCACTACTTTTAACATTACTTATTTTAACATTTGCAGAAAGCCAATATTATAGCATCAATTTATCACAGTCCCTCTCACCCCTTTTTAGGGACTAAATGTAACAACATTACAACATATGAAAATGTGTCTCAAAGAGCTGACTTTGACCTTGATTCCCAGGGAGAACCAAGATAGGATAGGGGCCTTGCATCCCCTGGGGCTTGGAGCTCTGGAATATATTTTGTCTTTCTGCCCAGGGAAAAGATAGGGAAAGTACTGGAAAAACTGGCTACGAATACACTAATGGGCTACAAATGTATATACAAAGAACACAGAGAATACATAAAAGAAAAAAGGCAAAAATCAATTTTGGCATCACTTCAAGTACTACTTTGTTGGATATATCAAAAGAAATACTGATACAGGGAAAGAAAATTGCTTCCCAAAAGTGAGAAGCAGGTGGTATTTCTCACTGGAGGTAACAGGACAAAAGAGTTCTCTTAAAATGAGCCTTTTTTTTGTTTTCTTAAACTGCTGAAATTGCAGAGTTTAATTTGCAATGACTGAAGAAAAATAAAATGAAACACGGAAGATTCAAAAAAAAAGGTGATCTTATATGGAAGATCCATTTCATAAATTTGTTTAATTTCTATTGTATTTTCTCCAACAGTAGGAAGAAACAGGCAGAACCTACCATCTTTGCATTAGTGATACTCATTAATCCAAGCAGAGCACCACTATGTGCAACTACAAAAGGCATCTCTGAACAGCACCAAATATTCAATTCAATTAATAAGATCGTTATGCATGGTTTTACTCAGCTAATAGGAATTGTTAATGATTATGCATAACACCTAGGAAAGAAGGGCAGCCGCACCACATGAAATGCTTCTGGCATTGTACAGCACATTATCATAGAGAAGAGACTTCTCTGAGGTGACAATGCTGGGTCAGCACAAAGGCATTACATAGTCAGCATTGCTTGTATTTTCTGCCTTTTTGTTTGTCATAAGTTAAATTTTGCACTTTTGAGTTGCAGTATCTGTTTTTTCATGCTGTTTAACGCACCAATGGATTCTTCCTAGAACCAGATCACATTGCAACTTGCAGAAAAGTGGAAGGCAAGTTTGAATTATTTGGCCTGGCTAATTTCAGTTGCTTTACGTAGGTTTTCTTCGTTTTTTAGAAGACAACCTGTAGATGCTCTCATTCTAGATTTTAGTCACCATCTGGTCTCCTACCAGGGAAGTTTTCAATAATTCTGAGACCCCTAGATCATAGAATTTTTTTCAATCTTCAGCTTTTCTTAATTTTATGTTTAAAAACAAGTTTTTTCACATCTCATTTTTGTGAAATCCATTTTCTGTAAAAAAAAATTACATACATTGAAAAATAATTACATACATTAAACAAATTACATACATTAAACAAATTCTGTAGTATCTTCTTACTGAAATTATGAAAAATACGTGTATTAAAATCAGTTGTTGCTGGAAATAATGATTCTCTTCATTTCTGCCATTAGCATTAGTCAATCAGTTGTTTACAGACATAGTATGAAGCTTCCTTTAAGCTTCTCTGCTACTCTATCATATTTTGAAATTATTTTGGCTGTAAGAACCTTTTTCTATTATTTCATTCTAGCCATGTCTCACTTGGTAATTTATCCATGATAATCTATGTTTAGAATTCACTCAGAGACAAGTATGATTAAGGTCCATCTCAATTAGTTGTAAGTTCTTTGTGATGAGGAAGATAATAAAACTTCTGTAAAGAATAAAACACTCAGTAGAAAAGAACTGAAAGTGGTTTTCCTCAGTTGTACATAAAATAGTTTTCAGGCAAATGGTGAATTAATGGGAATGACTTTGTACTTGTAGGTAAGACAGTCCATACAAATGCTTTTGAAAAACTTAGTTATATGTCCTTGAACATAGGCTTAGGAGGTAAATATTGTCCATTTTATTTATTGCTGCATATATATGTCTTAATGAAGATATAATTATTTTATTTCTTGTATCTCTATCATATTAATGTTGCTACTGTGTATTAAAAATAGTTTAAAATTGTACCACAAAAATAAAGGAGAATAAATGTTATTCTAGAAATATAAGGAAAAATAATTAATGAAATATATGGCTATTGGTCAACGAAATGTGAATCAGATTCTTTAAAATCACTAGTTCTACAGTTCTTAATTTTACTGTTATTATTTAAGGAACCAAATTTTTTGTTTATCTATCAATGATATTTCAGAAGAAAGTGGTACCGATAAGACAGTATTTTCTTAACAGTAAATGCTAACTGATGTTGGACCATTTCAGGCTTCAAAAATAAGCAATGGATAAATGACTATTTTACCTTTGAAATTCAAGGCAGTAGACTGAACTCCATTAGGACTGAATTTTTCTAAAAGCCCAGTTACATTTTTTTTTCCTTTCATTGCTTACATTTAATTAGGCTGGATAGCTGGAAAGAATACCTTTGGGTAGTGTGACAGGTTGACCCAACCAGCTACTAAGCACCACAGAGCTGCTCACTCACTTCCCCCTCCAGTGAGACAGCAGAGAGAGAACAGGAAGAGCAAACATGTGAGAATTGGTTGACTGAGATAAAAACTGTTTAATGAGTGCAAAAAAGGTGAAGCAGGGGAAGTGATGCAAAGGCAATTTCTCACCATTTCTCACAAGCAGACTGATATCCATCCAGTCTCTGAGCAACAGCTGCCTCCCAGACCAGCCTTTCCCCACTCAATCATCCTTGTGGGTCTCTTTCAACTCAGAATATTCTGTGAATGTGTGATGTTTGGCATGGAATATCTCTTTGGTCACCTGGGTCTGTTGTCCAAATTATGTCCTTTCCCAACCTCTCACTCCACAGCCTTGTCCCAGGGAGTGAGGCAGAGGGAGGAACATTGGTTTGTAATCCACACTTTAGGTCACAAATCCAAAACATAACACTGTACAATCTGCTGTGGAGCAAGTTAACTCCATCACAGCTGTACATATATGAACTAGCATTGCAGAGAAAATGGGTTTCAATTATGGCCCTTTTTATGAGGAAAAGCTTTGTTAAAAATGAGAGCTATTTTCTTAATCACATCTGGCTGTTTATAAAAACTACAAAATTCAAAGCCAGCATGTGTTTCTAGACAAACTAGGGAATATGTTTTGAATTTCTGATACAGTCACAAACACATTTTTCAAGGTTCTTTCTAAGTGATTGTTCCCTACTGTTAGGAATGAGGCCACACTCAATTTGAATGTTAAAATCGAATTTATTATACAACATGGCCGGATTCCCTAATCAAAAACCACTTATCTGGGTCCACAGCGATCGAAGACCCTTAGAGCCAGTATGGCTATAAACCCAATGTGAAGACCCACAGTGCTGGGTTTTACTGGGGCTAATCCCGAGCAAGGTTTCTTAACAAGCAGCCCTAATACCCACAGCATAAGGCTCTGCTGCGGCTAATCCCGAGCAAAAAGAGCAGTCTCTGGGCTGTGACAGGGCTTTTATACCCCTCTGGACCCGCCCATCACTGCCTTCTGCCCCGCCTCCAAGATAGGAGGTGATTGGTTGAGTCCTTTCAAAGTCCAAATCATTGGCTCTAGATTAGGGCATGATGTAAGGTCTTTTATCCAATGGCTCGCTTGCTGCTAGGGCTGCCGTCTCTGGGTGATGTGATCCAGATTTTTGGCGGGAGAATCTTGCATTAAAATTCATGGTTTCCATGGAGCTCAGTGACAGGCTCTCAGCTGGCCTCCTAAATACAGCTCCTTGGCAACATGTGAGGGTCTTTCTTTTCTGCAACACAACGTTAACTCAAACATTAACTCAAACATTAACATCACTCGAACATTAACTCAAGAAATATTACAAGGTTTTGTAATACAATCTGAACTTTTAAACTTTGACTAGAACATCCAAGGAACACTTGGCCTTATAACATTTATACTAGTGAAAAATATAAAACTATAAACTCCCTTAACTTTAGGGGTTACTTAACAATTCAGTCATGTACTAATAACATTGATAACTTCAAACTAATTACTCGTCATCTCATGGATGTGAAAGCCAACACTTTATTTATGATACCTACATCACTATTACATTCTTGACTTTTAATTTGTATAGGTGAGAAAGTCTGAGTCAGAAATCTTCAATGATCTGTTTCCCATGTACAGGAGCAGCAAAAGCAAGAGTGAAGCAGAAAGAACGAATTCCTATGGAACAAAGAGCATTTTGCTGCATGTGTGCAGCTGGCAAACAGCATCATCATTCTGCGCAGATTATCAGTGTGTATTGCAAAAAAATATTACCAGACAAATTTTCTCAGTATATGGAAGCAATGAAACAGAAAATCAAAATGACCCATAATCAATATCTGCATAACATCATTCCCTCACCTAAGGATGTAATCTCCTAATCAGAAGAACAAACAAAATAAAAATGAAGACCAGAAATCCTGCAGGTTGCAATGAGCAAGATGAAACAAAAATACTCTTCTGTGACAGAACTATTACAGCACAGTGAAATGCAGAAAGACAGTGGCAGACATACAAACCACAAGTGAAAATCTCCAAGGAGAAGGTACAGGATCTCAGAAGAACACTGAGACTCTCAAGACAGAAGAATGACCAAGACAAGCATTTACCATTTAGTTAACTGTCTGAAAAACCAAAAATAAGAGGGGCAAACATGAATCTTATTGCCTTTAATGAGAATCATGAAAGGTTTATGTTTAGGTTCATGAATAAAATTCCTGTGACATTGAAGACATGCACAATTATCAACTCAGTTCATTTGTATAGTAGAGGTTTGTACTAGATTACAGTCATCACCCTGAACCTGAACAAGGGCATATCTGTAAATAATAATCCAAGCGGTCATTTGAATCTGACATGTCAGAAAAACAGCCTGCAGGGTGAGTGGGATCTTATTATCAGGAACAAGACATTAACTGAGATAGAAATCAGTGGCAAGGGATTTAATATCCCCAGCAAAACAGAGTTCTTTTATAAAGGAACCAGTAATAGCAAAATAGAGTCCCCAGGCAAACTCTAATATCTACTGAACTACATTATGTTAAGGTCAATCAGTAGGGAAGGAAGGAAACAGAAGTGTGGTCTATAGGGGCACAAGAGATACAACTACAAAAGCCTTGAAAAAGGCAATCTGCAATTACAGCTAGCTATTTAGGTCACAGAAGAGAAAAGCTTGACTTGAAGTATCAGGTATAACTCATTGTAAGGACGTTGATGGATGAGGCCCAGTAATTTAAAGAATCCACTGTTTGAATAAGCACTTTAATGTCTACTTTTGTCAAATAAATTAATTGATAAAAGTCAAATTATGCATCTGAGAAAGTTGACCATGTGACTCCTAGTTTATAACCAAGTAGCATCAGATATATGAAATGTGAGTGCAGTATGTGAATGAAACACTGTTTTTATCTTTTCAGTGAATTATCTCCATTGCTTACAAATACTGTACTGAAGCTCCTCTTCTAAGAGAGTGCCATGAGTTACTACAAGTTTACCCTGGTTCTTTTGGTTACAGTACATACAAACTACCATCCCACAGCACATCCCATAGCCTACTTAAACATACAATTGGACACAAGTCAGTTAATACTTAGCATTTGTGCTAAGCTTACTGTAGATCTTATGCTTTACATTTTCCCTTGACAGTTAAAAAGATGGACCTTGCGGTGGCAGTCTTACCCAAAAAAGATAGAGAAATAACCTCATGAACCTGTACACTCTGTGCTCGTAACACTCTCATTTTATTTTAGGGCTTGTCTTTCAAGTACTGAAGCTCTTTGCTCTCAGTTTCCTAAACTATCCCTCAGCCTAAACACATCCTTCCCCAGTTTGACAGGGTATGTCAAATACTCTTTCTCCCCAATCACATACAAATAGACATGAATATTGTCCAGCAGAATGGTGCAGCTGCTGTAATTATCTATCTATCTATCTATCTATCTATCTATCTATCTATCTATCTATCTATCTATCTATCTATCTATCTATCTATCGGGAACAAATCTTCAGTAATTAGCTCCATAAAACTTTATAAATGATCAGTACTGTGGATGCTGAAAGCTTGGGTGCAGAGAGATTTCTCAGTTTTCTGATAGTGTCTGTGTGAAAGCCTCGCTTTCTCACCGACGCTGTGGGAAGACAGTTGGGAGTTTTTTGTAAACTATGGTACTGTTATGGTACCAAGAAGAAAAATATTTGAAGTAAGTGTTGTTGGGTTCAGCTAATCCCTTTGGGGGGTGGCTGATCAGTAAACCAATGACCTTATGCTAGTCCAGTGTGCTAAAGTATATAAGCAAACTTGTAAATTAATAAAGTGTCGGTTTCTGCTCGTATGAAATCATCTATGTCGCTTTATTCTTCGGTCTCTGCTCGCTAGCGACACAGTACCACAGGAATCAGCTGAGGAGAGGAACTTCAGCTCTGTATGTACCTAACAATTATCAACCCAAAATCTTCCATTCTTGACACAAATGTCAATGCTGTATAACATTTCCCCTCAATTTACTTAGGTGTTAAGATCGGATGACAACTACCAGAAAACATTAACATTATCTGTATTTTCCCAATATATACCAGTATCTAGTTGATCAAAGGTTTCATGTATTTGCATAAATTATTTGTCAGTATAAACAGAATATCTCTGAAAGAACTACACATGACCACCAGAGGAGAGGAAAATTAAGTGGAGACTTCTGATAGTGTCATTCACTAAATATACTCATTGCTTCTGTGATGCTCATTCTGACATTGCTATTGCTTTTGTACGCCATCTTTGACCACCTCCTAGAGGTCCCAACTAAAAAGAGTATGGAAAACCAGACCATTAGATGTGACACAAATATGATTAGCAAAAAGAGTATTAACATTTTAGTTGCTGTACAAAAGTTGCAAGTAAAAATTCCAATTGTAGAAAAGTTACAGCCATTTTGTACTTTTTAAGTTTTCTCACTAAGTCCTTCACTGTTCTCACTGTTCTTGCTGTTTATAGTCCCAAAATATATACTGCTATTTTCTACTAGCCCTTTTCCATCATGGTATTTACAAAATAATTATTTTTCTCATGTCCCTGAAACCTTTTTCTTTGTTTATAAAGGATAAACATCAAGGTGGGTGATTTTTAGAGAATATGCATGTTTTGAAGATATTAAATAGATGTTACTAAGGTATTGTGATGTTTTAAAACCAAAAAATTATTATATCATTTGCTTAGGCACCCCACAAACATTATTGTTCTAAGTAAAGGTAACATTTCCAAACGAAATCACAACTCACAAACAATGCCCCATCTTTCTTTTTCTTTCCTTCCTAACATCATTTCACATTGCTTTCATTGAATAAAACCTCTTTTAATTGTGAATGGGAGGTAGAGGCCTCACCATGAACAAGGGTACAACTTCCATGAAATATCAGGTATTTTGTGATGTACTACAGTTACTTTCTTCAGTGTGTAGCAGTTCCTGTTCCATGTACTGTGACAGTAAAAAGAATAACTAAAAAACTCAGAAAACATGAAGTATTCTCTGTCCCCTCCTTTTTAGTTGCCTTGTCATGATTGTTAAATTGTCTTTTGCTAGCATAGTTGTGAAATCATCCCTTAGTGCCATTATATAAGGCACTCTGGGATCTTTTGCAAACTAGGGTTCTGTATCAGCCTCTGTTTTCAAGTGTGAATTATTAACAGGTCCCTAATATGGATTTTGAAAACCTATTCCATTTTACACAAGTCTTGTGTCAGTTCAGGGATATAAAAGCACAAACTAGGTTACAAAAGAATCAAACAAATGTCTTGCAAGGAAGTCCTCCCAAAAACTCCTTTCACTATAGGCACTGATCTCTGAAGTGCCTTAGGCTGAGACATTATCATAAGCTTATATTCTCTCACTGCATACACTGAGTACAAAACGTGACAATATGATAGATTACCTTTCCTGCTCAGATACTGCACAATGAAATGAATAGTATAAGGAGAGTAAAAAAATTATGACAAAAAATCATGACAAAATATGTTACACAGTCAAAGACATGAATAATAGAAACGGTGCTGGCTCCACCTTTTCCAGTGATAACATGAGTATGTAATCCTGGTCATAAGAGAATAAATCTCAGCAAAGCAAAATTAGTCATAAATTTAGTTAGTTCAGACTTTTTATTTTTAAAAACAGAAGTCACTTTGTGACCTAATGAAAAGGTATAGGGGTGGCTTTTAGGTAGGAAGGTTGAAGGCAGCAGAAATGGGCTGTGAAGGGGCACCTTTGTGAAGAACAGCCCATTTTCAGAACAGGAAAGTGGAGACAAGACAGACAGCCCACCATACCCAGCCACTCACTTATTCCCCTACCAATGAGAGGATCATAAGAGCAGAAATTAGAAAAGGCATGGAATAGGATAAAGACAGGTAAAACAAACATGACAGCTTAAATAAAATTCAGTAATGATTTAGGAGAAGATACTAAAGGTGTCCAGACTATTGCCTTTGCCTTTGAAAAAGTTTCTTTCTTACTGAATTATGATGTAATTTCATTATCTTAAACCTATGAGGGATTTCTTTTGAAACATTAGACTTCAGCATGCCATGTTATAAAAATCTCATCAAGAAACCATTTTAAAAGTATGACTTGCAGCTATAAAAATTCTAAATGTGAACTCTCTACTTTTATATTCTATAAGAACTGGAACAAAGACAAAACCTGTCAAAAAACTATATTAAAATCCCCCACTTTTTAATATTCTTTCTCAGGTGAAAAAACTTTTTACAAGGGCCTGGAGTGACAGGACAAGAGGGAATGGTTCAAACTGACAGAGAGTAGGTTTAGTTTAGATATTAGGAAGAAATTCTTCCATGTGAGGGTGGTGAGGCCTTGCCACAGGTAGCCCAGAGAAATTGTGGATGCCCCATCCCTGGTGATGTTCAAGGCCAGGTTGGATGAAGCTCTGAGCAACCTGGTCTAGTGGAAGGTGTTCCTGTCCATGGCAGGGGCATTGGAATGTAATGGTTTTATGGTTCCTTCCAACCCAAACTGTGTCATACCTCTGTGATGCTGGGTAGACCTGTATTCAAGCAGGTCTAAAGTATCTAAAGTATCTAAAGATACTTGGTATTCTTAGAGACACCAGGCTATTTTTTTCATCAGTGATGCATTACATCACCCAAAACACTATGATACAACACTCCAAAACTTAAATTCTCACATAAATTACCATTTCTTTAAACACACATGCACAAAAGAGAAAAAATGTAATATCATTACTTTAAAATTAAATGGCTTTCAGAAAAAGTAAATTGGTTACATAAATCCCTGAGGTTTTCATGTGTATAAATGCTTTTTCCTCTTTGAGAATATGATTTAATGCAGTATCTTTGTGAGTGCCTTGAGTTGGGCAGTTGCTCAGAAACTTTGTAACAGCCATCATTTTCCCACTAGTGTAGTTTGGTCTACTATATTGATAAGTCAGGGCTCTAAATAGCATAGGAAAATTTCTTGGCACATTCAAAATCAGTCCTATGCAAAGGTGCATGCTATAAAACGTCAGTTTGCTCTATGCTCATGATGCATGGGATGTGAAGTCCTACATTCCAGTCTGACCATATTTCACATTTTTAGTTGCATTCAGTTCTTGAATGTTCCTTTTGTTAAACTGAATTTTTTAAAGCAGATTATAATCCTGACATAGTAATTACAGCAAACATATTTTTCTTGTTCTGCTGTATTTCATATTTCCTACTGTCCTGTCCTGCTATTAAAGGGGAGTCGGGGAGGATTCATTTTGATATATTTCTTGGACGAAAATGAAGTGCAAAACGCAGCAATATTAGATCTGAGAACTGTTTATTGATAAAGAAAGAGCAGTGCTCCTACCGAAGTGGGATAGAAAAGGGAGCAAAGACAGGAAAAGAGAGATGGAGAGAAAAACAGAAAACTGGGACAGATCGTTACCGCTGTACCCCGGGTAACCTGTTAGCACCAGCTGAGCAGATGGAGCATGTGTGCTGCAAGGTGCGATGGGTCTGTGCGGCTCCCGTGGCGGGCTAGGTGCTATTTCCAAACAGCAGCAGGCTGCGTGACTCTTCTGTCAGGGGCGGGCTCATGGAGCAGTTGCAGGTTGTCAGGGTCAGGGCGGGGCGTCTCCGGCTGCTCCATCGGGGAAACAGTGGAGCACTGGCTTGCTGTGATGTCGAGCTGCCTCGGGGAAGCGGCGAAGCAGGGCAGGACAGGTGCGGACAGGGAAGCAGGACCACTGGGACAAAAAAGGCGAGGGAGGAAGGGGGGCCAAGCTGGCCCTCTGGGCAAGCCCCTAATCCCTCAAAGAAACCCAAAGAAAATTATCCCGGTTGTGTCGCAGTTGACTGCTCTTTTCTGCTAAAGCTCCTCCCATAGTCCGATTTCCCAGGCATTTTTTCCTGGGCATGGGGTGGGATGTGCCCCACCTGCAAGGAGATTGTGGGGGGGGGGGTGGAGGGGGTAGGGTGGGGTGTCACTTGCAGCCCAATCATGGAAGCTTTCTCTGCCCTGATCAGCTGTGTGAGGTGAAGTGTTGGGGTCACTGGGCCAGCTGGTGAGCCAGGGAAAGTGGCTGAGGCAGGCTGGTGGAAAAACTCAGGCATTTGAAAAATACCTTCATACCTCTGTTGAAGGAATAGCCTCTCACACAAGTCCTAGCGGTTGGAATGTAACCTTACCCCCCAGGCCCTGTTGAATGGAAAACTACCTCTCCCAGCAGCCTGTGTGGCTGCTTCCGGCCCTGGTCCCACCTTTGTACCACCCCTGTGCCCTCAGATCACTCTGTAAAGGCCGCCCAGCCACGTGCCAGCCCTCTCTTTGCTTGTTCATCTCTGCGGATGAAATAAACCTGCACCGTGCAACTCGGGCAAGCGTTGGGCCCTCTTTTGACTCCTTGTCTCTGGTAATATTGAACTGTCCGGCTTAGGTGTGGGGGTGCGTGCCACCAGCGCCTTGCAGCTGCACAGGGCAGAAAGAGGGGTGTGCTAGCAATTATCCTGCACCCGAATTGTCTCCCTGAAGAGACAGTTAGGGGAACACAGCAGCTACCTCCGCCTGCCCTATATCCCCCACAACCTTTCGGTATTTATAGCAAAGTCTCCCATGGAACAGGGCGCCCACCACATGGACAGCCCCTATAGCAATTTTTCACCTCATGTATAACATATGTTAAAGCATAAATAAAAAACAGATTGGTCCCTCTCACCTACTTTTGACAAAAATACTGTGGCAAATATTTAAGAATTTTTCTTTCTTGCCACTCTAGCAAAGCTGACTAATTATTTCCTTTGCTATTGTAAATCAATATCCCTTTTAAGACTTCTCATGCAGTTATGCAGGATATACGCTGGAAGAGCTGTCTTAAACTTGTAGGCATGTAGCTAATTAAGTAGCACAGCTGAAAAATGTTATATTATTCTAAGCTGTCTGCTCAAATTTGCACCAGTTTCAGCTAAAGTATAAATGAAGTCACAGATTGGATAAAATACAGTCAAAATGTATATAATCAAGATAATATAAAACAAAAGACACGTAAAAGATTTCTTAATGTAGTTTTGCATTAGTTTAACTAAATAAGACTTGGATTTTTGTCTCTTCTTTCACTCCTGCTTTTCCATTTCTTTTTCAGGCTGCCTGATGCAAAATACAGTCTCCTATATATCACTAATCTAGTTGGTCACCTTGATCTTTCAAATAAGTACGTTTATCCTCCTTGTAGCTATCAATTCCCTTTACAACATTACATTTCCCCTCTATTTTACATGTGAAAGTTGAATTTCTTTCTGACGAAGGGTAACTAAACCTACCCTGTGGAAGAGCATCTCAAACCACATTACCTCACATCTTACAAGGAATATGTTGCTTTTAGCTTTACCACCTGCAACATTTCTCTGAAAGGATGAATTGGACACCAGCAATAGCTCATTTAAGGCATGAGACACAAAAGGTGTCTGGGCAATGGAGCTTCGACAGAGGAACAACTTCAATGGCAATTTTCCCCAGTTACCCTGACAGAAACTATGACTCTTCCAAGCCGAGTTCCAAGTCTCTGCGTAAATAATGCCCAGCTGAAGAACTTCTTCAAGCACAGCCCTAGAAACTGCTTGAGAGCCTGACCCTCCCCTTCCATCATCTCTTGTGCATTTCTCCAATAGATGGTAGAAGAGACAGGAGGTGACAGGAAGAGTGAGGCACAGCATGGAGTACAGCATAAGTATTTTTCTTGTGTTAAGGATTTCATTGAAACTGCTGTTTGTCCAAGAGAATTATCAGGATAAAGGCATGACTAGAATATCAATGATATAAAGGGCAGCACTTTTTGATGAAGGATAGAAAGTGAAGAAGAGAGTTTTATTAAAATCAAAGTTGCATAAACATTTGTGGTTCAAAATTTGTTGGGGGACTATTTGAAAACTGACTGGCTGCTACACTGCTGTGATCCATGATAAAAATTAAATCAAGAATATTTCATCATCATGAGAAGTAGTCAGAATCATTTAAAGCAGAGAATTTGGGGGATAAGGAAGATTTAACAGCACAGATTTCAATAAGAAGGCAATACAGGAAAGCCAAGATATTTCTTGTGTTTTAATTATGACATTTTAGATAAAAAATCGGATTAAAAAACAGTAAAAGTGCTTCAAGATTTAAGTCTCTCTAGTAAGAAAGAGAATGTGGAATGCAATGAGTGAGAATGGGTATGAAATAACAAAACCCACAACTTTTAATAAGGGGAGAGAAGCATAACAAATTAAAAAAATGTGTTTCAAGGAAGGACAGTGCATTAAATCAGAAAATTATTAGAAAATGACCTGTGGGAAATAAAGGTAATAACTCCTATAGTTCATTGTAGTACACAAGAAGAAGCTCAGTTCCCGTAGATGCAGTTCGACTAACCTAATGAGAGCCCCCATTCACCCGCCCAGGAAAAGCCAGTCAGTCATCACTATTAAGTGATCCAGGTCTACTTCTCAAAAACAACTAATCAAATCATGCAATGTATTAAATGAAAATATTAACGAAGAGCATTAAAAGAAATGCACAAATATGGAAGGTGTGAGGGCAGCTAGTAATTCTTTGGAGTTGAAGTGACATAAGATTATATCCAGTGATGCCTTCAAGATCTACTTGCCATATTTTTAAAATTAGGTTCTGGAACAGAAAGAAAAATATAGAAACAATTATGAAGTAAATGTTCTGTTTAAAAAAAATAAAATTACCATGTCTTCATAATGTCCTCCTCAAGTTAGAGATAATATTGTTGTAGATATCTGACTTCTATATAGAAAGATTCTATGCTAAAATTTTATTAACAAATGCAATATCCATTTCTTACTGTTCTTTTACATTAACTGAAAAGATCCATGTTTAGCTCCTTAATGATCCTGTATTTGCATTTATCTTTTAATACTTTATCATCTATAGAGCTTTGTTGAAAATTAGTTTCTTCTAAATCCATTGGAGGCAAAACCTCTGCTATCCCTAATGCTTAGAAGCAATTACACAAACGTGGGGCCCCATGGTGCTAAGGAGATTACATATGAGAACTACTTAAAAGCATGATAAAGTACTCTGTCACTACCCAACAATCTGTATGTTGTTACGTAGACATTAAAGAGTGAAAGGATCTAACCACTCTTACAATGATGCAAATGGCAGAAATACTGACTGACGATGCATATAAAAATTAGTCTTTCCAGCCTTAAAATGAGCCTCCCAAGCTAACTCATATTGTGTAAAGAGCTAGGCTCCACTGGAGGTGTCTGTCTGGAAAGCACTGATAAGTCGCTGTCAGCTATTTCAGATAAGAAATGATGCTACGGTGAACTTTTTCTTAGGCTTCCTTCAATAGTCCATCAAAATGAGAACACATACAGAGGCAATTAGTTCTTTTATTTTTTTTTTTAACTCTTTCTGTGGTCTGCTGATGAAGTGGCAATCAGCAAGTGAGCCAGTAGATGCTTAGCTAATAAAAAAATATGGGTAACAGTCGGACAAATTCAACAACTTAGAGATAAGCAGACCCAGCTGAGAAAAACTGAAAGAATAAGCTCTAAAGAAAATATAAGAAGGTGATGTTTTGTGGTTCCACACTGAAAGCTACATCAGTAAAACCTACATTCCAATTCCATGACTTGTTTCCATGACAAGGCTTATAATGAGAAAAGCAAATGTTAAATATGAATCAGTTTTCATAGTTGGGAAGAAACAAATTTTATTTATTCCCCTGGCTTTCATGCTGGTTTCTTGGATGGCACACAGTCACTCAGGAATTTCAACTTAACTCCATGGCCCAGCTTTTGTGAAGTTGAGTACAAACATTTGCAGGATCCAGGGACAAAAAATCATATGCACAATTACTGGAAAAAAACCCGCAAGTGTACATATGGGAATTAGTTTCATAAGTAAGGAGTACCTTTGAGGTTTCTGAAAAGGGCTTGTTTTTTAAGGGAAGGTCTTTTATTCCAGATTTTTGTGGTAGTTTCCTAATTCTAAGGCTTTTAAAACTGACAGTGGAATATTACTACTATGGATTTGTTTATTATTTCAAAATGTTGTCATTATTTTGAATATGTTTCATATTAATGAATTTGCAAATTGAAGCAGTAATGAAGTACAAGTTACAGAACTAGCTTGGGTTTTTTTTCTTTACCTATGTGGGGATGATGGATAGCCTTATTTCTTTTGACTTTGTTGTTCACTGTCTTTGAATAAATGCTGAAGACTATAATAAATTCACATCATATTTGCAGAACCTCTGTCTGAGACTGAAGGTCATTTAATATGAGTCTACCAACTGTTTCCAGAAAGGTACTCGTTATCTCAGCTGTCTGTATGCCAAATAAACTGAAATTTATCAATTAGTTTATGTGGAATATGGATCCCTGCTAAACAAACATCTACTTTCTGATATATAGGTTTATGAAAGGAGTCAGTTCATATTGCAGGAATATTTTTCACAGTTTACATTGTGCCTTTCTTTGGTATGCCATTACATTAACCTCTTAGTCTTATCAGTGAACATTAAAACTTTTGCATCCATTAATATCAAATAAAACCAATTGTCCTTTACTGTCAAGGAAATAAAGCAGGATGACCTTGAATTCCTGTACTGACTACCTTCTTAAGACTCAGCCAGAAGTCTGCATTGTTTGTTATATATACAGAAATGTACTTGCTTATGAAATCCTGATATATCTGATGCTACACTGTGTCGCCCTGGTTTTCACAGTGTTCCATGTTTTTACTTTTGTAGTAGAAGTTCTCAAGCACTTTCTATAAACATAGCTCTTGTTTTCCTAACCGGCTAAGGATGTTTACTGAACTTTTACATTGTTGTTCATTCCTTTCTCCAAGGCGGAGAAAGGTGATAGACTGTATTCCTATCCTGTAAAATGCTAGAGGTGTTAACCTCATCCACCAATGTATGACTGTCTTAGAAGAGGTATAAAAGTGGATAATAAAGGCAGGCAGCCCCCTTTTGCCCTTTTGGCTCTACCGGGTGGCTGACCTGCTCCTAGCCTGCTGTTTCAGTCCGCGTGTTCGTGTCCGAAACTGCGACATCTGGTGGCCCGTACAGGGAACTGCAGGTATAGATAAAAATAGCAGGTAAAATTTTTTTTAGAAAATATGGGCGTCTCTAGGGAGAGATCCTTTTATGACTCTAAGGCGTTAGTGGTTCTCGATATGTGTTTAGAAGGCGAGAACATGGCTATTCGCAAGGTAGACTTACAAAATTTATATTTTTGGGCCAAAAATAATGGGTTTTTCCCGGAATACTGTTATATTCTTGATAAATCCAAATGGCTGTCAGTTGGGAGAGCCTTGTTTTCCGTTTTCGCAGAGGCTGGTGACAGAGATGTGGTTAAGTTATTACTGTCCTGGAGACGGGTGAATGCTGCGGTTCAAGCCCAGAAGAGTTCTTCAGGCGGTATTACCCCTGCCAGGACGCTCGAATATTTTTCTGAGCCACCCGAGTTAGAGCGAGACAGAGAACAGGGCAGGCAAACAGCGTCTGAGCCCCCCCGCCCACCCCGGCACGGCTCTGGGCGGGGGGTGCAGGGCGTTTCGGCCCCCCGGCGCTGCTCGGGGGGGATGGCGTGGTCGGTCTCCCCGCCCCGGCGCCGTTCTGGAAAGGCGCTGGGGGCTTCGCCCCCCCCCGCGCGGTGGGACAGGCAGGGCAGCGAGACGCGCCCCCCTCTCCGCGCCTTCCCTGCGCTGAGTGGCTCGGGGGCGGCACGGCCCAAAGCTGCTGGGGACGCGGGCTCCGATGCCGGGTGCTGGCCCGGGGGCGCTGAAGCTCCGGCGAGGCCGGCGAGTCCGGCTCCGGGCAGCGGGGGGGCTGCCGCCCTTCCCCCCGGGCCCGCGCAGTCTGCGCTCGGTCTCCGCGCTGGCGGCGGGACCCTGCTGGGCGCAGTTTCGTCTCCCCCCCAGTCTGAGCGGCTCGCGGAGGCGCGGCCGCTGCCCGCGGTGTCTTTGGTTGCGCAACAGGGCAGCGCCGCGGCGCCGCAGGAGCGGCAGCTCCGGGCGGCTCAGCCCCCCCCCCCGCGCGGGAGCGGCGGGGGAAGCACCGCCGAGCCCAGGTCCGTGCTGCGGCTGCGGCCGCAGGGGCGGGGGCCACGGGGATTTCGGACTCTGATTTCTCTGATAATGCCAGCTCAGTCTCACCGGTATCGTCCGTGAGACGTCCGAAACGTGTAAAAACCGCTAAGGCTTCTGATCCTGATAGCAAGCCTGCTTCTAGCAGCCTTTGCAATATTCCCCAGTGTAAAGCGACGGTTCGCCCTCGTGAAAAGGCGAGGTTCTGGGGTGATGTGAAAGCAAAACCTGAGGCACTGCCTAGTCATTCTCCTGTTCTGCGGGGCAGGCAGTGGGGGCAGGCTAGCAGGAAACCAGGCAGGCAGGTGCGGAAAGGCACGGCTGTCTTGTGTTTCTGCTTTCGGTGTGGGTTACCTAATCATATTGCCAGGCACTGCAAAGCTGCAGTTTCTGTTACTGGTCGGCCTTGTCTGCAGAGCAGAGACGGTCGTCTTAGACTCTTGCAGAGTGCACAAGGTCCCCCTGGATGCTTTTGGTCCCTTGGGCGGTGGCCTGAATGTTTTCCTCCTGGGCAGGTCTGGTGCCACTGTTCAGGATATCATGGTGCGTCAGTGACTCATTGATGCAGATCATAAGGGACGCATTTATGCCATGGTTTTCACACCCACCCCCCCACCCCCTGGTTACAATTCCTGTAAAGACTCGAATTGCTCAACTTGTTCTTTTTAAGTCCTCTGTTCTCAGGACAGAATCGAGGTCACGAGGCGATGGCTGCTTTTGGTTCCACTGAGCCCCTCAGGTTCACTGGACTGCTGTCATGACCAGAAAACGTCCTGTGATGCGGTGCACCCTGTCCGTCCCTGATGATACGCTGCCAGAGATATCTCTCCGTGGGCTTCTCGACAGTGCTGCGGGACGAAGCGCTGCTACGTGAGCCAGAAGCCTGTGGTGATAATGAACTCAGAGGGACAGACGGCCGTGATTAGGCCTCATGTTACTGAGACTGTTACAAACCTCTGGGGGAGGGATGTTCTGGCTGCATGGGGGGTGCACATTGGGACGGATTTTACTAGGGGCCACTGCGGTGAAAGGCGCAGTGTCCTGCGCCTCCTATATTGTTTTCACAGTGCCAGCAATTAACAATGCTGGACCGGCACAGAGATATCAATGGAGGACGCTTCCCCAAGAGATGCGGAATTCGCCGGCCATATGCCAAATGTATGTGGCCAGAGCCTTGTCTGGAGTTCGCAGGCAGTTTCCTGATGCTCAGTCTTATCACTATATGGATGACATATTGGTGGCTGCGTCCACCCAGGATGAGCTGCTGAGGATCCAGCCTCAGTTCCTCGATGCTCTGCATTCGCATGGGCTGCAGGTGGCTCCAGAAAAGGTTCAGCAATAACCTCCTTGGAACTATTTGGGGGTCGAAATTTTGGAACGTCCAGTTCAACACCAAGAGGTGCAATTTGTGCATTTGGTGAAGACACTGAATGATGCCCAGAAATTGGTGGGTGTCGTCACTTGGTTACGTCCGTATTTGGGACTGACCACGGCGCAGTTGTCTCCTTTATTTGATTTGTTGAAGGGAGACCCTGATTTGAAGTCACCTCGCACATTGACCCCAGAGGCACGTCAGGTGCTGGAGGAGGTGCAGCGAGCTGTTTCTGCTCCACAGGTTTATCGCATTGATCCTTCCGTTGATGTCACTGTTTTCATTACCACACCAGATTTGCATCCCACAGGTATCATTGGCCAATGGAGTGACGAATGGTCCGATCCTTTGCACGTCCTGGAATGGGTCTTCTTGCCCTATCACCCGCAGAAGACGGCAGCTGCATTGTTTGAGCTGATCGCTCGCTTGATAGTCAAATGCAACGGTGTTTGCAATTGATGGGTGCAGACCCCGCAAAGATTGTACTACCGGTACAGCGGGAGGATTTTGACTGGAGCTTTGCGAACAGCGTTTCGCTGCAAAGTGCTCTAGAGAATTTTTCAGGGCAGATTGCGTATCATCTGCCTAGCCACAAGTTGCTGCAAGTGGCAAAACTCACAGAGATTTCTCTGAGACCCAAACACAGTCAGGAGCCGGTGCACGGACCTACTGTCTTTACTGACGGTTCAGGCAGAACCGGGAAGGCCATTGTTACTTGGAGGGATGGATCTGAGTGGCAGGTACCAGAATGAAAGTGATCAAGTGGGTGGAACACCAAGTGATAGCTCAGATGCAGACGATGTGGGTGATCACTCCGATGGTCCTTCCACAAGCAGAAATTGAACATTGTTCATTTTTCTTTTTTCTTTTTCTTTTTTAAAGGTAAAAAGGGTGAGATGTCGCCCTGGTTTTCACAGTGTTCCATGTTTTTACTTTTGTAGTAGAAGTTCTCAAGCACTTTCTATAAACATAGCTCTTGTTTTCCTAACCGGCTAAGATTGTTTACTGAACTTTTACATTGTTGTTCATACCTTTCTCCAAGGCAGAGAAAGGTGATAGACTGTATTCCTATCCTGTAAAATGCTAGAGGTGTTAACCTCATCCACCAATGTATGACTGTCTTAGAAGAGGTATAAAAGTGGATAATAAAGGCAGGCAGCCCCCTTTTGCCCTTTTGGCTCTACCGGGTGGCTGACCTGCTCCTAGCCTGCTGTTTCAGTCCGCGTGTTCGTGTCCGAAACTGCGACAACACTGCACTGTGGAATCTTTTACCTTCCCCTAATTTTAAGAAAGAATCCTTTATTGAAAGGATTGAAATGCCAAGGAAATATGACTCAGATCTAAGAAGAATCTCTTTAAATATTAAGTATTACTGAGTCTCTTCTGGTTCTGTGGGCTCATTTGCATAAACACACAGATGCAGAGATGACTTCAGTTATGGCAGGTGTTTCTGCTACAGTTTTAAACAGAGTTAAAAATTTGCAGTTTTCAGGAGGAAACTTCCCTCCCTCTTTACATTCCCCTTTCTTTATTAACTAGGAAGCTGGAAAAAAAAAAGGGGAATGGGAACAGGGGTATGGGAATACGTCAGTGGTGTAAAGTTATCCTGTCACAGCTCTGGTTGTGGGATGGCAGGTCAGTGTCTGCGGTGAAGATTTAAGTCATCTTTGTCTCCAGGCTGCGCTTTTTTGGTGCTTGGGTTGTCCTACATCACCTCCAGGCACGGCTGTGTCTTTGGGAGCAGTGTTGGCTGGGCTGATGTAGGGTTTTATGTTCTTGCCTGGAAGCCACCTCGGGCCTGATGGTGTTGACGCATAGGCATATCCCCTCCCCCAAGTTATTGAGGGAAAAGGGCCCAGTATTTGTTGGCTCTCAGGATTGTTGATCAGCACCGGCGGCTTTTCATCGAGCTTAGCTCGGGCCGAATTGGAGAAGTTCCGGAATACAGGGGGGTTTGGCTCTGTGGATGAGCAGTTTAGGAAATCTGTTGTGAAAAGGGCTTTACAGAGGCTCTCAGTAGGAGAACTGGTCTCTGTTCCTCGTCTTTGCTGATTGAGGACCTGCTTAATGGTGCAATGGGCTCTTTCAACAATTGACTGTCCTGTAGGGGAGTGTGGTATGCCTGTGCCGTGCTTCATCCCCCACTGATTGAAGAAATCCCTGAGTTTGTGGGAGGTATAGGCAGGGCCATTGTCCGTTTTAATTTGTTCTGGGACGCCTAAGGTGGCAAATGCCAGGAGAAAGTGCCTGGTGATATCTTTGGCCTTTTCTCCTGTGTGAGCAAACATTGCTCCTGAAAATGTGTCAATGGACACGTGTATGTATTTTTGCCTGCCGAATGCCGGATGGTGGGTCACATCTGTGTGCCACAACTGGCAGCTATTGAGTCCCCAGGGGTTAACCCCAGAGCCCAACGATGGAGCTTGGTGCTGCTGGCAGTTGGGGCATGTGGCCACTATCGCCCTTGCCTGGTCACGCGGTAGGTGGAACATGCACATGAGGGCTGGCACATTCTGATGGTAGAAGCTGTGGCTCATCTTGGCCTGTGCAAAGATGTCAGGTATGCTGGCAGTCTGCACAGGCATGGCCAGGGCATTTGCTTTTCTGTTGCCATCTGCAATGGGCCCTGGAAGGTTGGTGTGTGACCTCACAGGCATTATATGAAATGGTTGCTTTCAGTGGGACAGGAGGTAGATTAACTTGGAAAGCAACTTGTGTAAATTTGGGTTTGACACCTCTTTTAGCAAGGAATGTTCAGCTCTAGCAACTACGCCAGCTACATATGCCGAATCAGTGACCAGATTAATTGGCTCTTTGAAGCTCTCAAAAGCCCTGACAACGGCTGATAGTTCTGCGATCTGAGGCGACCCTCCAACAATTTGGACATCAGATTCCCACTTTTACATCTTTGAATCTTTCCATGCCATCACGGACTTGTATGATTCCCCCGAGCCATCTATGAAAATGGTCAGGGCCTTTAGAGGTGTTTGACTTTGGAGTGATTTTGGGGCCAAATGGAAAGCCGAACTGAACAGTTTATGACTGGGTTGGTAAATGAAAATTTGGCCTCTGTAGCTGTCAAGGGTGAACTGGAGGTGCTCACTGTACTGGAGCAAATGGTTCAGGACCCCAGTGGTCAGTGGGAGATAAATGCACGCGAAATCACACCCCACAAGGGTGCGGAGGCGTGCCCTGGCTTTTATAATGAGCTGAGCCATCAGCTCTTGAGGTGTTGTAATGGTCTTAATAGGCTGATGGTGTAAGAAGACCCACTCGATGATGAGGACTGGATCTTTTTGCGCAGTGTCCCACTGAAAAATTAATGCATTGAACCTGGGTGACTTACTCAGATGATGAGCTGGAATGATAGAGTGGGGTCAGTCCTATGTGCCTGCCAGGAAGATAACGCTTCCTGGACTTCCATGATGGATTCCTGGGCTTCAGGAGTGATGGCATGGGGTGAGTTGAGGTCGTCGTTGCCTTGGAGGAGATTGAAGAGTGGTGCGAGGTCCTCTGTTGTGATTCCCAGCAGTGGACGCACCGAGTTGATGGACCCGCTGAGCTGGTGGAGGTTGCAGAGGGTCTTTGGGTTATCTTCGATGGAGAGATTCTGGGGTATAACAGTCCGCTTGCCAATCCAGAGTCCCAGGTAGGTCCAAGGACAAGTTCATTGGATCTTGTCTTAGTGGATTTCAAATCCAGTGTCTTCAATTGCCTTTATTGTCTTAGCTAGAACAGTGTCCAAATAGGACTGATCTCGGGAACAAACTAGTATATCATCCATGTAATGCAGGATGATGGCATCTGGAAAAGTCTTTCTGATAGGTGAGAGGATGTGGGCCACGTACCACTGGCAGATTGAAGGTGAGTATTTCATCCCCTGAGGGAGGACTCGCCAGTGGTACCTTTTCAGAGGGGCCTGCCCATTTAGAGATGGGACTGAGAAGGCAAACCAGGGTGCATCTCGAGGATGGAGGGGGATGTTAGAAAAGCAGTCTTTGATATTGATGACTGCGAGTCTCCATTCGCTTGGCAGCATGGAGGGTGAAGGCAGGTCAGGCTGCAGGGGGCCTATATCTTTGATAACTTCGTTTAGTTTCCGAAGATCATGGAGCAATCTCCATTTGTCTTTGCCAGGTTTTTTAATAACAAAGACAGGAGAGTTCCCCGGGCTGTTGGTCAGTATTATATTGCCTTTGGAAAGTTGTTCTTCCACAAGGACTTCTAAAGTGCGCAGCTTTTCAGCTGATAGGGACCACTGATCGACCCACACCGGGCTATCGGTTTTCCACGTCAATGGTGGGGTGGTGCACTCTTCAGTGGCCCCCAACCAAAAATCCTGAGGTTGCTTGGGGATTTCTAGTCTAGCTCCCCACTGAGACAACAGGTCCCTGCCCCACAAGGTAATACCTGACCTGACCACAAAGGGCCTGATGGTGGCAACCTGACCTTCGGGTCCCTCCATGATGATATTATCTTTGCTGTGCATGGAGACTGCAGCACCTGCAATTCCCAAGATGACTCCGTTGGCTGGAGTCAACTTCCAGTCTTGTGGCCACTCGGAGCGGACTATAATGGTGACATCAGCTCCAGTGTCTGCCGTACCTGGAAGATAGAACCCCTGTTAAGCAGACCATACTCTATCATAGGTTTATCTGGGCCCACAAATTCAAACCAACGTGCCATCGGGTTTTCTGGAATCCAGTCTCTAGGATGTGGTAGCAGAAAGAATTGTGCAATAGCCATTCCTTTGTCTAAAAACCAAGGGGGCTTATTGCATGAAATGGTCACAAAAACTTCGTCTTGAGGGCCAACAGTTTGGACTTCTGGAGTAACATAAAGTTCATCTGGCCCATAAAGTCCATTTCCCGTAATTAAAATGTCTCTTGGGCCATCCAGGGGTCCTGTGGGGATTTTATACATGCCCTCATTATCAAACTGAATGGAAAGGGCACTCACCAGCTGGGTGAGTGCCCACCTGGACCTGTTGGGATGCCTCAGAGACTTGGAGCTCGTGGTTCGCATAGGCATAGTCAGGAATTATTTCTGAAGCCTCGGGATAGCAGGCAAGGCAGGGCAATGCGGCTTGGCATTTGATATCGTAGCGCCCCGAAGCATGGCGCTTGGGTCCCCATTTTTTGAGTGGCGTTGGTGGTGGAATTGACAGGTTGGACAGTTCGATTGTGGGCATCCCACAGGTCGATGAAAGTCCTTGGCTACCCGATATTCCTGGCAGTCTTTAAGAAAATGTCCAAACTCCCCACAATTAAAGTATCTTTGCTGTTCTTTGAGTGATGCCACCAAGGCTTCAGCCACCCCTTTTGAAACTGCTACTGCTATAGTGTGTTCTGTGGATGTCAGTTTGGTACAGGCTTCAATCATCTGATCTATTGTGGGCTCAGGGTCAAGAGGCAGGGCCCCTAGAATCTTTTACAGTCTGGATTTGAATTGGCCATTGCCAAACTGCGTAAAATCTCTTTGCAGGCTTCTGCATTCTAGACCTGCCTTTCAATAGAGCTCTTTAAACGGTCTATAAGTTTAATATAAGACTCCTCTATACCTTGTCTAACATCCGAAAAGTTCAAAGTGGGTGTGGCATCATCTGGGGTTTGAAGCAGGGCTGCCTCTACTGCCTTTTTAATATCTCCAAGGACAGCCTTGGGTATGTCTTGGGCTTGGTCTTGGGGCCGCTCAAAGTCACCCTCTCCACATAGATGTTCAATAGTTAAATGAGCCTTAGTGTGGTCTCCTTGATATTTTTGTAGGAGCCCTTTTAACTGTTTTTTCTATGTTCTTTCCTGCAGCATATTTTCTGTGGGAGAGAGCAGGCTTGATACAGTATTTTTGATATCGTGAGGCACTAGGGTGACAGTGGAGAGAGAAACCTGGAGCAGGATTTTAAAATAGGGTGACCCTCGCCCATAGTCCTTGCTGGCTTTGCATAGCTGCTTTAACAGCTGGTAAGGTATGGGTTCCCAGTTAGCATTCCTGCCTCCTCTTCTGTAAGTGACTGGGGCAGCGTATGGCATAACCTTATTTGCTATGTCCCAGTTGCCATCTTTGGCAGCCTGTTTTTTCACTTTAGACCAATAATGGCTAGATTCAGCATCTGAATCTGAGAAATCGCTGCTCTCCTGTTCTGAACTGGAGGCAGAGAGCCTGGCAGGGGTGCGTGGCTTCTGGCGAGCTGGGGCCACCCAGTGCAATGCAGCCAGGATGGCATCTCTCCAGCATTCCTCTCGCCAAAGCTCGGTTTTAGCAGCCTGAGAGTCTGGGGTAGGTTGGGTTTCACAGGCCTGGCTAGCTCAGTCAGTAGAGCATGAGCCTCTTAATCTCAGGGTTGTGGGTTCAAGCCTCACTTTGGGTGTCAACTATTACCGAGTCTCTTCTGGTTCTGTGGGCTCATATGCATAAACACACAGACGCAGAGATTACTTCAGTAATAGGTATCTGATGGCAAGAAGCTGAGAAGGGTCCTTGCATAGAGTTCCACAGAGAGCAGTTTATTGCTACAACTCATGAAGGTTTCCATAGGCAAATGACCCTGAACATGTATGTGACAGGTCGATCTTAAGTACAGGGGAGTGGCTAACACCAAGAACCAACCAGGGAATCAGAACTGGGGTACATCACCGCCACCGAACAGGCATGCTGGGAGAGGCTTCCTTCCTTTGTCATAACCAAATAGATCTTTGGCACCAGAGACTCTCTGTCTCTTATACCACGGGTTAATCGGCCACCACAATTAAGCAATTATAAAATAAAGCTTTATTGCAATATACAAGAGAATCCAAACAAACCCAGACATGCTAAGGCAAACAGTATGTTCACCAACCACATCACTTACCCGTTAAAAAGAAAAGACTTTTGGAGGTGCAGCATCTTCAGTGCTCACACATTCATCAATCTCAACACAAGACGTTTCTTACTGGGCATGCATTAACCTTTTTTATTGAAAGTTCCTAATTGCATGGTATTCCAGGGATGAAATGAAGTAGATTTTCTAATTTTAGATGGTGCATCTCATCATAGCAAGACAAGCATGTGGGGTGTGATGTGAGATATGAGAGAGGATTTTAATTGCTTTAGATATAAGAGCTGTAATCATGATCTTGGAGATCTCAATGCTATGTACAATCTTGGCATGAGGTTCTGGAAGGTGAGGGATACAACTTGGAAAGATCTATACATTATGACTCTGTGCATATTTTAAAAAGGTCACAAAGACACGTGTACCTGATTTATAGGGCTGTTGAAAGTCAAATTTCTACACTGCTTTTGTTTTGGTTCCCTTTAGAATTGGACATGGCCTATATACCTGTGGGACACACTAAAATCCATTTCCTACAAACAAAGCACTGCTGAAAGAGTTTTTGATTCATGTCCATTTAGTATTGAAGGGCTGGAAATGAAAATAAACAAGCAAACAAACAAAAGTTTAGTCAACTCTTCTCAATTTACTTCCATATTGGTTTTAAGCACATATCATATAGACACAGTTCGAATCGAAAGGGACCTTTCAAAGGCCACCAAAGCCAACTCCTCTGCAATGAGCAGGGACATCTTCAACTCAGTTAGGTTCCTCAGGGTCCCTCTCCAACCTGACCTTCAATGTTCCCAGGAATGGGGCACCTACCACCTCTGGGCAACTGGTTCCACGTGTTTCACCACCCTCACTGTACAAAATTTCTTCCTTACAGCTAATCCAAATTGACCCTCCTTCAGTTTAAAGCCACCACTTCTTGTCCTATCACAATAGGCCCCGCCAAAAAGTTTGTCCATGTCTTTCTTACAGGCCCACTTAAGGCACTGGAAGGAAACAAAAAGATGTCCCTGAAGCCTTCTCTTCTCCAGGCTGAAGAACCCCAACACTCTCAGCCTCTCCTTACAGAAGAGGTGCTCCAGGCCTCCCATCATCTGCATGACGCAACTCTGGACTCTAGCAGGTTGATGTCCTTCCTACGTTGAGGACCTCAGAGCTGGATGTGCCACTGCTGGGAAATGGGCAATGCCTAAATACAATAATAAAAAAAAATCTGATTTTTAAGCCCACCCATGACTTTCTATTTAACTCTAACTTTTCATTCAGCTATTGCAGAGGGCAGAAAGGAAGTTTGGAAGACTTGTTATGGCACAGGTGTTAAACCAGGACCTTTTGTTTAAAAACACAGGCAAGAACTCTATAAATTTCTATAATTGTTTGTATTTTCCTTATTTTGATATAATTTTACAATAAATTTTAGATGTATTTCTCATAAGATTTTTTCTTTAAATTATTGATACATGTACTTGCAGTATTAATATTTTTCTATGTAAAGACCAGCTAACCTTGCCACAAGGAGTATTTTCTCTTGGGGTTTTTTTTTCAAATTATTCTGGAATATTTTCTTTGCCTCTATTTTCATTTTGCTCAAAGAGTTTTTTGTTCCTGCTGAACATATTTCCGTAGAAGTATCTTTCTTCTCGGAAAGAAACAGGGATAAGGGGAACTTGGGTTTTGGCTGTGGTGATGTGTTGTTTCAGTTTTTTCCTTTTCAGTTTCCTCATATATGGAAAATGATAAGATGGTGGGGAAAAAAAGCAAGAAAAGGTTTTGTTTATTCTTCTAACAATAACAGCTTGTCCTCTCCACTGTAGCTCTAGTAAATAAATAAAGCTACAAAAAATAAACCTCAGGCAGCTTCAGTCAAGACTGTCTCTAATTGAATTTTTGGCTCAATTGTTATAGCTGCTGCAGCCTTTTGAGCTTCTCAGCCTGTGAAGGGACTGTAAAAATTAGGAAAATTGAATCACTTAGATGAGTGTTTCTGTTCATTCCATTAATAGTTTTCTCTGGGAACAACCAGCATACCTAGGAAAAACAGTAACACTGAATAATTTCACAATTAATATGTTTTACACATACATTTTTATCACACTGGAATTATTATCCAGAATCACATGAATAAACCTAACGACAATCCAAAGGATTGATCCAGCAGCACTGGAGACATAAAATGCATGTTTCCACATCCTCCATGGCAGTTTATTTCTTGTCTGTACCACTCTCAGTGCTTGTAGAGGAGTTCCATCAGGGAGTTACTGAACACAGGAGTGTGTTCTGTGGGATCAGAATACAGTGAACTGAAGTCTAAGCAATTTATTTGAGAAGATGTTGCAATTTAAAAAAATAAAAAGGAATTTCTTCCTTTTTAAAGGAAAATATGAACGGAACCAGATTGCTTTCGTGGGAAACACAAAAAAGGGTAGAAGGGCTTCTAAAGCATAAGAAAGAAAAGCACGTGTCAGGAATAAAGCAGAAGATTTTAGGGAATAGCTTTGGCTGTGAAAATATTAAAGAAGATACAATTATGCAATAAAGCAAGGACATTAAAACAATGGTTGAAGTTTCTAGGCCTATCTGAGATGGCTTTTAGAGTTGCAAAAAATATGCTTAGCGAGATAGATAAAGTTAAGCTTAATAATGGAATATTGTGTATTGCTATATGAGGTATAAAACAAGCAAGTATTGTTTATAATGAATGTACGTGCAGTACAGAAGACTGGTTAAAACAATTGTCTGTAACTTTTAGAATGTCTGCTATTGGTTGAAAAACTTTTAAGAATGCTCTGTAACCAGGAAGTCCTCGGTTGCCTGCGCAGAGTGATCTTGTATCATCTTTAATGTCTTAACTCTGTATATGAGATGATACAATAATAAAATCTCACAGAGCATCTATCCTGGCTCCCTGTCCTGTTTGACTTCGGTAGCAGCTTTATTTTAAGGTAAGAAGATAAGTAAATTACTTTTAAATCAACCAGACAGTATTTTTGTTTCTTATGGTAGTTGTTTATTTCAGACAAAAATTGGAGGTGGCTCCAGGCTGTCTCAAAAGTTTAGGCATTTAATTTTAAGTTATTTCTCATGCCATTTCCACCAGACTTCAAGTGCAAGCCTATTCTCAGGTTTTCAAAAGTCTGGTGAATAATAAAAATCAGAGAAGAAAAGTAAAAAATTAATATAAATAAATGGGAAAAAAAGCTATTTGGGTCTCATAGGGAACTATGTGAACGCTTGGCAACAAAATTGTGTCTATTTGAGAACTCACATATATAGGTAATTTACTCTTAACCTTCTTTCTAAGTTTCCTGATTGAAATTCCATATAAAATGTATAATTTCTATTTAATTCTTTTTCGGAGGATAACTGTAAGTAGTTCTGACACTGAGTTGCAGCAATTGTATAAGCTTAAATAATACTTAAGTATTACTGCTTGTATTTTTTTTCTAGGGTTCCTGTTTAACTAATATCTTCTAAAATAGTTGTGTGTTTAAATGCATTTCTGTAGAGGTGTTCTTGGCAGGATAAGCAAAAAAGCATATGGAAATATCTTGTGCAGAGATTAATTTTAAGTTACACAAACTCAAGGAGATTTCTGTAATGAAACAGTTCCTAGACAAATACTTAATGTATTTGTATTTAATGCATTGTGTATTTGTGAAGGATATGTAAGAGTTTTCAAGAATGGCTGGCTACAAAGGAAGTTGAATGCACCACAAAAGGGCAGTGCAGGGCAGGATCAGCCCAAGAATATACTACATGATTTTCCATCACTGTTCTAACAACTCTCCCAGTCAGTTGTCAACTCTACTCTGAGTCAAGGGGTACTATCCAGTCATCATTATATGATAATTTTCCAAATCTCACTTTAGCAGAGGACTGGAATTTTCTAGTCTCAGCTTCTTCAGTTCCTTTCATCACTCCACTATAATATCATATATTGCCACTATTTCTGGAAATTATCACTACTGTTATAAAGTTCTTTCCTTCTGTATGACTTTCTTTCACTGAGTTTTGTCAACAAGAACAACAATGAAAAGATAAATTTCAATTATAATTCAATTAGGGGAAAAAAATCCTATGTGTATAAGAATTGGCCTAATTAAAAAAAATTGCAACACGAAAATGATTGCATCACATAAATATATATGTACAATAGCAATTAGTTATCAACTTATACTCTTTGGAAGTTATAATATGAATTTAAAATTTTGGGAAATAAGTAGTTGCTGATTGATTAGTTTAAAATTATTACTTTCATACATATAACAATTTTTTGTTTCATTTATAGTTGAACAAAAAAAGACATGTATGTAGACTTGTTCAGTGTATGGTGGGCAAATTTATACAAGAGATTAGAATAATAGGTCTGGATGTGTAGACCTACTGGATGTTATTTTGGTACCTTACAATAGGTGCTTCCTAGGTAATTTCCAGAGATCATTTTGTGGCAATCACAAGCTGACGAGTGACTGCCTGTACAGCTTGATATTCTGATGTCAATTTGCTTCAGTTGCAATTGTGAGCAGCATATATCTGGGAGCTTGGGCTCATGAAAGGTCACAGCTTAATTTATGCAAAACAGATTTCTCCCAGCATCACAGTGAGGTCAGCAGTGAATATATGCATAGACTCCTGAAATGTATTTTAAAGGTACTGTATGAGCAGGAAGCCTCTATTACATGAATCTTGTTATTGCAGCTTGAGTCAAGGAAAAATCCACTAAGGAGTTTCTGCAGCACCCTCACAGTGGAAAATATTTTGGCATATATTTATTGAACTTGGCAATAGGTATTTTATTAAGAATTTTAACAGAGCATTAAGCTTCAATTTTGGACACTGACTAATGATTCTGAATTTTCTGAATACATTGTGTCATATATCATGCTTCAGTTTGCTTTGACCTCAACTGTCTTGCAGCAAGGGGCAGTTTATAAATATTCTGTGGCACTCTATAACAGAATAGATCTGCATAACTTCTGAGACATGGAGCTACCTAGGATAATTTCAGACATTTATTAAAGAAAAGCTTCTCCATTTATAGGTGTTTTATAATTCAATTGTCTTCTTGTGACAGAGGATTTCTTTATATAAAACCCAGTATGTTCTATGATAAAGGTTCTGTTTGACACTGGAAAATAACCCTATGGCAAAGATAGGTCCTTAAGGTCAGCTCTTCAATAGATGTAGGTCATTGTTTCTCATGAAAGAGAATAATTTCTAGAATTCTGTTTGATTTTAGAAGTTAAAAAAATATTCTGTGGTGAATGTTTCAGTTCGCAGTCTTTCTCCTTCACATGAACCAATGCTTTACATGTATAAAAGATGTAAATAATTTAAAGAAAAAATTGTATTATTTGTAAAAACTCCATGGAAAACCTTTGGTGCTATGTTCAAAGGACATGGAGTTGTTTTCATTGCTTCTGAGTGTAGTTGACATATGCCCTATACTCAGGTTCTGGTGAACCCAATTTTACACAATAATTTTAAAACATCTGTAGACAATATATGGGCAGATACCCGAATCAGCAGAACAGTTTGTTTGCTTGTGCTCACGTGTGACACCAATGGTTGTAATTCCTGCTTCAGAATCCTCAGAGATGTGGGGAGGGGAGAGGGAGAAGAAGTAAGAGCAAGAAAAGGCATTCATAAATTTCTGGGAGTTGTTGGGGCTATTAAAGTGTCATTAAAACTTAAAGAACATCACCATCTCCTACAACATGCTTCAGCTTTGTTTTGTAAAACCCTCAAATTTTTTACAAGAGTGAGAGGGTTTTACTTCTTTCACAGATTTCTCATAAGGATATTCCAATATTGTAAAAGGGATTAAAAATTACAAAAAAAAGACACAGGTTCTGGCTCAAAGGGATGTTTTACATTGAGATCCAATAAGCTTGATGCAGGGTTGTTCCATTTACTGTTTTGTGCATTTCCTTTTCTTTTTATAAACCCAGTGAAAAGTATGTCAGTGGTGCTTAGTAGTTCTTTTACTTCCAAGATAAAGTCTAGAACTGGGCTTTCATAATTAGATACCAGACTTATTTTATTAAAAATAAAAATAAAAACCAATAATTTTTTAAAAGCCGCCCCAAAAAATGAATCAGGAAGACAAGGCTATATAATAACATTACCATTTAAACAATAAACATTAGAAAGTGAACTGTTGGTCTGTAACATGCATAGCACATTCTGACAACAAACAACGTGAGCAAATACTTTCACATTCCCATATTCACCAAAGCAGAGTCATTAACTTCATCTTCCTTGAATTCAATTGCAAAAAATAAGAAAATGGGAGTGTTAGACTGGTCTAATTCTAAATTTTCTGTTATTTTAGGCAACTAAAAAAAGCAGTAAAAAGGGAAATACTTCCTTATTTTCCCTGTTACCTGTATTGCCTTACTTTTGCCAGGTGGAGCTTGGTAATATCTGAAGGTCTAGGTTAAATCAATATTGATTTTCTAAGCAAGGGACAGAGAGTTTTCATAGGCAGGAAAGCATCAGCAATTTACTTCTAACTCAATAAACTGGAGACCAAGTTCAAATAGGGTGAGAAATTGAACATTTAGTTTATTGTGTATAATGAATAAGAAGGACTGGGAGACTACTTGCTAAAAGCATGTGACATTGGAATAACCGTATAAAAATTAGGTCCTTTTTTACTTGCAAATTTTCATTAATTGTTTCTGACCTCTCCTAAGATTAAGTTTTCCTGCAAACACTCTTTTAAATGAAAAATACGGATACGTGCTCTCTGAGCACCACCATCATCCCACTAAGAAGACAAGAATGACCAAGGCCAAGCACCAGTGTGGGACTAGTGAAGGCAAAGTCACAATGTTTTGTGCCAGAAAAATTGATTGTCATTGGAGTTCAGTACAAGAGTGCCAATACCTTGTAGGAGGAGGTCACTGTGATTACTTCAACACAGGTGGTCACTCATAGGCTTTAACAACCCATCCCCTGCAAGGTTGCAATCAAATTCTGTCTGCTTCCAGACTTTCAGAGCTCCTATTCCAACAGTGCAGGATCTTCCTCTAGCATGGGAACAACCACTTTCATGTCAAATGTGCAAAAGCACCTGTGAGAAGAAAAAAAAAAGAGATTAACTTGTGCAAGTAGTGCAGTGTGTTTTGAAGCATGATCAATCATCAATTATCAACAAAATCTTTAAATTAAAAATATTAATGCTGAAATCCAAAAAGAGGAGCTCAGCAGATACTGGGTATCTGAGCATTCATAACATGGTAATAAACATGCACTATGAAACAACACATTTTGTATTGCAACACATTTTTTTTTAATTTCCAGTATGCCAGTCTATTAATTTAGAGATATAGAGCAAAGAATAAAGCTAGCCAGGTGAAGAAATACTAAGCAGCTTCTGAAGGAACTTATACTAGTAGTTTTCCCTACAACATCAAATTGTTGTACTGGAAAATCTCTTTCAAAATAGGAGACCATTTTATATCATCTGCAGTATCCAAGTTCCAGCAATATATAAAAACTACAGAAAATTTTCTACAAGAAAATCAGTTTGATCAAATTTGGAGCCTGATCCTTCTGGCAAATGACAAAAATGAAAAAAAAAAGTTTTACATGAGTATTAATTCTCATTTATTAAATAATCAGTTATTTTAAGTAATTTTAAATTACTTTCTCTCCTGTATAGTCTTCCTCTTCTTTTAAAAAATTCTCCAACACTTCTTAGTTTACCCCTATTTAGTTTTTGACTACACTTTCCATTGTGATGAATGAATTCTGTTTCCAAAGACAACCCTTTGCTTTGCATAGAATTCATGTCAAAAAGACTCAGTTTTCCAACCTAACATCATATCTTATCTACTTGCTTCAGTATTCAGTTGAGGGTTTGTTTCTTCAGATGATCTGTCTCCTTTCAATCAGAACAGAAACTCTTTCTAAAATTTGGGATGCTTAACTGCTGCAATAAAATGTTGATCTAGTTAGTTTTTTCTACTCTACAGAGATTGTTAAGATTTAAAATGGTTTTCCATATTATACTTAAGAAAAAAAGCTAAAATATTTTGACGACAATGTTACAAAAATATCAGAAAATAAGAAAATACTTTAGAACAAAGTCTAATAATGATAAATGTGATTTTATGACCATGATTTTTTTTATTCCACAAAGTGTAAACAGTCAATGCTCTTCCAGGAGAAGATAAGCTTAAATCAAATGCCATTTTATAGTTTATGAGTCTGTCTCCATTTTGTTTAACATGACCTTCTGGCATCCCTTTTTGCCAAGGTTTTTGCTTGTTAAGGTGCTGTAAGTATTTACTTAATGTCACCTATTACATATTTTGACATTCTACATGCATCCCCTTTGGGTTGCAAAATGCAGAAGTGTTAACTAGCAATTCTTTCATGCTGAATTTTTGGCATGCTGGTATGAACAGGTGGGGCTGATATGATGAAGTTTGGAGGTTAAAAGGGTATTCTTTCCAACAGAATAAAGGTTCCTGTGGAGTTGAAGGCTGGCAAGTGTCTTGGTTTGAAAGACAGGTGTCAGACAAGAAAGGCAGGCGTCTCCCTTGAAATGGAAAATGCAACCCCCTTCCCTCCGAATTATTATCACTTTGAAAAAATAAGGGGCTTTCAGGCAAAGATATGAGGGATAGGAATAACAGTTCTTTACTAACAAATATATATATGTATAACAACACAAACAAACAACAATAACTGTGGCAGTGACAGCAAACAACAGCACAAACCCAGTGCCAGCCTCTCTCGGCCTCAGGCACTTTCCCCTGGGTGCAGTTCCTCCGGTGCGGCTCCCGGTGAGCAGGGCAGGTGCGATGGTTCCCCCGGGGCTGCAGGGGGCGCTCCGGGAATGGCGGCTCGGGGTCCCGGAAAGGGATGGATGAAAAGCCTCCCAAACCTCTGGGCAGCCAAGCTCGGCATCCAGCTGGATCCTCAGGAACAGCAGGCTGGAACAGCACGGGCGAGCACAGATCCCAGGTGGCGGGCGAGATGCACCAAACTCCGGCGCTGCAGCAGGAAAGCCCAGCAGGTCACAGCGTAGGAGCTACAGAGTAGCGAAAGCTCCGAGCAGCAGCAGGGGCAGAGCGGCAGTGGCCCAGCTCCCAGCGGGACAGGGAAAAGCAGGCTTGGAAATCCTGGGGGTTCGCCCGTAGAAAGCAAACAGCCGAAGAAGCAGAAGCTTGCAGTGCTGACAAAGACATCCACACCGAAGGCAGGCAGCTCCCCACTGAATGCTGAGAACACCAGCCAGCCCCCCCGGGTGTACCCAACCCCCGGGTGACAAAAGGGTGACCAGTTGGACCCCGCCCCTGTGGCCAGGTCTTTTGTTTTCTCTTAAGCACCCAGTAAGTTGTCCCCTGGCAACTAGTATGGGGAAAATTCTTGAAGAGAAAAACAGGCTAGCTCCTAAACCCCAACACAAGTAACTGAAGTGGCATTTGTTGGCTAGTTAGCTGTTATATCACCTTACGAGCAGGAATAATGCCATCTAAGCAGATGGTTATAATGCAAATTGATAGCCAGTGTTTCTGTATTTACAACTACTGGTTGAAGATGTTGGAGATTCCACTGTCTTTAGCCAGGAGGATCCCTCCATCCATCCAGTGCTTTCACGCATAAAGATTAAGATGCGGGTAAATAATGGACAACACACACACTCAATATGATCAAAAGTAAAGCCCTTTATTGAAAAGGTTGCTAGCATTTTTATACTCTACAGTGCAGAATCACACCCTAAAAATAAAGTTATAAGTTTTCACACAGTGCCTTTTCTCATACAAAGTTTCACACAGTTTTTCTCTATCCTAGTTTGTGCACTAAATTTAGTATCGGAAGGCTACAATAACAGTTTCATCTGCCAAGCTTCTTTTCAGACACCTGGGAGTTAATCTCCCTTTCTCACAGATTTTTTTCGAGTGGCCTTGGAAAGGAATGCAGAGGCCTATTTCTCATCTAAATGCAGGGACCTATTTCTCATCTAACGAGTTTGGATTGCTCACTATATGTCCACGCATACGAAGGTAGCTATTCTACACATTAAGAGGATAAGGTTTCCCCAATGCTTCATCTCATAGGTACTCTGAATTAATCTCTTTGCCACCATGTCTTTTTTCACAGCCAATGTTACCCAATGCATTTCTGTTAAACATACCACATATCAATTAAGCGTGTCTATGATATTGACCAAAAAACCTGGTCTTCCCTGGAGTACTTATTTGAATTACAGAAGTAAGAGAGATTATGAAAGGCAAATAAAACAATCTCTGGGCTGAAATTTCTCACAAGGGGCGGAGCTTAGAGCCATGGGGGCAGGGCTAAATTGCTATTCTATACCACTCAAATCATCTGTCTGGGCATGGTTCTGGAGAAAGAATCAAGGAACATACGCCTGGAAGTGTGTAATTTTGTTCCCTGTCTTCTTTAGGGGAAGTTGCCAGTACCAGTGTGTGGGCTCTGTCCTTCCCCCACTGCTACCAGTCCCCTCCTGTCCCCTCATGAGGAAAACAACTGCAAACGGCAAACACAGCTGAGCACCTGCTGGGAACGAAGCAGTGGCGAGGAAGCTGAGCCTGTACTGAGTAGAGGAGAGCGGCGCCGGTGCTGGAAGCAGCCACATGGAATCCAATCCAGCATGTGAGAGATGAGGTAATATTTTGCTGCAGCCAAAAGGTTATTAAGTAAAAGAATGAAAGTTGTTGGTTTTGTTCTTTATGTGTTGTTATCTATGGTTTGGATTTGTTCTAGTTAATCTGCTGAGTGTTGTTGTGAGGTGGGAGAGGGGCAGGGTTGAAGTCCTGGCAAAAAGGAAGTAAGATAAGAGGGTAGGGGACAGAAAGTAGGCAGTAGGGAGAGAATGTAAGTTCCCGAGTACCCATTCAATTGGAAAGGGGACAGGGACCGATATAAAAAGCAGCCATTTTGTTAGAGGGTGTGTGTGTTCGGCTCTTGGGGGCGGGAGACATGCACCCGGCTCAGCTGAATCGTTACAAATAAACAGTTTTCTTTTGCTTTGAAGACTTTGTCCCCATTTAATTGTATTTAAAAGTTAGTTAATTTCTAACAAGCAGAATGAGTGGAGGGAAGCGGTCCATAGACGGTGCCAAATGGAATTTGACCCAGTAGAGCAGAGCAGTCCGACACAGTGGCATGGGACAGAATTGAACCAGCAGAGTGGAGTGGCCTGAAGTGGCCAAGCCAGCTTTATTGGGGTTCGTCTATCATCATTTTTTTGTTGCCTCAGGCTTGGGGAGAGGAAACCATAGCCAGAGGAGTGTCTGCCATCTTGCATTTGCCTAGGCAGCCACACAGAATTAAGTCAAGGTGGTGAACACTTTTTGTATGTAAAGCACTTTGTCTTTTTGTATACTTCTGTTATTAACATTGCTGTTGCTACTGTGCATTTCTTATTCCATTGCTGTTTACTTTCATTAAATTGTTATCTCAAACCATAGTCTTTGCTTTTGTCCCTCTCTGACTAGATGGAGTGGGGAGAAGGGGAGTGTCTTATTTGGAGTTTAATTTCCAGGTGGTGTTAAACCACCAGAGTGGTTTATTTTAGATTTCCACCAGATGCTCATAAATTAAGCAAAAACACAGCCTCTTCACAGAGAACATTCTAATGTAATGAAATTTCAATACATTGGAATGTCACAAGTGAGAACTACAGAAGGAAGTAGCAACAATATAATCAGTCATGCATTAAAAAAGACCATGTTTTAAAGATCAGCTCATCTAATTTTTCTGACAAGTCTTGGTGATGTGTCTGTTTGTAGTAATACTCATTTTTATCTCATACCTGAGTCATAAGTGAGTCCATGTTATTCAGAAAGGTTTAAATATTGAAGAAAAGCTACTGTAGACATATACTTCTGAAAGGCAGGTCCAAGAGCACATGGAATGGCTTTTGAGCTTCACAGACCAATAGAAATATTTTATAATACATGAGAAATTACTTTCTTTGGCAGCTCTTCACAGAAGCAAGTATGACTAATGTTACTGATATTTGAAGAGAAGGGAAGAAATATAAGAGGAAAACAAAATGTGATCAAGGAAGTTACCATAATCTGTGTGCAAGAGTATTAAAGGGGCGTGATAAAAAAATTAGGAAAAACAGTGCTGTAAGTCAAGCAAACCCCAAAAAACAACCTACATTTAAAACTGTGGGCAAGAGTGCCCTTAGCATCATTGACACTGGATTCAATAAGACCATTAATATTACTGGGATAGGCATCAGAAGCATCAAAACTAAAGGGCATACATCTACAATTTGTTAGCAGGGGGAAAAAGGAAGCAAGTTTTAGGATGCAGTAGGCTTTGCTTACTGCAGTGAGGAAAGGAAAAGACAAGACAATATCTTGATGTTTTGTGTTTCAAAGACAAGAATGATTAAACATCACAGCAAAAAATAAAGTCAATAAGGTTTCAGAAGAAAATTATATCTGTTTTCCCTATGTTGGCTTTCTGGGACTTAGAGGAAGATACTGAAAACAAATAAAATATGCGGTTGGATATAAGGCATATCAAAGATTGATAAATTTAATGCTAATATGGTTAGAAGTGGAGTTTAAATTCACATAAGCCATTGGACTCATTAGGAAGGACTTGCAGAATTAAACTAGATGGTAAGGAATTGATAAAAAGAGAACTAAAGAAAGAGTAAAAGAGTAAAGAAAGAGTAATAAAACTCCAGAGAACACAGGATATGATTGTGGAAAAAATAGTGATTTTATCAAAAATAGAGAAAATTAGAATTGATCATATTCTTAGAAGCCTGAATGTAAATAAGTCATTTGAGACACTGACAAGATAAATTTTGATGACGTAAACAAGGAGATAAGTTTATCTTGATCACTAGCAGTGCCTACTTTATATTTAGCCAGAAATACCAGTAATCTCAGAAGACACTTTTCCTTTACTTTTTTGTCTGGATGAGTATTAACTGTAAAAATATAACAGTATATTTTGAAACTATAGGGAATGTACTTGAGTGATGTTTTAATTGTCCTAAACAACAGGAAACAATAATACCCAGAAGTAATTGACAACATGTCAATAAATTAAAGAAAAAATGTAAGCAATTGAAATAAAAGAAAAAGAAAGCCCTTGACTCGGGAGTTCTCTGCACTCCCTTGGAGGAGCAAAGCCTGAGGGCAAAAGGACTCAGAGATAAGAAACCTCTCTCTAGGTTATGGTGACAAAGTGAACCATCCCCAGCATGCCTCATTTCTATATGGTAATACCTTGTATCCAGCTGGCAAATTGGTTCTACCCCACCCCCTGCCTTTCCTATAAAAAAGGCCCTGGGTCTGTCCTGAAATCCAGGGAGTTGTTGTCCCTGGCCTCTCTTTCACAGGGACTGCTGGACAATAAAGCTACCTCTGTGGCACTGCCATACACGGCTCTTCTCTCTCTGTCCCTGAGTTTGCCTCGGGTGATTTCACAAAGAGCTGAATCGCAAGAGCTGGAATCACTTGTAGCTAAGAAATCGCTACACTTGCTGGGATCACTCACTGTCCAAGGAGGCTTGCCCTTGCCCCTAGAAGAGTTGTTCTTCGCAGGACACTCTTTCTAGGAAGGTCGTGGCTTACTGATGCTCGATATCCATAAATCTATGGGACCGGATGGATCCATCCCAGGGTGATGAGGGAGCTGGCAGATGAGCTTGCAAAGCCACTCTCCATCATCTACCAGCAGTCCTGGCTCACTGGTGAGGTTCCAGATGACTGGAAGCTGGCCAATGTGACACCCATTCACAAAAAGGGTAAGAAGGAGGATCCTGGTAATTACAGGCCTATTAGCCTGACCTCGGTACCAGGGAAAGTCATGGAACAGTTTATATTGAGTGCTATTACACAGCACCTACAGGATGGACAGGGGATTAGACCCAGCCAGCATGGGTTTAGAAGGGGTAGGTCATGTTTGACCAACCTGGTCTCCTTTTATGACCAGGTAACCCGCCTGGTAGATGCAGGAAAGGCTGTAGATGTTGTTTATTTAGACCTCAGTAAGGCCTTTGACACTGTCTCCCACAGCATCCTCCTGGAAAAGCTGGCAGCCCACGGCTTGGACAGGTGCACTCTTTGCTGGGTTAAGAACTGGCTGGATGGCCGGGCCCAGAGAGTGGTGGTGAATGGTGCTGCATCCAGCTGGCGGCCAGTCACCAGTGGTGTCCCTCAGGGGTCTGTGCTGGGACCTGCTCTGTTTAATGTTTTTATTGATGGCATGGATGAGGGCATTGAGTCTTTCATTAGTAAATTTGCGGATGACACTAAGTTGGGAGCATGTGTTGATCTGTTGGAGGGTAGGAGGGCTCTGCAGAGAGACCTAGAATGGTTGAATAGATGGGCTGAGTCCAATAGGATGAAGTTTAACCAGTCCAAGTGCCGAGTCCTGCATTTTGGCCGCAATAACCCCCTGCAACGCTATAGGCTGGGGACAGAGTGGCTGGAGAGTGCCCAGGCAGAAAGAGACTTGGGAGTACTCGTTGACAGCCGACTCAACATGAGTCAGCAGTGTGCCCAGGTGGCCAAAAAGGCCAATGGTATCCTGGCCTGTATCAGGAATAGTGTGGCCAGCAGGAGCAGGGAAGTCATCCTTCCCCTATACTCGGCACTGGTGAGGCTGCACCTTGAGTACTGTGTCCAGTTCTGGGCCCCTCAGTTCAGGAAGGACGTGGAGACACTTGAGCGTGTCCAGAGGAGGGCAACAAGGCTGGTGAGGGGCTTGGAGCACAAGCCCTATGAGGAACGGCTGAGGGAGCTGGGGTTGTTTAGCCTGGAGAAAAGGAGACTCAGAGGTGACCTTATCACTCTCTACAACTTCTTGAAAGGTGGTTGTAGTGAGGTGGGGGTTGGTCTCTTTTTCCGGGCAACAACTGACAGAACAAGAGGACACAGTCTTTAGTTGCGCCAAGGGAAATATAGGTTGGATATTAGGAGAAACTTTTTGACAGAAAGAGTGATAAAGTATTGGAATGGTTTACCTGGGGAGGTGGTGGAATCACCATCCCTGGACGTGTTTAAAAAGAGATTGGATGTGGCACTCAGTGCCATGGTTTAGTTTAGTTAAGGTGTTAGGGCAGAGGTTGGACTCGATGATCTTGAAGGTCTCTTCCAACCTGGTAATTCTGTGATTCTGTGATTCTGTGACCAGCAGCAGACCCCCCTGCAACACCCTGGTGGAAGATGTCTGTGTAGCACTTACATGGGGTTTCCTGAATATAAAATATACAATAGAAGCCAGGTGTGTGTCTCAGTAGAGAGCTCCACATGAGAACTTCTCTGTAACTCAAGCTTGGATATACTCACTTACCAATAAGTGCTTGAGGCAGGAAGAACTTGGCATAGTCTGAATGTTTTTGTCAAGAAATAAGGCAAGCTGTGCAATGGGATCCTGGGTGACAGGAAGGTGATGCTTTAAATAGTGCAGTGAAAGAGAGGATGAGAATTGGCTGTGCTGGGTGGGCTTTTTTGTTTGCTTGCTTGCTTTGAGGAAACAGAATTTAAACTTCATTAAGACTAAGCTGAAGCCAGGAACATCTAAAAGGCAAGAGGAGAGAGAGGGATGAGAAACAAGGAGTGGAAAAGGACAAGGCAGTACTAGAGCCCTTAATTAGTAAAAAGAAAAGTGTATTTCCTCAGAGGAAACAAGAACAGTTGAGATTTACCTCATTTCAAGGATTAGTTATTAAAATTCAGAAGAATTCTTGCTTCTGAAGCTGCTTAGGTTTTAAGCTTGCATTTATCTGCTTGCAATGTGGGCCATTTTTTCTTCTGACATATTTATGCATTTTATTACGACAAGTAAATAATATTTATATTTATTTAGCACTGAAGCAATTATGTGATGTGGGCTGATAAATAGTAAAAGAATATTTATCAAAACTGGAATGAAAGCTACTAGGCTTGTTTTTGTGTCAGCACAAATTACTTATTCTGTTTACAATAAATATTTTGTATCCTAGTCACCTGGGAAATCAGACCCAGCCACACATCAGTAGTCTCAATAACAATTCTGAGAAGGAAAAATCTCTTTCTCTCTCTATGATTAATAGTTGCTAAACAGAAAATAGACTGTTTTGGACCATATTAAAATCTTCCTCTGAAAAATTTAAATAGGCACAGATACAACTTTGCCCTTTAGAACAATTGTTTCATAATTTTGTTTACTTAAGGAATGTAGGTCTTGCTTCTCTTACAAATTGGACTAAGCATCATTCCTCATAGGAAGATGACAGATGATCAGACACGGAAATGGACTTAATACTTATTTTTCTTAAGGTGTGAATAGACAGTTTCTGGTTGGCTCTGAAAAAATGCTGTGGATTTCTGTATGAAATTTTCTTTTAATTAGGTTTTGAAACTTCTTTACTTCACTCTTGTGACCAGTGTTAATACTGATTTTAATCAGTATTCAGTCAGTGGCAAAGAGGCAGGAAGGGTATTTGCTTGCAATTCCGACAAGAGCATTTTATTGCATGCTTACTGCCGAAGGGTGCAGAGGCAAGTACACAGAACATGGCTGGCTCAGGCCAGGGGAAAGGTGGGATCAGGGAGCAGGGACCAATGGGAGAGCTTTGGGGGAGTGACCAGGCTGACAGACAGCCGGGGAATCCAAACCAGGACAGGCCATCCCAAAGAGCAGTGCACCTCGGGGGGAGCTTCTCTGGTCACTCTAACATAATATGTGTTCACTGGCCACCACAAGTATCTGGACTGAAGGGAACGGCATGAAGCTGAGTCAGGGGAGGTTTGGGTTGGATATTGGGAAAAGGTTCTTCCCCCAGAGATTGGTTGGGCACTGGAACAGGCTCCCCAAGCCAGTGGTCCCAGCACCAAACCTGACAGAAGGTTCAAGAAGCGTTTGGACAATGTTCTTGGGCACATGATGGGATTGTTGGGATGTCTGGAGCAGGGCCAGAAGCTGGACTCAGTGATCCCTCTGGGTCCCTTCCAACTCAGCATATTCTCTGGTTCTATTATATTCAATGATATGAAGCTGTATTCGATTTTTACCACAGTAATTGACTCTGATTCAGGTATGTTAGGAGCAATGACAACTTACACAATGCAAGTGTTTAGGAATTCGTAATGCACTAAGTCACCATGACATTCTATGAAGACAGAAGAAACAGAAGATTCTTATTTGTTATAAAGATTTTATTTATCAAATAAGTGCAAAAACTATTCTTTAGTAAGCAGATGATATTAACATATTTTTCTAAAATTTTTTTAGGGAAAAAAAAACACCCTACCAAAAAACCCAACTCTTTCTTTGCTTTTCACAAATCTAAGAGAAAATACTTAAACTTCGCTGGATGGGAGGACAAAACAAGCTGATCTCTACTGTGCTTTCAGGTTTTCACTCCATTAATTTGCTGCTTCATGAGTGGGGCATTTAGAAATCTTTTCTTTTTAATTGAAATGCAAAGTACTATCTCATGTACTTTTAATAGGATTAAAGGCTTCATCATTCCCTCCTGCTTAGCTGGGTAATTGTACAGATGTACGTTAATTAGCTTTGTGTCAGTGCTTTTGTCTTCCACAGGTTCTGCTGTGCTTACTTGGCTGGGTATTCCATGTTCTGAGATCTGAGGGGAGCAAGTCGTTCTCGTGAAGTATTCAGATTTTTACTCTAAACCTTAGAAGTAAAAAACCCTCCCATGTTTTGAAGTATGTTAATTCGTACCTTTTCCTCATTTTCCTTAAATCAGTAATTCCTAGCAAGTAAACAAGACTTTATGCAATGTACATTTTAAAACATGGAAATAGAGGGAGATTACTATATAATATTTATGGTTTCATTGTTGTAGCTGTGATGGTGTAAGAACAGTCAATCTGTTAAAGTGGGTTATTTTCCCATTTTTAGGATTTTTTCCTTATAGATACTCATGCTCATGTCAAGTTTGATCAAAGGCAACTAAGGAGGTAAATGTGAGAATATACCAATATATCACTATGTATCCATTCTTTAGCCAGAAAAAGGTATAAAAAGAAGACTGAGACTGAACATGTGTCATACTTCCACTTAGTACGTCTAAATTCCATATGGTTTTTCATTTTAAAGGATGTCCTGAGATAAGCTTTTTTTCAGTTGGCACTGAAATTTAAATTCCACTGATGACTTGAGATCAGATTTCAGAATCAATTTAAAACCCAAATACCTATTTATATACACTTTGCATTTTTTTTCTGAAATTGCTATTTTGGATTACTTATTTTATATTTATTTCACCAATTAAAATAGGATTCTGATGACAGAAAGTGCTGAGCAACATGGCCACATTTCTGAAAACAGTCAGGTAACTCTCCAGAAATAAAAAGAAGAATACTCTGAATTGTCTTTATATTTGGTGTCAAAAATAGAGCAACTCTTAATGTTTTGTTGAAGGAAAACTCAGGTTTATTAAAAACAAAAAAGGGAGTAGTAAAATAAGGAGAAAGAAAAATCCAGGTCCGTAGCGATTAGAGACACTTTAGCTGGAACAGCAAATAACCCAACACAAAAACCAACAGTGCTGAGGTTTGCTTTTGGGCTAGCCTCAAGCAAAAGTAAGTTGGCAAGTTGGCCTAGTTCTCCCAGCACCGGGCTATGCCTGGGCTAGTTCCGAGCAGGGGGTGACAGATGTAAGGTCTGCACCACCTGCAGGCAAAAGCAGCTCCTGAGCCTGTGTTCCTTGTTTTATACCCCTTTGGCTCCTCCCATCACCCCCCACTGTCCCGCCTCTGAGGTACAAACTGATTGGTAGAGTCCTGTCAGAGTTCAGCTCATTGGTTTCAGTCTTAAGAGTGATGTAAGGTCCTTGGACCAATGGATCGTTGTCTCTGGGATGAAATATGTAGATGAGATCATCAGGTCTTTCAGGCGGGAAAATGTCCTCATTGAAATTCAGGTTGTCATGGAGCTGGGTAACAGGCCAACTGATGAATTTCCAAATTTAGCATCTCGGCCATGGGTGAGGGGCTTTTTCCTTTGTAACACAGTTTAATCTGAAAGGGAGATCAGAGTTTATGACACCTTTTCTCTTATATAGCTTTTAAATTTCTCAAACTCAGGTTTAAACTCATAAACTTTCTTGGTTTCAACTTCTTTTAACAATTTCAACTTATTAAACGACTTATCCAGCTTGTAACAACTTTTAAGTAGTTAGCGCTTCTATAATCGCTTTTAACTTTTAATTTATTTTACTGGTAACAACATTTAATAACTCTATAGTGAATGCCTTTTTAATTTTAACTTGTTTAACTTGTAACAGCTTTACTTTTCATAAGCCAAACTGTTAATTTCAACTTGCTTAACTTGTATCAACATTTAATTACCTGTCATTTTTACCAATGTGAAAACCAAACCTCTTGCTTATTCATGACATTTGGGAACAGGTCACGGAGTGCTCAGACTTCATCTTTTAGGATTTATTGTTTACTCAGCAAAACATGAGAATTTTTACCTGCAATTTTAAGACTTATTTCTGTGTTTGTTGTGTTTGATAGTACTGGAGAATTTGGTGAAAAAGAAAGAAATTAGGTATTGGAAATTATTCTATATCAGCTTCAGAAAACTGTACTTCAGAAATGAAAAGACTGGAATCAGTGGGGATCAAGGCCTTGAAAACTAGTCACATGCTCCTCATTTTTGCTTTTTTCTGCTTGTTTCCCCCATTTACGTTTTCTGCTTTCACCTATTTTTTCCTAAGGTTTGTATTATTTTATTTCTGCTCCTACCCATAACCAGTGCTCAACATTTCACTATTCTACTTTTGTATGGGTGAGTTATGTGTTTTACTTTATCCACAGTGAACTACCCCTTTGAAAACAATGCTCGTAACATCAGTTTAGATCTCTGCAAGCCTTGTGGGACTACATAATACTACAGAAGATCTAGTCTGTACTTGACAGTAAATTAATATCTGTACAGTCTAAGCCTGTACCTTCAGGGAAGGGTCTTTCATGCATGACCAATCTACAATCAGGAATATTTTTGTCACAATAAGGAATTGTTTTTGAAAGGATTTATTCTAACAAGTAACTCAGGAGAAAATAATACAGAACAACATATAAAGGGGATAATTTAAGCTACATTAATTCACATGTGCGTGGCATGAATTCAGAATGAAAGTGTTCTTTACATAGTTTTGGTTAGATAATTCAAGAATGAATAATAGTACCAGTAATAAAGCCTGTCTTCATGAAGAGGCATAGAGAAGCTTAAGTTATTCCAACTCTATTCCAAATTCATGAGTCCCTACTGTTAGGAACTGTTAGAATTAAATGGCTCTTGAAGATCCCTTCCAGCTCAAACCGTCTATTGTAAACTGCATAGTCACATCAGTGTGACATCATGTCGGAGTCTTTTTTATCTATCCCATCTCTCAACAATTCCACATATAGAGGAAAGGCTTTAAAATATTGTAAAAAAGTTAAGGATGGTGACAGTCTTCCAATGGAGTGCATGTATATATCAGTGTCAAAAGTGAAAAACAGTTATAAAGTGGATAAAGACCACATAACAGCAGTAAGGTATTGAAATCTAATACTAATACTCACTCAAATGCTATCTATAGCTTTATTTACTTGATATAAACAGCAGGTTGATGAGACAGGTTAATTTCAGATTGAAATGCTACATAGCTGAAAAATATTTGTTAAGCAAGCAGACTTTTTTCCCCAAACCCTAAAATATTTCTCACAAAGCATAATAAGTAAGAACACTAAGGATGTATCTACACACTATTCATATCATCAAGATCAGAATTTCTCTCTGAAAAGAGTTTAAAAAAAGGAGCCTTTTTTTTATTAGTAGTATATGTGAAAAAAGGGAACCAAAACACAGTGAGAAGAGTAGCTGAAAGGTGCTGATATTTTACAAGTGATAACCTCATCAAAATAGTTGTCTGACCAGTGGAAAGCAGTTGCTTTCAGTTAGTCTGCCTCACAGCTGTACTGAGAGAAGGGACATTTCACCAAAACACTGTTCTCTGGCAGGAGCATACTGTGGTCCAGATGAACACAAGGTGCACAATGGACTTCAGGTCCAGCAGAATGTAAAGGAAAAGGCTGAAGAACTGACAAGGACTAAGCAGCGGCAGCACAGGGCTCTCCCCAGAAAGCCAGTTTGCCCTGGTTGTTGCTGCCTACAACAAACCTGCATTACATGACTACATAGTTATCTCTGCACAAGCTGGTTTAAAGCTCATACACATGTATGTACTGCAGCCATAGTGCATGGAAAGCATCTTCACACTTCAATGAGATAATAACTGGAGAAAGATCAGTTTGGTGTGGTCTCTTTATCAGCATACGCTACCTGGAGATTAAAATTACACATGCACATATTCATGTAGCTTAGTATTCAGTAATGCTTTATTTAGAAATGCATGAATACCAAAGTAAATGTATTCCAGTAATTAAAGAAATTATTTATTTGAGTTGGGATTAATGGAGTTTCCCTTTCATTCTTTACATTAATGTCTGAAGTGAGCATTGAAGAAAACTTCCTCCATGCCCAGAACAAGAAAAGATGACCTTTGGAAAAGATAGTCAGTATGTACTTTGGCAATACATGATAAATGGTATGATGTGTGATCCAGGGCCATTAAAGCCTGCTAGTGCCCTCAGGGTGCGACTGAGTGATGTACCAGGGAATTTCCCATGTGCTTACTTTACTATGCCATTTTAGTTCTAAAAGAAAGCTGGATGGTTTAAAAAAAAATTCAGCTAGTCACCATTGGCTCACAGACACAGTCCTAATCCTGTTCAATTTTCGTAGTCTGCTAACTATATCTCTGAGCTATTTTTCTATTACATATATTAATTCGTTATATTAAAAGTTTGTGTTGGATTCATATCATTCTGAAATTCTAGTTTTCTGAATTATTAGTGTTTCCTCAGTGTTTTGCTGTCTCACCTGTCTGTGATGTTTCTAGTAAATCTGACATCAGCTTCATCTAAGATAGTAAGAGAGAGATTTCAGGAGACTTCTGGAGGGAAGTGTCCATAGACTTTTGTATCTATTCTGAAAATAAGATAGCAGTTAAAGTGTAGCAATTGGGAACAAAGGCGACAGACACCCTTGTATGTCCCAAGAAGATCCGTTTTTTTGCAGAAATCACCCCCTCTTTATCCCCTTAATGCCAACTGAAACCAAACTGAAACCTAACAGAACTGAACAGAACAAGGGCACCCATTGGCTGGCACAGCTGCAGTGCTGCTGTCCACACATCCTCTCATCCAGTCAGAGCCCTGCTCACATGCTGTCCACGTGTTCCTCCAGCCAATCACAATCACACTGCCAACTGTCACTCAACTGACTCTCTCCTCACTCGCAGCTGTCTCTCACCCTTCAGCCGCCTGCCAACCGTCCGGCCTGAGCTGGGCCTTTCCTGCAGGGCCTGCTAGTGACCATAAGCCTTAACCATTTCAGCAAATATAACCCCATATTCCACAGTTAAAGAAAGCAGAATCAGAAAAGTACAATTCATTTAGCTTATCTCTCTATAAAATTCAACTTTTTGTCTCAGAATAAGATACCAAAGAGAATGATAGTGACAGGTAAATTATTTTCAAAAAAGCAGAAACAACAACAAAGCAGAAGTATTGTCATTGAACCATTAATGACTGAATTTGCAAGTGACCACTTTTGAGTATACTGCCATGCTTATGCTGATTCTATTCCACACACATAACAACAGCGGTGTTTAATTGACACACATTCTGCTGCAAACATTTTTCCATTCATCCAAGAAATTATATGAGTCAATGTCAAAGTCCAGTATTTGTATATGAAGGATCACTTTATTTTCCTCTATTTCCTTGATTTACCAATCACTTCTAAGTTAAGCTTCCACATGGATAAATCAGATTACACTCAAACATTTTCAGTTCTCTTACAAATGCCTCATATCACAATACAATCACAACACACATGTTGTGGCAATAAATGATAAAGGAATTTCTTCTAATCCTATTTGACAGAAAAATTCCTAAAATATGAGAAAAACATAGGTAGCTAGCTGAATTGTGTTGCCTCTTCACAGAAAAACAATACAGAAACAGGTTTGAAGTGCACTTCGTTTTTATACTACTGGAATTTTTTGCAACATTTCTAAAGTTGCCAATTTTGAAGTATTCACACTTTTCTTGGAGATTGAAATACAAACGTAGAACCTTGCAAGATGCTGTCTTGCAATTAATGGAAAATGGGAAAGAAAAGTGGAATAGGTCTAAACGCAGAAGCATGGATGAGAGGAGAAAGGGGAAGAAGGGAGAAAGGAAGGAAATACACATCTAATAGAAATATGCTATTTTTTCAAAGCGAGGAGTGTAATATGAATACCATTATGCCCAAAAATAAAGAAGACAACTGAAAAATACTTATGTGAGTGGTTTAACTTGACTGATTTTTCAGAGAAGTGTACTAAACAAGGAAGTGTGAAGACACCAGAGCTGAAACCAATGAAACAGACTTCTAATTTGCTTTATGTCTGAAGAAATAGCACAATCCAATGTTATGATAGAAAACTCTGTAACAATTACAGTATGAATTTGTTTCATCCACTTTCATGTTTTTATTTGTTTTTATTTTGTACAGAAGCTAAATACATTTCTCTTATATAAAATAATAATATATCACTTACTTCGTATTACTATACAATTTTTTAATTCTACAAAATTAAAATTTTAACATTAATTCATGTTCAAGAAACTAACAAATTAATACATTTTTAATGTCTTGCTTTTTAGTTTTACTAAGTGTGCCGGTTTGGCCAAAATCTAGCAATGTATCCTCTGAAAGAAAAACAGGTTACAACCACCCTTCCCCCCACCAGGTTTGGGAAAAAGAAATTTTCCTGGAAGGAAAGTGAAAGAGATAAAAACTATTTATTTAACAAACACACAGGAGAAGAATACTAATGCTAAATAATAAAATCTCTCGCTGTAGAGAGGAACCTGGGAAGATTTCAGAGTCGGTCTGTAGGTGCGGTCCCTCCTCTGAGCTGGCGTGGGGGTGCCCCCCGCAGTGGGGAATTCTCCTGATGTGTTCTGATGTTGTTGGAACAGTTCAGAAGAGAAGAATGGAAAAACCAAAGTCCCAAGAAAACAAAATTCAGCTCTCTGTCTCACGCCAGAGAGAAAAAAAACAAACCCAAAAAGCTGTCTGAAGAAGCAAAAAGAAGGGTGCTTCCTCCGTGCTCCTGCAGCCGGGAAAATGCAGAGGAGTCTCTATCTCTGTGTCCTTGGGAACTGCTTTGAAAAGTTTGATTGTTTGTTTGTTTGTTTGTTTTTTCCCCTCCCCTCTCAAGCTCAGTTTAAAGGCATAGAAAAAGGCACAAAGTCTATTTTTTGGCATAGAGCTGTGATAGGGGATACACATCACAGAGTCACCCCAAGACACAAAATTCTTTGATCTTGTTGTACAGGTGAGAAAGAGATATTAAGAGTAAGCAAAAAATTTCACTATACTCTGCTGAGCCATTTGCCATCTCATGCTAGTGATTTTTAAAAATAAAGTAAATAACTTCATCAGCGTATTTTCATGCCTTCACCTACACACTGCAACTTTTAATTGCCTGTGTTAGTTCTGTTTTTCTTAGTTTTGAAAAGGGTCATTGACAATTCAGATAACATTACATAATGAAATCTTTTCTGGGTTTGTTTTGTCTAACAGCATTTCCTTCTTCTATGAAGACAAACTAGCAACTCCACTCTGATGAACAGCCTACTGCATTAAGAACAATGCTGTTTTTATGGAATAGCCTATTTTGGCACTGAGTTGTTTTCCTGAACCATTACTGTTAATTTACAATTTAATATGTTTTATGAGTAGTTGAAATTGTCTTGCAGTGTAGATTACCTTTCACTTGACTAGTACTGAATTTCATTAACCCTTCACCTTGACACATAATAAGTAAAGCAAGTAAATGTATCTCAGAATACACAATGAGAAGCTTCATAGCGTAAAAATATGCTATAATATGAGTACAGCTACTTTCCTGGTATTAACCATAGTCTAAAGACTGATTTACAAGTGTTTGCATCTACTGACCTGTAAGTGCATTGGTGCAATGAATGAAAATTCATTGGAACTGAAAGACAAGCAAAGTAAACAATTGTTTCCGAGAATGAACTGTCTGACCAAAACCATAAAGATCTCTTGTGTCCCTAGAATCAATGGTATTTTCTTATTCAGAAAGCTTAGCTTATATAAGTAATAGCAATACACACATGCACAAACACCTACAAATATATCATAGATGAGATTTACGTATGCTCTTAGAAATATGTCTAGACATATGTTGTTGGCAGAGGTAGAATTGGGATGAGTAACAGCTGAGACATCTGTCCAGAACCAGTTTATCCAATTGGAGTTTAATGTGTGCTCTTATGTTTTATGGGATTATTTCATCTTTACAACAAAAGGACATTTGGTTTTTAAAGTTTTTTTGGATTGAAAAAGCAGATTTTTTGAATCAAAGCCTCAATATTTTATTTATTTTACCCCCTAAGTATTTTTTAATGAATCAGTATGCTTTGATAACAAAGTGGTACAGACGTAACAATTGTCATTAGTTATTAAGTCAAAACTGAGGAATTTTCCCTCTATTCTTTGTCTGAATGATAGCTGAAACAACTAAAGAACCCTGTTCAGCACACATGGTAGAACTTCCCTTTGGACTGTATGAGTATCCTGCAGACCTAGTGCAAAGGTCATAGTGCGAAAATTCTGAATGCCCCAAAAAGAGACCTGGATTTTTCACTGAAATTAACAGAAAAGACTAAGAAGCTACAGGGGGGCGGTGGAGGTGGTGGAGGTAAGCCAAAATGTGAGAGAGTGCAACTAACAGTTTGAATTGAGGGAACATTCCTCTGCACAGACTATTCTCATATGTCCCATGACAATTCCCAGATTCTCACCAGCTGTGCACCTGAGACTTACATCCTACATCTATGCCCAATTCTCACTGCTTCAGAGGATGATGAATGCTCTCCGTATTCCTTCTTCTGGAAGTTATATTGTCAAGGAGAAAGAAAAAATTTCCTGAAACCTATAATCTAGGTATGATGCAAACAAACATGGTAAGAAAACATAGAGAAAATGATTTTCATTAATTTCAGGATTATAGACAAATGGATCATGGTAAAAGGAAATTCAGTTAATAACTTCTTTATTAAAATTTTCCTCCTTTGCTGTGTTTATATTCAAATGTATTCTACTGGTGCTGGAGAGAACCTGATTACTACATGGAATGACATTCAACCACTAAGAACAATTTATGCAATGTCATTCTTTCTCTAAATCACCATTAATTCAGAAAATCTTATTAATTTGACTTGCTTAGAAATAGTTCCTTATGCCAAAAAAAAAAAAAAAAGCAAGAGTTTATGAAATTCTTGAAGGAATATACATTTTTGATCATAGACATATTTTACAACACATCAGCTTTGCAAAATAAGAGTGCCTAGCAAATTATACACTCAATAATAACTGTCAAATGGCTCTAGTTCTTATTTTAATACTAAAGGGATGCACTAATGTTAAATATTATTTTAGTTTTGAGCAAATCATTCTTAGTTTCTGACAGAGTAATACAATTAGAGTAACATGCCCCTGATGTCTTAGCTGCATCTAACTGAACACTGCTTATTACTGTCAAGGAAAGCAGAAGTCAAATATATATAATTTGTTTTTGCTCTGTCGTCTAACACGTCTTTGTAAGAAATACAAAGTTGGTGACTAATGTGGAAAATTTAAATCAGGCTATAAATAGCTTTTTAAAAAGTAAGCATAGTAAAAGCTATTTAGGTATTGAACAAGTACAGATCTTGGATTCAATTCAGGTATTGAACAAGTACAGAACTTGGATTACTATCACAATTCTGTTAAGCAAATAAAAGAGAATGTAATTACGTGGAAATATGCCATTTACAGATAACTTTCTTCAACTTTTTTTATGTGAAGTTTGTAAAGGGACATACAAAGCAGGCATAGCCAATATATATGTCAAAATCTTCACCATAATCTATTTGTATGTTGGTATAATCAATGGCCTAGCATCAATAAAATATAAATCACATTTCCATTGATTTTCTTCAAAGTAAGATCTCACATGTCAAAATTTATTCTGTCTGAACAGTTATATAAACTATTCCTGAAGAGGAAACGTGGCTTACATAGTTACTCCTTTATCATCTATGGTTATAGGGTTTTCACTGAATCACAGAATGGTTGAGGTTGGGAGGGACTTCTGGAGGTACAAGCTACCTGCTGAAAGAGGATCAGCTACAGCCACTTGCCCAGGACTGTCTAGAAGGATTTTGAAGGTAAAAGTCCCTCTAAGAAGGGAGGCTCTGCAACATCTCTGGGCAATCTGTGCTAGTGTTCTGTCATTCTCAGATGGAAATTCCCACACTTCAACTTGTGCCCATTGCCTGTTGTTGCCGAGCACCACTGAAAAGCGCCTGGCTGCTCCCCCTTTTGCACCCTATCTTTAGATGTTTATATATATTGATAAGATCCCTTCTGAGCCTTCTCTTCTCAAGGCTGAACTGTACCAGCTCTGTCAGATCTGAAACTATCAGCATCACAAAAAGACAGAAGTTGCAGTGAAGGCAAATGAACATCTTCCAACTTCTGGGGACTGAAGAGTAAGACTGGGAATACCCAGAGCTGGAGAAAACCCTGGGGGAAGAGAAACCCCTTCCGTAGCAGAGGGCCATGAGCTTCTCAACATTTACTCTGAGATAAAAGTACTTATATAGGCTTTAAGTAAGCAGGAATCTCTGCTTTAGAAGCCTCAGGAGTGTGGGGCTGACATACATATGCACAGATGTGTGGGGGGGGAAGCCAGACTTTAGTCTTAAGGTAGAGATTGCATGACAGCCTTAATAATAAAGTCCAAATTTGCAACTGGTTTTAGAATAAAGATGCTCTGGAGTTCCTGCCAAGCAATGAAACCTCACCTTCACTTTGGAAAATTGTTGAATTATGTCAGCTTAAAATTGTTTTTTCGTGGTATTTTTGACCGGGTCCAGTGATTCTTGTAAAATTTGCACACCTGTTGTTGACATTTAAACAAGTTTCATATTCAGCTTTAAATACTAGCTTCTGAATATTCACAGGCTATGCATTTAAGAAGTTTAACAGATATTTCTTTATGACATTACTCATCACAAGTATTGCTTTGCATCTGTAATTATATCTTACAAATATGATTGCGTGTATTTACACTAATTACATAATTATAGATAATTTCATTAATTATGGAAACAGAAAAGAGTGACTCAGCTTTACTGAAAGACCTAAGTAAATCAGCAAAATAAAAATGGCCTTAAGAAAACATTGAGAAAGTGAAAGGATTCTACACAATGTTTCTCAAATAAAGCATTTCCTTCCAAAATAACTTAGTATAATCCAAGATACATAAGTATTGTCTGGCACATTGTTTAATTCTGTGACAATTTCATTGAAACCAATTACGTACCTGTAGTCTGAATACACATATAGCAATCCTCAGTGTGAAAATCTACCACTTCAAAACTTTAAAAGGAACTGAATCTATAGTTGGAAAGCATAGAGCTTACCACATTTCTTGCAGTCAATTGAATCTTCTCATAACAAACCAGATGACCAAAATTATCCTGGTAATGCATCCTATATAGTGTGCTAGTTTGAAAACAAACCAGTGGGAGGCACTAAGTCAGAATAACAATTTAATAGGGAAATCAAAAAAAAAGTAAAGGTAGACAAACAGTGGGTTAAACTGACAGAGTCAGAATACAACCTGATACCCTGTTAGTCAGGGTGGCGGTAGCAGTCCAATACGATGGTGGCTGCAGTCCTCCTGAAGTGATGGCTTCTGCCAAAGCAGTGGTCCCGTAGAAGGGTCTGCTCTTCCTCAGAAGGTCCAGTGGTGGCTATGTAGCTCCTGTCCTCTGGGAATCCAGTGGAAAGGATGTTTGTGGTGTTCAGAATCTCAGATTTTATCTAGGATGGAATGCTTGGTTCCTCCCTTTGGGCAGAGCATCTCACAATGGGATGATGAGTCATGAGGCCAGGTGTTGATGGGCTCATTAACAGAAAATAGTCTGGAGAGAGTTATCTCTGAGTCATGCGGCAGAGTATTGATGAGCCATTAACAGAAGGATAGTCTGGAGGGAGGAGGCAAGGAAACACTGCCCCACCTGGTTTCAACAGCTCATGAGGATGGTAATAGAATACACTGCAACCGAGGACAACGGTAAAAGTGACAGCAATGTCTATAGGGACAAATACTGAAATGAAAGCTTCTAAACTGGAAAAGAATGTGTTTGCTGCAATAACAAGAAAATACCAAATAATCAAGTCATTGATGTCCTTTCTGACCTAAGAAAATAGCATAATGAATATCAGAGAAGAGCCTTTTCTGAATCTCCAGTATTTCTTTTCATGCACTTGCCTTACACCAACAACTGAGTTGATCAGAGTTAAAAATCACATTATGGCATAAATGCAGTATGTACACCTCTTCTCCAGCTAGATTTAAGGATATAAATGGATGTAAATAAATTGAGCCCAGTGTTGCAAATATTTATGCATACACTTAATTTTTTAAATTTGTACTTATGTAGTTATATTTTTACCACAAGATGTCAAACAGAAATGCTTAAATCTACTCCTGATAATAGTCTTTTTTTATGGTACTGTAACATTCACTTCTATACATTTTAATAATACAAATATTCACATAACTGTACCAGATATCATTAGAATTCCCACAATTTTCAAATGGGTTAAGAGAGCATGGATAGTGACATTATAGAAGCTTAGCAAATAGCTTGTAATTAATAAAGCTATTACAGATAGTTCATACTTCATAATGTGCTCTGTGCAGCCCCTAACTGCATCAAAAGAAAGTGGTTTAATTTCATATTGAAATTTTATGTGGCACACCTGCAATGATTTTGATAGTGAGCAAATGTAGAGTAACACACTAGTGAGCCAGACTCTATGTGTTTAACATGCCTTTTTTTAATATTAATGTTTTTAATGGGTTTTTATGGTGTTTCAAAGCCAAAAAAATAATAGCAGCATATTCCACATGCATGGGGCTACAAAGTGTGCAAAAAAAGTTTGAATGCTTTTTAAGATATTGGAGCACTGGGTGACTGCAAATGGTATGATCACAGAAAAACAAAAGATTAAAAACTCCTAGTTTAGTATTTTAAGAAGATGTCACCACAATTCACAGAAACAAGGTCAGGTTAGGAAACGTCATACAGGTGTTCTGTAACATACAAATAGCACCTGTAGGCAACAGTACAAATAGTGCCACAGAAGGTTTAAAACTGGAAGGAGGAAAATGTCATTAAAGCGAGAAGGCAGCTCACAAGTGATGCCCTATGCTAGCAAAAAAATTGATTTGCAGCAGGAGTGCATAGAAATTCACTGAAAGAAATAAAATGCTAATCTAGAAACAGAAAATAATTTTGGTGCTGACAGTTCATCTACAGATGCTTGTCAGGTCTACTAAGGCTTTAGCTGTACCAATTACAGGAGTACAAAAATACAAAATAATACAAAATAATCTGATCACCAAGTCTGACCAGGTAGCTCCACTTCTGTTCCTTTACTCTGTTCAATATTTCAGTTCAGCATTGTAACTTAAATTGCCACTGCAGTAAGCCCACACTGATTTATCATTTCAAGAACCCTTGATTCTATACAATTCATAAACTTCAGTCAATTTAGTAGCTTAAGGAACAAACGTGTGGCCTACTTTAAATAAATCAGCTTAATGGATTATGTATTATATATAATTATATTATCGGAGATATTATTATATTCTGAAAATGAAATTAGGAGTTGGCAATAAGTACCTTCCAAAGGAACATTCATTTAATTGTTAGGGATTATTAATAAAAACTTTAATTAATATTTGGTCTTTGATTCTTTTCTTTCCTGTATTAACTTGTGTCTGAGGACTATGAACTGTGACTCTGCAATAGCAGTTCAAGAAGAGATGGCATAAGATTACTCTTCAAGTCCTTAGACAGCTTACAGTTAGTCAGTGGAAAGCTTATTTTCCTTATCTCATACTGAAATAAATGGGGATCTTGCTATCAACACTTATGTGAGGTTAATCGGTTTTGTAATTCCAACTGTGGCCAACAGTTTAGCTCCGAAGAAGAGTTCAAGTCATCCAGCATTGAAAAAATCCAGGTATAAGTTTATGTGCTGACATAGTAGGAATTTGCAAGTAGAGGATAAGGAGATGGAGAACAACACGACTATGGTGAGCAAACAGAAAGGCTATACAGAAGGGTTCAAAATCATCACAACACACAAGCCTTCACTGGCTCTCAGAAGAGGTTGTGCAGAAGCAGAATAATGGTGTTCACCCAGGGTATCATGGCATTTTCTTCAAAAAGAAATGTCTTACTGCAGGAAACTAAAATATTGCTTGGTTCGAATTTAGCCTGACTTTAATAAATCATCAGTGCTGTTGGCTGGGAATTCTCTAATGAAGCATTTTTCTCCCTGTAAAGTGTCTCTATTCTCTAAATCAGTCTTTTGCCATAGTGCATTGGTTTAAGTTATCTTTTGACAGAACAAGCAGTATTTTGAGACAACACTGCCTATTAGATTTCCTCTCAAAACTGTTTTGCTTTCCTCCCAACTCTCAGCCCTGCATCTTCTGCCTGTACAATTGCTGCTGGCTGAGGAGTCCTGGGGCTTCATAAGGCCATAACTTGAGTGAACCACTTACCAAAATCAGCTCTAGGCCAGCAGTCATATACAGGCTCCTGGCTCATATGCAGATCAATATGTTCAGTTCAATGATCACACCAGGTGTATGACTGGACTGCCTCAGGCTTGCCCTTGTTTCACTTCAGGTAATGAGCTGTGGCTGTACAAAAAGGAAGTCTGAAAACATTAAAAAAGCCCTGCAGCAGAGTCTCAGTTTCCTGGAAATATCAAAGTGTTACTCCAGTGTGATAGACAAAATATTAAAAAGAAAGACAAAAACAGACAACTAAAATCTATCCACCACCCTCTCATATATAGACAGGACTCCAATCCTGAAATATATAAAAACAAACACCGGGGACAAGAAACTAGAAGTATTACTGCCATATTCTGGAAATAATGAAAATCTGTTTAAGACTAGTAGTTCAGTAGTTACCGGGGCACTGATAGATAAAATGTCCAGAGCACTCCTGCTTCAAAATAGAGATCATCACTGAGCTGAGGATTTTGGTTAGTGGGAGGTGTTCCTGCCTGTGGAGGGGCAGGCCCCAACTGTGGCGGCTGCCATTCACTCCAACTCCGCCTCTGACTCCGCCTCTGGGGACGGAGACTCCTCCTGGGAGGAGGACTCCATGGGCGGCACCACAGTCTAAGCCCAGCCCAGGTTCTGGAAGGTTCCCCCAGAAGGCGTCGTATGATTGGTCAGGATTTGATTGACGTGTTTGTACCACCCCCTTATAAAAATTTTATTGGCCCTCAGACATTGTACCTTCCTACCCCCTTGTTCCTTATTGGCTGACTATCCGGCGCCCCTCCCAGATTTGCCCTCCTTAAAAGCGGCATGCACCCCTTTCCCCTCGGAGTTCTCCCCCAGAACCCATCAATAAAGGAGCTCGGGGAAGACCCCCTCTCGCCACCCTTTGCCTCCTAGCCTTTCTTGTGCGCCTTGCTTCTCCTCGTGTGGAGCGGCCCTCGTCTGCAGGATCCATCCCTGCCCAACTCGTGGCACCTCGGGGCTGAGGCGGCCAGGGTTCCTTTGGGCCGGCGTCCGACGCTGAGGGCAGCGGGGATAGCCAGGCCACAAGTGGCGCACCGAACAGGGACTCATTTCTACCACCAAATCCTGTTCGCCGGCCAGCGCGAGGTGCTGTCACTTCCCTGAGTGTAGCACACTCTGTTTTAAGAGTGGTGCCCCCAGGGCGGATCTCGAGACTGTACCAGGACGGTCTGCGTACCCCATTCCGGTATCAGGACCTGAGGATCCGGTTCCAGAGGAGGACCCAGCGTCTGTTTTCAGTTTGCCTTCCCAGAGAAGCCCAGGAAAAGGGTAAGAAAAATTGTGGTGACCCCTCCCTCGTTTTTCCTTAGTTTCTCCTTTTCAGACGCTGTGGGTGGGTGCTCTCCAGCATGGGCAACCGCATGTCTGGTGAGCAGCGAGAGTTTTATGTCCAAGTTAAAAATTCCCTTTCTATTAATAAGTTAAAGTTTTCAAAAGCCCTCCTCAAAAGTTTTATTCGTTGGATTTTTAAAGAGTTTCCCCGCACAAGCGGAGATGAAGCACTTTCTTTTCAATTTTGGGAGAAAATAAAGAGGAGGATGGTGTTTTTACAAGGCTGTGGGGATGGATCAGTAGAGCGCTTTTTCGCGCTCCTGACCCTGATCCTCAGTGTTGTAAAAGCACCAAAAAAGAAAGTTAAGACCCCAGTTCACCCTTCCCCCTTTCCCGTTCCCCGTCTGTCCCAGTCCCCTGGTCTTAATAGAAGGGACGCAACGAGTGTAAAAAGCCCAAGTGCTCAGGGTTGCCACCTGCTCCCTGACACTCCTTGCGCTTCTCCTTACCCCGCTCGGAAGGGACTGGTACCACCCTCTCCGAGCACCCCTAAAAGATCTTCCCTTAAACCCGCTTCCCCAGTTTGTACTCCCAAAGTTAATTCCCCAAAAAACAAAAAGAGAGTTTCCCTGTGTGCTCCTTCCCCAGTTGCTTCCCCAGTTAATCCCCCAAAGCATGTCATCCCTTTTAATTTCCAAAATGGAGAGGAGAGCCTGTCTCAGCCACAAAATGGCTGCGGCAGGAGCTCTCCCTCACAACCCCTTTCTTCTCCCCACAATCCTTCTTTTCCCGCCTTTCCCAACCCTTACCTTCCCGCCACAAACCCGTTCCACCCCCATTACATCACCTCTGACCCTCCTTCCTATTACCCTAACCCCTCCCCTTGGGCGGCGACTGGCGCGGTAGGCGGTTCCCCTTTTCCACGCCCCGAAAATCCCTTCCTGGCTCCCAGCCCCTCCCCTTTCCCACGCCACACCCCTTCCGCCCCTGACCCCTCCCTTAAGGCTGGCTCTTCCGGTTCCCACGGTCCCCCTTCCGGTTCCCACGCCGGAAGGGACGCCATCTTGGACCAGGACCCGGAAGACCTCAAAATTCCCTTTGCGGCCCCGGTGCAGTACAGCCGAACGGGCTTGAACCCCACATGGGAACCCTTTGGATACGAAAACATTCGGGATCTTTGCAGAACCGAAAAGGAAATGGGGCGGGAACACAAATATTTTAAAGCTTTGCTGCACGGAACTTTTACCGGCAGCACATTAGTTCCCCATGACGTTAAAACCGTCATGGCATGCCTCCTCTCTCCCATAGAATACCGAGTATGGGAAAGAAAGTGGAAGCATGCGGTACGGGAACTAATCCCGACCCTATCCCGAATGGATGGTACCCAAGAGTATCCCTTTGATTTGCTTGTGGGGGAGGGGGATTACACTAAACCCCAAGTTCAAGCGCAGCGGCTTCCCGCTGACGTTCTCGTGGCTGTGTCCGGAGCTGCCGAGAGAATTTTTCTCGGTATGCCTTCGATCTCCGTGCCCCTGGTTTCATACTCCAACATCTATCAAGGGCCCTATGAACCATTTGGTGCTTTTGCAGACAAATTACGAGCCTCCATTGAGAAGCAGGTCCCTGACCCTAAGATCCGGGAGGGCCTGCTTGAGGAGCTCGTCAAAACCAGGGCCAACCAGGTGTGCAAGGAGATCATCTTTGCCCTTCCCCATGACCCGCCGCCTACCGTAGACCAGATGGCTGAGGCTTGTGCGCGCCTCATGCCCCTCAAACAAGCAGTGCCACGAACCACCACCGAAAAAGAAATTACTGTGTCAGCTTTAGACATGAAAGAAGTCACTTGCCATCGCTGCGGCCGAAGGGGCCACTTTGCTAAGCATTGTCGAGCTGCTCATCCCTTACCCTCCAATTCCGTTCCTCACTATTCCACCCCGCAATACCCTACCCCTCACAATCCTGTTGCGGCCCATCCCCCCGATCCTACCCCTACTGTCCCTTCCCCTACCCAACATGCCCAGGGAAACTAGAGTTGCGGCGTCTGGAGGCGGAACAGCGTCGCAACCACCCTGTGGCTTCCGCCGGAAAAGTCTTTATCCCTGCTTATCCAACTAAGGACTTTCACTTCACCGGACATGACTTCATTCTTCTCACTCTACAGACAGCTGCGAGTGGTGTTTTTGCGCTCATTTTACCGGACGCGACAAGAGGACCCAAGGAACTAGAAATCGTTCCTGCCTTTGTGAGGATTCAAAGTGATGGTACCTTTCCATTGAAGTTGGCGTGTGCTAACCCGCCGTTTTATCTCTTTCGTGACCAGGTCGTAGCCAGAGTCAAGCTGTATCCTGTCCAGGAACTTCTAACGGACTACCCTTTTGTTGCCTGGGCTGAAGAGATCGGCAAGGACAGGCCAATCATTACTTGCAAGCTATCCCACCAAGGCTCAAACATTGATGCCCTTGGTATGCTAGACACTGGAGCGGACGTCACGGTCATCTCTTCCACCCAGTGGCCGTCGACGTGGGACAAGCAACCAGTGGTAGGTGCCATCCGTGGCATTGGAGGATACACTCCGGCTGAGAGGAGCACTAATTTAGTGCAAGTAGAGGGACCTGACGGACGTATTGCCACCATACGTCCCTTTATAATCAAGTCAGGTTTCAGCCTTTGGGGCAGAGACGTCATGTCTCAATGGGGCACCCGGATCGAATTGGCACCAACGGTCCAGGATTTTTAATTGGGGCCACTGAGGAGCGCCAGACCCTACCTCTCAAGTGGACCACCAATTCTCCGGTGTGGGTTGACCAGTGGCCCCTCCACCGTGAAAAACTGATGGCGCTCAATAAGCTCGTGAATGAGCAACTGGAGAAGGGTCACATCGTCCCTTCTACCAGCCCTTGGAACTCTCCGGTCTTCGTTATTCGAAAACCGGGGGGGGGACAAATGGAGGCTCCTTCACGACCTTAGAAAAATTAATGCCCACATTGAAGACATGGGGTCCCTGCAGCCAGGGTTGCCTTCCCCCTCTATGCTCCCCCGGAACTGGAAAATTGCGGTTATTGACATCAAGGACTGCTTTTTCCAGATCCCCCTGCACCCGGATGACGCCCCCAGGTTTGCTTTTTCCGTGCCATCCATCAACAGGCACGAGCCCATGCGCCGCTTCCATTGGCGGGTGCTCCCTCAGGGGATGAAGAACTCCCCCACCATCTGCCAGTGGTATGTCGCGCGTATCCTCTCCCCTGTCCGGAAGCTTGCGGCTAATGCCATCATCGTCCACTACATGGACGATGTATTGGTCTGTGCTCCGACTCAAGATTATTTAGACTGGGCGCTTTCCAAAGTCGTGGGGGCCTTGGAAAGTAGCGGGTTTGAAATCCAGTCATCAAAAGTCCAGAAAACTAGCCCGTGGAACTACCTGGGCATGAAGATACAGGAGCAGACTGTCACACCCCAGCAAATTAAAATCCTGGACAACCCCAAAACACTGCACGAGGTGCAGCAATTATGTGGCTCTCTAAATTGGATTCGGCCTTACTTGGGGGTGACGTCTGAAGATCTGGCCCCTATTTTTAATCTCCTCAGGGGAGACACCGACCTGAACTCACCGACGACCATGACCCAGGATGCTCGCGACGCACTCAATCGTGTCCAGAAGGCGCTGTCGACGAAACAGTGTCACCGATTTGACCCCAAATTGCCCTTTCAATTGGCTATCAAAGGTAAAATGCCTCACCTGCACGGGCTCATCCATCAGTGGGATGAGAGTCAGAAGGATCCGCTCCTCATCATCGAGTGGGTCTTTCTCTCTAACCATCCTACCAAAAAACTCACAACACCACAGGAACGAATGGCGCAGGTGATTAGAAAGGCGAGGTCCCGTCTAGCCACCCTAGCGGGATGTGACTTTTCGTGCATCTACTTGCCAATTACAATTGACTCCATGGAGTTTATCCTCCAAAATAATGCGGAACTCCAATTCGCTCTAGACTCCTACTCCGGCCAGCTTTCAATACATTACCCGAAGCACAAAATTTTTAGCCTGGATCTGAACATAGTTCAGAATCCAGTGCAGAGCCGTGAACCCCTCAAGGCCTTAACACTTTTCACCGATGGGTCTGGCGCTTCAGGCAAGTCAGTCATCACGTGGCTGGACCCCTCCACTCAGAAGTGGGAATCTGATGTGGAAGTGGTTAAAGGGTCGCCACAAGTGGCTGAATTGGCGGCGGCGGTTAGGGCCTTCGACAGGTTCAGAGAGCCTTTCAATTTGGTGACAGATTCGGCATATGTGGCTGGAGTAGTGTCCAGGGCAGAAAGCGCTTGGCTGGGAGAATCCCGCAACCCCAAAATTCATCTTTTGCTCTCGAGATTGTTAGACTTAATTTCCCACCGAGAGCAACCATTTTACGTGATGCACGTCAGGTCCCATACCGACCTTCCAGGCATTATTGCGGAAGGGAATAGGAGAGCGGACGCCTTAGCCGCGCCAGTGCAGCTGGCCAGCTTGCCAGAGGTATTCCAGCAGGCAAAGCTGAGCCATGCTCTGTTTCATCAAAACGTTCCTGCTCTGGTCCGCATGTTCGGATTAAAAAGGGACCAAGCCAGAGCAATTGTTGCCACATGTCCCAATTGTCAACCCCTTCAGCTTCCATCTATGGGGACAGGAGTGAACCCCAGAGGGCTTGGCAGTGGGGAGCTGTGGCAGATGGATGTAACCCATGTGCCTGAATTCGGCCGACTAAAATATGTGCATGTCTCGATCGACACCTTCTCTGGCGCGATGTTTGCCTCCGCGCATTCAGGTGAGAAAGCCAAGGATGTTATTTCCCATTTAATTCAAGCTTTCTCAGTCCTTGGCGTCCCGAAGGAGATAAAAACGGACAATGGTCCAGCTTACATCTCGGACCGCCTGAGGAAATTTTTCCAGGAGTGGGGAATATCCCATGTCACCGGGATACCACACTCTGCGACGGGTCAAGCCCTGGTGGAAAGGGCCCATCAGTCACTAAAGAGGATGCTACTTCAACAAAAAGGGGGAGTAGAAGTGGAGTCTCCCGCAATCAGGCTAGCGAGAGCTCTTTTTACTCTAAATTTTCTGAATTGTTCTGAGAACGAGCCCGATCCCCCTGTTCTCAGACATTTTCATAATTCTACTCGGGCAAAGCTGAAGGAGCACCCCCTTGTCCTCACGAAGGAGCCTGACTCCCTGAAAATCACCGGCCCCTACCCACTCATCACCTGGGGTAGAGGGTACGGGTGTGTTTCCACCCCAGGGGGTCCGAAATGGGTCCCAGGTAAATTCATCAAGCCTTTCCACATGAGCTCGCCTAAGTCACCAAGGGAGCAAGACACAAACAGCCAAGCGGAGCAGTGGAAGAGGAGGAAGAAGAAGAAAGGAGGAGTCACAGACGAGCGGCAGAAACAAGAAGAAACTGAAGTCGAGTCCGGAGAAAGTGATTCAGACACCGGCTCCCTTAACCTGCCTTTCCCTAAACCCTCTCCCCCTTAAAGTCTTTCGGGTCCCCTTTTACCCTCCCCCTTTCTCTGCCCACTCCCAAATCCATTAAGTTCTGATACATTCACCTGTTTATGTTTACTTTTAAGTTTCCGATGGCCCGCTTGAGATGGTTTGAGATACCGCTCCTCATCATCTTTATGCTGAATTTTGTGGACGCATGGATAGTACCGCAGCCCAGAAGGAATGTGTGGGTCACGCTTGCACAAGCTCTGAACCAGTCGGAAATGTGCCTCTCCAACGATGCCAAGAAAAATCCACTATCCACCAGCCTGGTCGGGGTTCCTGTTCCAGCGAGTGAGTACCCCCAGTCCTTGTTGGATCTCCACAAATTCGTAAACAATAACCCCAACAGCAATAAAAATCAAAATCCTCCCTTCTACGCCTATGTTCAGGACCGCATTACCTATAAAGTCAATCTGCCGGTACAGAATCCGCTTCTTTTGTGGAGGCTGTGGGTCCCTAAATTAAAGAAATTGGACAAAGAGCCCACCGAATTAGATCTGATTGGTTCTCTCAAGGCACCGCATTGTGTGCAGTTTGAATTTTATCCAGACCCGTACCACCACGAAATGAAGACATTCCAACGCGTTCACCATTTCAAATTTGAATATTCGGCCAGTCAGTGGTGTACGGACTTTGCTAAGGTCAACCTCCCCTCCACAAAAGATCTGTACCGCCCTAACCCTCTCTCCCTTCCCCGTGGAATTTTCCTAATTTGTGGAGATCGAGCATGGCAAGGAATCCCCTCCAAACTTGTAGGAGGTCCCTGCACCCTAGGGCGATTGACGCTTGCCTCTAAAAACATGACAACTATTCTGATTCGAGAGAACCGAAAACTTTCAAAAAGAGGTGCAGACAACAATCGGGACCATTACTGTGATACCTCTGTGTATCACTGGTCAAAATCTAAGCGTATCGCAGTCTCAATCTTTTTGCCTTGGGTGGCCGCTGCGAAATCGCTTAATGAATTAGGACATTTGGAGTGTTGGGTCACCAAGCAAGCGGAGCTAACTTCCAACGCCCTAAGTGACCTCCTCAAGGAGGAGCAGTTGACCAGGCAGGCTACCTTACAAAATCGGGCGGCCATTGACTTTCTCTTACTGGCACACGGACATGGCTGCGAAGAGTTTGCTGGTATGTGCTGTTTCAACTTGTCCACAAAATCCCAGAGTATTCAAGCTTCTATAAGCCAATTAAAGACTCTTATCCGAGACATCAAATATGAATCTCAGGACTGGATGCGACAGGCACTTAATAAGACTGTTCATCAACTTTCCCACTCCATCGGAGAAGTTGCAGAGGCGTCGGGCAGCTGGCTGCGAAAATTCATGAAAGGACTTGGACTATCCGAATGGGGAGCGTCCCTCTTGCGAGACCTCGGACTGGTTATTCTGTTTTTCCTTGTTGTCACTATATGTTTTGTTATTTTAAAGAAAATTTTAATCAAACAAATCCTCTCACAAATTAATAAAGAGGAGGGAGATGTGGAGGGGCAGGCCCCAACTGTGGCGGCTGCCATTCACTCCAACTCCGCCTCTGACTCCGCCTCTGGGGACGGAGACTCCTCCTGGGAGGAGGACTCCATGGGCGGCACCACAGTCTAAGCCCAGCCCAGGTTCTGGAAGGTTCCCCCAGAAGGCGTCGTATGATTGGTCAGGATTTGATTGACGTGTTTGTACCACCCCCTTATAAAAATTTTATTGGCCCTCAGACATTGTACCTTCCTACCCCCTTGTTCCTTATTGGCTGACTATCCGGCGCCCCTCCCAGATTTGCCCTCCTTAAAAGCGGCATGCACCCCTTTCCCCTCAGAGTTCTCCCCCAGAACCCATCAATAAAGGAGCTCGGGGAAGACCCCCTCTCGCCACCCTTTGCCTCCTAGCCTTTCTTGTGCGCCTTGCTTCTCCTCGTGTGGAGCGGCCCTCGTCTGCAGGATCCATCCCTGCCCAACTCGTGGCACCTCGGGGCTGAGGCGGCCAGGGTTCCTTTGGGCCGGCGTCCGACGCTGAGGGCAGCGGGGATAGCCAGGCAACACCTGCCCATGGCAGGGGGGGTTGGGACTAAGTGATCTTTAAGGTCTGTTCCAACCCCTTAACATTCTATGATTTCTACAAGTCTATCTACTGCCACAAGCATCAAAATACTACTACCTCAATCAAGAACCTCAACACAAAGAAGGAAAGTTTGCTCCTAGTGAAGCTCTTACTAGATATTTCATACTTCAGGTACAGAAGTGCAAACTGTCTAATGCTGTATTCATGTTATATTTGCAGTCAGCTGAGTATTATGTAACTCAGTCTTTAAAGTCCATGCCTCTGTAAAGTCCATGCCTTTCGAGAGAGTTTATTCATGTGTAAATGACAGATAAAGCCACCTTCAGTTCCACAGTATAAATGGGCAAGTGATAGTATTTAGAATTACTCCTTTGGACAAATAAACATACTATTTTACGAAAGTGAATGCAATGGAAGACCAGCTAAAGCTGTGACCCAATGCTTGCTTGGTGAAGAACTGGCTGAATGACAGAGCTCAAGGGGTTGTAGTAAATGGGGCTACACCTGGCTGGCCACTGGTCACCAGCAGAGTTCCTCAGGGTTTAATTTTAGGGCGAGTTCTATTCAGTGTATTTATCAATTATCTCAATGAAGGAGTTGAATTCACCATTAGCACGTTTGCTGTTTGATGCCAATCTGGGATGTGCTGTTGTGTTGCAATAATGAGTGACACAGAGTCCCCAGGCAGGTGCAAAGGAGAGCCACTTTATTGTAAAAACCCAGCCTTTTTAAGCACTTAGCCAGTTATCTGTTTCCATAGTTTTAAAGCACAACAAACATAATTCAACCAACCACCATATACCACACTGTGAGCACGCAATGGTCACACAGCATGTTTTTCTACCCTTAATTTAGCTGTGTCTCTTTCCCACAGTCCTTTTTTCTACTTAGCCGAAGTAACAGGCCTGAGCCATGATTTTACAAAGGCAACAAGGCCTTAATGCAACATCTCCCCCTTTCTTTTTTTTTTGTGACAAGCGTTCATGTACTCTAATGCCAAAACAGTCTGCACCTGTAAAGCCATTATCTTATTAATACTATTACTGGTCATCTGCTGGACACAGGATAAGATATATGGAATACAGATCACAATCAATAAAAACCCATCAAAAACAACCATGCCACTGACAAAGAGACCTGCAGCATAGGAAAACAAAAAGATAGTGTCCAATGTCCCCAGAGAGAGAGCTGCTTCTTCTGCACTTGGACGTAAATGGCTACTGTTCCAAAGCTCTTATGGCTGGAGCTCAGGGGTTGTGCTGTTTAGACAGGAGGGAGTCCATTAGCTGGAAATGCTGACTTTAACATTACCGAATGTCTTTCTGGAAGCATGGAACAGGGAATAACTGAAGAAGGTCAGCAGGAAGACAATAACATGATGGTAGGTGCAGTGGGACACAAGGCCTCTGCTGGCAGGCTGCTTCCATAAGCCTCCAGGCACAGCCATGTTCCTGGCAGTCCTACCCTTCCTCCTACCTTGGCTATGAGGCCTGGATGGTGAATAGGTAATTTTTCCTTTAATTGGGCCTTGTCTCCTCGGAGGCGATCTATATTTGTCCAGACAAGCAGGTAACCACTTTAGACTGGTTGGCAATAAAATACATGTGTACCTTCTCTCCTAGGTTAGTAAATCAGCTAGGCCTTGCCATTGGACACCCAGTTATGGATCTTTAAGCAAAACCTTTTAGAAATTGGTTTCACATACACAAATCTTCAGACTGGTATCACTCTGCTGGGGACCAAAATTGATGATCAGCCTGCAAAAACTTCAGTGTAAATATTGCATTATCTAACTGTTCCTGAGGAGCCATATTCCCCCTTCTTTGTTTTTCTGATAACATGCACGTGTCTCACTATGAACATGAAGGCAACATAAAAGCAAGACAATATATGCAATAAAACAGTTGTCTTGGTTTGAAAGACAGGTGTCTGTCAAGGAAGGCAGGAGCCTCCCCTAAAATGGCAAATGCAACCCCCTTCCATCCGAAATATTATAATTTTGAAATTAAGAGGCTTTCAGGCAAAGATATGAGGGATAGGAATAACAGTTCTTTACTAATACATATATGTATAACAACACAAACAGACCACAATAACTACAGCAGTAACAGCAAACAGAGCCACAAACCCAGTGCTGGCCTTCTCGGCTGTTGGGCACTCTCCCCTTTGTCAGAGACTGAAAATAGTTCATGCCTCAAACATTGATATAAAGTTTTGCTCATTATAAAGAAGCTACAAGGGAAGGAGCCTCTCTGAAGACTGGGACTTTGGACTGAAAGTCAAACTGCTGATTAGATAAAGGGAAACCCATTGTTCAATCATCTCAGGCTGAAGGAAAGGTATGCATCCACAAAAGGATGCCACCAGCTACAACTATCCCTGGCCGTGTTTGGGGTGGGGGAAAGCACAGCTCACAGAAGCCAGGTTTACACAGACTTCCCCCAGCTGAGGCGGGAGGAGGAGGTTTTGGGTGCACGGTGTAACCTCTGGTGAGAGGCAATAAACACCCATCCTCCAATTACAGAAACTGGCCCAGCTGTGGAACCCCCATCCCCACAGGCCACATCCACGGGACTTTCACGTGAGGGGCTTGGCCCCACAGGACTGCCCGTGATGCAACAGACCCAGAGGCTGCTGTGAGAGACTGCATCCCCCTCCTCCAGGGCAACATGCCTGGACATGCCTGCCTGGCCTGAGCATATAAACCCACCAGATTCTGTGCTTCCTTGGGGGGACTTTCACCACCAAGAAGACCAGCTGCAGAGGATCACCGGAACATCTTGGGATCCATGGAGTGGTGATATTTTCCTTATTCTGTCTCTGTTTCTCTTTCTGTCCCCCCCCAACTATTTTCTACTTCTTTCTTTCTTTCTCTCTGTCTCTCTCTCTCATATTTACCATCAAATAAAACCCTTACTATTGTCACTGGCATATGGGCTCATTTGCACCTTAATTGGGGCAGAGGAATTTCTAAGAACCTTAAAACTAGATCTTAACACCCTTGGATGCAGTTCCGCTCACGGCCGGCAGGGGCGCTGGCGGCTCCCGGTGAGCAGGGCAGGTGCGATGGTTCCCCTGCGGCTGCAGGGGGCGCTCCGGAGCGAGCTCGGGGAGCACATGGCAATGGCGGCTCGGGGGGTGGGAGGGAGGGACAAAAAGCTTCACAAACCCCTGGGCAGCCAAATCCTGGTGTCCAGCCGAACCCTTGGGAACAGTAGGCTGGAACAGCAGGGGCGAGCACAGATCCCAGGTGGCAGAGGAGATGTATCAAACTCCAGAGCTGCAGCAAGAGCCCCAGGAGGTCTCGGCCGGCAGGGCATGTGGGCTATGGTGTAGGGAAGGCTCGGAGCAACAACAGGGCCAGGGCGGCCGCGGCCCGGCTCTCAGCTGGGCAGGGAAAGGAGGGCTTGGGAATCCCAGGGGTTCTCCTGTAGAAAGAAGGCAGCCAAAAAAAAGCAGGAGCTTGCAGTACTGACCTTCCACCACAATGGCAGCTCTCTGTCTGAACGCTGAGAACACCAGCCAGCCCCAGGTGTGCCCAACCCCCCGGTGAATAAAGAGTGGCCAGCTGGACCCTGCCCCTGTGGCCAGGTCTTTTGTATTTCTTAAGCACTCAGTAATTTTTTGCCCTGGCAACATATATGGGAAAAATGCTTTAGGAGAAAAAGAAAACAGAACAACTCCTAAAACCCCAGCAACAGTAAACCCATGCCGAACAAAAATAACCAAAGTAATATGTGTAATTGGTAGCACACAACAAAGAAATAGTGATTTAGAAGGCTACATCATCAACTGCCTAAATATTGTACCATCATCCAGAGTCTGAAGTAGCTGGCAAGCCCTGTTTCACTATGAGAGCCTGGAGAAACCTTCCCAGGCAAGGCTTCCAAGTTTACCTCGAATGGGGGTCCAGCTTTTATAAGCCCAAATCGGCAAGTCAAAGTGACTTAACTACATTTTTAGTGCAGAAACACCTAGGGCTGTAGGCATACCTCAAACCAGCTATGGCCAGGGCTTGGCCAGAGCCAAGGCCTTAACTGGAAGAGTTTCCCTAACATATCCTACAAACAAGCCTCTATTAATAGCAGTTGGAAAAGTTTCCTAAAATGATACATATCTTTCACATAGCTACACAATGGTATGTGAAAATCTGTAAAGCAGCCGGCTTTGTCATTTATCTTGAGCTAAGTAGTCAACAGTACCATGAACAAACTGCAAACAAAGAAAATGCATATGTGTAACCTTATTTGTGGTGGTGCACCAGCCTGAACCTGCTGACCATCTCTGGCCTGCCCCTGTCCATCAAGCACTGGCCATCAAGTGGCTGGACGAATCAGAATCTGAAGGGGCGTCGATAGGGGAGGAGGCTGGCTGAGCGCACCACCCCCGGTTCTGGAAGGTTCTTGGAGGTTCAGTTACAGATTGGTTGCTGTTTGTGCCTGTCACCCCGAAGTTGTACCCCGTTCGCCTTTTAACCTTGTTCACGCCCTTATGACCTGTCCCCATTGGTTGTTTTCCCTTTCTCCACCCTGTTTTTGCCCCCCTTAAAACCCCGTGCCTGTCAGCCTGGAGGAGAGCGAGCTCCCCAGTTTCCCTCGTCCTGCTTCAATAAATCCCGGTTACCCTCCAGCTGGCTCTCTCCTTCCTTCGGCTCCCTTCGCCTTGGGTCTCCGATACCCACACCGTGGGTGCTCTCGGACTAAGCCTCCCACGCTTTGGGAGCAGCCAGCCCGCAGATACACTCGGGCAGCTACCAGGTCTGCAGTCCAGGGTGTGGACCTCGGCCGCTCTCCTGAGCCCCCATCGGGCTATCGAGGTCCGGCAGAGCGAGCACGACTGGTCAGGGTGGTGACCCCCAACGTGATCGCCCTCAGCGGCGGTCACTGGACTGCAGCACCTTCGGACACCACTCCCTCCGTCGAGCGCGCCGGCACGGCCGAGCAGTGCTCCGGAGGAGAGGCTGCGCCTGAAGCCTCTCCACTGCTTAACACAGACGACAGCCTCTGCGCGCCCAGGGACCTTCTCTGTGGATTTTGTTACCTGAGACCCCTCTTTTCAAAGTTAGGCAAGTATATTCTCTCTTTTTACAGTTTACACGGGGGGGTGGTCCTCGGTTTTCTCCTTTTGTTCTTCCTTTTACCACAGAGAAGGGTGGGAGTCAGTGGGTGCTTTTAAGTTTAAAAATGGGCTCTAAGTTGTCAGCACCCCAGAAGGAAGTTTATTTCCAAGTTGTGGGTCTCCTTAAGGGGGGGGGGGTTTAAGTTTTCTAAGGGTCTGCTAAAACAGTTTATTCGTTGGATCTACTTTTACTTTCCCCACACTAACAAAAATGATGTTTTAAAAGTCCGGTTTTGGCTGCTAGTAGAAGAAAAGATCACAGCCCTCAGAGGCTGCAAAAAACAAAATGCAGACAAGTTTTTGCCATTACTCTTAATTATAAAAGAAGCATTAAGCTATCTGGGGAAAGTAAAAGCAGTTTGTTCTCCCAGTTCTCCCCGAACCCCTCGTTCCAAACCCCACTTTCCCAAATCCTCTATCCTGCAGCAGAGAAACCCGACAGGAGCAGCTTGCAGCAGCACCTCAGAGAGCCACCTGCCTCTGAGCTCCTCTCGGGCTTCTCAGCAACCCTCCTGTAACAGCACTGGCCATGCTGCTGCAGACTCCTTTTCCCCTCATTCCTCTCCCTCTACCCCAGTTGTTAAGCCTAAGAAAAACTGTAAGTTTAGTTCTAGCACCCAAACCTCCATTTCCCTTGCTTCTTCCCCTCTCCTGTCCCTAAAATCAGTCCCTCAAAATGGCGGCTGCCACATGGCAGAGCCCACCAGAACCCCTTCTTCTTCCCATGATCCCTTGCAATTTTCCCGCCTAAGCTCCCCTTTTCCCGCCTCTCCTGACTCCTCCCCTAACTCTGCCCTGAAGAGGCAGAACCCTAATTTCCCTAACCCCTCCTATCGTCCCGCCTCTAGTAGGCGGGTCAACCCTTTCCTTCCAGCTCCTCCCCATGATGTCACCTTCCCGGAAGTTCCTCCCTTATCACATGACCCGGGAACCGGAACCGACGCCATCTTTGATTCCCACGCTCCCAAACTTTCCCACGCTCCCAAATTTTCCCACGCCCTTCCTTCCCATTCAAATCCTTTCAGTTCTAATGCAAACCCTATTGATGCTAACACAAATCCTGTTGAACCCAATACTGATCAAGGTCACCACAATGAGGTTTTATGTAATCCCTTTGCTGCCCCAGTTTTTACCAATAGGCATGGCAGGAACCCACACTGGAAACCTTTTAATTATAAAAACCTCAAAGATCTTTGCCAAACACAAAAAGAACAAGGAAGGGACAGCCCCTACTTCAAAAGTTTATTTGCATCTGTTATTTCTGCTGCCCTCCTTGTTCCATTTGACATTAAAAAAATCATGACCTGTCTTCTCTCACATGCTGAATACCTCTTGTGGGAAAGCATGTGGAAAAGACAGGTCCAAGCTGAATTTCCCAGTTGGGCTACCGACCCCGACAATGTCAATCTGACTCTAAATCATGTTTTTGGCGAGGGGGATTACACGAAACCCCAAGATCAGGCACAACTCATTCCTACTCCTGTTCTAATTGCTCTACGAGACATTGCTGAAAAGGTTTTATTCACAATGCCTCCGAAATCTGTTGTTACCCCGAATTTTACCGCTATTAAGCAGTACCCGAATGAGACATTTATGGACTTTGTTGACAGGCTGCAAGCAGCAGTCTCTCGACAAATTGAAAATACAATCTTAAGAGAACAAATGCTTCAAGAATTAGCCAAAGCTAACGCTAATGAAATGTGTAAACAGATTATTAATTCTCTACCTTTCACTCCTCCTCCATCGCTGAGAGAAATGGTAGAAGCCTGCACCCGAGCCACCAACACCAACTCAGACACAGGGACAGGAAAACAAAAGAGACCAAGTGCAGCCGTGACCGCAGCCCTGCCACCTGAAGCTCCTGATGGTGCCACCGCAGCAGCAGCCTCTACTCCACGCCCTACTACCAACCCACAGGAGTGGATCTGCTCCCGCTGCGGCAAGAAAGGCCACTCAGCAAAATATTGTAGAGCTCCAGCTCCTATCCACCAGTGGCCACCAGCACCCAAGGGGCCTGTGAAATCCCAGGATGCACCAAAAGAGCCTCAGGGAAACTGAGACAGGAGCGCGGACTTGCAGCGCCGCGCGAGGACATAAATACACGCGCTGCGACCTACGGCTACGCGGTACTGTCATCACTTGTGCATTTAGAACTCACACAAATTTACTCTGTCACGGCGTATACCCGCCCTTTAATGCCATGTCAACGTATATGTGTGTTTGCAGACTCGAGAGCCACGGTATCTGAAACTGAGATTATTCCTATTATGACTGTAACAGACCGGACTGGACATTTCCAATTATTAATCCAATGTTCTTTTCCACCTTTCTTTATCCCTGCAGATACTTTTGTGGCTCGAGTGGTGAGCATGCCCATGTCACCCAAGGCCACAAGAAAAGCACCAAAGGTTTTCTGGGCACAAGTCCTTGGGGCAGAACGACCCATGACCACCTGCACTCTCTCACATAATAATTCTATTTACTCTATTGCAGGCATGCTAGACACCGGAGCCGATGTGACTATCATTGACACCAAGGATTGGCCAGAAGGATGGGAACTCTCACGTGAGGGGAGCCTCGTTTCGGGAGTAGGAGGATCAACACCAGCCCAGAGGAGCAAACAGGTTATTCAAATTGAAGGGCCGGAGGGTCGAGTTGCTTCAATCCGACCATTCGTATTGAACTCCGGATTTACTCTCTGGGGCAGGGACCTCATGACCCAATGGGGGGCAAACATTGTCATGCCCGTCTATCACCAGCAAAATTTTTAGATATGGCCACTGTGGAGCGCCCTACCCAAAAGCTGAATTGGAAAACAGATACTGCTATCTGGGTAGATCAGTGGCCGTTACCGAAAGACAAATTAAGTGCGCTCAACGCTCTCGTGGATGAGCAGCTAAAACAGGGAACAATTGAACCAACCAATAGTCCCTGGAATTCCCCAATATTTGTTATCAAAAAACCAGGGAAAGACAAATGGCGGCTCCTCCACGATTTGCGGCATATTAACGAGGTGATAGAGGACATGGGAGCCCTGCAACCCGGAATGCCATCCCCTTCAATGCTCCCATGGGACTGGAAATTGGCTACTATTGATTTAAAAGATTGTTTCTTTAAGATCCCCCTAGACCCGACCGACGCCCCTCGGTTTGCATTTTCTGTTCCATCCGTCAACAGAGAGGCTCCCATGCGCAGGTACCACTGGAAGGTCCTCCCGCAAGGGATGAAAAACAGCCCTACAATCTGCCAGTGGTACCTAGCGCGCATCCTATCGCCACTCCGGAGTCTAGCATCCCGCGCCCTGATCCTACACTATATGGATGACATCTTGATATGTGCATCCACACAGGAATACTTAGATTGGACACTTCACAAAGTAATACAAACATTACAGCAACGTGACTTTGAGATTCAGGAAGAAAAGGTACAGAAATCCACACCGCTAAAGTACCTCGGTCTCCTAGTCTCTGACCGAACTATCACATCACAGAAACTAGAAATAAAAGACAACCCACGAACGCTGCATGACCTCCAGCAGCTTTGTGGCTCTATCAATTGGGTCCGACCTATGCTAGGCCTCTCATCAGAGGACCTAGCTCCACTTTTTAACCTGTTAAAAGGACCAGAAGAACTCAATTCGCCCCGCACGCTCACGTCAGAAGCCAAAAGTGCTATCCAGAAAGTACAAAAAGCCTTGTCAGAAAAGCAAATACATAGATACTCACCTGCTCTTCCTTTCCACTTCGCTATCCTGGGGAGAATGCCTCACCTGCATGGGCTCATTTTCCAATGGGACGCAGACGGAAGAGATCCCTTAATCATTATTGAGTGGGTCTTCCTATCGTTCCAAGCGTCCAAAAGCATCAGTACACCACAAGAGCTCATGGCTAAACTAGCAATGAAGGCAAGGTCACGTTTGCGTACTCTTGCAGGGTGTGACTTCATATGCATGTACTTCCCGCTTACCAAGGAAGCTTTCGAATTCCTATTGACGTCTAATCCAAACATACAATACGCCCTAGATTCTTACTCAGGACAGACTTCTGTCCACTACCCTAAACATAAACTGTTCAACACAAACTTCCATCTAATCCCAAAGACAATTCGAAGTTCTAAACCCTTGGACGCTTTAACAGTCTTTACAGATGGATCAGGAAAATCAAACAAATCAGTCATCACTTGGAGAGACCCTGAAACGCGGCAGTGGGAGGCCGACATTGAAAAAGTTTCAGGCTCACCCCAAGTGGTGGAATTGGCTGCGGTTGTTAGAGCATTCCAACGGTTCCCAGAACCCTTTAATTTAGTCTCTGATTCGGCATACGTGGTAGGAGTAGTCTCTAGGGCAGACCATGCGGCCCTAAAAGAGATCCAAAACAAACAAATCTACGCACTGCTCTCAAAACTCATTAAGCTTATCTCTCACCGAGAGCACCCGTTCTTCATCATGCATGTGAGGTCACACACAGACCTTCCTGGATTTATAATGGAGGGGAACAGAATGGCCGATTCGTTAGCCAAGCCAGTACGAAATGCGACCTTGCCCAACATGTTCCAGCAGGCCAAGTTAAGCCATGCTCTGTTCCACCAGAATGTCCCAGCTTTGGTCAGGATGTTCCATCTCACAAGGGACCAAGCTCGGGCCATAGTAGCGACATGTCCAAACTGCCAAAAGCAGCAGCTGCCAACGCTTGGTACCGGAGTTAACCCCAGAGGTTTTGGCAGCTGCGAGCTGTGGCAAACAGACATCACACATGTACCATCCTTCGGGCGCCAAAAATATGTACATGTTTCCATCGATACATTTTCAGGCGCGATATATGCTTCAGCCCATGCAGGTGAGAAAGCGAGAGATGTAATGAATCATTACTTACAAGCATTTTCAGTTTTGGGCATTCCAAAAAATATCAAGACGGACAACGGCCCAGCTTACATCTCTTCTGCCCTTAAAACATTTTTCCAAAGGTGGGGGATCACACATACCACTGGCATTCCCCATTCTCCCACAGGACAAAGTGTGGTGGAAAGGGCTCACGGGACACTGAAGAGGGTCCTTGAACAGCAGCGCGGAGGAGAAGAAATTGATACTCCAACGGCGCGGCTTGCACGGGCGATGTTTAATATTAATTTTTTAAACTGCTCTTTTGAAAACCCCAATCCGCCAGTTACAAGACACTTCAACCACGCGGAAAAAATGGCCTGGAAGGACAGGCCCCCAGTGCTTGTAAAGGACCCAGAGACCTTCCAGATTGAAGGGCCATTCAAACTTATCACCTGGGGCCGTGGCTACGGATGTGTTTCCACCCCACGAGGACCCAAATGGATCCCTGGGAAATGGATCCGCCCGTACCTCGGGTCCCACAACCCTGACAAAGACTCCAAAGAAGACAAAGGAGTCACATAAAGTGACTCTCAAAACAAAACTACCCTACCTTACCTTACCGAGTTATACTTACCTGTGTTCCTGCTCCCTACAGTTACATCACCTTTGCTCTGTTTGCTTTGAGATCCATGATGTTGAAATTCACCTTCATTTACCTCACGGCACTGATGATGTCCCACGGCTGGATCGTCCCACAACCAAAAGCGAATATATGGACGACCCTCGCCAAAGCCCTGAACCAGTCGGGCCTGTGCCTGAGCCTTAGCAGCACGGAAGACCCGATGTCAACGTGCTTGGTAGGGGTTCCCCTGAAACCAAATGAATACCCTTTTACCGGCAAAAAGCCAGATCCAGCTCAGTCCTGGGAACAATGGACTGCCATTTTCCCGCATGCAACACAAGAGCCACAAGAATTGGAACTACTTGGCTCTTCCAAAGCGTCATACTGTGTTAATTTGGATTACAAACTTAAGGGAAGGGAATGGGTGAATCCCGAGTCTCATGAATTGGCTAACCGTAGAAATCAATACTGGCTTGATGTGAAGCCGCACAATTCGGTATACAAAAACAAACCCTGGTGCAAATCCATCGCGCCAAATCCTGTGCAGTCCTTCAAACTTCCCAGAGTTTTGCCCACCGGGGTCTTCCTGATTTGTGGAGACCGAGCCTGGGCTGGGATCCCCTCCCGTCTTCGCGGAGGACCCTGCACCCTGGGACAGTTGGCCCTTCTAACACCGGACAAAAAACACCTCCTTGATTGGACTATGTCCCCATTGAGGACCAAAAGAAATGTAGAGCAGCTTCCCGAAAACTGCAACCACGAAATCATTGATTGGCCATATTCTAAAAGGGTTGCAGTTTCAATCTTCCTACCCTGGGTTGCAGCCGCTAGAGCACTTGGCCAAATCAGCCACATCGAATGTTGGCTCGGGAAGCAGGCCAACTATACTTCGCGTGCCCTGAGCGGCCTCCTCGCTGACGAGGAAACTACCAAGCATGCGACCCTGCAAAATCGGGCTGCCATCGACTTCCTCCTCTTGGTCCACGGACACGGGTGTGAGGAATTCGAGGGCATGTGCTGTTTTAATTTGACATCGAATAAAGAGAGCATCTATAAAAACATTCAGCTGCTTAAGTCTCAGGTACAAGACCTCAAGAGAGAAAGCAATGACTAGTTTGAAAATCTCTTCAACAACTGGGGAATTTCGAAATGGACATCATCAGTGCTCAAATCCTTTTTTGAAATCTTTTTTGTGGTCTCTGTGGTTGTTTTACTTTTAGCCTGCTTCAAACACTTACTCCCCAAGCTTCTTCTAACAAACAGGAACGGGGGAGATGTGGTGGTGCACCAGCCTGAACCTGCTGACCATCTCTGGCCTGCCCCTGTCCATCAAGCACTGGCCATCAAGTGGCTGGACGAATCAGAATCTGAAGGGGCGTCGATAGGGGAGGAGGCTGGCTGAGCGCACCACCCCCGGTTCTGGAAGGTTCTTGGAGGTTCAGTTACAGATTGGTTGCTGTTTGTGCCTGTCACCCCGAAGTTGTACCCCGTTCGCCTTTTAACCTTGTTCACGCCCTTATGACCTGTCCCCATTGGTTGCTTTCCCTTTCTCCACCCTGTTTTTGCCCCCCTTAAAACCCCGTGCCTGTCAGCCTGGAGGAGAGCGAGCTCCCCAGTTTCCCTCGTCCTGCTTCAATAAATCCTGGTTACCCTCCAGCTGGCTCTCTCCTTCCTTCGGCTCCCTTCGCCTTGGGTCTCCGATACCCACACCGTGGGTGCTCTCGGACTAAGCCTCCCACGCTTTGGGAGCAGCCAGCCCGCAGATACACTCGGGCAGCTACCAGGTCTGCAGTCCAGGGTGTGGACCTCGGCCGCTCTCCTGAGCCCCCATCGGGCTATCGAGGTCCGGCAGAGCGAGCGCGACTGGTCACTTATTATCTTATATTCTTAAACCATTGCTTACCAATTCTTCATCATAATTGTTTCAATCGGTTCAGTATTATCTCTATAATAAAAGAATTGTATCTTATCATTTAAATGGGCATATTTCAACAGAACTGAACTTAACTCAAACTTAACGTCACTTAAATGTAACAGAAAGTAAACCAAACAGAACTTAACCTTAACAGAACATAAATGTATCAGAACTTCAAATTAACGAAACTTAAACCTGACATCATTTAAATTCAACATTAAACTTAACAGAACTTAGCCTTAACATCACTTAAACTTTACAAAACTCAAACTTAGCGTAACTTAACATCACGTAAACTTAACGAAACTAAAGTCAGAGTTGAAAGTGTTCCTTTAAAAGTTTCAGATACAGCAGAACTGAACCCATCTTGACTCCATGATTACAAGAAAGCTACCAAAAATCTGTCATACAACAGTTAAACATCAGTGAACAATATGCAAGCAAATAACTGATTCATAAATGAAATAGCAGCAACATGAATTTACTGGAGAGATTATAAAAGTGTGGCAAATACCTTGTGATTTTACATCATTTAATTGTGAGAATAGCTCATGGTAACTGTAAACATTATTGAAAATATCCATTCAAAGTCAGGGCTTTTCTGTTATAAGCACAATTTTGCAGGATTTTCCAATTTGCAGCTGTACTTAAAAAAAAAAAAAAAGACAACATTGTATGTCTTTCAGTACTTTCCTGATAAAAGCTTAAGTTGCTAGGGTCTTTTAAGGTGCAGCTTTATTCAGAAAAATGACAACAGCATATGTATTGTCAAATTGGACTTAAAACCTGCTCAGTTTGCGGATGGTAAGGCAGGTTTTTTGTGATTGTCAGTACAGTAGAATTGACCTTGGACTATTAAAGGTAATGGAATATGAATACGTAAGGATAAAATACTGAGGACCTAGTCATATAATACTGCCCTGAGTTTTGCACATATAATTCTCTTAGGTCAGTGGGTGTATGAAACTGACGTGTATATAAACAGCTACAAAGCCATGGTTTCAGATGATTCTAAATGAGTGTGCTGCTGTTTACTCCATTGTTTTCCTCTTCCCATGAGAACAGAGGATACTAGAAGCTGAGCCACTGAGCAGATAACACATACTCATTGGGCAAGTGTGTTTTGTAAGGTGGTGTCACTTTCAGTCACTTTTCTGGTCCATCACAGTACTTAAACCGTTTTGATATCAAGTCCAATTTCAATTTATAAGTGGCAAGGAAGGATAGCTACACTTGAACCGCTAAGCAGCTGTACCTATTTGAAAAGCTGTCACATGTTTGTTCATGGCGAAATACTCACAATAAATTTACCTTGTTAAACTGTGGGGTAAAAGAGCAAATGAACAGGTAAAGCTAGCACAATTCCACCTGCCTTTGCTGTGGAGAGTCGTGAATAGCTTCTGCAGCTGACAGTAATGGGGGAGTGAGGAAAGGAATTCTACCATGGGCCTCACCCAGCTCATTGCTCCCAGCAACTTCTCTAAATCATTCAATGTTTTGACATCAAGCTTTAGAATTAATTGCTGTTTCCAAGGAGGGAACTACTGAATTTTCTAAGGGACCACATAATGGTAAGTGATGCTCTGAGGGTACAGAATTTGCAAGTATCTTTTCAGGTATACAAGTTTCTAATTTTTGGGGTAACAGTTAACATCATTGTAACTGAGCAAAGAACCAGTATTAATTCAGTCCAATCACACTTTTTAAAATCAAAATTCTCAGAAGGGCACTATACATTTTACATGACAAGTTGTACCAATCATGCAATATATCAGCATTTCTGTTGAAGAATTTTGGACCTTGCTAACCATCCTCAAAGCAAGGAATTACGTAATTCTACTGGCATGCAGACACTCCATTCATATCGCTAGCCTTGAATCTCTCCAGTAAACAATCCCGTCAGAATCCACAGCTCACTGAAAATGCAAAGTCACTTCCAACAAAAGCCAAAAATGTTCTTGAGATGCAGTAAAATGCATTTTTTAACACAAGTAATTTGCATTCACAAAGACACCGACTGAGTCTAGGACAAATTAAATATTTCCCAGAAGTTCAAAACGAGACAGGAGTCCTCCTAACTATGAAATGGAATGCAAATTATATAAATAAAGTGCGCCAAATTAATATAAAACAAATATAAAATTTATTTCGTGTCCGAGAGTTCAAACATGCAAAGCCATGATCGAAAAGGAGACAGTGCCAAGCCCGGGATTGGAACTGGGTGAACACAGGTCTGACCTCTATCACATCAGACCTCCCTCTTTTCACAACCACTGCTTCCAATGGCTTATTTTTATACGGTTTTTCCCACAGAGTCCAGATTTTGGATGTTATTTCTGTCAATCAGCATATGCATGAAGTATACTATTCATAAAACTGGGAAGAACAAAACATATCCTGTCTTTGATGAATGCCCCATCACCAGAGGATGTTATCTGATGGTTCATGGTGTTCCATATCTTGGTTCCAGATCCAGTCGTTAGCACCTTGCACTTGGGAGGGGACTTTTCGCAGATCCTTAATCAGTTGAGCTTGGGAGGAGATTTTTCGTAGATTTTTAATCAGTTCTTCGAGAAGCCTTCTTTGAAAATGTAAATATCAGGAACCAACTTAACTTCTTTCCTTTCTCGTAGCTCAGTTTTTGGGATGCAAATCAGTTTTCCTGTAAAGGTTACAATTCTCCCAAGGCTAGTTCTGTTCGCTTTTAAAATTGGTTACATCTTAACTTTAGTACATATTTTGATATTGTATATTTGAGCATGAATTACCCACTTTATTTATAACACAAACATACGGACTTCTTGCAGGTTACTTTATCTCTTCACTTGCAAGTAGCTCTTGGCAAGGGGGGGCTGTGTAGCCCGCAAAGTCCAGGGGGCCCAGAAGGGGCGGGGGGCCTGTTGTGGCCAGGGGTCCTGTCGTGGCCAGGGTGGCCACCGCTGGTGGAGCAGCTGTGGGGGGTGGGGGTGGGCTGGTGTTGGAGGGGTAGTTGGCAAAGGAGCCACTGCAGGGGGAGCTGGCAGCAGAGAAGCCATTTGTATAGGAGCTGCCGCCAAAGAAGCCATGGCAGAAGAGGCACCCTGTTGAGCAGCTGCTGTTGGGGGGCAGCCTGCTCCAGGGGGAGCCAGCACCAGAGGGGCCAACGGCCCAGGGGAGTTAGCTTCTGAAGCCAGACGAGATGTTCGGGGGAAAGCGCCATGCAAAGAGGCCGTCCCGGGGGGGGGGGCATCAGTAGTGCCTGAGAGGGAGCGTTCTGCTCCAGGAGGAGCTCCGGAGGGGTATGAGTAGTACCTGCAACATTGCACATATTGAGTCCATTACCCTAAGAAGAGGATCAATCCGTTCCCTGGATATGTTCCCAGGTTCATTATCTGTAGCCTTTCTAGCAGTCCCTGCCACAGATATGGGCAGGAGTTCCTAACAACAAAGCCGTTCTCATTTAGGAAACAGTTACAGGGTTTTTTAACCCGTAATAAAAGTTGTTCCAATGTGGAGAATATGCAGCAATATCCTTAAGCTGCACCCACGCTCCCGGGTCACCCCTGGTCACAAGATACTCATAGTCCCATGGTGCATCATCCAGCGAACACCACAGCCTTATAGGCTGTGCCGGTGTCTTGCCCTCCATCGGATTGTGGTCTGCAAAAAAGTCCCCTGTCATTGCAGCAGGATCTGAGCTCTGCTTTCTGCTTGCAGTCGAGGGGTCCAGGGTCATAAAGGTGAGTTGCAGTCCACCTCTTCATTACAATCTGATATCCCATTGTTCTGGGTCCAGGGGGCTTCGTTGCTGGCCGCAGGCCTCCTCCTCCTCACTGTAATCTGAGATCCCGTCGTTTGGGTGCCAGATGTTGCGATAATGAGCGACACAGAGTCCCCAGGCAGGTGCAAAGGAGAGCCACTTTATTGCAAAACCCCAGCCTTTTTAAGCACTTAGCCAGTTATTTGTTTCCATAGTTTTAAAGCACAACAAACATAATTCAACCAACCACCATATACCACACTGTGAGCACGCAATGGTCACACAGCATGTTTTTCTACCCTTAATTCAGCTGTGCCTCTTTCCCACAGTCCATTTCTACTTAGCCGAAGCAACAGGCCTGAGCCATGATTTTACAAAGGTAACAAGGCCTTCATGCAACACTGTTGGGTCTCCATGTGGAGATAAGGATATCCCTCAGAGGGGTCTAGACAGATTTGAGCACTGGGCAAACATTAATGGGATGAAATCTAACAAGATAAAATGCTGGAGCTTGAAAATGGGAGGGAGTAATGCTGGGCACATGTCTCAGTTTAGAGACAATTTTAGGAGGAAAAATTCACCCCAAGACAACACAAGTACAAACTGTGGGAGGAGTGGCTGGAGGGCACCCCTGCAGAAAGGGATCTGGGAGTGCTGGTTGGCACAGGCTCAGTCTGAGCCAGCCATGTGTGCCTAGGCAGCCCAGAGGGCAAACCCCATTCTGGGGGCATCAAACACGGCATCACCAGCTGTCAAAGGAGGTGATTATCCTGCTGTATTCAGCCTTGGTGTGGCTTTACCTTGAGTACATGTGCAGTTCTGAGCCCTGCAATTTAAGAGGGTTGTGGAATTCCTTAAATGCATCCAGAGGAGACCAACAAAGCTGCTGAAAAGGCTGGAAGGCATATCCAAAAAGGAGAGTCTAAGGACTCGGCTCATTCAGTTTGGAAAGAAGGAGGCTAAGGGGTGACCTCACTGGTTTCCACTGTTTCCTGAGGAGGTGTTGCGGCGGCCAAGCCAGCGGCGGTGGAAGCTGAGGGGTCAAAGAGCTCCAGAGCAGGAGAGGCCCATTGGTGGGCCAGCTCCGAAGTTTAAGATCACCCCCTGACTCAGGGTAAGAAGGAAAGCCTCCCCCATCAGGCTTTGTGGTTCTATGCAGATTTGGTGTGCCTGGTTGGCCCGTTGGCCATATGCCCCTTCCCTCTCCCCATTGGTTGTTTTTACACTACCCTGCCTTCTCTCTGCTCCTTGTACCCTCAGATCATTGGTCTCTGATGTTCTCTCCACTCCCCTGTATAACCCTGAACCCTGCATTGTTCTCGGTTCTTCATCCATGGATCACTTCATTGTGGATTTACAGTAAACCCTTCAGAACTCTATATGAGGAACCCTTCCTGACTCTTTGCCTCTGGTAGCACATGAGCTATCCAGCTTGACTGTGAGTATGTCCTGTGCCTCCATCGGCACGGGTGTGAAAGTTAGCCTGCTAGCATGCTAAGCGGCACTGCCAGAGTGATCCTTTGCCAGGGACCCTTTTGGGAAGACGCAGCAACCTCTCTACCGACCACTGCGCCGCGTTAAGGAGGGAAGTGGAGATGGAGGTGCTGAGCTCTTCTCCTTTGGCTCTAATGATAGGATGTGTGGGAATGGTTCAATGCTGTATCAGGAAAGGTTCAGACTGGACATTAGGAAGTATTTCTTTACTAAGAGGGTGGTCAAACACTGGAGGAGGCTTCACAGAGAGGTAGTCGATGCCCCAAGCCTGTCACTGTTTCAGAGGAAGTGACTGTCCCCCTGTATTGGGCACTGGTGATGCCGCACCTCAAATCCTGTATTCAGTTTTGGGCCCTTCAAGGATGTTGAGGTGGGGGAGATTTTCCAGAGAAGGGCAGGGGAACCGGGGAAAGGTCAGGAGCACGTGTCCTGTGTAGAGTTGCTCAGGGAGTTGAGAGTGTTTAGGCTGCTGAAAAGGAGGCTCAGGGGAGACATTCTTACTCTGTTACTGCTTGAAAGGATGGTGTAGCTAAGTAGGGGTTAGGCTCTATACCCAAGCAACAAGACATAAAACAAGAAGAAATGTCCTCAAGTTGCACTATGGGACATCTAGATTGAATTTTAGGGAAAACTTATTCACCAAAAGGGTTATCAAGTACTGGAATAGGCTGTCCAGGGAAGTGGTTGGGTCACCATCCCTGGAGGTATTTAAAAGATATTTAGATGTGGCATTTAGGGACATCTTTTGAAAGTAGACTTTGCACTGTTAGGTTTGTGGTTGGACTCAATTATCTTAGAGTTCTTTTCCAACCTAAGTGATTCCATGATTCTATGAATAAGAAATTGAATTATAGTTCACGTATAAAAATTTAATCAGGACGAGATTAACAATAAACACTGTTTCTCCAATTTAATTAAAACCATTATTTCTCAGTGGTTTTCTACAAAATGGAAGTTTGGTATTTTTGAAAATACTCTATTTTTTAATTCTTTTTAATGCTAGGAGAATGAAGGTTTAATGACCAGATTACCCTTCACTTGCCAGTATCCCTGTCAAGAAAATAACTTGATGCTGCTAAATGTAGCAGGCATACAGTAACATATCAAGGATTCAGTGTAAAAGTTAAAAAGCAGAAGATAAGAAAAGTATCTTTTTAAAATGCCAGATTTTCAGAGGCTTAACTTCTGAATTCTAGGGCAGGTTGGTAACATATAACCCATGTTACAGAATTAGGATACAAAAGGCACGAGTCAGGGAGATAATCTGCCTAAAGTGTATGTGTGGGATCACCGGTAGCTGTTGGAAATTCAATTCTTTTGTCCTTTTCCTTACAACAATGACAACATATAATGAAACTGTATACACCTGAAGTAGTACATTCTAAATATTAAAAGCAGGTCACAACATACACCAGGGAATTGGAAATATGATTCTCACCTCTTCCTACTAACATTAAAAGATTAGTAGAGACAATGAAAGAGATTCCCCCATTGAACATCCACCGACAGAAACAAGACCAAAACACTGTTCAACTGTGAAGTATGATTTGTGACAAACAGAAAAGGAAGTGAAAAAAAGATATATGAAAGGCTTGGCTACATATATTAGCAATGTTGCAGATTATATTGCAGTACACTGAGGGAATGTTGCTTTGGCCATGATGATCTAGCACTACAGACAAGAAAAGGTTTTTCAGGAGAGGTAATTCCTTTCATTAGACTAGCTGCTATAATTGAAAAAACAAGCACATGGGCTTGAGAAGTTCTGTGCTATTTCTAATCATGCCAGCTGGAGTCTGATGAAAGAGCCTGTCTCCCTCTACAGTCTTGTCTTGGGAAACTATTAGTCCATCACCTACAGACACACGGCAAAATGCTTCTGAAACTTATATCCTCCCATATGATTTTAGAGCTTGAGCTTACTGAAAAAATATTACTGGTAGTTATTGAATTGAATCGATACATGTCCCTGGATAGATCAGAAACATGATAACTAGCTTTCTAGAAATGGAATTCTAGTATCTTCTGACACAGGTTCCCAAAGTACAAAGAGAGGTATACAAACGGTGTTGGATGAAAATGTACATAGGGCAAGTTTTATCTGAATATACCAGTAGAAGTTCTCTCTGCTCTTTGCAAAGGTCTTTAAACTCAGATGGAGAACAAATTTTTGCTGCTTACCTGCTTAACTGTTTTATCACACTTATATTCAGAAACACACATATTTAATACCAGGAGTGTTTGTTGCCACAGAAACATAAGATGTTCCTGAAGGTGCTCTGAAGCAGGAGCTGTAAAAAATATTACAAGATAAAGCAGATAAACCAAGCTTCAAGAAATAATCTCAATTTATGCAAATCAGCACTGAAATTACTTTTTAAAACTAATTGCATATTCTGCAACCATGCAAAAGTGAGGATATACTATTTTACTGGTTGAAAAGTTAAGAAATAACATATAATCCTTATCTAGTTAAATATGTGCCATAAATAGTAGTATATCAACTGAAGGAGATCTAGGTCACTAAATTATAACGCAAACACAGAAATGGTTGCCTTGAAACAGACATCATGTAAAATAGCAGGCTGTCAATAGAAAATCTATGACAGCATTTAGGGACATGGAAATAAAAGGATAGCATGGCCAAAGCTCATTTATAATTGCCAAATTAAGTTATTCAATTATTGATGCAACAATGGTCACTGTCAGATTGTTTTTCCCTCAGCTGTCAGTCTCTCAACAGAAGGATCAGGGAGATTGACGTCTCCATCTTTTTGACTCTTCATGTGGTAGGAAGACATTAGCAATGAATAATTACAACATTTTGCACAAATCATTCAAATAAAGAATCAAATATTTCTCTTTGTTTTCCATAGAAAACCATATATACAGGAGGATTTTGATGAGGAATTACTTAGAGCACTTTTCCTTACTGAGACAGAAAATAATGTTATAGTTGTAAACCTTTTAATATATTTTTCTGTTTTCTGGGATCAAATAATTGGTTAGGTATTTCAGGTTTATTTATTGTTTATTTTTTACCCTTATTTTTTATGGTATCCATGCCATAAAATACATATTTAACATCCATACAATTATATTTCTGTAGGCTTCAATTTGAAGCACCAAGTTTATGCTAAGTGTGGGTAAAAAAATAACTTTATCAGAAACCAAGTGTTTATTTCTTTCCTCATTTTTTAGCACTTTGGTGTCCACATTTCAGATATTCAATGGAAAAAAGGGAGCAGCAGGGGGAAAACGTTCCCATTTATTTAAAATAGATATCTACCTCCTTCTCTATAACTCCTCATTTTAGTCAATATTTAAAACTTGTAATCTTCATATGTTGCTCAAATAATGTTAATTAGATAATTCTGTCCTTTTCAGGCAAACGTATCTTTGCACCATTAAGACACGGAAGTCAGGCACATTGTACCCAAAGATTACAGTCATGGCTTGGACTTTGTCTCATAAAGCTTTTGAAATGAAGACTTTAAAAATTAAACACTGGTTTTGATGACTTATTTTCAGAATAGAAATGATCAATGACCCAATCAGGGTAGAAAGGATGCAGCAGAAGAGCCAGTACCTATGATATTCACTGCCTTGCTGGATCAATATTTGAAATGCCTGTTAAAAGTCCAGTCCTGGTAGGTAGAAATGGCAAATTATTGCAATCTGAAAGCTATTTGATGAATGACATGGAGATAATAGAAAATCTCAGTGCCCAGTAGCTCTTTTACAAGTAACTATATAACTAGAGCCATCATCACAACTGGCATTTCTATGTCTATTCCAAGACAGACAACTAAGAATAAAATATACTGATGATGGAGGCTTTTAGCTTCAGCAGATAGTTTTTTCCTTTTGTCGTGGTTTGGAGTGTCTGGGAATTGTAGTTGAAAAAGGCTGTATCTGCCAGGAAGTGATTCTTTGCAAAGAGGTTCTTACAGCTTCCTCTAGACCCAACAGAACCAATCAACTGGCTAGGTTGAATATTGGCAACTTTTTTAAACCACTTAGAGAGCTTGACACGCCTCTGTGAGCCACATTTTAAGAAGCATCAGAGCCCAGGAAGCCCTCTCTTGCTTCTGGTGGCTGAACAGGTAACTTGGGGGGTGTTACCAAGGGGGCTCTGCTGGCCAGGCCTGGCCCAGGTTGGCCAGGGGGTGGCTTGGCTGAGATTGCAGTCACTTCAACTCGCCAGACATCCCCCCCCCGCCCCGCCCCGAGGCCAGGATGGCCCTCACCTCAACCCCAGAGCAGCTGAAATTCCCCTGAGACTGCCGTCCGGCAGGATCACGTGGCCAAGAGATAAGCGAATTCCAAGCTCCAGCTGCAAGGCCCAGGGGAGATTAACTCTTTTAGTGCTGTTAAGATTTTTTCCAGACCAGATGAAGCCTGCAGAGACTAATCATCTCCCCGATCAGATGGAGAGAGGAAAGTGAAGGCTTGTGAAGGAAACACTATAAAGATGCCCAAGTCAGTGAGGAAGAAAAACCTGAGACCTCGAGGGAGGAGATTTGAGGAGATGCTTTAATTCTAGAAGCTGCAATTCTGTTGGAAAAAAACCATGGTGATGGACTATGATATATTAGACTACCCATTGTAATTTCTTGAAAGCATTGGCGGGGTTTGGAGCGTTCAAACTGCAACTGTGAGCAAAAGTGCTTGTACTAGAACAAGCAAACGCTGAAGTAGCTGTAACTTGCTGTGAGCAACAGTACCTGTGCTGCAATAAGTACATGCTGAAGTAGCTGTGATTTGATGAGAAATTTGAGCAGAGATCCTACAAGAGAAAAGGGAGCTCTGTTCCTAGACCATGTGGATACTCCCAGAGAGGGTCCTTACGCCTTTCAGGCACTTTGATAAGTGAAGAAAACTTCTGTTTCTGAACAGTTCATCCTTAAAAATAGTACCCCCTTAGCTAAAGAAACCCTCGAAGCAGCTGTGGGGAAAGCTGTAGTCGGAGGAAGGGACTTTCACATGCAAGCAGAAAACCATTCCGGGTGGCTGCTTTTGCTGTGACACTGAAGCTGCACGAGATTGTTTCGTGTGGAGATGTTTCCATGGTTTTGACCAAGAGAGACTCCTCTCCCTAAGTGAACTGAAAACCAGAAATTATTATATAGGTGGTGAACTGACTAGAATCCTCAAGGGTTGTGTTTTTCTTTTACGTTGGTGGTAGAAGGGAGCAGAGGTGGGGGAAGTGAGGTGTTCTGAAGGTTTAGTCTGACTTTCTTTTCCCTCTTTTAACTCTGTTAATAAACTTGTTTATATTCTTTAAGTTTTTGTGCCTGCTTTGCTTTTCCTCCCAATGCTTATCTCACAGAAGAGACATCAGGGGGCTACTGCCCGAGTTAACCCTTAAACCACTACACAAATTGGTGTTTCTGCCCGGTTACCAAACTCAACCCGCTACACCTTTAAAATTCATATGTCACTGTGATTAACATGGCTTCCTCCCTGATCAATCTAGTATAAAATGATTGATGATACATCAGCTACTAAAATGTCTAAATCTACTTGTTCTAAATGCCTTGGTCTCACATGATGATTCTTACATGACCAAACAGAAAAATCAATCAGATAGCATGGACAATCACTAGGCATTTCTATCCTGTGATGTAACTTCCCAGGGAGATACAAACCCTCTAACTGTACAAGTAGTTTCTGAACATGTAAGTCTCTCACACAAGTTACATCCTGCTCTTTCCTTATGAAGGATCTTAAGAAGCACATATGGAACTGAACCTAACACCAACTATTGACAATGCACAGAATGCACATCTCTTTTGTCACATAATATTTATGCCATGTGATTTTATTGAACAGTGAATCATTGCCTGATTTCCATAAAATTAAAATATTCCAGGAGAAAAGCATTCACACTTTTCCCTACATGTCTAGGGAAGGGATAGCAGTGATGACAGCCAACATGGCCAACACCCTATTATTTACCTAGATTGAAGACTGTAGAATTTAAAGGCATTTGACATTTAGTACATTAAACTTTATGAGAATACATGATTGTATTAAATAGTCCATATTCCAGTACCTGAGAATCTATTTGTTCCATGATGTGGTAGTAGATACTGTCTTCTGATGCTCAGGACTTCTGAAAACTGTAAGTTTCTACAGCAGCTGCAAACAGACTGGCTGTTCATGAGCTGATGGAATAGGTTTCATGTCACCATAGGAAACCATGACACTGATACTTTCAGGCTGGGTTACAAAGATTATAGCTGTGTACAGAGGAAAAAAAAGAATTCCCATTGTGTGATATATTACCAGTTGAAATTTTGTTGGAAATACCAAATAAAATCATAGAGTAATAGAACTGCAGAATTGCTAAGGTTGGAAAAGATCATTGAGACCAGCCAATTAACCTAGCACCGCTGAGTTCACCACTAATACAAATCCCCAAGGGCCACATCCACATATTTTCTTTAACGCTTCCAGGGGTGGTGAATCCACCACTTCCCTGGGCAGCCTGTTCCAGTGCCTGACCACCCTTGCAGTGAAGAATTTTTTCCTAATAATCAATCTAAACCTCACCATGTGCAGCATGAAGGCATCTTCTTTTGTTCTGTGACTTGTTCCTTCGGAAAAGAGCCTGACCCCCTCAACTGTAACCTCCTTTCAGGTGGTTTTAGAGAGCAAGAAGGTCCCCCATGAGCTTCCTTTTCTTCAGAATAAATACCCCCAGCACCCTCAGCTGCTCCTCATCAGACCTGTGCTCCAGACCCTTCCCCAGCTCTGTTCCTTTCTCTGGACCCACTCCAGTCCCTCAATGTCTTTCTTGTTGTGAGAGGCCCAGAACTGATCCCAGGATTGGTGGCGTGGCCTCACCAGTACCCAGTACAAGGGGACAATCACTGCCCTGGTCCTGCTGGCCACACTATTTCTGATACAGGCCAGGTGCCATTGGCCTTCTTGCTTACTTGGGCACACCTGTGCTCATGTTCAGCTGCTGTCACTAGCACCCCCACGTCCCTTTCCAGCTTTCCAGCCGCTCTGTCCCAGACCTGTAGCACTGCCTGGGGTTGTTACAACCCAAAACAGGATGTCACGCGTAGTCTTGTTGAACCTCCTACAACTGGCCTCAACCCATCAATCCAGTCTCTGCAGAACCTTCCTACACTCCAGTAGATCAACACTCCCACCCAACTTGACATAATCTGCAAAATTTCTGAAGGTGAATAAAACTGTTGAGTTTATCAAATCTGCAAGACTTCCTTGTGGATATTCAAATTCAAAAACCTTTTAGCACAAGGCTGACATTGCCAAGGAGTGAGTGATATGCAGAACAACTTTGTATTAGTTTTTCTGTTCAGATCGTCAATCCAGTTTAGGTACTTAAAAAAAAAAATAACCCACCACTAAAACAGTCTTGGGAAGAAGCACCCAATTAAAGAACAATCACATGAAATCTACAAGAATAGGTAAGAATTCTGATATTTTAGTAGTTTCAAAAGGAAGGGAAATAAAAGTGGAACAAGAGCATATGGCATTCAGAAAGAAACAAAGCAAAATTTGAATAACAATAATACATTTGTAGCTGTTACCAGTTAAGTAGTTAATATTTGGCCATGTAATACAGTTTGGACAAGGGGTTTTGCTAAAAAATGTACAGGTGTCTGTAACACACATTGATATTTTTTTCTATGAGGTTAGACGGATGTGAGTGTAGAACACAGCCTTGGTAATGCCAACATGCTCAGCTAAGATGAGACTATAAAGTGAGGTAACACAGAGGAAAAGCTTTTAAAATGAAGAATACTAAAGATATATGGACATCTAATATATTGCACTATAAGTGTCAGAAGTGGAAAGTAAACAGCCTATATGTCTATTGCAAACTTTTGGAGACATGTTCTTTATTATTTTAGATTTCAGAATTTAACATGATTCACATACGGTCTTAAGAAGCCACATTGTTCTAGTGTAATTTCGACACCTAAAAAAGGAAACCACACAGGAAAGCCTCCCTTTTGTCCTTGTAAATCTCAGCCGTGATGAATGTCTCAGTCCAGAAGTACTCAACTAGAGGCTCTGACAAAAAAATATTAAAACAATTTCAGATGTGTTTTATTATTATTAGCTACCTTTTTGTCTGTTTTGGAAATGTTGGGGCACCTAACATTGGTTATCTAAGTCTTCGCTAGTTTACTAGTGGAATTTTTATTTGATAAAGTTATGAATAGGAATTAAATTGAACACTTTCACATTAATTCTCTAAGCTGAAGAAGCTGGAAAATATTATAGATGAGCTTGTAAACATAAGCGTAGCAAATTCTGCAATGTTCATTTCCATTTTAGCAATTATATTTTCTGATTATACTGGTAATTCTGTCTCCATGCTTTGCCAAAGTGTTTAGAAACTTTCTATGGCAAGTGTTGTTCCATTAAAACAAAAACAAAGCAAAACAAACAAACAAAATACCCACCAAGTCGTCCCCTCCCCAAAACAACAACAACAAAACCAACCAGAGAAACAGAAAAAATATCCAACCAAAAAACCCAAGAAACAAAGCCAAGAGACATCACAATGCATATAATTCTGAAACAAAATATCATGGCACATACAATTCTGAAGAATCAGTCTTAGCAGAGTTTCCATATGACATTTTGGCACAAAAGTGATTACTAAACTACTACTGAAGATTTTATTATTTCTAGAATATCTCAAGCATAATTTTTTCCTGAAGAGACAGAATGTAATCAGCTGTTTTCTCCTTTTTCTTCTCCTACCATTAAATCTACAATAAGCAGAAAAAATATTAAAAAAAATAAAACAAATAAAACTCCCAAAAACAAAACCAAGAATAAGAAGTTCTGAACATGCAAGTCAATTTATAATCTACCTGGTAGAACATTAATTAGGATAAGCGTCTAATCTACATACCACTTGAAACTGGAAGTTGATTGAGACAGAATTGAAGATGTGGAAAAAATCTCAAACAGCACAGTTTAAAATCAGTTAAAAATCTAGTACAGAACAGATGTAAAAATGTGGAATGTGAAAAGAACAAGTGTGAGTAAACATCAAAAAGCACTTCTAAATGCAGTTGGCTAACATATTTTTGGGTAGCCTAAAGGGCAAGTTAGGTGAGAGAAATGCAGAAATGAAATCAAGTGGCAATTAGAAGGAAATTATGTATCAAAACAGATAAACTTCAGAAAACCAAATAACATTCCTCCCCAATAGTTTTTGCATCATTAATGATTGGAAATACAATACATAAGAAGGTAAATTCACCTTCAAAAAAATCCAGAATTCTGGACTTCTTTTGCCTTTTAAATCACTACAAGAAATTGATTCTGCTGATTAACCTTCAAATATCTTTAAGAGATGCAAATATTGAGTTTGAAAGCAAAATTGTGGTCTGCAAGAAGCACAATTAGAGTGTATATAAAGAGGAGTGCAAGAAAAGGCAGAATGACCATGAATTCCAGGTACTGAAATACCTAAAGCACTATGTATGCAAGCATGCATACATAGCATGCATACAAACACTGACTTTTCAGACAGTAAGTTTACTAAAAATTCTTTTTTCTATAAAGCTGAGGCTGTCAGGCATAATAAATTATTAAATTAGTTCAAGAGTGACACAGTTTGTGCCTTAATTAGACCTCCCCGGATGGGGGAGATTTGTTAGAGTCCTTGCCAGGAGTCTTAAGAGACGAACTGGACCTTCAGCCTTCTTTACTCTTAGAGAGTTGTTTATTAAGTTCTTATCAGCTACAAGGTTACAAGTTCAGCCTTCTTCACTCTTAGATAGTTGTTTATTAAGTTCTTATCAGCTACAAGGTTACAAGGAACATAGCGAGAGTAGAGAAAAGCTGCAAGTGACCTGGTATCAAGATTTTGCAGCCCTCTTTAAGGCATTTTACCCAATAGAAGTTTGAAACGACAGGTATTTTTACTTTTCCACCAATGTCCAGTAAATCACCTTGTAATGCAGACAGGGATTGCGGCAAATTCTACCCAATCATACTACGCTACTTCTACTGCAGAAAATGGAGGTCTTGAAGAAGGAGCACGATGTCTAAAATGATATAAACATCCACCATTTTGGAAACCTCACTATTTATCTATTTACTACATAAACAAAACCCCAAACCTCTAAATTCTTCACCCTGTGACATTCTTACATAATATTCTACTATCTAGTTCACATTGGTGTAGATTTTAATTCTTCCCAGAGTGTAGGCAGTTTTCTCCATGGATAAAGGTCAAAAAAAGTATTGTCCAGGGGGGTTGAATCCTTCAAAACAGGCAGAGGAATACTCTCTGCACTCTGGATTCCCACAAAGAGCATATGGTGTCTTGGTGTTGCTATGAGTCACTGAATGGGACCACTGAGTTAAGCTATCTTTTTGAATTACTCTCAAAGCAGTGAAACCAAATCAAGCTTAATTTTCCAAATATTTTCAGTGAATTTGTAGATATGCTATAATAATCTCAGATTTTATAATTATTGTAGAAAAATGTTAATTTTTCCCTCCTTCAAGACTATGTGCTTTAAAGTATGGATTTTGGAAAGAATGCTACTTCTTTCCTAGTTATAACTGCCAAGAATTATTGCTGCTGCAATGGAACTCACATTAAGTTGTAAACAAAGTTCAAGTTTGAAGGACAAGGACATTTGAATTTACATGGACTTTAGTGCTACCATCACATGTGGTCAACAATTTTCACTGGAAAAAAAGAAAATCATAAATAGAAAAACTATGTTCAAAAAGATTAGCTAAATGTTTCCATTAACAACATGTTAACCTGTTGCAATAATTCATAATTAGAAAGTTTCACCTCATTTAGCTATCTTCTGAAGTAACATAGTTTCTTCCAATTTGATAAAAATAATTAACTTCCATTTGATTTTGTTACAATTATTGTAATATATTTGAGTTCTCAAATGGGAGACCTTAAATGAAAACTTTGAAAAAAATCTCTCTTTATGATTATCTTTTATTTATTTCACCTTTCATACTTGAGGACACTGCCCCTGCACCTGTTGCTGAAGACTGTAGTGGTTTGAAAACTGAAATTACTCTTGTAGTTCAGAAATTAAAGACCAACTATTAATATAAAAGGAGTTTATAAATAAAGAAAAATGATGGCCTCGTTGAGATAGAGGAACTCTAAGCAAAAGGGCCATGACTTGTGACTACCTGTTGTTGAGATGGACACGACACACACAAACCCCACCAACTCCAGGCAAAAAGCTGTTTATTCTGAAAATCCAGTGTCATTTATACACTTTTGTATGTTTATCATTCATGTTACTTATCCATTGGTTGCTTAACTACTACAATAGATTCATTGGCTATTATTTAACTACAACATACTATTATTGGTTACCTATAGCATAAGCATTCTAAGCATTCAGAAAAACACCAGGTGCAGCCTTGTTGCTGTTTTCTCTTTCTGTTGTTTAGGTTTCTCGCTTCTGTTGACACTAAGTTTCTCATGGGTACAAACGGATTGTGCTAAGATCGATGTCGGAATCAGACAGGCTTGCTGACCTGCTGTTAATTCCCACAGCTACCTTGCATATATGCACACAGCCCCACAAGAATTTTTTCATCCCAAAAGAAGTATTTTAGTCTGTAGAATTCTTTTGAAATACCTAAGAGAGTAACTTCAAACACAGATAAATTAGGAAATAGTAATGTACATGACATTTTCATTTGAAGTTAAACTAATGGCACACTTAGTAACTCTTTGTAATTTTTTGGCAATCAGGAATTTCACTGACTACCAGGTTTTATTCCTTTTTTTTTTAATGGTGGTAGATATTTTATGTTTCTTTTAAATTTAATTTTAGATATACAGTTCCCTGCATAAAGAACAGACTGTTACAAAGTGTTGCAGTGGGCCTTTTTCCTCATATATGGTTTGTTCCAGTTTATTATATTGTCAATTGGTTTGTTATCCCCCCTCCCCTTTAAGTGTTGTATACACCCTACCTTGATTGTCAATCCTTGATGTACACCACCCTTTTCTTCTCCCCCTTCTGGAAAGTTCTTTTCTCCTTGGTACCCCATTGGTCTCTTTGTATTTCCCCCCTCCCCATGTTTTCCCTTCTTGGTTGATCTTATGTCACCCCACCTATGACCCCTCCCCTTCTACTTCCCTATTGCACCTAAGATGGTTGCCACCCCTTATCCACTCCCCATTTAAAAAGCCATGCAAACCACCCCCCCCATCCCCCCCCCTTCCCTTTCTCACTGCCTTTGGTCCCTGGTTCTCTTGAGGAGAATAAACTTTCTTGGACACCATACCGAAGCTCCCCCCTTCCTCCTTGCCTCCGCCTTCGCATGCAGACCATCTTGTGGCTGGAGAGCTTTGCCCTGCGCAGCAGGACCTAGCACAGCCGGGTCCTGGGATGGCCACTAACCCGACGCTGTGGGCAACAGGGCAGCCCTAGAAGCGTCAACAAAAGTATTTTGTCCGCCTATTTTTTAAAATTAATTCCACCATTTTTCTCCTACTTCCTTTCTTCTGCTTAATTTTGTAAAGAAATATGCCAAACACCATTTTTTGTGCCTAGAAAATGTAAAAAAGTAAAGTTAAACTGATAATACTTTCTGGATATACTCAATGCCTAAGTACTCATAGGATTAATCTGAATTAATCCTTAATTAAAAATATTCATGGAAAGATCTAAAAATTATTTTATTCTGTAAAGCAATGCATGAGAAAATTAAGAAATGATGATTCACAGTTTTTATCTAATTTGATGTCCTTTTTACATCACTTCATCAGCAGCGAGGAGTCAAACTTTAGAGTTGCTAAGTTTTCCGCATAATTCCACATTAAGATGTAGAGCTAATCATGCAACCACATAAATACACAGATGGTCAGCCAAAGCAAAACTTGTTGTTTTCTAAGTGTCAAGTGCCTTAGTTCATGATTCTCATTATAAACACTGAATTAATTCTTCCTATGCTGTGTCTTCCATTATGTCAGTAAGGAAAATGTAAATTATATTCAGCACAAGACTTTTCACAACAACAAGAAGACCCCTTTCACCACTGGCTTACAAAGGTACATTCTTCAGATACCAGAATGTCTTACAGAGTCAGTGACAGATAATCCTATAGCAAGCAATTGGTTAGATCAGGAGATGCTACACTAAGATATATGGAATGATCACAACACTGTGGTTCTGTTTGGTCAATAATGTAGAGGAAAAGGTGATTTTTTTGACAGCATACAGAAAAAAACCAGAATACTTACGGAAGAAATTCATGGCTAAAGTGGAAGCTATGAAGAGAGGCCCAAGCTGAGTCTTCCTCAGTTCTACTAAATCAAATGATATAGCTCTTTCAAGGGAGCAGTTCTTTCCAGTGGTGCAGAACACACAGTGAAATGCAAAACTGTTCGAGCAATTTATTTTAGTTTTCAGCAAAAATCACTTAGACTAAGTATGGACAAATTGTTTTGGCAACTTCAATGCCTTTTTTGCTGGAGAGAAACAGAAAAGCATTTTTGAAAGCACTGAATTCAGGTTAGCTGATTTTTAATTCCGTGGAACAGAGAAATGGTAATTTTATGTCAGAGATATATTTCTGATAAATATGCAACTAATAAAAACAAGGTGGTAATTTTCCTTTAACAACACAATTCAAATAATTCTGAAGAAGGTGACGTTTTTAGTAAAATTAGCCATGGCCTGTGTCTGCAGGTGAATGTCTGTAGTTAATATGCAGTTTTTGCACATAAATACTAACTCTTTCTACATCACTTTGCCACCAAGATTGATTAAACATAGATTTATTTTAAAGAGATTAAATACTAATTTGCATCAGTATGTCACGAAAACTTATTATATTGGTTTGAAATTTCTTTGCCAATTAATTACAAATGTCTAACAACCAGAGGTTAAAGTTATGCTGGTATAATAATTTTCTACCTTATTCATGCACAAGACAATTATTAATGACTGCCATTACTGCAGTTAAAATTCATACAGTAAATCTTACTTATTAATTTGAATATACTCATTTTCTATGTTTATCACATATAAAAGTCAGGAGTGATTTGGAATTTGCTAACAGAAATACGCTTAGGAGTATTAATATTTAAAATTGCAAGAGGATTATAACGTTGCAGAGACAACAGATGCTTTCTAAGCACCTGCTTATTGTATTTTTATCACTGTCTCATTGTAGTGGGTTGAATTTGGTAACCAGCCAAAAACACTAATTCTGTGTAATGGTTTAAGGGTTAACCGTGGGCATTAGCCCTCCCCCCAATGTCCTTGCAGTGAGATAAGCTGTTAGGAGGAAAAGCAAAGCAGGCACACAACTTGAAAGAAGGGGAAAAAAGTTTAATTAACACCCAGATGTTAAGAACAACAGAACAAACTTTCAGAGCTTACCCCCCACTTTTCCCCTTTCCCAAAATCAGGGTCACAGTCCTAGGAAAGGGGGAAAAAGGGGTTTCCCCTTTCTTGTGTGGTTTTCCAAACTGCCACCTTTTGCAGATTTGCTTACAATTAAACATTCTCTGCTACAGTGTAACACATCTCTTGTCATGAGCCCTCACAGCCCTTGCGACTGCTAATACAACAGGCTTTTACATAGGTTTTTTAAGGATGAAACATTTTCCCCTTTGGCTTGAACGTAGGCTTTCCTCTGCCACCAGGTCTTGAAAGCCTTTCCCTGCTTTCATATATGTCCTGGCATTCGGCACTCTTCACCCTTTTACAAGCCATTTGATAAAAATGCCCATTCCCCCCATTTAACATGAACTAAAGAGATGTAACAGTTTACAATATTAATAGTTCATCCCACAGCAAGGCAGGGAAATGTTTAAGCTTCCCGCGCGAGTTACAGCGCTGCCCAAGCAGCTCTGTCTCACGTGACTCCACCTTCTCCTTCTCCCTGGCTCTGAAGTCGCCATGTTCAGGGTGTTCCCTCTGCCTCTGTTGCCGCACTGCACCGTGTGGAGGGCGGGTGTCTTTTCTCTATTTCACTGCAAAGTTTACTGGCTGTTCGAAGGCTCTATCTCGGACAACCTCAGCCCTGGAGCCGGCAGCCACGCCCACAGCTCAGGAGAACAGCTCCCCTCCTATAAATCTGAGTCCGTGCTGCAGCAAAAAGTCCCCAGGGGCAGAAGGCAGGAGCCCTGTCCACAGCCGCACAGGCCGGGGGAAGGGGGGCACCCCTCCGTCTCTGCCGTCCCCGCACCGAGCTGGAATGGAAGGCTGGGGGCCCCCCGAACTTTGCCCCCCTCTTCACCGGGAGAAGGAGGGGAGGAGGCAGGAGGCAGGAGGCAGGGGCGCCCCATCCCCAGGCCCACAGGCTCCAGGAACGGGGCCTACCCCTCTCCCTTTCACTCCCGGCCCTGCACCCACCTGAGCTGGGAAACTGTGTCTCCTAAAACTCCCACCTTCCGTGGGAGTTAAATATGTAAAATTTCGAGAAGCGCATTGGCCCAGAGGGCTGTCTGTCAAGTTTTGACTAACCCCACGACACTCATTAAACCAAATGTGGGAGCATGGTGGTTTCTGGTTTTTTGGGCTTTTTTTTTATATACTGTTAGGTTACTTTATGAGATTTTTCCAAGTTCTTGATATTGAGCATCATGTGTATTACCTGAATGTATTTTCCTGTACTTCTCAGAAACAGCAACACTACATATTCAATCACCCCTCTAACAGGAAACAAGCAGCATATTTTTTTTCCAAATATGGGAAAACAGCATGTAGCATTCCTGGTTTAACTCCATCCAGTTTCAGTGGAGCCATTCTTTTACAAATCTGAAATACAACCTTGCTGACTAAGTTTCTGATATCAAACAGCCTTTTTTTTTTTGATTTTGCAGTTGCACAAAGACAATTGATTTGCTCAGTATTTGTCTATAACTGATTTTAATGTTGACTTTAATGGGTCAGTGCTGGTCCCCAACAGCTCTCAGATTCTTGGATCATTGAATTTTGTATCATCGGACTTTGGGTCCCAATATCTAGGTCATACTAAATTACATATATCTAGAGGTGGTGCAAAATTAATATGAATAATCTGGGCTGTTTTCTTTGGGATCTCTATAGTTCAGGTGTTTCAATAAATACTGTGGAAAGAATAATTGACACATTTCTACATAACATGGAAACTGAAATCAGAAAGAACACTGAGAAAGGCCTTTTTGTCATTAAAGAAATTGATTTTTAAAAAATTATGAAAATAAGGACTTTTCTAAGTCTGATCTGATGGCTATTATTTTGTATAGTAAATTAAAGTTCATATTCATGGCTCCTAGGAAAACTGAAGAAAGATAAAAGAAAGAGTTTCTAATTCAATCTACTTTCAGAAAGTAATATAACATTGCTATTTTAAGTTTTGACTGTCCCAGGGTACCTAAGAATTCGTTGCAATCAAATGGATAGCGTTCAAGCCTCAAATTCAATTCAGTACCGTGTGAAAAGTGACAAATACATCTCAGGTTTTTTAATATTTCCTTCTCAGTGTGATCTTTTAGTATGTAGTCTATATGACTACTTTTTCAACTGAATTAAAAAAAAATACTATTTTCAAAAATGATCTGTGTGAATGCTACCAATACACTTAAAATTATCACTTAGCCCTATTTAGTGTTGAACACCAAATAAACTCAAACATAAGTGACTGTGGAGCTCAGTTCTCCATTTATTTCTCATTATAATTTTTTTTTCTCACTGTGAAAAACCAGAACATGCACAGTGGCAAATACTGCATTTTCCTTGCTGCATTGCATTTAGCAGCCTGCCACATGTTTTGAACATAAAAACCCCCCTGCTTTTATGGAGAAGATCTTGTCAAAATTCCTTTCTGTGATTCCTTTAGCATTTTTTCATTTCACTTGGAAATAATTATGTCTGAAAAAAAAGAAATTGAGTCAGTAGTTTAAAAGAGCACCTTAAATCTATGTTGATACTAATAAATAAAATAAAGGTAGAGTCAAATATGTTGCAAAAATTATGATTTCAAGGGACATTTTGAATTGAGACCTCTATTACATACATTTTACTGTTGTTCATGTTTCTCAAGGTTATTTGAAAATGACTAGTTGTCATAGCAACTGACCTTTCAAAAACTCTGGCCTAATTTTCCATTAGGAGTATTAGTAGTCTAGCATGGAATTTGAGTAAGCTAAGAACAATATCAGGGAATGTCTCAGGTTCAAATTTCCAAACACAAAGGTCTGGACACTCAGCAAATCTTTGACAAAATTCAAAAGGTGATTGCAAGATTGCAATGCATTGACTTGTCTTTTGATTTTGGTGTTATCACAGGCTGTTCAGAATCTTATTTCAGGAAGTCTGGGTTTTTCTGCAAGTAAAACATTGAATCAAGAACCCAAATCTTAAAAGGAAAGAACATTCACAAATTGAAGAAGGCTCTATCCAAGAAAAATGTGCATGTGTTTAACATCTAAGGGGACTAAAACAAACACCAAAGCATTTAATACTGACAGAGGAAAGCATGGCTGGTTATAACATCAAGTGTTGTGATACACTTGAATATGTATCAGTACCTCTCTTTAGAGAAAATAGCAATTGAAAATGTTAGATAATGTCTCTTCTGCTGCGTATATTTTCTCCCCCTATATTTAATGCCAGAAGGCCACTTTTCAGGGAAAGTTTGTAATGGAGGTATTTCATTACCTGGACTTTATAAGAGGGAGCGTTTTCACCACAAGAGCAGACAGTTGTTTATAATAAATGACAGGACTTTGCTTTTCCATAATACAGTTGTGGGGGTGTGTCAACAACCCCGGGCCCTGCCTCCTCCTGTCCATCAGACTCTCCGTATCAAGTGGTACGAATCTGAGTCTGAGGGCGGTTCCATAGGTGGGCTCAAGGAATGAAACTCTGCCCTTTCTTCTAGAGAGTTCTGTTTTACTCGGTTGGTCACTGGTTGTTGGCTGTTTGCCCTCCCCCGTTTATTTGTTATTGGCCGGGTGTACCCCTGTTCCTTCCTCTCCTGTTCTCCCTATTGGATTTTTCCCAGGTACTCCTCCCCTTTTTGCCTCCCTTAAAAATGCTTGCCGAACCCCGCTCTGGGCTTTTCCGGACTGCTACCCTTGAAGAATAAACCCTTTCAACTGCTCCCAGAGAGTCCACTCTTTCTTTCCTCGTTCCCGGGGTTGGGACCCTACCACCGCCTCTGCAAGCGCGCTTAGCGCGTCAGGAGACAGTGCCGCCTGGCCATCGGCATTCCCGGCAGAAACCAAACGCCCTTTGGTTTACCTGTCTGCGGGAAGGTCACTGGAGCCTCGCCCATGAGTGGACACTTGTCCAGGAGGCCACCTCGCGATATACAATGTTATTTCTTGTAAAATCTAACTTGGTCTCCTTTATCTCCATCTATATACTTAACAACAGCTCACTTCTTTCCCTCACTTATATTCACATTTTTTTGCAAGTCATCAAGGTTTTGGCGTGAATTCTTAAATGAGCTGTTGTTTGATTTTACATTTGAGCATTTTACTGCAATTTTCCTGTCCCAAAGAACATTTGAGGAAGCCACCTTTTAAGTTCAACTCAGAGGAACAGAGAAATAAAGAAATTAGATCAATATTGTAATAAGTAATATAATGCTGTGCTAAACCAGAAAAAGTCTTAGAAGCAATTAACAGAAATCATGCCAAGTTTAAGAGCACTAAGAATAATCAATTTGTTCATGTGTTGCCTGTTTTTATGAGAAGCACTGAATGAGTGACAGCATTGTACAGCTGGTATCATAACTGGCCGTCCTCAGGACATGGAATTGTTGGAGCCAGTCCAGAGGATGCCACCAAGTTGATAAGAGGACTGGAGCACTTCCCCTATGGAGACAGGCTGAGAGAGTTGGGACTGTTCAGCCTGGACAAGAAAAGGTTGAGTGGGAACTTCAGAGCAACCTTCCAGTATTTGAAGGGGCTTACAGCGAAGCTGACTTTTTATCAGGAACTGTAGTGACAGGACAAGGGGAAATGGCTTTAGATGGGAAATTCAGGTTACATATATAGAAGAAAAAATTCTGTGAAGGTGGTGTGTTGCCCTGGTTTTCGCAGTGTTCTGTGTTTTTACTTTTTGTAGTAGAATTTCTCATGCATTTTCTATAGACATAGTCCTTGTTTTTGTAACCAGCCTAGATTGTTTTTGAACTTCTGGATTGTTTTTCATTCCTTTCTCCTAAGGCAGAGAAAGATGATAGACTGTGTTCCTATCCTGTAGAATTGCAGAGGTGTTAACCTCATCTACCAATGTATGGTTGTTTCAAGAAAGATATAAAAATGAGAGAATAAAGAAGGGCAGGGCTTTTGGGCTCTCTCTTGCCTTCTGGCCCTTGCCCTGCTTATGTGGTCCTGACCTGCTGCTTGGGTCTGCGTGTTCCTTTTGTGTCCGATAGTGCGACATCTCGTGGCCCGTACGGGGAACCAGCAGGCTCAGGTAATCCTCAGGTAAATATAGTTATTAAATATGGAGGTCTCCAAGGAGAGATCCTTTAACAACTCCTTGGCGTTAGAAGTTATCGAGATATTTTTAGAAAGTGGGAATGTGGATATATGCAAATCAGATTTGGAAAGTCTGTATTTTTGGGCCAAGGTAAGAGGATTCTTTCCAGACGGATGCAATGTCCTCTCCAAATCGAAGTGGATGCTTGTTGGAAGAGCAGTGCGAGGCGTGGTAGCAGAGGCATATAGCCAGACTATGGCTAGGTTACTGGTGGCTTGGAGACAGGTGAATTCTGTTGTTCAAAGCCAGGAGAGCTCTTCAGGTGGTATTACCCCTGTCATTTCGCTGGGAGATTTCTCTGAGCTGTATGAGTTAGAGGGGGACAGAGACCTCGGCTCGCAGACAGTGTCTGAGCCCACCCCTCCCCCCGGACCGAGAAGGCGGGGGATGGGTCCTCCCCGCAGAGCACCCGGCCTGCTAGCCCGCCGGTCTCAGAGGACAGGCAGATTTCCGGGGACGGTTTGGCTGCGGGAAGTGCCAGGAAGCCGGTGCTCCCGACTTCGCCCCCCCGCCCCGGCTCCGGGAGAGGGTGCAGCGGGTTTCGCCACCCCGGCACGGCTCTGGGAGAGGGGCACGGTCGGTTTCACCCTCCCCCCCCGCCGTGCAGCTCCAGGAGGCCAGCGTGGTCGGTTTTGCCGCGCCCCGGCTCCGGGAAAGCAGCGCTGGTGGGTTTGCCCCCCGCCGCGTGGCGGGGGAGGCGGGGCAGCAAGAAATGCCCGTTCACCTGCGCCTTCCCGGTGCTGGCCGGAGAAGGCAGGTTGCAGGCGCGTGCTGTGGTAACTGCGGAGTGCCCAAGTTGTGGGGTTTGTACGCGATATCCCCCTGGAGCAGCGGGGCTGTGGATCGAACTGCCCCCTGCCAAGGACGTGGCAGTTGAGATGTTGGCTTCAGACGGCGGTGCCATCGGCTCCGATGCCGAGTCCTGCCCTGGGGACTCTGAAGCCGTGGAGGCGGACGGCTCCGCCGGGCCGGAAAGTCCGGCTCCGGGTGCTGGGAGAGCCACCGCCCCCCGCCCGAGGCCGGCGCGGTCAGCGCTCGGTGTTCTCACGGCTGGCAGGACCCTGCTGGGAGAGGTTTCGTCTGTTCTCCCCTCAGCAGCTCGCACAGGCTCGCCCAGTGCCCATGGTGTCATTGGTTGTGCAACGGGACGGCGCCGCAGCGCCGAAAAGCGGCCGCTCCCGGTGGTCCGGCCCCCCCCCCGCGCAGGGGCGGGGGGAGCGCAGGCGAGCCCCGGTCCGTGCTGCGGCTGCGGCTGAAGAGGCGGGGACCGCGGGGGATTCAGACTGCGAGCTCTCGGATGACGGCAGCTCAGTCTCATCGGTTTCGTCTGTGGGACATTCCAAACATGCCAGAACCGCAAGGGGTGCTAATCCTGACGTGTTTGTTTTTAGTGCAGGCGGTGAAGCGGCAGGGAAGCCGCGCTCGTCCCGGGACCGCAGGTCTTGACTGGGCGAGTCTGCTTCTGGGAGCCTCTGGACTCTGCCACAGTGTAAAGTGACGGTTAGGCCTTGGGATAAGGCGAGGTTGTGCCGGTTCTGGGGTGATGTGAAAGCGAAGGTTGAGGATGTCTGTGACCACCCTAAAAGCCGGCGCTTCAAGGCTGGTGATGCCAGATCCTGGAGCCCTGCTGCTGACGTCCCTGGGAAACCCAGGGGATGGGACACAGCAGGTGCTGCAATCTCACCAGATGGCCTCCAGGCTTTTCCTGTTATTCTGGGTGATGGTGATAACTCGTATCAATGTTTATCCTGGAAGTCTTTGATGGAGATCTGGGAGGAGGCTGGTAGACATGGGCTGGGATCTAGTGAAGTTATGCAGCTCCTTAGAGTTTTTAATACTTCTTTGCTGGTACCTTATGATGTTCGGAGTCTTGCTCGTGCTCTTTTTCAGCCTGTGGAATATGACATCTTTGAAACAACGTGGCAGGACTTGGCGACTAGAGCGCTCACATACAATGCTACATTGGATCTGCAGGATCCCAGATCTGGAATTGGCATTGATATCCTTCTCGGACAGGCAATTTTGATGATGCTTGTCTGCAGGCGGCCATGGACTGAGTGGTCCTTGAGCAATGCAAAGAGACAGGTATGGCAGCGCTGGTGCAAACCATTGAGATGGCTGCTCCTGTAGAGCAGTATGTGGATGTCGCACAGAGGGATGGTGAGTCCTTCTTGCAGTTTGCCAGCAGGCTCACTGCTTCTGTTGAGAGGCAGGTGTCAGATCCAACTGCATGAGCTCTATTACTCAAACAATTGGCCAGATCTTGTTGTAATGCTGAAGCTTACTGATGCACTACCTGGTGGTCCTTCTATATCGCAGATGGCTAAGGCCTGTAAGAAGATGAGCACTGCCTGTCATAAGGTGGTTGCCATGGCTGCTGCCCTGCTGCCGGTCTGGACAGAGCCGCAGGGCGGGCAGCAGAAGCAGGTGAGTGCTCAGGCCAGCAGGAGGCCGGGAAGGAAGGTGCAGAAGGGCACAAATGTCTTGTTTTTCTGTGCTCAGCGTGGAAAACCGAACCATACTGCAAGGGCCTGCAAGGCTGCAGTTTCTGTTAATGGTCAGTCTTCATCGCGCTGGGAAATGGCAGGCGGAGCACGTGGGGGAGATGTGCTCAGACACAAATGTCTCTCCAAGCCCCGGAGCTGATGGAGGTCTGTTTGGCCGGCTCGCGGCCAGCACCAGCAGCTTGGCAGGTGTGGATGTCTGCACAGCAGCAACAGTCATCTTAGACTCTTGTGGAGTGCACAAGGTCCCCCAAGATGCTTTCGGTCCTTTGGGCGATGGCATGAGTGCTTTCCTAATGGGGAGGTCTAGTGCCACCGTTTAGGGTATCATTGTGCATCTGGGACTCATTGATGCGGATTACACGGGACGAATTTATGCCATGGTTTCCACACCCACCCCACCAGTCACAATTCCTGAAAAGACTCGAATTGCTCAGCTTGTCCCTTTTAAGTCTTCTGTTCACAGGACAAAATCAAGGTCACGAGGAGACGGCTGCTTTGGTTCCACTGGGCCGTTTCAGGTTCATTGGACTGCTGTCATGACCGAACAACGTCCTGAGATGCAGTGCACCCTCTCCATCCCTGATGCTACACCACCAGAGATCTCTCTCTGCGGGCTTCTTGACAGTGGTGCGGACGTCACGATTCTCTCTCTTGCCGCTTGGCCTCCGCAGTGGCCGTTGGATCCGGTGGGAGCATCTGTTGCATGTTTGGGAGGGACAAAGCGCTGCTACGTGAGCCAGAAGCCTGTGGTGATAATGAACTCAGAGGGACAGATGGCCATCATTAGGCCTCATGTTACTGAAATTGTTCGTAACCTCTGGGGGAGGGATGTTCTGGCTGCATGGGGGGTGCGCATCGGGACGGATTTTTACTAGGGGCCACTGCGTTGAAGGGCGCAGAGTGTCCTACGCCTCCTATCCGGTGGCTGGTGGACAGAGCCATCTGGCAAGATCAGTGGTGCCTGCCTAAAGATAAACTAGAAGCCCTTCATGAGTTGGTTCAGGAGCAATTGGACCAGGGTCATCTGGAACCTTCTACCAGTCCCTGGAACACTCCTGTCTTCTGCATCAAAAAGAAGTCTGGGAAATGGAGGTTATCACAAGACCTCAGGAAGGTTAATGCCATGATGGAGAGCATGGGGACGTTGCAGGCTGGGTTGCCATCGCCCACCATGCTTCCTGCAGATTGGCCGATCCTCATCGTGGATCTGAAGGATTGTTTCTTTTCAATTCCTTTGCATCCTGATGACAGACTGAAATTTGTTTTCACGGTGCCAGCAGTTAACAATGCTGGTCCTGCACAGAGATATCAATGAAAGACTCTTCCCCAAGGGATGCGAAATTCGCTGGCCATATGCCAAATGTATGTGGCCAGAGCCTTGTCTGGAGTTCGCAGGCAGTTTCCTGATGCTCAGTCTTATCACTATATGGATGACATATTGGTGGCTGCGTCCACCCAGGATGAGCTGCTGAGGATCCAGCCTCAGTTGCTCGATGCTCTGCATTCGCACAGGCTGCAGGTGGCTCCAGAAAAGGTTCAGCAACAACCTCCTTGGAAATATTTGGGGGTCGAAATTTTGGAACGTCCAGTTCAACACCAAGAGGTGCAATTTGTGCATTTGGTGAAGACACTGAATGATGCCCAGAAATTGGTGGGTGTCGTCACTTGGTTACGTCCGTATTTGGGACTGACCACGGCGCAGTTGTCTCCTTTATTTGATTTGTTGAAGGGAGACTCTGATTTGAAGTCACCTCGCACATTGACCCCTGAGACATGTCAGGTGCTGGAGGAGGTGCAGCGAGCTGTTTCTGCTCCACAGGTTTATCGCATTGATCCCTCCGTTGATGTCACTGTTTTCATCACCACTCCAGATTTGCATCCCACAGGTATCATTGGCCAATGGAGTGACAAATGGTCCAATCCTTTGCACGTCCTGGAATGGGTCTTCTTGCCCCATCACCCGCAGAAGACGGCAGCTGCATTGTTTGAGCTGATCGCTCGTTTGATAGTCAAATGCCGGCAACGGTGTTTGCAATTGATGGGTGCAGACCCCGCAAAGATTGTACTACCGGTACAGCGAGAGGACTTTGACTGGAGCTTTGCGAACAGTGTTTCGCTGCAAAGTGCTCTAGAAAATTTTTCAGGGCAGATTACGTATCATCTGCCTAGCCACAAGTTGCTGCAAGTGGCAAAACTCACAGAGATTTCTCTGAGACCCAAACACAGTCAGGAGCTGGTGCACGGACCTACTGTCTTTACTGACGGTTCAGGCAGAACCGGGAAGGCCATTGTTACTTGGAGGGATGGATCTGAGTGGCAGGTTCTAGAAGGTCATGAGGATGGCTCAGCCCAATTGGTTGAACTGAGGGCTGCTCTTATGGCATTTCAACAGTTTTCCCAGGAACCTTTCAATCTGGTCACGGATTCCGCCTATGTGGCTGACATAGCAAAGCGGTTGAGTTATTCAGTTTTGAAGGAGGTTGGCAATGCTGATCTGTTTCATTTGCTGAAGACTCTGTGGTGTGTCATTCAGGAACGGGTTCATCCCTACTACGTTCTGCACATAAGGAGTCATACCAATTTGCTAGGGTTCATAGCGTAAGGTAACGCAAGGGCTGACAAGTTGGCTAACCTGGCATGGGTAGCACCTCAGCCTGATACACTCGCGCAGGCCAAGGCATCGCATGGGTTTTTCCTTCAGGACGCACATACTCTGCAGAAGCAGTTTCAGTTAACACCAACTGAGGCCCGTGACATTGTCGAGTCGTGCGACGACTGTCACGCGCTTGCGGTGCCTTTGCCGGCGGGGGTAAACCCCAGGGGCTTTAGGGCCTTGGATATTTGGCAGACTGATGTCACCCAAGTTGCCGAATTTGGCTGGCTCAAGTATGTGCATGTCACGGTGGACACCTGCTCCTCTGCCATGTGGGCTTCTGCTCACACTGGAGAAAAGGGCCACAATGTCATTGCCCACTGGAGGCAGGCCTTTGCCATTCTAGGCATACCTTCTACTGTGAAGACGGACAATGGTCCGGCCTACGTCTCGAAAGAGGTGAGGCAGTTCCTGCAGTTGTGGGGTGTGTCACACAAGTTTGGTATTCCTCATTCTCCAACTGGTCAAGCTATTGTAGAGCATGCTCATGGTACTCTGAAGCAGGTTCTTCAAAAACAAAGGTGGGGAATGCAGGGTGAAACCCCACCCAGTCGGTTGGCCAAAGCTTTGTATACCATCAATCACCTTACGGTACTGCAGAATTCTAATAATCCTGTTATTTTGAACCATCATCTCTCGTTACAGGCTTCGGATGAGGCACAGCAGCCTCAAGTGAAGGTTAGAGTGAGAAATTTAGTCACCAAACAGTGGGAAGGTCCCTATGACCTTATCGCTTCGGGGCGCGGGTATGCTTGTGTATCCACAGATACTGGGGTGCGCTGGGTACCTGCAAAGTGTGTTCGTCCTGACCTGCGACTGCAGAGGCAAAATCCAGCCAACAGGCAGGGTGGAAGCCGTGACCAGAATGAAAGTGATCAAGTGGGTGGAACATTGAGTGATGACTCAGATGCAGACGATGTGAGTGATCACCCCGATGGTCCTTCCACAAGCAGAGGTTGAACATTGTTCATTTTTTTTTTCTTTTTCTTTTTTAAAGGTAAAAGGGTGAGATGTCACCCTGGTTTTCACAGTGTTCTGTGTTTTTACTTCTTGTAGTAGAATTTCTCATGCATTTTCTATAGACATAGTCCTTGTTTTTGTAACCAGCCTAGATTGTTTTTGAACTTCTGGATTGTTTTACATTCCTTTTTCCTAAGGCGGAGAAAGATGATAGACTATGTTCCTATCCTGTAGAATTGCAGAGGTGTTAACCTCATCTACCAATGTATGGTTGTTTTAAGAAAGATATAAAAATGAGAGAATAAAGAAGGGCAGGGCTTTTGGGCTCTCTCTTGCCTTCTGGCCCTTGCCCTGCTTATGTGGTCCTGACCTGCTGCTTGAGTCTGCGTGTTCCTTTTGTGTCCGATAGTGCGAAATCGGTGAGGCACTGGCACAGAGAAGTTGCGGATGCCTGGTCCCTGGAAGTGTTCAAAGCCAGACTGGATGGGGCTCTGAGCAACCTGTTCCTGTGGAAGATGTCCCTGCCTATGGCAGGGGGTTTGGAACTGGATGATCTTTAAGATCTCCTTCAACCCAAACCATTCTGTGATTCTATGAAGTAAAAGAAAAAAAATGTCCTGAAGTTACTGATTTCTAAGTCAAAATATTTAGTGATGAAATTATTCATTCTCAGTTATACCCAACCAAATTTTGGGTATACCCAAATTTGTTGTTTGACTAAATCCAACTATTTTAACATGTAACTCATTGCAGTAGTTAGAAATTTCATCAGACAGCCAATCAACAAATAGAATTCTAACGTACATTTCTCACAACATTCTTCCAGGAGAATACAATGAATTTTTGGGTTTTTTAACTCAAAGAAATCTGTATATTTTTCAAAAGTTCTTATGTGTTTTTGATAGAAAAGAACTCTTTACTGCTTAGTATTTCCACTCTGGATCTCTCTTGACACATTAAAAATAATGTAAGTCTGGTAAGACTGGTTACCTCAATCATGTATGAACAGAAGAATCATGAAGAAATAAAATCTCATAAATAATTTTTGCTGTACATTTTTTAAATAAGCATCTGATATAATCCTTAATGAGGAAAAAAAAGGGCTCCAAATCACTGGAAGAATTGAAGTGCAGTACCACTTGAGTTACTCTATTAACTCTATTTCATCTGCTACACTGTCATTTGCTTTTTCTTTGACTCAGCACAAGAAAACAGGGCTTTGACAGTATCTTGGTTTAAATAACAGGTGTCTGTTGAGGAAGGTGGGAACCTTCCTGGGATGGAAAATATGAACCCCTTCCATCTGCACTTTCCAAGAGAAAGTCCCCCAGCTAAGAGATGGTAGCAAACTGCACCCTTCCCCCTCCTCCCCTTCCCAGTCACATCTTATGTCTCTTAAATACCCGTCATTCCATCTTTTAGGCAAAAAATGGGAGAAGTCATCCCTGGGAGATAGAAAAAAAAAAAAAAAGGAAAAATCCTAACCTCCAACAGTCAAGAAATGAGCAAACAGTGTAAATTATTTTATATTAGTAAAAAAAAAAAAAAAAAACCCAAAAAAACCAAACTGCTGCATTTTACCTGATTGGTAAATTATTAGAGACAAAGGAAACCACAGAGAAGTCTTACATATTATAGAGTAAATACACTGGTTTTGATGAACAGCCAAATTGAGAAGATCACACATCCTGGTGAACAGAACAGAACTCCACCAGTTTTAAAATTTTAAACTTAAATAAACAGTGTATTTTATTTCATATGGTAATATAGATATCTAGGTAGGACTCTCCTACTAAATTTAAGATCATCAGCAATATTCATGGGGTTGAAAAAATGAGTAGAGTACATTCCCAAGACTGTAATATGTGTGATTTTCCTTCTGAGTGCATAATGGCCATCCAAGGTAAGGCAACAATAAACATGGGAATAGCAAATTTCCCTTAGTGACCTTAGATGAGCATATACTTTGTAATTAACTAGATATATTCCTGGAAAAATACAGCTACATGAAAATATTACTTTTTTATAGCAGAAAGTAACTACAAGGCAATAGCCTGTAGAGAAGCTATAAGACAAAACATGGAAAGTAGAAAAAGAAACTTTTGAGGTAATCTTTGAAGAGAGCACATCAGTTTATCAGGAGGAAAAGAATTTATTATAGGTCAGGGACATGAGATGAAAGGATTAAAATACATTAAAATACAAAGACAGCAAAATCTCCACATTTCCACTTTTTTTCCACTCAGGTGTTTTCAGAGAGTTCTTTCTAAATGAAACATATTAGATGCCCAAATTAAACAGTTACATGATATATATAGCAAATTAGAAACAAAAATTTTTAAATCACTTGTGATAGGTTGCATGTGTCAAGCCAGGATGTCCAATATATACGTCTACTTACATATTCAGAAACACCAAGGAGAAGCTTGAATGTCAGGAGTACATGTCCATGTAGTATGGACATGGCAGTAGAAATTAACAGATGTACTTTCAAAAACAGACCCATCAAATACTATGCCAAGCACCTACCAGTACAAAACACTTCTACAAACTGTTGAACAAATGCTCACATAACTAATATTACATTAAAAGTAACAGACTTATATACATGCAAAATGTTGAACATATGAAGTTTGAGTGTCTCTTTTTTAAAAATTACTGTAGAAATTACTGACTTTCCAAAGAAGCAGCATCTGTTGATTGCATGATGACATACAGAACAGTTAAATATTAAATGGCAAGGTTTTGGTGGGGGGCAGGAGGGGGGCTACAGGGGTGGCTTTTGTGAGAAAGTGCCAGAAGCTTTTCCCATGTCCAACAGAGACAATGCCAGCTGGCTCCAGGGCAGACCCACCACTGGCCAAAGCTGAGCTCTGGAATAGTGTATTATAGAAGGGAAAGTTATTGCGCAGGAGCAATTTCAGCCAGAAAGGAGAGGAGTGAGTATGTGTGAGAGGAACAGCCCTGCAGACATCTGGAGCAGTGCAGAAGGAGGGGCAGGAGGTGCTTCAGGAGCCAGATCTGAGATTCCCCTGCAACCCCTGGTGCAGCCCATGGAGAGGGGCTGAGATTCCCCTGTTGCCTATGGAGTACCACAGGGGAGCAGCCCATGAAGGACCCCACATACGAACAGAGAGATGCCAGAAGGAGGCTATGACCCCACAGGAAGTCTGTGCTGGAGCAGCTTCCTGGCAGGACCTGTCAATTCATGGAGAGAGGAGCTCACGCTGGAGCAGGTTTGCTGGTAGGACTTGTGACCCCATGTGGGACCCATACTGGAGCAAGCTGTTCCTGAAGGACTGACTGCATGAGAAAGACCCACACTGGCAAAGTTTGTGAAGAACTGCAGCCCATGGGAAGTACTCACATTGGAGAAGTTTATGAAGGACTGTCTCGCGTGGCAGGGATGAAAATCCCTGCCACCAGAAAATCCTCATTTTCTGTCCCCCAGCACTACTGGCAGGAGGAGGCAGAGAAAAACAGGTGTGAAGCTGAGGCTAAGGAGAAAGGAGGAGTAGGGAGGAGGTGTTTTTGTTTTAAGATTTAGCTTTTATTTTTCATTGTGTTACTCTGATTTCATTGGTAATTATTGAAACTAATTTCTCAAAGTCAAGCCTGTTTTGCCCATGAGTGTAATTGGTGAGTGTTCTTGAGTTACAAGCCTTTCATTGTAATTTCTCTTCCCTGTCCAGCTGGGGAGGGGAGGGAAGGGATAAAGTGGCTTTGCATGCACTTGGTGTTCAGCCAGCATTAATCCACCAAAATATAAAAAAATATATAATAACTATTCACAGTAAGAAAATTCAACTAGGTTTCCCAAATTATATTAAAAACATTGAAAATACCACTCACCTGTGTATCTGCTGGGAATATTTGATGTGGATTTTCTTGGACTAATAAATTAATTATCTCCAACACTGCAGTTTGCTTTTATTGCATTCAGGAACATATCATTTTTGGCAGTAAAAAAAATAATTTTTGGTAATATATGATCTAGTTGTATAATATATAGTAAACATAGAGTAATTGGATGAATGTAAAACTAGGTTTGAATTGATGTGGAATTAATGTTTTTCCCTCAGTTTTTTTCTCTAGGTCTTTTGGACAAGAAGTTGCATAGTTCAGATTGCTGAACTGTTCAGGATTGAAGTGTTCAGGGTCTGAATGAACAGTTATTTACAACTTCTTTCATCATCAATGATAAGATATAATTCAACTCAACATTGTCCCAGTGACAACTGGATAAAAGTAAAGATTTGTTAGTATCTTTATGTCCAATCAACTAAGCATAAGGACTATAATCTTATTCCCAAGACCTTTGATTTCAGCTTTGACAGTTCACAGTGCAACTACCGTACTCATGAATTCAACCTGTTTATGCAAGTATGTAACTATTTAATCCTGATGTTACTTAGGCAGAATGTAGCTATACAGCTTTATATTCTTTTCCATTGCACTAGGATAACGTTTATACTCCCTCTTCTCAGTTACCCTAACTTGTTTTCATAATTTCTTAAAAAGGCTGTCATTCCCCTCCAATATATATTTTTAAATAATACAGCAATGTACCCTCTTGCATTTTTATTTACTGGAATGGCTATATGGAAACTCTGGGAAGACAAAAAAGGGAGTTTTAAACAGGCACAAGCAAAGCAAAGAACTAGCTATTAAATATTCCCTAATAGCTGTAGGAGAAAAAGACAGAACCCTTGGTAAATCCAGCCTAAATGTGAGAACTCATTAAATATTCAATGAGCAATTGTTATGGTAAGAACTTTGCATCAATAATTAAATCTATTTCTGATTTAAGAGGAGAAAAATCAACTGAATTTTAATGTATTGTGTATATATTTAACAAAGGCTAATAGAGACAGATGTTAGGAGATAACATAATAGATGCTAAATGATTCTGTTATTTTATAAGACATTTATAAAAGACAAACAAAATTAAATGTCAAAATGATCGAGCTACTCTCAGTTCAGAGATACAAGCCTCCCTAAACTTAAAAAGCTGGAAACTATAGCAAGAACAGGTGTTCATATAAGTGGGATTTAAGTTTGCGCTACTGAAAATAATAGTACTTTTCCACACACTCACATATTCCAGTATATCTGTTGGTTCAGTCTTGAAATATGTGTTACCTTCTGTGGTTTATTTGATATTAGATCATTTTACCCAATTGGTAAGTAGTTGAAATTCCAGCTTCTTATTTATCTTTTATTTAGATATTACATTCAAAAGTATAGATGTGCCAACACTCCCCTCACCCTAGGGGTGGGTAAGAAAATTGTAAATAATATTGAGGAGAGAAAAACCAGGGTAATGCATCAACATGTAGTAGTACTGTAATCATGGTGACTGCACAGACTGAACACAAATCTATCTATGAGGGTAGACAAGTTAGAAACTAAGTGATTGAAAAAGGAGGTTAAGACCAAATAATTAATGGTAAGAATAATTTGTTTTAGCATATCACTGTTTTTCCATTAAAAGTGAGAAAAAGCATGGTCTCATCATGGATTCAAACAGATCTTAAGATTCTGATCTGTTCCATGGATTGCATTCTATAGTTTTAGGCACAAATACCTCATAAAACAAAAACTCTGCCTTCGGGAATACATAACAGATCATCTGCCCTAACACTAAGCCAAGACACACATAACTTGGTTATTGATTAAGTTCTTGTTATAGCAAAGGAAAATTTTCTTAACAGTATGTTGGTTATATATTTCAACATCTCAGCTGGATCTAACACCAAAGATTTATTTTTCATTAAATAAAACATTCTTATTTAAATTTCTTATCTCAGGTTGATAGTAGAACACAAAATAGGCTTGTTGTTGCATAAGAATATGAAAAGAATGGTGCAGTAAGCAAAAGATGAACTGAATAAACTGATTACACAAAACACTGCAAAAAATTACTAGAGTATTGAATCTACATTTAAAGTTCACTTTTTAGGTGATTAGTAGTATAGTTTAAATTTGTCTTATAGATTAAAACACTTGTAGTCAAAATAAATAAAATAAGGAAAAAACCTTCAAAACATATTGGCTGCTTGAAATCAGGAAATATTTTTAGAAATTACAGGAAAATCCCTGTGATTTATAGTCAACAAAACTTAACATTTTTCTTGACAAAAAGGTAGTTTTGATCAGAAACACATGTGCCAATTAAAATTGCAAAATAGAAAAAAAATGTTCTGTTATCTAGAAAATTATGGCAGTCACCTATACTTGCAGGAACTGTTTTAAAAAATTATTTTGATGGTAAGTTTTTAAAAATCAATTAATTTTTCTCATTTTTTGGTAAGCTATGTGATGAGCACTTGCAAGTAAGCTTCTCTTCTATTCATGAACTGTTCTATTTTGTTTAAATAAGGTAATATTAACTGGTCCTCAGACTAGTATCACACAGTGATTCATCAATAACAGAGGAAACTTACCTCAAGACATTGCTTTGACAAGTCTCTCTCTAATGCATGCAGAGTATATGTTCACCCACTGAACAGTCTTATCCTCTTTCTTGTACAAAACAGGATTTCCTACTTAGTTAAAAAACTCTATGGTTTATTTTCTCTGAACATTCATTTGAACCAGAATGAATCCATTCATAGCACCTTTCAGGTGAAGTTTTCAAGTTAGAGTACAGAAATCTGTAAATCTGTTAATACTTGTACAGTATTTGGGTAAAACAAAAGACCTTAAATTTTCAAAAGCTCTCAAAGCACTTGGAAATCTGAGCCTGTTTTAAGGTTCAGGGGCTTGGAACTTTGAAACTGAAATAAACTCTTGTAGGTGCTGAATGAGCAATGAGTTATGAAAGGGCAAAGAACTGCTGAAAATCTATTGTCCTTGGCCTGTTTTCAAATCCAGCTCTCCTTACTGACCATACATTTTTCAAAGACATAAGTGCTCTCCCATTTTTCAAAGACCAACACAAATGACACAAGGTCAGACAAACAAAGCTGCTGAACAATTAATAAACATTTACATCCATATCATAAAGCCACCAACTATATAATGTGGCAAAATAGAAAGCAATTAATATGAACTAGAATAGGTCTCAAAAAAATTCATTCTGTATTCAGAGAGAGTTGAGGATATATTATAAAATGCATGTGAAACGTGACAAGCTGGCTGCCAGACCACTGAACTAAAAATTTCTAAAAATGAAGATGTATGCAAATTCTGCATTGGATGAGGGCATAAAAGTATTTTAATTCCTTTTTTTATACCCTCCATTTTCATTGTAGTTGGTTTTAATGTTTAACACTACAAAACAATCAAAAGTATACATTAGACTGAGAAAATATATAAGTAAGAAAACACTCCCAAAATTTACAAGCACTCTGCTTTAAAATGCTCTTTCTCATGAGCTTGAGATTTTTTTGGGATTTTTTTTCATAGTTCTTCTTTCAAAATAAAAAAGAAAGCTGGGGGAACTATCAAGGTCAAACATTCTATACCTCATTTTTTTCTGGACAGAAAGAAAATACCACAACCTTCTTTTATGGCCTTGGCAGAAAGCCACAACACTCAGAAGTACACTTAACTATTTTAAAGCTTTTCAGTTAGATCTGCTCAAGTGAATTAAACCTTTCACCTCCACACCTTTCTTTTCCTTTGTGCCTATCTGTGTGCCAAAAGAAGCCAAAAATGTCACCTGTGAAGCTACATATATTCCAAGAAATGGATATGCCATTTCTCACAGGCATAAGACTTTTTCTATTACCTTCCAAATAATGTACTTCTATTTGTGTGGCTTCTCTTTCTTTGATCTTTTCTTTTAATAATAAGCTCCTTTAGGAATGTGAATTTGACTCCTGATGCAGTTTGGTTAGGGATCCCAGCTCAGTGAGATTTGGCTAATAGTCAGGTATTTTATGATGATAAATTACAATTACAAAACTCTGGTATTCCAAAATATTTTATAGTGTAATCAATAATTTTAATGACTTTTGCTCGGGAGAAAGTCTGTGTTCTTGCATGAATGCAAAGCATATATAGAGGTCTTTCCCATCCCTCTGTAATGTACAAGGAAGCTACATGAAAAGCTAGGTTAAAATAGTAGCCAGCTGGGCCAGTGGTCCAATCCATCCATGATTCTTTTGAGAAACCGGCAATGTGTGGTATTGTTTTATTTCATTCTTCTAGCCATGAAATCTGAGTCACAGCCTTGACCTTCCACCATTCTTTGAGTTTGGTAACAAGTACTGTATAGAAAAGAGAGTAGTGAACTGATCTAGTCTGAAAAACACCTACTTTTCTCCATAGTTTTACCCTAGATTAGTTCACTGGTACAAATACCACGTGGCCTTGCAAAGAGAAATACCTTTTTTTGCCTCTGTGGTTGTGGGGACAGCAGTGGTTACTGCCTAACTGTGGATAAGGAATGTACAGTGCATGTGACATACCTTGAATTCAGTAAGGCTTCATGTTCTGCAGTTCTCCTTTGGAATATGAAGTACAGGCTAGCAGTTGCACTGGAATCTGGCTGGACCCCTGGGCTCAGTGGTCTTAATCAAATCTTAATGTTCAGCTGGCAGATGACAACGAGCAGAGTACTCCAGAGGATGGTGCAGAGTCCAACCATGTTCAAAACATTCTTCCATGACGTGGATGCTTGCAATTCACCTACAGACAACGCTGAATTATGGGGGATAACTGAGAATAAACAGCAGAGCTTCTTCACAAGGACCTTGGTAAACTTGAGGGCTGAACTAATTTGATGAAGATCGGCAGTGAGAAATGCAAAAGGCTATACTTGAAACAGAGTAACACAGCACCAGAAACTCAGGCTGAGATAAAAGGGTTGTGATGATTACAGTGAATACCAGGCTGAATATGGGCCTGTTGTGGCTCTCCTTTCACAAGCAGAGCAGACTGAATTCTGAGCTACACTACACAACTAGCACATCTAGGGGAAAATATTGTCGCCTCCTTCAAGGTACTGCTGAATCTGCCTTTGGAATACTGCTTTGAAGCACCAGCAGTTCAAACTGACTGTTGAGAAACTATCGGGAATCCTCCAGAGAATTACTGGGATTGCCAGAGTGATTCAGCACTACTTTTTCCTACTGAGAAAGCTGGGCTTGGACTATGGGGCCGTCTAGTGAAAGTCTACTGCTGCTGGTATTAGAGGATGGTGACAAACTTCTCAGAAGAGACAATGCAGCAAGGGGAAATGGCCACAAACTGACTGGAGAGGTTCAGACTAGAAATTAGAGAAAGCATTTTACAATGGAGAAGGAAGACTAATCCTGGAAGAATTTACTCTGTTGTAATGTCGATGATAGTCCTGCTTCAGGCAGGAGGGTGGACTAGATGGTCTCCAGAAACTTCTTCCAAACAACATTTCTCTGATTCAAAAGGTCTATTGCCTTGCATTTTTTCTCATTGTTGCAACTTCAGACTTTCATGACTCATAATTTGTCCATTATGTGAATATTTGCCTTCTCTCCAAAAATATTAAAGAAAATGCTCAATACTAAAGGAAATGCTCAGCATTCACAGGGCAACACAAGTAGATCTAAAATATCTGCATTGTAAATGTAGTTCTTTGAATGATTCAAGCACAAAACCTTATGAAGCAAAAAAAAGTAGTTAAGAAAAATGAGAAAGGAAAAACACTGCCCACAGAAACCTTTTCCATTGCAAAATAATCAACAGTTATTTGGATACATGCTTTAAGAAATATTTTCTCTTCTATAGCTAACTTAAGATGCTGTAAAAATGTAATGGAATTCTTATTAATGCACTGCTTCTGTATTTTATAAACTGTATTTGAGAAGATATAATTTTAGCAATACGATTATTATAAAGAAGAGGAAAATCTACTAAAAATTATTAAGCTTTCAAAATAAACAACAACAGTTTAGGAGTATGTACTGACAATTATTTCATAATTACTATTGCTGGCTTAATATATTCTACTTAACTGCCTGTTTTTTTTGTTAAAAGCAGTAATTCAAATCTGAATTTATAACTTGTTTAAAGTTGAGCTAAGGGTTAAGCAATTATATAATTCCACTGTTTGTTACCTCAACAAATTCTCACTAGTACACACGCAGAGTGTGACATTAAAAAATAACTTTTCTTATATAATGTTACATTTACTAAATTTATATAGATATATATGCATTGTGAATTTGAAAAATTAGTCACAGGCTATCATTTCCTCATTTATTTTGAATTTCAGAATGCCCTCAAAAGTAAAATAAAGCAACATTTAAAATGGCTACTGAGCTTAAGATTCCCTCTAATCTGTTTATTTATTTTCTCAAATCTTACAATATTCCTTTTATCTAATGGGTCTGATTAGGGATGAGTTACCAACCTTACAGAATGCACAATAATATTTCAGCAGAATTCAGGCAACTCTCTTTATAGATACATGTCTTGATTAATATCTAAAAAAAATTTCTAAAATTGAAATAAAGACTGCTCAAAACTCACATGCATTATGTGACCAGAGATCAAAGGTGTAGGGATTCGTTCACCTGCCCACAGAAACTCTGGACAGAGTAGTTGCACAGGGGGTACAACTCACACATACTCACAGACTCATTTTCTACTAAAATGTGTTTCCCATGTAGAAGTCCCAGCAAAGAGGGAAGTACACATTTAGAGAAGAAAGGTGCTCATGATAACTCTGCTAAAAGCATTTTACAGCTTCCATCCTGCGTAGTCATCATCTTAACTTGTACAGATTGTCCTGCCCCCAGGGATGGGAAGCAGAGTGGGTTTGAAGAAAAAGCAGATCCCTGAGGGCACTGCTGCCCTCCTGCCCCATCCCTAAATGCAGAAAAGCATCCTAACATCTGCACTTTCCCCTCATGGGAGTCAGGTGTACAGTGAAGTTTGGGGGCCATAGGCTGAGAAGGGTGGCTGTTGTGGATCCCGGACCAACTCAGTGAAATTTCTGTGCTTTTACTGGTACAGCTTTAACAAATCATGCTGGGATTGTGTCAGAACTATCCAGCAGCCAGCAGACCAATCAAATCAACCTTCTTTATGTCCCTACCAACACTAGTTTGGTACAACCAAAACTTGTTTTTTATTTAATATAGCTCAGTACACCTACTTGTGAGTAGGTGCTGGTGTGTGCCTTACCCAGAAGGTTCATATGTAGCCAAAGCAGCTCTGTCCCTTGAAAACTCATATGAGACTTCAAGTGGAAGATTGTAGGTCTGAGCCTCCAACAGGATCTTTTTTACTAGCACTACAGCTCTAAAAAGAATGTGACATTTCCAACTCCCTCTTAGAACAGCTTTAGGCCTTTCACTAGGCAATATGTTACAACTCCCAGCTGAAGGCACCCAGCACTCCATTACATGATGGAGAAAGGAACACCTTGGCCCAAAAGCCCCTTTAATGGATATCAATCTGACCAAGTTAGATAAAATGAACACTTAAGGAAATGCAGGAGAGCTGTTTCCGGAACCATGAGCTTTGTACACGTAGTCAAGGACACCTGAATCACTGTGTTTCCATAAATTACCACACTTCAGCCTAAGATTTGAGACTTGGCTATACACTGCTTTCTTACAAAAGTGCAATGAATACAAACAGGGAAGTTACAATTTAAAGCTTGTTGAAATCAAATGAAAGAATGGGGAATGATTTCGAACATTTTCATTCTTCAGTGTGCCACTTTGAGACCTACAGTATTTTTTCATTATATGAAACAGAAAATTGAGATTTGGCATTGACTCAGAACGTGGTGATAGACACTTTTAGAAAAATACAGAAATCCTGCCAGCCAAAAACTAAAGTAAATCAGCATGTTACATAATGCTTATAAGCAATGGAACTATATGAACACCTAATTTTGGATTTAGTGGCTGATTTGACACAAAAAGCAGTATTCTTCTAGGTCTGGTTTCTAATACATTTAATTTTAATTTTTGTATTTGAATTTCAAAGACCAAATATTATTCTGAAATTGAAAGACTATATATTCTTTTGGGAAATAGTAAAATAAAAAAAATGTTTCACTTGATTTGGATTATTTTTGTCAGACAATATCAGCTGGATTTGAATTTAATTAATATGCTTTGGTTTATTCAAACTATTTTTGGCACATGAATATTGAATATATTGCTTATGTCTATCTAATCATATAAAAATGTCATTTAAACCGCAAAAACTTTAGTACTTTAATGTAAACTCAATACTCTTCCAAGTTACTTCTTTGAAGTGACAGAAATAAGTGTGTATGTGGAAAAACTCTACAAATATTTACATGCATATTTTAATATATATAGATGCATATCCACTTTTTTATATTTTCTTTGAGTTTTAGTTTTGGGGGAAGACCAGTGTGGGAGGATGTTGAGAGAAAAGAAAGCACTCTGAGAATATATTACCCTTGATGTCTCAGTTAGGTAAACTCTTTGTACAAATGCTCAGCTATGTTCAGCTGTTATGCCCTCAAATTTTTGCAAAGAAGTCTTTTAAAAAAATAAGCAAAGCTCCAGCATTATTTTAGCACCTAGAATAGATTCAGACATAAAAAGCACCGCAGTGTCAAGGCAATAAAAAGCAACAAAAGAACAATCATTTCTTGAAGCCTGGCATTTGCAACAAAACATAGACAATGCTTTATTCAAAAAGAGAAAGATAACAGTGATGGAGAAAAAGCTGTTTTAATGCACAGAAAATTCAAACTGATTTTCTCTGTGATCTAAGAAAGCCTGAACTCCAGCAGGATGCAAATCATATTAGACCAGAGTTACATTTCCTAGAATTGTATGACAGCTAATTTTTTTTTTTTTAAAATATATGTTATGAGGCTTATGCTGGGTTAATTATACAGTTTACCGTGTCCCTGTATTCATGCATTTTTAAAATATTCTAGAAAGTGGAGTAGTTGGTCTTCACTAGTTATTTAAAATATCGCACTATCAACAAAACTTTGTGCTTTTATGTGGATTATATTTTGGCATGTTTTATTTTTTCTTACTTGTTTTCCTCTACTTTTATCTATTTACATGACTTTTCCATCTTCCACATGAATTAAATGCAAGAAAGAAAACGCTACTATTTACAACATTTTCTCTCCTAAATATCTCAGACACAGATAATATCATTCATTATATTACTATGCGTGTCGTTCATAAGTTCTTTCATTCTTTTGAGGCAAAGCCCAAAGAAATGAGAACATGAGAAAGACACTATATTCTTCTAGCTGTTATAGAGGTCAAGTTTCCCTATATGATACTTTGTCTCCACTCCACTGAATTCACTCCTGAGGTATAATAGTTACATATTCATGTTGCAATACAAGTCTATTTTGTTATAGAAAATAAGTTCTGATCCACAAATGAAATCTCTCAGGTTTCCAGAACTGAGGGAATTTTTTAAACTAAAAGGGTATTTTTTAAAATGGGTATCAACACAATGAACACAATGGAAATTAATATAAGTCTCCAAATGTGTCAAAAATTTGAGAATCATAGAATGGTTTGGGTTGGAAGGGACCTTAAAGATCACCTAGTTCCAACCCCTTGCCATGGGCAGGAACACCTTCCTCTAGATCAGTTGCTGAGAACTCCATCCAGGGATGTGAGTGTCCAAGGTCAGGTTGAAAAGAGCTCTGAGCAAGAGCTCTTGTTAAATCTTGTAGTGAGCAAAGGAGGAGTTATTCAGCAATCTAGGAGTCCAAAGAACATGATTAAACAAAGAGAAGACAATATAGTTGATTAGGATCATAAATAAATTTCTCTTTTTAATTAATTAGTCTGTCATTCTACTTAACTTCTTTTGCTTCTCCAGAAAATACTGACATTTGGTGTATTACATTGTGACATAGCTGTGCTAACCTATGTTGAGTTGCTGGTGAAAAGAACTCACATTATTTATAGTGATAGTAGTTCTAATAAATGTTGCAGATAGTAGGAAGGCTTTCTAAACTGTCTGAGTATTTAGACTCAGAGTCCAGTGTAAAGTTGGTACTGCTCGAACCTATAAATAACTACCTCTGGTCAAATCTGGATGTCATTCAAAAAAATGTAGGATACTATAATTCTATTTTTTTTTTCTATTTTTTTTATTAAATCCCCAAAAATTGCTAAGAAATTGTAGACTCACATGATCTTTCTTCAGTAGTTTATCAGTGTGATGTTGTGGTGGCCAACCCTGAAGGGAAATGGAGCAACAAGGTGTGCAGATACTGATGGTCAAAAAAAGCAACAAAATTCACGAGTCCACAAAAAATCTATAAAATTATATAAATAAATTATACCCAGTGGAAACTGGTATGTTAGTCCCTTATAGTATAAACTTTTGTTAGTGTATTTTGAATAAGGGGTAGGGTGAAAAAGAAGAGAGAGAAATTAAAGTGAGGGAGAGAGAAAGAAAGGAAGAAAAAGGAAGAAATTAAGGGAGAAAGGAAGAGAGGAAAGGAGAAAGAAAGGAAGGGAGAAAGGAAGAAAGGAGGAAAGGAAAAGACAAAAGGAAGAAAGCAAGCTTACCAGTCCTGGCTCCAGCACTGTTCCAGATAATGACGTGTCTGGCGTCCTGAGCTGCACATGCTTGGGCTTCATGTGGGAACATTTTTACAGGTAAGGTTTCCCTGCCCTGGATCCAAGTTTCTCTTTTTCTATACTAATCAATTTTCATGCACAGTCCGCTCTTCCAGACCTTTCTGTACATGGGTGGAAGGACTTCAGGAACCTTTTGTGTAAAATTAAGTAGGCATTTGCAAATAAAAAGTATATAGTTAACTAAATCATTAGCATGTCAATAATATTCAGATATATTATAAAAATTCAAGCCCCTAAATTCTAATGGATAATTAAATATTCAAAGAATCTGTTGGTTTATTTCAAAATAGAATCTTGCATTTTTGGATACAGAGTGAAATATTTCGAAAGGTTAATATTTAATATTGCAGCAATACTTTTAAGCTTACTAACGTTGTCTTTGTTCTCCCAGCAGCTAAAATACTCCAGAAGGCAACTAAAAAATGCTCTATAGAGTTATGAAATTAAAACTAATGTAACATTTTTGTCTGCAAAATTTACAATAATTTTTTTATCTCAATGACAAAGATTTTCTTGTTCTATGTTAAAAAAAAACAACTCTGTTATCAAAGGAGGGAATAAATCAGCTTATTCTGTCTACTGACTACCTCAAACTTGCAGGAAGTTTGTAAGCCTCTTTATTTTAAAATAATAATAGTCTCACCAAAGGAATCTGAAACTCAGAACAATATCAACAAGTTAAGGATTAACTTTCAAGAACTTGATTTTCATTCTCCACAACTCAATCAATTATCTTACATCAAGATTTTTTGTATCATCTAGCAATACTAATGCAAAATTACTTCTTTGTGAAGATATTCAGATAAATCATTACTGTAAGTAGCCAATTTTGGGGTATTTATATATTTATATATCCCAAAACTGCGTTTTGCCTGTCCTCTGCTTCCACTGTTCACACAAGCCTTGTTTCCCAAGGAAGAAAAAGGATACAAGTTTTAGTTGGTGCCTCATCATACCACTTTGTTTTTTCATGAGCCCTAGGAGACAGATTGCTTCTGCAAATTAGCAAGCCAGGCAGGGGGCCACAGTAAGACAACACGACAAGTAAAGCAATTTCCCCCCAGGATACTACTGAAATTAATTTACTGAAGCTCACGAGGCAGATGGTTACAGACTTTGGTATGGAGGAGGAGAAAAATAGCTCCATTTCAGGGGTGATCTTCCTGTTACCCTTCCAGTGTGTGAGAAGGAACATATGCTGCTTTAAACCCTGCTATCTTCGGATCCATACTGTGGCTGTCTGCAAACAAAAGTCAGAAGCAGAAAGTTTAAATCAATGGTAGCATTTTGGCATCTCCTCTCCCAGTGAGAAGGCATAGGGGACACAGAATAATGAGCTTTAATGCTGAGTAACTCAAAAAGGGGAAGGAAGGTCAAAGTCCTGCACCTGGGAAGAACAATGGCATGCATGACTACATACTGTAAATGAGCTTGGCAGAAAAGGACCTGGGCAGGGGCCTGGTGAGCACCAGGTTGAACACAAGCCATAAGGTGCCCTTGCCATAAACAAGGATAATGGTATCCTGGGATAAACTTAGGACTAGTGTTACCAGCAGTTGGAGGGAGGTGGGTCTTCTCCTCTACTCAGCTCTTGTGAGGCCACACTTGCAGGGCTGTATCCAGTTCTGGGCTCCTCATTGCAAGAGAGACATGGACATTCTGCAGAGAATCCAGCAAAGGGCCACAGAAATGATAAGTAACTAGAGCATCTTTCCTGTGAAGAGAGGCTGAGAGAGCTGGCAGTCCTTGGCCTTAGTAGAGAAGGCTCTGGAGTGGAGGAGCAAGTGTCTCTTACCGATGTCTGCAAGTACCTGAAAGGTGGGTGCCAAAAAGATGCAACCAAGCATTTTCCTTTTTCACCGTAAATTTTTAAAGTGTGCACTTGTTACTAACTTTCCTTCGGCTGTTTTCATTAGTGAAAAGATGTACAACAACTTTTCTAGGTGAAAAATACAGTACAAGATATTTTTGGAAGTTCTCTGCATTATAGATAGTGCTAATTGAAGAGGAACCTCTGCTCAGGATAGTCACTGTGTTGCAGGCTGCCTTTCTTATACCTTTTTCCTTCACTTTCCTGTAATCCCTGCACCCCCTTCACAGTTTTCTGCAGACTGCTCAACCCTTAGATTTATGAAACTACAGTAAAGCTACTAGCTCCAAGGGTCTCAGGTTCAGCTCTGTGTCTATATAGCAGCCAAATGCAAATCACTAGAAATATAGAAGTCAATTAATTCTTTTACACAAGTAAAATCAGATAATCTGCCTAGCAACAACACCGGCAGGTTCTCATAGAACTGGGTGAAAATTCCATGCTCCCTAAATCTTTCAATCTTCTCTTTCTGGGAAGAGAAAAAAATCTAGTTACTTCTCCTCTTTGTCACATCTAGGCTCAGGCTTCAAGGAGACAAGTGACTGGAAGTGATTTTTCCCTCTAAAGCCCTTCTACAATCATAGAGTACCAAAAGATAATACGATTTTTATTTTCACGTCTGAAACAATCTTGATACTTTAGGGGTAGAAAATTCAAAGGCTCAGTTTCCATAGGAATTTTTTTTCAATAATCTGTGTATGAAATATTGGTGAAAGAACAAATTTTCTTATATATCAAATCATGCTTTAACTTCTAAACATAGACGGAAGCATATTTACAAAATACCTGTCTCAGGAAAGGTCACTTATAAATGTAAATACGTATATTTATGAAAAATCTGTTCACTCTTTCTGTGCAAAACAACTTCACATTGAGACTCAATCCTATACTGAGGATTTTTTTGCAGAGGTGCGCACACAATGGCAAAAATACAATTTCAGACAGATTTCTGATCTACAGAAAGTGAGACACAAGCTTTTCTTTTCTTTAAACCTAACAGAATGCAAACCTCTCCCTCTTTTAGGAGACAAAAGACAAATACTAAATCCTTTCATGGTCACAGGGATCAAGAGCAAAATGAATAGCAGAGATCAGGAAATGAGAGGCCACATGGTCAGGCAGCCCTGAACTGGCCTGTCTGAAGTATGGGGCACCAGGACTATTGTACTGACATTGCGGGCTGAAGGACCGCTGCCCTGTTCCCTCAACCTCTCCGTGTTCCCTACCTTTCTGTAAGGTAGCTGTTTCAGAATTAAGAACATGGAATCATAGAATCACAGAGTGCCCTGGGATGGAAGGGACCTTAAAGACCATCTAGCTCCAACCCCCTGCCATGGATAGGGACACCTTCCACTAGACCAGGTTGCTCAGAGCCCCATCCAATCTGGCCTTGAACACTTCCAGGGATGGGGCATCCACAGCTTCTCTGGCCAACTTGTTCTAGTGCCTTACCACCCTCACAGTATAGAACTTTTTCCTGTTATCCAATCTAATCCTACTCTCAGGTTGAAGCCATTCCCCCTTGTCCTGTCACTTCATTCTCTTGCAAGATGGTCAAACTCATCCTTTCTTCTCACAATAGCAGTCAGCTCTGGGGGAATTGGGAAAGCCCCCAGAGAAAGAGGAAGAACAAGCCTACAGTCACAATAACTACTCAGTACAGAATTCCTTCCAGCACCTTTGTGTGCCAGTAGTATAATTCAGCTGTATATGCCCTACATAAAGATTACGATCTGTAATTAATGTAAATCAGCACTGACATTACAGAAACAGAAATTACCCATGCAGATAGAAGTAAAACTAAAAAATAATAAACCCCCTCCCCCTACCACTTTTTCTTGGGCATTATTTAGTCCTTTGAAAGAGTACATTAAAAAAATGGATCTTCATTTTATGTTCTGAGAACTATGGAAAAAAATTATGTATCTTTTTATAATTTCATGTCGTATATGGATTTGACTCTTAAATGTAACTGTGATTATGACTATATATTTCTTTCAATGCAGATCAATATTAATACCCTAGATATACAGAGCACATTCTGAGAGCATAATTTGCCCCTTAAATGTGCATATCCTATTGCAATGTTTGTCTAAACCCTGGATTAATTTTGAGTTGGTAGGTTTGCTAGCTCATCATAATTTCATAGTGCATATACTTGACCTATGAGAATGCTAATGACCCACACATCAGGCACTTCATGTTTATAATGGAGTCCAATTACTTTAGACTATTCCGACATGTTGCGAATTCAAAGACAGTTCCCATCTGACTGTCTTAATCTACTTTTAAAAGGAAGGTTTTAAAATGCTAAATAGTAAACCTTACCTCATTTCATCTGTTCCTAACTGGAGCATTATAATTTTTCTTTCATTTTTCACATAAACTAACTCTTTCTAAATACATTTCTTATAAAAAAGGATCTAGAACACCATGTTCATTATTTTGATAATGAATTCCACCTTTTCAACTTTGCTCCACAGATTAAAAAAGAACTTTCTCTATCAAGAGAATTTTCTTGAAGATTCAGGGTATGTTTTAGCCCTGTATCACTGGATTTATTTACATATTTCATGTTATCTGTCTATCCTGTTTACTGGAACAGGTAACAAAACTGATTCCTGTTTTGGGACAGTATCAGATGGGTCAAATACTGACAGAGACTTTAAAAGGCTCATCCAGTCTTCAAAAGGTTCATCCAGTCTGTGGATTTAAATTAGCAACTGCAATTCAATCTTGCAAACAAATGACCAGTTATGTTTAGGAGTAAAAATTGATAGGGACTTTTGTGAAAAGGTAAGGACAGAGAGGATATAGAAGTTCTAATTCTAGTAACATTCTTAACATCTTTATGAAACTTGTGCTAAAGACAAACTATCAAAGACAACATTAGCTCTGAATTTCAAAGAAATCATTTTAGTGAAAAAATTCATAATCAATGTGTGGAGTAAAGTAGTTTCTGACATTGCTACTTAATAAAATGTAAAATACCAAAGGTATTCATTTGTACAAGTGACATTTAATATTACTGCAATTAATTTGGAACTAAATATCTCATCTGGCACTGTCAATAATGCAAAAATACTGGAACACAGGGCAGAAGGCAGTCCTGGTGCTGGGCAAACCCATGATAATACATTACTGCATATAAGCAATTGATCACAGTCCTTGGACCGAATTTTACAGTACTTTACAGTCCAGTAGCAGTATCTTCATTACAATTTACTGCACATCATTATACACATGATGTTAAGACACCCTTAACTCTCCTTTAAGTATTCTCCAATTAACAACTTATTCCAAGCCAGATGGATCTGCATTGGCTGTTAATTCCCATCTGCTAGGAAGGCTCCTTCACATCAAGTCTGCCACAGTAACAGATCTATGAGTCTATCTCATATCTATCACAGTCATTTCTCTGTATCCCTGTTTTGTGAACATGTTACAAGAATGTATCCTTTAGGGATTCTACATATCCATACCACATAACAAATACGGATGGACCCACAGACCTCACTATTAGTGCTTGGTTTGCTCATTTATAAATATGGTTGAAGTAAAGCTAAATATCTCTTTGTAATTATGACATGATGGATTGTTGGGGACTTCTATGGTTTAAGGAGTAGACCAAATATTTAAATATTTATTAACAGAGGATTAAACCAGACACACTTCACTTAAAGAATAGAGCCTGACCAGTGATTCTGGCAGTGAGCAAACCTTTGCTATACTGTGTACAGCAAAAGCACAGCAAAAGGGACAATGATTTCTGAAACTGCTGAGCGAAGGATACATGAATTTGATGCATTCAATGAATAGTTGGTAGGACAGGGATTAATGGGTACGAACTGAAAGACGGTTCAGTATTAGGAAGAAACTTACTGTGAGGGTGATGAGACAGGAACAGGTTGCCCAGAGAGGTTGTGAATGCCCCAACGCTGGCACTGTTCAAGGCCAGGTTGGATAAGACCTTGAATAACCTGATCTAGGTATCCCTTCCCATGGCAGGGGGGTTGGGACTAGATGATCTTTTAAGGTTCATTCCAACACCTTAACATTCTATGATTCTGTGATGCTAAGTTTCATGTGATACCCACATGCTTTCTTTAATAATTAGAGTATCTGGGCTCTCTCTATGGGCATATAAGGAAAGGTTTGGTTTGGGGCTTTTTTTGTTGTTTGATGGTAGTAGTTTTTTTGGAGAACAGTTTGGTTAGATAGTCATTACCATGCAGAAATGTGAGGAAGTTGCTAAATGGGAGGCATTAGAGTAGATGCATCACAGAATGTAATGTGCATCCTCTCTATACTTCTGGTATTCCTGTGAGACTGTGTTCAGCATCTCAGAAAAGAACCATTAAAAATGCCAGAGAAATGGAATTTCACTATTTATGGGGGAAGTTTCTAAAAAAATATTTCAGCTAAGAGGTAGAGAAATTAGTCTTGGCAAATATTATAAGGAGTTTGATACTTCTATGTAAATCAATCACTTATTCATTTAAAAAAATACCTTTATATAATAGGCAATTAAAGAGTGTAAAGAAAAACTGAAACAAAAAGCCAAACCCTCCAACAAACAAACAAAACTAATCCTTACTATCAAAACTGGAAAATATCTTATGGGCTGTATCTTTTTCTCTCTCTCAGTGAGACTGGCACTATCACTAAAGGCCATGAACCTCCACAAGAGATTAATCTTGTTGCTGACTTTCAATCTCTAGCTCCCTCTAGCAAGAGGCATGGGAGCACTGCTGAAACCTCAGGTGAGTCTGGTGCCAGAATAAAAGTCTGCTGAAGCAGAAGAAAAACCGAATTGCCCATTGGAATCTACACACAGCTACTTGGGACAATGAAGGCTTCTGCCAAGAGAAGAGACAATGGCAGCTAGCAGAGGGCTGAAGCCCTGCCTGCATTTACTTGCAAGGGATCAACCTCTTTCCGGTCCCGAGCTGTATTGCCAAACCTGAGAATGAGGTTCTATTAGTCTCATGTTCAGTTTGAAAGGTTAATTATAATTTGATTGGACCATTTAAGGACTAAATGGCTGATCTGACTGATGAATGAGGATATATTTCTAAAAATAGTTAAGGAAAAATACCCAGAGAAACAGTTCCTCAGTTACACATATATTAGACTGATTAAAATTCTAGCCTGTGAAAGATGAAATCCCAGCATACTTAGATCTGCTTTGTTATTTCTGACAGTACAGAAGGATTGTATCTGCCCTTCCCATTTAATACTGTAGTATCCTGTCTCCGTGGGGTCCCATGTGTCCCCACAGGTGCCTGGGCAGGTTCAGTATTAAGTCAGTGACAAAGAGCTGGGAAGGGTGTCTGCTTGCATTCCGGTAGGAGAATTTATTGCACCTTCACTGTCAAAGGGTGTTGAGGCAATTACGAACAGCACGGCTAACTCAGGGTTTTTCCTGGGGCCAAGGGAAAGGTGGGACCAGGGAGCAAGGACCAATGGGAGAGCTCTGGGGGGGTGGCCAGGCTGACAGACAACCAGGGGATTCAAATGGAGACAGGTCATCCCAAAGAGCAATGCACCCGGGGGGGGAGCCCCTCCAGTCACCCCAACACAACGTATGTTCACCGGCCACCACACCTGTTGTCCGTGTAGAATACGAGCATAGAAATCTTTAGAGGAGACATGAGATGTGATCATTTCCGTATCAGATGTGAGAATTAATTCTCTAAAATGTGATTTCAATAGCTATTTACTAGCTATGGAACTGACAGTACAATTAAAGTGTTCCAAATAAACTTGGTTTTTTTTACATATCAGCTTAGTATCTGCTTCATTTACTGGCTTGCTATTGAGAAGAATTTTTAAATTTCTTAAAAGTAAAGCTATTTCAGTTATTTCAGTTAGTTTCCCTGGCTTATATTTTCAGTAGTCCTTTCAAAGGCAGCTGAAACCAGTGGAACATCTACTCTATGACTTCAGCATGTTCACATATAAAGAGAACCATTGGTTTGTTTACACGATGCAAAAAAATTAAATGGGAGCAGGGAAATGTTTGTCAGTGCAATCCTCTGTATCTACTTTCCTTTATAATGTGCAGAAGTTAACAGCAGCACTGATGGGTAAAACATTTTCTCTGGGGATGTCAGAGAACCATATGCATTAAATAGACATGATACAAATTTAATAAGCATTGCAGTGGTAGAGAGGGCCTATCTCCATTCTGTGTTGCTGAAGCTTAGAAAAATAATTAACGAGATTCAAATCTAACTTACTTGCAAATGTAACTATGCTGGGATGGGAAAACAAGCCTAATAACATATGCACAGAATTAAGCATGAAACCATTGCCTGCTATTGATCCATTAGCATTAGCTTTTGTAACTATATTAAGCAGGTATTAATTTAATACTTCAATAATATCCCCATCATCTACCATCCCATCTCCCATCTCACCCTCCAGAATTCTAATTTCTTCCCTGATTAATTCTTACTTTGATAATAATGAAAAATCTTTTCAGTTACCATTTCCATTTCTATCTATAATAATTCACATTCTTTCTTCTATTTATTTCATATACCCTTTGATGACATTACTTAGTAACTTACAATTTTTAATTATGTTTTCCTGTTTCAAACTTGACATTAATTGTCTTTTTTTAAAATATATTCCCTTCTTTTATTAATTAATTATATGTAAAATTTATAGGACTTCTATCCAAACATTTCCATTTATAAGGGAAATGCATATATTAATTTTTGGCATAAAAATATAAACACATGCATATTTTCCTCTGATTTGTATTTAAGGGAAAACATGTTACCACATGTTACTACATAATATTGAAAAAATGTCAACAGGTCTTTTGTCACTTTCCAAAGACATTTAAAAATCCAGTTCTTAGTTTTTATCTTGGCTACTAAATAATTCAGGCTAAAGGTTATTCAAGTACAAATTTATATTTTAAGGCATCCATTGAATAAATGTGTCAGGTTTGAATTCTTTAATTTGTTTTATATTTTAAGGCTTATATTGCCTTGTTTTGTTCCCTCCCCATTGTGAAAGGTTGTTTTCAATAAACATTTCAATAAACACTGTCACATTTTTTGTTGTAATGCACTCGAATCCCAACAGTGTGCCCCAGCCAAGTTATCTTCAGTTACCCTTATCAGAGCCCTCAAGAATTCGTCAAGGCTACTGGAATGTAAGCAGTGCTAAACTGGGAGAGAAGATGTTGGAAGACAGAATAACAAGACAGCAAGAAAGCAGATTAAGAAGGGCTTTACCATCCTGGACTAGAACCAATCAGGTTTTCTGAAAGGTGCACGCAGAGCGCGTGGACAACATAGAGGGACCAATCAAGTAGTGTGTGATTGCGTGAACAACAGCTGCAAAATGTGTAAGTGTAGTGTAATGTAATACAATAAACGGCCTTTGCGAAATCATATTGATTCAATGTTCAAGGGTCCTGTGCTCCTACAATTTTTATCACTAAAAACATTTTTGCTGCTAATTTTGCTATTCCTATCTCTAAATTCTTTAAATCTCACTTTACAAGATATTGGGTAAAATGTAATACTAGATCAATAGTAAAGGCTGAACCAATTAAAACATTAATACTCATACCACTAAATGCATTTCAAACAATAAATAAAACTATATACATTTGTTAAAGCAGATCTTTCTCCTCACTCAGACATCTTTCTGTATCAATTAGTTATATCTGATGGTATTGTTACAGTTGCTCTGTCAACAGCAAGAGATTCTTGGAAGAAAAGGAATACAAGATCAGTGATTTTATCTCTCTTTGGTTTGGACACTGTCTGTTTACAAATCTGGCTCTCCAATTTTTCTTAGCACACTGGGTAGAACAGATATATTAATTGTTTTGAACAGCTTGAAGAAGTAATATTATAGAATAAGACTACTCATTTGCTGTGACTTTGATTTTTTTTCATATTTTATCTCTGGCTAAAATAGTTGAGAGTGGTTTGTGTGTACCTTAACACGACCAGTATTCACTGCAATTATTCCTTTGCTCACTCCAAACTTGTTTGCTTTTTCTTGATTTTCCTGCCTTTTACATGGCAAGCTCACCTCTCATCTCATGATGGAAACCAGCTTTGTATAAGTTTGTCATTCTTGATTCTGATTTCTTATTACTGGTGCATTTATAATGCACTTATCCATCTGTGTTCTCTGACTCTTAAGAGATGCTCACTCGTCAGAGCTTTCAGAGGGAAGACCTACAAGGTTTCTTTCCTCTGCCTGACGACCTGTTCTCATAAATTGTAGAGGAAATCAATGATCTCCAAGATTCCTATCCCACAGACATATCTGAAAGAAATGGATGAAAAAGCTACTAGGGGGATAATCAGGAGAGTGGGGGAAGACACAGACAGTATGACCACATGCACTTCATTTCCTAAAGAAATAAAGAGGAACAGAAATGAGTGAAGAAAAAGCATCTGATACCTCGGTTAAGTGTTTTGAGTTATAGGATGTTGAACTTAAATTCAACATTAATTAAGTAATAATTCTTATGGGTAGCCTGTATATAATGTATTTTCAGCTTTCTAATTTTTAAAGTAACTGCCATAAGACTGAGAGAAATTACATCTTTTCGTAATTTTTATTTTCCAGAAGTCCAGGCAGAGAATACACTTTGAGTCTCTCTTTTCCCTCTGCAAATTTAGAATTCTTTCCAAACGGCTCTGTTCCATTTACAAAGACAAGAAACTTAATCTGACACCAGAAACAGAAAATTAACTAGATGATTGTTCTTTGGAAACATGACTGAAAAATAATTTATTACACTGTGATAAATTAAATGACCATTTGCTTTTCTCAGAAAGACACCTTACTTATAACCTTACTTATAAAGTAGTCCTAAATCCTGGCGTATGAATTTACTATAAATTTTAGCATCTGTTATAGTGGTCAGTAGCCAAAAGAACTATTTATAGCTATAAAACATTCAACACAGCTTCCAGTACGTACTAATTGGAACAGTCGTTTTTTCTTCCTACTTTATAATGTAGCTTACATTATACTGCCCAAAGTTCAAAGAAGTATTTTACCTAAAATGGTTCAGAAAGATGGGTACAACCATTTTAATGAACTGACTTTTCTATTTTAACTCTTCAACACAGCTGCAGGATTGGTGATCCTTCCGTCTTCTATTTTATCTCCTGGAATGGAGAACATTAAGTATTGGAAGTATTCTTCCAACTTATACAAGGACTTGGATGTCATTCTCCAGGACACTCTCCATGCGTAAAATTCTTTATTTTATCTGATAAAATTCTTTATTTATCTTCAGCTACTTTGCTTCTCCTTCCAGGAAAAAGTGTTTAATGGCAATGCTGTTTTAACAAGCAATAAGCACAGAATGAAGTTAATTTTGATCTAGCAGTCAAGAAACAATCCTTTCAGTTAAAAAGAAGTTCAAAACAGTTTATAAGAATACTATGTTTGTCCAGATTATTTTATCAGTTTTAAGATCTGTCTTAAAATATAAGTTATCTTATTTTGGCTAGAGATTATTTTATCTTTCCAGAAGTCCTATTGCTCAATGTTCTTACCGAACTTAACCAAGTAGAAATTTGTCTTCTGTCTCAGACTGCTTTGCCCAATTCCTCAAATGAGAGCCCTTGAGAAAATGCTTTAGTGACAAACTCATTTAATCTTAATTATCAGGTTCTTAACAGGTCTGAGACTGAGTTCATCAACTGGGACAGCATGCTGAGCTTTCATTCCTCCTGTGGACAAGTTTAAGCTGTAGCAGAATGTCCCTTACACTGAGCTGCTGCAGCCTCACCCTTCCCCTTTGACGTGACACATCTTCCTTTCTCCCCTACCTCCTGCTGTTGGATGGTTTTCCTATCATCCATAATGCAACTACATAATTACTTTCAGTAAAGCTCTCTTATAAAAAAAGTGTAGGATTTGGAGTGAGGTTTTACATTTTTAGAACAATCTTACTGATGGGTGGAAAATATCCAGGAAGAATTGTTTACTTCCAGACATGTTAGGTATGCCCCTGCAGTAACACTAAGACAGGAGTTGTCATTTCTGTATCTTTGCCTCAAAGGAAGGAGAAATAAGCTCACTGAGACTTATTATCTTGTTTAGGAAGACATTATGCCAGTTTTCCTGTTTAATCCTGTCTATTCTTGCTTTACCTTGACTTTATCCAAGCTCCACTGATACAATTTAAGGTGAAACTAACCTCTATAAAACCCAATAGCATAGTGTACTTCTATAAATAGAATAATTATGTTATCCTTTTGTTACAGCTGCAAGGACAAATTTATGACACATGGAAAATTGAAAAATGTCCTTTTCAACATCAGCTTGCCAGGATATGCACTCTGCAATAGTTGTTCCCTTTATGCTGTTCCCAGAGTGCTGGGTGTCCTTTCCCCACCATTTTAATAGTATGTTTGGACTTCCAGGTAAAGCAAAAGACACCAAAGACATTTTATTGAGCTCCACATATCAAAACATCTTCTGGTATCTGAGTGTCAGGGACTGAAATGGTTCATGCCTTGTTATGAAGGAGTTATGCCCATTATAGCAAAAACTCTATAAAGAAGCTACAACCACAGAAGCCCACCCCTCCTTGAAGATGTCTGATTGGAATTTTGGACTGTGAGTTAAGCCACCTAGATAAGATAAAGGCGACACTATTGTTCAATCATCTCAGATCTAGAGAGAAACAAACAAGGCTGAGGCAGAAGAATGCATCCACTAAAAAGCCAAACCCAGCAGCTGCACTGAGAATCATCCCTGGCTGGGTTTGGGGTGGGGGGCACCACAGCCCAGAGAGCCCAGGTTTACACAGACCCCCTGCCATCCAGGGCGGGAGGAGGAGGTTTTGGGTGCATGGCGTAACCTCTGGTCAGAGGCAGTGAACACCCATCCTCCCTTACACAAACTGTCCCAGATGTGGAACACCCAAGCCACAGGCCACATCCACGGAACATTCATGTGGGAGGCAGCTGAGGGGGTCATAATCTGTCAAAGACCCCCCAAATTGCTCCCCAGACTCATTCCTGAGGCCTTGCACCACAGGACTGCATGTGATGCAGATCCAGAGTCTGCTGCAAGAGACCGTGTCCAACTGGCCACTCCCCCTGGTGGGGGAGGTCCATGAGCATTCCCACCTTTATTTTGACCCCTTGGATTCTCTGCTTTTTGGGGGGTCCTCACCACCAAGAAGACCAGCTGGAGAGGATCATTGGGATGCTGGTGGGATCCACGGAATGGTGATATTTTCTTTATTCTTTCTCTGTCACTCTCTCTCTCTCCCCACACTTCTTTTCTATTTCTTTCTCTTCCTTCGTTCTCTCTATCTCTCAAATTTACTGTCAAATAAAACGCATACTATTGACTTCGGCATATGGTCTCGTTTGCACCTTAATTCAGGCAGAGGCATTTTTAATAACTTTAAAAACTGGACCGTAACACTGAGTCAGCTTGTTTATCATTGGCTTGGAGTTTTTTGCCTTGTTGCAGAGCCAGCATTACAGGCAAATCCTTAGTCTCAGCTTCTGGGAAGCATATCATCAGCTCAGCATCTGTTTTTATAATAGTTTGCTTTTTTTCTTCTTTTTTTTTTTTCCCTAAGAACATTAACAGCTATATCCTTCTATATTTAATCCACCATTATATCCCATTGACTGCTTCTGGGAACCTCAAATGCATCTCTCTATATGTACACTGTAATTTGGTAATTTACTTCAATTAGAACATTCAATAAAATATTCATGAAGGCTGCCTGTTGTTGAGATAGAACATCCATTTTCTTAAAGATAGGGCTGCAGCACTCACAGGTATAATCTATTAGGGAGGCTAATTGACATTTTGACCAATAGATTTTCCACAACCTCTCCCCAGGAATCCTGACAAAGGCTACTGGTCACAGTATCAATTCTCACACCTATTGGATGACAGCTACAAGTAAATTAAATGTATTTTTAATAGAACACTCTTTCTAAGTGACCCTATCTCAATGAGTAGACATTACCATGAATATTTATTTAGTACTGCCTTTAATGGAACCTAATACTGAGGGACATTTACACTACCAAAAAAGTCAAGCCCTCTTAATTATCCAAACCACCACTTCTAACAGATTGTTGGGGAAAAAAATTCCTACATTTTACTAGATTTTTATTTGCCACCTGATGGTTTACTGTTATTAGTAAAATGAACTACATACCAATTTTTGTGGTAGAAATATAAATTACATGTATGGCAAATTTTTTATCTGAAGAGCAGGTCTTGATTCAGCAAACCTTTCCTCCTCTGTTCATCTTTATGAATATGCAGCCTCTGAAACAGCATATAGGAAATTAGGATAATGTCTGTATAGGTGCGGATCAGGAACTTGCATTGGAAAGTGCAAAATCTCATTGGTGTGCTTTGGCCACACATTCCTAGGAATCATAAAACAGTACATTTTATCAATTAGAGAGACAGTCACCCACAGCCAATAGAGTGGATAATCTTAAAAAATAGATTTTGTTAGTCTGAACTGGTTATAGTACCTGGCTTTCTTTGCAAGAAATAGGAGGATATTTTTTCTCGGTATGTCTGGGAAGGAGTTTCTTTAAACTTTAATGGCATATTTTCCTTATTGCTGCACATGCCTTCTATGCGTAATCACTGCCTTCATCAAATACTTATACAGAATCTGGATATTTCTCCAGCTAATATTCTACAGGAAACTATCTTGAATTAAATAGAAATCTAAAGATTAACTTGAGATTTCCTCCCATAAAATTTGTTTTAAAGGTAAATAGAAGTAAGAGCAAATATAAATAAATAGTTTTTCTTAATTCTAAAATTCTGAGAGTGGTGCACTTTGTCAACACTCAGCATCATTGTTCATTTGAAATTACACTAAAAATACACACTTCCTTTGATTTAAACTGCCGACTGAAATATTACTACTTCTAGTTCATGCTTTATCTACACTATCAGAATGTTTTTCTACATGGCATTTCATTTCCCCAATTACAGTATCTTGACAGCATTTCCATTGGAGATTTATTTCTTGTCTATTTTGATGGGATAATAGGGGCATGTGGGTGGGATTCATTCAAGAAGTGTTTACTTTCCAGAAACAGAAAGAATGAAAGTCTCTGTTATATGCATGGAACAAAACCTTTTCCTATGTTCAATTACATGGACCATCAACTATTGAACTGCTAATAGTACTTCATAAAAACAGTACAAAATTTTTCATTTTTTTCTTATTTTATTAAGGAATATTAAGGGTATTTATTTATACTTAAAAAAAGAATCATGGAAAGTTCAGCACCTCTAATTTCACTTTCATAATGAAATTTTCAAGCATGTGGCAGAAACATGAGTGGATGCCCTACAGGTCCTCTGCAGCTCTCTTTCCATACAGTTCCTATGTGAGAAGGGGAAAAGAGATGCAGGTCTGAAAGACCTTGGAAGTTAGAAAAGGGGTTCACAGTTGGCAAAGGAACAAAAACCTCTGTACTACAGAAACGACTAGAGAAGAAACACAATGCTGGGATGCAACATAAAGGGTTCTAGAGAGAACAGATAAGAGAAGAACAGACAGATCTGAAGGAAAAAAATTAACTCCAGCTGATACTCAAAGCAGTGGAATGATCTAAGAGAATCTGTCCAAAGAGCAAAACTTCAGGAAGACAGGAACAAAAAAAATGACCCAGTTATTTGTTCTTCACAAAGCTCGTAAAGGTTTTAAGCATCTGTCAAAAGTTTGGAAGTTGGGAAGTGTGGCATAGCATTGTTTTCCATTATCCGTTTGGTTTTTTTTAAAAACTATAGTCAAGTCCCGAGGAAAGAAAAAGCCTTAAGCCTTTACAAAATAAAACTCAAGTAAATAATTTGCATGGAGAAATACAGCCCTATAATCCTTGATACCATCTTCTTCAAAGGGAATGTTAAGATGATGGTGCTCTGAGCATCTTTTTGAAAACAAGGTGGGTGATAATTTACTCACACACAGGTATGAAACACCAGGTACACATACACAAGGTATGAAAAACACCCTTCAGATGGCAGTGATGAAAGAATAATTTTTGCCTTGTTGTTCTGTGGCTTTCAAAATTACCCACTCAAGAAAAAATACTGAATCCTAGAATCATAAAATATCCTGAGTGGAACAGGACCCACAAGGATCCTCCAGTCCAAGTCCTGGTCCCGCACAAAACAGACCCAATAATCCCACCATGTGCCACCATTGTCCAAACACTTCTTGAACTCTGTCAGCCTTGGTGCTTCGATCACTTCCCTTGGGAGACCTTTTCAGTGCCCAAACACCTTCTGGGGGAAGCAGCTTGTCCTAATATCCAACTCTGACACCATTATGTTTCAAATGTTGTCAAAGTTCCCTTGAACATTACTGATATAAATCTCTATCCAGCCCTGGTACTGCCAGCTGGCTCAAGTGGTGTTTTTTCTAAAATATCCCAAAAAGAGAAGTATCAGCTTATACTAACAGCTTAAGCAATTTTCACTACTGTTCCCAAATACGGGGCTCTTAAGATACAGATTGTTTTGCTCTCTTTTACAACAGCTGAAAATTCAAACCATCAAAGTGATGGTTCAAATGGTGAAACCTTCTCAGAGTGTTTTTCACCAGCTATCCCTGTCTATCCACTTTTAAAATAAATTTGTATATGAAAAGAATGAAATTGATAAACTATATTAAAATAGAAAAAAAATAGGACCAGAATAGGGCATTAATTTACAGAATAGGGTAATGTCTGAGGAAGCATGTATTAAATCCAACTAGAATCATAGAATCACAAACTGATTTGGGTTGCTAGGGACCTTAAAGATCATCTCAACCAAATCTCCTGCCATGGGCAGGGACACCTTCCACTAGACCAGGTTTCTCAAAGCCACATCCAACCTAACCTTGTTCCACCAGTCGAGACAGTAATTATCCTCTGAGAGTGAAAATTCACATTGAACATTCCCGAGATTTTAAAATACACATCGAGATTTTGATTACTGTTGTTCACTCTAACTCCATAAGTGTCACAGAAAAAACACTTATTCTCATCAATTCAGAGTGTAGATATGTGTCTACTTTTTTGATGCTGGATAAAGTGCGCATCAGCCTGAAAAAACTCCTTCTGACACTTAATTGCCCAGCCCTCACTTCCTGACTGTGTCCTGTAGAATTAGGCTTAGGAGGGTCATAATCATTGCCATGGTCAACAGCATGTCCCAGCAGCACTTGCCAAAACAATTCCAGGTTTGTGATGCAAAGACTATTCCACATTTTTCTGGGACATTTTTTCCATGCTCAAAATTTCAAAGAAGAGTATCATTAATGTGTAGAAATACACAAATTTTGTGAGACTAGCCATTGATTAAATCTGTCATTTCAAACATTCATTAAAGCCACAACTGTAGGGCTTCAGATATGAAATGAAAACTTTGTTGAACATATGTGATAGCCAGGGGCGTAGCTGGGCATGCTTGTGTATCTGTGGCATCAGACTGGAAAACAAGACATTTAATGTATCCCTCATTCAAAGTAAAATGCACAGAGATGAAAATATGTCAAGAGACAAGTACTGTAAACTTCAGTTAGGTATGCAAATGTGTCAAGTCAGTTGTATATTAATGAATTTAAATTTTTATTATTAATGAGTCATGAGACCTTGTCTTCCCCCTTGCTTTTTTCATTTTACTTTTGTGAAGATGTGGTTTCACAATTACATATATTTTAGATGGTTTTGTTTCATTATGCAATGCAATGAAGCCACAGTTAATAATGGGGTCTTCCATAAGCTACTGCACTAGAATAGCTGGAATTTGCAATCTCAACACATTGATGTTGCAGTTAAAATAATATTTCCTTAGGACTATGTATGTCTAATGAAGAAGGCAAGTTTAAAGTAGGTAACTGACACTTTTCTGTTAAAACAAACATGGTGCCTTCTCTCAATTGAACTGAAAAGGAGGTTTTACAAATCTGTCACTTCATAGAATTGTAGAATCACAGAAAGGCTCAGGTTGGAAGGGACCTTAAAGATCACCTCATTCCAATCCTCTGCCATGGATAAGAACACCTTCCACTAGACTAAGTTGCTCAGAGCTCTATCCAGCCTTGGCCTTGACTTCAAGAACAATGTCTCTGTTAGCTCAGAAACACATAATCACTGGATGATTATATGCAGGTGCTTTTATTGAGAGCTCGGGAATCAGGGGTTCAGACCCAAATCACGATTCCGACATGGATTTGGGATGGATACATTTTATACCCTTTCCTTACGTAACTGTTTTATAATCATATGTTAATCATCGACTTGATATTGCTCTATTGTGTATATTGTTTCCACCCAAGCGTGAGTTTAAGCCCCCTCCCCACAATGTTCCTCATGATTGTTGTTCCTTTCTCGTGATTCTTGTTGTAATTAAATAATTATTTTTAACTATATTTACTAAGCAATCATCACATTTAACTTCATCATCTATCATACAGGTGGGTACACCAGGTGCAGGTTCACATGATTTTAGCAAAAACAATGCCCACTCCTGTTCCCAAGGCCTACTTTAACTACCACAATTTTAGAAACATTTTAACCCTATGCTATCATCTCTCTTATCCTAATCTTTTCATAGAGATATTATTTCAGGGCTTTGAAAATGCTATGATGTTCGGAGAAAAATTGGCCATGATGTTTATAGATTTTTTAATTTAAAAGTTAGGTTTAAAATAAAAAAGCAACAAGTAGACCGATTTCCAGACTTGAATAGAATATTTCTGAGCTATTACAAAATATTTTTCAGATTAACAGCAAACAGTTTCAAGGGAGGGAGTGAAATTTTTCAGAATTCCTGGGATGACTCTTGCCTTCTTACAAAGATGGTAAAATATTCTTCTAAATATATGATATAATGTTCTTGATTGCTTCCATGTTAAAGAAAAAAAGGCACCTGAGAACAGTTTTTAAGAATCAAATATTTTCCCTTTTAGGAGAAAAAACCTAAATAGATAGTGGCCTCTATTGGTATTTATGTAAATAAATCAACAATTAAATGTAATTATTTTAACGTTTCCTTTTACTAGATTTAATGATCATTTGTTTTTCTGGTATTTTCTATGGAAGTACACTGAGAGCTTTCAAAAAGGTATTTTCCAATAAATCCTAAATATTGTTTTTATGAAATTTTCATCAAAATGAATGCTTAATATTTATATTCCAAATGTATACCACTTTTCTTCTAGAAACTCTGAGTAACTCTTTAGCCCAAAATACTGTAAATTACAAAATAAAGATTATATCTTAAGGTTTAAAGAGAATTTCAGAAAATTTTACTTAAAAAAAAACAAGTAGTTATAGCTTTACTAAGAACAAATATTTTAGATATGTTATGACAACTTTTAGGAAGTACACTTGTGTGCCGGTTTTGGCCAAAAATCTATCAATATATCCTCTGGGGGAAAGTCAGGTCACAACCACCCTTCCCCCCCCACCAGGTTCGGGAAAAAAAAATTCCTCGAAGGAAAGTGAAGGAGATAAAAACCTATTTATTAACAAACACACTGGAAAAGAATAATAATACTAAATAGTAAAACCCCTCACTATAACGAGAAAACCTGGGAAGAAATTAGAGTCCTCTTGTGGGTGTGGTCCCTCCTTCTCAGAGCTGGCATTGGGGGGTGGCCTTAGGCCCCCTCTGGGCCTGAAGAGAAGTTCTCCTGATGTGTTCTGATGCTGTTGAAACAGTCCAGAAGAGGGGAAAAAAAGGAAAAAAAACCCCACCAAAGTCCTAGGAAACACGCTGGAGAAAAAAAAAAAAAAAACCCCCCAAAAAACTGGCTGAAGAGACAGGCAGGGTATTACAAAGTCCCTTGCGATTCTGTGGGCTCAGATGCATGAACACACAGATCCAAAGGTGACTATGAATCCGACGGCAAGGAGCTGAGAAGGGCACTTGCATAGAGTTCCAAGAGAGCAGTTTATTGCTACAACTCCTGAAGGTTTCCAGTGGCAAATGGCCCCAACCACGTGACGGGGCGATCTCAAGTATAGGGGAGTGGCTAACAGCAAGAGCCAACCAGGGAATCAGAACTGGGGTACATCACCACCACCGAACAGGCATCCTGGGAGAGGCTTCTCTCTATCATAACCAATAATTCTTTGGCACCAGAGACTATCTTATCAAGAACACTCTGTCCCTTATACCACAGGTTAATCACCCACTACAGCAGGGTGCTCTCCCCATGCTGCCGCCGCTGGAGACCGCAGAGCCGTCCCTATCTCTGTGTCCTTGGGAACTTGTTCTGAAAAGTTCATTTTTTTTTTTTTTCCTCCCCTCTTAAGCTCAGTTTAAAGGCACAAAACTAATTTTCTGGCGTAGAGCCGTGATAGGGGATACACATCATAGAGTCACCCCAAGACAACTTGTCGTGTACTTTGAAGATGTTTGGTCTCTAAGTATTGTTGGTAAAACTCCATGTTATGTTTTTGCCTCAAGCATTCTTTTGAAATATCAAGGGGTATCGTGCCCCAACTTTTTTTCACATTATATCCCAAGATTCCATTGTGCTGGAATTCCTTTTCTTCTGTATTAAACCTGCCTTCTTCTAGTGTTTTGTCTGTTTCTTTTGAATGACAACCCTGGCAATACAGTGCACATGGAAATACCCATATTAAGGCATAATGAGAAGAGCTCTGAAACAACAAAACATATAGAAAGGTCCAAAACTCTGCCATGTATTTGGAAGAGCTTATAAAGACCAATAGTGAAAAAGTATCATCATTAAAATAAATCAGTAGCAGGTTATCTGTCTAGGATCACAAGATTTGTCTAAAGACAGAAGAATCTGGAGCCTGATTCCTATATTTAATCACCATTGTCCCTGCAGGGAAAAGCAAATCACAAGAGGGTTATTTAAATTGTTCAGAGATACGAAGGCAGACTAGCAAAAACCTTGAGACAGCTCAAGTTTTCTAAGCCCCCACGTGACTCTTCCTGTCTTACAGTACTTGGAGAGAAAGCAGAGCTCTTGGATGAAGAACAATGCAGTTTTGCACTGCACATACTGCAATAACTAAACCTCTAAACTGATTGGAACAGGAGATTATATTGAAAATATTATCTGCAAGGACTGAATTTTGTGTGCTTAGCACCCAGCAAGCTCTGTGTTCATCCCTAAAGTTACAGTGGTGTTCAAATCAAGCCTTGAGTCATTCTTTCATGTTGGAAGCATTATTCCAGTTCTTCTCTACCCACTGTTAATCTTCCTCTTTCTCACCCTTCTCAACCTATTCTGCAAGTCCCACAGCACTCAGAGATCTAATGTTAAATTTTTCTGGCAAGACAAATTGGTACTAAACATATTTCAGAAAAAATTACAGCACCCACTCACATACATGATTTGTCCAAGGTGACACAGGAAACCTCAAGGCTAAGAAATGAACAGACGTTTTCTTGAGCACCCAACAGAAACTTACATGGAAGATGGTCTTCTTTCCAAAAAACTATTCCTACCCCAGAAACCTTAAAAAAAAAAAAAGCTTTTAAACAACCGTACAAGGAAAAAATAATTAAAATCTAAAGAAGCTAGGAGAAGGCAAGAACTCAATTCCTGTTTCCTAGGAGTTAAATATCTGGAGGCAAAATCAGGGAGATAAAAGTCTACAAGATTTACAGTTGTATTTTTGCATCTGACCAGCACAACCTTTGTTTTTCCAGTTTCTCTCTTAAATTTCATCCAAAAAACCTACTTCACATTTTGTAGTCAATGTAAAATAGAGGCCAGCAGCACCTCACAAGATCTGGTCCAAAGAAACATATCTATTTCACGTTTTCCCTTGACTTTTCCTCTTTGTAATGCTCTTTCCCTTTTCCTTTTTTTCCAGCAAGTTTGAAGAGAAAAATAAAATAAAACAGAAGTTATATCTGCTAAGCATGTAAAACACTCATTAAAATAAAATAATTACAGTCTTAGAAAAAAAACTAATGCTTGTTTGTTTGGATTTTTTTATATGCACTGAAATAATATTGGGCAGTGAAATTCTGTTGTCATACATTAATATGATCTAAACACAAAGGTGCTTAAAAGCAATTGCCAGCCCATCATTGTGGTAAACGTTTAAAAAGTAGAAAAGCAAGATAAACTCTGCCTCCAGATATTTAGCGTTTAACTATCTGTGGAATCCATATTAGCTTCAAGACTGCTGCAAATTTACTGTGGGACACTGAGTTTGTCTTTATTCTGTCCCTACACTACCCAAAGCAATATGTTGGAGACCACATCACAACTTTGTGACTGTTCTATGTTTTTTTGCCATGTGCTTTGGGTTCAAACCCTCCAGTTCAGATAACTGCAACATCAACCTCAAGAGTACTGAAGATTGCTGAATTTTCTGTGGATCTGAAAACAGACTTACAGCTGAACAGCACCTTTCTCCTTCTTTTTTATGCAATAAATACAAAGCCCAGGAAGGGATACCCTGACTGCTCCACTTTTCTGGATATGTTATCCACCTTGACTAGTTTCACAGAGATGTGAGAGTAGCAGGATGATGACTGCCTGAGGCAGAACTGCACTAGTATCTTCAGCATCAATTGTGTTTTACAGCCTAGTTTTCTTCAAGGAAGTAATAAATGTGAAGGAATGAGCTCTACACAGAGAGAATATTGCCAAAATTACTTCCTTTGTCATTCTGAAGGGGTGGTATATACACATTCAGGTGCAGTTCTAGAATGTTGTGGTGAGCCATGGTCAGCCAGACCAAGCAAACCAAAGGGTCCATTGGTTTGATACCTCCACAGCTCAAGGGCCTTGAAGTTACAGTAAGCACCTAAAAGGCTGTGTAAAATATGCAGACTATTGGCTGCTGCTCTCCCCTCCCCTTATTTTTCATATTTGGCTGCCTTTCCAGAAAGTTCTATGTTCCTTGGTGGCTGATTGGCCCCTGTTAATCCTCCCCACCTACTCCTTCTCCCACTCCCTTTAATCCCTTCTCCCCACCCTTGTAACACCCCCTAACTGATATATCATTGGTTATTGTGTGTGTGGTGGCCCGGGAACTTACATTGTACTGCGGTGGCCAGAGGGTTTCCCCCCCGAGGTGGACTGCTCCTTGGGATGGCCGGTCCTGGTTTGGATTCCGCGGGTGTCTGTCAGCCTGGTCACTCCTCCAAAGCTTTCCCATTGGTTCCCGCTCCCTGATCCCACCTTTCCCCTGGACTGCACAGCCTGTTCCCTCAGATTTGCCTCTGCAGCCTTCGACAGGAAGCATGCAATAAAATGCTCTTGCCGGAATGGCACGCAGATTCCCTTCCTGCCTCCTTATCACTGACTAAATACTTATTTTAATAAGTATTAAATGGCGCCTGAACGTGAGATGGCCTCGAGCCGTCCCTGGAGAGCGTCTCCAGCAGAGCTTCCTCGCTGGAATTAAAGTCGCCTTTCTGAGCAGCCATTACCCCAAAGAAAACCTCTGAGTTTTATCAGCGGCTCAGTGGGGAAGACCAACAACCTTCTACGGAAAGAGAAGTCTGGTCTGAGTCAGTGGACCACCCTCAAGACTTTTATTTGACCCCAAAGGTAATATGGGTCACCTTTGTATCCTTTTCTTTTAAATTTCTTTTACCTCGAGGTTGGGAAGAGAAGGGAGATGGGAACAGAATTTTCTCATCTCCTGCGGGAAGCTTTTTTCCCAGTTTTGAGAGCCCTTGTTCATGAGAATTTTCGTTATACCAGGGAGGGTTTAAAACATTTTATTCAATGGTTATTCAAGCAATGGCTAATCGAATATTTAAAACACTTTGTAAGATGGTTGTTTATGTCTGGAACAGGGTATCTGCTTTATAAGTTAGCAAAAGCCATTGATAATTTTGTAAAACGGTTTAAAAATGTTAATCCCAGTGTAAAAAACCCTCTGCCTCTTTCCTCCCCCTGTGTTCCTACTCCCTCTGTCCTAATTCAAAGGAAACCCGGAGATGGAATCTGCCGAAGTGCCCAGGGTTGCTACTGTCTCCCTGCCGCCTGCTGGTCTCCTTTGTCCCCTGCCAGGGGTAGTGAAGGCCAAACTACCTCCAGCTCTATCCCAACCCCCTTTCCTGTATCCACTTCCTCGGTTCTTGCCGCTCCAGATTTGTTCCAAGATCGCGATGGCAGCATGGCCGAAAGAGCAATCCAAGCTGCAATTTTAATTTCAATTTTGCCGGCTCCGCTTCCCTCATCCAAGATGGCGGACACCACGTGGCGCCCGCAGCCACAGTGCCAGGATTACCGCCAGTGCGCCCCCCCTCCTGTTCCTGCTCCCGCTCCCTTTACCGCGCGCGGTCCCCGCTCCGTCCCGGGCCCCTCCCTCGCGTCGATTCGCGTCGCATCGGGTCCCTCTCCCTCCATCGGGAGTCCCCTGTGAGCCGTGGACACTGCCTCTCTCTCCTGTATCCCAGACTTTCCCCAGCAGCCTCGCAGGAGCTTTAACATAAGCCCCGAGGACTTGCAGCCGCAGAAAAAAGCGGAATTTAAAGACTCCCTAAGAGGCTTGAAACAGCCTGACGATACTAGAAACAGGGGGTATCTAGTATCTTTAGAACACAGACTGAAAAAGCAGCAGCGAGTGTGGCAAGTCAGGAAGCCTGTCCCCGCTGCTTTCAGTCTCCCGAGCAGCACGCAGTGTGGCCAGCCCAGACAAAAAGCTGCCGATCGACCCCTTCGGGCTGCTGATCGGCTGCAGACCTCTCCTCCCCCGCGGCAGCCCCGACGGGCCGCCCGCCCTGCCGTTCCCAAAAGCCCAGGCAAAGCGTTTCTCCCCTGTCGCTGATGCGGCTGTGCCCCCCGCCAGTTCGTGCCTGGCTCTTCGCCAAGGCGAGGGCTCACCCAGGCCAGCCATGCAGCCGGCCCGAGACCGGACCCCGCGCTTAGTGCGCCTCGCCCCGGCCAGCCACGTGGTGCGAAAGTTAAAAGGACAGTACTCTCTTGTTTTTAACATCGTGGACTTGGCTCCCCCCGGTGCGCCAGCGAGCTGGAGCCAGCTCCTAGAGAGACGCTCTGTCCCAAATGTGCCGGCCAGCCCCGGCCGCTTCCTCGCGGCTGCGGCACTGCGGGGCTGCGCCCGGCCTCTGCCGGCTCCGCCGCGGCTTCGTAAATGCCCTGAGGCTGCCGAGCTGCTGCCGCCGCCCTGCTCCGGCTGTGAGAACCCCGCCCAAGTGCTGCCTTTCACCTCAGCCCCGGCCCTGCCCGCATCCCCTGCTCCTGTGCTGCATGAACAGCAGAAAAAGAAGGGGGGTTGCAGGAGCCAGGCTGTAGGACTATCCCCAGAAAGCTGCGAAAGCATTGTAGGGGAAGCAGTAAACCTGAGCAGCTGGCAGGCACGGCCAGAAGATGCAAAACAGCAGCCAAAGGAGCAGAACAGTGACTTTTCAGATTCTGCTACTGAGTGTAAGGACCAAAGGACTAAAGTGAAAAAGCCAAAAGCCACAGATGACACCTGGAAGCTGCCAGAGAAAAACTGCACCAGCCCAGCAAACATCGTTGCTGCAGACATAACACCAATCAAGAAGAACAAAGTGCAGTCAAAAGATGAAACATCTGTCACCTGGAAGCGAAGATGACGCAAGCCAGCATTGATGACCGCAACAGAAACAGACACACGCAGTCCCGAGAGCCAGAACTGCAAACGAGACTGCGAAAGGCTAAGTTGGACACCTGTGGTGTCTCCCCATATCCTACCCCATTCTGTTACTTCCCAAACAGTTAATATTCCCTACTACTACCCCTCTGCTAGGCTTTTCCCTAGCCATGGGTTCCCATATCCCTGTAACCCTTGTGCCATTCCCATTTCCCCAAACCTTTGGGACAGGGGAGAAGGGAAAGGCCCCCCTCCATTTGAAAATTGCAAAATTTTAACTCTGTTTGAATCCCAACAGAAGCAACTGCCAGAGCCTGTGCCCACACTCATCATCATGATGTCCAGCACCCAACACCTATCACCCTGCTGTCCTCTGAATGCTTCTGGTACTACCTGCAGGTGTGCTTGAACTCTGCCACAGCCCAGAAAGAACTGTGCTGCTTCAACCTCACCTCTGCCTGTGAGATCATCCAGCATGCAGAAAGAAAATAATCTGAAAGATTTGAGGACTTGTTGGGACACTGGGTTGGGGGTGTTTCTGATAATGGATATTTGGGTTGTTAGGACATTGAGCTTTGGGTGATTCTGATAATTGTTGTTGTTCTGTACATGTTAAGTTTTTGGGATGCTGGGTTTTGGGATCCCTGGGGGAGGCCTCTTAGTCTAATACAAAAAAGGAGCAGTTGTGGTGGCCCAGGAACTTACATTGTACTGGGGTGGCCAGAGGGTTTCCCCCCCGAGGTGGACTGCTCCTTGGGATGGCCGGTCCTGGTTTGAATTCCCCGGCTGTCTGTCAGCCTGGTCACTCCTCCAAAGCTTTCCCATTGGTTCCCGCTCCCTGATCCCACCTTTCCCCTGGACTGCACAGCCATGTTCCCTCGGATTTGCCTCTGCAGCCTTCGACAGGAAGCATGCAATAAAATGCTCTTGCCGGAATGGCACGCAGATTCCCTTCCTGCCTCCTTATCACTGACTAAATACTTATTTCAATAAGCATTAGTGTGTTTTTCACGTCCATTACATAGGGGTATAAAACCCCACGCCAGCCCCACTTTCTTGACTTTCTCTGTGGCTTTCTGTGTTCTCCAATAAACCTTTTCCTGCCCTCACAAAGAAGCCCCTCCACTTCATTCCTGCTTCCTTCGCACACCCTTGCCATTGGCGAGCAAGACAAACCCGTGCTGGACCTTTGCCTGCCCTTTTGCACCGTGATTTGCCTCCACCCTCCCCTCCAGGGCAGGTGGAAGATTGCCTGGTGCTCGTGGCAGCCTGCTAGCCAGCAAGAGCATCACGGCACTAGGAAACACACATACATTCTGCCAGAAAGCCTCCCTGCTTCCTGCAAAACAAAAAGAAACAGCAAAGATGGATTGGAACCCAAAGTGATCTCCTTTTGCTCGTAGCAACAATCTCCATATCTTTTCCAAGGAGTGTTGAAACCAGTTGCAGTCAGACCAGCTGCAGAGGCAATGGAGAGGTACCTTAAAGCATATGCAAACACAAAACAAATGGTCTATACATCACATCCTAAACTGCTTTTGTAAAAGGTAATAGAGCAAAAAAATTTCTGCTTTGTGTTAAAAAGTATTGAACCATGGTAATTTTCTTATATGGGAAAAGGAAGACTAACAGAAGCCAAGATACACATGATTAATAAAGGCAATTTGATTGAGAAAATTTTCAAGCTATTGTCACATTTTATCCATTTTATTCACATACTGAAGCCAAAGCAGAGCACTGAAACATCTACTAAGAAAAAATTAACACTATTCCAGTCAATATCCAAACAGAAATTCAACAAACATAGGTTCCCCTTCTTATAAAGCCTACAAAGCACAGCATTTCTGTACAAAATGCCTTTAACAGAAATTCAGTTTTCTATTGGAGTAGACTAAACCTTTCTATTAAGCAGAACCCAAAAACAACATAAAAGCCAAGGATTGAAAAATAACTAAGGTTAATTTTTTACATAGTACTGAAAGTGGCACACTGAGAACTGCAACTTCTGTGGTTGGCAGGTCTCTAACATGAATTTCTACATGAATACAATTAAAATAAATTTAAATACATCAAATACATCATCTGGGCAAATTCATGTCTTTTCAAAACACCAATCTCTACCACAAAAGTACCAAAAGACTTAATGGTTTGACACAGGACCTTTTGGAGTTAACGGAAAATTTAAAAGTAGGGTAAACCAGCAGAAGACCGGGACAATTAATTCACTGTAAAACATTTCAAAGTTTCCTAGAGAGATTAAACAGAAAACAGCTTTTAAAATGTATAATTCGTGTTTCCTATTTATCCTGGAAAATCACATATTTAAGGAGAAAACAAGCCCCAGCGAGAACTAAATTTAAGAGTGTTCTTAGGAGGCTCCTTATCATTTCATAAGATTTTAGTAGTTGACTAGACTCTTTTTGTGATGGATATGAATTGTGGAACATTTCTCACTTAAACTGAATGGGAAACAAACTGGATAAAACCATATCGAAGTTGGCTCAGACAACAAGAAATCTAACAAAATTAATAACACTAAACTTTCCAGGTGAAGAGCTTGTCATGTATATGTTGATTGATGGCTGTAAACTCATTCCAAGTTCAGAAGGCAAGAAAGAAATAGGAAAAAAACCAACCAAACAAAGAAAACCCCCCCAACCCTGCATAGCATCACGTAGTTGGCAACTCTACAGAACAATCAAAGCAATAACTCACTGCTCATGAGACAGTAATAGGAACTGATGTTGTATTTGACAGGTTCACCAGCATCAGCTCTAGCAGGAACACAGTTCAGCCTATGATCATCAGCCAGTAAACTACACTGCTGCCTGTTTGTAGTTCCTGTGGACATAAACTGTAGGATGTGTCACAGGGCATGTGACAGATGGGGTTGGGGAAGCTGACACGCTTCTATTCTCAAGTCATTTTTCCTTTGACAATTGTTTTTGGACAAAACTGAAAATCTAATAAAATATAATGGACCTCCAGGAAAAAAGCAACACAACACCAACAGAAAAATCCCAAATAATTATTCCAGCTAGAGTAAAAATTATCTGGGAGGAAATTCCATCTGGTGAAAAATATTCAAACACAATGTAATATATGACCTCAATAAACATTGTCATCTTGAGATCAGTATTTCAGCACAGGCATTAGTTTTGATATTGTCAAGATTTATAGGCTGCATGAATTAAAAGTTTCTCATTTACAAGGTGAATATCCTTAGAGAGGCTTAAGTAGCTTTTAAAGAATGTAATTTTTATCTTAATCTCTCATTATTCATTGGTCATATGGTATCTTGCCATCTGCCAGAAGGATCAGAAGCATATAATAAACCAAAGGGAGTGAGGCTCACTAGTACCCTTGTTGACAGGCTCTGCGGTAACACAACAGAAATGAAGATATTGAACTATGATTCTACTTTTTTAAGAAGTGGAAGTCCAAAGCAAATTTCCATCAGAATTGATAGCACTTTTAAAAATTAATCCCATGCAAGAAGTTTCCTCTTAGAAAATGAAAGAAATTAAAAAAAAAAAAAAGGAGTATAATTCCATCATGTGTAAGTAACAATGCAGAAAGAAGGATTCTCTATTATATAAAGAGGTAGATTAGTGCAAAGGAATATTTTGCTTATTATCAGCCCTTCAATTTTACAGTTATGCAGGCTGTTAAAAGCTGGACTGCCAAGATCTGGACAATCCTCTTGGCTTGTAAAAATTGGAGGTGCAGTTGAAAACTGGAGAAAGACTGCAGAGCAGATAAAGAGACAGGCTTTTAACCAAATCAGAATTATGTTAGCATTTTTGGTGAAACACCCAACCTCTCCAAGACTGTTTTTCTGCAAACAGGAATCTTATTTTTCCTGCAAGAAAGTTTTCTTCTCATAAAGAAAACTGTATGAAGTTACTTCAAATTAGTTTGATCCATTGTTAAAATGTGTTTTCCTACTTGTTCATTGCAAGCTCCCACACCACCCACACACACCTTTCACCTCTTTGGATTTGTTTGGTCTTTAAGCTCTTAAGAAAGATACTAACTTGTTTTCTTGCCGTAACTACTTTGTGTTGTTTTGTTGGTTTTGTTTGGTTTTTTTCTTACACTACTGACTTGTGTTGATATAAAGTCAAAATTATGCTTTATTGAACACTATTCAGTATGCAATTGAAGGATAATATTCAAAATTATACTGAAAATAGTTATACCTTATCTCAGTGCTACAAACATGGACATGAGTTGTTCCACTAAGTTCATTGATCCACTTATTAAATACTTAAACAGGTAAACTACTTTCAAATAAAACCCTACTTTTGTTAAAATCCTACCTTTACATATTACTGTAAGCACTCTTGCTAGAATGCAGGTATTCCTTTCATCATCTACCTTACCCACAATGCTTGTTCACAGGCTGTTGAGCACTGGTAGTTCTGGATAACCCCTGTGTTTGAAGTCTCTCTGGGATTTGAAGACTTTATCAGCTGATCTAGAAAACTGAAAGTTCTGGTCAGAATTTGCTGCATGATGTTTTGTAGCGGGTTCGGTTCTGTAACCGGGCGGAAACACCAATTAGTGTAGTGGTTTAAGGGTTAACTTGGGCACAAGTGCCCCCCGATTTCTTTTCTGTGAGATAATCATTAGGAGGAAAGCGAAGCAGGCACAAAACTTGAAGAAAATAGAGAAATTTATTAACACCCAGATGCAAAAACAACAGAACAAACTTTCAGAACTTCCCCCACTTTTGCCCTTCCCCAAATCAGGATCACAGTCCTAGGAAAGGGGGAGAAAGGGTTTCCCCCCTGCTTCCCATGGTTTACAAACGGCTACCCCTTTTGCAGGTTTGCTTACAATTAACAATCTCTGCTGTGGCGTAACACATCCCTTTTCCATGAGCCCTTTTACAGCTCTCGCGACTGCTAAAAACATAGGCCTCCACATGGGGCTATCTGCTAATTTAAGAATGAACCATTTCTCTTTTGGGCTTGAACATAAGGCTTTCTCTCGCCACCAGGCTATTAAAAAGCTTCTCCCTGCTTTTATGTATATAGCCTACCATGGGCACTCCAGCCGTTTTACAAGCCACTCTGGAAAAAGAAAATGCCCACCCCCCCACGCACTTTACATGGATTCAAGAGATAAACAGTTTGCAATATTACAGTCCATACCATGGCAAGGCAGAGAGATTTTTAAGCTTCCCGCGCGAGTCCACGCGGTGCCATCCAGGCAGCTTTATCCCACGTGACCTTGCCTTCTCCTCTCTGGCTCTGAAGCTGCCATGTTGTAGGGTGTTAACTGGGCTCCATGGTGGAGAGAGCCCTCCCCGCTCCTCTCTGCGCTGCCGGGTGCACGATGTGGAGAAAGGGATGTCTTTCTCTTTTTCGCCGCAAGATACGCTGATGGCCCTGGAGGCTCTGCCGGCATTCTGCGTCAGACGACCTCAGCCCTGGGGCCAGCCAAAGCTACTTGTGGCTCATGGGAATAACTCCCCTCCCAGCAATCTGAGTCTGTGCTGCAGCAGAAATCCCCAGGGGCAGAAGGCAGAGCGGCAGGGGCAGGGGCAGGGGTGCCCCCCCAGCCTTACGGGCCGGGCGATGGGGCGCCATCCCTCCCACTTCTCCCATCCCTGCTCTGAGCTGGGAAGGGAGCTGCCCAAAAATCCCCCCCTTCTCACTGGGAAAAGGGGGCAGGAGGCCGAGAGAGGGGGCAGAGGTGGCCGTTCCCGGCCCCACCGGCCACACGACTGCACGCCACCCCTCCACCTCCCGTTTCCCCCACACTCCCCAGAATGGGAACTCCAAAATGTAAAATTTAGGGAAGCGTAATTCGTTTAGAGGGCTATCTGTCAATTTCTGACCAACCCACGACATGTTTCTCCTGAGAATTAATGTTGATTGCACAAGAAATGCCAGATAATTTGTAGGTTTCAGAACAGTGAAAACTTACTTTGAGAACACTATAAAAGGTAGGAGTGCATGTACAAGGAAATGTACATTTTGAACTAGCATATAAGCTGAAATTGAAGTCAAAAAGAAGCTATTGTACATACTAAAAATGTTGGTTTATTTCCAGTTATTACTTAGTTGTAACCATTGTAAGACTTTTTTTATCTTTCTACTTCAGGAAGTGTACTTTGCTTTGCTTCATAAAAAGTAATGAAGGCTAGAAATATAAAACTTCATTATAGATCTTTTCCATTAAAAGTTTGCTGAGATGTTAGAAGAAACAGCCATTATTGTGTGCAGATTATGATGTCAATGGATCAGAGAGGTTTCACTGGATACACCTAAAAATCACTCTATTGTTGCATCATTTACACTGCGGAAAAGGATTAAGCTGAAGCACTTCAAGAGAAAAAAAGTTAATACCAGTAATGGAACATTTTGCTTTTATACTTTTCTCTTGAAATTACCCATTTTCTTTTCTTTCAGCGGAGTTGTTTCCCTTCCTCCTCCTTTTACTTTTAATGTTTAGGATACTTCTCCAGAAGCTTTCAATCTTAATGCATGTTTTAATTACATGTTTTGCTTTAGCAAACATATTCATTCATCAGGCAGCGTCTCTCACATACAGATAGCCTTAATTCTAACTTTTTTTTTCCTATAAACTTGATCTGGTTTCTTGAAACAAAAATTATTCAATAAATTGTTGTATTTTCCCATATCAAAGGCTTATAGATACAGGTATATTAAATTTTTTTAGTCTTAAATTGTATTTTAGTTCTAAAATCCCTTATGCCCTTTTGTCACCCATCATCCCTATTACAGAAACCTTATTTGCAAAATGAGACTGTGCAGTATTAAAAAGCATCACATCTTCTGCTAGTCGTTATTACTCAGGATATACAGAGACAGTTTGAACAAGCATAATTTTGAACGGAATATATCTAATTAAATTAGAGATGAAGAAGATAATACAGTCCTGTTTCTAAGAAAAAAGGGAAAATTCAGAAGCAATTCTCACTGAAGCTCAGTTTAATTCCCTAAGATAATCCTCTTTGAGTACTTTATTTTAAAAATTCACATTTATAATGGAATGTAAACTTTCTTTTCCACAAAAGATGGTGCATTACTAGTGCAACTTTTCCTTCATTATAGGGCGACATTTTGGCATTAGAAAAACCTTCATACCTCACTGTGCCTGAAAAATTTAATTTCTAACAGTTAACTCACAAATTCTAAGTCCTTTTTTTAGAATGGGGCAATGAAAATTCTCTATTGCCCCTGCAATATTATTTTCAAATCCTTCACAGTGTAGTGAAAAATTTTCCACACGAGTTAGTGACTGTCTATCAGATGTTTGAGACTTTTGTTTCACTAAAGGACATCTTCTTCTCAGGAAGTCCAGAAATTCTTTCAACACAGAATTCTATTCTTAGTGTTTATTTTCCTGATCTTTCTTGCTATCTTTTTGATTTATCGTAAGAACCACCATTTAAAAAAACTTCATATTTGGTTGATATAATGCACCTGAATAAGCCAGAAGAACACTTCATAAGAGATATGAAATAAGTAATCTTTTTCCCAACTTCTGCTGAATCTTCTGAACAGAATCACAACTTTCACTCAGCCTTTTGGCTTCTTTTGTGCTGTAGATCCAGGTAATTAACACAGAAGTAAAAATTATTGCATATCATAAGGAAATGGGTCTGGACAGAAAACTTCATCTACAGTTGTGAGTTGGGAAACATTTGAAATTGTTTTGGGGTAATAATTATGAGCTATAATTAGAGTTCAAAATTATATTAATTCATTGTAACATGGGAAAGTTCCAGTTTTTGTGTTCTTACATTCTTTCCAGACAGGTTTAAGTATTTGTTATAATCAATAGTCTGAATTAAGATTTGGAAAGTTAAGGCTCTCCTTATCTACAGAACTAGCTTAATACATGTAGCACAAATAATTGTGCTATTGCTTTTTTTGCTTTCTTGATGCTGGAATAAAAAATAATTATTTTTCAGAAAATTCCAGTTAAGGGGATATCCACCCATACTCGAGTACCCATTTTCTTGTGTGGACAACAGGTGACATTGTATGATGTGATGCTGACCCTTGACTGAAATCCAGTCAAATAAACAATAATCATTGAGAAACAAATCAACCAATGCTAGTTCAAATGGTAATTACTAAGATTCCAGCTTTTGACTGTTGAATTCAGATACCTCCAAAAAACTCACTGATGTACCATCCTGTATGTACCCAATGATGGACCAGCATTTTCATGAAATGTTTGGGGGGTTTTTTGCTATTAGCGATTTTTCTCAGCATTTCCTTATTTTCTTGCTCCAGATGCTATATAGGTTTTTTCTACTACTTCAAAACACTCAGTCAGTCAACGACTTTTAGAACTGAAAAATAGTACTCTTTTCTTCTCTCTTATAAACTAGCACTCTGCAACATCCAAGTAGAAACAACAGAAACTGAATAGTAAGAGTCTAATATATATTAAAATAATATATTAAAACAAATTTTTCAGGAGATATTTTATGGGCACAAAGCTAAAACCTTCTGCTTGAACACAAATAGTCAGCCCATTAATGTTTTCACATTATCTTTCCTTTCAGTTTTCTTTATATTAAATCTGATTCATCAGAAAACAAACCACAAAATGCACTGAATTAGTTTGATCCTTATGTCCTCATATCAAATAGTTTCTGTCAATTTCTCATATCAAAGGTTTCTGAATAATTTTACCTCCTAAATCAGACATGTATAATTGAAAATCTTTTCATTAGCAAACTTTAAGTTACACTTCCCTACTCAACTTTAACTTTTTACCCTTAGTAATGCAGCTTCTAACATACCATACTGGAAATGCTAACCTCTGTGGGAAACAAGACTGCTTGAATCCATACAGGACACTGGTTTTCCTGACTACAGGTGGACATAATTTAATTTTTCTGAACTGCTTGTAAGATTTTGTCTTTCTCTGTGAAGAATGGGATAAAATAAAAGAAGCAAGCTTGCTACACATACTGATAAAATTGTGCAGGGCCATGTTATCAAAGCAAGAGTGTCTAATGTGTCAGGAATTAGATGGATGTGACTTGATTTTACTTCATAAGCTTTTGCAAAGGTGATTCAGAATGAGAGATCAGTCTATATCTCTTGTGCTTAATATTTCAAACATATATACTGTCTAGTACAAGTTTCCAAAAGTATTCATAACATGAAAGCATATGATAACAAAACAAAGGAAATGTTTGGCATTTCTGCAGATAACGAGCTGCTTTTTAAAAGCAGCTACAAGCATGGAAACATCTGTTTTCTTTCTGTAAGAATTGAAGATTTAGGCTTTGTAGTAATCACTTAAAATTTAAAATATAAAGAAGCAAAAAATTAGAGCTTTTTATTGAAAAGACTCTTTCAAAACTGTCATTTAAGATGTAATCATCATGATATTAAACCCAGCAAGTATTTATCACTATCTACTTAGAAACAACCTTCACTGGTATTATCCATGATAACAGAAGATTCTTAACAAGTCAAATCAGAGATCAGTAAGTATGACTGGAATGAGAATATATTTAGCCTCCTTATACATTCAGAAGATGCTGTCTGCCAGTCCTGATCTGAATAAGCTACTACTGATCAGCCTTTACCTAAAACACAAACATACTCTATGACTCAAAATATTGCCTATCTTTTTGCTAGACTGTATTGCCATGAAGAGCACTCTACTCAATTGTACCTGGATTTTCAAGTGAGGTGAGGGGAGGGGGAGGGGGGGAGGGGGAGGGAAGGGAAGGGAAGGGAAGGGAAGGGAAGGGAAGGGAGGGAGGGAAGGGAAGGAAGGAAGGGAAGGGAAGGGAAGGGAAGGGAAGGGAAGGGAAGGGAAGGGAAGGGAAGGGAAGGGAAGGGAAGGGAAGGGAGGGAAGGGAAGGGAAGGGAAGGGAAGGGAAGGGAAGGGAAGGGAAGGGAAGGGAAGGGAAGGGAAGGGAAGGGAAGGGAAGGGAAGGGAAGGGAAGGGAAGGGAAAAATTAGAAAAAGTATACCTATCAAATTTCTGGCAAGGGTTCATAGTAGAGAATTTAGATGTACAGCTTTTCTTTTTTTAAAATTTAATTTGCTTCTAATCATTTTGTCATTTATGTTTGTGTCATACTGTATTTTCCCATCTGCTCCCCTGATTTTTGTCATTCCAGGAAAATTTGCCTTCAAAGCCTACCGTCTAACAGCAGACTTCTCAATTATCAGTGCAGAGATACAAATTAGCACAAAAGTAGTGTATGCTGCCAGGAAAAGGATCTGGGTTCTTTTTTTTTTCCTGAAGAAATCATTGTGATTTCTACTCTGGCAGAAGCAACTGAGAATCAACAACTTTTCCCTGTGACCTCTGTTTTGGCCAAGATGAAAAATAGAAAAGGCTAGTTTTACATTTTGTTTTGGAAATGTAGGGATAAAACAAAAGGAAACAAGCAAGCAAAAGCTCTAAACAACACAGAAGCAAATGCAAAGTACTATCAGGAGAATGACAAGATTCTTCATGTCTCTGCTGTTTATAATTCTTATTTGCAGGTTCGTATCACTGCTGTCTAGTTGTATTTGTCATCTGTGAAAGTATTAATTCTTCCCCTGTTATCTCCCAAACTCTTCTCAAAGTTCTAATCAAAACTACGTAGAATCACAGAATGGGTCAGGTGGGAAGGGAACACAGTGGGCCATCTAGCCCAACCTCCCTGCTCAAGCAAGGTCACCCCAAGAGCACTTTGTACAGGATTGCATCCAGATGGTTCTGGAATATCTTCAGTGAGGGAGACTCCACACCCTCTCTGGGTGATCTGTTCCAGAGCACAGTTGGCCTCAGAGATCATTTAGTTCCTACTACCCTGCCAAGGACAGTAATAGCTTCCACTAGACCAGGTTGCTCAGAGCTCCATCCAAGCTGACCTTGAACACTTCCAGGGATGGGGCATCTGTGACTTCTCTGGGAAACTTGTGCCAGTCCCTCACCACCCTCATGGTAAAGAATTTCTTCTTAATATCTAATCTAAACCTATTCTTTTTCAGTTCGAAGCCATTCCCCCTCACGCTGTCTACATGCTCTTGTACACAGGTTCTCTCCAGTGTATATTGATAATATACAAAATATATTCATGAAACTATATATTCTGTTTAAGACAGAGCAAAACCACGGAAGTATAAACACACTGAAACATTCTATTCTATTCTTTCTCTTCTCTCTTCTCTTCTCTTCTCTTCTCTTCTCTTCTCTTCTCTTCTCTTCTCTTCTCTTCTCTTCTCTTCTCTTCTCTTCTCTTCTCTTCCCTTCCCTTCCCTTCCCTTCCCTTCCCTTCTTCCCTTCCTTTCCCTTCCCTTCCTTCCCTTTCCTTCCCTTCCCTCCCTTCCCTTCCCTTCCCTTCCTTCCCTCTCCCTTCCCTTCCCTTCCCTCCTTTCCTTTCCCTTTCCTTCCCTTCCCTCCCTTCCCTTCCCTTCCCTTCCCTTCCCTTCCCTTCCCCTTCCCTTTCCCTTCCCTTCCCTTCCCTTCCCTTCCCTTCCCTTCCCTTCCCTTCCCTTCCCTCCTTCCCTTCCCTTCCCTTCCCTTTCCCTTCCCTTTCCCTTTCCCTTCCCTTTTCCCTTCCCCTTCCCTTCCCTTCCTTCCCTTCCCTCTCCCTTCTCTTCTCTCTTCTTGAAACTGAAATAATGTTGAGGTCCTAATGTCAGGTTATTTTACAGACTAATTTTCTAATTATATTTAAAAGTTTTACAAGGGGAAAAATAATGCTAAAACCAACACAAGTAGAATTGCAGTTTAAAACTCACTAGCGACTCTTGCTAGATGCAGTTTAGCAGAACGACGAGTATCATAGTAAGAACATGCAATTTCTTTCTCTTTGTCATCACTTAGAACTGAAGAAGAAAAACTGAGATGTTAACACTAAACTTTCAGACAGTTGACTGCATGCTGGATTTCTCCCCAACACATGGATCTAAGTGGAGCATTCTCTTTCTGCATAATGACTGGCATTATAATAATGAGGTTGTCATCATCATGAAGCACAAACCACCTACCTAAAAAAAGCCAAGATAGCACGGCATAGAACAGTGAAAAAGGGGCATGCAGAAAACATAATGTGGTGTAGTGGTTTGACCTTCCCACTCACCAAGACACTATCACTCCCCTCCTCAACAGGATAGAGAGAGAAAATCCAAAGTAAAAGCTTTAGGATCAATGTAAGGACAGGGAGGTCACTCACTAATCAATGTCACAGGCAAAATGGACTTGACTTGGGGAAATTAATTTAATTTACTGCTAAAAAGTAACAGAGTATGATAGTGAGAAATAAAAACAAACAAAAACTTTTTTCCATATCTCCTTCTTGCCAGGCTCAACTCATAACTCCATTCATAACTCTTACCTCCGCCCCGTAAGTGGTGGTGGTGGAGATGGAGGTTGTAGTCAGTTCATAAAATGTCACCTCTGCTGCTCCTTCTTCCCCATGGTCTTCCCCTGCTCCAGTGTGGGGTCCTTTACATGGGAGACAATACTTCATGAACTTTTTCAGCATGCATTCTTTCCATGGGGTAAGTCCTTCAGGAGTGGACTGCTCCTGAAAGATTTCTCCACAGGCCACTGTTCCTGCCAGAAAGCCTGTTCCTGCATGGGCTCCTCTCCACAGGGCACAGCTCCTGCCAGAAGCCTGCTCCAGCACAGGTTTCTCACAGGCAGCAGCTTCCTTTAGGGAGTGTCCATGCTCTGGTGTGGAGTCCTCCACAGGCTCCAGGGTGTCAACCTGCATCACCATGGTCTTCTCCACAGGCTGCAGGGGAATCTGCTCCAGTGCCTGGATTACCTTCTCCCCTTCCTTCTGCATTGTCCTTGTTGTCTACATAGTCATTTCACAAATTCTCACTCCACTCTCACAGCTGCTGCATGATGTTTTTTACCCTTTCTTAAATACATTATCACAGAGGTGCTACCGGTGCTGGTGATGGGCTCAGTTTTGGCCAATGGTGGGTTCTGCCCACTTGTGAACTAACTTTAGGAGTTTAATAGATACTTCTTTAAAGCAAATAAAATCTCAGTGTTTTCCTACTCATAAATTATTGTTATCTATTTGTGTGTAATGATACTGTTTCTATGTGGGTATTGTTTCACATCTATGCACATTTATGACATGTAAATCCCATTTTTATATAGAAGCTGCACTAATATATTAAAAATATACTTTTTACCTTTAAATATAAAAGGGGTCTACTTGAGTAACCTCCATAAAATCAAAGGCCGAACCTTTGACTTTTTCCCATTAGTTTTCTAATCCAAGTGAAGTCATGCATCCTCTTTCAGTGATTGAAATGGAAATAGGTCTAATATGGGAACTCTTGTCCCTCTAACCGTTAGGTGAAAATACCTATATACAATTTTTATGGTCTTTTAACTGAGAGACAACAGTCTGTTTGTTCTCCTAAGCTGCAGACTTCTCACAGATAATGATTGCTCTTAACCCTTAAGCTAATAATTTCTGAATTTAATTCTCTCTAGTATGGTGTATTAGTTGCCCACTGGCCTGAAACAAAAAGTTGCCTAGCTCTCTCTCAAAATGAAAATTCACAATGTCAAAGAAAGTGAAAAATAAATGCCACTTTCCTGAAAACCTTTAGTTAAACCCTTTAACTTAGTGACATTTGCTCCAAATGTTTTTTGCCTTTAAATTAATGTAACATTAAATTCTTAGGTGACCATACTGCTACTCACATGACAGTCTATTAATAATGTAATAAGTCTTCGAAAAATTAGCCTCATTGGTTCTATGTACTACTAGTAAGGGCAAAGCAGCAAGTAAGATGAAATGAAGTTTCACACAGAAACAGCCTCAGACAGATAAAAAACAGTGCACTTGAAGAATTAATACTTCCAAAAACTTCAACACATTTCTCTATTATTCTAGAAATTCAGTGGGTAAACTCAGAGTTCTTTTCATAAATCAGGATGGGTAAACTCATCAACAGCCAAAATAAATTTCAAGTATTTTGTACCAAGTTAAACAAGGGAAAAAAACAACTGTTCCCTTACATATATCCTGACATTCAGTATTTTTAAAAAATATATAAATCTTTTTGTCATGGACAAGTGCCATCATTTTTGATGAAAACTTTCAGATCATTCAAGGGAGATTTTCAGTGGAAATTGGTTATCTTTAAAATGTTTTCTTAACAAGATCTTACAAGAATTTCAAATGTAAAGAAGGCAAATAACTTCAACAGCACTTCACTGTAACACTAGAGAAGTGAGAGCTACATATACCTAAACAGGCTTGTTAGTTTTTCTTATCTTCTTTGAGTGTTTTCATAAGCCAATGTTTTAACTATTTAGGGATGAACTTATCATTGTTGGATATATCTGGAATTTTTCAAGCCCTTCAAATTTTTTTTTCTATTTTTAGAATTAAATTAATTACAATTAAATTATCAGGTATTTAATTACTAGCAATTTATAATGCAAAATAAACCATGTTTCCATTAAAAAAAAAATATTGTTACAAATTCTCAATAAAAAAAGATAATATAGCGTACCAGAGAATCAAAAATATTAAAACCCTTCAGGCTTGTTACATCCAGACAACTGATCAATTCAAAGTACAAGATAATCAGTCATGGTCATATAATAGTAATTTTCCATTTCAGTTGCAAGGAACATGAATCTTATTTTGTTTTCCTATGGTCCATTTCTTTGGTGCTACAAATATCATGGTCATTATTACTTAATGCCAAGCCTACACAACAATAAGGGACATTTATTGAAATATTTACTGCACAGACATTGACAAGATGCCCTGATACTGTAATTTCCTCAGCTCCGGCTCCGTGGGGTCCCGCGTGCCCCCACAGGTGCCTGGGCAGGCTCAGTATTACAGTCAGGGACAAAGAGTCAGGAAGGGTATTTGCTTGCAATTCTGGCAGGAGGATTTATTGCATCTTCACTGTTGGAGGGTGTAGAGGCAAATACGAACAGCATGGCTAATTCAGGCCTTTTTCCGGAGCCAGAGGAAAGGCAGAGGGAGAGGGGACCAATGGGAGAGCTCTGGGGGAGTGACCAGGCTGACAGACAACCGCAGAAAACCAGGACAGGCCACCCCAAAGAGGAATGCAGCTGGGGGAGGAGCTCATCCGGTTACCCCAAAACAGTATACGTTCACCGGCCACCACAACTCCTCCTTTCTGTATTAAACTGAGAGGCCTCTCCCGGGGATCCCAAAACCCAACATCCCAAAAACTTAACATATACAGAACAACAAAAATGATCAGAAGCACCCAAAGCTCAATGTCCCAAAAAACCAAACATACATAATCAGAAACACACTCAACCCAGTGTCCCAACAAGTCCTCAAATCTTTCAAAGGATTTTCTCTCTGGATGCTGGAATCGATGCTCTCACAGGCAGAGGTGAGGTTGAAGCAGCACAGTTTTCTTTGGGCTGTGGCAGAGTTCAATCATTCATTGCTGGTGGTACCAGGAGCAATCAGAGGACAGCAGGGTGATGGGTGCTGGACATCATGATGGTGAGTGAGGGCACAGGCTCTGGCAGTTGCTTCTGTTGGGATTTCAAACAGAGTTAAAATTTTGCAATTTCGAATGGAGGGAGGCCTTTCCCATCTCCCCTCTCCTAAAGGTTTGGGGAAGGGGAAATGGTATAAAGGTAACAGGGATATGGGAACCCAAGGCTAGGGAAAAGCCTAGCAGAAGGGTGGTGGTAGAGAATATTAACTGTTTGGGAAGTAACAGAATGGGGTAGGATATGGGGAGACACCACAGGTGTCCAACTTATCCGTTTGCAGTCTTGTTTGCAGTTCTGGCTCTCGGGACGGTGCGTGTCTGTTTCTGTTGTGGTCATCTATGCTGATTTGCATCATCTTCACCTCCAGGCGACAGATGTTTCATCTTTTGACTGCACCTTGTTCATTTTGGTTGGTGTTATGTCTGCAGCAATGGTGTTTGCTGGACTGGTGCAGTTCTTCTCTGGCAGCTTCCATGTGTCATCTGTGGCTTTTGGCTTTCTCACTCTAGCCTTCTTGTCTTCACACTCAGCATGAGAATCTGAAAAGTCATTGTTTTGTTTCTTTGGCTGCTGTTTTGCATCCTCTGGCTGCGCCTGCAAGCTGCTCAGGTCTACTGCTTCCCCTACGGTGCTTTTGCAGCTTTTTCAGAATAGTCCGAGTCCTACATCTTGGCTCCTCCAATCCCCCCTCTTTTTCTGCTTTTCTTGCAGCATGGGGTCAGGGGATGCGGGTAGGGCCGAGGCGGAGGTGAAAGGCAGCACTTGGGCAAGGTTCTCCCAACTGGAGGAGCAGAGCGGCAGCTTGGCAGCCTCAGGGCATTTACAAAGCCGCGGTGGAGCCGGCAGAGGCCAGGCGCAGCTCCGCAGTGCCGTGGCCGTGAGGAAATGGCCAGGGCTGGCCGGTACGTTTGGGACAGTGTGTCTCTCTCTAGGAGCCAGCTCCAGCTTGCTGCCACAGATGGGGGAGCCAAGACCATGAAGTTAAAAACAAGAATGTACTGTCCTTTTAACTCTCGCACCACATGGCTGACCAGGGCAAGCCGCAGTGAGCGGCTGTGCGGGGTCCAGTCTCGGGCCGGCCACATGGCTGGCCTGAGCATGCCCTCGCCTCGGCGGAGAGGGGCAGCCAGGCATGAGCCAGCAGAGGGTCCTGGGTGGGCACAGCTGGAGCAGCAATGGGGGAGAAAAGCGGAGTCGCCAGGGCTTTCCAGAGCGGTGAGGCGGGCGCCTCGTTGGAGCTGCCATGGGGGAAGAGAGATCTGCCGTCAGTCAGCAGACTGAAGGGATTGGTCGGCAGCCGTTTGTCTGGGCTGACCATGCTGCGTGCTGCTCGGGAGACCGAGAGTGGCAGGGTCAGGCTTCTTTATCACCTGCCACAGCTGCTGCCACTTTTTCAGTCTGTGTTCTAAAGGCACTAGATCCCCTCTGTTTCTAGTATTGCTATGCTGTCTCAAGCTTTTTAGGGAGTCTTTGAATGCCGCTTTTTTCTGCGACTGCAGGTCCTCAGGGCTTATGTTAAAGCTCCTGCGAGGCTGCTGGGGGAGGTTTGGGATACAGGAGGGAGAGGCAGTGTCCGTGGCTGGCAGGGGATGCCTGCCAGAGGGAGAGGGACCCGACTCAACACAAATCGACGCGTGGGAGGGGCCCAGGACAGAGTGGGGGCCGCACGCGATAACGCGAGCAGGAGGGGGAGGGGGAGCACATGCGGGCGACAAGCCCGCCACTGTGGCTGCGGGCGCCACGTGGTGTCCGCCATTTTGGATGAGCAGAGTGGAGGAGGGAGAATTAAAATTAAAAATAGCAGCTGGTATCATGGGTTGGGCCATGCTGCCACTGCGATCTTGGAGCAAATCTGTAGCAGCAAGAACCGGGGAAGTGGATACAGGAAAGGGGGTTGGGATAGAACTCGGGGGGGCTTGGCCATCACCACTCCAGGCAGGGGACAAAGAGCAGGGAGACAGTAGCAACCCTGTGCACTTGGGCAGGATCTCTCTCATCTCCCGTGAATCAGGGCAGAGAGAACAGGAATACAGGGGGAGGAAAGCAGCAGAGGGTTTTTTAAACTGGGGTTAACATTAATAAACCATTTTACAAAGGTATCAATGGCTTTTGCGAACTTATAAAGCAAATGCCCTTTTCTGGGCATAAACAACCACCTTACAAAGCGTTTTAAATACTCTATTAGCCACTGCTTGAATAACCATTGAATAAAATGTTTTAAACCTTCCCTGGTATAACGAAAATTCTCACGAACAAGGGCTCTTAAAACTGGGGGAAAGGCTTCCTGCAGGAGACGAGAGAATTCTGCCCTCATCTCCCTCTCTTCCCAACCCTCGAGATAAAAGGAAATTAAAAGAAAAGGATACAAAGGTGACCCATATTACCTTCGGGGGTCAAATAAAAGTCTCGAGGGTGGTCCACCGACTTAGACCAGTCTTCTCTTTCCATAGAAGATTGTTGGTCTTCCCTGCCAAGCCTCTGACAGAACTCAGAGGTTTCTTTGGGGTAATGGCTGCTCAGAAAGGCAACTTTTATTCCAGCGACGAAGCTCTGCTGGAGACACTCTCTAGGGACAGTCCGAGGCCGCCCCACGTTCATTTAATACTGTAATGCCTCGGCTCAGTGGGGACCCGCGTGCCCCCACAGGTGCCTGAGCAGGTTCAGTATTAAGTCAATGACAAAGAGTCAGGAAGGGTATTTGCGTGCATTCTGGCAAGATTTATTCATGTTCACTGTTGGAGGGTGTAGAGGCAAATACGAACAGCATGGCTAATTCAGGGCTTTTTCCGGGGCCAGAGGAAAGACAGGACCAGGGAGCAGGGACCAATGGGAGAGCTCTGGGGGAGTGACCAGGCTGACAGACAACCACAGAATTCAAACCAGGACAGGCCACCCCAAAGAGGAATGCAGCTGGGGGAGGAGCCCATCTGGTTACCCCAACACAGTATAGGTTCAGCGGCCACCACAATGCATAATGAATTTCTAAACTGCATTAGCATTTTATCTGGTCATTCAGTTATTTACTCTGTTTGATTTTCTCATAATTTATGTCATGTTTTCATCATGAAACCTTAAAAAAAAAATCTTTTGGAATGTACTGGGAGATTTTAAATATAAAGCAGACACATTACTGAACTGATATTCCTAATGTGGCTGGAAATGCTCATAATTAGTTTTCATTAGTCTAATTGAAATTGTTGTAAGGTGGAATTTAATCACATATGCCATCATTTTAAACGAACAGTTACTGACAGAACAGTTACATTTTTTTAATGATCCTGTGTTCCATAATGGTTAAGACTAAAATAATACATTTTATACAGATAAACTATTTTCCTCTAATTTTGTATATGGAAGATCTGTACGGGTTATGCTGAGGGAGATTTGTGAATTACAAACTAAGTAATATTCGTTGATATTAATTAAGGTATGATTGAACAATATATTTCTGAAGGAAATGTACTCGAAAATCATTACACTGTTGGATAAAAGCTTGATAAAACAATTGCAGTTTCCATAGCTTGCTTCAATATGTCATGAAAAGTTTATTAAGAAGTGAAAAAATCTACTACTTGTTAGTTTTCTATTTACAAGTGTCATTTCTCACTGGAATTTGAGTACATAGAAGTAGGATGGGAAACATTCAAAAATAAATTCATAAACCAATCTTTTACTAGATTGCAATTCTATTTTCCCTAATTTTTTGGAACTATTTTGTTGACCACAGGTTTAAACTTTGACAGTTATTCTATACAAAACCTTTTCTATAATGAAAAGTGACCAGTGGTACCTTATTGTTTTCAAGATTTCTTGGAAGCTTTCTGGGAAGCCCATTCCAATTGTATTCATTAAGGAGGAAATTCACATATTACATGACCATTAAATCTACATTATAGAGCGCTTCTTTTTTTTTTAATCTCTTTTTCTGACATTTTGACCAACTCATAGCTTATAGGATTCACTGAAAGTTAATAAAAAATATACATAAAAATACTGGAATGATTATTTCATACAAGGCACTCGAGAGAACATCAAAATAATTCCCACTGATGCAGTTAAAGGTTTCTTAATTCTCTTAGAATACACAAAGTAGCTAGTAAGAGGAAAAATAACTCTTCTCATTTGAAAGAAAATGTCCAAATGAACAAGATAAGACATTTTAAAAAATATGTAAGTAAATTTCAAAAATGACAGAGTAAACAGTGTTGTTGCTTGCCCACGTCAAAGTGATTTTGAGCAGTGAATTGAAACGTGATAGCTGGGTGAAACCACCACTATCTTGTCTAGGTCTGCCTTGAAGAAAACTCAGGTATGTAATTCCTTCTCCTGATCTCTCTACTTATCAAATCCTACTGTGAAAGTGTTGTTTTCCATCTCCTCCATGGGCCTAGTAGTCTCCCACAGTTCAGTCTCAGGTGCAAATCTTAACAAATTTTAGGCATACTGAGAACAAAGTTCAGCTGCAGCTTTCCTGGGTCAACAAAATCCATCTCAGTAGAGTTTTAAAATCTCAAGGAGCCTGTTTCACTGCCCTCAGAAACTTCCTTATGGCATATTAAACACCCATAAACAGAGCTGTACACCATCCATGAATACTGCAGTAAAATGAGTTCTGCTTTATTTGTGCTGAGACATTTTAGAAAGGGACAACCAAAAAACAATTACTGTAGGCCTGGAAGAAAAATGGATCATCATCATCATCATCATCATCATCATCATTTTGTGTTTCATGTATACTAAAATAGTTTCTAATCCTGGAAGGACAGTATTTTAATCTTGAGGTATCAAGATATTTTTCAAGTGTGTATTAATGTGTTTTCCATATATGAAGCAAGTAAGCTATCTCATATTTTGTACTAGATTGTAAATAAGAAGGAAAAAAATCTAAAATCTTCTAATCTGGACTATATTCACCATGTCCATCAGTTAACCCAATATGTTTGGAAAAACATTTTCTGTACAAGTGAACTAAAATAGAGCAGCTGAACTTCAAAGAACACTAATACCAGGTAAACACAACTGAAAAAGAAAAAACCCCAGAAACTGTTCTATAAAATGCACAGAAAACTTAATATAGCTTTCATGCTATTTCGGTCAATCCACAAATTATTCTCAGACCTATATTCTTCTATAAGTTTCACTTCAGCAAGGTTTCTTATAAGCAGGATCATCTGTATTTCTATGGAGTCTTCATTCTGACAGAAGGTAATCTTCAACACAATTTGTATTCAAACAAAATATATTAGTAAGAATGCTGGCTGTAGGCCAAGTGTACTATTGCCAAGTGTACTATTCTTAGATACTCATATTTGTAAAAGTCTTCTGTATTATAAATTAATTTTGTGTAGTCTGCAAGAAAATGTATTATTCTTCATTATATAGATATAGAATTGTTATAGCAAATAAACCAATTTCTCTGTAACTATTCAGAATGCAAATATCCTCTAGCTGAAGGCTATTATGAGTCAGAATGCAGGAATTTATTTATTAAGCATTATACAATCATTATAAACACTGGTTATGCCATTTGCTATGTTCTGATGGGCCATTGCTCTCTGAACTCTGCACTCATGGCCCCCAATGTCTCTGTTTTGGTCCCTGTTACTGTCCTGTAATCACACTAAAGCCAAGAGGCTAAAGAGAACATAATATAAACATGTACTTGTGCATCTTAACACAATTTCCCATCAACATTTATCAGAATAACCTATTTTCAGTTGCTAAAAATGGCACCAACTTACACTAGTAAGAGTAATATATGATAAACATTCAGATGAGGCTGAAATTCCTTTACTCTAAATGGTTATTTCTTCTAAATGAAGTAAGTAAATAATCTATATTTCTAGAGGGAGACAGGGTAAGAGATCAGCATCAATGTTTCAAACAATGTGTCTACACTGGCTATACATCAGCTGAAACTGAGAGGAACAACTCTTCATGACCAGTTGTTGTATTGGATTTGCATGCCAGGTTCTGGTAGCAGCAGGAGGGCTACAGGGGTGGCTTCAGTGAGAACCTGCCAGAAGCTTCCCCTGTGTCCAACAGAGCCAATGCCAGCCAGCTTCAGAATGGACCCACCACTGGCCAAGGCCGAGCCCATCAACAGTAGTGGTAACAGCTTGGGGTTAACAGATTAAAGAAAGCAAAAAAGTTGCTGTGCAGAATGTAGGCAGAGATGAAGAATATGTGTAAGAGTGCCAAAATATGCTGAAAAATAAAGGCTAAGACCAAGACCTGGAAAGCAGGACACAGTGAGACAGCACAAGGGGCCAGAGATGAAAGAAGAGACTGGTAGAGCTGCAAGACAAAAGAGACTGGACTAAACTGGATGGTTAAAAAAGCTGGGGCAAGAAGAGGGGGCAGGGGAGGGAAGTTGGACTGAAGTATTAAAAAAGAAAGAAGCAGTATTGATTAAGCTGAGGTCATCAAGATCAGAAACATATTATGAAATGGAGGAAGTAACAGAGGCATAATCAGAAAGGAGGTACTGGATTCAGACAAGCAGCTGGTATACCGGAAGAGCTGAGTCTAGTTGCGGGAGTTAGGTACTCCACACAAATGCTGGTTCTTATCTTCACCTCTGGGACACCTTACCCCGAGCCCGAACAGATGAGAAACGCCTGCAGATGTTGTTTCAGGTTGTTTATTTCTTCTTATCTCTAGCTAGCTCTCAGCTCCGGCCGCACATCTGATGCCAGCCGAGTCCGAGCGGGAACTGCCCGGTCCTGGGCCGTCCCGTACTTTTTGTACCCTTTTCAGGATCCAACCATTCTTCACAATGTATTTATTATTTACTATTCTATACCAATTAATTTGCACCTATTCTAGACACGTAATTTCTACCTCTTTTTCATTCTACCAATCATTTTATGCCAACACTAGGAGAGAAGATGGAGGAGAAGGAGAAGAAGAAGAAGAAGAAGAAGAAGAAGAAGAAGAAGAAGAAGAAGAAGAAGAAGAAGAAGAAGAAGAAGAGGGCAATGCCCAAAATCCTCCATCTTAGACCCTTCATCCTCATATTAGAAATCCTAAAATCTACTTTTTACCTTGTAAAATACTAAACTACTACTCATTTTTAACTTCTCTTGTTTTGCATTACTTCGCGCTGTGTCGGCAATCTTTCCCATGGACTAAAATCAAAGACAGTGTCATTCTGGGCTTTTTGCCAGGGTCCGGGACCCCCGTGCTGGGGCTCCTGACCTCCCAGGGCAGCCAGAGGCATGCCTTGGGTTCCAACATCTAGTCAAACTGGAGTGGCAAAGAAAGCATAAAGAGCTGGAGAAACAGGCAGACTGCCTTTTCTGGAGTGCACACCCTCATGAACTGAGGCTGGGACAGGATCCTCCTCCCTCCTTCCACCTCCAGTCGGTGAAGGAGACTTTGACAGGAGCATCCTACAGCCTCCAGGTGGTGACCCACTATGGAGTTACCTTATTGAATCATACTCTCTTCTGGGAATGATTAAAAAACTGAGATGAATTTTCAGCAGTGAACTGCATTCATAATCTAATGAATGGTTTTATTACTACAGTTTCACTTCGCTGTCAGCCACGAGTGCAATGTGTTCTGTAGCGGTCCTCTACTTGCTGCACCTCCAAGCCTCATCTTACAAAGAGTTATAGAAAAAGAGTGGAAAGTAACAACCTGTGAGTGTAATTACTGGGAGAAGACATGGTTATAGAGACATGTTTCAGGTAGAGAACAATGGACAATGAAAAAACTGGATTTTGTAGCAGATAGGAGAATATGGAGAATGCATATTGGAATGGAATAAAAATGATGGGTTCTTCTACAAATTTTGAAACAAATTAATTGTTTTGTGTAATTTGAATTAGGGACAGAATATGCAATTTCTTTGTTGTGGTTTAAAACACGGCCCCATAGGAGCTTCTATAAAGAAAATTAACTACATCCCATCCATAAGCAGCACATTTTTTCATCTTTTCCTTTATAACATTTTTTCAAATTTCATTTCTAAGTCACACTAGTATCCAGAAGGGTTAGAAGAGGAATAAGAGGTAAAAATGTGTTAAGCCAATTGTTTTACTGAAATTAAGATATGCAGAGTATGTCTTAATTGCTCAAAGGAACTCACCGGTTTCACTTAGGTTCATTTTTGGTAACTACATAGAGGTGAAACGGGAAAATTTATAGATTATAAGACTGATGTAATAAAGATAATATAGAGTTGATGAGGAGTGCCTAGGCATGACTTCTTCCTTCCATTTTTAAAATTTCTTGAGTAGCCAGCACATGCCTTGTAACTCATTTAAATATTTAAAATTAAAATACCGCATATTTAAATATTTGTTCATAATATAACATATCAAATGATGAGTTATTTTATATTCAAATATAAAAATGCAACAAGGTTTTCTCTCTTGTGGAAATTTGTTTAAATGAAACACAAACAAAGTTAGCTACGAAAATTTTATTGCCATTTTTCTTCTCCATGAAAAAAGATTTCACACAATTTCTCAGTTTTTGCAAGTTCTCAGCCAAACAAAAATTCTCTCTTTATAACTAAGATGATATATTAAAAAACCCAAACTCACTAGTTGTGCCTTTTATTTTTTCTCATGAGGTTCTCTATTTCCTCAGTTGAGGGTCCTCTTCTCAAGCATGTGATGCACAGTTTAAGACCGATTAAGGCTGAAATCAGTATAGTTTTATCTGCAGCACTATTTCATCATCTGTCTGTGGTAGGAGATGTTCCTTTTTCTTTTCCATGGCATTGCCTGTTGTGTGAGACATTCACTCCAGAGCTGAACTTAAGATCGTTGTGGGTCCCTTCCAACTCAGAATATTCTGTGGTTCTGTGGGCAGAGGGGAGAGGAAGAGTGCAGTGTGCCTGTAAAAAGCTGGTAGTCAAGTGACTTCACTACAAGTGAAGTAGATGCCCAGGATGTGTTGTCTATATTGCTTATAAAATAGGCTGCAATACTAGCATAAACCCAAACTGATTCTGGCTTTTTTCCCTTGAAACCAAAATAATTGCAGAGGCGTTTCACCAATATTTAAAATACAACAATTTTTCAGATGCACTTTTGAAACATAAGTGGTCCCAATTCTCTCATGATTTAACTTCTTGTTCTCCTGAATTGCGCAGGGTGGGGCTTCCTTGGGAGAGTGGTGGGGCAATTTAAAAACGCACTGAGCAGGTGAGTTCTTCATTCTTGTTCTCCTGAGTCATGTAGGGCGGGGCTCCCTCGGGAGAGTGGCGGGGCGATTTAAAACAGCCCTAGGGAGCGCGGCGAACAGGAGCGGGCAAACAGGGGCATGGCACGTCTCTGAGGGCGTGGCATGGCAGTTTGCGTGGCAGCTCGTGCAGGCAGGAGAAGCAGGCAGGGCTGCTGGTTTACTGCTAGTGGGGTTTTTAGTTAGTTAATTGTTGTTTTGGTGGTTGGTTGGTATTGGGTTTTGGTTTTTTTAGTAATGGCTTTTACACGATCAAAAACTGTAGTTACTACAAGTGTACCTAGCCAAATAGAACTCTGCAAAAAAGGTGTGTCTGTCCAGACCCATTCCTGTGTGGAGTGTTTGAGCTTATCAGTGGTACCAGGGGGCATTGCAGAAGAAGCATGCTTGCGGTGCAACCAGGTGAATGACCTGCTTTCACTGCTGGCTGAGCTTAGGGAGGAAGTAGAAAGACTAAGGAGTATTAGGGAAAGAGAAAGGGAAATAGACTGGTGGAGCGCCACCCTTCCATCCTTGAGGGAGGCTTGGCAGGAGTCAGAGGACTCCTACGCCTCCCAATGTCAGGCAGCAGGAGAACACCTGGTGGATGAAGGGGAGTGGAAATGGGTCCCCACTTGAGGAGGTAACAGAAACTCCTCCCTACCCCCATCACCTACCCAGGTGCCACTTCAGAACAGGTATGAGGGCCTGGATCTAGAAGATCAACTAGAGGATATAGAGGAGAATGATCTGTCCAGTGAGCCTCCCAGTTGTGCTTCACCTGTGAGACGGATCACCACCTCTAACATTAAAAAGAAAAGAAGGGTAGTGGTAGTGGGTGACTCTCTTCTGAGGGGAACAGAGGGCCCCATATGTAGACCGGACCCATCCCACATGGAGATCTACTGCCTCCCTGGGGCTCGGGTACGGGATATCACTGAGAGACTACCTGGGCTGATTCGGCCCTCTGATTATTACTCACAGCTGATACTTCAGGCTGGCAATGATGAGATTGAAAGGAGGAGCATCAAGGCAATTAAAAGGGACTTTAGGGCACTGGGTTGACTGGTTGATAGGGCAGGAGCTCAGGTAGCATTCTGCTCAGTCCTCTTGGTGGCAGAGAAAAATGATGAAAGGAATAGGAGAGCCCACATTATCAACAAGTGGTTCAAGAGTTGGTGTCACCAGCAGAATTTTGGGTTCTTTGATCATGGGGAAACTTTTTTAGTACCTGGTCTGCTGAAACCAGATGGGCTCCATCTCTCTGTTAAGGGCAGAAGGTTTTAAGCTCATGAACTGGCTGAACTCATTGAAAGGGCTTTAAACTAGGTTTGAAGGGGTAAGGGGATACACCTGGGCTCTCTGGAAACAGGCCCAAGGATGGTAAGCCTGAGTTAGGGGTGAAATCAGTAGCCCAGCTGAAGTGCAGGTACACTAATGCACGCAGCATGGGTAACAAACAAGAGGAGCTGGAAGCCGTGGTACAACAGCAAAGCTATGATGTAGTTGCCATCATGGAAACATGGTGGGATGACTCGCAAGACTGGAGCACTGCACTGGATGGCTACAAGCTCTTCAGAAGAGACTTGAAAGGGAGAAGAGGTGGAGGTGTGGCCCTGTACATTAGGGAGGCTTTTGATGCCACAGACATTGAAATTAATGATGATGAAGTTGAATGCCTATGGGTAAGAATTAAGGGGAACGCCAACAAGGCTGACATCCTACTGGGAGTCTGTTATAGACCACCCAACCAGGAAGAAGAGGTGGACAACTTATTCTACAAGCAGCTAGAGAATGTTTCAGGGCCACCAGCCCTTGTTCTTGTAGGTGACTTTAACCTACCAGACATCTGCTGAGAACTTAATACAGCAGGAAAGAGGCAGTCCAGGAAGTTCTTGGAGTGCGTGGAGGACAATTTTCTGTTGCAGGTGGTGAGTGAGCCCACCAGGGGAGGGATTACACTGGACTTGTTGTTTACAAATACAGATGGGTTGGTGGGAGATGTAGTGGTTGGAGGACGATTGGGGCATAGTGACCATGAAATTATAGAGTTCTCAGTATTTGGTGAAAGGAGGGTGAACATTAATAAGACTTTTACACTGGACTTCAGGAAGGCAGACTATTTAGAAGACTTATTCAGAGAGTTCCTTGGGAAGCAGCCCTTAAAAACAAAGGAGTACAGAAAAGGTGGGCATACATCGAAACAGAGATCTTGAGGGTACAGGAACAAACTGTTCCTGTGCGACGAAAGATGAGTCGACGAGGCAAATGTCCATCCTGCATGGACAGTGAGGTTTTGAAGGAACTTAGGAACAAAAAGAGGATGTATCATTTTTGGAAGGAGGGTCAGGTCTCTCAGGCAGTATTTAAGGAGGCTGCTAGGGCATGTAGGAAAAAAACTAGGCAGGAAAAAGCTCAGTTTGAACTTAATTTGGCAACTTCTGTGAAGGATAATAAAAAATGGTTTTACAAATCTATTAATGACAAAAGGAAGGGCAAAACCAGCCCTTGTTGTCTACTGGATGTGGAAGGGAATTTAGTAACTGCAGATGAGGAGAAGGCGGAAGTCCTTAATGACTTCTTTGCCTCGGTTTTTATTGGAAGGATGGATGGTCCTCGGGACAACTGTCCTCCTGGGTTGGTAGATAGTGTCAGGAAGCAGACACTATTATCCTGTTATCCAAGAGGAGGCAGTCAGGGAAGTGCTGAGCTGTTTGGATATTCATAAATCTATGGAACCAGATGGGATTTATCCCAGGGTGATGAGGGAGCCGGCAGATGAGCTTGCAAAGCCACTCTCCGTAATTTATCAACAGTCTTGGCTCACTGGTGAGGTTCCAGATGACTGGAAGTTGGTCAACGTGATGCCCATTTATAAAAAGGGTAAGAAGGAGGATCCTGGTAATTACAGGCCAGTTAGCCTGACCTCAGTACCAGGTAAGGTTATGGAACAGTTTATTTTGAGTGCCATCACACAGCACCTACAGGATGGCCGGGGGATCAGACCCAGCCAGCATGGGTTTACAAGGGGTAGGTAATGTTTGACCAACCTAGTCTCCTTTTATGACCACGTGACCCACCTGGTGGATGCAGGAAAGACTGTGGATGTTGTCTATTTAGACTTCAGGAAGGCCTTTGACACTGTCTCCCACAGCATACTCCTGGAAAAGCTGGCAGCCCACAGCTTGGACAGGAGCGCTCTTCGCTGGGTTAAGAACTGGCTGGATGGCCGGGCCCAGAGTGCTAGTGAACGGTGCTGCGTCCAGCTGGCGGCTAGTCACTAGTGGTGTTCCTCAGGGGTCTGTGCTGGGACCAGTTCTGTTTAATATTTTTATTGATGACATGGATGAGGGCATTGAGTCTTTCATTAGTAAACTTGCAGATGACACTAAGTTGGGAGCATGTGTCGATCTGTTGGAAGGTAGGGGGGCTCTTCAAAGAGACCTGGAATGGTTGGATAGATGGGCAGAGTCCAATAGGATGGAGTTCAATAAGTCCAAGTGTCGAGTCCTGCATTTTGGCCACAATAACGCCCTGCAATGCTATAAGCTGGGAACAGAGTGGCTGGACGGTGCCCAGGCAGAAAGGGACCTGGGGGTACTGATCAACAACTGACTCAGCATGAGCCAGCAGTGTTCTCTGGTGGCCAAAAAGGCCAATGGCATCCTGGCCTGTATCAGGAATAGTGTGTCCAGCAGGAGCAGGGAAGTCATTCTTCCCCTGTACTTGGCACTGGTGAGGCCACACCTTGAGTACTGTGTGGAATTCTGGGCTCCTCAGTTCAGGAAGGACATTGAGACACTTGAACACATCCAAAGCAGGGCAACAAGGCTGGTGAAGGGCTTGGAACACAAGCTCTATGAGGAACGGCTGAGGGAGCTGGGGTTGTTTAGTCTGGAAAAAAGAAGACTCAGAGGTGATCTTATCACTCTCTACAACCACCTGAAAGGTGGCTGTAGTCAGGTGGGGGTTGGTCTCTTGTTCCAGGCAACAACTGACAGAACAAGAGGACACAGTCTTAAGCTGCACCAAGGAAAATTTAGGTTGGATGTTAGGAAAAAGTTTTTTACTGAAAGAGTGATAAGGTTCTGGAATTGTCTGCCCAGGGAGGTGGTGGAATCACCATCCCTGGACGTGTTTAAAAAAAGACTGGATATGGCTTGGTTTAGTTGAGGTGGTGTTAGGGCATGGGTTGGACTTGGTGATCTTGAACGTCTCTTCCAAGCTGGTGATTCTGTGAGTCTGTGATTCTGTAACTTCAGTTCTTTTGCTGATTGCCAAAGTCAAATTCCATTTATGCATATTCCCTTTAATAAAATAAATAGTTAAACCAGCATATACTGAAACCAAAAGACAGGTATCCATCAGCCTCAAAAACTTGAGTAAGATCTGTTCACAATGAGATCTCCATTTGCTATTTAACAGCATTTCCAATAGAATAAAGGGTTGTTGTTTGCTTTTATCTGTCCTTTCCAGAAAAATGAATAATACTTTTATGAAGAGAAGACACATGAGAGAGAGAAAGACAATCATAACAATATATTGTCCAAGGTTTTTTGCTGTTGCTGACCAAAAAGTTCACAATTATGGGGTGTAGTAAACAGAATCCCAGGTACTAAATTTTCTTATATATTATCTCTGATGGAAATATTTTATACATTTTGTTACTCTATGAATATATTTGTGCAATTTTTCTCTCTTCGATAATGTGTTTTAGAACATTCTGCAAATACTGTTTCGATAATATTTGGTTTCCCAAAAACCCTGAGAGATGAAAATATTTGTAAAACATTAACTTACCTTATGCTTAAGAAAAGACTAGAAGGTCCTTTGCAAAAGCCAGTAGGATTTTTAGATTAGAGAAAGCTTATAGAAGTTGTTCGTTATGAATCCCCTGCATTTCAAGAGAAAAATATTTCTTCAGCATTTCAACATGCAAAAATATTTATGCAAATTTTCTGCTAATAGGAATTAATAATCTTACAATTATTTAAAACTCACTGTTGCTCTTACAAGAAAAATAACAATCAGCATTGGACAGACTGGCAAAGAAGGAAAGGAACATATAAATATACTAACTGTGTATCAAATAGATGAGAAGAGTGCTAATTAAAGTGAGGAGTACTTACAAACCACTTTTATTATTTATTATTTTATTTTATTAACAAGAAAGAAGTTGAAATTATTAAATAGCATTATGGGTCTGAATTTCTGGTGGGGAACAGAGAAGGACAGGAAAATCCCCATGATAAGGTCAAAAAATTGAGTGAAGCAGCTAGAACACTGACATTTCACATAGAATACTTCCATAAAGCTGATATTTTCTTTCTTTTGTAGCAAAGCTATCAACATTTGAAATAATAAATATTTAACTATCATTTAAGATGTCCAAAATGCCTATTGGGAGTTACAGAGTGCTATAGATTTCATTAATGGTCATTGAGCAATAGCTATTGTGGAGACTGAGCACAGTGACTTTGTTATAAATAACACTACAAGAAAGACATTGAGGGGCTGGAGTGGGCCCTGAGAAGGGCAGCAGAGCTGGGGAAGGGTTTGGAGCACAAGTCTGATGAGGAGCAGCTGAGGGAGCTGAGATTGTTCAGCCTGGAGAAAAGGAGGCTCAGAGGCGATCTTCGTCACTTTCTAAAACTTCCTGACTGGAGGGTGTAGCCAGGTGGGGGTTGAGCTCTTCTCCCAAGTGGCAAGGGATAGGTCAGGCAAAAATGGTCTCAAGTTGCACCAGAGGAGATTTAGATTGGATATTAGGAACAAATTTTTCACTGAAAGGTGTCTTGGTTTGAAAGACAGGTGTCTGTCAAGGAAGGCAGGAGCCTCCCCTGAAATGGAAAATGCAACCCCCTTCCCTCCGAATTATTATAATTTTGAAATTAAAGGGCTTTCAGGCAAAGATATGAAGAATAGGAATAGCAGTTCTTTACTAGTGTATATATATACATGTATAACAAGGCAAACAAACCACAATAACTACGGCAGTAACAGCAAAAAGAACCACAAACCCAGTGCCGGCCTTCTCAGCTGCCGGGCCCTTTCCCTTGGATGCAGTTCCACTCACAGCCGGCAGGGGCGCTGGAGGCTCCCGGTGAGCAGGGCAGGTGCAATGGTTCCCCCGCAGCTGCAGGGGGCGCTCCGGAGCGAGCTCAGGGAGCACACGGCAATGGCGGCTCAGGGTCCCGGGAGGGATGGATAAAAAGCTTCACAAACCCCTGGGCAGCTGATCCCGGTGTACAGCCAGACCCTCGGGAACAGCAGGCTGGAACAGTAGATACGAGCACAGACCCCAGGTGGCAGGCGAGATGTGTCCAACTCCGGTGCTGCAGCAGAAACCCCGACAGGTCTTGGCAGGCAGAGTGTGCACGCTACAGTGTAGCAAAGGCTCTGAACAGTGGCGGGGGCAGAGCGGCAGCGGCCCAGCTCCCAGCAGGGCAGAGAAAGATGGTCTTGGGAAGCCCGCAGGTTCTCTTGTAGAAAAAAGGCAGCTGAGTAAAGCAGAAGGCTGCAGTGCTGACGAAAACCTTCCACCACAATCACAGCTCTCTGTCTGCACACTGAGAACACCAGCCAGCCCCCAGTGTGCCCAATCCCCCAGGTGAAAGACAAGTAGCTAGTTGGACCCCCCTCCCTCTGTGCCCAGGCCTTTTGTTCTGCTTAAGCACCCAGCAATTTGTCCCCCTGGCAACATATATGGGGAAAATTCTTTAAGAGAAAAAGGAAAACAGGAAAACTCCTAAAACCCCCAACAAAACGACTCCCAAGCCCTGGAACAGACTGCCCAGAGAATGGTATAGTCATCATTCCTGGAGGTATTTAAAAGACGTGTAGATGTGGCACTTGGGGACATGATTTAGTGGTAGCCTTGGCATTGCTGGGGGAATGGTTACCCTTGAAGGTCTTGAGGGTCTTTTCCAACCTAAATGATTCTATGATAAGAAACAGGACTAGATCATCTTTGTCTAGTGTATCTATCTTCTGTATATCTATAGCTCTCTAAGATATCAAAGAAATTTAAGAGAGAGAGAGATGGAAGCAATTATGAACAAAGCAGAATTCCAAGGAAAATATGGGGTTTGACATGGTATAGAAATTCCTGCTGCTGGAGTTTGTAAATCATATAGCAAAAAGAGAACCCACCGCAGCACAAGAAAGACATTCCAGATAATGGCAGCACAAACACAGACAAAAAATTGTTAATAAGTATGGACAGAGTTTGCTTTAGCAGTGTCCCAGTGGAGATTTTACTTCAAGCAGCAGTTTCACAACAGCAGTTTCTGGATTTAATAACCCAGAGACAGGAGGAAGGATACTAACATTTCCTCAGCAACAAAAACTGGACTAAAAGAATGTGCAGGTGCAACTTATTTGTAGATTTAACTTTTGGTTGTTTTGGTTTTGTTTTTTTTTCTGATATAAAATATCCGTATCTAGTGCCCAAAGCAAAAAGATTTGAGTTCTAGTACTCTATTTCAAATTATCAACATGGATGCTTTGATATTTTTCTAATATTTTAAGTCTGAAAATCATGTTCATTCTTTTCTACTACCAAAACAGTGCAACAGAACCTTACAGATAGTTATTACACCCTATTTCACAAAACCCAAAAAGCTGATTTACAGTCTCTTTACTGGACAGTATCAAATCATAACTGACAGCAACAGAACAGAATTAGAGATCTCCTTCAGACATAGCTGATTAGTGTAAAGTATCAAGATGATCTTGACAAAAATGCACAACATATTATATACTTTTCATGTTAATTGTTAACTACCCTGAAATATTGCTAATAAATAAATCCAGATATAAATAGCTGAAATTAAAATAAGCATGCTTCATGTTGTTCACCGGTTGACACACAACATGGATAAGATCAAAGAGAATTTTTTTCATCAAGGACAAGATAATAGAATATACAGCTAACAACACCAGTCATAAATTTCAGTTCTTTACATTACAGTTTGCTTGTTTACATATTCTTCAACACAGTATGTATAAAAGTCAACATCATGATGGCTGCTTGAAATTTTTAACCAATGAGTCCTTCATAGCTTGTGCACATTTTTTAGACGTGGAAAAATATAGTACAGTGATTACTTTTATAAAGCACCGACCTGTTTTTTAATGGAGAAGAACTGACCCACATGGATCCAGATTTCATTTTGGAACTCACAGCATGCCACTTTAACATTTAATTGATTCAGTTAAAGGGATCCATGAGCTAAAATAATTATGACTGTATCCATATTTTTCAAATTAATTTTACATATATACATTTGGGATTGTCATTTCCTGCAGACTTCCTTGTTTTTTGTGGTGGACTTCATACAACAAGAACGGATAAGCAATACTTAGTTTAGAAAATAATTACGAGAATCAAAAAAATAGTAATTTGAAAGAATAAAAGACATTATCTTTTAGGGGTTTTTTCCCCTATCATTCCCATTCTGCATCTGTCAGAAATTGTATTCCAGATCTAGCCTTTGGAAGGTTGAGAGGAATCCCTAATAGTCTTGAACAAAGGCCAAGGAGGAAAAAAATGTTTTGCAAATAGCATATCCATACTGATCTCTATCAATCAAATTTCTATAAATTGCTGTTGTCAGATGCAGCTGAAAATACACATATCTGTTTCGCATTTATTTTCGGTGATCACCTAAAATCTTGACAACAGAATGAATAACTTCCCCCACACCAAAATTTCCCCACATTAAAATCAACTCCACAACTCTAAAAACACTAGGAAATCTTTAGTCATTCGAGGATCTATTGTATTAATATTTCAAAAATTAATATCCTGGCCAAATTAAATAATTTATTTCAAGTGCTGCTTGTCACTGTACTAATTACTTCCTTTAAATCATGGAGGGCAAAAACAATACAGCCATAAATGTATCTGCATTACAAAATACAAAGAATTTAATAAAAATCGTATAAACTTTAAAAGCAAGAAGAAAATGCCTGACCTTCAATCTCAATTTTTTTGATAATTTAATTCAATTTATTATCATAAGCACAACTTGGTTTCGGTTACAGGTTTTAAATACCGTGTAACATCTTCAGTTTAAGTATAAGTCAGGAAAGAAACAGCAATTTTGCACATACTTTCTTTTTAAGTAAGTTTCTTAAAAAGTCCTGAATTTAGGAGGCAGAGAAAACAGAATTTAAAGGGATAAAGTTGAAAGCACACAGTGCCCTAGTTTTGAAGCTTGTTTAGAAATCTTCACAAAATGTTGTAGTCAAAGGAAAGGCATTACCATGTTTTGCATGTATTTTTTTAAATTTCTCCATTATTGATTTCAGTAATTTGAAAATAAAAATATTACATTTCAAAAAGGTTTCAAGAAACACAAACTATTACATTAGTCCATAATAGATTTGTCTTTTCTGTTAAAAACTAACAAGCACCCACCCACAAACACTTCTTTGGAAAGCAACTGATTCTTTTTTGTCTTGAAATTAGGTTACACAGATCACCCTGCTTTCTTATTGAAAATCAGCCTAATTATGTGCTCATGGTTATAGCATCCTGCCAGAGATTGCCTTCAAAAAGCTGTATGAGGAGGGCAGTAAAAAATGGCAATTGAAGGCAACCCCTGGCTCATTAAAACACCCATTTCCCGCTTCTCATAGGGGTGAGGTGACATAATTTGTTGTTGAAACTGCAGCCAGTTCAAGATTCTTCCCATATACTTATGAAAAGCAGAAGTCAATACTGTGATATATAAGCACACTTTATGTCACAGGCAAAAAAAATATTAAAATAAAAATATTTATCTCAGTACTAGGCAGATTGCTAATACTTCCCCCAGCAAAGAAGCATTAAAATTTCTGTTGCGCTTTGAATAACAATTTAACTTTAGAGTCTGTGATTAAACTACATTTTCTGCTTTCCAAGTGGTGTCTGCTGGTTACTTAACCAAGTATTTTCAAATTGCTTTGTGATTTTTGTATGAGAAGTGGAATTTTTGAGTAATGCAATTAAGTTTAAATAAACATTAAGTTTATCCCTGTTCACACCTCCAGCAAAAAAAAAAGACAAACTGAAAATGCATTTTTCATTGCCTTTCGTCATGGTTTTCAGGATTGTGAGTATCAGGTAAACATATTGCAACTGCAAAACAGAACACAAAAGCAATCTATCTTTTCAGTTGATGTCTATTAAAATAGAGTTTATTTAGCTCCATATAGTATCCATACAGTATTTTTGCCTCAGTATTCACTACAAAGTATCTCTACAACATTTCCTCCCATGTTTATTTAATTATTATTATTTATTATTATATTATGTGTGTAGTCAATGAATGGAAAAGGTAGAATTCTAAGCTTTCTATACTCTACAAACATGATAGGCCTATCCTTGCAATTTTGCCATTCAACCAGTGTTTAAACTCTGAATTTATCTTAGGAAAGAAAAATTTGCAATGTGTTAAATAATAAATAGCATTTTTAATTACTCAATATTCAACTTTGTGCCAAATTTTAGCCTCATTTCACTCTATTTACCATATATTATTTGGACAGATTATTTTACAGTTTTATTTGCAAACATAAAAATTCTTCAAGTTAGATTATATTCATATACAGAAGCAAAGCTAAAATCAGCTTGGATACCAGTCCTAAAACGCCAAGAATTTTTATCAAGGAACTTATGCAGAAAAGAAAATAAGAACTACAAAAGAAGTAACAACTTTGTAGCTTCATTTCAAGATGTCTTGGTTTGAAAGACAGGTGTCAGACAAGAAAGGCAGGGGCCTCCCCTGAAATGGAAAATGCAACCCCCTTCCCTCTGAATTATTATAAATTTGAAAATAAGGGGCTTTCTGGCAAAGATATGAGGGATAGGAATAACAGTTCTTTACTAATATATATATATATGTATAACAACACAAACAAACAACAATAACTGTGGCAGTAGCAACAAACAGAACCACAAACCCAGTGACAGCCCTCTCTCGACTGCCGGGCCCTTTCCCTTGGATGCAGTTCCGCTCACGGCGGGCAGGGGCTGGCGGCTCCCGGTGAGCAGGGCAGGTGCGATGGTTCCCCCGTGGCTGCAGGGGGTGCTCCAGAGCGAGCTCAGGGAGCACCCGGTAATGGCAGCGCGGGGTCCCAAGAGGGATGGACGGAAAGCCTCACAAACCCCTGGGCAGCTGATCCCAGTGTCCAGCCAGACCCTCGGCAGCAGCAGGCTGGAATGGCAGAGGCAAGCACAGATCCCAGGTGGCAGGCAAGATGTATCAAACTCCGGTGCTGCAGCAGGAAAAGCCTGGCAGGTCTCAGCTGGCAGGGCGTGTAGAGCCACAGAGTAGCGAAGGCTCCAAGAAGCAGCGGGGCAGAGTGGCAGAGGCCCAGCTCCCAGCGGGGCAGGGAAAGGCAGGCTTGGGAATCCCAGGGGTTCTCCCGTAGAAAGCAAGCAGCTGAAAGCAGAAGCTTGCAGTGCTGACAAAGACCATCCACACCAATGGCAGGCAGCTCCCAGTCTGAACGCTGAGAGCACCAGCCAGCCCCTGTGTGTCCCAACCCCCAGGTTTGGCACAAAAGGGTGACTAGTTGGACCCCGCCCCTGTGGCCAGGTCTTTTGTTTCTCTTAAGCGCCCAGTAATTTGTCCCCTGGCAACAAGTATGGGGAAAATTCTTTAAGAGAAAAACAGGCTAGTTCCTAAACCCCAACACAAGATAATAAATGCAGAAGATTGATAAAACAGTACTTTCCCATTTTATTTGTACTTGAATTAAGCTGTATGAATTCAAAGAAGCCAAGTAGTATAAACAGAAACTGTAAAAACCAAACAAGCACAATAGATGTACAATCAATGGAGTAAGCTGCTATAAAACCAAAGGCCTTATGACTAAGAAAAAGAACACTTTTATTCCCCAAGGTATTCAGAAGGGACCACCTGCAGGAATAGTGTATCTCATCTCATACTTGATCTCATGTAGCTTTAGGCTTACTGCCATATCAAATATCAGTGTTTTAGAATTTTATTCCAAATATGATTAATGATATTAAAAAATGCTTCATTTTATCAGTTTGCATATTATCTCCTTTTGTGACTTCTTTGACAAGCATCTGTATAAGTAAGAATGCTGACATTTGCAGGATAAGTATTAATCAGAAAACTTTGAGCAACCTGTATCTCACAGAAATTTTGTCTTAGGATACATAGGCTTAACGGAAAAGAGTTTTGCTGTGCAGTCTTGCAATGAAGAGTCATTTCACACCTATGAACATCTCAAAGGTAACAGTAGAAGAAGATATTGGACCATTTTAAGAACACAGAGGCCAATCTCTCTCTTCACTGCTGCTGCCGCAGCCACAAAAACCCCACCAGGCTTTAGAAAAGGCTTGTTTGGGCAATTGGCAGTAGGATGTGGAGTTTCTCACTTCAGCTCATTGCTTCTCAAGGCATTCAAGTTATTGCTACATAAAATTCATGTTCCACAAAACGAAATTACTTTTTTGGTAGCTCACATGATAAATTGTCTCCTGCTCCAAGTGAGCTGCAGCTTACACCTTGTATTTCTGTGAGCAAGAGTAAGGAAAAGCTGAATACTACAGCAGGAATTTTTTCACGCAGTTGGAGCAGACTGACTCTTGTACCACCACTTTCTGTGCTACTGCTATTCCAGGAAAGTGTGTCTGGATTGCAGAACTACTTTCCCCAAACATTGAATTTAATAATTTTTTTTTTTTTTTTTGAGAACTAGGCAAAGAAGGAAAGGACTTAAAAAACAAAAGCAAGAAAAGATAAATAACTTCTAAATGCCTTTTCCTTCTTCAACTTCTTTCCTTTGTTTTCATTAATAAGTTGTTTAATTAAACTTTCACTTTGTTCTCTGCACAGCCATTTTGTTTTTAGGACTCTTTTAGAATTAAGATTTACTTTGGACAAGAGGCTAATGAGGCTGGCAGCAATATTGTAATTCTGTGTGGAAATGAGAGAAGACATTGCTTCCACCATTGAACCGACCAAATTTCAGTACTTGTTTACACAATCACTTTCATTACACATTGGAGAAATTTGGTTCCCTATGTCCATATGAACATCTTCTTGGATATGGAGAAATTCAGTACACCACAAAGGGTAGCTATCAGGTTCATTGATCCCCTGTTGAATTAAAGTGCTCAGAGACAAGAACAAAGTGTTAATATAGGGAAGAAAGAGCTTTAGGAAAGGTTTCAATAGGAAGGAGGAAAGGGAGAAACCTGTCCCTGTAATAGTATTTGGGCAGAAATAAATAAAACCACTCAGGATATTAAAATATGTCAATAAGGTAGGCCCAGACTTGGCAAATATCCTTATCCTAGAAGGCCAACAAAACAAATAATTAGCTTGAAATCAGCCAGGACTTAGGCAGAGTCTTTAAAGTAACAGACTTACTTAATTTTCTTATTCCATTAATAGACTGTGATCGTATTTTTTTAGTTTTCCTGCTCTGTAAGAGGTGACAGTACAGAACCATGGACATCTCCTGACATGTGAGATTATCCCTACTGATTCATATGAGTTACTGCAAAGCTATTTTTTATGCTAATATCCTTAGTACATTCTGAAAAGCAGTAGTATTAGTCTTAATTTTTTATCATTTTACCATTTTCAACCTAAGATGATGTTTCATAGATTTCATCTTTGAACACAAAAATCAATCATCCATGTAGTATGTTAAAGGTTACATGCTGTTGCTTAGGTCAGTACAATTCTGACAACAATTAAGTAACTGTAATGTTGGATTTTTCATTAATGTTACTAATTTTTTTAATTAATAACATTATTATTTTAAATATTTATTAATTATTTTGATGTTATTAGCATGTTATTTTAATAACATTAAAATTATTTTAAGGTTATTTTTACTAAGTAGCATATTCAGAGAGCATTTATTACATTTAAATTCATTGGCTCAAAATACTCTCTAGAGACTGATTTTTAAAATAATATGCATATTTCCCATGCACAATTGTAGAGAAACACTGCCCTCTTCTGTCAAACCAGGATGAATTTTCACAGTGACTTGCTGTAATTTGTAACACCAGACTGGATTAGAACAGATTAAAAATGCTATTTTTATAGAAATAAGACTACATGCTATGTTCAAATAACATGTTTGAAATTTTTCATTACCTTTTTTTTGTTCTTTCTACTTAGTCAGTAAAATTTCTCTTTTCCCCAGTTCAAAAAGACATTTCAGAACCCCTAAAAAAATGGAGATCTATTTCAACGGTTTTGTTTCATAAACAAGCACATCAGATTCTACAGTTACTTTCTTGTGTGAGTAGATCTACTTATGAAAGAAATTTCACAAATCCAAGTTCTAATTTTTCCTTCTTTAGAGATTTATGTACTGTGATCTCTGATTATTATTGTCATGTTATTTTGGCACCTTTATCAATTTATCGACATTTTCTAATATTTTGTTTCTTTAGAGCAGAAGAAGAGTACTTAATATCTTTTGCAAATGTAATTGCTTTACCAACATTTGAAAATGGAGCAATGTTAACTTTTCAATAAAAAGCAATATTTAATTTTCAAAACAGTACCCTTTACCCAGCCTGCCTGGAATATTCACTTTCTAAAGTATGCTTCTGACATCAAAATAGAAAACCTACTCTGTGGGCCTAGTAGCTTATTTACTAACATAGTTATCATCAAAGTGATCAACCCTCAGAGTAAAAACATCCTCACTGCTTTTGTCAAAGAAAAGAAATTTTAAAAATAGCTTTACACATAAAATTCTGTACCTAAGTTGCCTCTTAAAAAACATCAGAAAGACAAATCAATAAGGGAAAAACAAGTGAGGTTTCACAAGCATTTATAAACTAAAATCTAAACCATTTTAAGGTATTTTAAGGTATAGAATGTTTTCCTTTAAAGCAATTTTGCCACATTGTTGAATTAAGATATTTTTGATGGCATTTGTATTCCATTCCTTTAAAGACTTTGAATTTAACTTTACTTAGTAAAACCTTTGAGACATACCCCTTTGGTTTAAGATATTCTAACAAAGCACCTCATTGCCTCCAAAAGAGTTATTTTCCATGAACTGGACCTTTCTGCAGATGTGCACAAATATTGCCAACTTCAGGATCAAATTTTAAAAATTCAAATAAAACATTGTGACAAACACCAAGTTCTCTGCCAAAAATATTTAAAAATTATATAAAGGCATCATAATTAAAATTTCAAAATAAAGCCCCCACATTAGATCATCTTTTCACTAATGGTAATTATGAATTTTAACTCCTTTTTAAACAATGATAAGTAAATGACATTAACTGAATGTCTATTTAAGTACATAGTTGCAAACTGGTCTAATATGAACCCAGAGAAAATCCATTTCAAATGTGTTTGGCTTTTAATGTCATGTTTACTTGCAGAAGTTTTTAGGAAAGTAATTTCAGCCTACCCAAAGTATATGAAAACAAGTGACAGAATTTTCCTCCTATATTTTTGTTCCCATATAACAGTAAAAAGCTCTGTCTTTTGGTTGCCTCCAAGCCCTCTGCGAATTGTAGATTACAGACTCTCAGAGAACTCTACAGAGAATAAATATAGCACAAAGGGTGTCTTATTTTTCTGGTCTTTCCCTTGCTGTTTTCAGCAGGTAGTGGGACTGTATTTTACCTTTTGTAGTTTCACACCGGCATTCAATGCTGGATCTAAACATTCCTCCCCTCCCACTGCATCACAGGATTATAGTGCTACAGAGCATCATAAGGCTTTGGAAAATAATGCTGAAAACAATTGCATTCAATGTTTCAAGGTTTCTGAAGTAGAAAACCAAGAGTATTCCAATCAATATTCCCGGGGAACAAGTGCCATCTTTCACATAGTGCATGTCAGTATTTTTAAGTTTTAAAAAATTCTAGAATGGTAATTTTATGAAAAGCTATTATTTTAAACATACTCCTCGAGGAATATATTTGGACCCAGAAGAAACAAGGGACAAAAATAAAATAATAAAGACTGGGAAGTCATATCAGAGAAAGGACAAATATACATGTTTTGACAATGCAATTTCTTTTAGACAAACCTTAATGAACAAAGAATGTGGAATTTTAATACTTAATAATACTTAATTATTAATAAGTAATAGAAGAAATGGATTTGAAATGACCAGAAGAAATAAGTATATGGTCAGAGAAATAGGGAAAACTAATATTGAAACAGTAAGACAAGATAGCTGCAAGTAAATTCATAAAGCCTTAGACCCCAAGATGAAAAATTATTTGGATATTTGAGGGGTTAGAGAGCTATAACACTGTCAAAAGATATTTGGAGATTTAAAAACAAAACAACACCCAAAACAAAACCAAACAACCTGAATTATGCTTCCAGGTTAAAAAAGCAAACAAAAAAGTATGTGTCCAACTTCATTATTTGACAAAATCCTATCCATTGTAGGAAAGGCCAACAGGGTAAAAAAACTGCATAAAAGTTAGGCAACAATAACAAAATAAACCAAAAAACAAACAAGCAAACAAAAAAACCCAGAACAAGAGATCATGCCCCTGTCAGATTTCATAAAATGCCTGCTATGACTTTCAGTAAAGGTGCTCTCCAGTGTGATAAGACTTGAGGTGTGATTGAAGTTTTTGTTGTTTGCCTGCTCTTAAATGCCAGACTAAGGCAACAGAGAGGCCCACTTCTGACAAATAGACAAACTGAAAGGTAGACAGGCAGACAATGTAACAAGGAAGAGTTTGCAATTACAGTCCTTTCTCATCAATTACAAGCCTTTACAAAGCACAACATTTAGCACAATGGCAGCACACAAATGTAAAGTCACTATTTTTAATAGGTCTCATTAAATTATTGCATCACAACGATTATACTTTTGGTGCTTGAATATTGACTTGAAAAATTAATTGAAATTTTCATGTATGTTTTCTTAATAACTTGAAGATGTTGAAACTGATAATCTTTTACAATCATGAATTATTTTCAACATGGATGATCTAGAAAACATCATTATTTTCTAAATTGCCACAGGACTACATATTTTTTTCCTCCATTAGAATTTCCAATCCAAAACTACATTATGGCAAATGCATACAGCATTTTGCTCAGGAAGGCTCTTAACCATTGAGAGTAACTAGAATACAAACAGCAAGGCATTTCTTGGTCAATAACATGTTAAAATTTTATTAAAATTGTTCTTGGTCTGAAGGTTGTACACAGAATTTAATAAGTTTAAAATGTCCATTTATCTTGATTTGATCAGTGTACGTTTCTGTTGCTTAAATGGTAAAGAGGTTAGGTTTCTTCTACTTAATTTTCCACTTATAACTTGTCATAGTTGGAAAGCCAGGTGTCTGCTGAGGAAGGTGGGAAATCTCCCTTGGATGGAAAATGTGACCCCCTTCCCTCCAAATTATTACAACTTTGAAATTATGGGGCTTTCAAGCAAAGATATGGGAAGAGGAATAGCAGTTCTTTACTAGTGTATATATATGTATATATATATACGTACATATATATAATGAGACAAACAAACAACAACAATGGCAGCAACAGCAAACAAAACCAGAGACCCAACCACAGCCTCTCTCGGCTGCAGGCACTTTCCCCTTCGGTGCGGTTCCGGTCACAGCCGGCAGGGGGTGCGTTTGGCTCATGGCCGGGCAGGGCGGGTGCGATGATTCCCCCGCGCCTGCAGGGGGCGCTGTGGCGAGGGCTCAGTCACTGTTCTTCATGTGGTAATGGCAACTCAGAGGGTGGTAGAGAGAGAAAAGGAGCTCCCTTTACAAACCCACAGGGGGCAGCCGGTCCCGGTGCCCCTCTGGATGGCGAAATGGGCTGCAGCAGGAATCTTGGAGCAGTGGCTGGAACACTCAGCAGAGGTGGACACACCTGGGGTGACAAACAAAATGTAGCAGAAATTCCACAGCCATAGCAAGAGCTGCAGGATGTCCAGGCAGGCATGGAGTGCTGGGTTGAAGTGGGGCGAAAAACCTGATGCAGTGTCAGAAAAACAGTGGGGCTGGACAGCTGCAGCCAGACTCCCACAAACAGCCAGGACACGCTCCCTCGGAACATGACTAGGAGATTGGGGTCCTGGGTTTTCCCATGTGGCACCCGAGTAGATGGCGAGAGTCCTTTCCAGTGAGATCTGGTGTTCAATAAGGTCCCAGTTCAACGGCTGCTCTTGTGAGCAAAGCCTCATTCATGGCAGAAGCAGTAAAAGACGGAATTCCATGGAGGCAGCAAATTCTTCCCACAGCAACCGCAGACTGGCCATCTCCCCTTTGATCCAAGAGCAAGAGAGGTCAAGGCGTTGAGCCCAGCTCCTCACCCCCCGGCCAAAATTTCGTAGTGTCTCTGCCCTTCCCAAGAGAAAGTCCCCCAGATTAGAGAGTAGCCAGCTGCACCCTTCCCCGTCCTCCTCCCCCCAGCAATGTCTTTTATGTATTGGTCTTTCCCATCTCTTAGGCAACAAATGGGACAAAATTCCCTGAGAGAAAGAAAAGGAAAAAAAAATAAAGGAAAAATCCTAACCTCCAACACAACTCTTCAAAGTTATTGATTATCAGTATTTTCTCAGAAAAAAATCGGGTAAAGGAAAGCCTCTGTATAGAATACATCAAATGTGATCAAACTATTCATCTTTAAATAATTTGCATATCCCATTCAGATTAGTTATACAGTATTGGACATACAATACCAAATCTCCTTAAAGAAGTTGTTTTTATTTCAGAGCATTTCCTTGATTTTGTTAGTATACTTCCCTACTCTCTCTTCCCCCACTGCGACTTTCAAAATGAATTTTTTCACTAATAGCATAGCAAAAGAGAATGCAACATAGGTGTTCCTTGATATTTTGTTCAAATAAAATAAAAGTAAATCTTGTTTTCTTCACAGTTTGCTGAGAGACTGTGGTGTACAGTCCTTACCCTCAAGGAAAGGTGATGAAAAAGTTAATAATTGCAAAAAGTAAGCAATGCATGCACTGCAAATACATATGCAAAGTAGCTGAAATTTTTCAGTAAGATAAAAGCAATTATCGCTCAATCAATAGCTAAAATTTTCAACTTAAAAATCTAAACTTCAACCTTCCATTGAGATTGAAAGGTAGGAGGAAAGTATGTTTCTGATTACACTATTTTAAGTAAGTTGTTGCAATTTTCTTAATCTATACTTCATAGATTACAATTAATTTTATGTCTTTTAGAAGCAGAGACAATCTGAATATGACATCTTACAATACACATAGTTAATCAATAGGAAATGTTTTTTGCAACATTTGCTGGCTTACAATGTGTTTTTGTAATAGTTCCACAGAGTGAAAAAAACCCAAACAGGCTCACAGAGACAAAATGTAGGGTTTGGGATCTGCTTTGTTTGTTACTCAAGTACATTAAAAAAAAATCTGTCCAGTGCTCTGTGAGATTAGAGTATTGCCTATGCTGAGGCTTGCTAGTGTGGGGCCTAAATTTTAATCTGAAATGTTCCTGACCAAGAGCTTTAATTTGAAATGTTATCTGAACAGTCACAGCCAAACTCAATGCCCATTAAATACTTTCTAAGTATTTTCTATGGAAAAACTTTATGTGTCTGTCCCTGTCTTTGATGATTAGGTCTTTTCTCCTCAGAATACTTGCACAGCTCCCCATAGGATACTGGACCACAGGAGCAGGTCACAGTGTCCTTGAGGCTCCCATCTGGAAGTGGACATTTCCTGGTGACCCTCAAGCTGCAAAAATTTTCTGGACTAAAATTTCATAAGTAAATACACAGTTAGGAAATAAGTAGAGCCTCTTTCCTCTTCTTATGCCGTGAAGGGTTGGCTGAAAAGCTTTCTACTGTATTCAAAGCATTTTCTTGACAAAAATGATGAATGATGCTGAAAAGAAGAGTGAGACATGCCTTAGGTATGACTGCATCCTCCAGTTCCCTTGTCAAGGGGGCTTAATTCTCACCAAGATGCCTTTTAGACTAGGTTTGAAAGAAATTTGTATACATAAGTTGAAAATATTAATTCAAATTAACTTCCAGAGGCACCACAGTGCGATCAACAGGGTACTACATTGGGACACAGGAACCAGTTCAGTGCTGGCTTTGCTATTGGCCTGATGGGTAACCTTGAGCAAGACACTTCGCATCTGTGTTTTCCTGTTAATCTTTTAATCTGTTTATATTGTAGACTTGAGGAGGGCATTGTCCCTTGTTTTGTGTTTGTGTGGCATTTAGCACAGTAGGACCTGCTGTGATCTGCTCCTGATGTAATTCATAAAACTAAACAGCTAATACAAAAGCAAATAGGTCTAAGAGACCATACAGAGTTTCACAATGGCTAAGGACAGACCCAAAGGATTATCAGGTTTTATTATGCCATGAGATTCAAACCATGGGCAAAGTTAAACCCATCTGCAAGTTAATTTACAAACATGCAGTCTTCCAATGACCATACCATTAAGCAAATTAAAAAAAAAAATCATAGAAAGCAGTGTGTTGCCTGTCCACTCCCCTTTTGTGTTCTGATCTAACAAACCAAGAGGTTTACTTTTCCTCCTGGCTCAGCCATCAACCTTGAAAAACAGAAGTGGAACCTGAAGATCAATTTAGATTCCTTGTGTTTAAAAGAGAATCAATACAGTTAACGACTGCATTTTCAGTACACTCGAATGCAGTCTACCACTGGTAATCATGCAAGAGCTAGAAAACAAATTGGGGTATAAGGTTCTGGGGTGTAGGGTTTCGGACGGTCGGGACAAACGGAGACAGGAGATCTCTGATGCTGGTCTTAGAGCATGAGATTTATTGATGAAGGTGTGGGTGTAAGGGGACCTGCTAGGAGCTGCCAGACGCAGCTCGAAGCAGGTCAGAGAAGCAGTGAAGAGATGCAGGGGTGCAGAAGGAGCAAGAGAGCAAGGGCAAGAGTGTAAGAGCAAGAGCAAGAGAGCAAGAGAGCGAGTTCCCGTTTGCAGCATAATAAATCATCTTTTGTGCTGAATATTCTAATTTCCATTAACCAATCTAGAACAAGCTACAAATCTTATAATATTTACATACAGCCTATAGGAATCATTGTATTACCATATGGCGTTACATTTTAAACTCTAAAAACTACATTTTGGACCCTCTGCTAAGCTGGCAGGGTCTGCTCTGACCCTTGGACCTTTCGGTAAGCAGAGGGCATTGTTTAATCAAAGGGGGATTATCTTCAGCCGGCCACACCATTGTTTTCCAGTTGTTCAGTAACTGGGGTTGGGTAACTCAAAGCTTGTCTTCATTTCAATCTCGTTTATAGTTTTCATATTCTCAGCATCTTTTGCCAGGCAGTCACATCTATGAGACTTTCCTATTTCCTGTTCTCCCACATTGGGGATCTTACTATAACAACCCTGTGCTGCTGAAAGAGAGGACCCAGTTATTCCTTTGCATGCACACACTGCATCTCTGCAAGGGTATGCAAGGAAAGCTGTTGGCTACATGACAGAAATATATTGGCAGTGACAGGCTGCCAATTTTTATGTATAGGCAAGTCACTTTTCTTACATATCCACAGATAAAATTAGTATGCTCAACACCATATAGCACAGGATGAATGTCAATGATTGCAGAGAAGTCCCACAGGTTAGGCTTGCTTTGAGTGGAAAGCACACGAATCATTCCCAACATATCTCCATAGTCTGACTTCCTAATTGCAAGTATGAAGCAACACTGTGAAACAGAGCAGCCAATAAAATTATATGTAAAGCTATATCAATGTGTTTATTAACAACAGATTTTCTATTTTGATTATTTTTTATCAGGGTACTGAAATGCTGCCAATCTCTGAAATATCAGTTCTTGCCCAAGACAACTAGTATTTCCACTCAGTTTGTAATAAAGCCAATGATGAGCTTATCAAAATAAATCGAATTGCCCTGCTAAATAAAAGAGTACTTACTGAAAAATAAAATAACAAAAAAGATAAAAATGAGCATATTCCAGGATTTCAAAATCCATTTGTGGCAATCTCAGTTTTAAATTATAACAAAACAAATGTTTCATGTATATTCTTTGTGAACAGATGCCATAAATTCACAAATTAAATGGGTCAGACCCTGACACTGCTTCTTAAAAATAAAGGTGGGGTTTTTTAAATGCAGAGGAAGTTAGAGGTCTATTTAATGATAAAGAATATGTTTCTCATACTCTTCTGAATGTCTTCTTGGGAATAGAGTTTTTTTACTTTCTAGGGACAGTCATATGGAAATAGTACTCAAATAGGCAGCATCTACATAGTACCACAACATCCACCAGCTCAGTTTTGCTTTGTGCTGGTCTGATGCCCTGACTCCTTACTTGGGTGAATCAAGTTTTGTGAAAAGGGGAGAGGCAAGGAATTAAAATTGATCAACAAAATAACACAGAGAAATACTTTGACATAAAAACACTAAGTATGAAGGCAAGCTATTTTTCTGAGAATCTGTAGGACTATCCTCTTGTCCTTGATTCTGTCAGAATTTGTTCCTTACATGGCAGTAAAAGTTTGAATTTAGCTTTCCTAAGGTTCAAATATTTATTTTCAGGGGACACTTTGATTTTTGTGATGGATAAGTAAATCTCAATAGATGGCTACCTTGTTTCATATGATGTAATAATACGTAATAACTTTTTTCCATATTTGAGTATTATACTTGAATTTTTATTAATTTCTCTGTTTTGACTATTATCTTTTCCAAATGCCATTGTGCAAATAACCCTAAAGGTACAGGAAAACTAAACTAAATTTTATAAATATCTATGTTCCATAACATTCACCACTTTATTACCCACCTATTAAAGCCTATTAAATGGCTCAGCATAAAATCTTAAGTTATGTCACATTTTCTCTCTAGTTGGACATAGAAAACACATAGAACGGTTAAGGTTGAAAGGGATGCCAGGAGATTGTGTGGCCAAGCACCCTGGTTGAGCAAGGCCACCCAGTGCTTAAAGGTTACCATGAAAACATTCAGACAGCTTTTGGGTATCTCCAATGATTGAGACTCCACAACCTCTCTGGGCAACCTGTGTCAGTTCTCACTCTCATAGTAAAAAAAGTGTTTTCCTGCTTCCATTTGTGCCCATTGCCTCTTGTCCTGTCACTGGGCATCACTGAAAAGAGCATGTCTCTGTCCTCTTTGCATCATCCCTTCAGATATTTATACATATTGACAAGAGATCCCCACCCAGCATTCCCTTCTCTAAGCTAAGGAGATCCAGGTGTCTCAGCCTTTCCTCATAGGAGAGATGCTTGAGTCCCTTAATCATCTCCATAGCCCTTCATTGGACTCTTTCCAGTATATCCATGTCTCCCTTGTAATGGAGAGTTCAGAACTGGGCCCAGCACTACAGGTGTGGCCTCACCAGGACTGAGCAGAGGAGAAGGATTCCCTCCCTGCCCTGCTGGTACCACAACTCTGTGCAGTCCAGGACACCACTGCCCCTCTCTGCACATTATGGCTCTTTTTCACCAGGAATTCCAGCTCCTTTTCTGCAAAGCCACGTTTCAGTCAGTTGGCCCCAGCATATACATGGAGCTGTTCTTTGTTGTAGAGGAAACTAAGCACATTAGGACTTTTGTCATACATGGGATTAGTGCTCTAAATTTCTAACATATCTGATCTTAAACCAGGTAAGTCTTCTCTTTTAAATGTAGCAAAATTACAGAATCCCAGAATACACTGAGTTGGAATGGACCCTCAAGGGTCATCAAGTCCCACTCCTGGCCTGCACAGCACCATCCCCAACAATCCCCCCACGTGCCTGAGAGCATTGTCCAAAAACTTACTGAACTCCATCAGGCTGGTGCTGTGACCACTGCCCTGGAGAGCCTGTTCCAGTGCCCACCCACCCTCTGGGTGAAGAACTTTTTTCTAATGTCTTACCTAAACCTCAAATTTTCATGAATAGTATGAAAAACTTTGCTGGCATCCACCTGGTGACAAATAGGAGCAAACTTTGACAGCCAGAAGTAGAAAAGCTCACAGTAATCAAACCTTTATGAAATCCAAAGTGTCATTTTTTTCCAGGACAGAAAAATTATCTTCACTATGTTGGATACTTTGGGGGTTGACATCTATTAGAGTTTTTAAATCCTTTTAGGCTTTTTTAAATGAATACCTACTATTCCATTATTGCCACTAGATAACAGGGTCTAAGTGTTGTTTTTACACAGCTTTAATTGTTTGAAATGGTCAGTTTCTTTATTTCTTTCCTCTGGAGTTTCACATTTATCCACAGACAGCTTCTTTCAGCTTCCCCATCATCATGAGAGCAATACGTAGTCACTTAATAAAGACAAGATTTGTTTTCTAGCCAAACAAATTATTTGTCACTGGTGGAAGCTCTTCCCCAAAAGAACAAACATTAAATACAGTTATTACTTGTCTGCATGGCTACTTTTGTGATTTTATCCATTCTCAAACAGTAACTGAAGGAATAAATGCTATTCCTATTATTTCTACTAAACTTTCTCAAGTAATCCTTTCTCACTGCAGGTATCTTGCAAGTTAAGACCGGGATATGTTTTGTAAGTTTTATTTTAAATAGTTTTGGACCCAAAATCTCTGCTTTATGTAAGTTCTGTATGTGTAAACAATGTATATTTACTGAAAAACCTTATAGGAAGAGTGTTAAAACTTATTTTTCAACAAGGAAACAACAAGATAACCTCCATGTAGAAGCACTACAACAGATTCTATATTTCTATGCTCTAATTTCATTAAATATAAGTACACTAAGGTCTGGCATAAATCCTTTTGGATAAAATTCAGTTCTTATTAGGGTTTACAATTTTTTTTCTCTGTGAAACTCAGATTTCATACATTGACTGCACGGACTTTATTTATTACAGTAGATTTATGCATATACAAAATATTTTGAAGATCAGGCCATTAAGCAAGGATATACCACAACGTATTCAATTATTCAAGCTAGAAATTGATTCTGGTGCAATACTCTCAGCTTGTCTCTTTTATGTCAGGTAATTCAACTCATGCAGAATCAGTATGCAATTGAAAGGGAAAAAGCTCTCTGTTTAAACTTCAGTGATTCCAGATGTTCTAAGAACAGGGAGCACAAACAGTTTGAGGTATTAGAAGTGTTGTTACTGTATAGCATATGGGCAGAACCCTAAAGAAAAAAGTCACAAAAAAAGAATATTCATGGTAAAAAAAATTTGTTTATTCATACTAAATTTTGTATTTTTGAACTCAGGCTGGAATTTGAATTGAAAGCATTACAATAACACTATAAGTACTGTACTTCCTGATAAGTAAATAATGAGTACATCTTCAAATAAAAACCTAAAAAAACCCCAAAAAACTACTCTTTATGATAATAAAACAATTTTGCAAACCCAGAAAGATTCCAAAAAGTCATGGGTAAACTTCAGACCAGCATCTGAGCAGTTGGATGCCTATGCCCTGTAAGTATTTGATCTTTTGCTTGTCATTAGTTTATTCCATCTTTCCCCACCATGGGAAACAGCAAGATGCCTATAAAAATTTCCATCAGCAGCCCTGAAGTAATTCCCTTCCCCCTACCTCCCCATTATGGCTCTGATTTAATAGCCATGGAAAGTTCTATAAGATCATTAAACCCCTGTAGTTCGTAGCATCCTTCAAATGCCATAGAAACCAAGATTCTATGGACCAGTAAAATAGTTACCCATTATCCTCAATGGTATTCTCTTCTAGTCATGTCTTGCTTTTGACATTGCTAGGGTGATGGAAAATATTTTTCCAGCCCAAAATCACCTTTTTGTACCTGTCACTGAAAGTTTTATGAAGCCATCCATTGCCATCAGCTCATGGCAGAGAAAGAGAATTGACTCAAATGATGGGATTTGGGTCATGAAACATCTGCAAAATGGTCACATTATTCCCACTTCATGTTCCGAATTATGGCTGCTTAATTTTCTAACAAGAAATGACGGAGTATTATTTGGTTGTTTTTACTACTATTGCCTATTTTGTGGAGATAAAAATTTCAAACTGAACAACTATGCTATAAAATAGCGAGTCCAGTTCTTTTTACAGGCAGACCTATGAAGAACTTTGTTCAGACAAAACTAGATGGAGAATAATTCCAGTTGTATAGGAACAACATTTAACATCTGAAACTGTACAACATCTTCCCACCATCTCTGATCACTTCCCATTACTCCTCCTGTAAGGAGAATATTGTAGAGTTAATGTGAAATATTTTGCAAGGCATTTAGATCTGGAAATTCTCTAGTACTAACAGAATCCCTTAGCCATATCACTTTAAGTGAGAGTGAAGAAATCAAGGAATCCTAAGATGGAGCTCTATAAGAACTCTTAGAAATATGTATTTATATAGATGAAAAATATATATATTTTCCATACATGTATATGTGTGTTTGTGTGTGCAGATGCAAAAATTGCCATTTTCAATAGGCTTGAAAATACATACGTGTGGTGGGCAGTTGCTTTTAAAAGCACTCTTGACATAAGAGTATCAGACAAATTTATATGCTGACACAACAGGAACCTCCAAAACCATTTTGCTCAGCATCATAGTGCTAAGCATTATTTATAAGAATACATACAGAGAAAACATCAGAACTGTCAAATATAGATTATAATTCTTTCTTTTAAAAGTGGACTTGAGCTGCAAAACCTGAATGTAAATAATCTCATAAATTTGAAAATAATAGAAAAGGCAAGGATGTCACTTCATTCATATGAATGTTTTCGTAGGTGGGAGGATGAGACAGGCCTTGTAAAGCAGTACTTTGTGAGTCATCCCTTTGATAACATTATTAAAGAATGCATGTGGGTTTCCTTCAGTAAAAGCCAACAGCAATAAATTATCACTCTTTTATTAATAAAACTTCAAGCAGTTGTCTTATTTCAGGAAAGAAAAAAAATTTAAGACCAGATCAAAATATTTTAAAAGATAATAATTAGAAATTAAGAAAAAATGTGTTACTGCTGCAACCTTGTACTGGAGACTTTCTTCCTGTCTTTTACAGGACCTTCACCCTTGTTTCATCTTTCAGAAAATCAATGAGGCAACATGCACAAACACATATGAGAATGTTTAAGCAAACTAGATAAAGTTATGCAAGTATCTATAACATGGTAGAAAAATTTAGATAAAACTCTGTATTCTTATTCCTTCATTATGCCACATCAGGGTCCAATTCCCTCTGACCAGGTTCTTTGACATACTCCATGCAGGGAGGGTGTAGCATTTAAAATAAATTTACTTATTTGAAGATATTTGGTGTTCTGTGAGATTTCTGATTTAGCAGATATTGAAAATAAAAATGAAAACACAATACAATTGTAAGTTACACAGAACAAAATATAGCAATTCCGGTATACAATTCAATCACAATACCAACATGATTCCCAGTAACATACTCATTTGCCATGACACTGGGTGTTTCCAATCTCCAGGAAGGAATAAGGGGGTTAAAGCCAGCTCATGTCTGTTACACTCTTCAAACTTATTTTGCTAGTTATCTAGTTTTAGAGAGATTTTCTTGTCTCGGAACATAATAAAAAAAAACCCATCACAAACTGCATGGAGCTCTTTAGACCAGTAACAGGAAACACTTATCACAAGCCTACATCTGAAAGCCTGATTTCCCTACAGAGTTAATGAAAGACTATAGAAGCATAAGCCCATATATTAAGAGAAGCAATACCTACACAGAGAAAGATAAGAGCCTCAATACTATTGTCTTAAAAAAAGTCGGGTTTTGCTGTGCATACATTGTTACAAATACCTCCTCTTACACAGTTGATTGAAAAGTTTTTCTATCATTTCTCTTCTCATAGACCAGCTTCAAATCCCCATTTATTTTTCCTGTATTTAGTTTCTGTCACTATTACATGTTCAGACAAAAGCACATTAAAAATTAGCATTAAGCAGCATAACATTAAGAAGCTCTGTGAATGACCTGGGGGTTCTGGTGGAAAACAAGCTGTCCCTGAGCCAGCAGTGCCCTTGTGGCCAAGAAAGCCAATGGGATCCTGGGGTGCATTGGGAAGAGCATTGCCAGCAGGTGGAAGGAGGTGATCCTGCCCCTCTGTTCAGCCCTGGTGAGGCACATCTGGAGTGCTGTGTCCAGTTCTGGGCTCCTCAGGACAAGAGAGACATGAAGCTCCTGGAGCAGCTCCAGTGGAAGTTACAGAGATGATGAAGAGATGGAGCTTCTCTCTTATGAGGAAAATCTGAGGGAGCTGGGCCTGTTCAGCCTTTAGAAGAGATTACTGAGAGGGGACCTCATCAATATCTGTCAGTGTCTGCAGGGAGGGGTCAGAGCATGGACCAGGCTCTGCTCAATGGTGCCCAGAAATAGGACGAGAGGCAAGGGGCAAAAACAGATGCCCAGGAAGTTCCTCTTAAGCATGAGGAAAAACTTCTTTACTGTGCAGTGACCAGGCACTGGAACAGAGAGGGTGTGGAGTCTCACGGTAGATATTCAGCTGTCTGGACACAATCCTGTGCCACATGCTCTGGGATGACCCTGTTTGAGCAGGGCAGTTGGACCAGATGACCCACTGTGGTCCCTTCCAACCTGACCCATTCTGGGACCCTGTGATTGAAGTTTCCTATTAGTACCTATTTGAACTTATCTGATGGTCAGTACATTGGTAGAGGAATTTTTTCAGCATATATGAAACCACCAAAATTTTCTGATAATAGATTGCAAACACTTTGTTAAATACAAGAAAAATGCTCAGGGCTGACTGGCTGTTAATAGCACCTGAGATACTGACATGTCTTCAGAGGACAAAATGCAGAGTTAAATATTAAAATCAGCAGGAAAAACCAACCCAAACCCAACCAAAAAACCCTCACAAACTGTGTAACAATCTTATGTAAAAGTTGCTTCTAAAAATAGGTAATCCTATGAAACCAGCTGCCAAATTGGAAATACAAATTTATTAAAAAGAAAATTAACCTTTTTTCATTAATTCCTCAGAGTAACAGAGTATATTTAAGACCCTCAGAATTAACAGACTGACAGAAAGTTTTCATGTTATAGAGAACTATCGATGTGTAAATGACCTAGTGAAAGGCAAGAGACTGTATCCTGAACTCTCTTCTTTCATTTCCATAAAGGTCTTGACATGTACACAGATTTTCAAGACTGGTATAGTGACATGATGACATATCTCTCATTAGAGCACTTGTTCACCACTTGGGTTTTGTAAGTCTCCGAAGATGTTTTGCACAGTACACATAATAAGCTTTAAAGTGCTCATAATATCCAGTAGCTTCTGGCAGTTTTACATGATACAATGATACTAGAAGAGTATTATTTTGCATATTAGAGATTCAACATCATACTTGATGTCTTTAATGTTAAAAGAAATAGAGGTAAAGGCTACTTTACTGCATCTTGGATAATTACTTTTTATTTCAAGTACTTAAATTTGTCCTCCTTATTCACACATACCAGTCTTTCTTCCAGTGGTGTAAACTTCAGTTTGAGTAGATCCAAACTACAACACAGATTATTTTTTACATTTGAGAAGCAAAACTCCGGCAGAGTTAAACTCAAATATCTCAGCCCCATTTTTCCTATGCAAAATCTATCACCATGGTACTATTAAAAAGTTATGCTTTTCTGTGATGTCACGAAATCCAGAAGTATATATAATTTTGACAAGATCTTGGTCCTAACTCTCAATAATCTAAATCTAACTGCAGCAGGAAAACAGATGGTAAAGGCATGTATCTTACTGCATCAGCCCGCCAGTCATTTAACAGTGGATAAATTGTTATTTACACTCTTCTGTATGTTACTCCTTTGAGCACAAAATATACATTGGCTTTTTACAAAGGAAAAAAGTATACAAAAAAACCATACAAAATCTCAAAATACCCATTACACATCACTGTCCTCATATATCAAAATGCTCTTTATAGGAGAGTACTTTTATTCCTTTGTTGTTCTTCTCTTTGTAATTCTTCTCTTTAAGCAACTTCACCTTTCTGCTCTTTAAGCATCATACACCCACTTACTTTCTATTTTCAAAAACATGGAAGTATCCCTTATTTGTTCTCTCTATGGTAAACAAAGTAATTGTCAAAGCATTCCTAGTAAAGGAAATAGTAAGTTCATCTTGGTTTTTCTTCCTCTCTTTCACATTATTCCTGCTGAAGGGCAGCAGGTACTGAAACGCCTAAGTGACAGCAGCCTGTATGGTTGAAATCACAGTTCAAGGTGGCAAAGGTCCTTGTACTGATCAATTGAAGTTAATCCACCTCATGTCCATAGTGTTCATAAAACATGCTGTAACCAGCAAATACCTTTGTTGACATTCACTCAGCAATGCATTAAGATTATTGAACTGTTAGCTTTGAAGTTCAAACAAAAGATAGCACACATCTGCCATGACCACATTACATCCCCATCCACTAAGAATTCCTTTACAGGCAGCTACAAAACTACAGGATATATCAATTAATATAAAAGCAGACATCTTGTTTGAACAGAAGCCAGTTCACCAAGGGCAAGATGATGATGATGCAAGTTGCACTTCTCAGCTTCTGGCAAAAATCCCACCCCCTCCCAGCAGCTTCAAGGGCCATTTGTCCTGGAGGTGACACCCTTTCTTCCAATGACATGATCTGACATGGTTGGCCGACAAGACCATTTAGTCCCTCCAGTTTACTCAGAAGTACATCAGGCCAAGACAACCCTTCCTCTACGAGTTTTGTCTGTCCTTTTATGGAAGGAGTCCACCATTTTATGTCAAAGAGGTGTCAGTGTATTAATCATCATTCTGCTCCTTTGGCTCACAGCTTTCTTGATGCCATCATACTCTTGTGCTCTCAGGCAGCCCTGTCTGTGCTGGAAAGCAGGAAATGCTGTTGGTCCCAGTGTCCCCAGAAGCACACCAGAAAGGGAAGCCCCGGTCATTACAAGCACAGAGGACCCTCCTTTTGAAAGTGCCATTCCTTGCATGTTTTTGTGCTGTGTTGTGACTGACTGACACAAATTTCTTGACACTGCCATACCCACATGTTCTCACAGGCAGTCTTGCAATTTATTGCCCCTTCCTTTGGACCAAGAAATATTCAAATATGAAAGTAGAATCATACAGTGAATCACAGAATTATTTGGGTGGAAGGGACCTTAAAGCTCATCTCATTCCATTCCCCTGCCTTGGGCAGGCACACCTTCCACTAGACCAAGCCCTGTCCAGCCTGGCCTTGAACACTTCCATGGATGATATCAGAGACTGAAATGTTATGGTTCATGCCTTAAACATTGTTATGAAGGAATTTTGCCCATTATGGCAAAACTGCATAAAGAAGCTGTGGTCACAGAAGCTCACCCCTCCCTGAAGATGCCTCACTGGAACTTTGGACTGTGAGTTAAGCTGCATAAGGGAACTTGAGATAAGATAAAGGTGACACTACTGTTCAATTATCTCAGGTCTAGGGAGAAGTAAACAAGGCTAAGGGAGAAGAATACATTCACTAGAAAGCCAAGCCCAGCAGCTGTCCTAAAAATCATCCCTGGCTGGGTTTGGGGTGGAGGGAGGCCATAGCCCACAGGCTTATCTGCTGAGGGCAGGTTTGCACAAACTCCCCGGTAACCAATGCTGGGGGAGGAGAGTTTTGGGTGTGTGATGTAACCTCTGGTCAGAGGCAGTTAACACCCATCCCCCCTAATAGAAACTGGCTTCAGACTGAAGAACCCCAACTTTCTCTGCCCGGCCCCAATTTTTTTGTTGTCTATATATACACTTTATATACAGAGACATACACACACACACACAGATCTGTATGAAGGACTATATAAATATGTATAAATACATATTTTTCTCTTTTATACATAGATACCTAATTTTATCTATTAACATAAAACTATATAATAATACTTTTTACACTTTATATGGTGATTAATGCATATAATTCATATAATCCATAAACCCTTTTATCAGCACTATCCTGCCTGCTGCACCTCAAGGGCAGTCACAACTTTTGAATGTGGAACTAATTTGCCTAATGTTGCAACCCTCAAGAAAGTTTCTTAGCTATACTAATTAATGACCTTGTTTGTAAGTGTGTGGTATCTCCATTCCCTGTGAATGGCCACAGCCTTCCCAGCACAGTCAGCACTTCTCTTACCTCCCTCTCAAGTCTTTGTCATAACACAACTGTCAGCCCTTTCATCACTGGCCTCCTGCTGACTATTCCTCTGCACCAGATAATAATCATGGTCTAATTCAACAGCAATGCTCCATTGCTTTTACTGATGTTGTTTTTCCTTATGCAGTAGTGATGATCTCTAAGAGCATGAGATACATGCAGCCTGTGCTCCAAAACCTGAGTCTTGCAGTTTTTGTAGCAATCAGGATAGTCTAACAGGACAGTCTTGGTTTCAGACTCTGCAGCTTATTTTCACCATTGACCTAAGGACAAGGAAACATATAGCACCAGCCTGTGCCAACAGGCTTAGAGGTAGCTCCAAGATCCTCTAAAAACATGAGGAAATTAAGCTCCCAGCCCTGAGCTCCCATTTAGAAAAAAAGAATAATATTCGTTCTGATGAGAAGCTATAAAGGGCTCTGTACAGAGTTCTTTACAGGTCAGTTCTCACCACCTGCTGTAGGTAAACATCTTTCATCAGATATTTATTCTATTATCTTTCATGAGAGTGAAGATACACTAATCAAAACCGACTACAGAAAAACAATAGACTTTCTGAATATTTACAATAGTCTTCCTGAATATTTCCAATAAACATTAAAAGATCTTGAGGTCTTCAAACAAACAAAACCCTCCAAATATTAAAAAGATCTACACATTTTTAACTTCCCAGATGCTTTAATGTCACATTTCAAAGCCTTATACAAAAGGCCTAAGCACATACACAAAATAGGCCTGAAGAAATAAAAGGTAAAACTAAAGTTCTTGTGCAGCTAGAAAAGTCGGGATAACTTTCCCCTAGCAGAAATTATGAAACTACAGGACCTTGAAGCAGTTTCTTGATAGAGATGTATGAACAGGCTTTTGATTTTACATGTCACTTGTACTCTTAAAAATAGAAACAAAAGTGAAAAAGAGACTGAGGGCCCATAATACTGTAGAAGTAGATTATGTAATCAGGTTGTCAGTTTTTTCCTCAAAAAACGGTTCCACAGCTCCAAAGTACCTGGGATCAGATGTAAACTCTGGAATGTAGCAAAAGTTCCTTCAAAGCCAGCAGACTTGTTGTATGATTCTTTTGAATCTCACAAGAACTCCCTCCTCCCACAAACACCCCTCATATTCTGTAGAGAGAAAATCATAATTTAAGAAAGGAGACACCATATTTTAAAAAAATCTGACTTAGTAAAATGTGGTCTCAAAAAGCAAGAGACAAGTTTTCCTCTATCTTTTTAAATGACTGTTATTTGAGCGGGTTTCTTTGAATACTTTTGTGGTTTCACAAGAAATGAGAAATTCTTCCCAAGTGTTTTTTAACAAATAAATGCTTAGCATGCTTTCTTTGAAAAGCTACTTATTTCTAGGGCTCTACAGCTAGCAGCTTTTGTCAGGACTTTTCAAAGCATCCAATGCTAACAGAGATAGCAATATCTAAGTCCTTATAGATACTACACTGATGTTCCATGTCACAGTGGCAATCAAATGAAGTTGATGTGAAATTGCTGAACTTAACCTTTTGACTTCCTTGCATAGCATTTTTTGAACTCTGCAATTTTGTGGTAACTTTGGGTTTTTTTGAGTTTTCTTCCTCTCCCATCACTAACATGAAGAGTTTTTCACATTACCTTTACTAGACTGTTCTGTATGACTGCAGCAATTTTACAGAGTGACATTCAGGATGAAAGCACTAGCTTCAAAAAAAGTCAGTTTCTAATCACACAGTTTATTCTGTGTATTCTCTTTTGTTTATCAGAATACTTCTAATAACTGTGGAACAGTAATAGCATCTCTTTAATTAAACATCTATTGGAAAAGCAGAAAAGAGACTTAGGTCCAAGCCTTGTGAGTGAGAAGGGAAGCAGAGGGAGGAGGAGATGAGTTACATTCTTATAAAGACAGATCCCACCTGGGAATTAATTTCCTATACCAGTAAGTTTTTGAAACATAACTTGCCAGCAGAATTCATCAGAACAAAAGCAGATTTGTTGTAACTAAGTGGTATAAAATTGTTTTTCAGTAAGTTATTTCAATTCCTTCTTGAACACCTTGCATCACAAAAGTAAAACAGTTTAACCAAAGCCACTTTCACTTTAGTCTTGTTCAAGTCCAAAATATGAAATGCTTATTACCAAAGAGAAATGAAGTTATTACTGCTCCCAAAGCCATATTTTTGTGAGAATTCAAATACAAGTAGGTTAACATTTGAAAACACAAAGGTTTTTTTCTAAATTTTTTTACTCTGTACCTTCAAATTTTACATGGAGATTTTGTTAAAAGGTTTTTTATTGACATAACACAGTGATATTTTTCTAATGAAAACATGTATTTCTAGCCTTCAATTAAACATTAGAGTGTTTGATATTAACAGTATTTTTAATAACATCCTTGCTTTTTTTATTTTCTTCTCATCAGGATCCTAGAATTCCAGAATTTGCCTACACTTAAATTGTAATAATTATTGGGCAGCACAGGTTGCAATTCTTGGCCAAAATCCTCTGTATTTGATGAGGTTAAAGGTGAGTCTCATGTCACAGTTACATACTCTATTTATAATTGTACTTGCTTGTTTTTTTCCCTGCTAGGAAACTTCAGAGAAATCACCACCTAAACTATGGTGGGCTGACATTGGCCAGATGGCTCCCACTCAGCCACCCTCTCACTCCCCCTCCTCAAACAGAGGGAGAAAATAAGATGTAAAAGCCTGTGGGTTGAGATAGGGCAATCATTTAACAATTAACCATTACAAGAAAAACAGGTTTGACCTAGGGAAATTTAATTTGTTGCAAATTAAAAATAAAGTTGGCTGGTGAGAAAAAACATTCTTTACCCTTCCTCTTCCCAGACTCAATTTTACTTGTTCATTCCTGACTCCTTTACCTCCTCTACTCCAAGCCCTGAAGGGGCACGAGAAATGGGGTCAGTCCATGACAGCTGCAATAACAGACTATGTGGTGATTGTATTTCATGGAGAGGAACAATTCCTGTGCGCAGGGATTATGTTCGAGGGTTTTAAATTTAATTTTTAAAATTAAAAATCAATATAGTTGGACATTATCTTTCTTGAAATAGCTTATTTTTTTTATATTTGCAGCTGTGCTTAGAACAGACTATCTAACGCATTGTGTCAAAATGATGAATTGTAACTAAACTGAGAGAAAGAAAACATTTAAAATATACACCTTCCCCTCACCCCAATTCCCACATCTCTCCAAAAGGAACAGCTATGTTAATATTTATTTTCTTTAAAGAGACTTGGTACCTCCTATGTAACTTGTCTAAAAAGGATGGCAGAGGAAATGGTATGGTGTCTTCCCACCCCCAGGCCCTGTGAACTTTAAGAAGTTACCTGAGATGTAGTAGGATCCATTCCTGTCTTTTCTCAATCCACTGCAAGCATCTGAATCTGTATCTTTCATGCCTGAAGAAAATATAGCCAAAGATCCCTTTTTAATCTTCAATAATTCCACAAGATTTTATGATTCTAAGGAAGTACCTTTAAAATCAAAAAGTCTAGAAAAACCCCAAGTATTTAACTCCCACTTACTTCCCCACCTCAAAGATTCCAGTTATTGTAAAACACAAAATGAATCCTTATTCTCACATGACTTCATGTTCTTTGTTCGGTTAGAGTTTTGGGGTTTTTATTTATGGTCAAAACCTCTTGGATGTCTGAATCTCACAACAAAAATTTGTAGTTTTATATTAGATTCTGAGGATACACCAAACAAATAAAAACTTCAAGATTGTTTCAGGAAACATGCACATTAATTAAATATTGGTTTCAATCCCCAAACATGTCCTCCAAAAAACACAGATCAAATCCTTATGAAGGGGTTCTCTTTGCACCCAAATATGGATATTGGCTTCTATCAAACAAGTTAAAATCATACTTACTTTAACTTCTTTTTTTATTCCCCAAAAAACATAGCACAATACTTTACTTCTCATACATTTCTTGCTGGATATTGGAGTCACTTTTCTATAATGCCATATTCCAGCAAGCTTCTTGTTGCAATCCAGTTTGAACTCAGAAAAGCAAAGAAAGCTAAGTCTCTGTGCATAAACCGGAAAGAACTTAGAAGGTTCTAAATGTTCCCAGAAACGACATTAAAACCAAACGAGGTTAGATGTTGGTGCCAAAAACATTGATGTATTTTATTTAATAGTAGAGAGGCAAAGAGGAAGGGAGGGAGGGAGGAGGAAGGGAGGGAGGAGGAAGGGAGGGAGGGAGGAGGAAGGGAGGGAGTGAGGGAGGGAGGGAGGAAGGAAGGAAGGAAGGAAGGAAGGAAGGAAGGAAGGAAGGAAGGAAGGAAGGAAGGAAGGAAGGAAGGAAGGAAGGAAGGAAGGAAGGAAGTAAGGAAGGAAGGAAGGAAGGAAGGAAGGAAGGAAGGAAGGAAGGAAGGAAGGAAGGAAGGAAGGAAGGAAGGAAGGAAGGAAGGAAGTGTGCGTGGGTGATTGGGGGGACAGGGAGAGGTGACAGGGCTTAGGTGGAAGCATATCACCCATCCGAGGGTCCCAACGATGTCTTGTTGCTCTCCTCCATCTGGTCTGCTGGTGGTGAGGGTCCCCTGTCGCCGCCGTGACCATGCTATGCCATGCTGCCATACACCAAAGAGTACAGAATCCCATGGATTAATACACGCTGTGGACCAGGTGGGAATGCCCTTGTGTTGCCCTTGCAGGGGCTAGCTTGACACACTGTCCCTTCCAACACTGAGGGTCTGTTGCATCATCTCTGGTGCTCTGGTGCAGGGTCTGGGGACCCCTTTGAGGGGGCCCCCTTTGATGGGCCATGTCACCCCCTTCTGCTGTGGATAAGCTTCCCCCCTCCCTGGTGAGGACCCCTCAGCTGGGCTCCTCTGCACAGTGAAGGATGGGCAGCCACTTTGCCTCTCACCAGAGGCTTTTCAAGATACCCAAAGCCTCTCCTCCCTCCACCCCTTGGTTCAGGGAGGAACCCCTTGTTCGACCCTGGCACCTGATAGCCCTGGGGCTGTGGTCGCCAGCTTCGAGGTGTTAAGCCTGTGCTTTGTGAACGTCCCCAGCCCTGAGTTGTTACATTATTTTATCTTCATCAGCGAGGTGTAAGGCCTCAGTCAGGGTCCCATTCAGGGTGCGGTAGTTTTCTCTGCAGCTTTTCTAATACAGTTTTAAAAGTTTTTTAAGAAAATGTTTAAGTCATAATCTATAATATTTTAGTCTCTGACACTTCTGCCATGAGCAAGAGATTTTTGCAAACAGATTTTAGGCATTGTTACATGGAGGGGGTTGGCATGGATTTGAATATTCAGAAACCATGGTAACTTTGTTAATTAGGAGATGTCCACCACTGGTCAGCTTCTTCTCCACCACCTGTTTTTCCTCATCATTCACTACTTTCACACCAACATCGCTGGCAAGTTACAGACCTGGCTGCAGGCAATTTATCATTTGCATATGATCCCCTGAAGGGCAGCAACAAAAACACAAGTCAGTTTTCATCTTGGCTCAAGCTGTCAGCTTCAAAACCTAAGCAAAAATACTGAAGCTGTCATATTCAAGAAGCAAAATGATTGCAAAAATTGCTATCAACTCAAGCCACCTCACATTCAAAATACTAGGCAAAAGTATTTACATACAAAAATATGCAGTCTGTACCAGACAGGTTGGTTGACACTGGAAGCTTTTTTATTTAGCATGAATAAGAGAAGCTTTAAAGAATTGCATTAAAAATCAGAATGGGTCTACTAGACTGCCACATTTAGTTTTAATAATGCATCTCTTCTGCTTGCATATTCAGGACAACCTTCATGGTCATAAGTATTTTCTCTGTATAAAAATTTTGTTTCAACACTATTTCTAGACGTGGACACTTCTGATGTTCCTGTTCAGGACAAATGTCTAGAACCTGAAATTAATGTTTAGTGTTTAGTATTTTCTGCTACAATAACGTAAGAGAGTCACAAGGTTTGAGGCTGTGAACTTCCAGGTTACCATTTCCTCTCCTGGGGCTGAAATTTCTTCAGTGGTCATTAAAACAATCAAGATACTACAACTGTATTCCATAAACCCAGTATAATTGCACTACAATGTGAGCAATATGAGATCTAAACAAAAGTAACATTTTCATCCAAGTTACTATGTAGGTTTCTATGTCTCTCCAACATAGTGCCCCTCACCCCTTAAACTGGGGGTGGGAAAGATCTTTGGAGGGAACACAGCCAGGACAGCTGACCCAAAACTGACCAAAGGAATTTCTCACACTATGCAACATTTGCTCAGGTATAAAATGTAAATGAAAGGATGAGGGGTGGCATTTGTTATTGTGACATTTGTCTTCCAGAGGAATCACTACACATACTGAAGCCCTGCTTCCCAGGAAGAGGCCAGACATTGCCTGTTGATGGAAAGCAGAGAATAAGTCCTTTGTTTTCCTTTGCTTTTATGTGCAGTATTTCCTTTTGCTTTATTAAACTGCCCTTTTCTTGACACGCAAACGTTTTTTTCCCCATCTTATTTTCTCCACCCTATGTCCTGATGAAGAGAAGAGAGACAGAGTGGCTTGGAGGCCAACTGGCATCCAGTCAAGGTCAACCCACCATACTCTTAACTCACTGTCTATTTCCTTTATTACCTCTCCTCCATTTTCTCAATACCTGGGTTTGATTATAAAGACAGGGTAAGAAAGAACTATTTTGTCAGAGGAGAACTAGTTCATTAACTTGGGGATTTCACTGTTAATGGAAGATCTGGTGGATTAGTGAATATTTGAATGCACAGTTCAATAAAGAAAAAAAAACAAAGTATAAACAAATAAACTATATGTTACCATATCTATGCTAAGACTTGAATAAAAAAATAGACTAAAGTTTGTTATTCATCAACAGTCTCTCTACTTGTTGATCACTGTGCCATAAGTTCATCTGTAAGAAATGCTGAGTCAGACAATGAGAACTTGCTTAAGAGCTGTAGAAGCATCTCACCGCAACTCCACTGATTCACAATTATCCAAATAAAACCAAACACATCCACAAACCCTAAACCCCGAAGTCACCCAAATCAAACCACAACAAAAAAGCTCCTCCATTTCTCCCCTCATCGACACTCCCCAACTATCCAAACCCCTGAAATAACCACTGGATATGAACATATTGTTAACTATTTCCTGAATTTGTCTTGACAACTGTGCAAACTAAATGAATTTCTGCTGATACTTTGCCATCATCAAGTAAGTCTTGATTTCATGCCCAAAGGCTGGGATTTGTTTTCTAAACAGAAACTTTGACACTAAAATCTTTCACACATAACCCCCAAAAGACATTTAATTAATGATTCTGATAACTGATGAGGCACACAATGAGCTCTTAAGCTAACTGTCTTCTTCAGAACTTAGGCAAGTGATTAGAAAAAAAATACCCTATGGGCAGAGGTGTTGCAAGTATGACTGGTGATAGGCTATTTATCATAAGCCTGAACACATGCAGACTGTAACACATGGGTTTTTAAAAAACATATTGTGCAGGGATAAAGCCAATACAGTTTCAACATGAATTCAGGAAATGAAAAATGTCCAAAATGAAAGAAATAACCAGAACCACTCATGTTGGAAAAAAACATGAGAAAGAATTTAATGTCTTAAAAATGAGATTTTAAATGAGAATTTGCTGTAAAGCTTATATATTATATATTATTGAATTGTTATGATGTGAAAGATAACATAAATTATAATAAGCCAAAAAAGGGAAAAAATGTTAGAAGGGAAGACAAGAACTCATATTTCAGATGTATGGACAGAATTTCCAGTTCAGGTCTGTTTATTTCTTTGAGCAATAAAAGCATATTTTTGAGAGCATTTAGAATAAGGTAACCAAAAATTCAGGGCTTTTCAGGTAAAATTAATTCAAATCTGTAAGCATATTCTGAAATGGCAGAGAATCATCCTATCAAAACACCATATATAAGTTCCTTGATAGCTAAAAATAATGGAATTTTTTATAAAGCAAATCAGACCAAGTAACTAGATGCACATACAAAATATACCTTTATATATTTCTTTAAAGGAGAACTTTTTTCCCCATCTGAAATTTATAATGATCACATAAGTGAACATGCATACATAAAAAGAAAAAAGTCTAACTCATCACAGTCTTTGCTTGCCATGTGCTCTCTCTCTGGTAAAAGTAGAGGCATTCCCTGGAGCTACACAAGACACACAATTACTGTTAGTTCTGCAAAGCATTCAAAGGAAAAAGAAAATCTTAGTTCTACTAAGAGTTTGGTCCCTCGCTCCAAGCAAGACATTGATGTGCTGGAGTGTGTCCAGCAAAGGGCAGCACAGCTGGAGAAGGGTATGGAGTACAAGTCTGATTAGGAGCATCTGAGTGTACTGTCCCGGCCCACTCACTGGATTTTTAGAGGATTTACTGTGGGTGGTGCATGGCATAAACAACAAAATTCCCAGGAGGTTCAATAACAAACAACTTTTTCTTGCACACTTTACAAAACCCAGATATAATAAGACACTCTGCAAACTTTCACTTCTCAAAATTTAAAAGATCCAATTAGAACAAGGCACTTAGCAAGGCATTGACTGGATTTTTTGGTCTGGATTACAGTATATTTATAGAAGAAGAAGGTAGGAGAAGAAAGACTCCCTCCTACACTGCAGGAGATGGGAGTGTTCAGCCTGGAGTAAAGGACACTCAGGGAGGACCTTAATGCTCTCTACAATTCCCTGAAGAGAGGATGTAGCCAGGTGAGAGTTGTCTCTTCTCCCATCTAGCAAGTGATAGAAAAAGAGGAAGTGGTGTCAAGTTGGGCCAGGGGAGATTTAGATTTGATATTAAGAAAAATGTCTTCATTGGAAGGGTTGTCAAGCCCTGGAACAGATTTCTTACGACAGTGATGGAGTCACCATCCCTGAAGGCTTTTAAAATATGCGTAGATACGGCACTTGGGGACATGGTTTAGTGGTGGCCTTGGCAGTGCTGGGTTAGTGGTTGGACTTGATCTTAGAGATGTTTTTCAACCTGAATGATTCTACAATTCTAATAAGAAATCAAAAAGCAGTTCTGTGACACAGCACTGTACTCAAGCCATAAAATTTAATTTATCATTAAATACCCAGGTGCTTGTTTCTTGTTGGTGGACAAAATGGACACAAAAAGTGGCCATCAAAAACTTGAAGATTTTACAGCTATCAGTAATGATTACCTCCACACATACCTTCAACATAAACAATTAGATTTCAAGTGAAAGCTGAGGAATACTTGGAGTTTAATAGAAATTAGCCATTTATAATTAATAAACAGATTTATAACTTACTAGGACTACAACAACATTGAAAGTCTTCCATGATTTCATATATGTGTGTTGCAAAACAGCTTTCCATACTCTATATGTGAACACAAAATTTTAGTTGGAGAATATTTTAGCAAGGATTATTTAACAGGACGTTTCTGAAGGGATAAGCTGAGTTACAACCAGTACCTGTTGAAACCAAGGTAATGTGAAAGAGGTAGACTTGTAACCATTGGCTTACAAAGACAGATCTTAATAGCTCACCTTGAGTTTTCTTTAGCCTTTACAGTTTCTGGTGTTCATAATTTATAAAGTGGCCTTACTATAGCAGATAATGAAGATTCAGAGCTTGAAAAACAATCTGGGAATTAATTATATTGCTCTAACTTCCACATACATCTTTCAAAAATGTAAACATATCTAGCTAAATTAACTGCTCATTCCTCAGTGCTGCACTGAGAGAATATTCACGCATCAAACATTGGCACCAATAACAACCATACTACTTAGTGCTGGAGATACATATCTACATTATAGGTCAATTATACTGATAGGTATACCCATGTGTTTCCCTCTCCAGAAACAATTGGCATTTCACAAGCATGCTGAAGGAAGGATTTATATTCACAAATTTAAATTCACTTACACCAGCAAAACCCACACAAATAAAGATATTGATCACAATTACATTGATAAAAACACTCACAATGCATTTATTTTTCCCAGCGGAGAAAGAGTTATTGATTCACTGTAAAGATGGTTGGCTTGGAATTTTTAAAATGTAGTGGAGTTTCCAAAGAATAATACAAAACTAAAACTAATGTGCATATTTATTAACTACTACACTGAAGTGTTAAACACCACTTTTACTGTGACTGAATGCTTCCTATGAGGAGTCAGCTCTGGCTTCTGACAATAAGAAATGGGAATATGATCATAGTATAAAATAACATAATAATTTAACACTTCACCTTAGCAAGTTAAGGTTACATATCTTCTCCCTGCCCCCTGTCCAGTCATTGTACAGGTATTTTGACACAAACACAGGCTCTAAAGAAAGTTCAAACTGAAAGAGCCATGCTGTGTGAAGATCTGAATAATAAAAATTTTAAACATAGCTACCTTATGATCTGTAAAGAGGTTCCCAATCAATGAAATGTTCTAATTAAATAAAATACTTTTATAAAGGGAGACTTGATATATATTTTATCTCTCCATTGGCTAATACATTCCCATGAAAATAGAACAAAACTCATTGTTAGGATATTTGGATTACATAGCAAACAAAGGTGAAGTCTAAGACACTGTGATGTATGCAAAAATTAGCCTCATTCCTATTTAAGGAGATTGGAAATAATATCTGAATTGGTGAAATTTTATTTTTGTTCTGGGTATTCAAGAATACTTTTCTGGTATTTCAAGGGTAAGTGATACTCAATAAACAAATTGAAAAAACGAATATAGTCAGGCTTATGTAATTGATGCAATAATTTTTAATTAATAATTAAAAACACTGTGTTATTAAACAAACTAAAAGCCTTCAAAAATATTATCCTAGACAAATAGTTTTTTAGCCTATATCGATATAAGTTCCTCATATTGTAAAACCTTTTCGTTACATATCACAGAATTGTACATTGGGAAGGAACAAGTAGAGAATCGACAGTAACGGATTAAGTTCTCTAGAGATACCTGGTATGATGTCTCTGCCATCGACCTAAAGAACAGAGCAACAAGTTCAGTCTCCTCTGATGCGGTAGCACCAGCTTTCTACCACGCTTCACATGACACGGCAATTGGCTGAGAAATACAGATTTAGTTTTATTGCTGCTGCTGAAAAATGGGTATTTTGAGAGTGGGCTTACCCTAGATGGCTAAATTGCAATATTTAGAGCCTTAGCAGTCATTTGGAGACTCAGCTGTTTTGTTTAGCAGATACCAAAGCCGAAGTGCTGTCCGTTTGCCCTTCTGTTACCAAGCAGCAAGCTGGGAAAAGAACAGCCGATGAAGAAATCGACATATCAATGAAAATATCAGCAAGTGAACAGAGAAAACAATTTATGACAATGACCCACACTCAGAAGAATTCTACTATGAGGAAATATGCACTGTGTAAAAGGTCTACTAAAATTTTTCTCCTACAATAAGGGACCACTTGCTAAATATATAAACCAATGATAAAAGAGTTTTTACAATCTAAAAGAGAAGAAAGACATGTCCTGAAACAACAGCAATTTAAGTAAAAGATACTATTCTGTTTTGTTTAGACAACTGCAGGATTTTATCTTCATGAATAATTAGCTGCATTTTAATTGAAATAGAGAAGTTAGCAAGCACTAAGTATTGCACAGAAAATCCCAAACTGTGAAAGTTCACAATGTTTATTTCCACTACTTTCAATACTTTGGTTTTTAACAAAGTTTCTAGCTTCCAAAGTATGACAACAAAAATTCTGTTATGAAGTTATAATATTTATCTTTCAGTCTTCAATTACATTAGATGTGCTCCAACATTATTAATTTTCTTTTCAGCAGTGAATGTAAAATTAGATTATATACATCGCCTTCTGAGCCTTTCTAGATGTAACATTGATTTTAATCTATTGTAATATCTCCATGAAAATGGCAAAATATGGAAACAGACTGGTTGGCATTTTTTTCAGCCCAAGGAAGAGATACAATTTCTTTAACAAGTGTTGAACTCATACAATTTTTATTTCCCTTGCTTATATAGCGGGTATTTCTTATGGTTTTTTGCGGGGGGCAGGGGGTTGGTTGGTTTGGTTGGTTTTTTTGGTTTGGAAATTCACCTAGGATTCTCTTGAGATAATGAACTGAATGTTTAGCCAAACATAACATTTACTTGCTGAACTAATAGTGCAACCTTTACTGATACAGAAACAAGAAAATTTGAATTTTAATCTGTGAAAAAAGGCTTCATAGCTGCAAGACAGTTAAGTTGAAATTTTCTTTCTGCAGAGAAAGAAGAAACTTCCAAAGAAATGCTTTTTAATTACATACTTCCAAAAATAACAGCTAATGTCTTTTGCCCATAAAGCAACAATGAAGTCCATATATATTCTAAAAAATTTTAATTTTTATAAGGCTATAGCAACCTTGTAGTCTTAAATGAAATTGCTGAATATTTTCAGTATCTTGGATAAGATAGTTCTTGTTTACCCAAAATAACATTAAAACATACAAAACTTGAGAACAGACAGTCCCTTGTATCTCTTGATAATACAAAAACCTAATTAGCATGTAACTTTCCTTGACAATCTTATAGCTCAAAATACAACTTGACTTCATTCTACTCTGAATCTTTGTTCAATTCATGTCTTGGAAGGCTGTCTTACAAGAGTTACTTTCTAATTGTCTATTTACATAATTCAACATTACTGCAAGATTTTAGCTGTTACTAGAAAAAAAAAAAGTCCTTCCCTTCTCTGTTGCTGTTGTTGTACGGGAAAAAAAGTAGGAGGCAGTAACAGACAAAAGCAAGTTTATGCTACGAAATGCAGTCAATGATGCAAAGATCTTGAATATTATTATGGCTTGCCTTGTCCATTAAACATGATGTAATTTAAGTTGGCTTGAGTTTGCTTGGCTTTTAAAAAAGTTTAATCAATCAAAACTAAGTCTTTCTCAAAGATAAAATGACTGACTCTTGTTTATGAGTCATTAAGAGAAAGTTTTTATTCTAGGTTCCCAGAAATCAGTACATCAGGCATGACAGAAAGAATTACAAGAATTCTGATTAAAGACTTTAAAAATAAACTTCTTTTACCTAAAGAAGGCTAACAAGTACAAAATGCGTTGCTAATCTTACCACTAACCTGTTCCATGTCTAGGTTCTGAGGTCGTATTTCAAAGATTCAAAAAATAATATAAAATAAATAATTGATGTCTCTCTAATCAGCATATTTTTCACCATCATTTTAACATAAGACATTACATATTGCTTACAATTTTTGTATTGTACTTGTGTAATGTAATTTCTGTCAAATTAAAAGTAAACAATGCAGAGTAGGTGGACACATTGCTTGACACTTTCAGCAATGCGGGAGTACGGGACCCCTGGACAACAAATCGATTCGATTACACAGGAATCTGTTTATTGTTTACATTTCTCCATTCTTATGCATTTCTCTAAGTGTCATTCACGCGATCACGCATGACCTGATTGGACCCTCCGTATTGTCCACGCGCCCTGCATGCACCTCTCAGGGGACTTGATTGGTTCTAGTCCAGGATGGTACAGTCTTTCTTTATCTGCTTTCTTGCTGCCTTGTTATTCTTTCTTCTAACATCTTCTTTCCCAATTTAGCACTTCTTACATTCCTCAGGCCTTGATAAGGGTAACTGCACAGAACTTGGCTGGTGCACTCTTGCCAGGATTCTCATGCTTTGCAACACAGCAACTACTGTATTTTTTCCCAGTACTCAATTACTACTCCAAAGTTTCCAGATTTTTTTAAATTCCAAAATAATAAAAAGACATAATGGGACTTATGGTACCCTCCGTAATTTATTGACATTTACAGAGCAATTATACTCTTCAAGCATAATTTACCTTAAAATTCTCTAAATGCATAAGTTTCAGTTTCACTGTGATAAAATTGATATGCCATTGTGTTTTGACAGAAAGGCTCTTAGAGAAAAAGATTATTTATTTTTCTGTTTATCTCATGCATCGTTTTGTATCAGTTCATGGTCTACATAAGAATAAAAAATTCAGCCACACTGGAAAAGCTGTAAAGGATGAAATTACTCTAATGAATTGTAAAGAGTGACAAGGTGAGCCATGGAAAAGGTTAGTTATGTAGAAATCACAGGCTCTGCCTAGAAGCTAAGAAGAGATTAACCCAGTGGATTTACAGGTACCTGTAATGATATCATTGAGTTACTCTTTCCCACAGAGGCCACACCTGGATTTTTAGAGATAGGTACACATAATAAATACCGGACTGAAACTATCGATATGCCATTTGATACTTCTATTAGTATCCCAAAGACTAAAGCTGACAAGGTGTGGAGAAAGAACCATCGCTGCCCTGCATGTGCTCTGAGAGGTAATCCCCACAACACTGCCAATATTTTCAAAGGATGTGACACCACACCAAAAGCAGGCATCTTCACAAGAGTTGTTTTCCCAGAAACATCTGTGGTTGAAGATACTTGAACAGATCAGGTCATCTTAATACGCATTTAATAAGCAAAGCATCCTTTTTAAGACAGGAAGATCATGTCTCAGACAGCTAGTCTTTTATTAAATAATGTATGCCACATTGAGCAGTTCTACTCAGTTGCTGTAGAGTCTTATGGGCTTTTGTTGAAAATAAAAGTGAGTACTCATCTAAAAAACCATACACATCAACCATTCTCAATGTAAATGGAAAGTGATGAAAAACTGATCTATACAAATTATTTGAGTTACAGTCTGAACATTAAAAAAAAAATAATTATGATTGAGAAGCCATGTTCACTTATTTCCATAATTACAGAAGATTCATATAAAAAGTGAGGGGAAAATGATCCATTTTTATATACTTTGTAATGCACAAAACGTTTTCTGTAAGTCTAAATGTTAGAGATATGAAAATGAATAACAGGAAAGAAGTTGGAATGTATCATACTTTAAATAGCAAAGTGTGATAGCTGGGGAACTTACGATACAAGGAACAAAAAGAATCTGCTGGTGAGACAGTCCCTGGTATCAGAGATCCTCCCCAGGTTAGGGTGAACAGAAAAGGCTTCCCCCAGCATGCATTGTTCTGGCATGTTAATCTACCTCAGCTCTGCTTCCCTGGTTGGCCGTTGGCCTCCCCACCCCCTTTGTTACCTGATTTGCCCCATGTCCTAGAAGGTTCTCCACTCCAAGTTCCCCTTATTGGCCCTTGCCCATCGCCACTCCCCCAGAGCTTCCCTATTGGTTCCCTTACACTAGTCCCGTCTTTGTACCACCCCTGCGTCCTTAGACCATTGGTTGCTGATGCTCACCCCGCTCCGGTATAAAACCCTGGACCCTGCATTGTTCTCGGTCTTTGTCACTGGATCCCTTTACAGTGTGTCTGCATTAAACCTCTGTCCATGGAACTCTACACGGAGACACTTCCCAGCTCTGTGCCATCGACCCATATTACTGGAGCTATCCATATGTGTGTGCATGTATGCATGTGTGGGTGTGTGCTGGTCCTGCCAAGTGGCTTCGCTTGAGGAGACACTTTTGAAAGGTCGTGGCATCGCGCTCCAGCACTGCAAAGCCACGCACGGAAAGCGACAGCAAAGCTTTACATGACTGATGCAGTACTTAGTATTAGAGAAACCAGTACTTGATTTTTTTTTTCTGCAGAAAATTAAGAAATATGGAGTAACTGCATTCATTTACTATGAAAGTGAATAATTTATGACATTCTGTTACTCAAATGTAAGATGCCAAGAAATTTTTATAGTCTGCTTTTTGATGTGGTAGCATATGCCCCTGTTTTCTTTCATTAGCAGGAGAAAACCTCCCATCAAACACACATTTTTGCACTAATAAAATACTAATTCTCACAGTCTATCACATGCAGAATGAAATCCCCAATATAGTGATGGGCATCATATCATCATCACAATCACACTTAACTTTAAGCAGAAATCAGCCTTGAATTACCTAATCACCCACACTAATTATGTCTGCTTTTTTCTTTCTTTGCTTCTAGTCACAGGCAGAGGTCTGCAGGTATGGACACTCAGACATTCAGAAGGAACCTGACCTGTAATTCAGTTTTATTTTCAGAGATCATTTTGGCTACACAGGGACAATCTGGTTTGGTTGTGTCTTTGACTCAAGCACAGCTGCAAGGAACAGTCATCCTAAATGACAGAAAAGTAACCTTAAGACCCTGAGCTGCTTGACTTTTCTTCTGGCTTTGGTGAGAAGTCCTAAAAGAAGTCCTAAAGCTGAGGTAAAAGCATGAGAAGAGTCTGTCACAGAAGTGCACTTGCCTGATATGGAAAAAGAATTAGAGTTATCCCCTCACTCAAAGCAAGTTCTCAAAGGCAAACATCACCAGTCATGGGAAGCTACGCTCATATGAAGGTTCACTGCAGGAACCAAATGGTAAATTCTTATGTAAAGCAAACCCCAAAGGCCTGACATATTTTTCTGTTGAAGCTATTTACACATTTAGGTCTTCATTAAAATTCTAAAAGGCCCAAAGATTTTTGTTTTAAGTATATTCAGGTGTTTAAATGTTGTATTTTCAGTTTTTAAAGTAATTTAATATATGGGCACTGAGTATACCAGGGAATAATCATGTCTTCATATGTTTGGTAAGACTGAAAGATGATTTGAATTTTTCACCACACAGCTGTCTCTACTTTGCCACCTCAATCACACAGGACGGGGGGCCAGAGAGACTCGTCGTGAGCTAATATTATTTTATTTGCCTCATAGACTTACTGAGATATCAGAGATAATACAAACTCGCGTTGCCGGCAGAAATTCCAACACTTCTTGGTTACAGAGCATTCTTAAAAGTTTTTCAGCCAATAGCAGTTGCTCTAGAGGTTACAGACAGCTGTTTCAACCAATCTATATTGCACGTACTTTCATTAAAACAATGCTTGTTTTATACCTTATTTAACAGTGCATAACATTCCATTATTAAGCTTAACTTTATCTTCTCTTGCTAAGCATATTTTTTGCAACTTCTAAAAGTTCTCTCAGCTAGGCCTAGAACCATGAGCTTTTGTTCTCGTGTCCTTGTTCTTTCATTTTATCTTCTTTAATATTTTCTCAGGCGAAGCTGTTTCCTAAAATCTTTCTGCTTTATTCCTAAAACCTTTCTGCTTTATTCCTAAAACATGCTTTTGTTTCTCACCCTTAGAAATCCCTTTACCTTTATGTATATTTCCTACATACTTAACTGATCGCAATAGCAGCTTTAAACGTTTATTTCTGTCTTTACTGTAAAGGCACATGCATTGCAGTTTTGAGCTGAATGTACATCTGAAATGCAATAAACTGATTCTGACAGGATATGTAAGAGTTCTATGGATCAGACCTTAAGAGAAACAGACAAAGTAAGAAAGGAATACAGAGCAATAAAAACAAAATTAGCAAATGTAATCTTCTGGAGAAACTTTAGCATCCTTCCATGAGCATACTGAAATTGGTTTCCCTAAACCTGCAGTACCAAAAAGTGCTCTGTGTTGAATTTTCTTCACCCAGCTAATAATTTCCACTCCAAGATCAAGGGAGGTGGAGAGAGGCTGAACACAAAGGCTTTCAAAATATGAACAACACAACTGGATGACAAATACAGAAGACAAAATCCCCAAAACTTTCCGTAATTCCTGTCCTGTTTTTCAAATGTATGTAACAGACAAAAATGCAAGAGACTCCAATAAAGTTTCCTTCCACCTGGAGCCAGTTACCCAGGACCATGTCTGGGCAGCTTTTGAATATGTCCAGGGTGGCAGATTTTCTAATATTTTTGCTTTGGAATGTAACCCCAGCTATCTTCAAATGCATGTTACCATTTTTTTCAGTGGGAATAAACTCCCCTGTCCATAGGTGCCAATGATTTTGGCGGTGTTTAGATTTTTATTCTCATAAAATCAATTCCTGTATAAGTTACACTATGTAACAAGACTAAGCTAGAATATCAAAGCAGTGATGTAGACATCCAGTGAAAGGCCACAAAACTGTCATGCTTTTTTTTGCTCATGTTTTGCAAAGCAAGAATCCATTTCTAATTGCTTTATGCAATTTGCACCAAGAATTCTGTACTTCTGAAACAAGAAGTCAGAAGAAACACTGGATAATAAAAATCTGAAAGCTGTATTATATGTAACTTCTCAATTATTATTGCTGAAAGTCAAAGGGTAGAATTAAATTGGCTAGCTTATCCTGAAGTTGTTCACTAGACAAGCTGTTTATATGTGAGAAGCTCTTGGTTTTTTGTTTTACTTCTTTGCCATTTGTAATACAATGATTTTATACGTAACTGCAGGTATTAATTTCCAAAAATTTGAAAAAATACAAGAATTACTATATTATTGTCTACACACACTCATTTTTCTCCATCTTATTTTTTTTTCTGATCTTCTCTTGAAATAATTTTTCATGACATTTTTGTATATGTCTTATAAATTATTTTGGATTGTTCTGCTCTCTTTCTGAAAAATAAATGTTAAATAGTTATTAAAAGTTTTACCATACACACATGAGACAATGGAGTTACTCAGAAAATATAGATCAGAATTACTTCCTTGACTATGAAAAATTGCCAGAAAACAGCCCTTGATTTTTTTACCTGTATCAGACACTAGTAGGAAAGAAAATTCAATGTCCTACATGTATCTCTAGGTATAATATTTACATATCACTGGCACAACTTATGTAATTTTCAGTGTTGTATAAGCATCTCCATAAATTAATTTAATTTTTGTTTAATAAATTTTTCCTTTTTTTAAAAAAATACCTGCATTGGAAAACATGCAACTACTTTTTCCTCCCTCAAAGGGTAAAGTTTAACAGTAATAGTATGTTGATTTAATGTGTAAAGGATCAAAAGAGTTAATAGGAAATAGTGACGAGCCTTGGATTCTTTTTGAAAGATTTTGAGTAGATGTTTAAAATTATGTTACTAAGCAGCTACATGATTTAAAGAGGTTTTCTGAACAGCCCTTCACTAGGGAAATATTAATCTCAGTTTTGTGATCAACTTGCTTTGAAGTTTCACAAAGGTGAAACCAGGCCATTTCTTATTCCTTCATCTCCTCTCCTCCCAGAGAGACAACATGGGCCTAATTTGTAGACCTTCATGTCCTAAAGCTCATCGGGCTATGTGTAAAACAGTCAATATGAAATACTATGAAAAATATTTTAAAAATTAGAGTGCTGATACCAACTTATATACATGGAAACACAGGAGACAATGTGTTAATTTGCAAGTAAGTAAAGCCTCCGCACTCAAAACTCACCCAAACAGTACTGTTTAAGGATCTGTCCTCAAAATGTTTCAGCTTTAGTGAAATAAATGAAACACAACTTAGAAACACCATAGAAGTTATACAACAATAGAAGCAACAGCATCAAAATGAGAGCTAACGAATGTAATTTTTACTAATAAAAGGAAAGTTATTTTGTCATATACACATATAATGTTTTTTAGTTTTTTTGACTAACATTCAGAAAAAAATAGAGACTATGAGAAATCAGCTTAACTTTCTTACCAAATTTTTAAAGAACAGAAATTTCAGGTTATAAAAGCTGATGTTTTTTCCTTCTCACATATCATACTTAGTTTCAAAATATCCTTAGTAAATTACACACAGAATAAGAAATACCTTCATTTCTTCCCCCACCCATTGAAAAGTTGGGTACATCTCTAATATATCGTTTAAGACTTTTCAGTGTAGTTTTAAATGTTTTGCAGCACCATGAAATGAACCCATTTAAAAATGTCAGTTTCCTTTAAAAAGCATTTAAAAATTGTTCAAAGTTATCAGAACATTTTTGCTTCCCTCAGAGTTACATTCTGATTAAATTACTCAGAATTTGTAAAGTATTTTTTTTTCTCTTACAGAGAGAAGCATTTGCCTACTTGTTGGGGTTTTAGGAGTCGTCCTGTTTTCTTTTCTCATAAGGAATTTTTCCCATATATGTTGCCAGGGCAACTAACTACTGGGTGCTTAAGAAAAACAAAAGAGCTGGCCACAGAGGGAGGGGTCCAAGGGACTACTCTCTTTCACCTGGGGGTTGGGTACACCTGGGGCTGGCTAGTGATCTTGGAGTTCAAACAGAGGCTGTCATCGTGATAGAGGGAGTTCGCCGCTGTTGCAAGCTTCTGCTTTTTCAGCTGCCTTCCTTCTACCAGAGAAAACCGGGATCCCAAGCCCACCTTTCCCTGCCCAGCTGAGAGCCGGGCTGCGGCCGCCCTGCTCCTGTCGTTTCTCGGAGCCTTCGCTACATCGTAGCCGGCACGCCCTGCCGGCCGAGACCTCCTGGGGCTCCTGCTGCAGCTCCGGAGTTTGATACATCTCCTCTGCCACCCGGGATCTGTGCTCGCCCCTGCTGTTCCAGCCTGCTGTTCCCCAGGGTCCGGCCAGACACCAGGATCAGCTGCCCAGGGGTTTGTGAAGCTTTCTGTCCATCCCTCCCGGCCCCTGAGCCGTCATTGCCGTGTGCTCCCCGAGCTCGCTCCAGAGCGCCCCCTGCAGCCGCGGGGGAACCATCGCACCCGCCCTGCTCACCGGGAGCCGCCAGCGCCCCTGCTGGCCATGAGCGGAACTGCACCCAAGGGGAAAGTGCCCAGCAGCCGAGAAGGCCGGCACTGGGTTTGTGCTGCTGTTTGCTGTTACTGCCGTAGTTATTGTGGTTTGTTTGTTGTTATATGCACACACACACACGCGCGTGCGCGCACACACACACACACATTCACATAGATAAGTAAAGAACTGTTATTCCTATCCCTCACATCTTTGCCTGAAAGTCCCTTAATTTCGAAATTATAATAATTCAGTGGGAAGGGGGTTGCATTTTCCATTTCAGGGGAGGCTCCCGCCTTCCTTGACAGACACCTCGTCTTTCAAACCAAGACTACTTCCTCTGGCAAATCTAGTCTAATCTTTCATTCCTTCAGCCAGGTCTTATCAACAGAGGCTACAGTAGTAAACCAGTTCAATTTGTCATGTTCAGTGACAAAACTTACAGGATTAATTCCCTATTCAGCAGTTTTGACTCCTGTTTTGATGTCATTAGGATGTAAAGATTTTGAGGATCAAGGTATACAAACTTTAGCCTTTCCAAAACCCTAAGCTTTTGGAAAAATATGCTGTGATCTTTCTTTGCCCCATTGCAGGTACTGAGAGCCCAGCAGAACATGCACCCAGGATTCTGTTGTCCATTGTGGCTCAGGGAGATCTTTGCAATCAGCAAGGATGGATGATTGCTGACTACACCCCACCGAAGTCCTCATTCCAAGAAAAAAGGTGAGTTGGCAGCCAGAGCTATGCTAAGCAGGGACTTGCTGTCCAATGCTCCTGCTAGTTTTCCAGACAGAGAGGAAGGCCTTTGTCCTGTTTATGCCTGTTATAGGTTTAGCTCAATAAATTGACAGAGCTCCGGCCAATTAAACAAATTAGTTTATTAAGCAAGCGGCAAGAAGCAAAACAACGCTGGGTGGCCGGGGAGTCTCTGCTCCACCAACAGCACACAACCCACTCCCCAGAAGTCTCTGGTTATATACTTTTCTTCTTCCGCATCCCATAAAGTACTCTGCGCCTGCGTAGCTGGTTGCAAAAGGGTCCTTTTCTGCTGTTTCATGGTGATTAGGGTCTTTTCTTGCTTTCTCATGGTGGTTTGCTTTGTCTTCTTTTCTAAATTGGGTGTGGGCTTCTTGTGGTTTCTTGAGCTTGAGTAAAAAAAACTCTTTTGCAACTTTTAGGCTTAAGCAATAACCACATGATAACAACTTTAAATATATTTATATCTACTAGCTTAAGCAAAATTAAACAATATCTCATGATATTAACTCATCACTATTTAAGTAAGATTTGATTAACAAACAATAAATTGTGATTTTAACTTATCACAATACCCCCCTTTTTCTTTTTCTAACCATTTTGTTTATCAAATCTTTGAAGTTCCTGTCTACTTAAAATTCGGGCTTCTTCAACAACTGACTCTTTATCTTCCTGCTTATATTTTGTTCTTACTAACATTAAGTGTGCTGCTTCTAGCTTACTCTTAACAATAGCAATAATTTTATTAAAAATATAAGGGCCAAAGGTTAGTCTTAAAACTAATCATATAACGGATCTTGCTGCTGTGGACAACAATGTAGTTAGCCATGGAGATTGAGTAAACCATGATTCATACTAACTTTACTGGGCTTCACGGTTTTTTTTCCACTTCTCCAGTCATTTATGTAGTTTGGTCATTGTATCTCCGACAATCTCAGTATGATCTGCATATACACAACACTCTTCTTGTAACGCAGCACATAATCTACTCTCTTTTAAGTATAACAAGTCTAATCTCTTCTTATTTTGTAAACTACTTCTGACAGTGACCGAAGTAAAATTTTCAAGGCACTTATTGATTTCTCTATCTTCTCTAAGTCCTCATCCGCTGCTGCTCTTAAAGAACTAAACTGCTGATTTTGTTGTATCAGTGAAGCTGCTCCAGTACCTACTCCTGCAGCCCCCATAGCAACTAGGGCTGCCACAGTTAAAGCTATAAAAGGCTCCCTTTTCTGTAAATGATGCTCTGGTGTTGTATGATAATCATACACAAACTCCCCAGGATGGTAAATGACCCTAGGGACTACCAATACTTGAATGCAATAGTAGTGACTTTTGTTAAATAATTTTAAAGACAAACAAGGTGTTATTCCGATAGAGGCACAAACCTATTTGGTATTCTTTGCTGGTATTAACCAATCAGCTGGTGGCTTTTCTTTTAAAGAAGTCATAACCTTGCACAAGTGTTCTTTTTCCCGGGGCACTTTCCCAATACACCTTCCTTTTCCTGTTACCTGTGCTATGGTAATGCCTTGACTAAGACTCTCCTTACCCTTCTTTTTTTAGACATTGTGAAGTGTTCGATTTATTAATTCTCATGGGTTTGACAGTAACCCCTATTGCCTCATATTGTATTTTTATCTATAAAAGGGAGTACCACGGGAGGCTTGTCTGCCAATGCCTTATTAGGGCCCACTGGCTCAGGATCATTCAGAACTAGTTCCTTTTTGATATATATTAGGCTTCTTGGATCTGCCCCTGCCACATAGAGCCGGACTCCCCAGGTCTTTCCTGTTAACTATCTTAGCGTCTTCTGGTTCAGTAACATTTATCAGAATGTGTGTACATACACGTTTGCGATTAGGGCCTGAGACATCTGAGATTCCTCGTATAGGGGTTAGACAGACAGGCCCACATGACTGAGATCGGCAGCCCACCGGCCCCCATTGTGTTTTAATGAATGAGTCACGGATGGTGGGTTGCCATTCTGATGCGATGGTTTCACAACCCCAATAAGCACAATAGTAATGTTTAGGATGGTTACAGTAACTTTTCTTGGGATTAGATCTAGGGCACATATAATACTCAACAACTTGCTCTCGTGGCCATGTAGGTCCCAAAGATCCTATTGTGACCTTAAACGATGGGATTCCTGGGGTAATTTCTTGGCTAACCACTGTCATATCTTCCCATCTGCTTAACGTCCATTTATAGTGTTGGTGAGCATGTCCCCATGCTGATAGTATGATCCACCTTAGTATCTAATAAATTGTCCAGAAAGTTGGTGGGTAGTTTCTTCTTACAATGTTAAAGTCCCAATTCACCCTCTTGTGTTTTGGGAGGCTTTTACCACATACTTGGTTCACTGAGCATTTTCTTTTTCTCTGGCACTTTCTACTTTGAGTCCCACTCCATCCCTGCCGTTGTACGCCTCTGCCTCCATCACCTACCCAGTTGCTTGGGGCAGTGAGGTTATTCATCTTCTCGGCAGCAGTCGTAGTCTTCAGGGGTTAATCTATGGGAACTCTCAAGGGAAATATTAGCGTTTTAACTCAGTAGTGTGGCTACGCCTCTTATTTATTAAATTAGTTATTATGCCCCCTTCTTTTTTATATGCTTAGGCACAAAAAATGCCTATTTAGGTACCCACCAGCTTTCTTTACAGCCTTTAATAGTTATTTCTTGTTTTCCATCCCCTCTGTTTCCACCTAAATCTTACTCTACAAATTTTAATAGTATGATTCCAGTCTTTTCCTTATATTTCTTCCTCTTCAGGAAACAAATACTTTTTCCCATAAAATAACTTTAAAATTTTTAGCTCACCAGTTGCCCGACTTTGATATTGCTGACAGCATTCATGGCATAAGTTGTTTTGACATCTAGAGGAACAATACCATTTTCGCCTACACCTTTCACATTCAGTTAATACCCAGGCCGCATGCCACCCTTGATCAGATCCTAATACCCTCAAGTTCCCACAGCCACAGATGCATGGTATTCCAATTACCCCCTCAACCTGGTTATTCTCTACAGCAAGCTGCTTCCAGTCCAGAGCCACGTAATTGCCAGCTGATGTCCTATGAAGTCCTTCACTACAGATAAATTCTCTCCATAGATTTACCCAAGGTCTTACAGGATTAACAAATTGCCATGGGTCAAGACCAAACCATTGAGGAGAGGGAGGTGCTCTAGTTCCTCCTTCAGCCATGGTGTCAAGAATGCTGCTTTCTTCTCAAGGTGAGTCTGAGATCACCAGGTTGGCTGGTCACTTTCCATTGCGAACTCTGGATGGGTCCTTTAACTCGACTGGCGTGTGTCCATCCACGCTCAGCAGTCCGAATTGCAGTATCTGTGGTGAGCAAAACAAGAAATGGTCCCTCCCATCGAGGAGTTAGTGATGCTTCTTTCCAGGTTTTGATTAACACTCTGTTCTCAGGTTTGATAGAATGTATAGACATATCTAAGGGTGGTCTTTGGGATATTATGCCTTGTTTACGCAATTCTTCCCTTCTCTGCATTAAGTGTATAATGTATGGTTTCAGTTTATTATCTGCTATTTTTGGATGTTCAGCTGGGAATTCCATATCATATGGCATCCCATATAGCATTTCAAAAGGTGATATCCCTACATCAGTCCTTGGTTGAGTTCTTACATTTAACAATGCCAATGGTAAACTTTTTACCCAAGAGGTTTTTGTTTCTAACATAATTTTTGTCAATTGTTTCTTAATTTCTTCATTCATTCTTTCTACTCGCCCAGAGCTTTGCGAATGCCATGGTGTATGGTATCCCCACTTTGTTCCCATAGGGGCTAATGCTTCTTTGACTGCCTTAGAGACAAAATGAAGACCCCTATCAGAATCAATAACCTCTATATTTCCATAAGTCGGAATAATATTTTCTAACAAAAATTTTTACAACACTTTGAGCACTAGCCCTTACAATAAAAAAATGCTTCTACATAGTGTGTTAAATGATCCACAGTTACCAAAAGGTACTTATATTTTCTTGTTTTGGGTAGCTTCGTAAAATCCACCTGTACCCTTGCAAAAGGACAGGTTGCTAATTCTCATCCTCCAGGTATGTGTTTCTGAAGTTGCTGCTTATTTACACGCTGACAAGTTAAGCAATCCCCCACAACTTGCTTTGCAAACACGCTGACAAGTTAAGCAATCCCTCAAAACTCGCTTTGCAATATTACAAATTTCAATACACATATATTTAAGAACAAACTGATCTATTAAAGCTTGAACCCCCCCCCACCATGTGTGGTTTCGTAAAATTCTTTTATAATCTTCCAAGCTAAATTCTTTTATTATTTTCTAACCACTTTAACAACTTAACTTTTGTGAATTTAGCATATAAAAATTTCACCTTTTTGCTATAATTTTTAATCTACTGTTTGCAATACCCGAAAAGGCTTAAAAGTTGTTTTACTTGTTTGGGTTTTTTTTTAGTTTTTGGAGCTGTTAAGGATAATATTTTATTCACTTTATCAAGATCAAGTTTCTTAGCTCCCTTGCTTAGTCTATGTCCTAAATATTTCACTTCCTCTTCAACAAACTGCAATTTTGATTTTAACACTTTCAGCCCCTGTAAGCTTAAGAAATTCAGCAGCTTAATACTCTCTCGTCTGACCGCTTCCTCATTTTCCCTGCTAAGAGTAAATTATCTACCTACTGTATTAAGGTGATGCCATCGCCCAGTTCATATTCTTTTAGGATTTGCTCTAAGGCTTGCCCAAACAAATTAGGTGATTCAGTAAAGCCCCGAGGCAGCACTGTCCACCTCAGTTGCAACTTTCTGTGTGTATCAGGGTTTTCTCATTTAAAGGCAAAGTGATTTCTGCATTTCTCTTTTAGAGGACAGGCCCAGAAGGCATCTTTCAGATTTATCACACTATACCATTTATCATCTGGGCCTAGTTGGCTTAATAAGGTATGAGGATTAGCCATCACGGGGAATCTAGCCACTGTTTTCTTATTTATTTTTCGCAAATCATGTACTAATTGGTATTTCCCATCTGGTTTCTTAACAGGCAAGATCGGGGTATTAAAATGTGACATACAGGGTTCTAGTAGCCCCTTTTCAAGCAGTCTTTAGATTTCAGGTTTCACACCTAATTTGCCTTCTCTTGGCAAAGGATATTGTTTTACCCTTACAGGTATTTCTGGGTTCTTTATTGTGACTGAAAATGGTTTAATATTCAGTTTGCCCACCGTCTCTGGAGTATACCATACCTCTGGATTTATCTTTTCTTCATCCAATACTCGTAGTGGGCACAATTTAATTTTTAAGGTTTTATTTTCTATTTTTAGGCCAATCCCTAGTTCAATTATTAAATCCCTACCTAATAGATTATATTCTGCCTCAGGTATTAACAACAAAGATCCTACCCCCATTTTAGAAAAAGTCTCAAAAAATACATTTTTTTATAACTGGAACCCTAAATGGTTCTCCTTTTGCTCCTATAACTTGTACTTTCTCCGAGGATGCTGTGCATCCCCGGGTATATCTTGAACCGTAGATCTTTTGGCTCCTGAGTCCACTAGGAACTCAATTTCTTGTTGCCAGGGACCCACTTTAATTTTTATCAAGGGCTCTGTTATCTTTCTAGTCCCCAGCAAATAGAGCCCCTGACACCCCTAGACCTCTTTAAACATTTTCTCATTCATCGTCCTTTTCCTGCAATCCTTTTTCATGTGTCCTCCTTTTTGACAATAAAAACAAACCATCCGTCTGGGTCCTGAGTCCTCTTGTTCTTTCTCCCTCCAAAATCCTCTGGGTCCTAGACCTTGTGGTCGAGACCCAAATTCCCTCCTTGGAACAGACGTTCTTTGCAGTCCTCTCACTGCTGCCACCAACATCCTTGCCCTTTTCCGAACTTCCTCTTACCTTCTCATTTACTTTCTGTGCCTTTCTCAACAACTCATTTAGGTCACGATTATGCCAACCATCTAACTTTTCCAGCTTCTTCCTGATGTCCTCCCATGACTGAGCCACAAACTGTATTTCTAATAAAGCTTGTCCTGCTGGAGTAGCCAGATCCACCCCAGAGTACAACTGTAAGTTCTTTCTCGACCTTTCCAACCACTCAGAAGGGGTCTCATCTTTTTTTTCTGATGTTCTCTAAATGCCTTGTTGATATTCTGCCCCCTAGGAACAGAATCTCTAATTCCCTGAACAATAATAGTTCCTAAATCCTGCATATGATCTCGGTCAATGGGACTTTGATTATCCCAATTAGGTCGTTGAAGAGGCCACTTAATATCTGCTGCAGGACCCTGCTGATGTTGTTGATCCCAAATCCTCATTCCAGCCCTCCTGATCATGTCTCTCTTTTCAGTAGTAAATAATATACTTAATATAGACTGTATTTCTTCCCAGGTGTATACATTGGGTCCCAAAAACTGATCCACCCTTTCAGCCACCCCCAAAGGATCCTCTAACAGGTTCCCCATTTCCTTCTTAAATTCCCGAACATCCCCCGAACTTAGAGGAACTGACACATATCCCATCCCAGGTTGGGGTCCCCCCCATTGCTATTTCCCTCAAGGGATATAAGTTCTGTTTTCCCCCTTTGTTTTAACTTGACTCCGTGTCACCCTCTTGGTTTCTTTGGGGGAATTTGAGGGGAGTCTGATTCATGAGATGGTGCCGATGGGGGGGCAGAGGCTGAGGAGGTGGTGGTGGTGGAACATAGGGAGGAGGCGAAACAGGGACCTCTTCCTCTTTACGGTTTCTTCTCTTTTTACTCCTCCCTTTTTCTTTAAGGGGGAACAAAAGTGCCCTAGTGTCAGATGTTATCCATACGCATGCATATTCACTTTCTTCTGAATTAAAAGGTTTCCTGAGAATTCACATATATATATTCAAAGCCTGACATATCTAATCCTCAAATGATCCAAATACAGACCCAAACAAGCTTCCATACAATAATGTATCATTTTAACTTTACCTTTACCCGCCTAGAAGGGTAAACATCCCAATTTTCTAACATTAATCCAAACAAACTATCCAACGGTACCTGGCGGAGCCTAACCTTAAGCTCCGACCCACCCATGGGACCAGAGGGCTTGCTTTTCCTCTGTCCCATCTTCCGGAGGCCTTCTTACACACACACAGCCTTCACCCCTCATTCGTGGCCCAGTCCCTCGCGGGATGTGGGAACCGCACTACTAGAGGGTCCGCACTCACTTCATCCTTATTTGGACGTCTCACACAGGACATCTCACACTGGTGCACTCCGGGAAACCCAACCCCAACCGAACGGAACACCGGCCTATACTTACTCACTCCTGAGTCTTCGTTCGGAGCTTCGTGCACAAAGATTATGAGGTTGCTGGCTTTCTTTTGCTTGTTGCCGAATTTGGAGTTCATCGGTACAGGTTGTGGTTGGAAGCACCCAAACAAGGGCCGCTGTGAAGCGAGGCGCCTCCCTTGTGTGGCGTTTCACATCAGATTGCCTGTATCCGAGTCACGGCACCAAAATTTGTTATAGGTTTAGCTCAATAAATTGACAGAGCTCCGGCCAATTAAACAAATTAGTTTATTAAGCAAGCGGCAAGAAGCAAAACAGCGCTGGGCGGCCGGGGAGTCTCTGCTCCACCAACGGCGCGCAACCCACTCCCCAGAAGTCTCTGGTTATATACTTTTCTTCTTCCGCATCCCATAAAGTACTCTGCGCCTGCGTAGCTGGTTGCAAAAGGGTCCTTTTCTGCTGTTTCATGGTGATTAGGGTCTTTTCTTGCTTTCTCATGGTGATTTGCTTTGTCTTCTTTTCTAAATTGGGTGTGGGCTTCTTGTGGTTTCTTGAGCTTGAGTAAAAAAAACTCTTTTGCAACTTTTAGGCTTAAGCAATAACCACATGATAACAACTTTAAATATATTTATATCTACTAGCTTAAGCAAAATTAAACAATATCTCATGATATTAACTCATCACTATTTAAGTAAGATTTGATTAACAAACAATAAATTGTGATTTTAACTTATCACAATGCCCATTACCAACTTACTGAAAATTGCATTTTGACTTCTATCCATGGTCAATAGGAGATGTTCTTGGAACATATACACTCATACATAACTTTGTATTTTTGAAGGAAGAATACCTCAGTAGAGAGAAAAAAATTTTCTAGAGCCTCTTTCTATCTGAGCCATTGGTTGCATTTCAACCCAGAAATGAAGCAGCTTTGCCAATATTATTCATCTGGTTTGCAAACTAGAGTTCCTTATTCTGTTGTATATTCCTGCCAAATATATGCCACATATAGATATAGATGTGTTCGCTATCTGAAATTTTATTACATTCACAAGACCTAAAATTTCCACTGGAATTAAAGCTACATGCCACAGTACATGACCTCTTTCAACAATATTTAACAGATAATTTTAAGTTACTTCAAACAGACAGAAAACCTAAAACATGTTTTTGAATTAGTGTGTCATTCAATCAAGTACTGCCATTTCACATAATAATGTGACTGTGAGTCCCCATCTACCTTGTTTTTTGTGCAAGTTTTTTCCTCTAATAAATTCTCTAATTTTTTTTTTCATTTCCCCCTTATTTCCTTTATATTAAACACTTTTTCCCCTCTGCCATATGGGAATCTGAATCCTTCCTCCAGTTCCATTTCCTTATGGCATGGACACTTCAACAATTTCTTGTGGGCAAAGTCTGGTTTGGTTTCCCTTGTGTCAAGTTATCCCTGCCTGAAGTTTATTTGAGGCCATGACTGTTTTGGTTGCCTGCCATGTTGTTTAACTGCCCAACAGTTCAATACATTCTATCCTCCAGCATCTTAGTGAGGTCATGCATTCCCAGAGACCTCCATTTGAGTTAAGTCAAACACCATTTCGCTATATAAAAAGAGATAGCAAACATATTTTATTGCCTGTTTTTCTAGCTGTTAGATATTCTTTTACATATCTCAATATTCAGAAATGAATATTTAAAATTTGGGATTCAAATTGCAAATTTTAAGTCTAAAAATTGTGTTTAAGTGTGGAATTTTAATTTGAACAGCTTACATATTTCTATTGAATGATTCTCTTAAGGCTGCAGTTGTTTTAACTATCACCTCTGTTTTTCCTCCTAGTTTGTTCTGAGTGAATTCTGTTGTTGACATGTACCAGTGAATTACTGTGTGATTAAAAGTTGTCCAGGAGCAATTCATAGAGTGCTTTCACATATCCAAGTGCATTTCTTTTTAAAATTCTGTGGGGTTTTTTAATCCTCATTGATCTAAATTTATATCCTTAAGCACAGTCTATTGCTGACTTAGCTCTCCTTAGTGTGATATTTAATTTCTCTAAAACATTCTTTCCAAAATGTTAAGAGATTTGCAGACAAACATCAACCTGATGTATTGAAGTCTTCAGTTACTGGGAACAAACTGGCTCCAGCCTTTTAACCTTAATGCATTAATGCAAACTTAATGTAACATTTAACATTAATGCATCACATTAATTTAACACAAAATGATTTTCAGGAATCTACATTGACACAGTGTTATACATATAAATACTTTGCTTAAGCCATCTTGTCTGGAAGAATGTCTGAAATATTTGTCTTTTAAACCAGGAATTGTTTCCTGTTTTTCTTTCCTATCCTATTTGCTTTCCTACATTGGTGACTAGCTATAAAGACAATTTTGGTGATGGAAAGAATTCAGAAACAGAATGACTCCAACATAATTAATTTCAATATTTAATTATATTTCATTTTTAACTCTTAAGTAAGTTAAATAGTTATCAAAGTGAACTATTACTTTATAATTTGCCTGCTTAGTCTCTTCGACAAGATTTCAAACTTTTCTTGTTTCCTGTTCAGACATTTAGCTGATAACTTCTGCTATCTTTTGGAATGCCTTTTAAAAGCCTGCATGGAATAAGTGCAAGAATTAATTTCTTCCTGGACCATCTTCATATGATCTTTTAAAGCACTTTACACACATAGTTATCTGAATTAGGTATCCACAGCATTTGGAAGTAAATGCCAGAAAAACTAATGATGTTCAACAGGCTATAACCAGTGTAAAACTTCAAGTAGCAAACAGACAAGGTTTGGTATAAAGCAGTCTATGGACTGACCAGGTAAAAGAGGAAGAAAAGTACAAGAAATATGCTACAATGGAAAAGGAAAGCAATCATTCTAACTGAAGAAACAACCAGCTTATATTTTAAAAACTTTATATTTTTAAATCATATATTCAAGTTAAAAAGAGGAAAATTTACATGTGCTGGATAAAAAGGTTAGCATAATTTTCTTCACCAGGTAGAAAAATTTCTGTATGTCACCAACAGCTAGAAAAATATGATCAAAATATGCACTTTGCTTTTGAATAATAGTTCCAAACCTTGAGCTCGAAGTAGAAAGTACAAGAATTTACACATTCATAGCCTTCACTAAGTACTGCAGCTCTTAATAAGGTTTGAAAAAAAATGGCATTGAAACCTCAGAATCTATTTCACACTTATACAAATGCAAATTAACATATATATTTCACAGGAAATACTTAGTAGGAGCAACATGTAAGGATCAAGGAAAGCCAGTTCCTAAAGACTTCAGTTAATCTAATGGAAGATCTGTAAAAGCTCAGAAAAGTGGACATCTCTTTGCCTTCTGAGTAAATTCTTTACCATACATTTAGTGATCATTAACAGTTCAACTGCTCAGACAGTGCTGGTATACAACTTTAGTAAATAAAAGATTGCAGAAGTAATGGTAGTTTAATTTACAGTGAAGAATCAGATTTAAAAAATAGCATAGTTTATTAGTGTCAGTATTACAGAGCTCTGATTTTATTTATTCCAGGTAGCAAAGTGTACTGGCTCCATTACAAATGCAAATCAAGAAATGAGTAAATGAGTTGGTTATGGGAATGCAATTTGTTCAGTAGGAAATCTTGTGGAGAAAGAGACGGCTGAGCAAATACTGTTTGCAGAAAGCAGCATCAAAATAAATTGTAATAATCAAAATTATGTTCTGTTTACAAATAGTGCTGCACACTTTGCCTGAACTCACATTCTCTAAGTAGCCATTAACAGCTCAGATCAGTCAGACTTGGAAAAAACTTTTTTTCTTTCTTTAAATCAAAGAAACAAACACTGAATGTGCAGGGATGAAAAAAAAAGGTCCATAGGTGAAACATTTATTTTATTTTTACTTCATCTAATTTCTATTTTCATTCATTGCTATGCATGTCATACTGTTTTCACTGACACAGTAAACTTTTCCAAAAGATACCACACCTCCACATGGAAGAAAAAATTCCCTTATGAGGAAGTACATTAGTAAATTAATGAAACTATGATCCACCTGAACTATAAAATACTGTTCTCAAGAGCAGGAAGATTCATAGGTCAGAGTTTGCATAGATCCACATGGGGCTTAACAGCAAATGTATACAAGCTCTCTTTCTGAAACAAAGGAGAATGGAACTAGGAAGTGAAGACTTACTTTATGACAACATACAGCCTTTTTAACCATTCACGAGTCATTAGTCAGTTTTGAAAGGGATACTCTGAATATTCGGTTGCTCAAATGACATGATTGTTTGCTGCCAATATCTTCGTTCTGGGTGTTTGTAGTTGGTGTATACATATACATATATAAAGTTATGCATGTTATAGATACCTGTGTATATATATACACATACACACACATAGGGAAAATATGTTTATACTTCAAGAATTACAAATCTTTTAAAAAAAACAAGCAAAAGCCATCAGATTCACACAGACAAGTGCTATCAAAATAAGTAGAGCTTTGGTTTTTCATGATCTTAAGTCAGCATAACTTCTGAAAACATATGGCAAAAATATAAGGTCAAATTTTAAACTGGTTTGCACAATGGAGTGCCACTTCAACTATCAAAGTTGCAAAGAGGTGTGGAATTTAGCCTGCTTGATGTCTAATTTTAGGACAGGAATATAGAATGGGGGCAAGTGCATTTCCTGAGGTAACAGGTTTTTAGTGCATGTTCATGATAATCCCAAATTACTTTTAAAATAATTCTTGGGAATTTTAAGATGAGCATATTCCACCCACCATTCATTTTCTCCCCTCACATTTTCCAAGTCTCTCTCTGTTATCCATGGCCTAATTAGAGGCAGAACGCACTGGAGTGTGAACAAGTACAATGTCAAATCAAGTACAACAAAAACTTGAATGACTGCCCATACAAAGCAAGCCATATTAGCTCATGTTTACAAACTGTAAAAAACAACCATATAAATAGTACTTTACCCCCTACTTATATCTCCATAACTAACTCAGTAAAATGAAGTTTTATAAACATTCTAGATTATAAGTGAGAAAAGTTGAAGCTTGTAAAAGAGGACACTACAAGACTTACAAGATTTCTCTACAAGAGAATTCTTCAAGAAGTCCTGGAGAATACTGAGAAGTAATAGGGGGCCAACAATTATTTAATATTTGCTTTAGGAATCTATGACTCAGTTCCAGTACAGACTAATGTAGCATATGAAATGCAGGTGGTTTTCTATGGAATTAGAGGAAAACAAAAAAACTTTCACTAGGATATTATTTGCTGAAGTAGAACATTGTTTAAGAAAGGATATAGCAAGAAGCATTGAAAAGGACAGTTTTGGCTCAAAGGCCAGCCTTCAACTCTAATAATCTAGAGAAAAGTAGGCCTGTATTTTTCAGTAGTGTTTAATTTTAGTCAAGGTCAGAGATGCTGCAAGGAGAGGACAGGTGTTTTTGCAGCAATAGCACTGGATTGCAAAAGTGGTCTTTGTGCTAGGTAAGGTCTTAGTTATGAATGTCAGGAATGATGCCTAGACCTGGAACATTTGAGATTTTTCTCAGTTAAAAAGAGTAGGCAAGCCCTTAGGTCCCTTTGAGAAAACAGAAAACTAAATCAGTGTATCCAAATCTGAGATGATGAAGCAGCAGAATTTTAATTAAACATCCTTTTATAACCTACTGTCAACTCAGTTTTTTATTCAGATTGCTATAGTTGAACTGAGTTTGCAAAGGTAAAAACTGACAAAATCATACAGGTGCAAAAATGTGCTTAGGAATATCCACTTCCTGGTATCCTGGTATCCACAGTGGTGTCTGTATACTGTAGGCTGTCACACAGACTTCAGCAGTTCATGAAAAGCAGGACTGTAAAGAAATCTTGAAGAAGCTTGTATGTGAGCACGTTCACATTGTTTTCTGTTCCTGCCCTTAAACCATGCGTCTTTTTTGACTAATGGTCTTTGGAAGCAAAGCTAAGCTGGGTGTTCCACATCCACATGGTGTATTGGATGCAAAAAACAAAGAAAGTTATGACCTCCAGGACCTACAGTAAACAAACAAAAATAAGACATCCCACAAAATTAATGTTAATATGGTTTCCCTTATGAATACATTCTAGTATTAGTTGAGGTGGTATAAAAACACATATAAACATGACAGAAGCTGCCTAGATAATAACTGATTTCATGTTTAATGATTATAACATAAACATTACTCTTACACAAGGTCTTGCATATCCAATTCCCATGGCATAGGACAAGTTCAATAGCCTCTCAATTCTTTTAAGGATGACAAATGATGAACTTGCATTAATGATGGGAGCAATAGACACTTCTGTAACTTTTTTTTCATGCCCTTGAAGTGCCACATTACTTCCTTGTTTAATGCATAGATTAGGCACTGATATTCGTGCTATTTCTAAACATAACCTTCAAATAGACTACAAACTTTCATGGCCTAAATCTCACTGATTCTATTTAGTAGCTGTACTGTCAGGCTTCTTCTTCAGACAGGTTTCAATGAATAGAAATAAAGACTACCTGTCTCTCATGAAATTATGTACATATTGTCAATACCTCTGCCTAACTGAAATGCAGCTACTGCCATCAGCATCCCCTTATTCTGTACCAGGTCCCTCATACCCCAACATAGAATGATCAAAAAACCCCTTCAAGAGTCATTTTCATCCATTCCATTTAATGTAAGTTTTTAATGGTTAGCTCCATTCAAGATAATAATGTGGTTTAGAATACTCATTGCATGACGTTTATATAAAAGAAAAGTAAATTAAGTCAGACCCTGTGGAGGAGATCATGTACTTGTCAATATAAATTTTATCTGCCTCATAGAAAACAATTGTGCAATCATAAAGTACATGCAAAATATCAAGAAAATTAGTAACTTCTTATCCAATTTAAATACTACAAACTCAAAAGGAATGATAGCCAATACGTTTTAGATGCCATAACCAAGGCTGCAGAACCTCATAGTTCTGTGGCCAGAAAAGTCATAACACCACAGAAGATAGCAAATTTTACTTAATCAATAAAGATTATATAAGCATAATATAAGCTTAATTCATCTAAATATTTTAAATTTTAAAATTTTTTAAATATATGATTCTTCACTCAAACATCAGCAGGAAGTGCTGGGTTTAAATCCTCATAAGAACACCCACATGCAATTTAGAAGAATGCAGCCATTTATATGGCAGCTTAAGAGAGGAAAATTGTCCATACTTCTCCCCCAAATTAAGGCAGAAAAAAGACCTGTTTAATTTTTAAAGCCATTCAAAAATTGCAGGCCTTCTTGCTAATGTTTCAATCTCTCAATACAATCTTGTCAATCCTTTAAAAAAGTTGATTTTCTTCTTGGTCTATAAATACATGCATTTTCTATCTACACTTCTCCTGTCATTTTCTTATCTGAAGTAGGTAAACTCCATATTACATAAAACAATAGCATGATTTGTGAAGTTTTCAGTTTATTTATTTCTTGTCACTTGTAACTCTTAGTGACTAGGGGATCCCAACTGCTGTCTGGGTTGCAAATGGGGAAAACTCAAGAGTGGACAAGTGGCAGAAGCATCCTATTGGGGCCAGCTTGGAGGCACTGTGTCACCTTCGTGTGCCATGCTCACCACACAACTAGACTAAGAGTAGTTTGAAAATAAAGTTTTAGCTAGAAGACTTCTTTTGGGGGAAAAAAAGTATCCAGTGTGTCGCAGTGTCGGGACACGAACACGCAGATTCAAACAGCAGGTTAGGCAGCAGGTCCACCACCGAGCAGAGCGAAAGGGCCACGGAGCAGCGCCAAAAGGGCCTGCCCACCTTTATTATCACACTTTTATACCTCTTCTAAGACAATCATACATTGGTGGATGAGGTTAACACCTCTAGCATTTTACAGGATAGGAACACAGTCTATCACCTTTCTCCGCCTTGGAGAAAGGAATGAACAACTATCTAAAAGTTCAGTAAACGTTCTTAGCCGGTTAGAAAAACAAGAGCTATGTTTATAGAAAGAGCATGAGAACTTCTACTACAAAAGTAAAAACATGGAGCACTGTGAAAACCAGGGCGACATCTCAACCTCTTTACCTTTAAAAAAGAAAAAGAAAAAAAGAAAAATGAACAATGTTCAGTTTCTGCTTGTGGAAGGCCCATCGGAGTGAACACTCACATCGGCTGCATCTGAGCCATCACTCGATGTGCACCCTACTTGATCACTTTCATTCTGGTACCTGCCACTCAGATCCATCCCTCCAAGTAACAATGGCCTTCCCGGTTCTGCCTGAACCGTCAGTAAAGACAGTGGGTCTGTGCACCGGCTCCTGACTGTGTTTGGGTCTCAGAGAAATCTCTGTGTGTTTCGCCACTTGCAGCAACTTGTGGCTAGGCAGATGATACGCAATCTGCCCTGAAAAATTCTCTAGAGCACTTTGCAGCGAAACGCTGTTCGCAAAGCTCCAGTCAAAGTCCTCCCGCTGTACCGGTAGTACAATCTGTGCGGGGTCTGCACCCATCAATTGCAAACACCGTTGTCGGCATTTGACTATCAAGCGAGCAAGCAGCTCAAACAATGCAGTTGCCATCTTCTGTGGCTAATGGGGCAAGAAGACCCATTCCAGGACGTGCAAAGGATCGGACCATTCGTCACTCCATTGGCCAATGATACCTGTGGGATGCGGCTCTGGAGTGGTAATGAAAACAGTGACATCAACGGAGGGATCAATGCGATAAACCTGTGGAGCAGAAACAGCTCGCTGCATCTCCTCCAGCACCTGACGTGCCTCCAGGGTCAATGTGCAAGGTGACTTCAAATCAGGGTCTCCCTTCAACAAGTCAAATAAAGGAGACAACTGTGCTGTGGTCAGTCCCAAATACGGACATAACCAAGCAATGACACCCACCAATTTCTGGGCATCATTCAGCGTCTTCACTGATTGCACAAATTGCACCTCTTGGTGTTGAACTGTACGTTCCAAAATTTTGACCCCCAAATATTTCCAAGGAGGTTGTTGCTGAACCTTTTCTGGAGCCACCTGCAGCCCATGCGAATGCAGAGCATCGAGCAACTGAGGCTGGATCGTCAGCAGCTCATCCTGGGTGGACGCAGCCACCAATATGTCATCCATATAGTGATAAACCTGAGCACCAGGAAACTGCCTGCGAACTCCAGACAAGGCTCTGGCCACGTACATTTGGCATATGGCCGGTGAATTCTGCATCCCTTGGGGAAGCATCCTCCATTGATATCGCTGTGCGGGTCCAGCGTTGTTAATTGCTGGCACTGTGAAAACAATACAGGAGGCGTAGGACACTGCGCCTTTCACCGCAGTGGCCCCTAGTAAAATTCCGTCCCAATGCGCACCCCCCATGCAGCCAGAACATCCCTCCCCCAGAGGTTTGTAACAGTCTCAGTAACGTAAGGCCTAATCACGGCCGTCTGTCCCTCTGAGTTCATTATCACCACAGGCTTCTGGCTCACGTAGCAGCGCTTCGTCCCGCACCACTGTCGAGAAGCCCACGGAGAGATATCTGGCAGCGTAGCATCAGTACATCGCATCCCAGGAGGTTTTCTGGTCAAGACAGCAGTCCAATGAACCTGAGGGGCCCAGTGGAACCAAAACCGCCGTCTCCCCGTGACCTTGCGTCCGTCCTGGGAACAGAGGACTTAAAAGGAACAAGTTGAGCAATGCGAGTCTTTTCAGGAATTGTAACCGGGGGGGGGTGGGTGTGGAAACCATGGCATAAATGCGTCCCTTATAATCTGCATCAATGAGTCCCTGATGCACAACGATTTCCTGAACGGTGGCACCAGACCTGCCCAGGAGGAAAACATTCAGGCCACCGCCCAAGGGACCAAAAGCATCCAGGGGGACCTTGTGCACTCTGCAAGAGTCTAAGACGACCATTTCTGCTGTGCAGACAAGGCCGACCAGTAACAGAAACTGCAGCTTTACAATGCCTGGCAATATGATTGGGCAACCCACAGCGAAAGCAGAAACACGAGACAGCCGTGCCTTTCCGCACCTGCCTTCCTGGTTTCCTGCTAGCCTGCTCCCACTGCCTGCCCTGCAGCACAGTAGGATCACCAGGCAGTGCCTCAGGTTTTGCTTTCACATCACCCCAGAGCCTCGCCTTTTCACGAGGGCGAACCGTCGCTTTACACTGGGGAATATTCCAAAGGCTGCTAGAAGCAGGCTTGCTCAGCCGAGACCCACGGTCCTGGGGCGAACGCGGCTTCCCTGCCGCTTCTCCGCCTGCACTAAAAACAAACACATCAGGATTAGCAGCCTTAGCGGTTTTTGCACGTTTCGAACGTCTCACGGACGAAACCGATGAGACTGAGCTGGCGTTATCGGAGTCTGAATCCCCCGCGGCCCCCGCCTCTCCGGCTGCAGCCGCAGCACGGGCCGGGGCTCGCGGGCTCCCCCCCTGCTCCCGTGCGGGGAGGGGCCGAGCCGCCCGGAGCTGCCGCTTCTGCAGCCCCGCGGCACTGCCCTGTTGCGCAACCAAAGACACTGCGGGCAGCGGCCGCGCCTCCGCGAGCCACTCAGACCGGGGGGGGGACGAAACTGCGCCCAGCAGGGTCCCGCCGCCAGTGCAAACGCCGCGCGCCAACCGCGCGGGCCCGGGGGGGAAGGGCGGCAGCCCCCCCGCTGCCCGGAGCCGGACTCACCGGGCCGGCGGAGCCGTCCGCCCGCACGGCTTCAGCGCCCCCGGGCCAGCACCCGGCATCGGAGCCCGCGTCCCCGGCAGGGGCCAGCTCTATCTGCACCCCCGCCGCTCTGGGGGGGTATCTCGTGCGGGCCCCACAGCATGAGCATTCTGCAGTAACCGCAGCACGCACCTGGGATTCGCCCTGCCCGGCCAGACCCGAGGAGGCGCAGGGGACCGGGAACTTCACTCCGCCCCGCCGCCGCCACCGCGCGGGGGGAGGGGAGGCCGGCGCTTCCCGCTCCCCGGGGCTCGGCGGGGCCGACACGTCCCCGGGAGCTGGGCTATCCTCTGTGGCCGGCCGGCCAGCAGGCCGAGCTCTCTCCGGGGGGGGCCCTTCCCCTGTCTCCGTGAGCTGCGGCGGGAGGGTGAGCTCAGACGCTGTTTGCCTGCCCTGTTCTCTGTCCCGCTCTAACTCGGATGGCTCAGAGAAATCTCCGAGCGTCCCGACAGGGGTAATACCGCCTGAAGAACTCTCCTGGACTTGAACAACAGCATTCACCCGTGCCCAGGACATTAGTAGCTTAACCACATCCCTGTCATAAGCTTCTGCGAAAACAGAACACAAGGCTTCACCAACTGACAGCCATTTGGATTTGTCAACGACACGAGAGCCAAGTGGGAAGAACCCATTATCCCTGGCCCAGAAATATAATTTTCTAAGTCTACCTTGCGAATAGCCATGTTCTCGACTTCTAAATATGTTTTGAGAACCTCTAAAGCCTTGGAGTCATAAAAGGATCTCTCTCTAGAGATTCCCATATTTTCTATACATTTTCTTTACCTGCCTACTTTACCTATACCTGCAGTTCCCCATACAGGCCACCAGATGTCGCAGTGTCGGGACACGAACACGCAGATTCAAACAGCAGGTTAGGCAGCAGGTCCACCACCGAGCAGAGCGAAAGGGCCACGGAGCAGCGCCAAAAGGGCCTGCCCACCTTTATTATCACACTTTTATACCTCTTCTAAGACAATCATACATTGGTGGATGAGGTTAACACCTCTAGCATTTTACAGGATAGGAACACAGTCTATCACCTTTCTCCGCCTTGGAGAAAGGAATGAACAACTATCTAAAAGTTCAGTAAACGTTCTTAGCCGGTTAGAAAAACAAGAGCTATGTTTATAGAAAGAGCATGAGAACTTCTACTACAAAAGTAAAAACATGGAGCACTGTGAAAACCAGGGCGACACCAGTGAAACTAAGGGAACTGCTCTATGAAAAACAGTTCCAGAAATCTTGTATAAACTGAGGTAGTTTATACTTCATATGCAGAATCATGCTTTACCTGTAAAAAAGACACACCTGTATATGCAAACACAGTCCCTTGAGCTGTTTTTGAGGTGATACACAACAGTTTTGTATGCACATGTGTTTACAATCAAGTTGTGAAATAAACTTGGAGGTTTTATCAATTTCCTAAACAAATGCTCCTAGGAAAATGCAATGTTTTTTCTGCTACAAAACAGCTTTTAAGTACTGCTCGGCAGCTATATATTTTACAAGGTGTTTTTTTCCTTTACCAGCCCCATAAACTAGACTAAATCCCACTGTCAAACTTTCTGATGATAACTTTTTCTATTTTAAATACTTGAGTGTTTAAAAGACTTTGAAAAGTGGGGTTGAACTTCAAAGGAAAGCATTTTTGTTTCATTGAAGGAACACTAATGTTTCCTCTACAATCATCTCATTTACTGTGTATGTTACTATGCTCTTACTACATTATCTAGTGAAAACATTAAATAAATCCAGTGGAAATAAATAAATAAATAAATTTTCACCATCAGTCTTTGATAGTACCCTGTGCCAAACCAACAAAACATTCCTACTACAGAGGTATGATATTCCTAGACACTTTTGTTGTCAAACTTACCTTGCATAAAAGAGCATTGACAGAAAGTCTTTCAGGAATGCACTGGTCCAAAAACCAAAGCCAAGAACAGCATTTCAGCACTTGTGTCTGACTTAAGAGGAACTTCCTTGACAGCTCCTTCACTCACACCATTGAAGACATTTCAAGTTTTTCTTTTTCCTTAAACCTTCCAGGTTTGGAAGAGAAACTGTAAAGTGAAGCCAAAAAAGCTGTTCCAGCAATAACAAAATGAGGGATTGGATGATAGCAGTAGGTTTTTCTTGTGTATCTGATTTCTTTCTGACCCCTTGTTTGCTCTTATCTCTCCTTTTTTTATCTTCCCCTACTCCTGGCACTTTTTTGCTCTACAATGACTTTTTTTAAACTCACTGTCTTCCCTTCACAATAGTAGAAAGAAGAACTCTGCATATATTTTGTCCATGTTTCTTGGCAAAACAGCATTCTAATGTAAGTTGATATTTTCCTTTCTTTACTTGCAGAACACTTTGATTCAAAGGGCTGTTGGGTTGATCTGGAGATTGCTCTTAGCACTATGGCTGTTCTCTCTTTTCCAGCAGCTTTCAACCCATCAGAGTTAATCAAGCTCTGCCTTCATTGTAGAATTTAAAGTTGTCTTCAAACTCTGAAATATCTGTCAAAGGAGTATATTGAAGATTGGACTACAGATACATGTAACTTAGACCAAGTCCTTCAATTACATTGTACAGATGCTGTCTTCGGTTACTGCTGCAGACACTAATGCTATGAAGTTTGAAATACTAGAAGGGTTTTAAGTAAGTTTTTAGGAAGTCAAAAGGAAGTTCAGAACCTTATGAAGTCTACATATTCAGAAATAAGCATATCAACCATTTTAAAACTAGAGAATTTTCAAGTAATCCAAAGAAAGCCAGTGAAAGACCTGAAGTTTAAGTATCTGCACTACTAATTTTTTCCAACATGTCATATTCTGTTCAGAGTTTTCATCAGACTTTTAGAAAATATTTACTTGTGCATACATTTTCAAAGCTCAGACAATGTATAGGCATTTTGAATTGACCAACATAGCTTTAACTGATTGAAGACTGTTTAGCAACTAAATTATATTTCAGTACCAGCAGAAGTTTCCTGGATAAAATGTACTTGAGATATGACCAAATTAGCCATTTAGAGTGCTTAAACCAGAACTTTCTCTTTGTTGTTTGATTTCTTATTTTTCTCCTTTGCTAGTACTTTCAAGCATTCGAGCCATTGTTCCAGCTATCTATTGCATATAAGTTACTACTTACAGGGATAAAGCAGTTGACAGCTAGAGGAATTAATGAAATGCAGTTTTACTGGGAGAAGTAAATATGCAGAATCTTCACTGTGATTCAAAACACACCCGGATAACATTGATTAGTCTTCCCATAAATACAGCCACAAGTACCTTTGGATATAATAGTATAATCGCATGTTTCATTAGAGCAGAGGAAGCAAAAATATTGTGGTTTATGCTCCTGTCTATTTAAATTCATCAGCAATGAGCTCAGTCTCTGGGAACATTAAACAAGATCCACAATACTACATGCTCTTTTTTTCCCTTGAGAAGCTGTTAACGTTTCAGTGAGAAGTTGGTCTCAGATTGCTTATGCTGATGTCAACCTTATGAAAGCTGCTGCATATTGCATATTGACAATATTTGCATATTGAGAATAGCCATCTCTAATGACTATTTAAATGTTGCATGCTCTTTTTTCTTGATGTTATTTTATGACCACAATACAAACGGAGATGTGTATAAGTATTTTCAGTGAGCTATTAAAAGCCAGCCCAAGGTTTTATTCCTGGGAACAACTAATGACCAAGCTCATCAGAAATATTTGGAGATGTATAAGCAACTGTAATTTTTTTCCAAACAAAAAAAACTCTTTCCATTATTTACCATTACACTAAAATAATGGTGTCTGTAGAAACACATTAAATGTCAGCACTGAGCAAATTTTATTTTCACAGTCAACATTTTTGTGATTGTAGCAAACGTATAATATAATTTTCAAGGTGATCTCTACTTAATCTGAATTTTTTTTATTGCTTGTTGTCATATCATTCAGTTATCTAGTTATATTAAATAATTACAGTTGCATATCCTCTTCATCCATACACTATATATGTGTTCTCCAACAAGTGGAGCAATCTTTTGGAAAATCTGGAAAAGTGCTGATGTGAAATATTTATGCAGCAGACAGAGCACAATTCTTGGAACAACTTAAGTTCCCTGCCAAAGCAGTCAGGTTGAACAAAAGTTACATATGAACATAAGAAAATTATCATGAACATAACAATCACAAATCATGGAGAAGGGAAGAAGTGTTCTGAGTGGTTTTGTGACAGCTTGGCAGATGAGAGGAGACAGTTGGAGTCAACTGTGTTACACATAAAACAAAATAGAAACACTGAATCAATCAACAGCACTCCACTTCTGAGTGCAAAGTGACTGTCATGTTAAACCATCCACTAAGAGAAAGTCAAAGATTAGATTGCACTTAGGTGCTAGAAAAAAAATTAGAGCTGTGCAGGTGGTGGTACAAAACTCTTCCCACAACAAAAAGAGTTCATTGAAACCACAGAGATGGTATATAAAGGGGACCAGTCCTAGTAGTATAGACATGAAGGTGTTCAAAACTGAAGTGTTGAAAAAGAACTTCAAGAGAGATGGAGCTGACATGGACTGTATATATGATGATCCCTTGCTGTGATAAATGTTCAAAGTACAACAGTGTGTGTGTGTGTGCTGGGATTGCCCTTGTGGTTCAGCTGGAGCCTGGGCAGTTGTAACATCCACAAGTTCCACTGCTTCACCATTAGACTCTCTCTCACTGGGGCAGGGAGAGGGTTTTCCACTAGCTGGGGAGGTATAGTCCCTCAGTACTTGGCACATCTCATGCACCTCCTTCACCAGTGCCCCCACTAAATCTAGGTGGTTCATTTCTGAGGTGGGCTGTCGGCAGTATCAGGCTGTGGGTCAGGATTTCTAGTCTCTGGGGCAGGGTCTCTAGTCTCTGGGGTCCTGTCAGGCTCTGGGGCAGGATCTCGAGTCTCTGGGGCCCTGTCAGGTTCTGGGACAGGATCTCTAGTCTCTGCGGCAGGGTCTCTAGTCTCTGGGGTCCTGTCAGGCTCTGGGGCAGGATCTCGAGTCTCTGGGGCCCTGTCAGGTTCTGGGACAGGATCTCTAGTCTCTGCGGCAGGGTCTCTTGTCTCTGGGACAGGATGTCTAGTCTTTGGGGCCCTGTCAGGTTCTGTGGCAGCATCCCTAGCCCCTGATCAGGGTGGTTATCCAAGTCAATCTCCCCTTATCTCTGAGCGCTAAGTAGAATAGGCCTATCAGCAACACCACCCACTGTACAATATCATTAGCATTTAGGGAAGATCTGAATCCTTCGAAAACTGGTGGAGTGGACCCAAAGAGATGGGTTAAGGGTTGGGAGAAAGATTCCCCCGGTGTCATCTCCTCACAGTAGGTCCCATTATTAAAGTAACCCCAAAAGCATACAGTTAATGTGTGATAGCCCTGTATCCATGTGCTCACATTCCTGAGGAAGTTAAAAACCCATGAATTCCTCACCTTATCAACCCATAGGGCAAACTGGATAACAGCAACAGTAGCCTTAGTCAGAGGACCCATGTTTAGAAAAGGAGCTGCAAAAGGGAGAAATACAGCCACGACCACATGCCACCCGAACCAGGGCAAACTGGACCACATAGTGCTGCCTAGCAAGGTTTCTATATTAAGCATACAGAACTGAGTTACCCAAGAACTGTTATTCCTTTTTCAGCCCTTTCTCTCAATGCCCTCAGGCCCCACGTTGGGCACCAAGACCTGTCTTGGTTTGAAAGACAGGTGTCAGACTGGAAAGGCAGGAGCCTCCCCTGAAATGGAAAATGCAACCCCCTTCCCTTCTGAATTATTATAAATTTGAAAATAAGGGGCTTTCAGGCAAAGATATGAGGGATAGGAATAACAGTTCTTTACTAATAAATATATAACAACACAAACAAACAACAATAGCTGTGGCAGTGACAGCAAACAACAGCACAAACCCAGTGCAGCCTCTCTCGGCCTCGGGCACTTTTCCCCTGGCTGCAGTTCCTCCGGGGCGGCTCCCGGTGAGCAGGGCGGGTGCGATGGTTCCCCCAGGGCTGCAGGGGGCGCTCCGGAGCGAGCTCGGGCAGCACCGGGAATGGCGGGGTCCCGGGAAGGGATGGATGAAAAAACCTCACAAAACCCCTACGCGTCTGGCTGGATCCTCAGGAACAGCAGGCTGGAACAGCACGGGCGAGCGCAGATCCCGGGTGGCAGTGAGAGGTATCAAACTGCGGAGCTACGGCAGGGAAACCCGGCAGGTCTCTCAGTTGGCAGAGCGTAGGAGCTACAGAGTAGCGAAAGCTCCGAGCGGTGGCGGAGCCGGACGGTACCAGCTCCACTCCCGGACAGGACGGGGAGAAGATCAGGCTTAGAAATCCTGGGGTTTGTCCGTAGAAAACAAACAGCCGAAGAAAGCAGAAGCTTGCCACATCCACACCGAAGGCAGGCCACTCCCAGACTGAACGCTGAGCACCCAGGCAGCCCCCCGGGTGTCCCAACCCCCAGGTGACAAAAGGGTGGCTCGTTGGACCCCGCCCCTGTGGCCAGGTCTTTTGTTTCTTTTAAGTACCCAACAGCTTGTCCCCTGGCAACCAGTATGGGGAAAAATTCTTTTAAAAGAAAAAAAACAGGCTAAAATCCTAAACCCCAACAGTGTGGAACTAAACAAAGTAGGGAGAAGAGACAAAACAATTCCCCACCCACTTTTGCATCATTTTGCAAAGAATATTTCAGCTGCCCTGCTGTATTTTTTTAGAGGAAGTCTCCATCTTTTTTTACATTTTTTTTTTCCAATCTGTAAGAGTAACTACCAATGTGAAAGGAGTTGGAATATTTCTTTATGCATATGCATCTCTGTCTAATTGAAAATCCTGTGCCAAAAGCAGCACCAGAATGCTAAATAAAGCAGAAAAAGAGATGTAAACAACAACTCCTTTCCCATTGTGTCAATACTCAAACATGTAAATAATTGGGAAACATTTTCACCTCAGTAGTTCCCTTTGATACCACTGAAAGAGGTGCAAGAGTGACTTGTTGCTTTCTAGAATGAGTTAACACAGGCCTAGAACTCAAACTAGAACCTCTGGTGAAGGCTGATGGTGACACCTGAAATCTTCCAGCAAAACCCATGTGAGATAAATGTGAGATAAAACATACATGTTACAGTGCTCACATCCTGAGTAATTGATTTTCATCTTTCATCAGCTTTTGATTAGACATTGCCTAAACTAACTGATATAACTAATATTTTCACCAGTACAGAAATTATTTATGATTGTTCTATGCATAAGAATTGAAATAACTGGCTATGCTTGTCATACCGGAACAATCTCTTAGTGGTCAGGATCCATACACATGAATAAGACGTTTTGCTCACCAAGTCAACTTACAAGAGAACTATTTTACTGCAATACCTAAAGCCAAAGTTCAGTAAAATGTTACTCATCTATGGAAAACAGTGTGTATAGAGACACCATTATGATCATACAAGAAATAGCAGAAAACCCTTTTCTTCAGACATATCTGTCTCATTTTACTAAAGCTATGTAAATGTTACAAATATTTTTAAAACTGAGCTGAACTCCCACAGAAACTTTAAAATTTAGAAACAATGAACAGAAAAACTACATGTTCAAACACAGTATAGAACTCACCACACACACACACACACACACACAAACTCCACTTGTGCACTACAATATCCCCTCTCTGGAACAATATGGGATTTTTGAATTACCACACATAACAAAAGAAATGCCTATAATGTCTATCAGTCGATCAAATTTAAAAACTAAAAATAAGTCTCTTTCAAACACACCTTCAATTTCTAGTATGTTCCTCCAAAAATCAGAACACGTAGGAAGGGTGGGTTTGGTTGTGGTTTGGGGTTTTTCCCCCCTTTTTAATAGACCAATAAGAAAAATTTGCAATTCAACTCCATCAAGAAGTCAAAATTTCACAGTCTTATAGCGAGTCCTCTGAACTTCCAAATTGTTCAGCAGAAATTTTCATTTCAGGTTATATCCTTCTCACATTACTATGTTCTCTCTGTTTCCCCTCCCTGAGGCTGACTTTGAATCATCCCTTTAATGTCTTTTGACAAAGTAAAGTAATGTAAAGTCATTTCAGAAATTCTATATACAAGCATAATTACTATCAGTAACTCCCAACAATTTGGGTAACTATTTTCATTATACAGAATCAGCTTACATACCCTGGTAAACTTTCAAGAACACAGTCAAAACAGTTGAAGAGACTATACCATCCTTTAACTACTTTTTGCCTTATTAAGACAATCAGTTGCTGATTTGCAAACATACGATTTAGCCCTATACAGATGTTACTCAGTCCCCATAATGCATTCTTGAGCCATCAATTGAATAAACAACAAAAGCTTCTCCTGCAGAAATTGCTGAATTACTCCACTGTTTTGTTTGCAAGCAGGTGGCACCTCTCACAAACCTAACCACCTCAGCCTCATTCAAGAACAAACTGTAGACCTAGTTAATCCTGCTTTGGGAACAAAAAGAGCTCTTATTGTCAGTGTTTTCTTGATGTTACCAAAATTTGAATTGTTTTTTTTGAACAAGCAGCTTAGTCCTGCAGAAATTTTTCCTCTCTTGAACAAATTTAATTCACCTCACAATCACCTCATTTTAAAGTTGCCATTTCAAATGCTAATTGCCTAAGGACACAGTGGTTATACATGCCCATTGTTCTCTATTAAAAATCAGTGCCTCTGATCTTTACCTCACCCAAATCCTCAAACTGTAGAATTTCCATGGAATGCTCCTTTGACTGGTGAAGAATGACAATTCATTAACCTTCCAAAAGTCTTCTAACAGAATGTGATTAACCCAATTTTGCCATCCAAATTGCATTGCTCCACACCTGCCACTTTTTAGTGATTCCATGTTGCAGGGTATTTGTCACTTGGTAATAGGTTTGTTTCTTTATTGCTTTGTTTGGGCTTTTTTATTCATGGGATCTCTCTTTTTCTCATCTCAAAAGCGCTGACTGTGCCTTGCCCTGGTGGAAATCCAGCCTCTCATTAGCATGAACTTGCAGGCATAGCTGTGAAAACATCCTCCCCTAGAATACCAGTTCTGTGAAGTCCCAGTATTCCCAGACATGGAATTGTTTGGATTAATTTTGCAGGCAATGCTCTTCATATGTCATGAATTAATGCTAGTTATGCCAGGCCATCTGTGCCTACCAAGGGCACATGATGCCATCCATCTTGAAGTTCCTAGAACCTGAAGAAGCTGAGCACACATATGAATTCTATCACGACTGACAAATATATTTATCTGGAATAGCTCTTTGAATCAGTCTTTTATCTAATATGTTCTCCAAATCTTGATGTTTCTACTGAGCTTGTATTTCTCAATGAATAACAGCACTGACAAATTAAATTAGAATGATGGAGTTAATTTCTTTGCCACAAGTGTTAGAATGAAATTGATTTCTTTTCTATTATCCAACTGCAGCCAGTAGCCCTATATTTTACAACTGTTTCTACTCTTAAGTTGGTTTAGTAAACAATCAATTGAGTGTATTTTATCTGTCACATTTATTTAAAATGATCAGACTTTGTGCATATCACACACTCTAATGTAATAAAGTGTAGGATTTCAAAGTGAACATTTTTATTAGATGCCAAATACTGCTTCCTTTTTTGTAACTAAGCTTTTCTCCTATATAATTTATCAAGTAACTGTACAATTAACAATTTCTATTTGTATTTTTCATCCTTTTCTTCACTCCCACTAAATGACTAAAGTCATTAAGATTGTAATTGTTGAAAATCTCTTTGCACTTAATAAAATCTCTGGGCATTTACTGCTCTGAGTTTGTTAAGACTGTGGTACAACTCCAAAATACTAAAGGCACCTAAGCTAATAAACTCATTGACATGGAACTACTGCCAAGAGACAAGTTTCTTAAAGGTACATTTTATTTGATTCTTCCTTCTATTGCGATAATATGAAGTTGAATTTATTCCCTGTACTCTTGATAGCAAGCAGCAGCAACGTCGCAATCTATTCACCTGAAAAATACATAATTCTTAATTTCTCTGGCAAGGGCTTTGTGATTGCTTGTCTATAATATGAGCAATAACATTCAGTTATACAATTAGATTATAAAGGCATTTTTATTCTTTATCTAATTTTACTGATAGTGAAACTATTGCCCATTAATAAATTAGAGAACTCTTATATATAAACCAATTTTTCAGATAAACAGTGGTTTCAGTGGTTCTCTACAGAATCCTTCATGAGGTTCAGATTAGTTGTTCAGATTAGTTGCATGTTTCATATCACATGTTCCATAATCTGTTCCTGATATATTTTAAGCACATCCCATTTGAATTATAGGATTGTGCTTAAGAATCAGTTTTCACATCAAAAGGGCAGGAAAGAAGGATGTATATCTAGTACCGATTTAAATCAGTATTCAGTCAGTGGCAAAGAGGCAGGAAGGGTATTTGCTTGCAATTCCAGCAAGTGCATTTTATTGCATGCTTCCTGTCGAAGGGTGCAGAGGGAAATATACAGAACATGGCTGGCTCAGGCCAGGGAAAAGGTGGGAGCAGGGAGCAGGGACCAATGGGAGAGCTCTGGGGGAGTGACCAGGCTGACAGACAGCCGTGGAATCCAAACTGGGACAGGCCATCACAAGGAACAGTGCACCTCGGGGCGGAGACCCTCCAGTCACTCCAACACAATGTAAGTTCACGGGCCACCACATATATCCAAATCAAACATAACAATCACACAAATAGCCTAATTCTGCACATAGCTTGCCAAAAAAATTAATAAATCTTGTGGCAATGTCGGCTGCCATATTCCATACTGTCTACTCATTACATTTTATGTGTATTTGATTAGCATCATTCAGTCAGCCTCAGCTGTCTGCCTGTTCAGATCATGAAGCATGTCCTGGAAGATATGTCCAAACGTATGAGAGAGAAGGAGGTGGCTACAGACAGGAAACATGGCTTCACCAAGAGAAATCTGTGCTTGACTAATCTAGTGGTCTTCCACAACGGAGCAACTGCATCAAGGGACAAGGGAAGAGCTTCAGGTGTCATCTACATAGATTTCTGTAATGCCTTCGACATGGTCCCACATAATATTCTTGTATCTAAATTGAAAAGATTCAGATTTGAAGGAAAGACTCTTTAATATGTAAGGAATTCTCTGGCTAGCTGCCTCCAATATTTATAGTGGGAACCAGTAAGGAGTGGTGTCCTTTTAGGGTCCATACTGGGACCAATAGTACTTCATATTTTCACCAGTGGGATTGAGTACATCCTCAGCCAGTCAGCAGATGACACCAAGTGGAGTGTTGCAGCTGTTTTGCTGGAGAGAAGGGATGCCATCCTGAGGGACCTTGACTGTTGTAAGGCATGAGAATCCTGCCAGGGTGCCCCAGCCAAGTTATCTGCAGTTACCCTTATCAGAGCCTAAGGAATGCAAACAGTGCTAAATTGGGAAAGAAGATGTTGGAAGACAGAATAACAAGACAGCAAGAAAGTAGATAAAGAGGGACTGTACCATCCTGGACTAGAACCAACCAGGTTTCCTGAAAGGTGCATGCAGGGTGCGTGGACAATGCGGAAGATCCAATCAGGTTATGTGTGATCACGTGAACTACAGTTGCAGAGATGCGTAAGAATGGAGTAATGTAAACAATAAACAGACTCTTTCATAATCAAATTGCTTCGTTGTTCAGGGGTCCCGTGTTCCCTCATTTTTGGTGCCGCCGACATGATAAACGTTGGCTAATGAAACAGACCAGATCCCTTTAGATCATGAAGGGGGTCTTGTGGAATGAAAAGGCGGGAGGCCCTGGTTGGATGTCGCCGCGGCTGGACCACGGCGAGGGGAGTCGGAGACGGCTCGGTCAGAGTTCGGGGGCCAAAGAATGGTCCTGGGAAAAGAACTCTGGAAAAGATTGGTGCGGTGACACCCAACAGGTGAGGCCAGGGGCTGGAGTATGGGGGAAGTCAAAAAAAGAACAGGCCGCCTTGGCATCCTCCAGCATATTCTCCAGGAGGTCTTGAAAAGACTGCTGAGTTAGGGTCGAGAGAGAGGATTTTTGTCACCCACAGAAGTATTCTCTGCACTCTTGAGTGGGAAATGCTGGGAATCGCTCTCCAGGACGCCGTAAGCAATGGATTTAAAGGGACTAAGGGGCTCGATGTGCTTTGGGAGGTGATAATAACTGCACTAAGGCGAATAGAGGCAGAAAAAACAGCTGAGGCAGAGGTGGCAGCGCGTCCAGAGCCAAGCAGTCCTGCAACTGCCTTCCAGGCATATGCGCGGGAATTCTTTGGGGGAGTGGACCTCAATCTGCACGAGAACTGGAGAAAGTAGATTCCCTCTGCAGCCACCAAAGCTGCGAGCGAAGTGTCCTGTGGTGTCCCCCGAAGGGTTAATAGCAGTGAGGAGGGAGGCAAGTGTGCTACCCCTCTCACCTCTTGATTCACTGTGGCTTAGCTGGAGCAGAGATTCAAATCCAAATGAGAGGTATGCACAGGTGGATTGTTCGGGTTACTTTGAAGAGGAGAAAAAACAAAAAGCTGTTGCTGGCAGAAGGAGAAAAGAAAATACAACTTGATACTGAATCAAATGCCGAATCTGTGTTAGCATCGGGGGTTACAAAGCGCAGCTCCCTGAGGTGGAGCGGCTGCAAGAGCAAGTCGGAGCGGAGAAGGGGGAGGGAGCCCCACCTCCTCCCCCAGCAGCGGAAGCTGAAAATCGAACTGTAACAGACTGCAAGCCACCCAGAGCATTAGATGCAATTGACAGCACAGCAGAAACAGCAAAAGAAAAGCATACAGCATCTGAGGGCGTGCAGGGAAACGTGGGCTCATCCCTGGCAGCTTTGCAGCCCGCAGAGCGAACCAGTACGGGGCTTGAGCAAACAGAACAACAAAAGCAGCCTTAGACAGAAACAAAAGGAAATCCCTTACCCGCATCTGTGGTGCATGGTCCCCCTCAGTTTCCTGCTTTTGCGCAGAATGCTGCAGAGTCCAGCCTTGGAGCCTTGTTCCGAAAATTTTTAATACCGTTGCAAAGTTATGGACTATTCCATACAACAAAATGGCAGCTCCCTGGTTACCATCGTAAACAATGTCTACCTACTTCCGTCTCCGCCATCTTGTGACCAACAAGTTACTTGTCCTCTGGCTACAGTGCCACCTGTGGCCGCTTCTATTATTGCACCCTCAGATATATATAATAGACAGCCACAGAAAATAAAAATATACAACAACAACAACGAGATACAGCGACATCAAGCCACAGAAAATACAACTTGGAACAGGCATCAACAATCCTGTAGATCCTGTAGATCTACAGCAGCTCTTGAGAGAAAATAATTGAATCGGGCCAATTGTGAAGATCAGTAGAAAGGGAACACTCGACTCTGACTTTATTTTTGTTGTATTTAAGTGATGTTAGGTTTAAGTTGTGCTAAATTAATTTCTGTTAAGTTCAAGTTATATTCGGATTAATATTTTGTTCAGTTTCAGTTATGTTAACTTTTAATTAAAAGATACAGTTCTTTTATTACAGAAGTCAGATTGAATGAATTGAAACAATTATGATGAATTGGCAAGCAACTACTAAAGAATATAAGATAATAAGTTGTAAAAGTATGTGAAGATGTAGCTTGTTAGAACCCTAAATTAATTGAAAATTCTATGAATATAAGTGTTCTGCATTGGTTCTCCTCCAGCTGGGAGGAGAGGGAGATGGACGGTGAAATAGTCCGTCTCCCATGGGAAGTCTTTCCCCAAGTTCTAAAAACCGTTATTTGTGGGAATTTTTGTTTTTCAAGGGACAGTTTAATGCATTTTCTTACTTCGTTGCTTAACAACTTTAAAGGGAATTTAAAACGGCCTGTCCCTTGTCTGTTTCTGTTGGAAAAAATTTATTTGTTCTACCAGCTGGTTAAAAAGCTCTTTAAAATGTTAGAAACAGTTTGAAAACCGCCCCCCTATCTGCTCCTCTCCCCCTGCATCCCTGTTCCCTCTACCCTGATTCAAGGGGGATCGAGAGAAAGACCCTGACCCAGGGCACAGGTTTGCCACCATCTACCTGCCTTTTCTCTGTCTCCTTTGTCCCCTGCGAGGGGTGGTGAAGGCCAAGACGTCGCTGGTCCTACCCAAAACCTCCTTCCCGAACCTAATTCCCCACTTTTTCCCACTTGAAATCTGCTCCAAAATGACGGCAGCATGGCCGATCTTACAAAGGCAGCTGCTGCTCTCACTTTCGATTCAGCCGCTTCTCTTCTCCACCCTCAACAGAACAAAAGCCACATGCTGGCACTGGTGTGCTTTTCGCCCGCACCCAACTCCCCTTCTGCGTCTGCCGCCCCACCTCTCCTGCCGGCACCTGCTCATGTCATCACACCTGGCCCTCCCCCCGTCCCCTGCCCCACCCCCTCACACCTGATCGCCTTACAGCGCCCAGCCCCCACTACCCCCTTCCCCTCTGGCGCTGGTTCCTGCTCGGGTGTTCACGTCAGATTCGCCCCTCTCCACCGGGACACCCCTGCTAGCCCCTGTTCCTTCAGCCCCCTCCTGTGTCCCTGTCCCCTTCATCGCTGGCCCTGCCTGTGACACCCAACCTGCCCCAGACTCACAGGCTGCTAAAACCAAGCTGGGGTGGGAGGGATGCCAGAGAGACGCTGTCCCACTGCAGCGGGCGGCCCCGGTTCACCACAAGCCACACACCCCTACCAGGCTCTCTGCCTCCAGTTCAGAAGAGGAGAGCAGCGATTTCTCAGATTCAGACGCTGAATCTAGGGATTATTGGGCTAAAGTGAAAAAAAAGGCTGCCAAAGATGGATATTGGCACATAGCAAATATGATTATGCCATTTGCTGCCCCAGTCACTTATACAGGAAGAGGCAGGAATGCCAACTGGGAACCCATATCTTACCAGCTGTTAAAGGAGTTGTGCAAAGCCAGCAAGGACTATGGGCGGGGGTCACCCTACTTTAAAAACCTGCTCCAGGTTTCTCTCTCCACTGTCGCCCTAGTGCCTCACGATATCAAAAATATTGTATCATGCCAGCTGTCTCCCGCAGAAAATATGCTGCGGGAAAGAACATGGAAAAAACAGTTAAAAGGGCTCCTACAAAAATATCAAGGAGACTGCACTAAGGCTCATTTAACTATTGAACATCTATATGGAGAGGGTGACTTTGAGCAGCCCCAAGACCAAGCCCAAGACATACCCAAGGCTGTCTTCGGAGTTATCAAAAAAGCAGCAGAGGCAGCCCTACTTCAAACCCCAGATGATGCCACACCCACTTTGAACTTTTCAGATGTTAGACAAGGTATAGAAGAGTTTTATATTAAATTTATAGACTGTTTAAAGAGCTCTATTGAAAGGCAAGTCTAGAATGCAGAAGCCTGCAAAGAGATTTTACTCAGTTTGGCAATAACCAATTCAAATCCAGAGTGTAAAAAAATTCTAAGGGCCCTGCCTCTGGACCCTGAGCCAACAATAGATCAGATGATTGAAGCCTGTACCAAACTGACATCCACAGAACACACTATAGCAATAGCAGTTTCAAAAGGGGTGGCTGAAGCCTTGGTGGCATCATCCAAAGAACAGCAAAGATGCTTTAATTGTGGGGAGTTTGGACATTTTCTTAAAGACTGCCAGGAATATCGGGTAGCCAAGGACTTTCATCGACCTGTGGGATGCCCACAATCGAACTGTCCAACCTGTCAATTCCACCACCAACGCCACTCAAAAAATGGGGAGCCAAGCGCCATGCTTCGGGGCACTAGGATATCAAATGCCAAGCCGCATTGCCCTGCCTTGCTTGCAATCCCGAGGCTTCAGAAATAACTCCTGACTACGCCTATGCAGACCATGAGCTCCAAGTCTCCGAGGCATCCCAACAGGTCCAGGTGGGCACCCAACAGCAGCTGGTGAGTGCCCTTTCCATTCAGTTTGATAATGAGGGCATGTATAAAATCCCCACAGGACAATTTGGGCCCCCGGATGGCCCAAGAGACATTTTAATTACAGGAAATGGACTTTATGGGCCAGACGAACTTTATGTTACTCCAGAAGTCCAAACTGTTGTCCCTCAAGACGAAGTTTTTGTGACCATTTCATGCAATAAGCCCCCTTGGTTTTTAGACAAAGAAATGGCTATTGCACAATTCTTTCTGCCACCACATCATAGAGACCAGGTCCCGGAGAACCTGATGGCGTGTTGGGTTGAAGTTGTGGGCCCAGATAAACCTATGATAGAGTGTGGTCTGGTTAACAGAGGTTCTAAGTTATGGAGTTCTTCCAGGTATGGCAGACACAGGAGCTGATGTCACCACTATAGCCCGCTCTGAGTGGCCACGAGACTGGAAGTTGTCTCCAGCCAATGGAGTAATCTTGGGAATTGGAGGTGCTGCAGTCTCCATGCACAGCAAAGATAATATCATCGTGGAGGGACCTGAAGGTCAGGTTGCCACCATCAGGCCCTTTGTGGTCAGGTCAGGTATTACCTTGTGGGGCAGGGACCTGTTGTCTCAGTGGGGAGCTAGACTAGAAATCCCCAAGCCACCTCAGGATTTTTAGTTGGGATCACTGAAGAGCGCGCCACCCCACCGTTGACGTGGAAAACTGATAGCACGGTATGGGTCGATCAGTGGTCCCTATCAGCTGAAAAGCTGCGCACTTTAGAAGTCCTTGTGGAAGAGCAACTTTCCAAAGGCAATATAATACTGACCAAAAGCCCTTGGAACTCTCCTGTCTTTGTTATTAAAAAACCTGGCAAAGACAGATGGAGATTGCTCCATGATCTTCGGAAACTAAATGAAGTTATTGAAGATATAGGCCCCCTGCCACCTGGCCTGCCTTCACCCTCCATGCTGCCACGTGAATGGAGACTCACAGTCATCGATATCAAAGACTGCTTTTTTAATATCCCCCTCCATCCTCAAGATGCACCCCGGTTTGCCTTCTCAGTCCCATCTCTAAATAGGCAGGCCCCTCTTAAAAGGTACCACTGGCGAGTCCTCCCTCAGGGGATGAAATACTCACCTTCAATCTGCCAGTGGTACATGGCCCACATCCTCTCGCCTATCAGAAAGACTTTTCCAGATGCCATCATCCTGCATTACATGGATGATATACTAGTTTGTTCCTGAGATCAGTCCTATTTGGACACTGTTCTAGCTAAGACAATAAAGGCAATTGAAGAAGCCGGATTTGAAATCCGCGAAGACAAGATCCAGCGGAACTGCCCTTGGACCTACCTGGGACTCTGGATCGGCGAGCGGACTGTTGTACCCCAGCATCTCTCCATCAAAGATAACCCAAAGACCCTCTGCGACCTCCATCAGCTCTGCGGGTCCATCAACTGGGTGCGTCCACTGCTGGGAATCACGACAGAGGACCTCGCACCACTCTTCAATCTACTCCAAGACAGTGACAACCTCGACTCACCCCGTGCCGTCACTCCCGAAGCCCAGGAATCCATCATGGAAGTCCAGGAAGCGTTATCTTCCTGGCAGGCGCATAGGACTGACCCCACCCTCCCGTTCCAGCTCGTTATCCTGGGTAAGTCACCCAGGTTCAATGCTGTCTTGGGGTGACTCTATGATGTGTATCCACTATCACGGCTCTATGCCAAAAAATTAATTTTGTGCCTTTAAACCGAGCTTGAGAGGGGAGGAAAAAACAAATGAACTTTCCAAAGCAAGTTCCCAAGGACACAGAGATAGAGACTCCTCTGGGTTCTCTGGTGGCAGTAGCATGGAGGGAGCACCCTTGCCTGTCTCTTCAGCCAGCTTTTTGGGGTTTTTTTTTCCCTTCCTTTTTTACTCCCGTGTGTTTCCTGGGACTTTTTTGGTTTTTTTTCCTTTTTTCCTCTTCTGGACTGTTTCAACAACATCAGAACACATCAGGAGAACTTTTCTTCAGGCCTGGAGGGGGCCTAAGGCCACCCCCCATGCCAGCTCCGAGAAGGAGGGACAATGGCCCTGCCTATACCTCCCACAAACTCAGGGATTTTTTCAATCACTGGGGTGTGAAGCATGGCACAGGCATACCACACTCCCCTACAGGACAGCCAATTATTGAAAGAGGACTCTAATTTCTTCCCAGGTTTTCTCATTATAGTGAGAGGTTTTACTATTTAGTATTATTATCCTTTTCCTGTGTGTTTGTTAATAAATAGGTTTTATCTCCTTTACTTTCCTTCAAGGAATTTTTTCCCAAACCTGGTGAGGGGAAGGGTAGTTGTAACCTGACTTTCTCCCAGAGGATATATTGCTAGATTTTGGCCAAAACTGGCACAAATGCATTAATTTTTCAGTGGGACACTGTGCAAAAAGATCCAGTCCTCATCATCGAGTGGGTCTTCTTACACCATCAGCCTATTAAGACCATTACAACACCTCAAGAGCTGATGGCTCAGCTCATTATAAAAGCCAGGGCACGCCTCTGCACCCTTGCGGGGTGTGATTTCGCATGCATTTACCTCCCACTGACCACTGGGGTCCTGGACCATTTGCTCCAGTACAATGAGCACCTCCAGTTCACCCTTGACAGCTACAGAGGCCAAATTTTCATTCACCAACCCAGTCATAAACTGTTCAATTCAGCTTTCCATTTGGCCCCAAAATCACTCCAAAGTCAAACACCTCTAAAGGCCCTAACCATTTTCACAGATGGCTCGGGGGAATCAGACAAGTCCGTGATGGCATGGAAAGATTCAAAAACGCAAAAGTGGGAATCTGATGTCCAAATTGTTGGAGGGTCACCTCAGATCGCAGAACTATCAGCCATTATCAGGGCTTTTGAGAGATTCAAAGAGCCAATTAATCTGGTCACTGATTCAGCATATGTAGCTGGCGTAGTTGCTGGAGCAGAACATTGCTTGCTAAAAGAGGTGTCAAACCCAAATTTACACAAATTGCTTTCAAAGTTAACCAAAAGCAACCATTTCATATAATGCATGTGAGGTCACACGCCGACCTCCCAGGGCCCATTGCAGAGGGCAACAGAAGAGCAGATGCCCTGGCCATGCCTGTGCAGACTGCCAGCATACCTGACATCTTTGCACAGGCCAAGATGAGCCACAGCTTTTACCATCAGAATGTGCCAGCCCTCATGCGCATGTTCCACCTACCGCGGGACCAGGCAAGGGCGATAGTGGCCACATGCCCCAACTGCCAGCAGTACCAAATTCCATCGTTGGGCTCCAGGGTTAACCCCTGAGGACTCAACAGCTGCCAGTTGTGACAGACAGATGTGACCCACCATCTGGCATTTGGCAGGCAAAAATACATACACGTGTCCATTGACACATTTTCAGGAGCAGTGTTTGCTCACACAGGAGAAAAGGCCAAAGATGTCACAAGGCACTTCTTCCTGGCATTTGCCACCTTAGGCATCCCAGAACAAATTAAAACGGACAATGGCCCTGCCTGTACCTCCCACAAACTCAGGGATTTCTTCAATCAGTGGGGGATGAAGCACGGCACAGGCTCCCCTACAGGACAGTCAATTGTTGAAAGAGCCCATTGTACCATTAAGCAGGTCCTCAATCAGCAAAGATGAGGAAAAGAGACCAGTTCTCCTATTGAGAGCCTCTGTAAAGCCCTTTTCACAATAAATTTCCTAAACTGCTCATCCACAGAGCCAAACCCCCCTGTATTCCGGAACTTCTCCAATTCGGCCCGAGCTAAGCTCGATGAAAAGCCGCCGGTGCTGATCAACAATCCTGAGAGCCAACAATTACTGGGCCCTTTTCCCTTAATAACCTGGGGGAGGGGATATGCCTGTGTGTCAACACTGTCAGGCCCAAGGTGGCTTCCAGGCAAGAACATAAAACCCTACATCAGCCCAGCCAACACTGCTCCCAAAGACACAGCCGTGCCTGGAGGTGATGTAGGACAAGCCAAGGACCAAAAAAGCGCAGCCTGGAGACGAAGATGACTTAAATCTTCACCGCAGACACTGCCCTGCCATCCCACAACCAGAGCTGTGACAGGATAACTTTACACCACTGACGTGTTCCCATACCCCTGTTCCCATTCCCCTTTTTTTCCAGCTTCCTAGTCAACAAAGAAAGGGGAATGTAAAGAGGGAGGGAATGGAAGGTTCCCCCTGAAAATTGCAAATTTTTAACTCTGTTTAAAACTCTAGCAGAAACACCTGCCAACCAACACTCCATTAGGAAACCCAGCATTTGTCCCACCACCATCCTCTGGATGTTCCTGATACCACTGGCAGCAGAGGTTTGAACTGTACTGCAGCCAAAAAGAGACCTTGGCAAAGACTACACCCCTCCACAAGAGCATCCATACCAGTGTCCAGAGAAAAAATCCCCTGAAGGATTTGAGGACTTGTTGGGACGATGGGTTGTGGGTGCTTCTGATTGTTTTTGTTGTTTTATGTATGTTTGGTTGTTTGGGGCATTTGGTTTGGGGATCTCTGGGAGAGGCCTCTTTAACTAATACAGAAAAGAGGAGCTGTGGTGGCCGATTGACCAGTGGTATAAGAGACAGAGAGTGTTCTTGGTAAGACAGTCTCCAGTGCCAAAGATCTGTTGGTTATGATGAGGGAAAGAAGCCTCTCCTAGGATGCCTGTTTGGTGGTGGTGATGTACCCCAGTTCTGATTCCCTGGTTGGCTCCTGCTGTTAGCCACTCCCCTGTACTTAAGATCGACCCGTCACGTGTTCGAGGTCATTTGCCTATGGAAACCTTCACGAGTTGTAGCAATAAACTGCTCTCTGTGGAACTCTATGCAAGGACCCTTCTCAGCTCCTTGCCGTCAGATTCATATTACTGAAGTCATCCCTGTGTCTGTGCGTTCATGCATATGAGCCCACAGAACCAGAAGGGACTCAGTAATACTGCAACACTGATTAAAAGAAGGAAGAAGAGTGGGAGGAAAAAAGGGTTCTAAAAGTTTATTCTGATTTTTATTTTTCTTTCTTTCTTTTAGGTCTGTTAATAAACTTTATATTCTTTAACTTTTGTGCCTGCTTTGCTTTCTTCTAATTCTTATCTCACAGAAAGAAAATCAGTGAGTAATGCATAATTTGACCTAAAACCACTACAGCTGCCAAAACCAAACGGGACGGGGAGCCAGGACAGACGCTCCGTGAGCTTTTATTATTTTATCAGTCTCATAAACAGAGTTGAGACATTAGAGATGGTACGAGCTCGTGCTGTGCAGGCAAACCAAGGACTTCTTGGTTACAGAGCATTCTTAGAAGTTTTTTAACCAATAGCAGATAATCTAAAAGTTACAGACAGCTGTTTTAACCAATCTTCTATACCTCACGTACATTCGTTATAAACAATACTTGCTTGTTTTATACCTCATATAACAATATACAATATTCCCTTATTAAGCTTAACTTTATCTATATTGCTAAGCCTATTTTTTGAAACTCTAAAAGCTGTCTCAGCTAGGCCGAGAAACTTTAACCATTGTTTTAATGTCCTTGCTCTGTTGTATAATTGCATCTTCTTTAATAATTTCGCAGCCAAAGCTATTCCCTAAAATCTCCTGCTTTTTTCTTAAAACTTGCTTTTATTTCTCATGCCTTCTACCCTTTTTTGTGTTTCCTACAGGGAAAGCTCTGGAGAGACCTTGTTGTGACCTTTCAGTACTTAAAGGGGGCTTATAAGAAACCTGGGGACTATTAAACAGGGCCTGTAGGAACAAAAAAGTGGCAATAGTTTTAAGTTGAAAAAGGGTAGATTTAGATTGGACATTAGGAAGACATTTTTGACAGTGGGGGTAATGAGACACTAGAAGAAGTTGACCAGGGTTGTGGGTGCCTCTGCCCTGAAAGTGTTCAAGGTCAGGTTGGAAGAAGCTCTGAGCAGCCTGATCTGGTGAAAGATGTTCCTGCCCATTCTATGATTCCATGAATCTGTGAGTAACATTGTCTAATAAGACCTCATTTCAAAGTAAAAGGCTGATATCTGAATGTTCCTTAATAAAAATCCTGGAGTCCTCATTCTATACAAACTTCTGGTGCTTCACTGATATTAACAAAGATAGCAGAAAAATATGACTGAATAAAAGTTTTCCGAATAATTGTTCATTCTGATGGAATTTTTATTGACGTGTGGAAGGATATAATATACAGCAAACAGTAGTGCATATGAGTAAGTAAGTTACCAAAAGACCAAATTAAGTGGGAGTTTACAGCATATAAACTAGTTTGTGTATTTTTGTGTACATATTACTATATTCTAATCCTGACGTAAGTGGAAGAGAGCTGACTCCAGAGGCTACCTCAATTTAGATTAGTCATGGTTTGTAAAGAGTATCATTAGAACTGCTATTATATCCTGCTTTTGAAGTTTGTGGTAAAGTGCAAGGCACCTTAGCTAACACATTATAAACTACTTACTTAACAATAAAAGCCAGTCTTAAGGACAGGTTTAGTTATCTGCATGTTTTACACATCAGCTTGCAGAAATTAGCATGCCAGAGACTTTTGAACTGCTCTCAATCTTATCAGGACAAAACTGAAATTTTAGTTTATGACGTGCAACTTCTTGATTACAGTGGATGGATAAATGGAAAGAAAGTGACTTTGTCCTGGAAAAATGCTATCAGTCTTCTGCAGGTATTTGCTGACATTTGAGTATACAGATAATATGCATCCATATATGGATAGATACACGTAAATACATTTATTGGGGGGCACTAAAATTTACCAGCTAAAGTGATGGTCAAGCTAAATTTAGCAACAACTCAGTAAGAGAAAGTAGTTATTAAAATCCCTGTCTCCAAGAAATGCATAGGTATTGAAGTTAGTCAATTACTGCTCCAAGAACACATAATTTCACTTCTGCAAATGACCAAAATTATTATCATTTTACCAGAATTTGGAAGTTTGATGTACACTCAAGTGGAGCTGGAATCCTAATATTAAACATTCTACTGTCTACTATAGTAATGTAACTCAGTAAAAATAGTAACAACATTGCTGATAACAGGCTGCAGGTCTTGTACTGATTTTACAAATAGTCAGTACTGACTTCAGTGAGGAGTGAATTCATCCACAGCATGAGAAGCCTGGGGTTTCTGTCCTGCTTAATCTACTGGTGATGACATTGGTCTCTCTCACCTCCTGTTTCAGTCTGAAGATTTACTGATCTATAAAGAAAGGACCAGAAAAGATACAATCCGGAACATTATACAAAACTAAGTATAAGGATGTTGTGGATCCTGTTCTCTGCTTCGGGAAGTACTTACAGGTTTTGCACAAAAAAGTATTTGGATAAAAAATATGCAAATACTGAAAGGCTGAAAAACCTGCAAAAGATTTAGCTGATAACTGGAAAGACCATTCTGCACTGTAATAATCCTCACACATAAGATGATATGCAAACCCATTGTGTGTGATACAATGGCTACTTTGGAAAATAGATTTGATTATTTTTAAGTACAAAGAAACAGAGAAACTACTGTCATGATTTCTGGCTGCAGTTGAAGAAGGGTAGTAAAAGATATGCTATATGCCCGCTTGCTTCTTCCCACTCCTCAGTAGGAGGGGGAGGACAGAAGGAGAAAATAAAATTAAGCTCATGGCCTGACACAAATACAAGGAGATCATACATCAGTTACTGTCAAGGGCAAAACAGACCCAGTTGTAAAAGTAACTTAATTTATTGCCAATTAAGATATACCTGAATGGAAAGAAGAAAACTAACAAAAACACCACCTTCCCCTAGTCACCCTCTTCCCAGGCTCAACTTCATTCCCCCTCCTCTGAGTAGTGCAGGTGGGATGAGGAATAGGCAGTCAGTCTGTAACTGTTCCTTTCCTCTGTTCTTTCCTTTGAACCCCTTTCCTCTGGTCCAGTGAAGTTCCTTATCATGGGCTGCAGTCCTTTAAGATAAGCCTGCTACAACATGGACTGTCAATGGTCCACAGGTTCTCCTGCTCATGCTCCAGCTTCAGCATGGGGTTCTTCATGAGTGCTGAGACCTGCTCTGCTGCAATCTCTCCATGGAATACAAGGAAATACCTGTTCCAGCCTGATCTCTTCCACAGGTTGCAGAGGAATCCCTGCTGGGACGCCTGGAGCATGTCCTTGCCTACTCCTTGTTCTGTCACAGAATCACAGAATCAATTAGTCTGGCAAGACCTCTGAGATCATCAGGTCCAACCTGTGGCCAGTCACCACCCTGTCAACCAGACCATGGCACTGAGTACCACATCCAGTCTTTCTTAAACACCTCAAGGAATGATGACTTGACCACCTCCCTGGGCAGCCCAGTCCAATGTCTAATCACCTCAGTGATCTCAGGGCTCTCTCGCACTGTTCCCCTCACCATGTGTCAGGGTCTGACACTGGGCAAATGTCAGGCACCCAGGAAGGCTGTTCATTCACCCTCCCCTGCTACAGCTGGACAGAGGAGAGAAAAATTTAATGAAGGGTTCATGAGTTGAAATAAGGACCAGGAGAAAACACTACAGGAGCAAAACAGGCTCAACTCAGAGATATTAAGTGAGTTTATTACTAACAAAATCAGAGAAGGATAATGAAAAGCAAAATAAGCCCTTACAAATACCTTTTCTTCCCCCAACCTCTCCCTCCTTTCCACCGACAGCGCAGGGAGTTTTGGTCAGTTCATCACTCGAGGTTTTCTTCCACTACTCAGGGAGAGAAGTCCTTCCCTTGCTATGCCATGGGGTCTCTTCCCACGGGAGACCTGTGAGCTTCTACAGTGTGGTTCCAATCTCACAAGCAGCAGTCCTTCCAAAACTGCTGCATCATGATGTCCTCCCACAGGCAAACAGTCCTCCCAAAACTGCTGGGGTGTGGGTCTCCCAAAGGGTGCAGTCCTCCAAGGACAGGCTGCTCCAGCCTGGAAGCAGGAGCCCCCTCTCTCCACTGGGCCTTCCACTGGATCACAGCCTCCTCCAGGCATCCACCCACTCTGGCATGGGCACCTCTCCCCCAGGCGTGGGTGGATCTCTGCATCTCCTGTGGACCCTATGGGCTGCAGGGGGACAGCCTGCTACACCATAGTCACCACCACGACCTGCAGAAGAATCTCGGCTCTGGTGCCTGGAGCACCTCCTCCCCCTCCTTCTTCACTGACCTTGATGTCTCCATGTTGTTTCCCTCACATGTTCTCATCTCCTCCTCTTCTCTGGCTGGAATTAAAACTGGGCGCCGCACTTTGTTTTGATTTTCTTCTTAAATATGTTATCACAGAGGTATTACCATCATCTCTAATTGGCCCAGCGTTGGCCAGTGGTATGTCCATCTTCAGAGCCATCAGGGATCAGCTCTGCCAGACATGGTGGAAGCTTCCAGCAGCTTCTCATAGAAGCCACCTCTGTGGGTCCCTGCTACTGAAAACCAGACCATGCAAAACCAGCACACCATGCTGCCCTCCCTCACCCCAGCTGTCCCCAGGGCATGTCCATCATGGCTGTGGGGTTCAGCCGTTCCCCATGGTGGGTCAGTTGGAACCTAGTGTGTCCCAAATGTGATCAGCATCCCTGGCTGATCCAAACCAGGCCTCCCTGGCAACACTCTCACTGCCAAAACCTTGACACCTACACACAATACAGGTGACCAACACCTTCACTGTCTGTAAAATGGAAATTGAAACGTCTGTACCTTCACTGAAAAGACAAAAGGGAGGAAGAACAGGCAAAGAAGAAGAAACTACCAACATTAATATCATATTCCTCATGGTGAAGGTCTTGGGAGAGGACTCCCAAATGCTGACAACTCAGCATAGACCCCATCTGCCTCTGATCTGGAAAAGACTTAAAAATTGTAATTGCCTTAAACTCTGTTAAGATTACCAAAGGATTTTGCCCACTATGAAAAACTGCACAAAGAAGCTGTGACCACCAAAGGCCACCCTACCTCCAAATATTCCTCCTGGATTTTTGGAATTACGACAGTCAGTTAAGTCACCTGATGGGAAATTGAGATAGGACAAAGGTGGTACTATTGTCTAATTATCTGAGTTCTAAGGAGAAGTAAACAAGGCTGGGGGAGGCCATATCCCACTGACTCATTTGCTGAGGCCAGGATTGCACACTGTCCCCTCAACCAAGGGGGAGGAAGGATTTTTGAGTGTGTGTTGTCAAAGCTTCTGGTCCACATGAGACAGAGGGGGTGAACACCCACCACCACAGGCTGTAACTCCATTGAGACGTGAGAGGCAGCTGTCATATCTTAGAAGGAGTCACAAACCAGCAAAGACCCATAAAGTGACTCCAGACTCATTTCTGGGGCCTTGCACATGATCCACAGTGTTGTGAAAGGCAGCATAAAACATCCCCCCACCCACCCAGGGGAGGTACCTGGGCATTCCCACGTAAAACTGAATGTACATTAACCTACTGAACACTGTGTTTCACAAGACTGTCACCACAAACTCTCTGTCACCCTCTCTCTCCCCAACACCCTTCTCTTTTTCCTATCTTTCCCTCTCTCTCTCTCTCTATCTCTCCCCCCCTCAAATTTACCGTTAAATAAAATCCATACTACTGACTTCAGGATATGCTTTCCGTTTGCACCCTAATACAGGTAGGATCATCTCTATAATACAGTGACTGTAATTTCATCCCCTGAAGTTACAGAGTTAAGACTGAACTTACAGAGATGAGGGCTCAGAGCACTGTGAGTGTGATATAAATCTGGACTGCTCATATTTCTCTGACTAAACTGTTAAGATTTCAGCTATACTAACAATAAATGCTTGGCTTTACATACTGTCTCCTTTTCATTCATAATAATATTTTGAGGGTGAAAAGCGATAAGAGGTGATTCAGTAGTCACTCAGAGTTTTGGAAAAGAGAAAAGAAAAGATTAAATAATTTTCCTGTATGGGAGAGTTTCAGGTTGTTCTGGGCCACCAGACAGTAAAGTTCCATTAATTACAGCAGTAAAATATCTTAAAATCTCTTCTGATTTCCACTACTATATCAGTTGGTGTATTTACAGCAGTGAAATGCATAAAGTGGAGAAGAATGAAGAAATGAAATATGTTATAATTTTTTCTGCTGTTACTAGTCAGAATTTGCAAAACAAGTTTAGTCATTGTTTGAAGCTGATGGGATAGGCATTCAATTATTTGTCTAATTTTAAAATGTTGAAAGATACTGTTGATTTTTATTGTTTTGATCAAACAAAATCCTTCATTATTCTTTCTCTGTGTCTAATATTGGTATATTCAAATATATGTTAATGAAAAACAATAAAAAACAGTTTCAAAACAGTTTCAATAATTAGGGTTGAAAGCAAGCACAATTAAGAAAAAACTATAGATACATATTTTGGCAACCACAATAGCTATTAACTTTTAATTACTCACAGATGATAGCAAAATATTGTTGTTAGACTTATGCATTATTCATCCATAATAAGAGCCCAATATGATTATGTACTACTTACACATTAGTCTCTGCACTTACCAGTAACAGCAGAAATCAGGTACAAAAGCAAGACAGAGCAGTACAGAGATGTGAACTAAAAGAAAATACTCACTTTTTATTAAATAGACGTAATTATTCGCCACTGAAAAGAAGTGTTGAGAAAATAACTTACACCCCTTGTGACAGGGGAGAGTGAAACTGAATTGATTAATAACAAAGACTAGGATAAAAAGTGCTTCAGCATTAGAATCCGTTTAACCAAGAGGAGGTGTGAAATATGATGGTTGTAGGTGCTGTGCATAAGTTAAATTGCACAGTAACTTATTGCACAAGCCACTAGATCTGGTTTCAGCTTGTTTCACAGAATTTTTCCACAGGTTCTGGGCCTGACTCTACTCTCATTTTCAGAAGCAGACATGAAGCATGAGCATTTAGAATCATCGTATTGGAAAACACCCCAAAATAAATACTGCATGTACCACACTGAATGTGCCTCATTTGTGAGTTTGGAAATGGGTTCTTTCTACTGCCCTGTATACAAGATGACATTTTGTATTAAAAACATTTAATAACACTCCTAATATTATCTTCATGTATCTCTTCATGAGACATTGCATGGAGGTGTCTTGTTCTACCCTGCAAAGATAATTCATTGTTCACCAGAATGTTTGTGTGACTTTATATCTCACATATATACTCTCATTGTCATCACAGGTGGCTACCACAATTTGACTGATGCCAGTGGGTGTGTATTATAGGTAATATAGGTATTTTAGGATTTACAGGAAGTCATCCTTTAGGTGAGTGAGAAAGCAGTGGGAATGCACCCTGGGAGTGATGAGATAGCTGAGAGTGGGGGGGTCAGGATTAGAGAACAAGACAATGTACACAAGAGTGGTGTGCTACTGACAGCTTAAACTGGAAGAAGATGGAGATAAGACCTTCTACAGATACTTGGAGAGAGTCTTGCATTTGCAGGCTCTTGTCCTTATGGAGGACTTGAACCACCTTGATATCTTGTGGTGGGGGAACTCTGCAGGGCACAAGCAAACAGTGAGATTTCAGGAGTGTATTGATGACAGCTTCTGGACTGGCACAGGTCACAAAGCAACACCTGAGGAGAGATGAACTGCCAAAGTTTATAATCAGAAACAAGAAAGAAGTGGCTAGGATTGAAGGTTAGGGTTGGCGGCCTTGACTTCAGTGACCATGGGATGGTAGTATTCAGGAGCCAAAGAAAACCAAAAAGCATTATTTCCGCGGTTTTGAGGAGATGGTTTTTGGCTTGCTCAGAGACATATTTGGAAAGACCCCATAGAATATGATTCTGTAGTGATGCCTTGAGGTGGCCATCTAAAAACAGAGGCTAGACAAGAATAAGAGAATAAAAGTAGGTGTTGGAGTGAGAGCATCTCTGGACTCAGGCCCAGAGGAAAGCCAAAGCACAAGAGTTGAATTAAAGCCTTTGGACAAACTGAGATACATGAAATCTTACCAAAGTGAATCAGAAATATAGAATTTTTAACTTCTAGTAGAAATACATGCTAAGTGCCTTAAACATTGAAAAGCTGTAGCAGAGACCTTGAGCATAGTTCTTTCTGCTGTGGCAATGTTATCCTTTCATAGAGTTCTTTATTTTAGACAAAGTATGGATAGAACTATATTGTTCACATTTTTTAGATATATTATTAGATAGAATAATATATCTAATAATAAAGTATAGATAGAATAAAATTGTTCACATTTTTTAGATATAGTGTTCACATAAACAATAAGAGCTGATAGAAACTGTATATGCAAATCTGTGTAATACCTATGTAATGCTTACGATTGTTAGAATTAGACCAGGATAGGTTAAGAAAAGAAAAACTAGAATTGTGTGTTCATTTCATTGGTTAATTAACAAAGATAATCGACACTTCTGTAAGGAAAGGGGATTCACCATTAATTAGAAAAAATTAGAAGAAGAAGTCGTTTGCTGCCTGCTGTTTTGCTGCTGCTGCAGTTGCTGCTTGGCTTTGTCATGTAACCCCCTTCGAACTCTGCCTTCAAGAAACTATGAGACTGTGAAATAAAGAACTTAGCAGAACAGCAGCCTTCTCTGCTCTCTTTTACCCTGGTCTGAAAAGGAAGGGTATCCCATCAAAAGCACAACAAGTAGGTATTCATTTGAAGGGCCTTCAAAGGTACACCCTGCGCAGTCAAAAGGTTACACCCAAGATGGACCCTGGGTCAGGGGTTCTTCACACTTTTATAAGTTTGGTCTATTTGCATATCAGGGTTAATTCTCCAATTATAGCCTTAGTTAATGATGTAATTACCCCTGATGCCTGAAGAGGCCTCCTAGAAACAGAGACTAGACAGGAGTAAGGGAATAAGATGGGTGTTTATTTGAAAGGCCTTCAAATAAACGTGTAAGGGATGTAATGGTTTGAAAACAAACCAGAGCGAGATCCCAAGTCAGGGTTAAAATTTAATAGGGAAAATAAATAATTAAAAATAAGTGAAATAATACAAGGGAAAAAGGAAAAGAAAAACACAGACAAAGTCAGAATACCTGACACCCTATTAGGGTGGTGGGAGTAGTCCAGATGAGGTAGTTCAGTCGAATTGGTGATCCTATGGGAAGTCTAGTCTCCAGCTGAAGGTCCAGTGGTAGCTCTTGTCCTCCAGGAATCCAGTAGACAGCCCCCCCGTGGCGTTCAGAAGCCCAGATTTATCTGGGAGGGAATGCTTGATTCCCCCCTCTGGGCGGAGCCTCTCACAATGGGATGATGAGTCATGAGGCCAGGTGTTGATGGGCTCGTTAACAGCAGATAGTCCGGGGGGGGGGGAGTTACTGCTGAGTCATGCCGCACAACATTAATGGGCCGTTAACAGAACAATAGCCTGGAGGGAGGAGGCAAGGAAACACTGCCCCACCTGGTTTCAACGGCTCATGAGGATGGTAATAGAATACACTGCAACCCAGGACATTATCCACCCCTTATTCTATTACCATCTACCTCATCCCACATCAATGCCTTGAACTCTACACACACACCCCCCATATATATACAATAAAAAACCCTACATACAGTTCTCACTTAAGATTAGGTCTCCTTGTGGTACACAACGGGTTTCCCCATCTTTCTGCATTACCCACCAAGTGTGACCAGGTCCTTGAGCAAAGACAATCCCACGGATGGGTTTGCCTTTGCCTGAGGTGGGATTAATCCAAACAGTCTTTCCTAAAATACCTCTCATGTGTACCACAGGGACTCTATCGCCATCTACTGTGTGCAAGGGTTCCGACTGGGCGGGACCAGCTCGATTGATGGACCCTCGGGTATTGACCATCCAGGTGGCCTTTGCTAAGTTTGCTTCCCAATTCTTGAAGGTCCCCCCACCAAGTGCCTTCAAGGTGGTTTTAAGTAGTCCATTGCAGCGTTCAACTTTCCCGGCAGCTGGTGCCTGATAAGGGATATGATAGATCCATTCAATACCGTGTTCTCTGGCCCAGGTACTTATGAGGCTGTTCTTAAAATGAGTCCCGTTGTCTGACTCAATCCTCTCAGGGGTGCCGTGTCTCCACAGGACTTGCTTTTCCAGACCTAAGATAGTATTCCGGGCAGTAGCATGAGGCACAGGGTAGGTCTCCAGCCATCCAGTTGTTGCTTCCACCATGGTCAGCACGTAGCGCTTTCCTTGACGGGTTTGGGGAAGGGTGATGTAGTCAACTTGCCAGGCTTTCCCATACCTGTACTTTGACCATCGTCCACCGTACCACAGAGGCTTCACCCGCTTGGCCTGTTTGATTGCAGCACAGGTCTCACAACTGTGGATGACCTGTGAGATGCTGTCCATGGTCAAGTCCACCCCTCGGTCACGAGCCCATTTGTACGTTGCATCTCTCCCTTGATGACCAGAGGCATCATGGGCCCAACGAGCAAGAAATAAGTCCCCTTTGTGCTGCCAGTCCAGATCCACCTGTGATACTTTTACCTTGGCAGCTTGGTCCACCTGCTCGTTGTTACGATGCTCTTCATTAGCCCGACTCTTAGGTACGTGCGCATCCACGTGTCGAACTTTCACAGTCAGCTTTTCTGCCCGGGCAGCGATGTCCTGCCAAATCTCAGCGGCCCAGATGGGTTTTCCTCTGCGCTGCCAGTTGGCCTTTCTCCAGCGATCTAACCATCCCCACAGCGCGTTTGCTACCATCCAGGAGTCAGTGTAAAGGTAGAGTCTTGGCCATTTCTCTCGTTCAGCAATATCCAAAGCCAGCTGGACGGCTTTAAGCTCCGCAACCTGACTCGATCCTCCTTGTCCCTCGGTAGCTTGTGCAACTCGTCGCATGGGGCTCCACACTGCAGCTTTCCATTTCCGGTCTGTGCCTACAATTCGGCAGGAACCATCGGTGAAAAGGGCATATTGTCTTTCACTGTCCGGCAGCTCATTATATGGTGGGGCTTCCTCAGCACGCATCACTTGCTCCTCTGCTTCTTCTGAAGATAATTCAAAAGTCTCACCTTCAGGCCAGTTTGTTATGATTTCCAGTATCCCAGGGCGATTTGGGTTTCCAATACGGGCGCGCTGTGTGATGAGGGCAATCCATTTGCTCCACGTGGCGTCAGTGGCATGGTGGGTAGAGGGAAGCTTTCCTTTAAACATCCACCCCAGCACCGGTAGTCGGGGTGCCAGGAGGAGTTGTGCCTCTGTGCCAATTACTTCTGAGGCGGCTTGGACTCCTTCATAAGCTGCCAAGATTTCCTTCTCTGTGGGAGTGTAGTTGGCTTCAGACCCCCTGTAACTTCGGCTCCAGAATCCTAGTGGTCGGCCTCGAGTTTCGCCATGCACCTTCTGCCAAAGGCTCCAGGACAGACCATGGCTCCCAGCTGCAGAGTAAAGCACATTCTTTACCTCTGGTCCTGTCCTGACTGGGCCAAGGGCTACCGCATGAGCAATTTCCTGCTTGATCTGGGTGAAGGCTTGCTGCTGTTCAGGGCCCCAGTGGAAATCGTTCTTCTTGCGGGTAACCATGTAGAGAGGACTCACAATCTGGCTGTACTCAGGAATGTGCATCCTCCAAAAGCCTATGGCGCCTAGGAAAGCTTGCGTCTCCTTTTTGCTGGTTGGTGGAGACATTGCTGTGATCTTATTGATAACCTCGGTAGGAATCTGACGCCGTCCATCTTGCCACTTCACTCCCAGGAACTGGATCTCTCGAGCAGGTCCCTTGACTTTGCTCCTCTTGATGGCAAAACCAGCTTCCAGGAGAATCCGGATGATTTTCTCTCCTTTCCCAAATACTTCTGTTGCTGTGTCCCCCCACACAATGATGTCATCGATGTACTGTAGATGTTCTGGAGCCTCACCCTTTTCCAGTGTGGTCTGGATCAGTCCATGGCAGATGGTGGGACTGTGCTTCCACCCCTGGGGCAGTCGGTTCCAGGTGTACTGCATGCCCCTCCAGGTGAAAGCAAACTGAGGCCTGCACTCTGCTGCCAGAGGAATGGAGAAAAAGGCATTGGCAATATCAATGGTCGCATACCACTTTGCTGCCTTGGATTCCAGCTCGTACTGAAGTTCCAGCATGTCCGGTACAGCAGCACTCAGTGGTGGTGTGACTTCATTCAGGCCACGGTAATCCACCGTCAGTCTCCATTCTTCACGGGACTTACGCACCGGCCATATAGGGCTGTTAAAGGGTGAGTGGGCCTTGCTGACCACCCCTTGGCTCTCCAGTTCCCGAATCATCTTATGGATGGGGGCCACAGAGTCTCTGTCGGTGCGGTATTGCCGGCGGTACACTGTTGCTGTAGCGATTGGTACCCGCTGTTCTTCAATTCTCAGTAGTCCTACAGCAGACGGGTCGTCTGAGAGACCAGGCAGGGTATTCAGTTGTCTTATGTCTTCTGTCTCTACGGCTGCTATTCCAAAAGCCCAGCGATGTCCCTTTGGGTCTTTGAAATATCCACTCCTGAGATAGTCTATGCCGAGGATGCATGGGGCCTCTGGACCAGTCACAATGGGGTGTTTCTGCCACTCCTTCCCAGTTAAACTCACTTCAGCTTCCAGTACAGTCAGCTGCTGGGATCCTCCTGTCACCCCAGAAATAGAAATGGATTCAGTCCCCACATACCTGGATGGCATCAGAGTGCATTGAGCGCCGGTATCAACCAAAGCCGTGTATCTTTGTGGGTCAGACGTGCCAGGCCATCGGATCCACACAGTCCAATAGATCCGGTTATCCCTTCCCTCTCCCTGGCTAGAGGCAGGGCCCCTCTAATCCTGGTTGTGGTACACGATGCTCTCTTCCTGTGAATGTGCTCCTGAGGTCCCTTCAAGAGGATCAGTCATATTGTCATTCCCATGCCGTCTGGGGTTTTGTTCACAAGAGACTGGAGCAGTGTTGAACCTAGATGAGCCTCCTGAGGTGGATGTCTCTTTTTCAATTCGCGTACCCGGGCTGCTAAAGAGGAGGTGGGTTTCCTATGCCACTTTCTCATGTCTTCTCCATGCTCCTGTAGAAAAAACCAGAGGTTACCTCACGGAGTTTGTCTTCTTTCCCTGGCTGGTGAGTGTTGGCTCCTGATGGCAGAGACCCTTGTTGGTTCCGGTGAGGCACGGTAAATTCCCTCTTTGAGCTCTTTCCTTAGTTTCTGGTGGCCCTCTTCGATCAAGCTCCGGACTTGTTCGGCCAGCGTTGTTTCCACCGATGAGACGCGGGTGCGCAGTGGGGCAGTGACAGTGTCCTCGTAGATTCTCAGTTTGTTGGCTAACACGCCCACCTTGTCCTCTCCTTCCCTCCACTGCAGTGTTGCCAGGTAACAAGAGTATATCTCTGGTCCGAGCCGTGCAAATCTTAGCCACATTTGTGAAGTGCACTGGACATTATCTGGGCTCTTAGGGAATCTCTCGTTTTCTGAGAAAATGATCTCTAACACAGCCAATTCCCTCAGGCATCGGATACCTTGTTCTATCGTGCTCCATTTTCCTTGGTGCATCTGGAGGTCTTTTTTACAGAGGTATCTGTCCCGTACACTCGCCAGCAATCGCCGCCAGAGGCTGAGAGCTTCCTGGGTTCTTCCAATCCCCTGGTCAATGACCACATCCCGGGACAAAGATCCCAGCTGCCTGGCCTCACTTTCGTCCAGAATGGTGTCATTGGCTGCAGCGTCCCAGATGCGGAGCAGCCAGGTCAGGATGGACTCGTTCGCCTGACGGGTGAATTCCCTCCTTAGGTCCCGCAGCTCCCCCAGGGACAGGGAGCGAGTGATAATTTCCGGCTCTGTCTCTTCGGCTGGGTGCGATGGTCCTGCCACATCCTCGTCAGTCACTATGCGGACTGATTTGCTCTTTGATTTCTTTTTCTGGACGGGGGCAACTGCGACTGGCTTCAGCTGTTCTGGTTCAGCAATGGTCTGTGGTGAGACGTCGCCTGCTCTTTTGGTTCTCTTCTCCTCCTCCTCAAGAAGACGCTGTACCACACAAAGTATTGTTCTGTTCCTCAGCATGATGTACACAGTGCTGGTCATAGAGAAAAAAGAAAGCAGGATTGACAGGAAGATTATGCCATCCTTAACATCCAGTGAGAACTCAATATTGTCAAAAACAGCTGTGCCTGGCCTGAAAGGCTGGAAGAAACCGCTCTCTCCTCCTACCGCCAGAGGCTGGGTGCGATTGCTGAGGAGTTCCCAGACGTAGCAGCTCAGACTAGGCCAGGCAGACATAATTGAGTATATATTCCGAATGGCATTCATCGCCTCACTGGTTATCATGCAATAAGCATAATAAACCAATAAAGCAATTCTCATGCCATTCCCTGGTCGCAACAGGAGCAAAACAACAGGCAAATAGTTTCCCAGGTGCGGAAAAATATAGAGAGCAAGATACAGCACCCACATAGACAAGCTGAGCATCATGGTGATACGATTTCTGTAATAAAGAATTATATTTCTGATCTTCCCTCAGGTCTCGCCCGACTTTCGGCGCCAAAAGACGTAATGGTTTGAAAACAAACCAGAGCGAGATCCCAAGTCAGGGTTAAAATTTAATAGGGAAAATAAATAATTAAAAATAAGTGAAATAATACAAGGGAAAAAGGAAAAGAAAAACACAGACAAAGTCAGAATACCTGACACCTTATTAGGGTGGTGGTAGTAGTCCAGATGAGGTAGTTCAGTCGAATTGGTGATCCTATGGGAAGTCTAGTCTCCAGCTGAAGGTCCAGTGGTAGCTCTTGTCCTCCAGGAATCCAGTAGACAGCCCCGCGTGGCGTTCAGAAGCCCAGATTTATCTGGGATGGAATGCTTGATTCCCCCCTCTGGGCGGAGCCTCTCCCAATGGGATGATGAGTCATGAGGCCAGGTGTTGATGGGCTCGTTAACAGCAGATAGTCCGGGGGGGAGTTACTGCTGAGTCATGCCGCACAACATTAATGGGCCGTTAACAGAACAATAGTCTGGAGGGAGGAGGCAAGGAAACACTGCCCCACCTGGTTTCAACGGCTCATGGGGATGGTAATAGAATACACTGCAACCCAGGACAGGGAATAAGATAGGTGTTTATTGAAAGGCCTTCCCCTGGGGACCCAGAGGCTATTGCCAAGATGGGCCCCAGGATGGACAACAGGTCACGAGTTCTTCACACTTTTGTAAGTTTGGTTCATCTGCATATCAGGGTTAATTCTCCAATTAAAGCTTCAGTTAATGATGTAATTTCCCCTTCGCTTGCCCCCCTTTAGAGGCCTTTTGGTTTATACTTTTTCAGCCTAGGACGGTCTGGGTGTCCTTGAAGAGCAGGCCTGGAGAGGCTTTGTTATGTCTACCGAGCATGAGAGAGCAGAAATTAACAGGCTACAAGAAACTTCAGAGTTACACACTAAGCAGTAGAGTGATTTGAAAAATATAAAAGTTGTAACCTAAGGCATCACCCCAAGTTTGCCCCCCTCTTCAGAGGCTTTTAGTTTACATTTTGGGCCCTGGTGTCCTTGAAGAGCAAACCTAGAGAGGGTTTGTTATGTCTAACCAGCATGAGAGAACAGTAGCTAAGCAGGCCACACGAAACTTCAAAGTTACACACTAGGCAGTACAGGATTTGAAAATATAAAAGTTAAAACCTAAGGCATCAGTAAAGAAGAGGGGTCCAGGATAACCTTGTTCACACCCAAGGATGGTCCAATCCCATGTAGAGCAAGCCTAAGGTAGTAGTGTTGCGGTTCGATGCTGGTTAAGCGCCAGGCACCCACAAAAAAACTATTCACTCATTTTCCTCTGTTATAGATAAGCAGAGGGGGGTGAATTGAAAACTTCATTTTCATGAGTTGAGATATGGATTACTGAAAAAAACTTTAAGGCAAATCCGGTTCAAAACTTAAACAGTATAAAGAAGATTTATTATTGACAGAAGTAAAAGTAAAAAGGGTAATGAGAACCAAAGCAAATCTTCAGAACACCTTTCTTGCCCTCCCTTTTTCCCCTGACAGTGCAAGGAACCCAAAACATGGGGTTTTGGTCAGTATTTCACTTCTTAAAAATCTTTCTTCAGTATGTTTAAGGAAAAGAGTTTCTTCTGCTGTGCCATGGGATGCTTCCCACAGGAGATAGTTCTCTGCAAATTTTTCTAGCGTGGTTTTAACTTTCACAAGCAACAGCTTGCCGGAATCTGCTGCAATGTGAAATCCCTCCCACAGGTCAAGCAGTCTTCCCACAGCTGCCTAGGATGGGTCATTTTAGTTCATGGGGTTTAGTCTTTTAAGGATGAGCTGCTCTAGTTTGGAAGGGAAGGCTTTCTTCCTCTATCTCTAAAAGCAAGAGTCATCTCTCTCTCTGTCCAAGTTCTTCACTAGATTATAGCTTTTCAGCATCTATGTGCTCCAGTGTGAGTACTCTTCTTCACGGGCTGTGCATGGATCTCTGCATGCCCCCATGCACCTCATGAATTACAGGGAAACAGTTTGTTGTATGATAGTCCTCACCACGGCTTGCAGGAGAATCCCATCTCCGGTGCTTGGAGAACCTCCTCCCTCTCCTTTTTTTCACTGACCTTGGTGACGCCATATTGGTTTCCCTCACATGTCCTCACTTTTCCTTTTTCTCCGACTTAGAAGAAAGTTGGTGTCTGTAAGATGAAGTTGAGAGGTTGAACTCGTCTGGGCTCCACATCAGGGAGTTGCTTGCCATGTCTCTCGCTGCCAGCTGCATGGTCCTCACCAGCACCTGCCGGGATGGGCCCTGGGGATGGGCCCCCTGCCACCAGGATGGGCCTCACTGCTGGGATGGCCCCCAGCGGCAGCCTCACCACCCCTCAGGAGAAAGAGAAATAACTTCTTGAGGTTTTTCCTTTCTTAAATATGTCATCACAGAGGCATTACCAACTTGTCTAATTGGGCTAGTAACTTGCCCATCATCAGAGCCTTCAGCGATTGGCTCTGTGCCAGACATAGAAGTTTCGAGCAGTTTTTCTCCTGCCCCCCACAAACTGGGTTTTGTTAAACCAACACAAGTAGAAAGCCTGTTTGAATAAACAAGGATACTGTCTGGGCACCTGAAGTTGAATGTAGTAAGGGAAATATGCAGGTCAACAAAAAGTGTTTCTACAGGTTTATCAGTAGCAAAACAAAGACTTGGAAACCTGTGGCCCTAGTGCTGAATGGGGCAGGGGAACTGGTGCCAAAAGACACAGAAACCCTACTCAATATTTTGTCTCAGTCTTTACTAGTAAGTAAAGAAATTCAGAAATCTTAGATACAAGAAATCTTGGGTACCTTACACCCCCAGAAAAGTCCTCAGTGAGGAATACTTGCTCTCAGTGGAGTATCAAGTTAAGGAACACCTAATCAGTCTGAATATATTGTCCCTGAGATGTAACAGGGTATACCAACAAGTGTTGTGGGAGCTGGAGGTAACACTGTAAGGCCACTGTCAATCATATTTGAAAGATCTTGGCAAATGAAAAAAAAGAAAGGGTCAGCTCTACCTTCAAGAATGTCAAGATGGAAGATCCAGAGAACTACAGGCCAGTCAGGCTCACATTAATCCCTTGAGGAAATAATCCTGGAAACCATTCTCAAATGTAGGAAGGAAAAGAAGGTGCCTAGGTATAGTCAGTATAGATTTATGAAGAGGAAATCATCCTAACCAACTTAATAATCTTCTACAATGAAACAAGTAGCTCAGCTGACAAGGAAGTGGATGTTGTTAATCTTCACTTTAATAAGGCTTTTCACATCGTCTTCCATAATGTCCTCAAAGACAAACTGAGGAAATACGTAGCAAATATTGTTCAACATATTTTTTTGTTTGTATTAAAATTGTATAGGGTTTGATTTAATTTAATTTGCAAGGAAAATGGTTTTGGAATATTAGGGAGTTTATTACTTTAAACTTTAATGCTTAATAGATCAGTGGGCTGTTATTAATTCTTTTTACAAAATGATCAAATAAAAACAAACCAGGTGGAATATAATAAAATGTAAAATTTCAGTTATCTCAAAACAGTTTTTATCTAGCAATTTTCTTTTATAAAAATATTTAGTTCATCATTGAAATTAATAATGGGAAAAAAAATCTGTTTAAATCGAAAACCTCATAGCCCAGAAATACCTTATCTAATTAGTTCTGCTATTGTTGCCATTACATATACATAAGGAACTAAACCACAGAAGGACTGATTTCAGATTAATTAAATAACAGAGAATGGGTTCCTAACTCACAGAAGAACCTTGTAATTTGGATCATCCAATTGATGATTCCTCAATGTTTTTTTCACCACATTTTCTTGTTATATCTCCTTAAAGACCATCTAAAGAGGTCCTTTCTATAGTATAAGAACAATTAATTAGTCCCTCTACTTGCCTCCTGAAAAAACTCTCAACAGCACGTTCTACTGACATTTTGAGACATTTTGTTCAATATCTAATTCTCATTAAGTACAAAAAAGATGGTATTTAAATCTTTGCACCCCTGAGTATACCAAAGTGCTGTTTCAGTGTAATTCCTTCTTAGTACCAGTCAACAACTTAGTTAACAATTCTAGTCCCAACTTAATGAACTAGCAGGGCCACAGTATTTAAGAGGGATCTTAACCTTTTGCTGTCCTTCAGAACTCAACTTAGGCTTCACATTTCTATTTTAATGAGATATTTTACATTTCTGATTCCTCCTCTGAAGCTGAAGAAAGATCTGACAAACAATTGGAGTTTTATTTTATTCTTACTCCTAATCTAGACAAACTTCACAGGAAGAAGATGACATTTGTTTTTCCTTGTGATCATTGACCATGGAAAGCATTCGTTGTTTTTTTTAAGCAAGTTATTGTTATAAGAAAATCTTAAGGAATATCATAGATGCAGGGGAAAAACTTAGGGCACTTAATGTAGTCAATTTCTTGGATCAATCCACTTTTTGTCACCATATGGGGGTCACATCTTCCTGTATCTGAATACAATGGTCATCACTTATTCCCTTGTGTGAAAGACCAAGTAAATATAAGGGAGTATGGGAAGACAAAGGCCTGTTGAAATCTCCTTAAACTCATGTCTTAGCGGCACTTCCACTTGAAGGCAACCCCTGGCCTTAACCTCTGCAGCATCACCCATATATTCTTAAGTCCAAGTTTAAGAAATATTTGAAAACTGTTTGTAAACCTATTCTAGAAAAGGGAAATAGTAAGAACTTCTCAGTGGTTCCTATAAAAATGCAATGACTGTTGATCACATGCAATACTTACTATCAGTGTTCTATAAAAGACCAATGTCCCTTTATGACCTGGAATTTCAAAGCTGTTGAAGCAATCTAGGGCTGTATATTTCATTGTCATTTGGTAAAATATGCTCTCAGCCACAATTCCCAGTTCATGTCAAGGAAAGTTTGGACACATAATTTTATAAAATGCTTGAAAATTGCCAGTTTTGACCTTTAGTACCATCTTTCAATAACGATAGGTCTTCAAGCCCAGAGGATTTGGATTCATATGTTCACCACTGTTTCTTATCAACTATGAGACAGAAGCTTTGGAAGGTAGGAAAACCTTAATGACCATCATGAAAAAAGAATATCTCACAAGAAGTTGTCAGTTGTTTCTCCCAGCTCTGTGTGACCCTTATGAATTATGCTCTCATCTGCTTTAATCATTTGTAATTACTTTTTGCACAGAAGTGTATCTTAAATCTTCTCTCATGTAATGTGCTAACTGAGATACAGACAACCAAAGCAAAGGTATTGAGTGGCAATGAATATTTCATCAGTATAAGATCCTTCTTTATTTCTGCTAAATGTTCCTGTGAAACTAGACAGCATCTTTTCAAAAATGTACACAACGTAACTACAGAAGCACTAGCTGAGAAATGCAGAACTGATTTAAATTTTCTAGATAATAGTGCATATGTGTGATTAAAAAACACATTAAGAAAGCAAAAAGAAAAAATCACTCTTCATGGCATAAGACCTGAAAATGCAGGCGCTCAGTAATCAGTTATGTCATCATTTTGTGTGGTATTTCTGGGAATGTTAAAACATTCATTGCATGATATGATGGGTTGGTCCCAGCTGGCAGCCATGGTCCCACACAGTCGCTCCCTGCCCATTCGCTCCTCCTTAGGATGAGGAAGAACATGAGGAAAAATGAGAATGAGAAAACTCTGGAGATAAAGGCAGGAAAATCTCTTAATGGTTACTGTCACAGGCAAACCAGACTTGACTTGGGAATATTAACTTGCCACGTAATATAAATAGAAAATTATTCTTTTGGGTATGGGGAAACAAAAACAACAAAAGAAGCAAACATTTACACATTTAGAGAAAACACATCCCTTCTCCTTCCCCAGGCTCAGCTCCCCTCCTGCACCCCTCTCCCCAGAACACACAAGAATACTGATCACACACCAACTGCTTTTTTAACAGAGTATTATAGTACAGGAAACTTTACATCATATGTCAACAACGTTTGCCAGTAATGAATTTACGCTTTTCCATTTACCCTGTCATAAAGGGGTGAGGGGGTAAATAACATCAAACAAACAAACAATTTCACAAAAAAATACATAACTGAGGAAAGAAGGTTCTTTATAATCTCATCATGCCAGGGAAGGACATGCCTGGAAGGTGCTTGATGGCATCTTCCATTTTATCTTTTTTTCTTTAATTAGATTTTTCATACAAACTCAAGAAATTACCTTCACACTACAACATTATAAAATAATATGGAGGAAACAAAAATGTGTGGATGTAAATAAATAAACAATCATAGAAAAGGTAGAAACATAACCTAAATTTCAAAGGAATGGAAAGAGGAAAGTAGTAAGAGCAAGGAGGAACAGGAAAATGCATGAAGAAAAAAGAGGGAAGAATATTGAGAAAAAAGGTGTCTGTGACCCAGTAGAATAAGCATCAAATAAAGCATAAATAGTGCTGCAGGTATACTTGTTTTTTCCCCTAAATTTTGTGGGCAAATATTTGAAGCAAACAATGACTTAAATGGTGTACTGAATAGGATTTCTCAGTTAAGATGTCTTCCAGCATAACAGTTCAGCACAGAAAGTGAGTAAGTTGAAACATGTGCCTGAAGTAAGGGGGCAGTTGTAAAAAGAAAAAGTAAAATATAGTTTGGTGTGGAATGTGGGTATGTATACATGAAGACACATTTTGTCTGATTTTACATTGGATGTCATGGGTGCACCTGATTTCAGTCTCAGGTTCGTTGAATCAATCAGCCTGACCAGATGGCTTTGCATTAGGGCATTGCATCTGTAATTCCCTGAAACCATCCTGCCTTTTTGTCTCAGGAAGTAGTTGTTCATGTGCTCTGCTCCCAGCCATGAAGACCCATTTAACATTTTTGTGGCAGATTTCCAGTTTGCTCCCTGCGGGAAGGCTGACTGGCCTATTTCAGTGAGTCTATGCTGATTTGAGCAGTGTGATGGCTTTTTATACTGTTGACAAATATTGTCGAATAGCAATATCAAACAGAAGTCACCCTCTAAAATGTCTACACTTATGCTACACATGCTAAGGAGTGGTGCATTGAGAGACTCAGGGACTACTACTTAGCTCTGAGCACTTATATGGAATGTAGGAGGAAATTTTATAGGTGTTATCTTTATGATGAGGCTGTCTTCTCTAGTTGGGCTTATGGCTCTAATCCCGCTCTTTCCACCTTCACAAGGTGATTCTTCATGACTTGCGAGATCACACTACCTCTCTTAGAGCCACCCATGGTTTCTTTCTCCTCCCTTTCCTTCAATAATATAGCTTTCTCTGCTTCCTGGAACCAAATATATCTTTCCCATCCTAAAGTCTGTTTTCCTGCAAAAATGGGGGCCATTATTTGGGGGATGGGGGGGCAGTGGGTGGGATGGGGTGATTTACCAAAATATGGGCATTGATCTAGTATCGATTCCCAACTAGGATGGACAAAGACTCTCTAACTCATCAGGGTTAGAAAGTGTATGTTTAATTCGGCACCGGGATAGCCGCAGGGATTTCTCCCTAATATGCAGCTCTGAAGTTACCAAGTAGTAGAGAGTCTATTTATCTACGACAGTTCTACATATTCAAAATATAAGTACATATTTATAACATGAACACCTCCCATTCTCCACTTCATATGGAAATTAGCAAAAAAAGTCATTAAGCATGCGTATTTCGCTACTTGAAATGGGTTGGTGGTCTTATAATTGAGGAGGGGTCCTGTCCTGATGAAGTAAAAACTTGTCTTCCTCGTTTTGACCTTTCTACCTTTCTGGTTTTTAACAATACATATGACGTTGGAGGACTCCCAGTTCCTCTCTTTATTACTTTTGAATAGGTTTCAGATGGGGAAATCAATAACTGTCTAGCTTTCCTTTTAAACTTTTCTTTAAGTCTATTAATCAGTGTTGCCTGTTTCCCATTATAAACACAGCTGACCAAACATCAGGCAAACAAAGCTTATTCTGGACTTAACTTCTTCGCTAATCATTAATTTTCTTAATTAACTCCAGCTGAGTTTTGCTTCTTATATCTATTCTAACTAATTTCAGCAAAGCTAGCCTTTATCTAAAATCCTAATATTTAAATGTTTAAGAAAACCCCGTGTTTCAGGGGGGGCCCATTTATGATTAGTTCAAGAGCAAAGTTTGGACCTATCCAACTGTGTAAGTTCTTTCATAGGCACCCATATTTGTTATACAAGAAGTGTGCCTGTCATCTTCTTTATGAGAAACCAAATCCTATTTTTATTATGTCCAGCACTTTCCTTTCTCCTTCACACTGTACAAAAGCCCTGAGACTTCATGTCCTACCTGCGTATTTGGCTAAAAAAACAGATTTCATATTTTAATTGCCCACTTTATGAGCTTCTGCATATCAGCTATGATTTTTGAATGTCTATACGTTAGGTATTTCACTGAAAAAAATAACGGGGTTTAAAAGATATGTAGAACATCCATCCAAGCTGGACCAGGCTCTTCTCAGTGGTGCCCAGCAATAGGACAAGAGGCAATGGGCAGAAACGGATGCACTGGAAATTCCACCTGAACATGAAGAAGAACACCTTTCCGGAGCAGTGACCAAGTAGTGGAATAGGTTACCCAGCGATGTTGTGGAGTCTCACTTGCTAGAGATATTTCAGAACCCTCTGGACACAATCCTGTGCCAAATGCTCTGGGATGATCCTACTTGAGCAGGGAGGTTGGACAGATGACTCCCTGTCATCCCTCCCAACCTGACCCACTCTGGAATTCTGTGAATATCATCCCAGCATCACCAGTCTGTAGGGCTAATCCAAAGCTTCTAGCACTCTCAGAGACCCAGGCAGAACTGTGGAGGGCTCTCTGCACTCCTTTTCCTGCCTGAAGCTCTGATGACACAAATACTCCAAGTTTGGCATCTCGTGCTCAGGACACCAGAGCTGCAGTAGGGTTGCTCAGTGCCACACAGACAAAATGCTGCTTTACAGGCCCAGTCTCTTCCCTCTACATTGGCAATGTCCATATGTCCTTTCTTGTCTCCCTTCCAAAGCAATAAATGCATAACCACACTTGAAAGCAAGCAGGTTCTGTCCAACAGATTCTTACCCAACAAGGTCTGTCAGGGCAAAGCACTCAGGTTCTGCAGACTGAAGTTTTTCTTATCTTTATTTTTCAGCTTCCTTGAGTTTCAGCCATTAGATCAAAACTTAATAGCTAATTATGGTAACAAATTTTCCTGATACTTTTAGATATTAATACTCCTTTAATGGGAATACAGGATATATAGAAGTATTTACATATAGATTTTCCAGAAGAAAAAAATAATATTTTAATTTCAAAATCAACTGCAATATATTAATTTGGATAGGATTCAATTTATATAGAAAAACCACTAAAATTTAAGCACTTCAGGATATCATTCTTATTCAACATTTTCTATTTGAACTCCTGAATTGTTAATGTTTTAAAGAGCTGTAGTTTACATTTCAACAATTCTTTCTTTCATTTTTTTTCCACGGGGAACAAAAAAATATTGTATTATCTACTCACATGCAGCTGAAAATTTTCTTTGTACCACAGTCTAAAATCACTTATGTAATTTTTGCATTGGTGATGAATTAACATTGAAAGTGTTTTTCAGTCATGCATTCTCTCCTTATTTCTTCTGTAGATTTTACTTGTATTTGTAAACAAATGTACAAAGATGGCTGCTAACTAAGCAGTTTTTCCTACATGTGAGGACTCTGGCCTAAGAGTCACAATGAATTCTTGGGCGAAGCAGGAAAGAGGCTCATCGTTGTTCCTGCCTTACTCACTGACAGTGTAGAAACATCATCAAATGAAGAAATGTATGGCCATATTGGATGATATGTTAAAGTTGACCTTTGAAATAACAGTTGGCCTTTAAATTAATCATTTAAGATAACAAAGGTCTTGAGATAGAGAAAAACAACAATATCCTCATCAAAGGTTTGGAAAAAGTGGTAATGCAAAGTCAAAATTTAAAGAGAGATGAAAAATAAGAAGGAACACCTCAGAATATTTGAAAGTTGATCTACTAATGCTTATTATAATAAAATAAAATGGAGACCTAGAAGTATTGCAAAGCAACCTTGAAGTACTAGGAGTCCAATACTATAAATTAGATTTTATAACAAACAACTGACTGAATGATAATAACTAGAATACTTATACAAAAACATACAAGTTATTTTGAAATTATGCTAGGGCTATGTAGGAAAAGCTATCTTGCAGATAATAGCTCTACTTGGTCCAACTATCAATGCTTTTTCTGGGTTATGACTGAGAAAAAAAAATGTACTTGCTAATATTGTGGTGATCTGCAATTTACTGTATCCCAGGAAATTTTGGGCAGATGACGCTGTTCCTAAGTATGTGATTCATACAGAGAAAAGAACTTGATGATAATGAAAGATTTTAAACTGTTTCAAGTTTGATTAGAAAAAGTAGACAGCAGAACAGTCTACAGGGCAAATTATCAAAATTAATTAATGACCACTTCTGACTAAATAATCAAAAGCCAAACAAAATCTTACTGCAGTATGTGCTTAGAAGTAAAATTATAAAACCCAAGGCTCAAAATGGTACACAGCAACAAGAGATCAAGAACAACTGAACACTATCAAAAGCACTGAAAATATGTGAAATACCAAGGAAAAGATTCAGACACCAATCATTCCAATGGAAAATAACAGATAACCCCCAAAAGGCTGAAGTACTGATTCCTTATTAATACTGTTTTTAAATCAGTATTCAGTCAGTGGCAAAGAGGCAGGAAGGGTATTTGCTTGCAGTTCCAGCAAGAGCATTTTGTTGCACGTTCACTGCCGAAGGCTGCAGAGGCAAATAATCAGAACATGGCTAACACAGGCCAGGGGAAAGGGGGATCAGGGAGCAGGGACCAATGGGAAAGCTCTGGGGGAGTGACCAGGCTGACAGACAACCACGGAATCCAAACCGGGACAGGCCATCCCAAGGAGCAGTGCACTTCGCGGGGGAGGAGACCCTCCAGTCACTCTAACAATGTAAGTTCATGGGCCACCACACCTTATAAATCAGTCTTCACTAAAAAAGCCATCTACTGACATAGAGCTAACATAGTTACCACCACTTACACCATCAAGTGAGAAAAGGAAAGGTTACATAGTGTGCAGACAAGAGAAATATGTCACACATACAGCTGGACCTTGTCACAAAAGTTGTTGATGAAATCTTAGATTAAGACTAAATCTTAGATTGCTTTTCAACACAGAAAGATATTAAAAGGATCAGGAGCACATAATGGTAGGTTTTATTTCGCTGAAAAGAGAGGAATCACATTTATTGAGAATTGGTTAGCTGAGAAGGGTCACGTAGACATATTGGAGATGACCCAAGGGAATTTTTCTAGCTCTCGCATTTAGCTTGTATGATTGCTGAAGCAAGCAAGCAAGCAAGGACACTTTGTGGGGGTAGTTAAACAATAGCGGATTCTTGCAGTTAGCAAAGCATGGGAAAAGAACAGAATAAGACTAGAAAATTGGCAGCTAGCATGAGAAAATAAGGTGTGGCTAACAGTTAGTGCTTTAGCCTATGATATTAGTGGATTACAGAATATGCATGAGCTTATTAAGAACTGTATAAAATTGTAACTCATTGATCAATAAATCGAAGCTTGCTGATAACTCATATTGAGTGATCCAAGTCTTCCCTCGCCGCGACACACATTTTGGGGAATAGTTTAAATTCCAAGAAACATTCTTGTAAAAAGAATAGATTTTTGGTTTTAAGCATAAAAGAAAATAGCACAGATTAATTAGAAATTTATCTGGATAGATCACTGTAAGTGATTTATTAACAAGTAGATGCTAAATTCATTGGTAAAGTACATTCAGAGAACAGTTATTGTTAGTTCACTATAAAAAAAGGAGGATGTTACCCAATACAGTTCTGATGTGATTTGTCTTAGATGCATTACCACTTCACTTTTCCCTTCTTAATTATCTGGAAGATTATATAGCTATTTTTTATATTTTTGAAACATAAAAAAGTGGGAATTATTTTCTGTTAGAAGGCAGGACTGGAGTTAAAAATTACCTCAGTAAATTGGAAAATAAATTATCAGAATACATGACAAGAACAATTAATTAAATAAAATTTATATAGTAAAGGCTTGAAGACTCCAATTTGATTACAAAATGAGCAAACAAAGTGTTTCAGAGCTACATACCCGCCCTGATATGTAAATCCATAATGAGTCATAGTCATGCCCAAAACTGGTAACGCCTTTTCTGGACTTTCATGTCAAGAAAGACACACTTGCAGAGAATCTATAGAAAAATTATGAGGATCTACAAACCTCTATAGATATCGAAATCAGAGAGCCTCAGTTTGAATAACTTCAGGCCTAGTATAGTATAACATTGCAGTTTCAAGTGTGAATAGCTGTGTCAGGCCAAAATCAGGACATCATGGTGTGGAAAGAATGGAAGATAGTGTAAATTTTTCTGAATAGAAAATTATGTCAATAGGAAATTACATCAATACAAAATAAACTTGCTTAATAACTTTGCTAGTAACACTTGTATTGTCACAGGTCTAATCAAGGTTTATATAATAATCAACTGTTTGGAGGTATTTTTTAAGCTTTGAAACTTAATCTCTCAGGATTTATTAATACTTAGAGGACAATAAAAAGGATAAAAAGGGAAAATAGAACAGAAGAATCTCCAGCTGTCACTGTTTCAGCAGAAGGTGTTATGAAAGACCAAAGTCAACATAAAAAAAGACTTTTGCAGCAACTGTGAAGACTAAATACATAATTTCCTTTCTTCTCATATTAGATCAATACTGGAAAAATATCAGAACTACTACTAAAATGAATGCCTACATATTGACATAGACATTGTACGTTCAAAAAGATTTGTTTATCTCAAAAATTTATTTCCACAAATTTTCTCATTTAAGCTTGTTAGTAATCACTGCTACTAGTCAAAAGAAAAAAAAACATATAAGCAATCTGATTTGTGGGGAAAGGATGAAAATGTCTGATGAATTAATTTGAAAACTATCAACACTAAATATTCAACTCTAGTCAATAAAGAGTGAGAAAAGTGCATGCTTTTTTGTCTTTGCTCCAGAAGAACAGTATTAGATCCTACTAGAAATCTCCAAAGGTTTTACTTTTAATGGATTCTAATTAATTCAACCTTCTTCCTTGACAAAATTTTGCAAGCTTTATTTATGCAAAATTAATTAGACAGAACAAAAAAGAGTCAGAGGCCAGAATACAGAGGAAGGAAGAAGCAGCCGGGAGGTGTTGCAATAAAAAGATGTGCTGATAACAGAAGGAAAAGAAAAACCGTTAGTGGAGCTCTCAAACCTAACAAAGTATTCACCCATTCCTGCTGATCATTCTAACTGAGCAAGGCGGGGGCAATTAGCAAAATATACAGCTCAAAACACATGCTTGAAGTGTTCTTCTGTTCATTAATTTTTCAGAGAAAAATACCTTATGCCTCACAGCAAAAGAAATTCTTCACTTTCCCTTCTGTTTCTGGTGAAACCTGGCAGTTGCACAAGTGGCTCAAATGGAAATGATTCTTAGCTGGTCTGCCTTTTTATGGATTCATTGCATCCTCCTCACTCCTTCATACTGTATAAATAACACCACAAGTTCTAAACAACTGTTAGCTGATACTGCTTGTTAAAAATGGGTAATCAGACTGATGGAATATAAAATTTGCAGGGGTTCGATAATATTGAGGGCATCTCAGGCAAATTTTATCTACTCAGTTTGATTCCCTAAAAACAGGGCTTCGTCTCTTAAATATGGGCTACAATAGCATACAGAAAGATGGTCCTAAATAAGCAGTTATTTAAATAAATCATATGAAATGTCCTTGTTATAAGGTGTATTAGGGCACAAACAGGTTCAGTGGTTGGCAAGGTCAAATAAAACTCCATTATCACCTCACTGTAAGGGCAAAGGAAACTTTGTAGATTGATATCTAACTGGTAGTGACCACTCCCTTTACACAAATACCATAGCTACATGATTTCTGCTGTAGTGATAAATCATAAAAATTTTTCCCCAAATGAATCATCTACAGTTTTGATCCAAAGGAGCTGTTTCAGGTAATTCTATGTTAGCTGTTCTCCAAACACCATATGAGATTTTCTGCATTTTCTTATTTTATCAAAATAATATTGAGGGTGGATATTTCAGTACTTTGCTTCTGCATAGTTTCGGCAATCAGCAGTATGCAGTAAAACACTTTCCTCAAACTCCCAATCCATTTCACAATTATTTAGCAAGGTTTTGACCTAGAATTATCTTGCGGTATGCTCACATTCTCCTTTCCTCTCTCCTTTTATTATTTTCTCAATTGTATTGCAAGAACCACAGAGGAAACAGAATGTGACATTTTTCTGATGTGATGAAAGCAAAAACTGTCTTCTAAAACACTGATTTTCCCTTAGTGCTGTTTTCTTAGAATGCTTCTCAAAGAACTTTGGGAGAGTTATCTAAAACTTGAAAAGACTTCTTTGCCCATTTAAGCCACTGGTTTAACAAGCTCTAGAAATAATGTTAGTTTCTGAGATAGGGCTTTTTATTTTAGTGTAGGTACGAAGTGCAATATCTAATGTGCTTGTGCTTTTCACTGGAGCATAACAGACTCTTTTCAGTGCTCTCTGGCTATTTTGTGCTACAATGTGCAGTGATTTTTTATTCACTTACATGTTTTAAATTCAGACCTGAAGAGCTTAGTGGCACAGTGGCACGCTGCAGCAATATCAATGCTTCACTGTTTTAAAGGTTTTCAGTATGATTGAGAGGTATTGGCAAGGGTGCTTATGACCAGTATTCCATGGAAAATACTCATAGACTTGGACCTCAAAATTCTAGTGTCAATTCACATTGATTAATTGCCAGAAGAAGAGGAAGCATGGATCTTTCCTAATGCTTTCAGAGTTAGTGATGTTATTAGTTGCCAAAACAACCATTAGGATTATTTAAAATTGAATTAGGATTATTTAAAATTGAATTAGGATTATTTAAAAACAGACTTTTTTTTCTAAGGCATCCTCCACATTTAATATTAGTATATGCACAATTTAACATGAGTATGTTGTCTTAATTTTCAAGACTTGTCCTAGTGGCTGCACACAACTATTTATTTGTAGTCAAAGTTCTAAAATCATGGAGTAATAGAAGGGTTTGGGTTGGAAGGGACCTTAAAGATCTTCTAATTCCAACGCGTCTGCCACAGACAGGGGCACCTTCCACAAGACCATGTTAGTTGGAACCCTATCTAACCTGGCCTTGAACACTTCCAGGGATAGGGCATCCACAACTTCTCTGGGCCACCTATGCCAGTGCCTCACCACCCCCACAGTACAAAATTATCATGTAAGATCTGCTGTGTGAGATATATAATGAAGATAAGAGAACATTATGACTCAAAAGTCTATATTATAGTAAAAATAATCCTTTAGTTTCAGGCTACCTGATCGATTTACACCAACCAAGTATTATTTCCTGGTAGTAGCTAAGCAGGAAATAAGTGTGAATGCAACTAAGGGAGTCAGTCAAAAAGTCTTGGCACATAGTCCATTCCAAAGTACTATACAGACACAACACTGAGGTCAAAGACTGAATTAACTTTGCACTTCATAAGGGAAATCCTTCTGATTTAATATTTTGAAGCAAGTTGTATTTTTTCTGTGCTTATTTATCTATCCACCTAGTAAGTCCCAAGTCACTAATCTGTTGTGTGACTTCTACACTACAGAGTAAGAAGGAAAAAGTGAGATCCTCATTCATGTTAGTGTTCAGTTATTGGAGCCCACACCAGGAGATAATGATGCTGGCAAGCACAGTATAGTTATCTGCTCTCTATAGCAGTGAGATAATAAAGGGCCAAAAAAGGAATTAAGGAGACTCCTTCAAGCTAGTGACTCCAGACATAATATGTTTGCAGCTGATATCTAAGATGAGTAATGTTTCAGAATATGCAAGTCAGTTTTTAAAATTAGGCTTAAAATAATGCAGACTTTCCAATCAGATCTTCTGTTTGTATTTGCTTTTTATTAGGTTTTTGTTCTTATTCCTAGTTTCTAACGAAAAATACCATACCTTTGCTTCCAACACCAGCACATTTGTCCAGTATTCTAGAACTAAATTTCACTGTGGACAGATCCTTTACACTCTGAGGATGAAAAAAGTGCATCAGGGCTTCAGAGTGCAAACATGATACTCCAGGTAGCAGGACTGCTACCTGGAGTATCTTTTGAAAAAGAAATCTTTTGTTACAAGACACCAGTCTGAAACTGTGTGTAAAAAAACCAAATGTACATTTCAGTGGGAAATATGGAGAAATAATAAGCAGGTCTCACTCTGAAAGTACATTTTTGGTCTGGTAAAAAACCAGGCTTTGTATGCAAATCAGGAAGAAGTTAGAGACTGAAAACATCTGTAGGAAGTCTCACTTCTTTTATATGCCCCACAATAGAAACAAAGAAAAGAAAACAAAAAATAGACCCAAAATACCTTCTCCCTCCCAGAACTCCAAACACATGTCCACACCTGGAAAACAGCAAAAGCAAAGGAGCTATGAAGTGTCATTACACCCTATTTGTCACTTTAATATTGTTGCAGAATTACTGTTTTTAACAGAGCTGCTTCTTATTTTCAATACATTGGGAACATCAGGTCAAACAAATGGCTAGATCTTTTTTTCTTTTCCTAGTACACAAACGTTTAACCTACACTGTTCTAAACATGTCTTTTGGAAAATACAACATTTTCTAGGTGAATTAGGACACAGATAATTACACTGGGTCAGGCTGAAGGTCTGGCCTGCCCTGTATCCTGTCCTTGGCAGGGTCAGGAACTAGAAGTTTATCAGGTAATATAAATCATTATTCTTCTCATTATCCCTCTGCATTTATAGCATTTTCAACATGAATATTTCCTGTACAAGGGGTTATACCCATACCACTGTGTATAACAGTCTTTCCCAAACTTTTCTGCCAGAATTTCTCTCACTTCTGCAATTAAAAATTTGTATTTCTATTGATGCCTTCTCCAGCCACCTAGGAACAGAGATCAGACAAAAGTAAGGGAATAATGATAGGTATTTATTTGAAGGGCCTTCAAGGTACACCCTGGGGGAGCCAAAGGCTGCTTCCAAAAATGGACCCCAAGATGGACTACAGGTCATGAGTTCTTCACACTTTTATAAGTTTGGTTCATTTGCATACCACGGTTAATTCTCCAATTAAAGCCCCAGTTTAATGATGTAATTCCCCTCAGCTTGCTCCCCCCTTAGAGTCTTTGGTTTACACATTTTGGGCCTAGAACAGCCTGGCTGTCCTTGAAGGCAAAGCCTGGAGAGGCTTTGTTATGTCTACCTTGCACGAGAGAGCAGAAATTACAGGCTATAAGGAACTTCAGAGTTACACTCTAAGCAGTACAGAATTTGAAAAATATAAACTTAAAACCTAAGGCATCACTATCATCCACAATGCACTGTGCCAGTAAGTCCCATATTTACAAGGAAATCATTTAAAAGTACTATGTTAAGAAGTACTGCCCTCTGCTTAACTTGGATGGATAATTAAATGGATAATTTACTGTCATAATTTTTAAATGCACTTCTTGGACATAATGCATATCAATATTGTGTAAACAGGGCAGCTACATGATTACAAGTCTTTTGTGACAAAGTAGTCCATGAAATATACTGGATGTTAAAATATTGAATTTCTCTCATATGCTTCCAGGCTGTTCATGCTCCATGAGCAACGAATCCCATTAGCAGATCCCATTTACACTGGGTTTCTTTACCAGGAAAACTTGTATAATTTTTTTATAGTTTTTGTATACTACATACGAATATATTATGTCTGAGAGAACTTGGAAGTTGCTAACACAAATAGAAGAGTAATCTAGGCCTTAGTATATTACTGGTTTTAAAGTATTAAAAAAGAAAATAAGGTAAGTGTGTGCTCACTGCTAATGAACATTAATGGACCAATAAAAAGTAGTTATATGACAGGTCAACACAATATTTTTTTTGTGTAAATAATTAGCTGTGTGAAGCTAGGTAATAATGAGAAAAGTGTCACAATTTTTTTGAATTTCTATTCTGCTTTAGTATTTTTCTATTTGTATTTTTCTTAAGTGAGACTGTTTGTATTGAATGACTAAAATGTGTCATGTGAAATATGTAATGTATTATTTCCCAGAAATTAGATAATAAGGAAAATAAAATAGAAAAGGCAAAAGTATTTTTAGTGTTAATAATCTGTCAAACTTTAACTTTTGAGTGTGGTTATTACCTAATGTTTTAGGTAGATCATATATCTTAAGGAGAGTATATACTACCTATGGATGAACATATACAAATAACAGCTATGCTAAATTACTGTATGCACAGTCCTATTAAAGACTCAACAACAAGGCTGATTTACCACATTAAACTAATCTACCAAGTACTCCCAAATTAACTGACATCCCAAGAGGAGACATGGAGGTATTTTGTTTCTTACTCGTTATTTTGGTGACATGTTCTGTATTTCTATGAATCTTCAAACCATTGCATTTTTTTAAAAATCTCTTTGATACAAATAACTCCCTGAACTTCAGCTCAGTTTACTGAAACTGGAGTTTTACATAGTCCTGAGAATCTGTAGAAACTCCTGAGAGGCTCCAAAGTGTTAAAAAATTATCTCATATTCTGTATTCTCCCTCTGAAGTAAAAAAAATCATCTGAACTATTGTTCCAGTTGCATGAAGGGCAGGCAATAAGTAACCAGTGAGGATGACAGTCGGTCCCTCCAGCAAAAGTAATATATACATATTTGCTTGCTTTCTCATCCCTAATCTCAACAGTCCTTTGTCTTGGAAATTGAAGAGCAAATCCATGCTTTTCCACCCACAAGGCATTGTGCATATTCTGAAGAAAGGTGGAAAAATAATCAAGAATATGCAATGTCTGGAGGACACCTTTCTGCTGTTTTACAGCACATCTGAATGCATGTAATGGGGGAAAAGTGTGCCATAAAAATAAAGTGGGATTAAGGGGAGAGAAAAGTACCTCTACTTTTGACCTTCATCCAGCTTCCTCAGTCTTGAATGACATCTGCAAGCTATACTCCTTCAGTGAGACCTGATTGGCTCACCTGCCCTTTAAAGAAGATCTCTGATACTGGAGGGAACTGAAAACAAGCATGTCAGTTCTATAGAGTTCTCATGCTGTATAGAGGATTCCTGTGCAAAATCTAGCCTGGCTTCCCTGCCCTCCACTTGCATTACTTCTGGAAAAGGCAGGACACTGACTTCATGACATCATGAAAATCTTACTCCATCATCCTCTCTGTGTACATCACAGATGCACAACCCCACTTCCTTTTGTACAGTGCTATCAAATCAGTATTTCCAAACTTTCACCCAGCTCCCTGCACCTGGTCTAGAACTCACACATCTCTTCAACTTGCTATATAAAAATTTTAAATCTTTCACTAAAATTTTGGGACTGAATCTGCTGATGCTGCCCAGTCTGCTGGAGACAGGCTATTATAAAGGATTTTGATGTCCCAGAAAGGTGTTCATCATTGTCTCCCAGTGAAAGCCTGATGGTAAAAATTAATGTGTTCTTATTCACCAGCAGCGATTGATGTTCTCCTTTTCCACTTAACTGTTATAGATACATTCTGACAGTTTAACATTCATGGAAGATTTATGTAAATTTGTTTTCTGGTGATAAAAGTATGCACTAAATGTGCTAGAATTGTCATGTGCCTGAAACATGAGTGTCTTCATTCCTCTCCCTCCTTCTCTTGCTCTCACACACACAAATGAGTAATAGTGTATTAAACAGACAATAACAATACACAATTTAGGAACTCTTGCTTAAGGATCTACCTGAAAATATGCACATAAACAAACCGATAAAACTATAGGTTTATCAATTCTGTTCTTTAAAATATATATGGAAACGCTACAGAAAAAGGTGTGAATGGCACACAAAAAATCTGTGACGAAATTAAAATTGTATTAGTGCAAATTAAATTGTTGTCTTCCTATGTAGACCTTTATTCAGTGCATGCTACCATAGCAGAATTCATCAGTGTTTGTGAATGTACAGGTTTAAAGACCTTTTAATAGTCTTAAAAATTTCTGTTCTGCTTATTATTGCAGAAGATAATTTGAAGGCAATGGAGTACAGTGGTAACAGTGCTGGACAGTGTTTTTAGGATAATGTGATTAGAAATGTACAAGGAATTTTTGTTGGGTTCTCTTGTACTAAGTGGTCTTTTGTGTCTGCCAAGAGCAGCACTGCCTTAGAAAAGTAACTGCTGGACCATGCAGAAATACAAAATGTGAATTGCTAGATTGAATTACAAAAACCCTTTCCATTTTCCCCAGTGTTTAAATGGCTTTTAAAATGGATTATCTGTTCAGAGCTACACGAATGACAAAACTAACTTCATAAAAATCTAACATTTAGGTGACTTTGATGAAGTTTCAATGCTTGGATATAACAGGATGAACACAAACTGGTATTTCATGAGATCATCAATAAAATCTTCTCTGAATGTCAAAAAAAAACATGACAAGCCTTATGATATGAATGTGGAATGCTTTGTCATTTTACAACAGTATTGTATGTGACAGCAGACAGAAAAGACAGAGATTTCTTTGTTTCCACAGTATGTCTAAAAATCCTACAGTACGGGAAAATATTTCTGGCTTGAATGAAAGTGGTTCCAAAGAAGAGCTACAACTTTGTGGGTGATTTCTGAGGGATGAATGGATTCACAGTACCTGAGCCTTTTAAATAACCCCAGCATGGGTTGAGTTTGCATATGCAAACTGATATGCTACAGTGTGATTGTTCCTTTCTCTCATGTTTCATGCCTTGATTTTGCTATAGTGAAACATTTTTAATAACATTAAATAGTTGCAAGATGAGCCTTTGGTCTTTTACAGCATTGTGCATTATCAAAATATTTTAGTACAAAGTTTACATGAAAAGGATATGAATGATTGAAATTTTTGAACACTACCCTATCAGTAGGATGATTCTGGTTTAATTTCCCTCATTTACATTTTGATTTTAAAAATTTTAGACACTCAGTGTATGTAAGTTTGTTTATATACTATTTTTAAATGCTAATTTTAAATAAATGTGTGTATTTTCACCTGTAATGATAATGACGTCTAAAAGCTAATCACCGGCAAGGGTAATCACAAACTTTCAATTAAAGTAGCCAGTCACAATCATAATTTTTAAAAGATTAGTATGAAAAAATTGTTCTTGGAAGTTTATAAACTTCTTCCGTAAAAAAAAACCAAAAAACCCCAAAACATGTTTATTGGTGACGCATTCATCGTGCTCATGCTTGCAGAGCATAGCAATGCACTTTGCAAAAGGGTATCTTTGCTCATGTGTGATACAGACAAACTATAAGTGAATTCTGAGAAGTTAATTCTGGTTCTGATAAACAGCCTGGTCCTGGCAAAAGGAAACAGGACAAGTTCAACACCTGGCTCTGTGCATCTTTTATAGCCTGTACCTGTACACACAAGCCAAACATCAATAAATAAACGATACAGTTCTTGTGGGCAGACTGCTTTTCAGTAAGTTCTTAGTTTCTTTTGTTTCTCAGATCCCCTCAGTATCAGCTGGGGTGGTTAGTTTGTCCTACAATAATATCCTACAATACAGTTTATCCACATCAATTGTATCAAATTGCACTTGCTTTCTGAAACAGTTTATAAAATACTTTGTCTTGTTGTTTTTCTAAACAACTGTGTTAGTACCTTCTGTAATGAGGGGAGCATAGGAAAAAAAATCTGTCTCTAAATAGTGCTTCAGTGGCTGGAAGAGAAACAAAGCAAACCTGATGGAGGTACTTCTTTGAAGTGAGGATTATTGAGGTACTGGTTGAAGCCATCTAGCAACATCTAGCACAAGAAGCCATCAGCTCTGCGTCTGTTTAGCTTGGGATGTTTTGTTAAAACAGATAGAAGATGTCTAAGAGATTTTCAGAACATGGTATTTCCACATTTAAATATGTCCATTATAATCAAGTAGCATATTTACATGGTTAAATTTAACCATTTTCTATTAAAAATTTTCCTAAGCGTTCATATAAAGCCCTTCTAAAATACTGTGCATTTCTTCTTTAAAAAATAGAAACGGATATTATTCTGATGTTAATAAAAACACACATAAAAGTTTTTACAATCTGAAGTGCTAATACTTATTTTATATTGTATATGATGACTATGTAAGAACATTAGATCATCGCTGCTGACTATATGTTCCTCACATTATTTCACATCCAATACTTAAGAAAGAGGCTATTTTGTTTTATGGACTGTTTTTCACTTTTGATTGATACAGTAATTTTCTTGCCTTGCCTGACTTTTCAAATCCTTATTTTTCACTAGAAATGGGACGATTCACTTCAGGGCCACTGTGGATTTAAAATTTGTCTTGAAAACTTTTCCAAACAGTAAATTCTCAAAATGTACTGGAGGTTCAATTATGAAACAATATTTGACTTCATAAGGAATTATAAATCCTCATTGGATTTACATATTCTTGTTAGCTGCAGGTCCATGCAACCAGTCTTATACATGATTCTTGCTTTTTCCATGAGTACATCCAGAAAAAATTTAAAAGTCTAACCCAGAAAGTAATCTCATCTCATGGCTTTTTGTCTTGAAAAATGGCTACCATAAATTGTCATTTGCCTCTTCTGAAACTACATTCTACTATAGAAAATATAATAATCTGGTTTTGCTTTAGCCTAAAACTTCAGTGGTACTTCCAGAAAGTAGTGGTTTTAAGACAACATTCATTAAATCATTCCACCTCTTTTGAAAAACCAACCCATATTTTAAGAACCTTACGTGAGCACAATTAAACTTCATAAAAATTGAAAATAATATCTTTATATTTTTCACCCTGGTTCTCCAGTTTTTGGAGGTTAGGGTTTTTCCTTTTGTTTTCTTTCTCTTAGGGAATTTTCTTCCATTTTTGTTGCTAAGACACTATAACGACCAGGTACTTAAGAGAGACAAAAGAAGTTGCCCTGGGAAGGGTGTGGCTGGCTACTTTCTTATCTGAAGGTTTCTCTCGGGGGATGGCAGGGGGGGTGGGGGGGTGGGGGACAGCCACAAAGATACCAAGAGAATTGGGCAGGGGAAAAGGGGGCTGGGGCAGCTGCTAGCTCTTAGTGTCTCGGCGTTCAGAGGAGATCGGTCGAGCTGCTGTCTGGCGGGGAGGAATTCGCTGCTGCCACCAGAGCCCAGCCCCATCCTGCTTCTTCTGCCGTGGGTGAGCCTTTGCTCGAGAGAGCAGCCACTGAACTGGGACCTTATTGTGAAAAACGAGGTTCACTCTCCTGTTAGGATTGAAAAGTTTAATGAAGGACAATAAGGGACAAAGATAATAAAGCGAAAGTCACAGTGCTGGGTGCTTTGGTGCTCAGCCAAGAGCACGCCTGCTATCCCGGGGACTCCTGTTACATACACATCGACTTATTACATAGTCGTAAACAATTACACATATTCAAAACCCTTTCCGGGAATAGTTCAAGATGGAATGTAGCAGATCGCTGTGGGGATAAGTCTCTTGGCAACGCATATTATCTTATTTGGTGCTGATATGCCATAGCTGCTGATATGCTGTAGCGCGAGTCCAAGCAAATAGTTCATAAGCATAGCTATTTCTAAGTTTTTGGTTGAATAAAAAAGTATTAAAAAATCACATCTTCACAACAAAGCTACCTAAAGTAGCATCTATTTTGTAATAAAGCTAATGTATATATAACATTTATTTGTGACAAAGCCACTGTTACAAAAGCTACTTTTAACATCACTTATTTTAACATTTGCAGAACACCAATATTATAGCATCTATTTATCACATTGTTAACACTTGACCTCACTAAAAAAGCACTTTTCACCATCTGCTCAGGTGCCTCAGGGGAAACCCCAGGATCCCCGAGCCCCTTTCCCCTCCCAGGGAGCCTCTCACTGCCATGTTCAGGAGTCAGGCTGCTGCTGCCCAGCCCCTGCCATTCCTCTGTCACTGCTCCGGGTCTTTTGCTACACTACAGCCCCCACACCCCCTGCCTGCCAGGATGTCCCATGGTTCCAGCTACAGCTGCCGAGTTTCTGATACATCTCGTCTACCACCCCGGGATTGTGCTCATCCACACAGTGCCTTCCCAGCTTGCTACTCTGAGGTCTCGGCTACAGCTCCTTTTGCTGTCCAGAGGGGGCACTGGGATCGGCTGCCCCAGGGATTTGTAAAGGAAGCCCCTTTTCCATCCTTCCCACCGTCTGCACCCGCCTTTGCCATGCACAGAGAAATGACGGGCTCGCGCAACAGTGCCCCCTGCAGACATGGGGGAACCATCGCACCTGCCCTGCCCGGCCGGGAGCCAACAGCGCCCCAGCTGGCTGTGACTGCAACTGCACGGAAGGGGAAAGTGCTTAAAGAGCAGGGAAGAGACTGTTTATTGGGTTTTCTGTTCTTGTTTGTTGCTGTTACCGTTGTTGTTGTTTGTTTACCTTGTTATACATACACATACTAGTAAAGAACTGTTATTCCTTTTCCCATATCTTTGCCTGAAAAGCCCCTTAATTTCAAAACGATAATAATTTGGAGGAAAGGGGTTCATATTCTCCATTCCAAGGGAGGTTCCTGCCTTCCTTGCCAGACACCTGTCTTTATAGACAAGACACCAATTTAAAATATTTTGAGGATACTGTATTGCATAATTTAGCTTTCATTTATTCTTCCATTCATATTTCTTTTTTTCTTCTGTTGCTGAAGTCAACCTGCTAGAGTGACTCAGTGAAATGAAGATAGTGCCAAAAAACTTTGGTAACAATGAAAAACACTATATATTTCAAAACAGAACTGTATTACCCCATTTTCTTCAAATCAATATATGAGCAGATATCATAGTCTTACCTCACAGAGAGTGAAAGTACAGTAAATTTATTACTGAGTCCCTTCTGGTTCTGTGGGCTCATATGCATGAACACACAGACACAGGGATGACTTCAGTAATATGAATCCGATGGCAAGAAGCTGAGAAGGGTCCTTGCATAGAGTTCCACAGAAAGCAGTTTATTACTGCAACTCATGAAGGGGTCCATAGGCAAAAGACCCTAAACACGTGACGGGTTGATCTTAAGTACAGGGGAGTGGCTAACAGCAAGAGCCAGCCAGGGAATCAGAACTGGGGTACATCACCCCCACCGAACAGGCATCCTGGGAGAGGCTTCTTTCCCTCACCATAACCAATAGATCTTTGGCACCAGAGACTGTCTTACCAAGAGCACTCTCTGTCTCTTATACCACTGGTCAATCGGCCACCACATAAATCGAGGAAAAGTCTTCTGTGGTTTTTTGTGAGTACATGATAAATTTAATTTTCAGACAATAAATGCAACATTAAAAAATACATCCCTTTTCCTTCTTTTTAATATATGCTTTTAAAGATAACAAAAGAAAAATAGCTAAGTACTCCCAAAATTAAGACTCTCAAGCGACCAAGGTCAAAAAAAACTTATACAAGTGCAACTTCTGCACAAGGGCAAAGCACTACTTAGAAGTGCATTAAAATGCAAAGACAATTATGCATAAGAAACACTGGAAGGAAAACAGTGAAGACATAAACACAGAAAATTTAAAAAATCTTTCATTCTAAAATAGTCAATATGTCTGCTTTTTAATATCAATACCAAGCTCCAATTCACTGATCACACCACAACCACCAGGTAAGTGTGGACTGCAGGTGGCAGTCAGATGCCTCTGACTTACATCAGTGAGTAAAAAACTTGCAAAAGTAAGTCCGGAGAGTTGAAGTTGGGGCTCAGATGTTGCACAGGGGACAGGGACAAAGAGACATTTGGAGAACAAACCCACTGAGAAAGCAGGGCCAGTGCTAGGAATGAAATAATTACCCTCACAAGACAGCATTTGAAAGGACAAGGTGCTGAAGGCTGAGCCGAGGCAAAGCCTGGGAGAGCGCAGCAGGGCTGGGTGGTCAGTTCAGGTCTGCTTGTGCCCTCCAGGCCCTGACAGCTGAAGACAAGCATATGTAAAAGACAAATACTGAGAATACAGCCACATGGTGACTTCAGTTCGCACCTCTGATTAATATCATTTAGATACATCTGTGCACTCAAACAAAGGTAATGATCACTGGCCCAAAGGAGCTTATATGGTCATGACTCTGTGGAGCTATAGTGAACAACTGTCATTTTCATTGATACTTTATGCCAGGTTTTACCAAGGATTTTCTTAAGCCTGTAATTTTTTAACTATTACATTATCTTCTATACACTACAGGAGCAAAGGTGCTAAGTCAGTGATCTATAAAATGAAATCTCGATGAGATCCAGCTCTTAAAAAAATGAAATGGTCTGGATGGGTTAATATCTTTATTGCAGAAAAGAACTAATTTGTAGGCAAAAGGCATGTGAGTGAATACTTTTGTCTTTTATAAACTAGCTTATTTTAAACTACTGTTCTACCTAGAGCTCAGGGCAGTTCTGTCAACACAGACTATCTGAATACATGGTCTAATATATTAATCATATTTTATAAACATTACCATTCATTTTAGGACATTGAATTTCATGGACTAATGTTCAAAAAGAAAATATGTGAAGCATATGAGCAGCACTATAATTAGTCTTAACTCAAAGAAAAAGGTCTCAAAATATTACCTATCCCACTCTACATATTGCATTTATGAAACATTCACCTCTTCTGCTGAACTCACACAACAAAAATGCTTTAGAAGGTACTCAAGAAAAGAAACTGTAGAAATGCATCCTGTACATGAACTATATAACTCTTTCAACAGTGCAAACTAGAAGTATTTGAATTGTTTAACAAATTTTTCCCAGCATTAGTGTTTGCCCATTTTCTGAGAGGAGATTATTCTCCAGTGGGAGATAATAGGGCTTTTTACTTTCATATACCACTAAATGTCAGAATGCAGTGGAAAAATTTTAGCCATTTTGAATACAGTAATGCCATGGAATTACTGATCCCTAGCTACGAACTGATTTTCTAGGACTGAAGTTCACTTTGCATTGTTCGAACAAAGGAATCTGACTCAAAAAACAGGCTGTTCTTCCTGTTCATGTGAAGGAAACACTTGGATCCAATAGCTAGGGGTAAGGAGGGGAGTCAGAAGACCCAAATTACATGTTTGTGATTAGCTACTCTTGGCCTTTCAAGATGAGCTTGTTATCATGCAAATAAGCAGCCACTGTGGCTCAGTGACATTGCTGGCCTTTGAGAAGAGCTACTGATGTAAAGCAGTTCTCAATACTTCTTTGGTCTATTGAAAAACTGGTTACATTGTGAGCTCGTGAAAGGAAAGGTGGCAGCGTGAGCCTGCAAGGTATATTCCAACATTAATAGGCCCTTCACAGTGACAATATCCTTTGATCATTACTGGTTTTGTGTGGCAATGCAGTGTCTACTTCTGCAGTAGCTGACAGTGTGTCATCAACAGGAAACATGATAAGACACATACTCTAAAAGGTAAAGTTTGCCTGCTCAAACTGGAATCCACTAACTTTTAGAAATCTATACTAGTCCTTATTGAAATTGTGTCACATAAATTGTATTTGTTTAAATTTCACTTTGTTCAAAACAAATCATCCTTAATGGTGGAATTTACTATTAAAATGAACATATAACTCTTTTCAAAATCACAGACACATTAGCAAATTCATCAAAAAGAAATCCATCAGTGTTGTCTTTTTTTGATATAGTTTCCTCAAAAGAGGAACTTAGGTAGTAATCATAAACAGTTTGACAGAATTTAGATGTAATTCTGTGTCCAATTTGCATCTCAGACTAACTTTCTCAATAGAATTTCCACATTGTTCAAATCAAACTGTTATTTTCTTAACATCAGTAGTGGGGCCATATCTAACAGACACCTGCACCCATAGTTTTACGAGTAGGAGCTGCCTCACAGAAGTAATTTAGCTTTATCTCTATTATGATATTAATTCATCAGTAAGAAATACATCTTTTATTTTAAGAATAAACTATCAAGATTATTTAGGAAAAAAAAATGTAAATACACTTATGTGTTGGATGTGGATTTGAAAGAGCTGGCTGGCAGCAGAGGGTGGCAGAATTGGCTTCTGTGAGAAGAGTCCAAGGGCTGGTCCGTGCCAGCCATCTACAGCAAACCCACTGCAGGACACAGCTGAGTCTGTCAGCCTTGAACAGTGGCACCTCTGGGAAGATATATTCAAGAAAAGGCAAAAGACTTCACAGCAGTGAGGACAAGAAGTGTGGGAAATCAGCTGTGTGGACACCAACGTTGTAGAAAAAGAGATGGCAGAGGTGCTTCCAGCATAGGAGCAGAATTTCCCTGCTGCGTGTGGGGCAGCAGATGTATGTGCTCCAGCCCTTGAGGAACCCTGCACAGGAGCAGGTGGATACTTCCTGAAGGAAGCTGAGGCATGTGCAGAACCCGCTTCTGACTGTAATTTCAGCCCCCTGACAGCAGCTGCAGCTGAGAGGATCTCAGGCAGGAACAGTTTTTCTGGCAGGAACTGTGGCCCATGAAGGGCCTATGCCAGGAATCTTTTCCCAAACTCTGTCTCATGGAGAAGGTCCACATTTGAGCCGGGAAGAACTGATGGCAGGAAGGGCAACAAAGACCAACTGTTGTTGACTGATCAGATCCCCCTCTTCCCAGTTCTCCTGCTCCATTTGGATGGAAGAAAGTAGAGGAGTTGTGGGTGAATGAATGCAGTTCAGCCCTAGAAGAGGGTTGTGGGGGAAAGTAATTTTAGCTTTTGTCTTTGTTTCTCACCATCCAACTCGACATTTAAGGGGCAATAAACTGAACTAAACTCATTTTCCCAAGCTGAGTCTTGTTTGCCTATGGTGGCAATTGGTAAGTGACCTCCCTGTCTTGGAATAATTTTTGTCATGAACTCAGCCCATGCAGCCAATATATAGATAAGATGATTTTTTGATTGTATAGAGAAAACTGCTTAAAAAGAGGCACAACATCTTTCTGTAACAGTAACATTGAAAACAAAAATAATACTTTTTTTTTTGACAAGCGAAACATTCCTACATTTGTACAGTGCCTGAAGTGTTGAAAGTTCTTCCAAGCCTGAGAACCTGTAAAATTCTATAGTATTATATCTGCATTTTTTTCACTACACCATAACAAGTAAAGCCAATAAGACACTAAAAAAATGTTTCTGCATTAAAAAAAATAGTAATTATTGTCTCATAAGAAAGAAAATTTTATTTACCTGAAGTTAAAGGTAGAAGGATAAATTCTGATAATTCAAGAAAACAGTGTTTTTAAGGTTGTATAATTAAAAACAAACGAGTGAAATCACCACGTGCTTATGAAAATAAAAATATTATCATAAGGCTAGGTATACAAAGAAAATGGAAAATTACAGGCAAAAGACAAACTGTTTCTGTCTTTCCCTTCTACTGCAACAAGCTTCTCTTATGCACTCATTTCATTTCTGTGCTATGCTGGTCTCACAGAAGAAATTGCAAATGCACACACTTCTGTATGGATACAAGGTACATTGGAATATGTAAGAATTATTTATAAGATTTAGGTAATATTTGTGTTTCAACACTTTCCCAAATTTAGGTCATCTTCTACAGAGGAATTTTCTATTTCACTAGTCTAAAAAATATTACTTATAAAAATAATAATATTTGGCATACAAGCCTCTTTATAGAAAAATATTCTTGTGTGTGTTTGTATATGAATTGCACAAGAACAAAGAAAGAAGAAAAGAAGAAGATCTGTAAAAACCCATGGAAACACAGGACTGAGAGGCTCCAGGTCTGTGTGGTTGGTGTGTTGCACTATAAGACTACTTTTATAAGTGTTATGGCCTCCAATTTGAAAATAATTTTGAATTTTATGTTGTACTTCTCCATGACCTTTTAATTTAACTGAATTTGCAAAAACATGTTACTCTACTTTCTAGATGTTTCCTTCTAGTTCCCAAACAGAACTTAGTTGCAATCAATTTCTATCCACCTTTTTTCTGCCAACATGACTTTGATCTTCCTCCGTGGAGTGTGCATCACATTCCTACCATGCCCCATTGGACATATAGAAAATAACCAAGATTCTCTCCAATATATTGGATTAATTAAAGAATGCCCACCTCTTTTTCTTTTACTGTATACACTCTTCTTTCTCTTAGTACTCCTTGGAGCAATTTCTTGTCTCAATACACGTTAACTATTCTTGAAAACAGCCGATCAAAATTCTGCAGGATTCAAAATTAGATCAATCAGTGCTTAATACAATAGAAAATTTCCTCTGTCTGTTGAATACAACTCAAAGGATACAACTCATGCTTGCTTTTATCATGGATGTAAATTACTCTTTTTCAGCAAGAAAAGGATTCTAGCTTTCATTGCTGTTATTTATAAAGAAGCTACACTTTGTACAGTGTCCAATGTTATATAGTTCATGAAGTGAAATAAGCCTGTTCTTTAGAAGGGACTCTTTTGTCTAAACTTCAAAGCTCTAGCATTAAATAGAAGACTTCAGAATCCAAAACACTGAGTATCTGAAGAGGCTTTATTGTAAACTATAAGATTTAAAGAAGTTTAAATTACATTTCAGATTCCTTATTCACAATTTTACTTTCAGTTTATGTGTCACTGAAACAGATCTGGGCTTTTGATTATCTCTGAGTACAGATTTAAAAAAAAAAAAAAATTGGCTCAGGACTAACCTCTGACATTTGATTCCACCAATATTTGCTACCTTTCCCACGAGCAACATTGTAAGAATGGCTTTCCTTAAAAAGTTGACCTACAGAAATCTTGTGTGAGTCCCCTAAGACATATGGTTGTGGATGACAAATAAAATAAGTCTTCAAAAAATATCACAGATTGTTTTCTCAATATTTCAACAGGATAACTGCTGGCAGAAAAAACTATAAATTCATGGCTTGCAGAGTTTTGCATATTCAATAGGAGCACTCTAATGTCAAAGAAGTAGTGTAAATTAGTTTTTCTGTTCCTCACTTTCTTTGAAATAGACCATCTTTGTTTAACCCTTGCAGACTTCTCAGCCCTATGCTTGTTCACCCACCACCCCTGCAGAAGTGGGATTAAGGAGAGAATCAGAAGGTCAGGAGTGTGAAAACCAGTGGATTGAGAAAAAGAAAATTTAATAGGGAAATCAAAAGCTGTGCAAACTGATGCCGTTCCTAGTCTTAAAAATCAAGAGGCGAACACGGTTAGAAGGGGAAAAAGGGTTTTACCTTGGTATTTATTGTAAGGATCCTTAGGTGCACCATGAACTGGTCGAATACACTTCTGTGCACCCCACCATCCCCACCGCAAAGTCCCCCTCTCTTAGATCTGATCTTACATTCCAGGTCTTACTAATTAGCATATCTATCAAATATTCCCTAATGAGAGGCTCAAATGAGCCCCCCCTCCTAAGGAACCTTCCCCTGGATGGTTCTATCTTAGTTTACAAAATGTGTTCTGGAGAGGACCTTGGGGTTTGGGCACCCTGGCACCTTAACTACGAAGCCTCTAAAATGTTTAGTCTCTTGGCTTAACAAACAAGTCCAAGAATGTAGGCAAAAAGCACCGAGAATATAGAAGTTGCAGAAAGGTATAACAGGGGTATAAAAGAAAAGACAAAAATCATCATGGCATCAATGCAAGCAAAGCAAAACAAGGAATTAATTCACCTCTTCCCATGTGCAGGCAGGTGTTCAGCCATCCCCTGGAGAGCAGGGCCCCATCACACGTAGCTGTGACTTGGGAAGAAAAATGCCATCACTCCAAATGCCCTCTCTTCCTCCTTCTTCCACCCACTTTACATACTGAGCATGATGTCATATGCTATGGAATATCCCTCTGATCACTTGGGGCAGCTGTCCTGGCTGTGTCCCCTCCCTGGCTGCGTCCACTCAGCCTGCTCACTGTCAGGGAGGTGTGAAAAGCAGAAAAGCCTTTGACTCTGTATTGGCTCTGCTCAGCAACAGCTAAAACCCCTTGTATTATCAACAGTTTGGTCACAGATCCAAAACACAGCACCATGTAAGCTACTTTGAAGAAAGTTAACTCTGTTGCAGTTAAAACCACTACAGAGATTTAAGACTGTCAGTACTGGAGACATTTACATCCAGAAGTCCCTCCCGAAATATTCAATCTGACAATGGACTTTATGATTCTTTCTTTTAATGAAGTAAAAAACCATGGGCAAGAGATCAGCACTTCTTGCCACACAGCGGCATCAAGGAAGATTTGCTGTACAAATTGCCTAGGGGAAGTATAATTCCACTTAATTAGCAAATTATATTTTCCAAGTCAGGTTATTTGCGGCCAGAAGGTGAGAATATTTTACTATAGCATCTGTTCATTTACTGTGATGTAAAATCTTGTTGAGATTGGAAATATTATTACTCTCATTTTAAAGTAGGGAACAAGTTACTACTGTCCTTGTACAACAAAATACTCTGCTTCAAAACACATGTAAGTCCATTTGGTTTTACCCACCTGTTGAAGGCTACATACACTAGGGAATTTTTTTTTGTTTCTACACTGAAAGGATTTGCTCATATAGACAAAGTTCAGGTTGAAGCACATTTCACCTTCCTGAGTCAGATGAGCATTTCTTTGGTTCAAGAAGGAAAAAAATGGCAACACTTGCTTAAAAAATAGAGTTCTAGTCAAATACTTTTACACACAAACTGGAAGTCTAAGAAGTAAAGGGGAGGAACACTCCTCCACCAAGATTCTACAGTGACTGTGAAACAGAAATAGCAAAGTACAGACTTGGCCTAAACATTAGAATAGATCTTGCTATTAGAGATAATACGTATTCAGTCATGCATTTAGTGTAGTGGTTTCAAGGTCAGATTGGGCATTACCCCACCCCCGATGTCCTTTCTGTGAGATAAACATTAGGAGGAAAGCAAAGCAGGCACGAAACTTGAAGAATATAAAGAAATTTATTAACACCCAGATGTAAGAAAACAACAACAGAACAAACTTTCAGAGCTGTTTCTCTCCCCGACTTTTCCCCTCCCCCAGTCAGTGTCACAGTTCTAGGAAAGGGGAAAAAGAAAAGGGTTTTCCCTACTGCTTTACGTGGTTTTACAAACTGCCACCATTTGCAGGTTTGCTTAAATTAAACAATCTCTGCTAAGGTGTAACACATCTCTTTTCCATGAGCCCTTTCACAGCCCTTGCAACTGCTAAAATACAGGCCCTCCCATGGGGTCATTACTCGTTTAAGGATTAATCATTTTCCTTTTGGCCTTGAACACGAGGCCTCCTTTGCCACCAGGTTTTGGTCCTGGCATCGACACTCTTCAACCTTTTTACAAGCCACTCGGGAAAAAGAAAATGCCCATCTCCCCATGTACTTTAACATGGATTAAAGAGACAAAGAGTTTACAATATTACAGTTCATACCACAACGAGGCAAGGAGATTTTTAAGCTCCGCATGAGTCCACACAGCATCACCCTTGTGGCTTCGTCCCACGTGACCCCGCATTCTCCTTCTCTCTGGCTCTGAAAGCCACCATGTTGTAGGGTGTTACCGGGCTCCATGGTGGAGAGAGCCCCCCCCCGATCCCTCTGCGCTGCCGGGTGCACAATGTGGAAAAGGGGTGTCTTCCTCTGTTTGCCACGAAGTACGCTGGTGGCACTGGAGGCTCCGCCAGCTCCCCCTTCCTCAGGATACCGCGTCAGATGACCTCAGCCCTGTAGCCGGCCATAGCTACCTGCGGTTCAGGGGAATAGTTCCCCTCCCAGCAATCCAGAGTCCGTGCTGCAGCAAAAATCCCCCCTTCTCAATGGGAAAAGGGGGCAGGAGGCAGAGGGGCAGGGGCAGGGGTGCTCGTCCCCAGCCCCGTGGGCTGGGTGACAGGGCCACCCCTCCCTCTCTCCCGTCCCTGCACTGAGCTGGAATGGGAACTGTCCCCAAAAAATCCCGCCTTCTCACGGGGTTTAAATATGTAAAATTTAGAGAAGTGTGACTGGTCTAAAAGGCTGTCTGTCAATTCATGTTCAACCCACTACATTTTATGCATTGTGTAGGTCATGTATACTTAATGTTTTAATTTTTATTGTAGTATACCATTTTATATTGCAATAACACAGCCATCATGTCAACAGATAGATGCCACTGGACTGAAAGGGCAGGTTTAATGAGGAAAGCACCACTATAATTTCCATATAATGACATCATTATTTAAAATTAACTCAAGGATACATTGAGGGAATTATGAACAACTCAGGTGCCAATACCAGTAAATTGGTGGCAGATGTTATAAAGAATGGAAGTAACAATCACTTGGCTAAATAGGACTTGAGGGAAGTAAAAACAGGCTCAGCAAAGGGTAGGGGGGCCACAAAATTCAGGGAGACATGGTCTTTGGAGGCTTCTGCCATCAAAGGTGCAAATGAGATGGGGGTCTGGGAGGAGACTGCTATGGCAGGTCCCTGTAAGCTCTCGGCAGCATCCCTCACCAGAAGAAAGTTGACAGAAGAAAAGAAGGAGAGTCCTAATGCTGGAAAAAGAGTAGGAAAAAGATGCAAACCTGTATTTTTTCCCAGAGGCAAGCAAAAATTAGTGTAGCATAGTTTTGCTCTCCTAAATCTTGGAGGGTATGAAGAATGTTTTTTTTTCCCTTACGCAGAATCTCAAATGAAACAAATGAAACTAACAGGCAGGAATTTCCCAACAAAAATAGCAATATTTCTAGAGAGTTTCTATCCTTCCTAGCCTCAAGGGTATATAAAAATTAAAATCATTTATTTGGCTCAGAAATTAGAAATTTGTATTTGGCTGGACAAACTTGTACAGATTAATTCATTTGGGATTAAATACAGACACTTCTGTGAAAGTATTGATAAACACTTCTATTCCTTTATTTTTCATTGCTGCCTACCAGATATTACATTAGACCACTGTTTTAATTTTAAAATTTTCACCATGAGGGAAATGTGTGCAGATTTAGAAACTTAAGAATATTTAATTAAATTGGGAACACCTTTTACTTGTTGTATTCTCCCGTTTTTAAATTTTTAATATTATGCAGTAACATTAAAAACAAGTTAACTGATATTTTTTCAACAAAACCACTAATGTTATACATTTACTTTTGCATTTTCCATAAACACCATTTACACAGTATGACTATATTGTATTAAAATTATGTACTCTGTTATGGATGTGTTGATATAGAGGGAGTTGCAGTTTAGCAAAGTAATTCAGTCTTTAGGTTTGATTTTGCTGTATTTGATTTTTCCTATTTTTAGGATTTAAATATAGATCAACACGAATAAGCTATTTTACAAATTAAATTTAAAAATCAAAATTACCACATTTTGCGCAAATTCAGAAAACAGAATTGTTTTCCTTTTTAATTGAACTTTTGTATAAAGAGATGATAAGCATAGCAATTCTTCGTATGGAGGTAAAAACAAACGATATGTCTGAATAGATCATCAGACTATTTGCGCAGCTGGATATTTTTACAAATAGAAGAGTTTTTCAAGAGAATGTATATTTCCTGGATTGGATATAATCTTTTGACCTACACTTTCACATAATGTTTGTTTCTCCTAACAAAGCATTTGTACCATTTCTGCTTAAAGAATACATAAATAAAAAATTAACTGGCAAATTGCAATGTAATACTTTTAGCCCTTTCTCTGTTATTTCAACATCACTCAAGATTTTCACATTTTCACCTCCAAAATCGGTTCAATAGAAAATGATGCCATATAGAAAACAGTAGAATGGTAAAATCTGTAGGTAAATTCATAGTAACAACAGAGATCTAACATTAATATCTCATATTAATGTCACATTTATTATTTAATTTTTCTCTCTAAGCTCTACCATAGCTCCACCTGCTTCCTTCCATTTTCTCTTATGCCTTTAATTATGCAGATTGCTATTGTTTTTCTTCTCTGTTAGTATTTAGTTAGTAATAAAAATATTACTCTTCTGAAAGTGTCAATATTCATGTGTGACACTTAATTTAAGCTCAAACTTGCATGTTCCTGCAGCATTCTGTTTTCCATGTCAGCATTCAAATTCACCTGTCTCCTTGTACAGTTCATATAAAAAGTGATAATTGATATTTTGATAATTTTCTATCATAACCCTACATCACCTGTAAAGAGATTGGAAAATTTCTCTCAGCATAGTTTAACAACTGCAGAAAGCAAAGGGAAAAATAACATTTATTAAAACAATAAGATTAGCAGCATGGAAGAACATTTTCTTTCTGTGACAAGTAGCACATCTGAAAGAGACTTCACATCTTTGAACAGCCAACAACTCTCCCTCCCCCCCCCGAAAAACCCCACCCAACAATACTGGGAATATTTCCTCAAAATAAATACACCATAAACACACCATCCATGTGGTCAATTTAGGTCTATTGTCCTGCCTCCATCTCCTCTGAAAATCTTTCACACCACCACCCTAATTGCTGTAAGAGCTGTTCAACAATCAATACAGTGTGTTATCAGCCATCACAAACCAAAAACACAGCCCCAATGAAGAAAATTAACTTCATTACAGACGAACCTGGTACTGTCTCCACCCTTTATTCTATTCCATTCACCTTGTGCTCACTAGTGCATCTTGCACTACCCAATACACCCACATTAAACACCTTCTCCCTTCTCATCCTTTGATAGACACACAGATATCAATCCCTCAGTCTATGGGTCACCCCTGAAAAATATACACAGAATGTCCAGAGCCCATTCAGCCCATGACTGGGGCTCCATCTCTTCTGATGGGTGCTCAGGACAGGAGAGATGGTATATTATTTTGAGTTATTGGATGCCAAAGTCAGCTCAAGTTTGGTCACTGCTGCACTTGCCTGGCTTCTTCCAAGGCTCATCCTCCTGCTATCCTACTTCCTACAGTTCAGATCATGGGTTAAAAAACTTAAATTTATATTCTTTGCAAGTGAGTCCATATTTTCACACAGATTCTTTATTTGTTGTTTCTTTTGCCAATGTTCATAGGAGCTTTAGCCCCTTGTCCTCTCTTACTAAAAATGAGTATGATTTCTCTAAAAAATGCCTCTATTTTTTGTTTTCCTAGTTAGGCAAGAGACTTATTAGTATGGTCTAATATAAATTTAGCATGGTTTTGCTTCAAAGTTAATTTACTAAATCAATTACACATAGTAAAAATAAGCAAACATATTCCTTTCTGCAGGAAAAGCTCTTTAGCATGCTTTGAAATCATATGCAAACATTTTTGTTGCTCTATATGAAATCTATGTTGTTTGTGTCAGCTTCCAGCTCCACTGCTGGTGTTGTGTATTGGTTTTACATGGCCCGGTTTTTGGTAGAGTGGGTGTGCCACAGAGGTGGCTTCTGTGAGAAGCTGCTGGAAGTTTCCATCATGTCTGGCAAAGCCAATCTCTGATGGCTCTGAAGATAGACATGTTGCTGGCCAAATTAGAGAAGCTGGTAATGCCTCTGTGATGACATATTTAAGAAGAAAATCAAAACAGCGCAGGCGCAGGTTTTTTTCCACATGGTGGTGAGCCATCGCCCCTGGGGCATCCTGACTTGGCCCATGGCAATGAGCCGCTGCAGCTGCCACCATTTCAGTGCAGCCCACCTTGCCTGCCTGGCCACTGCTAGGCAGCTGCACTGCAGACAGAAGGGCAGGGGCGGCAGCAGCGGCTCCTTGTTCCTGGTTCCCCACACGAAGAGAAACAGCCGCTGCAGCGGCCGCCAGTGCTTGCACAGTGGCAGCAGGGCCACATGGCCAGCAGCAGTAACATGGCAAGCAATCCCCTGAAGCAGAACCTAGACAAAATCAACCTGTTGGCACTGCAGGATGCTGCACAAATCTTTGAATTAGTGGAACTTGTTGGCAATGGTACCTATGGGCAACAGTTTTTCTTTTAAATGGAGGAGAGGAGGAAGTGAGGACATCTAAGAGAGAACAACATGGCAGCACCAAGGTTAGCAGAGAAGGAGGGGGAGGAGGTGCTCCAAGAATCAGAGCCAAAATTCCTCTGCAAGCCGTGGTGAGGACCATGGTAAAGCAGGTTGTCCCTCTGCAATCCATGAAGTCCATGGGAGATGCAGAGATCCACTCGCAGCCAGTGGGAAAAGTGCTTACACTGGAGCGAGTAGATGCCAGAGGAGGCTATGATCCAGTGGGACACCTGAATAGAGAGAGAAGGTCCCTGCTTCTAGAGATAGAGAGGGCCCTTGCTTCCAAACTAGAGCAGCCTATCCTTAAAAGACTGCATCCCGTGGATGAGTGACCCATGCCACAACAATTTTGGTAAGGCTGTTTAGCCCGTGGGAGGGATTCACAGCATAGCAGAAGAAAAACTCTCCCTAAGTGAACTGAAAAAGATCTCAGGTGACAAACTGACCAAAACCCCCCACGGCCTGTCTCCCTGTGCTGTCGGTGGGAGAGAGACATGGGCTGGGGGGTGGGTGGAGGAGGGGTGAAGTGTTTTAAAGGCTTATTTTAATTCTCATTATCCTCCTCTGAGTCTGTTAATAATAAATTTACTTTATGTCTTTAAATTTGAACTTGTTTTGCCCTTAAAGTGTTTTCTCCCAGTCCTTATCTCAACTCCTGAGCCCTTCATTATTTTTTTTTCTGAGCGAACAGCTTTCATGAGTGCCTGGAGTTTAGCCAGTGTCAAACCACGACGTGTTGTCATTTGATAGTTGACATCAAAAGTCCTCAGATGTACTTCTTCAGCTTGTTTCTATTTCTTGCCTTGTGATAGCAAAGGATATTCTTCTGTATTATTCCACTGCCCTCCAGTAAACTTGAGTTAGTAGGTGTCAAACACTGGAATAAATTTACATTATATTTATATAGTGTCCTGTCTTATTCAAGGTCACTGAGGTATAAAATGAACCATATTATACTGTTTCCTTACTTCAGGCAGTTATCACTGAGAATAAGGGTATGTTTCTGTCTGTATCCAGAGGCCAAGATAAACATAAATGTGTTTCTTTCAAAAAGAAATTCATTTAGAGTTGACAAGGGTTTAAAGTTAGGGCTTGAGTTCTTATTTGTTCCTCTGGTTTCCTCCAGGGAAAAAAAAATTGGGTTAGCTTTTAGTCAGGTTTCTAGCTCTCATTTTCTTTTAAAAAGTAACACATTTTCTTTTTGGAATTTCTCCTTGTCACATTGCTGCTGGTTGCAATAACCCTTTATGAAGAGAAAAACAGGTATGATTAAAATGTTCCTTAGTGGGCTTGATGAAGACACGGTAATGGCAGCAATTTCCATGCAATTTCTGTAAAATACCCGGGCACTTACTGAACAACTAAGTAGCTCTTAACTACTAGAACTTTTAATCCACCCTGTCTAATTGTACACATTCCTATTAAGAAATGTTCTTAACAGCTCTTACAAAAACCAGAATGTTATAGAAATAAATGCTGAAGCCTGTGCAATATCGTTAGGAAAACTGCTAAATTATGGGGAGGTGGGAACGGGGTGGGGGAAGTGCGGGTTGTGTGCCCTTGTGGAGACTATACCTGCAAAAAGAAATTTTTAAGCTTATATAGATAAAGAAATAAAAAATTAATTCAGAGCTTGTGCTAAAATAAATCTTATTAACTTTTTAAAACTGGACAGACACCAAATATAGCTGCTTTTAGTCGGTCAAGTCATTTGATAAGGCATTTTCCATCAGTTATTACTCTATATCTCTGAACCATACCTAAGAGAAAAAACTTGGTATTTATGTATTTTTAAAAAGAATTTCTCATTAGGTATCACATCTGAATTACAGACTGTATTACTCCTGTTATTTTTATTAAGCCCCTGCAGCAAGAACAGATCTGTCATGATGTTGAAACAAAAAGCAGTGAAGAGAAGGGAGAGCAATAGTACAGTAGTTTAACTCTTTTATGTTGAATGTGCTTTTTCATACATTGGCTCAAGTTAATGCTCTTTAAATGCATTCAAGTGCAATTTTTCCATTGACTTTTGTAGGAGCTAGATAAGAATTTCCAAGGGCAAAAGCTATTAAGTGCAACGTGTATTATTAATGTTTATGTCTCCCCTACCATATTTATTATAAGCACATTAATGAAAATGCCATGAATATTAGGGCTGATTTATAAAAATGGGGTACTGTTTACAGCCAAATTACTGCACACTGGAAATATTTAACTTAACTACATGCATTTGCAATTTATTAAGACACTTGTATTCCTCCAAAGAAAAGTCTATTAATAAGATTGATGACTTACAGGTTTACAGTGTTTTCTTCTGAATCTGGGTGTTGAGGGGAAAAAATTCTTCAAATATTTTTGAGAATCAATTTTTGTGCAAGGAATTTACCAAATAATACAAATACAAGGTACGTCTTTAACCAATTTTGAGATAATGAAATAGAATTTAGTAATATGACCATTGTGCAGATATAACATGTAGAGCCTAAATCAATGTTCTTGTTCTCTACCTGATTTCTACATTCTGTATAGGAAACCACAACTTTGCATGGGTGCAGGGGATGTCTCAGAGCTTCATAAATTTCTGAGAGTCTGGATATGGATTTGCTCACTTGAGTTATTTCATAACATTTATGAGCACTGCTGTTTGTTCATATCCACCACCCATCCACCATGGTCATGTGTAGTTCATTCACCCATGCATGAAAAACAAGTATTTGACATCCTTTTTGCATTTTCATCCCATATGCTTAATGCAAAGTCAATGAAATTTGAGTACACGCCTAGATGTTTAAACAAACACAGACGCCATTCCGCAATATATACATATAATAAATAATTTCAGAGAGATAGATAGATAGACACACAGATAGATGGATGCATAAAAAAACGCCACCAAACTCGCTACTAAATAAGTATAAGGTGAAACGGAAGCTAAATTGGCAGCTAGAATAGATGACTGTTGTTCTTTCAAGATGATCAAGGTCCCTTCTGTGGGAATCCAGAGTGCAGGGAATATTTCTCTGCCTGTTTTGAAGAATCTAACCCCCCTGAACAATGTAGTTTTCGACCTGTATCCATGGAGAAAACTGCCTACTCTCTGGGAGGAATTAAAATCTACACAGATGTGAACTATGTGATAGAGTATGATGTAAGGATGTCACAGGGTGAAGAATTTAGAAGTTTTAGGTTTGTTAATGTAGTAAATAGATAAATAGTAAAAGTTCCAAGATGAAGGAGACCTTGTAGTTTTAACGTCCGTCTTTCTTCTTCTAGTCCCCCATATTTTGCAGCAAAAGTAGTTTAGGATGATTGGATGAAAAATTCCGCAGTTCCGGCCTGTGTGTCAGAGTGATTTACTGAACACTGGAGGAAAACTAAAAATATCTGTTGTTTCAAGTCTTTATTGGTTAATTTACCTTTAAAAGAGCTGTGAAATTTTGATAAGGGGCCATTTTTCTCACCTTCTCTTGACATGCTCTGCTCTGCTATGTCTTTTCTACACTAGTAGCTGATAACGCTAAAATAAACAACTATCTGAAGAAGCAATTACTGCGAGTTTGCCTCATCCATCTATCAAGTTCCTTGCAAGGACTCTAAAAGCCTCTCCCATCAAGAGAGGCTGATTTATGGCACTACCAGTGTCACCTTCTAACTGAAAACATTCAATTTAGTTCTAGTCTAGTCTAGTTTGTCTAACTACTACCATTAGACATCCCACTTTCAGGAATCTTTGGTTTGCATCATAGAAGATACAGCCTAAACAGACATGGCCTCACAGAGGTACAGTCAGATACAAGAGAATGAAATTACATTTCTGAGAATCCAGGGCATGCTTGGCATGTATTTTTCAAATAGTAACTGCAGTTGAAACTGCAGTTGAAATCAATATAATTCTCCTTTTTCTTTTTTCACCAGACATGACTGTGGAGACTTTTTACTTGTGGGTAAAACTCTTAACCCACCTTTTATAGGAAATATGTTTTATCCTACTGTCCTGTATCCCTGATTTCTCCATAAAATGTAACGCTTAATTGTATTTAATGAAGTGGACACAACTCTGTTAAAACCCCTACCCTCCAAGAACAAATTGTGGTGGATAATTAATAATTAAAGCTAAGGAAAACAGGACTGGATGATGAAAAACTACTGTGGGAGAGGGAATTAGCTTTACAAATTCCTGTGCGTAAAGACCTATATTAATGAAAATGAAGAAGCTTTGTGTGCTTGATGGAGCATGGTCACTGCATGAGTGTACAGAGCAAAGAAGGAAGTAATGAGCTCCAGATTGCTTAGCTGTCACATGAAATGCTGAGACAGCATTCCTTGCAGATGGAGGATTTCCAGAGATGATGTTTCTTTGTTAAAGGAGAGTCATGGGGGGTCTGGAAGGGTTTGAAATGAAGCTAATGCTAAATTTTCTTTTCAATAAAATTCTGTGAGAAAATGATCAGATTCACTCCAGACAAATGGACACCTTAAAGTGACACGAAGACCAAGGACACAGAGACACCATCGCTTTGGTGGTATTCTTGGCTCAGTTTGTTACATGCAGTTTCCTAACTTAAACTGCAGAAGAAGTGGGATAACACAGTATTTATCTGCAGATTAGTGTAATGCGACCATTGAGTGCAGCTGGAAAGAGCAGCAAACCAAAAATGAAGCTGTATCAACCTCCAGCAACAGATTATTATGAAAATTAGAGGGAGGAAAAGAACATCCCTAGGACACCAACAACTGATTTTCAAAAATAATCTGTTGCACCAATTTACTTAATTTAAACATCGTTAATTGCAGTTATCAGGGGCTCAAATTTGTATAAGTTTTGTGTTCTGTAAGTACATGCTACTTTTAAAATAACTTAGGTTGTTGCTTTATGTTTCTCAAGAGTAGTACAAAGTATTAGGAACATATCAATGAAGATGGCAAAGATTTACATTTCAAATATTGACTTTACATTTTTGTGTATTTAAAACATCATAATATATTTTCTTAAAATCCACTTTGACTAAGTCTTTTTAAAACCTGGATTCTGTCTTTAATAAAGAAAATAAAACTAAGCAAAATAAACTCTTACCCTAACACAAATTAGCTAGAAATAAGGTTGAAGGAAAACAGCAAGAATTTAAGGAAATTACCACTATCATTTTGATTCCTCTGAAGAAGTACAAATCTGCAAGCTATAAAAGAGACCTGCAAGTTGATTTTCAAGGTCAAAAGCTGTCTATCCTCTCTATACAGCAGGGTCTCCTTTCTATGACTAATTCCAAGAGCTGATCAAACTCATGTAATTGGCCAAAGGACAGTCATACTGGTGCTACAGTAGCCCCAGAATAAATCTATTACTTCTCTGGAGCATGAGAAATGGTTCATAATTATTCACATGACTGACAATGCCTGAACTGTAAAAAAATGAAGATAGTAAGTGTGGAGAAAGACACAAATGGGAAAACTTAGGAGGGAAAGTTTTGCTAGTTTTTCTTGGAGCAGGTTGTTACAGGAATACAAGTCAGTTGACCAATTTAGAACAGAAACTGAATGACTGTGTCATACTGGCACTTATTGAAGATAACAAAACAAAACGCTGATGTAAAGCACTCTAAGCCTGATACGTTCCCACAGGGTTCATGGTGGTTCATACACACAGTGGAAATATTAAATATACATAAAGAATGCCAGTTATAAAATCTGCACAAATAATATCTGCAGGATTTGAGCAGAAACTTACCAGAAACTAAAATCTTTGTTCTTTCTGAGATTTATGAAGACTTCAGATAACTGCCATCAGTTTTGAAAGCAGGTAAAATGAATTGCCCCAGAAAATTAGTTATCAACTCATTTAAAGCAAAACAAGAATAACTGAGATCTAGATTTTTTTTTTTTCAGACATACAGATAAACAGAAAATGTAAGTTTTAATATTAAGACATTTTTGTCAAGTATATTTTGTTTGTGCTCAGATTACAGGAAAATAAAAAGAGGCAAGGGTGTCCCTTATATCTCAATACACTAAATTACTGCTGGGATTCAGGTTATTGACCATAAACCACCATTCTAAAACAGTCTCTGCAGTCTTGGCTTATTCCCTTACCTTACTAGTCTGAATATTTAAAATGCTTCTTCACTACTGAAAGTTAGAGTTACAAAGCTCCCTGCTGTGAACACTTAGTTGAGACCAGTTATATCTTGTCTAATAATTTAAAGAAAATTATCTTTTTAAATTTTTGTCTTAATTTTACTTTCTTTTTATGTTTTTTCCTCAATGGGTCAAAAAGAAAACGAGCAAGCTTAAATCAAAGAGGAAAAATATAATATTGGTCCTCAAAAATAATCTTAAATTGCATGTAATATGGTAATTTTTGTTTTCTAAATGAGGGGGAAAGGATTATTATTAATAATACACTGCATATCAGATCAAAGGTATCTGCATTTTTCACTGCAATTAATTTGTGAGTCAGATTACCTTTCTTCATGATAGTGAAAAGTCATTAGGAAATAGCATTTTGAAAACTCTGCCAGTACAAAAAGTTTAGATGAAATTACCTCAACATTATTGCATATCAAGAAAGGAAGTAAGTTTGAAAAATGCATACTTTTCCATTCTAAAATTAAATGCCATATTTCATTTTAAGATGATATAGTATCTAGTTTGGTTTTCTTTAAACCCTTGGAAGTAGAAGTATCATACATTGATAAAAAATGCAGCAGATTTGAAATGCAAATTAACAAACAATCCTAAAATAAGATTTTGAAAATGACCTCTGTGACTTAAAAAGTACATGTTTGCAGACTGGAAAAGTGTTCTTCAAAAAACCCCATACATTAAAGATAGTACCTTGTATAAAAACCATCTAAAATTCTATCCAGTTTTGCTGCTTCATTTCAGTCTTAAATCCTCCCTGCTTTCCACTGGATCAGAGACTTAGATAATGCATTTGTAGGGGGTCTTGGAAAATAAAGGTCAGCTGTTACATGACTAATAACCTCCATATGAGACAAAATATTTTTTTGAATCAAGCACCCTGCTTATTATACATAAATGGCTCACATAGCCACCTACAGAATATATGGAGCTCTATCTTAAATCAGGTAGGTTTCTGGCTGCTGACCCTTGTTTGAGTTTCTGTAGGCTGTTCCAGGTCCTCACTTCACTGATTGCTAGAAATTTTTTTTACCTTCCAAACTAAATTTAATAACCGAAAACTTCTTTCATTTGCCGTTGTGCCTCCAAGGTTTTTTTTCAAACATCTGCCATAAAGATACATCCATATAGGTCAGTGATACTCCATTCAGACTTTTTTTTGTGAGACAAGGCAAGTTAGTTTGTCTCCTCTCCATTCATGCCAATCATTATTATGATATTCTTGAAACCAAATGGCTGTAGTATTTCAGCTTAAATTTATTTTTCTTGTGATAGATAACGAATCATTTATGAAAGCCAGTCATGTCCTGGGCTGCATCCAAAGCCCCGTGGGCAGCAGGGGAGGAAGGGGATTCTGCACCTCTGCCCCACTCTGCTGAGACCCCACCTACAGTGCAGCATCCAGCTCTGGGGTCCCAGCACAGGAAGGACAGGGACCTGTTGGAGCCAGTCCAAAAGAGGCCACCAAGCTGATCAGAGGGATGGAGCACCTCCGCTATGAGGAAAGGCTGAGAGAACTGGGATTGTTCAGCCTGGAGAAGAGAAGACTTTGGGTTGACCTAATTGTGGCCTTCCAGTACCTGAAGGGAGCCTACAGGAAAGATGGAGAGAAGCCATTTATGAGGGCCTGGAGTGACAGAACAAGGGGGGTGGGCTTCAAACTGAAAGAGTAGGTTCAGTTTGGATATTAGGAAGAAATTCTTCCCTGTGAGGGTGGTGAGGCACTGGCACAGGTTGCCCAGGGAAGTTGTGGATGCCCCATTCCTGGAAATGTTCAAAGCCAGGTTGGATGTAGCTCTGAGAAACCCGGAATGTGTCCATGTCCATGGCAGAGGGGTTGGAATTAGATGATTAAGGTCACCTCAAACCCAAACCATTCTATGGTTCTGTGATTCTATTACTCTATATTTTGAATGGAAATGAATGTCTACTTTACATATTGCTAGTCCTACCTGTAGTAGAAATATCAGTACTGCAAAGGGTAAAAAGCATTTATATCTTCAAAAATCTCCCCCTTGGATTTTAAAATCCTTTAAATGGGAATGACAAAAGCAGGAGTGCCCTCTCACATAAATACAGATTTTCTTCCTATTTCTAAAATGTATTTATTTCGCATGCAAGAAAGAAAAACCCAAAAAATTAACAAAAACTAAAATGACATTGTAATGTAATTCTTTCAGGGTGAGTATTGATTATTTTCTTACAACCTTTTGAAGCTTTCTCTGCACTATGTAAGATGACACCAATTATAGTAACCATTTAGACTTTTCCTTATTTTAAGGCAATTGCTTATGGGTTGTGGCATCATGGAAGAAAAGTTTCTTCTTTACTATAATATAGATAGAAAACACACCAAAGCTAACTATTTTATGTAAATGGAAAGAGATTCCTGAATGGGAGTAATTTACATTACATAGGTTTTATTTAGGTTTGTGTTGCTGACTGTTTGTAATGAGTATGTGCATGGAAGATGGGAGGTTTACATTCACTAAGAAGATCAACTTGCCTTATACTTGCTGCCTAAAAATAACAACCAAAACTATCCTCAGAAATGTAAAATCCAGCTGCCCTGCACTTAACCAAAACCAAAATTGAAGAACATTTTCAGACTACACAATATTTGAAGCAGAGTTGCCCAGTAAATATAATTTTTGGAAAACTCTTCTTCTGTGGAAATATTTACATTTTTTTTAATGACAGTGCATTTATCCCACAATCTATGAAAAATAAATTAAATCAGGCTCTCTGCATTTCTCTCTCACTTTTCAAATGTGCAGATTTCAGCAGACTTCCACATGAAGACTTTGCATTGATTTAATTTGTATTTATGATGTTTAGAGGAAAACAGTTCTGACAGGAAGAAAAGGAGGATATGAAACAGTTTGCCTCTGGTCTTTACATTCCCTCAATACCTGCTGGAATGGAAGACATAGGAGATACTGTTTCAGTGTCCATTATGTCTTTCAGCAGAATGTTATTAAAATAAAAAAAACAAAACCAATAATATTCCCAAGGAAGCACCTGCAACACACTCATACATTTTCATATTAGGTAGTTTACATATTGCATCTGCTAGGTCTTGTTGATATAAACCACCGATAATTCACTTTATGTAGTGGGTTTTGTTTCTCCGTGTTTTTAAGATGTACTTAAAAAATGTAATTCTTGCTTTGAATTCTCTGATATGTGTCTCATGGCATTCATCATCATTCACTAAACATGGAATTAAAACTAAAGACAAAGAAATGATTTTATGGGAATGTGTCCATATTTTACAAATAATTATGTAACAAATTCCTAAAGAATCTACATGTATGGGAGGATTTTATAAACTCTCTGGCTATCAAACAATAAAGACAGATTTCCATCAAGGTTAGCTAGTTATCCTAGTTCATTTGGGAGCAATGCATGACAGAATCTATGTCTGATTAGGTGTTTTGTTCCAGCATAAAATTATTTCCAGATTAATCAGTGCATTTTTTTAATAAAAAATATTTGAAGAAAAAGAAAACACCTGTAGAAAAAGGGTATCTCAAACTGGCTTTGAAAAGTCCCTAGAGACAAAATTAATTTTATAAAACCAATGACAAGTCTGGAAACCTCTAGTGAAGATCTACAAACAGTTGCAGCAAGTGAAAACACAGACCCTGTTATAGTGCAACAGAATCCCTTTATTAAGCACGTGTGAGCTTTTTATATGTTTTGCTGTTTACAATTTAGGGTCAAAACTATGCAGCCAGGCAGGACACTAACCACTAACCAACATGCAAACAAATGGCAGAGCAGGATGTTTCTTGCTCTTATCACAAACACTCTCACACATCCCTCACACATCCCACACCAACTCATGTTCGAATTGTCAGTTAAAGCATTCTCACATAAGTATTTATGGTTTGGTCATGATCATTTGGTATGCACTTTCTCATGCAGATGCTAAGGTCAGACAGTGGTTACTTCTACAACAGTCATAAAAGATAAAATGAACTGAGGTGATAAAGATCACTGACAGGAGAAAAAACAAATGTTGCCCTTGGAAATGCATGATGGCAAGACTGAACAAGGTGATTATATAAAGGAGCATTTGGAGGGAGTTGTCACTTTCAACATTTCCGTTAGCAGTTCTAAGCAATATGGCTAGAGCTCAAACAAACTCAAAGATACCATTTATCCTGCCCTGAAAAAGTAGTCTTTTAATGCTTTTCCTGTGCTCTGTCTCTCTCACATGTTCGTGACAGACGGGCAGAATGCAAACACTCTCCATTTTGAGGAATCCACTAGATACGCGTGTCCTCTTAGTGCACTCTCTAGACATTACTGATTCACAACTTGTGGTCTGATGAGTGGCCTTTAGCTGGCCTAAACCCTCTCCTCTCTCATAGAAGGCACAGAAGACAAGGAGCTGAAGTCCTTGAATGTGAGAGTCTGACTGAATGTCTTTGCCATCTGCAACTCTGTGGAAGAAAAAGCTGTGACATGCAAACCAGCATCAGTTCAACCCCTTCGGAGATGAAAGTTAGCTCAACAAAAGCTCTTGGTTAAGGAACTTCAAAAAGCTGTTGACAGATGTAGGAGAATCAGCATGGTCATCTGGCATCTTACTATAAAATGGGAAATCTTCAATCAGCATGAGCAAACTAAATTTCATTTCATACTTATATCTAAAGCAAAATGAAAGGACTCTACAGCTGCTTATTTGCAAATCTCACAGAAGTTTTGCTCCAGAAAGAAAGATCAGAGTGAATGCTGGAAATAGAGATTGTATTTAGAAAGCAATGTTGTTTTATTTGTTTGTTTGTTTTTAACTAAACCCAAACCCACGTTTATGCACTGCTGGCATATTATCAGACAAAAAAATTATTTAAGAACTTTTTGAGTATAGTGGACAAAATGTGCATTTCTACCTGTCATGGTTTAGCATAGTTTGGGTTTTTAGTTAAGGAGGAGCTCCATCAGCCACAGAAGTGATTCTTTGCAAAGAGGTGCTTACAGCTTCCTCCAGACCCAACAAAGCCAATCAATTGGCTAGTTTGAATATTGGCAACTTCTTTAAGCCCCTTAAGAAGCTTGACATGCCTCTGTGATCCACATTTAAGAATGAACAAACCCCGGGAAAGCTCTCTAGTTTCCGGGTTTTGGACAGGTAACTGGGGGACTGCAGCACAGCCCAGCAGGACCTGGCTGGGTTGGCCACGGTGCAGCTTGGCTAAGATCTCAGCCACTTCTGCTCGCTGGACACCCAGCACAGTCCCCCTCAGTGCAGACTGGGCCGGCCGGGAGACAGCCATCCCGGAGCCATGCGGCCCTGTTCCATCCATGGCTCCATGCAGGCCAGCCCCCCACAGCCCTGCTCTGTGCAGGTGGCCCCACGGCGTGGCGTGGCCAGGCCGGCCCTCACCTAGTGTGGCCGAAATTCATCTGAGGCTGCTGCCTGGCAAAGATCATGTGACCCAACATTGAGAGGTGAATTCCAGCTGCAAGGCCCAGGTGAGATTAACTTTTTTAATGCTGTAAGATTCTCCAGAACAGATGAAGCCTGTAGACATCAATCCTCTCCCGAGTCAGAGGAAGAAGAAAGGTGAAGGCACATGAAGGAAAACACCATAAAGATGCCAAAGTCAGTGAAGGAAGAGCTGAAACCCCGAGAGAGGAGAATGAGGAGATGCTTCAAACCTAGAAGTTGAAACCCTTTTGGAAAGCTATGGTGATGGACTATGATACATCAGAGTACCCACTGTAATTTCAAGAAAGCATGGGGGGTGGAGTGTTCAAATCTCAACCATGAGCAAAAGTACCTGTGCTTAAATAAGCAAATGTTGAAGTAGATGTGATTTGATGAGAAGCTTGGAGAGAGATGAAAGTGATCAAGACCCTTGCTCCCAGGGAAGAAGACCTCTGTTCCTAGAGATGAAGATGCTTCCAGACAGAGGTGAAGAGAACCTTTGCTTCTGAACAGCTCATCCTTAAAATGGTATCCCATTAGCTAAAGATTGAACCCTCGAAAGCAGTTGTGGGGAAAGCTGTAAATCAAGGGAAGAGACTTTCACATGCAAGCAGAGAACCATCCCGGGTGGCTGCCTTGCTGTGACATTGAAGCCATGAGAGACCAGTTTCTTGTGGAGATGTCTCCATAGCATGAGCAAGAGAGACTCCTCTCCCTAAGTGAACTGAAAAAGAAATTGTTATAGAGGTGGTAAACTGACTGAAAATCTCAAGGGTTGTCTTTTTATGTTGTCAGTGGGAGAAGGGAGACAGGTGGGGGGAAGTGTTCTGAAGGTTTAGTCTGACTTTTTTCTTTCTTTTAGGTCTGTTAATAGACTTCTTTATATTAAGTTTTGTGCCTGCTTTGTTTTCTCCTAATTCTTGTCTCACAGAAGGAAAATAAGTAAGTTATGGATATTTTGAACCAAAACCACTACACTACCGTAGTTATTCATAACTACCTTCTGTTTCTGACACCAAAACAGAGTACAGTTTCACTGAGTGGTGATTAGGTTTTGATATTTCTTACTCTTAAATTAAATGTCTTTTGAATAATCTATTCACCATAGTGTTTGTTTGGGGATTTTTTTGTGAAGTGGGACCAGAGTTGTCACCACTTCTTGTCCGTAACAATACCCCAGCTACCATAGTTAAAGAAGCAATACAGATAAAATTATTAGTGCTTTTGCTAATGCTAAAGTTGTAACATGGTTTTACAAATTACTCTTCTATTTTATTGCAATTAGAGGGTTTACTATCCTAACTATGAAACTTCCTGATTATAAACCCATGTCTTCTCCTAGTAAGCTGTTTCTGTGAGCAAAGTTGGAAATTTTTAATCTCACAAAAAGAGAAGTGACAAGCAATAGCAAAAAGGAAAAAAGTGTACTTTTTAGCTTATTCAGAAGAATATATTATCTTTTCTCAGTCAAAGCCAACACACACAGAGAATGACTAACATTTCATTTATTGCATACAAAACAGATTATGAGATTACTCATGGTCATATGGAGTCACAGTAAGTAAATAATCCATCATTGGTATCTTCTACAGCTACATTTTATTGTACTGTAAAGTTGAACTATCTACCTATCCTAGGGTGTCTTGGTTTAAAAGACAGGTGTCTATCAAAGGGAGGCAGAAGCCTCCTCTGGAATGGGAAATGTAACCCCGCTCCCCCGAATAATTATTATAAATTTGAAATTGAGGGGCTTTCAGGCACAGATATAAGAGATAGGAATAACAGTTCTTTTACTAATATATATATAAAGCAATAATACAGAAAACACTGGTTTAACCTGACAAAGTCAGGGTATGACCTGGCACCCTGCCAGGCAGGGTGGTGGTAGCAGCCCGAGTCAATGGTGGTTGCAGTCTTTCTGGAGTGGCAGTTGCGGCTCTGTTGAAGCAGTGATCCTGTAGAAGGGTGTAGTTATCTTCTGGGAATCCGGTAGAGAAGAAAGCTGCTCCGCTGGGACTTCAGTGGAAAAAAAAAAGGGCTGCTCCGCTGGGAAGAACCAGTGTTAGTGGCTGGCTGTCTGTTCCAAAACCCCAGACTTTATCCAGGTGGGGAAGCTTGGCTCCTTCCCCCGGGGCAGAGCATCTTACAACGGGATCATGAGGGAGGGCACTGATGGGACCATTAAAAGAAGATAGTCCAGGAGCAAGTTATCTATGAGTCATGGACAAAGCGTTAATGGGCCCATTGACAAAAGATAGTCAGGAGGGAGGAGGCAGCGAACACCACCACACTTGGTCTCAGCAGCTCATGAAGATGGGAATAGAATATACTGCAACCCAGGACATAGGGTCATCTGTCCACAAAACCAAAACATGGTATTTCCTGAGAATGCACTGAATAACTCTTTAATCTTCTTAAGCCATTAAACCAAATAATAGATTTGTCTAGATAATACCATAAAAGTATATGCATTAATTTTGAAGATTACATAGCATCCTTAAGTGTTACTCACTTTCAAAAAAGCATTTGCCTCCTTCAGCTGTTCTGCTTCACAAAATAAACTACCAGTAAGGGATTTGTACAGACTAGACAAACAAAACTCCCAAAAAATGCACAGTGGTTATTCAAACTTCCGTATCTGTGAAGGAGTTAGAGGGCTCCTTTTTTAGAAGGAACAGAGTTGACAGATATGGTATGAGAGGCCCCATGGCAGAATGTCTTAAAACTGAGGGACTTTGCCATTAACTCCTTAATTCCTGCTACAAACTTTGCCCTTCAGTGTTCTTAGGAGACCCACCAGTACAGTCAAATTTATAAGATGAAATAAATTTGTCTTTAGCTGAGAAAGTCACTATTATTTGCTACTGAGGCTTTTCTAAAGAAAGTATCAAGTTCTTTATTCTTTTTAAGCTGCATTTTTATTTGATGTTAAGAATTCATTAAAAAAAACCAAAAACAAACCAAAACCAAAACCTGAAACAACTATTCTGAATACTTTGTCTTTTAAAACTGCTACTATCCCTACAGAGTTTACTGAGCAGTTTACCAGGCTTTTTGTTGCTTGGTATGATCAAAGCATACACTGTAAAAGCAAATATATTTGAATTTTGTTTCTCTTCAGAAAAAAAAAATTATTCCAAATAGCATGATTTAAAGTGGTTAAATTAGAAGTCAATCAGTACATGCCTTCAGTGATTGGAATTAGACCTCCATGTACACTTGAAGAAATTTTATATGCACAATGTGAAAAGCAGTGGTGCACGAAAGTCAAGTATTCAAGAAAGGACAAGACCTATCAACTTCTCCTTACTTTATTGGAATACAAAGTAGAATATGTAACTTTGCAGAGCTATTAGGGCTGGAAGAAAACCCTAGAAATCTCTTCCACATTTAAAATGTTATGTTACAGAACATCATATCACAGTAGTGAAGTAATTTTTCATCACTTCATGGCAAGTTCTCTAGCAATAGCATGTATTATTAAACAAACTGCCCCCCAGGTGAATAGTACTACTATGGATCAAATTGCTATAAGCAACCACAGTTATCCTAAACATAAGGATATGTCTTTTTATTTCTAAACATGGCCTGTTAATGTCAGCAACCACAGCAGCAGCAATGCTTTCCAAGATGTAAGAGCTCACCTGGGTGTTTGCCAGAGATGCCACTCTGTCCACACCACTCACCACTGCCGTGCCTCTTCAGGGTTGCCCTTCCAGTCCTTCATGGTTTGGCCTGCTCTTGGCATTCCAGCTCTCCCTTTTTTTCACCTGCTTCTAGCTGTCTGACTGCTTGAGATATTTTTCTTTGAACTCAAAATTTTCTGCTTATTTAGTTACATGGATCTCTAACTGGCTTATTGTTTAATGAATAGATGAATTTAGTGATCATTCACCTGGTGTGTCTGCTACTTGACTAATTAATAAGCCAGTATATTCTGTGATTTATATACTCTGAATTGTCTATTTCTTTACCTTGTCTTGAATTACATGATATTTATTTAATCCATTGTTTTAATGATTCTTCTTTTAATCACTGGTTTACAGTTAATTACACTGCTATTTGCATAAATATTAGCTAATTCAGTATCTATTTCTTCAGTTCTTTCTCATTCCTCAACTTTTTGCCCATGATATATAGTGTCTGTCATATCTTCTCTGCAATACCTTCTGTCCCTTAACATCCATTCTCTGACTGATTACTTTCCCCTAATACCTTTCTATCAGCTTTCCTCAAACATCTGCATTTATCAATTAGGTGCTACCAATCCTTCAAAAATCACTGCAAAATCTCTCAGAAAATCTGAAGAAAACATAGGACTGAAACCCAATGGTACTTTTTCACTGATGGATCTATATATATTCAAATCTGTCTCCTTTTAGCTTCTAATCTGTATTGTCGAACTTTACTTCTTTGTTTTACTTGTCTCCTCTCTACATCTCTGTTCTCTTTTTGGAACTAAAAAAACCAAAATGATACAGAATTTTAGTCAATTACATATATGCTAGATTAGATCCTCTTAACTTGGCAAAGCTCTGGCAAAATTTGCAAATCATCTACTGAGTTAATAAGAAGCTTAACATTATTTTGTAAGACTTCTAGTATTTAGGCCCCAAAGATGTATTCTACATTGTAATCCTCTAAAGAGGCAGTGGACCCTCTCATGTGATCGTCTGTTACCATCAGATTGCTGGAAATTGAGTGGTGTCTGTTTGTTTTTTTCCAGGCTCCTGCAGTTGTCTTGAATAAACTTTGGACATGCTCAGTCTGTCAAGGAAAAAAAAGGAATTCCAGGTCTCAGGTTTTTTCAGGAAAACACCAATTATCATACAGAAGATAATATATATCTGTTGTTTGTGTGTAAATTGAGTTTTCTGCTCTACGGGTACTTGCCATAAGCATTGGATTCTGTGAGTACAGTCTTTTAAAAAGGTAATTAAATTATCTCTCCATCTCAGTGACACACAGTCTTATCATTCATATTTAATTTCTGATATATCTCAGAGTACACATAGAGTGGCTTAAAAGCAGATAACTTTATCTTTCCATTTAGGGTGTAAATTTTAGAACCTATACCCACCCCCCCCCAAGGGACAATGGGGAAAAATTTAATCATGCCAGCAGCTAGGGACATGATTAATGCATTAGCAAAGGGATATCTAATGCACCCCACAGGAAATGATAAATCCTCAGGGTTCTGTTTTAATGGTCTGAATCTTATTCTCAAAAACTGCGAAGCACTGAATTTTTGTTTACTACAAAGCTACAAAATTACTTTAGCAGGCTTGGTATAAGATGGAAAAACATGATCCAAGGCTGGTTTGGTTTTGCACTCATTAGGCTTGCAACTTGCAGAAGTAAATTAGGAGAAACAGAGAGAAAGGGCAGAAACAAAGCCAAAAAAGTAACCAAAAGCATTCAGTGTTGTTCCTTAACTAAAATGCTTCTCTAAGAGCAATTCCCAATGTTTCCTTGTAAGTAAATTGTGCAAAACCAGTGTGGTCTTGGACTTGGTAATGCATTCTCAAAAGTAATGCATTAGTTACCCCTGGCAAGGGTGTGAGCATTGGTGATCCTGTGAGTTTAGACACAGATCACAGACCTGTTACTGTAATTTAACCATTTGGTTAAGTGCATCTCATTCCTTTTACTTCACAAGCTAATCCATTTAAAAAAAAAAAAAAAAACCACCATGGTTCACAAACTAATCCTAATTTTTGCAATTTTTTGTTATTAGCAAACACTGAGAGAGGTAGCCATTTTTTAACTCCCACCAGCTTCGAGAGAGAAAACATTAAATCGTTGATTTAAATGACTGTATTGCTGCTTATCAAAGGACCATTTCTAGTAATTTAGTCTGTTAAGATTTCTTGTAATAGGCATAATTTAAAGTGCAGGTGTATCCTTTTAAGGGAAGCTAGAAAAGTCAAGTGAAGATTTTTTGGTTTTTGGTATCTTCACTTTTTCCTAGTTGAAATCTCTTTGTTTAGTAGATTTTCTTTATTAGGAAAGGAATAAACTGAGCAGGAACATTTAGTGCTCTGCACTCTAAATAGCACCATCAATGTGGGATTTTTTTGATCATTACGTTTTTTAAAGTGCTAACTATTTCTATTTTAACCCAGGCAGAAGTTCCTACTTTTGTTCTATTCAATAAACTCTATCAATAATCACTATCTGTCTTTAACTCAAAGAAATATATATTCAGTAGCAGGAGAGGTTACAAGTTATCTTAATTTGGTAGAAATTAGAACAAATTAAAAGTTAAGTAGCATGAGACCATTAGACACCTTAGTTCCCTCATGGAAGAATCTGAATGCTTTCTTGATGATTACTTATTGCCCTTCAAGCATATTTGTTTCAGAAAAATATTTTTCTGTGTGTGATATGTGCTATCTCCTAAGAGGTTAAATTCAAAATATTCACAGCTCCAAATGAGGAGGCAGGATCTTGCATCAAGGAATCAGAAGTGTACATTAAAATTATATTTTGCTCAGCAACTTAAAAAACAAAAAGTCTGAAAGTTTAAAAACATAAAGTAGTAACTTGATGTTGTAATTAGTAATATGTTGTTTTGTATCAAACACCTTACTTGTTTTTTATCTGAGGAGCTAGGAGTGTTATTTCAGGTTTTGTAAAACCTTTTGTGTTGCGGTGAGCCATGGCCAGAGCCATGGTCAGCTGGACCAAGCCGACCAAGAGGTCCAGTGGTTTGATGCCTCCACAGCAGAAGGGCTCGAAGGCACAGTGAGCACCCAAAAGGCTGTGTGAAGCATGCTGGGACCATTGGCTGCTGCCCCGCCTCCCCTTTCAGTTCATATTTGGTTATCCTTCCAGAAAGTTCTATGTTCCTCAGTTGGTAACTGGCTCATGTTGCTCCTCTACCCCCCACTCCTTCTCCCATTTGTCCTTCTCCCCACTTTTGTAAGACCCCCTAACTGGTATTTTATTGGTTATTGTATGTTCTCCCTGCCTACTACGTAGGGGTATAAAACCCTGTGCCCGCCTGATTTTATCGGCTCTCCTCATGGCTTCTCCCTATGAATAAACCCTTCCTTGTCCCACAGACAAGTCCGTCTTCCTTTTTCCCTTCCTCCTTTGCACACCTGGCCATCAGTAGGCAAGGCAAACCCGAGCTGGTGCTCCGCCTGCCCTCCAGCGCTGCGGTTGGCTTCTGTCCCCCCCACCTGGAGCAGGTAGACCATTGCCCAGTGCCTGGGAAGCCTGCTAGCTGGCACAGCATCATGGCACTTTTGCAATAGTCTTAGTAGCTAACATGTTTAGGAAAGCATAATACTTAAAGTGAATTACTTATATTCTTTAACTGTCCCTCTATTTCCCCATATTTTTTTCTGTCTCTATATTCTATCTGCTCCAAAGAGTTCAACCTTTAGTTTATTACCTTTCTTTGAGGGAAGAGTGCAAAGACTTGCAAATTGAAGGAGACAGATGAAAAGTAACAGAAGTTCCTTGATATGAATACGTGGACATAACACCCCCCCCCCCCAAAAAAAAAAAAAACCAACAAACCAAACCAAACCAAAATACCAGCAGCCAGGCACCACAAAATACTGGCTTTGCAAGTTTGTCCATCACAATCACAAAGCAGTCCAGCAGTAGTATGGTAGTATCTCCCCCCTCAACCTAACCCCAGCCCCCACCCCAACCTTATTTCTTAGGTAATTGGGACTTTGGATTCTGATGACTCTCACCCTAGAGGAAAGCAGACTTTAAAGTGATAAAAGTTGTAAAAGCAATACAAGTGATAAGAATGAAAAAGACTACTACCATTTGGGTTCCCACTTATTACCCTGTCATTGAAAAGATTTATCAGCTGATGCCTCCAGGTAGACAATAAAGTGTGTTAATGCTATCTTGGACAGTGGATTACTCCTCTGAACATCTTAGCTCTATTAATCTCTGTGCTTTCAATTGCATGTGTAATTTAGAGCAAATTACCGACAATCTCCCTGTTCTTCTCCACTACAAAGCTAAAAGTGTGAATTTTCTCATTGTGCAGCACTTTAAAGCTTTATGGGTTACAAATATTATGTGATCAATTATTGCTAGAAAGTTGAATCATATGCACGTTTATTGCATTTATTTCCTTCCCTGTTAATTTCATGTGATGCCTTTCCTGGTCTTAAAAATTAAGAGGTGAACACAGTTAGAAGGGGAAAAAGTGTTTTACCTTGGTATTTATTGTAAGGATCCTTAGGTGCACCATGAATCGGTCGAATACACCTCTGTGCACACCCCCACCGCCACCGCAAAGTCCCCCTCTTCTAGATCTGGTCTTCCATTCTAGGTCTTACTAATTAGCATATCTATCAAATATTCCCCAATGAGAGGCTCAAATGAGCCTCTCCTCCCAAGGAACCTTCCCCTGGATGGTTCTATCTTAGTTTACAAAATGTGTTCTGGAGAGGACCTTGGGGTCTGGGCACCCTGGCACCTTAACTACGAAGCCTCTAAAATGTTTAGTCTCTTAGCTTAACAAACAAGTCCAAGAATGTAGGCAAAAAAGCATCAAGAATACAGAAGTTGCAAAAAGGTATAACAGGGGTATAAAAGAAAAGACAAAATTCATCATGGCATCACATGTATGAAATTAAATTGGAATTCATAAATCCATTCTTGTTTTACTCTAGTACTTTGTATAGTCTACCTACAAAGTCTGCATTGTTTTTCCAAACAAAGAACTTAGGTTTTTTGGGGGTTTTTTTTCATGTGCATAATTCTATCCTGGGGAGCCAAGCTCAAGTACTTTCCACACAGAAACCAAAATCCTCAATAAAAGACCAGCAGCCTCCAACTGAGTCCAGTTCAGTGACTCATGCAGAGGATGCTGGCACACACATTAGCATGTGCCAACCTCACTTCCAATAAAACTGACATATTGGAGGACTTTTCCAATACTTCTGAGATTACTTGACTGCATTTGAACTGGTGTTATGCCACACAGATACCAAATCTTCTACTAAATGGTTGTATAAATTTTTCATAATGGACATCAGTCAAATATTTCAAAAAGTTCTGTGTACAGATGTAATTACTCACCCACAAGCCCAATTGATAGGGTGGAAAATGTTCAAATTTGTGCCACATATGCTTTTCCTTTAACTTCATTGCAACCTGAAAACAACTATGTGCAAAGGGGTAGATGCCTCATTAAATATGCCCAGCAGTTCCTTTCTCATTACATTCCTTAGACAGACTAAATAATTTATCTTGGAGACATTCAGAAAGGCTTTCAAACCAATGAGAGGAAAATTTGGTCTGTAGTCATTTGGAACTCTCAGTCCAAGGAAGACCCACAGTCTTTTTGTGACTTCTTTCTTATACCAAATTTGTTTTTTCTCATTTTGTCTTCTCTGAGAAGAAAGAAGAAAATCTCAGTTTTTCAGAAAAGATGAACTTACTTAACATTTACTTTGCACTAAAATCACATCATTAAGTAGAAGATTTATTAAGATAGAACAAGCTTTAGGAAAACACATTTTTTGTCTTATATTTTTCCTAAATCATTAAATTAAAATAAATTTTACACTGGATCTAAATTGATTACACCTTCAATATTTAAAACATTACAAACATGAAGAAATTTTCTTGTAAAAGGGAAAACAATGACTATTTACTCTCCCAAAATGGCCAGTACTTATATAAACCTAATATGATAATTTCTTTGCATCTCGACAGTTTGCTCAACTCTTTAAAAGGAAATACTAAGCTCCCTCTATGCAAACCCCCAAGCTTTTTTTATGTTCCAGTTCTTCCCACATAGGACAGTCATCGGGAGAGGAGCATCTATGCATTCTGAACTCAGAATATCCTCTAAATCATCACTGAAACCAGGCTTCTGTGTGGTTACATCAGGTTCAGAAGTCAGTAACTAGTGAATAGCTGAATTACCTACCAGGTGTAAATGTAATTTTCATGGCAAGAGTTCTTAAACCTAAAGCTCTTTGTTCTTTACACACTACATTCAGAATGTAATCCATGAACAGAAAATCTACTAAATAAATTAGTAAATGGGAAACAGGAACACATTTTCAGGTTGTCTCATCATTGTAGAACACAATTCATGAAAACATTTTAATACCTTTCTACTCTCTAGTAAATACAATTTTATCTTTCCCTTAGAGAGAGGAGATAATGTACTTTTTACTAATAATTCATCAGTTCTGCATCGTGACATTGTAATTTAATCAGTTAGCACTACAATAGTAAAGTGACTAGAAGTAATGTTTTTCAGGTTTTTATTAGCAAGTCTTTCCATGAACATCATGTCAACTATAACAAACAAAGTATTAATAATTGTTTAGACATCTTCAGTGAATTATTTTTATTTTTAAGGTCACAGCTCTGAAGAGTAAGATTGAATTATTTTCCATTTATGTGAAAGATTCTAAAAAGTAATGTAAACTTAAGGTTATTTCAGTAATGTTTAAATCACACACTGTGATGTCTATGTTTATATTTTGTAATAAAAGCAGTGGGACATCATAGAATTGTGCCCTAAGAATAACAAAAAAGAAGACTAAAGTCAATATGAAGCTGTTATCCAATACTCATTTCAGATGGAGGCTGAATCTTTTCTAAAGATTCCAAGGGATAATTCTTTTTTTCCTCTCTTATGTCTATGTAATTATGGATAGGATGTGAGCTATCGATGCTACTTTACATACCTTGTTACTGTAAATGAGTGTTCTCACATGTATTTACATTTGATGCACAAGGACATTAAAAGTTGCAAAAGAAGGACTAACTAAAAGATTTTGAGTTCACAGAGTTTGAATTAAACAGAAAAAGGCTCACTTATATAAAGTTTTATTTCATATGAAAACTAGTGACAAAAATATGGCAAATAAAAAATTGGTATTTGGCAAGTTGGACTTCAAAGAATAAACATACTGTATATATTGCAGTATGGTTCTTGTCATCATGTTGGACAAAAGTAGCCATCAAACTCTTTTAGCATCTGCATTCTGAATGTAAGAAAGCAAAATCATATGAGGACTTTTTATAAAACCACAACTCATAGAAGACTGGCAATCAAACTGAGCCCTTCAGAACCACAGAAGCCATTTCTCCAGTGTTATGTGTCACAGTTCTAGAAGACCTACGCAAGACAGATTATCTCCACCAGGACAGAAAGATAATCTGCTTCTTTGACCAAATATACAGATGTAAAAGACACAGCTGTTTATACAGCTCTCCAAGTTGTGTGTCTTCTTGCTACCATGTGAAAAGTCAACATTGCCAAACCCATTTGAACTAACTGAAATGTGGGACCCCGTAAAATTATTGAGACATGATTACTTTAGTGTAGGTTTTACTAATTTCTTTAATGAACCAATTTCTAATAAGGTTTGTTGCAGACTTCTGGATTTCTAGTTAGCCAGAAGAGTATTTTCATGCAAGTTCTTTTTCAGAACTTTTTATCTCTGTTATCACAGTTGGGACCTTGCTGAAGGACTATTCTACAGCCAAGAACAGATGTCATGCCAAGAACAGATCACCAGCTGTTTTATTTAATGATGTTTAATTTCCTTTCATCTTCCTCAAAATTTGTCAATCACCCTGCCTTTATTAGTTTCACATTCAATACAGCTGTCAAACAGTATAGACTGGTGTTGTTTATCAGGACACACTGCATATATGTCTTGTCTGTATTAAGTTTCTTTATCTACCCTATCTGCAGTGACAGTGAGCTTAGAGAGAATAGTGTTCAAGAAGATGAAATTGGACGCATGATAATTTGATGGCCCAAGAGTAACTCATAAAACTGTAAACATGCCTGATCTGGAAAACAAAGAGTCTCTGGTATGGAGCAGCAGTCAAAACAGGATAGATCTGTAATGAGAAGATCTTGAGAGTCATAAATGGAGAGGAGGAACCCACTGTTTAATAAGAAATGGTTGCTGCTGTTCCTGTATCACTAGAAAAAGTCATCATAATGCTTTCTCTGCCTCAAAGTTGTCAAAGCAAGTTCATTACTTTATTTAAAGCAGTCATGAGCACTACTGTTTTACCTAGATGACAGCAAAAAGAATTTGCCTTTATGCAGTAAGGAATTAAATCAATATATCTGGATATAGCTGTGGTGGGTTCAAGCCAGGTGTCATCAGAGCCACTCTATCCCTCCCCTGGTCAGCTGCACAGGGGAGAGACAATGTAATGAAAGGCTCATGTGTCAAGATAAGGGCAAGGAGAGATCACTCAGCAATCTCATGGGCAAAACAACTCAACTTGGGGAAATTAATTTATTATAAAGCAGAGTAAGGTAAAGAGAAATAAAACCAAATCTTAAAAATACCTTTCTCCCACCCCGCCTTCTTCCCAAGTTCAACTTCACTTCCCATTTTCTCTTCCTCCTGTCCTGCATTGCAGGAGGATGCAGTTGGTTCATCCCAAGTTGTCCCTGCTGTTCCTCCTCAGGGGGAGGCTGTCTTACACTCTGCGGTGTCCCTCCCACGGGAGACAGTCCCCAACAAACTACTCCACAGTGGGTCCTTCCCATGGGCTTTATGAACTCTTCCAGTATGGGTCCCCTGTGGGATCACAGGTTCTGCCAGGACCCTGTTCCAGCATGGGCTTCCCACAGGGACACATCCTCTTTTGGGTATCCACCTTCTCCAGTGTGGGCTCCTCCACAGGCTGCAAGGGGGTGCCCGCTACCAAAACCTGGCCACACAAACCCAATACAATAGTTTAGTTTAGTGCCGTTCATTTTAATATGAGTAAGGAGTCCATACAAGGTGGTAAATAAGAGGAGTTTGCCTGAATATAATTAATTTTTTGTAAGACATAAATACAAAAAATGAAAACAGAGGGATTTAGGAGATGTAAAGATAATCTTTACACCAACAAAACTTCAAATTAAATCTTAGAGAGCTTTGCCAGAGCAGTCTGTACAGTAACCAAAAATTGAAATATGATGTCAAAATCATTTAGGGAAACTATAAACATAACTCTCTCTTCTCTCACACTCTTTCTGCCCACACACTATCCTTAGAAGATGTAGAAATGGACCATTATGTTGATGCAATCCTGAAATTTTCATTTGTCCAGTAAGCTCTTTGTTTCTTACAAAGACTTTTATATACTAAACAAGCAAAGCTTTAAGTTTGTTAAGAACTATTGAATGGTCCCTAGAAAAATACAGTGGGTATTCTAATGTTATCAGTAATCATCTAGGAATCAGCGATGCTGTTCCAGATATTTAAACAGCTTTACTGTCTTTTATAATTATTTCATGTTTATGGACTGTTAGCTGGCATGTAAAATTTAGTGTGTTGTGGTAAAGAAGTAAATGAAATTGCTTTAACTACTTTTAGCTATCTCTATTACCAGTTAATAAAAGTATCTACAGGCTGTCAGTCTTTGACAATAAAGTTTCCATTCTGTTCATAACTAAGCAAGGACAAACATCTAAACTTGCATTCATAACAATGAGACTTGAAACAAGGTGGAGGCTTACCAAAAAATCCAAACACTGAGTTGTTCGTCATGCCCTTAGGTTACCAGGGTGATTCCTGCTTTTAGTATCATATCCTTGGCTGACTGAGACAGACCTGATTCCCATTTCTTTCACAGCTGCTAAAACACCAACTTCTCTGGACAGGCTTTGTTCTTAATCACTCCTTTCAATCACTCACGACTGCTGAGCCTTTGCCTAGTGCTGATCTCGTAGCTTATATTTAAGCATCTACACTCATCAGTGCAGCATGTTAGAGACGAAAACATTTCCTTCAGGCTCTGTAGCAAATATACCTCCAGGTAATCATTAGTAAAAATTAAGCAAAGCCCTTGGATGTAATGCTCCTTCTTTCTATATAAGTGCAGGAGGGCCTGTTCAGTGAAGTGTATGCCCCACTAGGATTTCTTTGATTTTGAGTAATGAGCATTGCTGAATCAAGGCAGGGAATCAGCTGGGATTCACTACCGCTTTTCTTCCTGGTTGTTCTCAGCAGGGTACAGGCTGCAATTCATAGCAGTCTTAGAGTGCCAGGCAGTTATGCCAGCTCAACTGGCTACTGGAGCACATGACAGGCTTGCTTGGGAAGGCCCAAATTAAACAAACAAGCAAATAAATTAGCTGTGAAAGACACAGGGAGTTATTTCAGCTTGCAGTTCTCCAGCTCCAGTGCCCACCTGCTTTCTAAAACAGTACGGAGAAGCAGGTCACTTTGGTATCTTCTCCGGTGAAAATGCCTGTCCAGGAAAAAAGGGCCTATTGCAAGTCTGGGGAGGAAATGGGGAGGAAGGGGAATCCAATCTTAATTTCAGAATATTTAACAGTTTGTTTTCTTGGTTCTTTAATAAAGTGTAACTAGGGAGCTAAATGCCAGTACATACTAAACAGATATTTGCATTTGAGTAGGAGTAGCTAGGCTGTTGGAGGTACTAAAGCCTAATATCAGCAGGATATTAGGAACAGAATTTTTGCTTGTTACATAGTCAATAAAAATATCAAGGATGTTTTAATAAAAAAATTTGCATGTAAATGAAAAAAAAATCCATGCTCAGGAATATTCATGTTTCATTGCAATTTCTTTTTTAAATTAATAGGAATCTTTTACATTCAAAATATATGTTAATCCTTATTCACACTAACCACCACAGCAACAAGACAAATTTAATTATGATTTGGGCAAGTGAGAAGAAACCAGCTAATTATGTGTCATGCTAAAGCTGAGCCAACATATTCACAAAGCAACAGGAGGCGTTCTTTCAATTTGGTTTTCAGTGGCCCACTGGACCAGATGGTGCTCTATAACTCAGTTGTCCTATCTCCTGATGCAGGTAACAGAACTGGAATACTACAAGACAAAACAATGAGAAACCTGTAAGCAGAATAAAACTGGGATGGATGGAGACCTCTCTCCAGGTCTGCTATTTCCATATGAGATTTCAAAAGTATACCTGAATAAAGGGAGTGATCAGAAAGCACCTTGCCCAGCAAACACTTCAAAGGTAACATTGTTACTTGGCAGGGATTGCATCTCCTGCATTTGGAGATGTCAGAGTGGAGCTGGCACAGAAGGTATCCCAGGCTTCTGTTGCAGACAGGAACCTTCCTCCTTTCAAGAGAGTTAATACCCTATAGCAGAAAGTGTAGCACTGGATTTCTGTGTAGACATCCTACAATTTATATAGAAAATTATTTTTTATTGCTTAAATAATCAGGTCTCATAACGTTGTTTTGACATGGAGCCAGATCTTAGAGAATCCAAAAGCAACAGGAGAGTAGATGTGCATGGAAGAGGGAAAGAACTAGAGTTAAGTGACGGTTTTGCTCTCAGTCCTGTGCACAAGCAGTCTTGAGTTACTGGGTAGTCTCCAATGACAAAGTCTGATTAGCACATCTTAAACTGATTATGTGAAAGATCTGATACATACAAAATACATTTAAAAAACCAAACTGAAATCATTAATTCTCTGCTTCTTAATTTTGCTATTGCAGATGCATTGTCATTTCTAGGCAAAGTAATGACACAAAGTCAGCTTTACTTTTTCATCATCCTTTTTCCTTTGATGGAAAAAAACCAGTGTGTGATTTATTGTAGAAGTATGACAAATATTACTCCTAATCACTTGAATCATGCATGTTACCCAACCTCTTTTAAAGGAAGAACAGATTTCAACTGTTAAAGCTTTTATTTCCAAGAAGAACAACATTTAAAACAAATCTGAGAAGACTGAAAAAGCCCATTAAACTATAATTAGACACCAAAAGACATTCAAAGGCTCCCATCATCTTGTTGCTCCTTTGTAAAGAAGAACTAGGAACCGACAAAAAAGGGACTAAGGCATTACTATGACTTCAGTCTGCTTCCCTGAAACAGTGTTACAGACAATTGTGTAAAGATGTCCAAAGGAAGCTAAAAATTGCTACACTGTGCTAGTACTAGAAAGCTAGAAATAATATCTTTTATTGTTTCATGCACAATTATACTACAAAATAATTTTTTTCCTGTAGAAAAAAGAGAAAAAAATTCAGCAATCTTAGTTCTATTTTCTTCCAAGGGGTACAAGTTTGTGGGGCACAATTTCACAGAATCACACAGAATCACAGAATGGGTCAAAGAAAAGGGACTGCAGTGGGTTATCTGGTCCAACCTCCCTGCTCAAGCAGGGTCATCCCAGAGCATATGGCACAGAACCTAGGGCACGCCCCTGTCTTTCCCCTACCCCTCAGTACATCTAGTCAGAAACGTGGGGTTTCCAAATGGAGTAAATAATTTTTGTAATTGTTTAGATAAGAAAGAAAATATACAATATTTTACTTTGGTGATACTGCAATCAAGACTGATCAGATTTTTTGAAACCTAGAGGGTTTCCTCCTTCAAACAAAAAGTGCTCATGTTTTACAGAATAAAACAACTCTTCCTTGGAATGGAAAGATATAGAGGAAAATTTTCTATTAGCACCTTACCATTGCCAAAACAGCACTATTTTTGCCATGAGTCCTTTTCAAGGGAAACAAACACTCTGCTCAAGGGCTTTACTGCCACAGCCTTAACACCTCTTCTTGGCAGGAGTGGACTTGCTATATAGTTAGACCACAATCTATCTATTAGAAATTACATTCAAGCTTCTTTTTCATCTCCTTTGCTTGGTAATTTTAAGGGTTTATGTCTACAAAGTACATACAAATGCCCATCCCCAATATTAAGTGAGCATAGTGCTGATTAATTTTTTGGGACATGCATAAAAGCAATAAACAACACATAATAGCAATGCGTGATTTACATCTAGGACCCAACATTGAAAGGTATATCTACCAATTTTTTATATATGTTATGGAAAATCAGGCTGACCTTGGACAGGATTTTGATTTTCACACTTCTATTATAAAATTGTTCATATTACCAAAGAGTTCAAAAAATAATTCAACAGTAGAAAATATAAGCTAAAATAAAATATTTTTCTGGATGGATGATGCATTTTCTGTAGTTGTGTCTTTAACTCCTGCAAAAATAACAGTTCAAATAATTGCTTTGAAATAGCTGGAATCTAGTCCTTTCTATCACAGACATGGCACAGTGCAGGTTTCCTACACAGTAAGTACAAAAGTAGTGCTGAGCTCACCCACACATTCCCAGCCCTGGAGGTAGCATGGGCTGAGCACCGCAGGCTCTGTGGTCAGGCTGTTTTTGAGGATTAAGGAATTTAGCAGTATGGGCACCGACCAATCCATACCACTTGGCTGTAGTCTCAGAGAACAGTCCCGAAAGAGTGTTTTACAAACACAAGCACAGCCTAAGCAAATGGTAATAACTGTCTTTCTAAAACTCTTGTTTCAGGACAAAGATGAGTAAATGATCCATCTGGTACTGGATAATTGTTATTTATGTCATAGTAAACAAAATCAATGAGACTGCATATATTTGCACATTCTGACTAGAGCAAGCCACAGAATATTGTGACGTTTCTCCTGAATTTCTTGAGTGACATTAACTGTGTGAAAATGTAAAAATGCATCTTCACCTTGAGTCCTGTGTGCAGTTTTGGGCACCACAATATAAACAAAAATTATGGTATTAGAGAGCATCTAAAGGAGGAACACAAGGATCATGAAGGAGCTGGAGGGCAAGACTTAGGACAAGCGGCTGAGGTCACTTGGTCTGTTCAGCCTGGAGGAGACTGAGGGGAGACCTCAGTGCAGTTACAATTTCCTCACAAGGGGAAGAGGAGGGGCAGACACTGATCTCTTCTCATGGCCAGTGACAGGACCCGTGGGAATGGCCTGAAGCTGAGTCAGGGGAGGTTTAGGTGGAATATAGGAAAAGGTTCTTCACCCAGTGGGTGGCTGCATGCTGGAACAGGCTCCCCAAGGAAGTGGTCACAGCACCAAGCCTGACAGAGTTCAAGAAGCATTTGGATAACACTCTCAGGTGCATGGTGGGATTGCTGGGGATGTCCAGTGCAGGGCCAGGAGCTGAACTGGATGATGCTGATGAGTCCCTTCCAACTCAGTTTATTGTGTGATTCTATGTACCCCTGCTAAAGACAGCCCATACACTGTGCTGAAAAAAACTCTTTTTTTGCTGTTATGCATTAATTACTCTGCCATTGAAAATAATGTACTGAGAATATATAAAAATAGATCTTCGAAATTCACAGAACTGGTCAGGGTTTTTCCTTAGCATACGTGACTAGTGCTAGCCAATGAACTTTTTATAGATGAAAACCAAAACACCATTGTTGGCAAAACAGTGAGATATAGATTCAAACAGGACATCCTTGAAAGTGAAAACCAATAGTATAAAAAATATCAGCTTTTATTAGCCAGCAACTTGCAAGCAGAAAGTAATGTTGGCTACCATTGGCTACAATAATAATCTCTCAGGGAATTATGGGCTTAGGGGCAAATTTTCTTTTTATCACTGTGTTCAGAAATATCAAAAATTAAATTTACCAAGTGATTCTCCAGATGAGTAGCAACATTCTGGGGCAAAAAAAAAGTGCTCATCTTTACAGCAGTAAACACATCAATTATCAAGTAAAGAAAATAAATTAGTTGCCTCCCCGAGGTCTGGTGCCAACAACTGAAGCTTGGGCAGCTTGTTCACTTAGGAGTCTTGGAAAATCTTTTCCTTAATGTTGGGACATTTTTCATAGATGCAACTGTGAATCTCAGAGTACTGAAGTCCTATACTACTATAAGCAGTTGTTTTCAGAAGTATTAAGTAATGGTATTGTTGTAAAGAGTAGAAATGTGTTATTTCCCTTCATTTTTAGATGCCCCCAAACGACTTTTAAAACATGAGCACAGAAGAGGACTTCAGGAAAATGTTCCAGGGCTGAAAAAACTCAGACTTTGCCAAATGCTGTACAGCCAGTTCCAGTGAAGAATAGAACAGATCCTGCAAGGTGCCTCACATATATAATACTGTTGAACTACTGGTGGTGCTCACTTGCAGAGGTGAAGGATGCATTTTTTGTCTAACCCTTAAGGACATAACTGCATTAGTCTCCCCTGCTCTAATCCAATCAGTGACACTGTTCCTCTCATGGGTAAATGGTCATGTAGTGCCACACTATCATTAAAAACAAGAGTTATGGAAATTCTGAATTCCTGTTTCTTTTGTAACTAGCTTTCTGAGTCTTAGGAAGCCTTAGAGAGAAGGGCATATTGGGGATAGAAAGTTGTTCAAAAGGAAATATTTTATCTTAATTTCAGTTCCTAAGTGTTTGTCTTAAAGATTCATAAAAGGCATAGAAACCATCAACTGTGATTAAAATACCATGTGTACAAATAACTTCACAACTAGAACTGGGTGATACATATTTTGGGCTGATTTCTCAAAGGCCACACTCACTTTTCATCTCAATTTCACACCAGGGACTCCTTTCTTTGTTTACCTTCTGTTCATATGGAAGACGAAAGCTGTCCAGGTCTAGTATTTGATGCATGAAAAACTACACTTCTATGTATAGATGTGTGTATTTATACAAGAACCATAAATACACGTTTTATATACTTATACATATGAAATATAAGTATATGGGAGATGATGGCCTTTTATTGCCGACAGCAACCTGTGGAGCATGAAATATTCTGAGCAGCTGTACCTATCAAAGGTTGCTGACTCTCACCCAAACCTGTCAAAATGTCCTCTAGAAATATTATAGAAGACGAAAATGACACTGAGGAGCCATCAAGGGGGATATCTTACACAGGAACTGAAAACTCAAGTATATTGGGGTATATAGGTGTGTATATATATATACATAGACACGTATATACCTATGTATTCTGATGGGTAATGGGTCTTTCATAATAATTACTCAGAAAAATAAAAGTTTGAATCCACTCCAAATTCTGCAAATCATCTTGTTTTACAGAACAGTGTTGAAATACATGTATTATTTCCATTAATTTTAATAATTTTCCGTTATTTTACATATAACATTTTGGGTGATATTATGGTATATATAAGCAACCAGTGAAATGGTAAATATAAACAATTTAATGTTACATACAAAATAATGGAAAATTATGAAATTTACATATTCAGTTGTGTGGCAGTTTTGGCCAAGATCTAGCAATCTATCCTCTGGGAGAAAGTCAGGTGACAACCACCCTTCCCCCCACACCAGGTTCGGGAAAAAAAAAATTCCGCAAAGGAAAGTGAAGGAGATAAAACCTACTTATTAACAAACACACAGGAAAAGGATAATAATACTAAATAGTAAAACCCCTCACTATAACGAGAAAACCTGGGAAGAAATTAGAGTCCTCTTGTAGGTGTGGTCCCTCCCTCTCGGAGCTGGTGTGGGGGGTGGCCTTAGGCCCCCTCCGGGCCTGAAGAGAAGTTCTCCTGATGTGTTCTGATATTGTTGAAACAGTCCAGAAGAGAAAAAAAGAAGAAAAGAAAGCCCACCAAAGTCCTAGGAAATATGCCGGAGAAAAAGGGGAAAAAAAAAAAAACAAATAAAAACTGGCTGAAGAGACAGGCAAGGGTGCTCCCTCCATGCTACTGCTGCCAGAGAACGCAGAGGAGTCTCTCTCTCTGTGTCCTTGGGAACTTGCTTTGAAAAGTTCATTTGTTTTTTCCTCCCCTGTCAAGCTCAGTTTAAAGGCACAAAATTAATTTTTTTTTGCATAGAGCCGTGATAGGGGATACACATCATAGAGTCACCCCAAGACATTCCACCCCTTATCCCATATCATCGGCTCAATGCCCAAATTAATATATTTTAACTCTACACACACACATTAATACACATATACAGCTATGTACAGTGACAGTGACACTCAGCAAGCAGTGGTGTACAGGTATTTCACATTGCAGATGGTTTTCACCCAACAATCAGATTTCCCTGCGGTACACAATGTGTTGTTCCATCACTCTGCATTACCCACCATGTGCAGCCAGGTCCCTGAGCAAAGACAACCCCACTTGGTTTGGATTGGTTTGTCCGCACTCAAGGCAGAATTAACCCAAACAGTCTTTCCCAACAGTCCCCTGACATGCACTACCTGAACCTTATCTCCATCTACTGTAGGCAGGGATTCGGATTGGGCTGGACCAGCTCTATTGGTGGAACCTCAGGTGTTAACTAACCAGGTGGCCTTTGCTAGATGCTATTCCCAATTTTTGAAAGTTCCCCCACCCAGTGCCTTCAAGGTGGTTTTCAACAATCCATTGCACCGTTCCACTTTGCCTGCAGCTGGTGCATGGTAAGGGATGTGGTACACCCACTCAATGCCATGTTCCCTAGCCCAGGTGTTGATAAGGCTGTTCTTGAAATGAGTCCCATTGTCAGATTCAATTCTCTCAGGGGTACCATGCCTCCAAAGGACTTGCTTTTCAAGGCCCAAGATGGTGTTACGGGCTGTAGCATGAGGCACAGGGTAGGTCTCCAGCCATCCTGTGGTGGCCTCTACCATTGTGAGCACATAACGCTTGCCTTGGCGTGTTTGAGGCGTGTGTGATGTAGTCAATCTGCCAGGCCTCCCCATACTTGTATTTGGACCACCGCCCACCATACCACAGGGGTTTCACTCGCTTGGCCTGCTTGATTGCAGCACACGTCTCACAATCATGGATCACCTGGGAGATACTGTCCATGGTTAGATCCACCCCTCGGTCTCGTGCCCACTTATAGGTGGCATCTCTACCCTGATGGCCTGAGGCATCATGGGCCCATCGAGCTAGGAACAACTCTCCCTTGTGTTTCCAGTCTAAATCTATCTGTGCCACCTCTATCTTTGCAGCCTGATCTACCTGTTCATTGTTCCGGTGTTCCTCATTAGCCCTACTCTTGGGGACATGAGCGTCTACGTCGCGGACTTTCACAAGTAGCTTTTTTACTCGGGCAGCGATGTCTTTCCACTCTTCAGCAGCCCAAATTGGTTTTCCCCTACGCTGCCAATTAGCCTTTTCCCACTTTTCCAGCCATCCCCACAGAGCATTGGCTACCATCCATGAATCAGTGTAGAGGTAGAGCTTTGGCCACTTTTCTCTTTCAGCAATATCTAGGGCCAGTTGAACAGCTTTGAGTTCAACCTTCTCCTTCAATAGCTTCTGCGACCTGTCGTGTGGGACTCCATACAGCTGCTTTCCACTTCTGTTTCATCCCTACAATGCGACAAGAACCATCGGTGAAAAGAGCGTAGCGGGTGTCTTCTGCTGGCAGTTGGTTGTACGGTGGAGCTTCTTCAGCACGTCACTTGTTCTTGCTCTTCCTCGTCACTGAGACCAAAGTTTTCACCTTCAGGCCAATTTGTGATTATTTCCAAAATCCCAGGGTGATTCAGTTTTCCGATACAGGCGCGCTGTGTGATGAGGGCAATCCATTTGCTCCATGTGGCATTGGTGGCATGGTGGGTAGAGGGAACCTTTGCTTTGAACATCCACCCCAGCACCGGTAGTCGGGGTGCCAGCAAGAGTTGGGCTTCAGTGCCGATTACCTCTGAGGCAGCTTGGATTCCTTCATAAGCTGCCAAGATTTCCTTCTCTGTGGGAGTGTAGTTGGCTTCAGACCCTCTGTAGCTCCGGCTCCAGAATCCCAGTGGTCAGCCTCGAGTCTCACCAGGCACGTTCTGCCAAAGGCTCCAGGACAGACCATTGTTCCCAGCTGCAGAGTAGAGCACATTCTTCACCTTGGGTCCTGTCCTGACTGGGCCAAGGGCTACTGCTGGGCAATCTCCTGCTTGATCTGGGCAAAGGCTTGTTGCTGTTCAGGGCCCCAATGGAAATTGTTCTTTTTGCGGGTAACCAAGTAGAGAGGACTCACAATCTGGCTGTATTCAGGAATATGCATTCTCCAAAAACCTATGACACCTAGGAAAGCTTGTGTTTCCTTCTTCTTCATTGGTGGAGACATTGCGGTGATCTTATTGATGATCTCGGTAGGAATCTGACGCCGTCCATCTTGCCATTTCACTCCCAGGAACTGGATCTCTCGAGCAGGTCCCTTGACTTTGCTCTTCTTGATGGCAAAACCAGCTTCCAGAAGAATCTGGATGATTTTCTCTCCTTCCTCAAACACTTCTGCTGCGGTGTTCCCCCACACAATGATGTCATCAATGTACTGCAGATGTTCTGGAGCCTCACCCTTTTCCAGTGCAGTCTGGATTAGTCCATGGCAAATCGTAGGACTGTGCTTCCACCCCTGGGGCAGTCAATTCCAGGGGATTGTATTGCACATTCCAGGAGATTCCAGGAAATTCCACAAGATTCCAGGAAAGTTAAGCGTCTATCCCCTGCTCCCCCCCTCACTGCCTGATTTACCGCGGCTTAGCCAGAGCAGGGATTCAAATGCAAATACCAGGTATGCAAAGGCAGAGCGTTTGTGTCGCTTTGAAGAGGAGAAAGAAAGAGAAAAAAAGAAACCATTGCTGCTGGTGGAAGGGAGAAAGAATCCTGAATCAAATGCTGTATCTGTGTATCGAGGTGCCGAGCTGCCAGACCACATTGGTGTTGGGGATGGCGAGGCCCCATCATCCCCAAGTGGGGAGAGCCACGGGAGCGAGACGGAGAGAAAGGGAAATCCCCTCTGGGGCAAAAGTTAGACCAGAGCCAGGGAATGCGAAGAATGACTGATTCCCCAGCTCGAAGCCTGGAGTGGAGAAAGGGAAGGCCTAATTATGGATCCCAAAGCCGCTTTGTGCCCGACAATCCAGCTTGGCGGTGGCAAGGAATTATACGGAAGGCTTTGATTGAGGATGAGTTTATTACACAAGCGTTCCCAGTAATTGCTGCCCCGGTAACCCAAACCAACACCAGTGGGTGGGGCTGGATTGGAAGTTTGTCTGAGAAGGGCAAAAGGCTGTTATGCAGTATGGGTTAACTAACACGTATGTTCAAACCTTGCTGGATCATATTTTTACTAGTGGCTTGATGACTCCGACTGATTGTAGGAAGCTGGCAGAAATCTCTCTAAAACCTACACAGAGACTGCAATGGCAAGCGGACTGGGAGAGGCGTATAGATGCTGCCGTGGTTGAAAATCTTGAGCTCCCTCAGGGGGACCCTCGGCAGTTTGCCACCCCTGACATGAAGCTGGGGAAAGGGGCTTTTACTGACCCGCAAGCTCAGGCACATTTAGATACTTCAATTTTGCAGCAGTCTCAGCAGCTAGCACAAAAGGCATTCCATGCTGTCCCAAGACATGGGACTTCTATCACCGTCCTATACAACTATTAAGCAAGAGGCGAAGGAGACTTTCATGAGTTTTACAGATCGCCTTAAAGGTGCTCTTGACCGAGGGACGGGAATGTCTCCAGATGTAAAAACTGCCTTGAAAATGCAACTGGCTGTAGAAAATGCTGTAAGAGAATCTTGTAAACCTTGCCTCGAACTGCCACTTTGGTGGACATGGTGGAAGCTTGTTCCAGGATTGGAACTTCAGAGGAAAAAGCCATTTAGCTAGCAGAAGCAATGACAGTCGCCCTTAAGACCCTGATACAACAAGAAAATGTAATTCTAGACAGAAATGTTTTAACTGCGACAAACCTGGCCATTACAAAGCACAGTGCCGAGTGAAAGCTGCAAAAGCGAGTAAGGCAACAGCGACATCTACTGGTTGCCCAGGAAACTGCAGCAGATGTGATAAATTTGGACATTGGGCCAGTGAATGTAGATCGAAATACAAGGAAGACGGAACGCCGTTAAAAAGTGAGGGACGGAGTGCGCAAGGGGGTACAAATGTTTCCCCACAGCCAGGCGGCTGCCTGGATGTCCTCAACTCAGCAACAGCAGAGAACACCGGTGTAGACTTGGCAACAGCATTAGAAATGATCCTGCAAAACGGTGAACAGGCTTTTGGGGTATGGACTTAGTGCCCTGCTGATAGGGAGATCATCCACATCAAAGCAAGGCATTTTTGTCTTGCCTAGACTAATTGATACAGATTACTTGGGCAATATTAGCATGATGGTACAAACACTGAGACCACCTATCCATATTCCTAAAGGTACCCGACTGCCCAATTAATTCCCTTCAAAGCCCAGGTCCCTAGACAAGGGGTCATACAAAGGGGGGATGGAAGTTTAGGGTCGACGGGAACTCCTGAAGTAATGTTTACATTGCCACTGTCAAAAGATAAACCAATTAAACCAATTACTTTTCAGTACCCCGATGAAAAAATCCTGTCAACAGCATCCTCATTGCTGGACATGGGGTTAGATGTCACCATTGTTCCCTCATTTGCGTGGCCGGCAACATGGCCACTGAATACTCTGGAAACACCAGTTATAGGGGTAGGGGGCATGCAAATGACTCGAATTAGTAAAACCCTCTTAACAGTGTAGATTAAGGAAGATGCACGTTTGTGCCCAGGTGAAACCCTATGTGATGAATACAACAATCTGGCTGTTGGGATGGGATGCACTGAACCAGATGGGTTTCTGTCTCACCAATGAGGGTTTTTAGCGGTGGCCATTGAAGGGCGGCCAATCCTAAAATTAAAATGGTTAACAGAAACGCCACTATGGATTGATCAATGGCCCCTGGCTACAGAAAACTTGCCCTTGTTGAAGAATTGGTTGAGGATCAGTTGAAAAGGGAACATGTAATTCCTTCTACAAGCCCCTGGAATACGCCCATTTTTACAATCCCTAAGAAATCAGGGTAATGGAGATTATTACATGACCTTCGAGCCATTAATTCTGTAATGCAGGAAATGGGACCCCTGCAGCCTGGCCTACCTACTCCATCAATGTTACTTATTAATTGGCAACTGTTAGTTATCGACTTAAAAGATTGCTTTTCTAAAATTCCTCTGCACAAGGATGATAGTGAGAAGTTTGCCTTCTCAATACCATCCATCAACAAGGCAGAGCCAGCAAAGAGGTATCAATGGGTTGTGTTACCACAAAGGATGCGTAATTCTCCCATGATGTGCCAACTGTATGTTGCCTGGGCACTAGCCCCATTGAGAAAATGGTACCCACAGTATCTTATCTATCATTACATGGATGATATTCTGATAGCAGGGGAACATATAGATGTTGCAAACCTGCTACCTGCCTTACAGCAGCAATTGCAAGAGGCAGGCCTTCAAATTGCCCCTGAAAAATTCCAATAACAGGCCCCATAGAAATATCTGGGAATGTTTATCACTGAAGCCCAAATTCAGCCTCAGAAATTAACTATTTGCACAGAAATTCAGACTTTGACAGATGCTCAAAAGTTAATTGGAGACATACAGTGGATTCGTAGTACCTGTGGCATAACTAATGAAAATCTTGAGCCCCTCATGCCATTATTGAAAAAGGGAAGTCAGGCCAATTTGCTGTGCAAGCTGATTGAAAAACAACAGAAGGCTTTTACTCAAATTGCTACAAAATTGGGTAATTCCTTTGCAGATCATTGGTCTCCTACTTTGCCATTGTCCATGGCTGTGCTGAATACATAAAAACATGATGGCTATACTGATGCAGTGGGATGGCCAAGCTGAACAGCCACTAAAGATCTTAGAGTGGGTGTTTTTACCATTCAATTTGGGAAAATCTGTGACTATGCCAATTGAGACTGTAGCAAAAATTGTGGTCAAGGCACAGAAACGAACACTGGACATTGCAGGAATGGAGCCCCAAAATATTCTTCTTCCATTAACTAGGGATTACTTGCAATGGTCATCACAGAATTCAGACATCTCACAATGGGCATTGTTGAATTTTCCAGGTCTCATTTCCCCCCTCATCAATTCTTTTCTTTACAGGTCGACGAATTACCCTAGTTATCAAAACAACCTGTAGAAGGCCTCATGGTCTTCACTGATGCCAGTCGAAAGATTTCTAAAGCAGGTCTGACTTGGCAAGATAAAGGCAAATGGCTCAGTGAAATCCTTGAGGGACCAGGAGACTCTTTGCAGGTCCTTGAGTTACGTGCAGTTATCCGGGTATTTGAGAAATGGCCAAATGACCCTGTTAACATTGTTTCTGATTCTCTTTATGTAGTAGGTGTTGTTGAGCGCATGGAGCGATTGTTACTAAGGAAAAATTCAAAACCGGCAGTTGTGGCAACTCTTTGTGCAGCTATGGCAGTTACTTAATTCTCGCAAGCAGGATTATTTCATCACCCATATACAGAGTCACTCTGGATTAACAGAAGGTCTAGCCTTGGGAAACGAGAAGGCTGACCAATTAGTGGCACCACTTTGGGCCTCTGCTTCTCCCAATATTGATAAGTTTAGCCAAGCAAGCAGGGCTCGCTCATGAATTTTTTCACCCAAGCGCAAAGTTTTTACACAAACAATTTGGAATGCTCCAGGAATCGTCTCAACCTGTCCACAATGTCAGGGTATAATTGATGGATTGGGCCCTGGGGTCAATCCTCGTGGCCTAGGGCCTCTGCAATTATGGCAAATTGATGTAACTACCTATGGCCCTTTTGGTAGCTTCAAACACCTTCAGGTGACTATAGATACCTTTTCGGCCATGGTTTGGGCCCACTCCTATGACGAGTGAAAGGTTTTGTTTTGTCATTTGACATTGGCGAGGCTGTTTTGCCGTAATGGGCTTGCTGCAGGAAATAAAACCAGATAATGGATCAGGTTATACAGCCCAGCAAACCCAAGATTTCTTGACTCTTTGGGGAGTGAGACATAGCACGAGCATTCCAGGTAACTCTACCAGACAAGCCATAATTGAAAGAACATATCAGGTACTGAAAGAGTTGCTTGATAAACAAAATTGAGAGAAGATGGGCTAAGCCTGCAAGACAGAGTACTGAAAGCAGTTTATGTTATGAACCATCTACGATTAGCAGGTGCTTGCAGTGATCCACTAGCATTAACCCATTACTCAGGCTTGCAGCAAGACTCTGAATCAACATAGCACTGAAAAAGTTCATTTTAAAAATCCTATGTCAGGGTCATGGGAAGGACCTGTGGAGCTGCTAATGGGGGAAAGAAGTTATGCTTGTGTCATTACAGATAAAAGACCCCGATAGATACCAGCAAAGTGGATTCGCCCCTGGCTTGAGAATGACACTTTGATCTCTGATACCACTGATAAATAAACATTGTTTCTTTTTTTTTTTTAGATATTGCTATTGCTTAAGATTTAGGTACACTTGATAAGTTAGGATATTAGATAAGTAAACAGTTAAACCAGATATTCATGAGGTAGATAGTATGAAACACAGTATGTTGCAGAATAGAACTGCTATAAGATTTTTGTTATTGGCACATAGGCACAGGTGTAAGAATGGGGAAGGGAGTTTTGTAACTACTATTAGCCATTACTGTGTTGCTTTGTGTTATTCCATATATGCATTGTTTTTTTGTTATTCTATATATAATGACATCAGCGATCTGCTTAATGAAAAACATAGTAGAAAGAACTTGGCTAGTGCAAATAGAAAAAAGGGGAGAATTGTTGTAATGTACTCGAATCCTGACAGTGTGCCCCAGTCAAGTTATCTTCAGTTACCCTTACCAGAGACCTCAAGAATTCGTCAAGGCTACTGGAATGTAAGCAGTGCTAAATTGGGAGAGAAGACATTGGAAAACAGAACAACAAGATGGCAAGAAAGCAGATAAAGAAGGACTGTACCATCCAGACTAGAACCTTTCAGGTTTTCTGACAGGTACACGCAGAGGGCGTGGACAACATAGAGGGACCAATCAAGTAGTGCGTGATCGCGTGAACAACAGCTGCAAAAATGCATAAGTATAGTGTAATGTAAACAATAAACGGCCTTTGCGAAATCATATTGATTTGATGTTCAAGGGTCCTGTGCTCCTGCAGCATGTAATATAAATAAGGTTTCTTTAATCTGTTAGTAATTAAAATAAGATGAGCAGGTTTAGCAGCATAGCCTTGCAGGCAACAGATTTAGACAAAAATCAAGACCAAATAAGACTGGGAAACAACGTTGTTTTTCTCTTTAATCATATCGCTGGGTGGCCTCCTGGACAAGTGTCCACTCGTGGCGGAGGCACCAGTGACCTTCCCGCAGACAGGTAAACCAAAGGGCGTTTGGTTTCTGCCGGGAATGCCGATGGCCAGGCGGCACTGTCTCCGGGCGCGCTGAGCGCGCTTGCAGAGGCGGTGGTAGGGTCCCAACCCCGGGAACGAGGAAAGAAAGAGTGGACTCTCCGGGAGCAGTTTGAAGGGTTTATTCTTCAAGGGTAGCAGTCCGGAAGAGCCCGGAGCGGGGTTCTACGAGCATTTTTAAGGGAGGCAAAGAGGGGAGGGGTACCTGGGAAACATCCAATAGGGAGAACAGGAGAGGAAGGAATCGGGGTACACCCGGCCAATAACAAATAAACAGGGGAGGGCAAACAGCCAACAACCAGTGACCAACCAAGTAAAACAGAACTCTCTAGAAGAAAGGGCAGAGTTTCATTCCTCGAGCCCGCCTATGGAACTGCCCTCAGACTCAGATTTGTACCACTTGACACGGAGAGTCTGATGGACAGGAGGAGGCAGGGCCGGGGGTTGTTGACACACCCCCACAAATCACATATTAGAAAACAGACAATTGCAATGAAGCTACGGAGAAGTATGGGTTATTTGTCTTTTACCCTATTTACATAATCAAGGGACTAGTCTTACACAGCTTCCAGGCAAGTGTTTTACTGCTTCTTTTCTGTTTTGCTTTGAGATTACTGATTTTTTTTTTCCTCCTCCTTTTGAGCATTGGTAATGCCCATGAGTGCCCAAAAACCTGCCATCTCAAAAATCTAGCTTCTGTTTGTTTTTACAGTGTGGGGAAAAGTGCTTTCTGTTTGTAACAATCAGCTGCCTATATGAACCATTCTCATCCTATCGGAGAGCACTGAAATATTAAGTATCTGAAGTACTAGTACAGTTGGTGAATGGAATTTATTTAAAGGCTCCTATCTGAATAATTACAATTGTTTCTAACTTACATGTACCCAAATGACAGTCAGTTGTAAAAAATGCAAATCAGAGAATTCCACTTACTCAACATTATCTGTAGATTTTTATATGGTTATTCTTAAACTTAAATATCAGGCCCAAAATTTGTTTATCGTCATTTTTCAAAACACAGCCATGGACACCTGAATTTCTACAAGTATTAAATTTTTGTTCATGCTGAGAAATGCACATGTAATAATGAAGGAACTCAGACACTGGTTATTGACGACACAGGTATATGACAAGCCAAGGAGTTCAAAGCACTTCTTAATTTTTGCATTGAAGGATAGCAGAGGCTAAGGGAAGTCATGTATAGAAAATAAATTAGGAGTTAGGCATACAAGTCAACTCTCCTGACTCCAAACTGTGTGTTTAACAACTATGCTCTCCCTCTCCCTAGTCTCCTGAATTTGTTTAAAATCTTTGCACCAAACCACCTGAAAAAAATCCTGTCTGCATTGAAACACAGCTGAACTCAGACAAAATAAGAAAACATCCACTATGATATGTTTCAGAGACTCAGCCCTCTGGCATATGAATTAAAAATAACCCTTACCAGCACTTTTATTGCTGTAATTCCTTCTCCAGGCACTATGAGGGGATACAAATTATGCTCGATTAACTTGTGGGGTTCTTTTTCCACTCAACGTCTTGACTTCAGTGTACAAAAATAAGCACCTGAACTTTGCCTCATAGATCAATCATCATGTTAATTAGCTTTTGTGAGGAGCAGTTTGGCATCTGTATTTAGAAAATGAGTACCTCGTGTCTGCATTTGGAACAGAATATGAGGAAATACTGGGGAAAGTGAAACTGTGGCATTCACAGACTTCCAGATATAAATTAAGCCTTTGGCACACCGAAGAGCAGCTGCAGTTGTATTCAAGGTGGTAAAAACTAGCTAATAATTTAGATTCCGTTGGACAGTGGGATATAGCCTGGGAAATTTTACCTTTTTTCTGGTTACCAAAGTGAGACAGGACCTTCAAGGACTTCTACCTCCCTATCATATACTGTTCTCTCTTTTTTTACATTACTCACTGGAGTGAGTGTCTCCTCCGAAGGGAAAAGGGCCTCCCCTTTTCCTCCACCAATAAGACAAGTGGGTCACAAGAAGTGAAAGTGGAAAAACAAAACAAACTGTTTATTAACACAAAACCAAACAGGGTAGAACAGGGAAAAACAAAACAAAACCTCAAAATACAACAAATTCCCAGAGAGGGAACAGACACCCAGGGCTCAGGCTACCCTGCGGGCCCACGAGGGCCACCCGCAGGCCCCCCCAGACCGGCGAGGAGGGAAAGGAGGCAGTGAGGCAAGGGAAGGGAAAAAAACCAAGAAAAAAACCAACAAAATTTTTCCCAGCTAGCTGGAACACAAAAGAAACCCAAAAAGCAGCTCAGTGCTCCTGGCGCACTCCCTCCCGAGCCCGGCCAAGACCCTGGAGCCGTTGGGCTGAACCGTTCAATTGCCCCGCACTCGGGTCCTGTGGTCCCGCCCCCCAGGTCCATCTTAAAGGCACAGTGTCCTTGGGCATTGAGCGGACCGTTAAGGAATGAAGCGGTCTCATAATGTCACCCCAGGACAGTCAGGACCTTCAAGGATTTCTACCTCCCTATCATATACTATTCTCTCTTTTTTTTACATTACTTGCACCTTTTCTTTGTTTTACTCATTAAAAACATTTGATCTCCTCCTGTCTTGCAAAGCTGTGCAGCTTCTAAAATGTTCTAGACTCATATATTACACCCAAATCTTCTCACTTTCTAGTCTATACTCACCACTTGCTTCATATCTATTACAGATTTATCTTTAAAGGAAGTAATAGTTTACCAGCAAATATATACCAAAAAGTATAGGAGCGAAAAAGGACTGCATTTAAAAAAAATTGATTCTGATCTCCTATAATTCATTTCTATTGCATTAAATGTAACATATTGGTGTTTTGCCAGTTAGCCTTCACTTTATATAATTCTTGCTAATTGTAAAAGAAAAACTGTTAATTTTTATCTCTGTTACATGGTTAAGTATTTTTGTAACATCCCCTTCTTCTTTTCTTTTCCTAAGTTATTTTCTTATTTTATTTGTTTACTTTTACGCAGAGCAAATCCCAAGAACATTTTATCAAAAGCATATCTCCATTTGTGTCTCATGAGCTGTGAAATACGGTTTAGATAAAAGGAAGAAAATAAATAATTTTCATTTATAACCCACAGAAAATGGTTTGTTCTGCTCTGGTAACTGGAAAATTTAAAAAATACTCTAATATAAATTCTGTGCTCTTTTTAATAACAATAGTCATAGAAAAGGATGGCTGAGCTTATATAACCTTCCTGTTATGCATCAAGTCAAATCCCATTAAAGCTTTAATGTTACAGGCACTTAAAAGTTGTCTTACCTGTGGGACAAAAATGTCTGATATGCCCTCAACATGAAATAAAGAATCAAAATGCAACATATGCACAGTTGCCTATTCTGTTTATCTTTCAGATTGGAAAGTACGTTCTGGTCATTCTGTAGAATGATGCTATTATATATCAAGTACTAATTTCATCACTTCTGAAGTTTTTCCTGTCATCCACATCCTTCACACTCTCTATTTGTGAATTCTTCATCGTCTTGTTCATGAGCACTTCTTAGTGCTCATAAATTTATATTCACAATACTCTTCTAAGGACAGAGGTAATAAGAGTCACTTTACAGATCAGGAGACAAAGCAGAGACGAATGAAATAACTTATTAGGAGTGGAGATAAGTCCATCTATTTTATTTAAGTGTAGTGTCAAAATTTCATTTCAGACTATATGGGCAACATATTAAAAACAGAGGTAGAAATGAGAAGTTATCCTTCATAAAGTGTTTTAAAAAACCCCCAACAAACACACATAAAAACCTTTCCTCTTGTAATAGACATACTTTCTGAACTGGTTAGATTCCAGACTGGTTTTCTGAGTCCTGGAGTCTTGAAGATGTTATTAAAATCCTAGTTTACGATTTACTGAAGGTTACTCTAAGAGTCAGGCATATTGTAAAACAGAATGATTAGCAATACAAGTGGACTTGAGGTTGGATCTGTTAAACAAATTCCAGCTGGCTTTGCCAAGAAAATCTGTGGATAAAGCCTGCTTGGGAAAACTGGCAGTTTCAGTATTTTGATATGTCTGGGGGAGGCGTTGGTGTTGTTGAAAACTCATTTTTATGACATTAATATGGAATTTTTGAGCAATATCTTGTAAAAAACACTGAAGAGCCATAATTTCTCATCTAAGAAGGAAGTAAAATTAAAAAGTCCTAACAGAAATTGTGGAAATCCACAGCAGAGTAAAGAAAAGAGTCGGAAATCCACAGCAGAGTAAAGAAAAGAGTCAGAAATCCATGTATAGTAAGATCATTCACTTAGTCTTTTCAGTACAGGGCACTGTCTTCTTCAAAAAGGGAAAGCGCAACAATTAATCTTGATTCTGTTCTGAAAGACTACAGCAAATGGTGTGTGAGAAAATGTCTTCCCACAGTCAAAGAAGAACAAGTAGAGCCTGTGTTTTGTAACTTCCTTCTAAATACTACCCTATTTCAAAAGAAGGAAAACCAAATAGGACAAGGCAGAGAGAAGGCCACATTTAACAAGAAGATGCATTTACCTGCAGTCAGGAAATTGGGAGACAGTTAAATCAGAGTTTCCTGGTTATTTAAAATTCTTATATACAGAAGAGCATTTTAAAATAAATTTCCTGTTTGTTGTTGTGGAAAAAAATATAATCAGAAAAACTGCCTTAAAGTGCATTGCCAGCTTAAAACAACTGTGAGAAAGCATCAGAAATTACAATAAGAGGATTTGAGGCAAGATAATGTAAGAATTTCAAAACTTTTTTATTTGAAGAGTCTTAGCTATCTGCAGATATAAGCCAGAGTTTTAAGTGACAAAAAGTTGCAATAGATAGGAATTAGTCATTAGGTAGTGTGTATCCCAATCTCAGTAACATTTTTAACAGGTTGAAGCCAGATATGAAAAAAAAAGAAAATTGACTGAGTATTGCTCAAAAGAATAACACCAACAAGAGATTGACCACATCCTTCTAGACAGTACAGCACAGCAGAAAATACTGGTGATTTTACTTATTTTCAGAAAAAATATTGCAAAAGCTGCTTCAAGTTTCAAGCCCCAAAAAATGTAGACAAGTGTGTCACTTTATATTTAGCAAATAAGTATATGCTACAGCTTGCCTGAGGATGGGTGGCCTTTCAATATTCAAACCTGTGAACAAATAGTTTCATAAATATATTAATTATAAGGTTAATAAATTGCTACTAAATGTTTCTATGACTTCAGTAATGTCTGAACCCGTAATAAGGATCACCATTTCCATGTTCTTGTCACTGTACAAACACACAGGAATTAACTACAATGAAAGGTCTTTCCTAAAACTAGCTTATAGCATATCCAATAAAGCAGTCATCCCCAAGAGACATTTATCAAGACACAAAGCCTACGAAGCTTTTTTCACAATCAGGGAAAATACACAGTTGACTAAAAGTTGAATTCTTTGCTCAGTGTTTCTTCTCCATGCTTTTCAGTCTTATGAATGACATCTAATGGCATCAATATATACATAACCCTAGATCAACAAGTAATAAAGGCTGCCCAAATTAGTAAACATCTTAGAGGCACAGAAGTAGTTTCACTGTGAGAAAACAAGTACATAATATTACTGTACAGAATAGTGAGGAGACCAGTAGGTGGCTCAAAGCAGCTGACTGCACAACCAGTCATGGTAATCAAGGTGCCAAATTTAGATTCAGTCAAATTCTGTCCACTTAATTCTATAAAAATAAGTCACCTGTATTTAAGAACAAAGTCATCTTAATATGTAGCATATTTTGATTATGTTTTATTTTTATAGTAGTGTCATTAATGCATTTTTGATTTAGAAAGCCACAGTAAGATCTGTATTTACTAAGGTTATAAGATAGATGGTTAGATATGTTCTAGAGTTTAAATTTTAGCATCCAATACCCACTACTCAAAGACAGCTGGATCACTGTCACATTTACTGGTTGAGAAGTCCATATGTGAGCGGGATAAGCACTCTTAAGATAAACTAAATAAGAAATTAAGCCAAAGGACATGAAAATCTCAGTGGCTAAACCTTTAAAATGATTGGTTTCATTCGGTAAATTTATTTCTGAAGGGGCTAGTGCAGAATCAAATAGATGTAAGTGCCACAGCGTTTAAGAAAAATCTGGTTGCTAACTGGATTATGTGCTCTTTTTACATGAAAATGAGAAATCCTGTCTTAGTAACTACAGATTATCTGAAGTTATTTGAATAATTGATGGAGGAGGTATGACATATTTTCCAGTTTCATGTGATTCTAAAGTATTTTTCCACTTCTACACAAAAAATTAGAATTTTTCTTATAATGTGACAACAGACTTGTACCAACAATTACTATGTTTTAAAATATTGCAAAAATTAATTTTTACTAGCAATTTCAAATAATAGTTTTGATATTTAGACTCAAATAAACAAACAACAGATGCCTCAGTTGGATTTTAAAACAATTTTGTTATAAGGTTATTAATAAGAGTGGGGACAACCAGTGTCACAAAACTCAGTTTGAGATGAAAGACTAACACATCTTCATCAGTGGATAATTCTATTTCCAAAGACTGGCTTATTCATGCATCCATATTTCAACAAACATACAGAAAAAATATATTTACAGTTATAAAATGTATGTTATCCAGTTTGTTACTTGATAGATACTGACTGTGTTTGCAGAAACTCAGTAAGAAGTTTTCCAATGACCTACAAAACATTACAACTGGGAATATGGGAGATAAAGCTTTCTGTACAAATATGAATATGCACTAATATAGATATGATGACTTCAGTAATACTCTAAACAATCAAACAATCTAAACAATTAAATATTACTTTGAAAGACTATTTTTCAACAAATTGAGTATACTGATGGCAATACCAAAACCAGGCCAGGTTTGTTGATACAGTTTCTTGAAAGTCATATTCAGTGTCAGTTCAAGGTTTGTGAACAGTGTAGGCAAAACTCAGTTTCAGTGGTGGGACAGACCAAGACAGTAAGACTAAGCTGAGGTTTCCACTGGAGCAGGGTGTAGGCTATTACAGCTGGAAAAGCAGGTAGTCTGGGAGAAAAGAAAATTTTCAAGAGAGACAAGAGTCTCCTAAAAGCCTAGGATGAAAATTTGCTTTTCTTTCCTCCTACAGACCATTTGTCCATCTGAAGACCTCCTTTTCTTTCTTCCCCCACAATTCTCACCTCTCAGTTGATATTTTTTCCCGGCAATCCCAGTCTCTGAAATCCTTTCTTATCATTGCCCTTCCACAATGACCTCTGTGCCTCCTTGCACCTCTGGTGCTGGCACCATGTAGGCAGCAGGCATAGGCCTATTTGAGACACGCATTCTTGTCTGGTACATGGAAAGGACACAGATTTTTGCCTATTAGCTATGTCAGCAGTGGCTTGAGTGGGCTTAAGTTGAGCAGCTCAAATGTCTTGGTAGTTCATCCTGATGGCACAAGTGGTTAAGGATATACCTTAACCACTTAAGGGTGGTAGAGCATGGAGAGGACTAATGGGCTTCCCTGTAGATCTCCAAAATAAGCTCTATCTGCAACTTCTTACTGACTTTAGACACAGAAAATAACATCTTTCCCAATATAGGAAAGATGGTGCTTATATGGGGTGTTCAAGAGCCATAGCTAGAAAGACTGAGCAAATCCCCAGTTTCAAGGAAATAATCTGAGCATTCTAGCAGGCAATTGTTTTCAAAAAGACTGCAAATATTTTCAGAGAAGAGCTGTATATGTTAGTTCAGATCCGCAGGCCCTTGCAGCAACACTAGTTAACACAGTTTTCTTCAAATTTGACGTAGGACAAGTGAAAATGTAAATAATACATTGGTGAGCCATGCTGCAGGAAGTAATGTTTCACCCCAATAACTGAGGAGCAAAAATGAAATTATCTTGTTTCTGAAAGCAGTTTGAAACTGTATTTAATTTCCTAAGTCCAATACAAGAACCATTAGTCAAAAAATGTGACAAGAAGGTTAAATCAAAAATTAAATTTGGTAAGTTGAATTCTATTTTTTCTTTAAAAAGAAGTCATTTAGAAGATCACATTAACACAATTACACAATAAAAATAGGAACAAACTGATCAGGAACTGCTTAAGTAAAACAGAAGTGTTCCATGTCTGAGAAACAAGGCAGACAATATTCCACCATCCTCTTCTCATGACTATCCCTTCTAAGCAGAAATTTTTAAAAAGCAGGTAAACTGAGACCGCAGTGAATTCCTTCTCCTTCCTTGAGAAGAAAAATAATCCCCAAGATGTATTTTTCATCTGAAAAAAAACATAAAGAAACATTACATTGCAAGGGCTAATACAGAAAAGCACTACTACCAGAGTACGATGCTATCAGCCAGTGTTGTTGCACCATCGATCAGTGAGGAACAGCCGCCAGCTGGCTTTCCAGTCTGCGTTACAGAGCCAGAAAATGTGGTCATTGGAGAAAACCCTGCATGGCAGAGAAAACCTACAGCCTTCCTCAGGGCTGCTCTTCTGATACATTTGCATTACAGCTGAATCAAATTTTGATTGTCAGCTCTGGTCGAAGACAAAAAATACAATCTGAGTTACAAATTAAGTAGATTTTTGTTTTGTCATTGTTACAAGACAAAGAAATGCTCTTTTTCCTTACTACTTTATTATTTCATTAAAACATCTGACAGCTTGTATTGGTCAGATGTCATTGAAGGGTCTGCTATGATTCAGATAATTACACCACGGGTGATTTCCAGACTGGAAAATTTCTTTGGAATCTATAGTCCTGAAAGTGGCAAAAATTTGAAATGTCATTTCAGAGGCATGCTACAGTGGTGGAATGCAGTCATATTCCTTCCCATTTGTAGCACATATATAGAACCTTTGGAAGTCATAAGGCTACTGGAAAAATTTCAGCATCCTTGAGGAAGATAAGTGTGTAGTATGTACCTTGCAGTGGCATTAGCCCAAAGGTGGTGCCTGGACAGCGAGTCACCAAGCTGTTGTGGTTCATACCCATGGAATGGCTGCATCCTATTTTCAGATCAAGGCAAAACAGTCAATGATCTCTAATTCCTTCCTTCTTTCTTTGCATACTTCCTCCCCAGCTCCCACCTGGCAGCAGAAGTATCAGCAACATGTCAGCAAGAGTTCTGGGAGAGAGTTGCACACCCTCTGCCTAGGTGATCCCAGTTGGGATCATCAGGATCCCAGGACATGGCACAGCCTATGTACTGTCCATATGCAACCACTCACCAACACCACCCATCTACAATAATCAGAAAAGAAACCATAAATATATACACACAGCAGTATAATATACTTACTAAAAGCATTTCTTAGCACAGAATCACAGAATCTCAGAATGTGTCATGTTGGAAGGGACCACAGTGGATCATCTGGTCCACTCTCCCAGCTTAAGCAGGTTCAACCCAGAGTACATGGCACAGGATTGCAACCAGGTGATTCTGGAATATCTCTGGTGAGGAAGACTCCACACCCTTTCTGGGTGATCTGTTCCAGTGTGTGGTCACTGCACAAGAAAGAAGTTCTTCCTCATGTTCAGGTGGAACTTCCTGTGCATCTGTTTTTGCCCTTGTCCTATTGCTTGGCACCACTGAGCAGAGCCTGGTCCATCCTTTGTTCCCCTCCCTGCAGATGCTGACAGACATTGATGAGGTCCCCTCTCAGTCATCTCTTCTCAAGGCTGAACAACTCCAGCTCCCTCAGCCTTTCCTCATAAGAGAGATGCTCCATCCCTTCATCATCTCTGTAACCTCCACTGGAGCTGCTCCAAGAGCTCCATGTCTCTCTTGTCCCGAGGAGCCCAGAACAGCACTCCAGATGTGCTTCATCAGGGCTGAGCAGAGGGGCAGGATCACCTCCCTCCACCTGCTGGCCATGCTCTTCCTAATGTACCCCAGAATCCCATTGGCCTCCTTGGCCACAAGGGCACAGTTGGCTCAGGAACAGTATGTTGTCCACCAGGACCTTCAGGTCCTTCTTTGTAGAGCTGCTCTCCAGCAGGTCAGTCCCCAGCCCATGCTGGTGCATCAGAAAACTTCTGCCATATGTTAATGAGGTCTTGAAGCTCAAGCAGCTTAGTCTATAACTGCTGGTTTAGTTTGCTTAACAGACAAAAACAGTTTTGCACTCGCTGTATGGTCACATCAGTAGCACCAATTGGTATTAAAAGTTTACTTGTTTATGCTAGCGATGTGGCAAAAAGCAAATAGAAATTGTGTGACTATGGTCAAATCAGCATAAAAATGTGTGTATTTTGAATTTGTGAATAATGCATTGCACCTGTCTAAGTTGCTGCAAGTCATATTTATATAGTTCCTGTTCCTGAAAGGGATGGAAGTATCTCCCTTCTTCTGATTGCTAATTTCTCAATAATACAAGTCTTCTCCAATGGGAAAAAAAGTGCTTTACTAACTACAAATAAAACTAGGTCCTAGGAAAATTATACAATATCTAGATTTGGTCCTTGAGAAAAATAAACAAATAAAAGAATAATTACCCAAAAGAGCACAGGAAAAGAACATGAAATCTGTTGGAACAGTGCACTAACAACCCCTTCTTATCCTTGTACACTATTATTAGTAAATGCCATGGTTGCAACACCAAAACCTATAGACAGAGCAGTTTAACAAAGCATAGTGAGGCACTTTCTCTTATCCAAAGGATACACAAGCTCAGCAGCACAGTCTCCAGTGGGATCAAAGGAATGTTTGACAGAGAAACCTCTCTTCTGACAATGTTGTTTGATCTATGTCTCAAGGACAGAACAGAAATGTTATTTCCATTTTCAATCTGACATACAGGAGCTTCCTAGAAGGACGTTCTCATAAACAAAGTGCAGCAGACCATTATATCATCCAGCTCATATATTTTTCCAGATTTTTCAGCAGGTGTAATTCATAATACAGAGTGTTTTCTGGTGAGACTTGGGTGTACAGAAGTCCGGTAGTTAAAAAACCCACACAGCTTTGGGAGATATTCATTAGCTACAGCAACTTGTTAGTGCTGAACAAGCAGAATATTATATATTTTAAAATGCCTGAAAAATACAGAAATGTATCTATGCCTTATTAGTTATGAGTGGACCAATTCAGTGTTTAATTTGTGATAATGAACTGTTTGCCTTTTACTTTGATTAGCAGTGTGGTATTGGTAAGAGGATTTTTACAACACATTCAGGGATAATTTAAGTGTTTTGGTTGTTATAAATACTAACCATGCCTCCCTGTTACCAAAAATTAGGTAAATTTAAAAAACTCCTTAACACCAATGTAGTATTAAGAAGCAGGCACTCTTTATTCTGCTGGATGCACAGGGAGAATAGCTCCTCCCAAACCAGCGCATATTGAGTAAAAGAAATTTTCTGTTTATATACTGTTTTTTGCATACATATACACTGATTGTCCCAGACTAAACATACGTATGATAATAACTGCCCCAAAATCATTAACACGTTTCCCCTCCCCTTTACACGGGCATTTTTTTTTCCTGGGGCTCTCTCTGGTGGTCCCTGGTGGTTGTGGACCCCAGTGTTCCAGGTGGCCTGGCTGAGTTGGCAGAGTACTGGGGCTGGTGAACTTCCAGTCCTCCTTCTTACGCAATGGGCATTGTGCAATTCCATAGGCCAGTGGTTTTGGTAGAACAAGTATTGTGTGAGCTCACCAGGTGTAGACAATTTATCATCTGGTAGCATTCTTAACCACCAAATTGGCCTAAAGCATTTGGACCATGGTCTCAGGCACATGGTGGCATTTCTGGGAATGGTTCTGTACAGGGTCAGGAGTTGGCCTCAAGGATCCTTGTGGGTGCCTTCCAAGTCAGCATATTTTCTGATTCTTTGATTCTGTGGTATTTATTTTTGGTCATTTAAAGTTTACAGTCAGGCAGTGTATCATTAAATTCCAATGATGGAAGCAACAGAGCCAATCAAAATAGTAATTTCTGTTTAAAATTTAGTAGTCAACTCAGAGTAGTAAATCAACTGGTGGCTTTGACATGTGAAAGATTCATAGGCAAAATCCCTGATCTACAATGTTCAGGCCCCATTTTGCATTCTCCCTCTTTTTCTCTCTCTCTCTCATCACTTTCGTTGAATAAAAATTTTGCCCTGAACCTGAGAAGACCTTCATATGAATTCTTTATCAACATGACATATTTCTGCATAAAACAGGTATTTTGTTTCAGTAACTGGTATTTTCCATGACAAAAATGTTTTGCTGAAAAATCCCAAGCAGCTATGTTACTGGATTTCAGTTAACCAAACTAATTTAGAGTTATGCTTATGAAATTAATTGGAACTTAATAACAATTGTGCAGGTGAACTTACAGAGGTCGGTGAACAATTCAGGGCACAGAGAGAGTTGATTAATTTAGCTCTTAATTGCTAGGAAATTATTCACAAAGTAGTGTTGGGTTTAGACTTGTTTATTTTTTCATTATTTAAAACTATGCAGTGGCTCAGTGGATATTAGAAATAGCAGTTTGCCACATAGTTTTCTTGTAACACACTGGTATTGCCTGTCATTGCCAGAAATAATGCTATTCCTTACCCACTTCCTGCTCTCTCTTTGTTTTCCTAGGAAGTAAAAATATGCAAAAGGGCATAAAAATAGAGAAAGATTATTTTGGGGGAGCAGGGAGATTCTGCACTTCTTGGAACAACACAGCTGAGCATACAAATTTCTTATGGTCTGGGGATCATTTTTCCTCTGTTGTCTCTTGTCTGTTTGTGCTTCTCCTTGTTGCCTTCCTTTCCTTTTTCTTTATACTGGGGCTTTATTTAGGTTTGGTCTTTTGGCTCTTGTCTTTTTGTATCTGTTTTGCAACTCTATCCAGAAGACTTGCCTACAGGTGGAATAATTTATGAAACCAAAGTTTGTATAGTAAAAGTTAAAGGTGTATTTTAATGGAAATAAACTGCTTTCATTTTGCGTCACAGCGTCCAACTGTAGAATGGATGCAGATGATTTTTGTTTAATATTCTGCCTGAAAAACTGCAGTGCATAGAAATGTATTCCTAATAAAATGTCAACAGCGTGACAAAGAGCGTTTTCTGTATGACACGGTGGATATCACCATCTGGAGACATACATGCTAATTACTGATTTTTCTTAGGCTTGAAACCGAGTATTCACTCCTCAGTCTTATTTCTGGAATAAGTTACTTCTCCCATGTGCACTTTAATGAAACCTAAGGTACTTGCAAACCATCGTGTATAAGCACAGAAATGCAAGTGGCTGCTGCCTTGTATCTATAAAACAGAAACCATGACAAAGTAATGAAAAAAATGTTGGTTTTCACAGACAGAAATCAGCAAAATAACACGTTTTGCAGAAAACATTGAGAAAAATATTTAGACAACAGGTAAGATGACTATACAGCAAAGATCAAACTCTGTATTTGGAAAGCCACGGAAGAATCCAGTTCATCAGACATTTGTTTCTGTTCATTTTATGAATGACCTATTAAAGTTTGGTCTACAAAAAGCAATTTACTAATTGTTATAACAAAACACAGGAAACCAGAAATTTTGCCTGACAAGTGAAGCTGCTTTGCAGTGCCACAAGAAAACTAAATGAAATCCCAAATAACAGTGAATGACTTTTAATTCTTTCCCCTTTTCTTAAGCTGCTTTCATTAGGTTCGGCTAACAAGGGCAATTACTATTAACCATCTTGTATAATTGTTTTTTTCCCTCTTATAATCCTCCTAGAATATCTGTATTTTCCAACAGTAACTTATATAGTATTATTCTGCATCAATTCTGTCACCAAAATTCCTTTGGCTGTATTTCAAAGGGAACTCTTGTAAATGATAACCAAGAATGTTGTAATTACTGTATTATCTCTCAGCAATTTAGAAGCATTTTCTTCATCCAGCAGCTATGACAATTCTTGACAACACAGACTCTAGTCTGAGATACATCAATATATGAGGACAGTGAGATATTTTTGACAAGAATCATGTGAACCTATATCATGCTCCAGAGCTTGGTTATGATAATGAGGCATGTTGTGTTTCAATGTGACAAAAATGCTCTGGCACTACACTGCAGGACAAACGCAGAAAGCACAAGAAAGTTGCACCAGTCGCTCCATAGCTCTACTCACAGAAGAAAGAAGAACAAACTATCAGTGGGATATTAAACTTACAGCTGCCTATGCTAGCAGTGATTTAGTTGATTTATTAACTAATTAAGCCCCTCAGCAATCCTGTGAAAGATTTATTGTCATGTTACTCCCTGTAAAAGTTCAGGGGAAGAAAGAAATTTGCTTCAGGAATTTATTTCTCAGAAGTGAAGAAAACCCTAGCCTTTCTCTCCATAAGAACAGGAAAAGGAAATCACTGTTCATGATGGCTGCCTTGAGGACCTATCCTTTAGCCAACAATTCCAGAGAGAAAACATAGACAGTCATCACAGCATATAGCAAAATTCATTTCAGTCAGTCTATGTAAGATTTTAGCTTGAGGGAAGGCAGGCAGGCATGCCCTCCTGTGTGATCTCCTCAAAAGGAATGCTGTCCAGGCAAAGGACAAGGATGATAAGGTGTGTGGCTTCTCTCCTTCTGTGAACCATTAAGGCAATTCTATCCAGGAAGGTTTGTAGTGTGCTTATCTGTGTGGGGTTTGCTCACCAGGCTGTGTCCACAGTGCCAAATACTTTACATTCACCCTGCAACAGCCCTGCAGTGTCGTCCTGAACTAAATGAAAGGAAAGCATCGACTTCCTGATGCTATCAGTCCTTACCTTGATATCCATTTATAGTGATAGCAGGGTGGATGTAAACCAAGCCAGGCTTGTAGAAGAAAAAGATCCTCAAAATGAACTTTTTGGACATGTTTGTAAATTGACCTACAAAGTGCTGAAAGATAGCTGTGACTTGTTGGGTGTGGGGCAAGAGATGCTGATGTTTCTGCAGTACTTGGAACATCACAGATTAAGGCTGCCATCTGTTGTCTCTGATGCTGCACTTGTGCAGTCTTCCTGGGTTATTGTGAACAAGTTCATATCTTTCTACAGCTAATATCCAAGGACAGAGCTCTTGGCATGCATGTTTTTATTCAGTTTTCAGGGTTTTCTGTAAAAGATAGCAGACTAATGTACTGAGGCAGAGCACACTCTTGGTATCTGCAGTATTTGTTAAGTTTTAAACTCATGCATTCTTTGTAGAACAATACCTTATGGGCACTGTTCTTTGGATTGAAAGTTTATTCCTGGACTATATAAATGTACCAGCAAAGAAAATTAAGTTAATTTATGTTTCAGTCATCTGTAAAACAGAAATGAGGAAAACCATAACCAAGAAGTACACTTTCCCAGGGCATTAATAAGAGATTACATGTATCATCTGGATTTCTTGAAATGAAATGTGAAAGCAACCAACTCTAATTCCAAATAGCAATTAAGGGGACAGCTTTAGGGGGGAAACATTGCTAATAACTGAGCTTTGCAATATTCATTTCATGGACCAGATTTTGTCCTAAGGAATATTTGGTGCAAGGGGAAAGCACTAATCCCTCCAAAATCTGATTTGCAAGGGAGCATCTAGCTAAGCAAGGGGACAGATCTGGCACAGGAAGCTTGACCCATGCTACACCCTCTACAACTACTTTATGGGTGGCTGAACTGCACCTTCCAGTTCTATGAGAGTTTTAGCAGGGAGTTTTCCCCAGAAAGTGAGCTCACACTGTGAGAGTGCAAGCCAGGGCAAGAAGTCCTGTCAGCTCTTGTATAAACTATTAATCTGAGTGGTTTCATCTACCAAATGGTTTAATGCAGATATTTCACGAAAGTGCCATGAGCTTGATATATCCTTCCTTGAAAATTATATAGTAGCAAGAAACCCTGCTTAGCTGTGAGATAGGCATTTTTACATGACACAAGAATGTAGCATTTAGTGTAAACAACATTAGGTTCTTTATCAACATTCTTCTGCTGAAAACACTGGGCTTACCTACAATACCTGAGGAATTGGCTCAGTATTTTTGTGATCAAAAATAATACCACTTATCCAACTGTGCTATAAATTGAATTAAATGTTGTCATATAGACTGTATATAAAGCTAAGCATGTGTATGGCCACTACATTGTGTGTAAGGCACAAAACTGGATTTGTACGACAAGGACAGATAACAGTAAGACTAAAGCTATCAGTCGACTTTTACCTGCATAACAAGCACATAGCAAGGTTCAGTTCTTGTGTCTCCCTCACATGTCAATAATAGCATCTGAAAGAAGAATAATTTCCATGTTTTGCTTGAAAAAGTTCTTCCTCCGTAACCTCTCAGATTTTTGGCTAAGCAATGTCTAGCATTCAGTTTTATTTCAGTCATTATTTGTGCTCTGTACAACAAAGCACAACAATCCCTAGGCGCAAGTCAGGCTCCCACAGTGTTGATTACAAAACGGACAAATCTAAATGTATACAACCGTGTAGGGGATGAAAGGTGACATGAAGATGCAGGGAAAAAGTTAAGGTTAGTGCAAGAGCCTTCATAACAGTACCATTGGTACAACTCTAGTCTTGGTAGACTTTGGGAAAAAAAAGGCAGTACAGTTGCACTTTCTGCATGAAGACTTCTCTTGCAGTTTTAAGATTTTGAAATACTTTAAAAAGATAACAACTTAGATCTTACTAATTATCCCACTGTAATAAACATGGCTACTTTAGTTGCTAGACTAAGTTTTGATCCTTATAATACCAGAGCAAGAAGAAGTGCAACATGACAAGGAGAGTGTGCAGTACATGCAGGTGATTAGAAGAACAGACGTGCCCATTTTCTGAAATATAGTGGTAGACACTGTGGTAAAATATATTGCATATGCAAGACCAACACAAACCTTATTTTGGAAAAACTGAGGAGTAAAAAATGTTTCTATTGGTATTGTCAAGAGAATTTTAAGGTAATTAATCTAGTTCTTACTTGGAGTTATCATTAAAATTGGTGAAAAAAGTGACATCTGCTATAGATTCTTCCATTATAAAAATACGTGTCAATTTATAACTTTGCTGTGGATGCATTTCTATTGCTGAGATTAATCTTTGTCTACAGTTTATTTTTTTGTCTATATTTTGGCAGTTACAGCAAAGCAATTCTGCCATTATCAGAAAATGTCTCTCTGTTTACAAAAATTTTGGTTGGCTATGGCTGTGATGGGTTGATAAGAATTTTGTAATGGACTCACTGGTGTAACTGGCTCTGATCTGGTCCTTGCCATTACAGTGAGTACAAACAGTCTTTTCCATTAGGGAACTGCAGAAAGATAACAGGAATTTTCTTGCAACTTCATCCTACTGATTATTAAGATAAATATCACACACAGCAGATCCCAACTTTCCTGTGCTCCTATTATGCCTCCTGTCTGCATTCAGTCAACAAAATCCTTCCGTGAAAAATGTAGCCAGAAACTGGGCTTTGGGTCAGACTAATTCAGCTTGGGATAAATTACAAGTATTAATTATTTGGGGTTTATTTTGGTTTGTTCGGTGGTTTTACTCTGATTAGTCACTGTAAAATCTTTTTATAGATAGTCACAGTTAATCCAGAAAAATATAATGAGTTATAAATCATGATTATTTGTTAAACTCAAAAGTGTTTTTATCAATGCAGAAAACAGTGATGAGTTGTTTTACTTTGTTATGGAGCACGTTTTGTGTTTCTAACTTAATATTTTCATCTTTATAATAAATAAGAGCCTAAGAAAATGTCAAACACATGCACACAAAAATCCTTAAATTGCCTTTTATCTCTTATTTTATCTACCTTACCCATATATTCACTCTCCAAACATTAGGGCCAATACAGTGAGCATGTAAGGATGTTCCATGAATGGAAAAATACCTAAATTACACTTACATCAAATCTATTTCAACAGTTTTAACCCTGTGACCACAGCTAAATTAGTATTGCAGCTTAACCTTCCAGGCAGATTATAAAAATTCATGGTTAAAAAACAATGTTGATACCTTATCTACACATTTAAGCCAAACGTGGTCTTTTATACTGTATTTACCAAATAGCAATGTTCTCTTCAGTGTGAAAAAAAAGAATGGCTATATCTGAATTCATTTACCTACAGCAAACAGAGGAGTTTCTAATTAACTAGCACTCTTAATGGTCTTTTTTCCCCCTCTCCACTTTTCTTCAAAACAAATATCATTATTGTGACCAAGAAAAGGAGAAGAGAAGCCTGGGACAGAGAAGAGGAAGATGAAGCAGTGCAGCTGTGTAGCTGTTTCCTGGAGTGACAAGGTGAGGGAGGGCTGGATGTGAATCCATCTCAGCTCTCTTGGGTGGTCTATAATCAGGTTCAATAAAACATGAACATTTGAATGAGTTGACCTACAGTCATTCAAGATTAAATTAAATGCAAATGAAAGCACAAGGTAAAAATAGTTTGCTTTCTGTGCAAAATTCCTTTTGCAGATGTCTGAAAGAGGCTTGACATGCACATAATATAAATCAGTATAACTTAATGGAATATTCTAATTTTCTTTTTTAATACATTTTTCAAATGAACCACCATACTTAATAAGGACTTCTAGAAGCAAAATTTTGTCTGGAAAACTATTTTTTGAGTCTATAAAGCTATAGCATTATCATTTCCTTAACATTCATGTCACAAAAGCCCTCAAGAACAACTTTCATCCAAGATCCATTATGGTCAGTTGTAAGTAAGCTTACCATAAATGTCTCTGCTCAGAAGAGAATATACAACATTTGAAATTTAGGTGAGGCCCCCTAAAACCAAAAATCCATATTTATTCTTTCTTGGTAGCATATTTAAGATGTCTTATTGCCTTGGAAGAATGTTTTAAGCTACTAACCAGACAATATTTTAAGAATTTATTTGATTTTAGTAAGTTATAGAATGTTCAGAACCTTGGTTGTATCCATATTTTCTAATGACATATTTTAATGGAAAATGTATAATTTTAGCATTGTTGGTCTAAATACTTGTTACAGTCTGGTTTTTAAAATTATTAGAAATGCCTCTGCCCGAATTAAGGTGCAACTAAGACCATATGCCAAAGTCAATAGTATGAGTTTATGTGATAGTAAATATGAGAGTGAGAGAGAGAAAAAGAGAGACAAAGAGAAAGAAATGGAAAAGAAGTGGGCAGACAGGAAGAGAGTGACAGAAACAGAATAAAGAAAATATTACTGCTCTGTGGATCCCACCGGCATGCTGATGATCCTCTCCAGTTGGTCTTCTTGGTGGCAAAGGTCCCCCCAAAACGCATATAATCCAATGGATTAATATATACTCAGGCCCGCTGGGAATACCCAGGTGTGCCGGTTTTGGCCAAAATCTAGCAATATATCCTCTGGGAGAAAGTCAGGTGACAACCACCCTTCCCCCCACACCAGGTTCGGGAAAAAAAAATTCCTCAAAGGAAAGTGAAAGAGATAAAACCTATTTATTAACAAACACACAGGAAAAGGATAATAATACTAAATAGTAAAACCCCTCACTATAACGAGAAAACCTGGGAAGAAATTAGAGTCCTCTTGTAGGTGTGGTCCCTCCCTCTCTGAGCTGGTGTGGGGGATGGCCTTAGGCCCCCTCCGGGCCTGAAGAGAAGTTCTCCTGATGTGTTCTGATATTGTTGAAACAGTTCAGAAGAGAAAAAAAAAGGAAGAAAAAGCCCACCAAAGTCCTAGGAAACACGCCAGAGAAAAAGGGAAGGAAAAAAAACCAGAAAAAAACTGGCTGAAGAGACAGGCAAGGGTGCTTCCTCCGTGCTACCACCGCCAGGGAACGCAGGGAAGTCTCTCCCTCTGTGTCCTTGGGAACTTGCTTTGAAAAGTTCATTTGTTTTTTCCTTCCCTCTCAAGCTCGGTTTAAAGGCACAAAACTAATTTTTTGGCATAGAGCCGTGATAGGGGATGCACATCATAGAGTCATCCCAAGACACCAGGTACCTCCCCCAGGGTGGGGGATGGGGGGGGCAGTTTGACACAGTCTCTTGCAGCAGACTCTGAATCTGTTGCTTAATTTTGCATCATGTGCAATGTTGTGGTGCAAGGCTTCAGGAATAAGTTTTGGGAGCACTTCAGGGGGCCTTTGATAGATTATGACACCCCCTCAGCTGCCTCCCATGTGAATGTCCAGTGGACATGGCCTCCCCACGGTTGGGGGTTCCACAGCTGGGCCGGTTTGTGTAAGGGAGGGTGGGTGTTGACTGCCTCTGACCAGAGGTTAAGCCACACATTTGAGACCTCCTCTTCCCCCCGCAGCTGGGGGGGAGTCTGTGCAAACCTGGCCTCTGAGGTCTGTGGTCTCCCTCACCTCAAACCCAGCCAGGGATGATTTTCTGCTCCATTTGGCTTTCTTGTGGATGCATTGCTTTCCCTCAACCTTGTTTGTTTCTCCCTAGACCTGAGATGATTTAACAATAGTGTCACTTTTACCTTTTCTAGGGGCTTCTGTGGTTGTAGCTTCTTTATACAGTTTTTGCTATAATGGGCAAAACTCCTTTATAACGATGTTTAAGGTATGAACCATTTCAGTTTCTGACAATGTTCTGGACAAAACATTAATTCTCAAAATAATAACATGCTTACCAATAGTCAACGCCTGCACAGAGAGATACAAGCTTTGACAAAGACAGTGATGGAAATAAGGTTTTAATTTAAATGAAAAGCAACCATGTCAATTTTGATGCAATGATGTTAAAAATAATTTTGCATTTTTTCCGTATTTTTGACCTTAAAATAAATAATAAAAAATATATTTTCTACCTTATGTTGCCATACTTACCATTGAAATAAGTATTAGTATATACGCCAGTATTTCTCTAGCATTGCAGAAAAGTGAATCAAATCTGCTCACATCCATATTTATCACAGCAATGTGGAGAAATATGAGTTGATTGCATACACATTTTGTAATCATCTATAAATTTATCAGCAAGGAGCCTGCAGAATACTTGTTCTCAATTGTTTATTGTAGAATCATAGAATGGGCTGGGTTAGAAGGGACCTTAAAGATCCCCTCGTTCCACCCCCTTCCATGGGCAGAGACACCCTCCACCAGATCAGGTTGCTCAGATATCCATCCAACCTGGCCTTGAACACTTCCACAGATGGGGCAGCCACGTTTTCTCTAGGAAACCTGTGGTAGGGCCTCACCACCGTCACAGTGAAGAATTTCTGTGTAACACCGAATCTAAAATTTATTTTTTAGATTATAATTAACTTTATGATTAACAGAAAAATAAGTCTGTTCTTTCTCTTTGAAAAGCTGATCTTATTGTGTAGGTACATGTTTTCCCTAGAGAGTGATTCCTTTTTCCTTATTCAAGTTGTTATTATTTCATTGTTTTTCCATTGGTTTTTAATTTTTTTTGTGCATGTGAATCTCTGCAGAAATACAAACACAGATTTTATTCTCTATCAATGCAATGAAAGCAACTGCACAATCATTCATCCTATGCAGAAGCAACCAATAATGACAGAAAAACAAACACCAAGACTGCTGCAGTGACCCAGCCCACTAGGCTGTGGCAGTCAGGTGCCCATCAGACATTGGCCATCCAATGGGCGGACGAGTCTAAGTCAGAGGGGACGTCTGTGGGCCAGGCAGAAGTCTAAACCACACCCCCTGTACTAGAAAGTTCCAACCGAGCTTATTCCCATTGGACCATTGTTTAATGTTCCCACCCCTGTTTCTATCTTATTGGTTGTTCTGATTGTCAGTTATTGTAAGAATGTTTTTCTATTGGTTGGTTTTGCTTGCTCTGCCCCTTTTGTCCCTTGTACAAAACCAATTGCCAAACCCTGGCCTTCAGCGATTCTGTTACCATCCCCTTCAGCGCGATAAAGCTTTGGAATACACACAGAACTCCTCTCCTGCCTCCTTCATTCCTAGGCGCTTGGAGCTCAAATCTCGCCCTTTGGGGTATGCAGCCCGTGTCCTGAGCCAGTGCAGCCCAGACAGCAGCAGCCGAGAACAGACATCGTGTCTGCAGGCAGTTCACTGACACCTCCCACACAGGAGCTGTGCCTCCTGAGGCGCACCAAGCGGACACAAGACCTCACTGGAAAGCAGGCATCAGAAGCCAGGGCCATGGAGGAGTGTCTTCAAAGGCTGATAAGGAACTTCCTGATGCAGGAATGCTTGGAGGGGACCCTGTCTACTGGAGCTTTTCATATGCTAGAGAGACTATTGGAAACTCCATCCTTTGTACACAAGGGGATCGATGGACAAAGATGCATTTCACATTGTTCTGATCCATCCTGTGGCTGCTGGGCCATCTCAGCTGACACCAAGCCCAGGGCAGGTAGGACTGGCACAACTCCCTTTCCCTGAGCCAATGGAGAGGAGAGTGGTCAAGGAAATAGATGGCAAATCTGACTCTTGAATAGAGACCTTGATGGACAAGGGGTCCTTGAACTGTGTGTGGCCTTTTACTCAGTGATGGTTGCAAAGAGAAAGCTAGGAACCAGAGACCCCTGTTATGTGTCTTTGCCTGTTACTAGATAATTTTCAGCACAGTTAGCTTAAGCTCTCAGCATGAATAGATTTACTCATTCTGGAAATCTGCAAATAAGTATTGTAGAAAATGGCATCTGGGGGAGAATGTTTCTTATGTTTGCAGCCACATATATTGTTATTGGTCCTTTGGAGCTTTATGGGTGGCTAAAAATGTGATGTTGTGTTCCGCAGAAATGAATTTTCACAAAAACCTTCTTTTTTTTCCAGGAAGTAAAAATTTTATTTTCCAAAAAGAAACCATGTGAAAAAAAATGAGTGTTTTTCTTTTGATTTTCATTTGCATTTTAATTTTCTGAATTCTTGAACCTCTATTCTGAAACATCTGTGAATATTTGAAGTTTACTTTTCTTATTTCCACCTTCTGTGTTGTAACTCTTGCCACTAAATACATACCAGGAGAAAGACCCTAAAGAGATGCAACGTGTCAGAACTCTGCAGAAATTTAACAATGAGGTCTTTCAAATTTTGTTTTGCATGAGGTTTAAAACCAAGAAAAGACAAGGAAAATTCTGAAAACCCCAAACATCAACCCTAGTGCACTGAAGCATTAAGAAAGGAAAAAAGAAGAAAAAAAAATTCAAAGAAATTAAAAGAAAAAAAAAGCAACCTTTTGTATTTTAAAACCATTGAAATTCATTCAATTTCTCAAGAATTACAGTTAACATATTTCTCTTTCAGGTCTGTGCTGCAGGTATTTCTCAGTGTAACTGCATTTTATTGTAGTAGATATATTCATAAAATGGAGACATGGCAGAGCTCTTGTTTGGTGTACAATGGTAAATCCCACCTCTCACTTGTAGGTACAAAATAGAGAAAGAAATCTGCAGGATAGTATTGCCATCCATAGGGATCTCTGGGCACCACTAACAAGCTCAGCTTCTCAAGCACTATGTGCCCTGCATCACAATTAATTTATTCTGTCTGTAAATGTTTGTATTGCAATTTGCTTTAAATTAATCAGATCTTTTTGTGTAAAATATTAAAAAACAAACAAATTCTGCAATGACAACATAAAAAACCTTTATTCATACTGAATTATAAAGCACAGTGATAATCAACTGCAGCAAAAACCACCTGATATTGCATACACAGTCCATATGTGTTATGAAGTATAGTAAATACCTTGACATGTGGTACTGGAAATTCAAAATGTAGGTGCCCCAACCATTAGCTATTTATTTCCCACTAATGTTTTAAAAAGGGAGAAGTATCATTAATATTTAGTTAAACATGACTACTGGAATTATTCACATGGGTTATTCACAGAGGTTAATTTTTGGGTTAAGATCCCCAAATTTTCTCAGTTAACACTGAAAAATACTAGGCTTCATTAGAAGTTAATTTAAAGCAGAATCCTAAATTCAGTGGCCTTTAATACATTTTGAGGTAGCTTTTATGACTTACTGAAAGTGGAAGGCTGATATTGATGACTATTCTGAAAGAAATGAATGCAGTAAAATATAATGGACTTTATGGGAGGAAAAAAAATATAACAAATAATGAGAGAATGGAATTCTCATTTTCTTCTTTTCACCTCTGTTAGGCTTTTCTCTTTTTTTTTAGCATGAACCATATTAACAGATGGATTACCTTAATCTTTACTTTCATTATTCTATTTTCATTTCTGGATTACTAGTACATTATGTATATGGGAAAACAAACAAAAAAAAAAAGAAAAAAAATATAAAGAAAAGCAATTCTTTGGTTCAACTGATTTTGGGGAGTTTAGCATAGTCTGTTTTGCTTACATGTTAATTTAATTAATCTTGAATCTACTAATGTCAATAAAAGAAATGTGACCAAAATCATTTTCCTCTGTCTTGACAAATGATCCTCCATGGAAACCAGCAAATGGCGATGCCTCAGAGCAGACTTTCCATGCTGTCTCAGGCACACTAACACCAGCAGTCTTTCTGTTCTCAGTTGGTTTTGTCTACAAGACAACCTTAAGCAGAAAGGCTCAGGAAAGCTGTGACAAATCAGCTGAGGTTAGAAGTTAATATGCTTTTCTTTTCTCTCTCAAAAATTAACTAAACCTAGTTTAGCTTTATTTTACTAATTAATGACCATGTCCATACTGGAGACCAATAGACTTTCCTGTACATGATATACATTGATATTTTCAGTTGTTTATCTCCAGGAAAGCCTGAGTCTCATCTTGCAGCGGAGCACTTAAAGCACTGGCAGTTTCCATTTCACTGATCACTGAGCTTCCTACGGGTGGTCTTTTCTTATTTCTTTCTTGCACAGTTACTGTGTCTCCTAAATACAGCTACATTAATGGCTCCTTCTACTATTTCTCTCCAGGCATCCCTAAAGGTCTTTGAGGATTTAATTTCCAAAACATCCAGGTGTACTTAAACTTACAGAGTGCAGAATGAAAAGAGACTCAAGCATCTGGCGTACATTGAGGTTCTTCATTAATTCATTTGGCTCTGGGCTTTTCTTCTTAGAGGTCATTAAAAGTAGAGCCAGTAGCAATGGCAAGACCTGATCTAATCCCTCCCTGCGCCTACTCCCAGGCAAGGCAAATTACACCTAATCTATGTCTAACAGCTGTTTGTGTAACTGTTCTTAAGTAATCCTGTAAAGCTGATAACCCTTGTAAGAATCTATTTTAGTACTTTTTAGTTGAAATGTGAATATCTTCTGCTCTGCAGTGGATTCCTGAGTTCTCCCATTCTGGGGAATCCAGCTAACAGATTACTCTGCTGTTCTTTTATGTACAATATCCAAGTCTTTAGTGATCTTCACTTTAGTAAACAGAGTTTTCACTTTTTCTCAAAGGTAGTTTACTAATTCCGTCTCCCACACTGTTCCTTATATTTCTGATAGGAAAGTGTACAAAACTGGACATGGTACAGGTGCTAGGATATCACCAAGGAAAACTGTGCTTTCATAGACTCCCACAGTGGCTCAACATTGTGTTAGAGGTATGGAAATTTAGCATAAAATAAACCCCTTGGCATTCCAGCTGGTCCTCAGAGACCGGATGGGCAGGTGCAGCTGGACATAATTTCTGATTATTGCCAGTTCAGCACTAGAAATATGGTCAAGTCCAATAAGAACTTTCACCAGCACAAATTTACAAATAGTGCAATTTACCAGTTTAATACTACAGGTCTGGTCATGTTCCAGAAGGACTTACACGAACCAGATGCACAAAGAGTATGGTTTATTGAAGCAGCAGAAAACCAGTTTCTGGATTGAGGGTGATAAATGCAACTACAGAGTGTTAATATGTGTCTTGACAGAAAGTGTAGTAACAGACACATATTAGCAAGATAGATAGATAGATAGATAGACAGACAGACATAAAAATGAATATTCCCAGCTGTGCTCCAACACCATTGGAGGCACAAAGCTCACCTTAAAGCATCCCTTCAGGAGAGGACACGGTTCATCAACTGATCCCAAGCAGGCAGAGGTGTTTTCCCCCTCTCTTTTTTTCCCCTCTCTTTTTTTTCTTTCTCCTCTGACTGTTTCTGCCCTGAAGCCCCCTCTTTCACACTATAAATTTTGTCCCTTCCTAATGGGATAGAACAATCATATGTTGTAGGTAGGATTTGGGACTTTGGTTGTAATTGTATCACATCTCATGTTTATTTGTATTTCAAAGGGTGTGAAGGTTACTATGTAAATAGGGCTTAATAAGAGTCTCAGTTAACTGTGGTCAGAATTTGTAGCTGACAAAGGTAGAATTAACACTCCTCCACTTACTGAGGCAGCATAAAGGCCCTCTGACCCTTCCTCAGAGGGTCTGTGCACATCCTTATCTCCTTAAGGAACCAGATGTATAGCAAGGCATTTCTCACAGTGAGGGGCGTGGGCTATTGTCTAGGACAGAGGCACAGGTGCTGTTCTGTGTCTCAATGAAACACTGCCAGGCCATGAGGTCTCCACTTCACTCCAGACATCACTCAGTTGTGAGGAGTTGCTCAAGCCAGGCACAAGACAAGTGAGGGGCCCAGCTCATGTTTTTCTCAGCTAAACTCATCAATTCTACACTAACTCAAAGCAACAGAGCAACACATTTGAGCATTTACCACAGTTATAGCCACAGTGAGTGACACTTTTCATCAGAACAGCTGCCTAGTCACTCCATCCTTCAACTTCACTAAGTCAAGCATAACATTTTTCATATTTGCTTTGCTGAATTGCATTGCATTTACCTTGAGCAATTTCTTCTGAAGCAGGGTTTCCCAATTTCTTTTCCCCAGAGATGTTCCACTTAGTAGTAAGTGGAACATCCAGGTGAGCCCTGCATGACAGAGTTTATAAGCCAGGTAATAATATCTTTCTCTTCAACACATGTACCATGCAAAGCCTTAATAATGTAATGTTTGTAAGGGAAGGCATAGCCAACTTTTGCTTCTGAAGCTTGTGGACAAGGCAGGAAAGAGACATTCTTGTGGCTCATTTTGTCTTTAATATCTTGCTTTAGTTTCCTAATACTAAATGACTGGTCTAATTTTGCTCCTAAACACTTAGGAACACTTTGTTTATCTAGATGAGAGATGATTACTAAAACCTAAGAAAATAGAATTGGCAGATCTTTGCCTCCTTTATTTATGAGGAAGTAGGTGGGATTCACATTAAAACTGAGGAAGAATCTTCAGGGGTGGGAAACATCTAAAAATATATTAAATATAACAGCAAAAACACCATGCTGTTTTCTGGCATTCTTGTCATGTTGCTTTTAAAGCATACATGGAAACCTCAATTCAAGTAATGTTATTGTCTTTTGCAGGGCAAGGTTTCATTTTGACTTCCCTATTTGAAAAGAAATGTTCTTCTATTAATTATCATGACCTGGATGGAAACTTTGACTTTCAGTTTCAGTATTGCATCTGTCAAAATTTCTTTGTTTAGAAATACCTGTGATTGTGCCATAAAATGCATCATATTTTGATCAGAATAAATTGTGATCAGCCAATTGATAATATCTTTATGAAGAGTTAATGTTCTGAGTCAACAATAAAATCACTTTCCAGAGAAACAGAAATACAATATAGATAAAATGTTTCACTGTGAGGTAATACTAATTTGGTTTATCAGTTTAATTTGTTGCTACTTCAATTTAATATCCTTTTTAAATGAATTTTGGCCATTGTAACATATAATTTTTAATTGCCATTTAATGTCTAATTTAAGATCCTTCAGAATGTTTTACTCTAATTAATTTAATTAATTAATGATAAATTATGAAAACCTGGTTAATTAAGAATTGTCATGAATAAGTACATTGGTGTGATTTATCATGCTCATGAGAGTATCCCGTCAGGATCAGTGGAATACACATGTCCATACTATAAATAGGATAATTTTGTGACTATGAGTCAAGTAATTAGGAAGAAAAAAGCAGTAAGGTTCTAATGGTTAGGGCATTGGTATTGTTTTTCACTAGAGGTAGGCATGTTTGCATTACAAATTGTGATTGTAGTGGATGACCTTCTTTTTTTTAATTTATGCAAATCTGTGTTGTGTTTTACTCTCATCCTCCTGACATAGCGAGCATCACTACATTTTCTGTCTTGTCAAGGATGTATTTGACATCACATTGCTGTGAGTGGTTAGGTTGCTTAATTGTCCTTAATGATTTCAAACCACACTCGAAGAAGAGATGCATTGTGAAGTACTATTGGAGAGCATAATGCTTTTATCTACATGAATTGGAGGGAGTCTCAAAACATACTTCAATAAATACATAGCTTTAAGCTGTACCTTGCACTTCGGCAGATTTTTAGCTTTATGCTGTACCAGTCTTGTCTTGATGTTTATAAAATATGCTAATAGATGTGCAATTAAACAAGACAGTTTGACTACTGCATACTATTTCTCATACCATTTTTCTCACATGAATCCTCATATTCTTCTTCAAGCAAAGATTGATATAAGTAGTACTGTACACCAACATATTGCCAGGTATATATTTTGATCTTTCTGTTCTTAAGGAAAGCAAAATATCACAATATTCAGTCAAATTTTAAAAAATGTTTTGGAGAGCCATCATTGAATTTCAGTTCAGAGGTATATCACATATCCCAGAAAATAAATATGTAGATGCACACAAGATTAATTAAAATAAAAGCTTTTCCTATTGATGTTTATAGCAGCCAAATCTGTATTTTGTGTGTGTGTGTGTGTGTGTGCCATAAAATATGACAACTAGAACCAGCAGAACATAAACTTGATAATCTCATTATGTAACATTGTTGTTTCTGAAAGAAGATTTAGTAACTAAGCTGAAAATTATGCATTTTTGGAATCGAGCTCTAACATTTATAACTAATTAATTTGCTATTAATCTTGTTTATTCATTGCACAGTGAAAGGTGTGGTGGGATGAGGGAATGAGGAAAAGAAGCGCATGTGGAGCTACAACAGCTGCAGTACATCCCACAGATGAGGAAAAGAGGCACATGAAAAGCCTGATTTCTCATCTGATAATAGGAAAGAGGTGCCGTGTCAAGAGTGATATTCCTGCTGGGAAAAGCAGGGCCTCCCAATGTCTTGTGACCTTGTGCCTGTCAGGGGCTGTCTGTATTTGCAGAAGGCAGCCTGTTCTTCCCTGCTTGGAGGATCCCAGCAGGAACAGCTGCCTGTCTGTACCTCGTCCTAGCACAAGGATGCATCCCTTGCTGAGATCCTGCCAGCATCTGGAGAGCAGCTATTCCTCCTAAAGCAGGACACCATAGAACACCATGGACTGCCTAACACTGACCCTCCTCAAGCACTCCACAGGCAGGAATTTGCCTTGGGGGTTCCAGAAAAAGGTGAGATTTGCTTCTTGTTGGGATCGTCTTCAACAAGCTGTACAATAAGAGGATTTGAGGAGAGGGGAAAGAAGCTATATTTCAAATTACTAGTAGCCTAGGGCACAATATGATTCCAATTTAGATCAAGTGAAAAATAAATCACTGTATTCAGAGTTTGCTGTATTTTGAAATAGAACAAGTCCTATGATTAAAATTTTGCAAAATCATGATCCTATGGTCAGATTCTCCAATACCTTTGCCATATTGAGCAGCATTTAAACACCAGAGTTAGGAAACAACTCAAGGGAAGTAAGCATGGAATAATCAGTTTTCCAGGAATTTAGGTCTGGTTTACTTTTGGGTCTTTTAAATGCCCCAAGAATTATTTGTCTTTGACAATGAAAGAATTGTGTGTACTATGCACCAATGCACAGCATTTTGTGTAATATCTTATAGAAAAGATTTCAGATTAAGGCTATATAACACGGTTTTTATCAGAGTGTATATGGGATTGTGCATTCCATCAGCAGTCAAAAAAAAAAGAAAATACAGCATCTTTTAATAATATGAATTTGAATGAAGTAGAAGAAAGAAAGATACCATAAGGTGAACACATTCATATTTTGGCTATTTTAGGGATACACTTGTGTAACTTTGCCAAATTTCAAGGGAATTCTAATAATATGCTAGAAAAAAATCCATAGTAAAGAAGAGACCTTCTAGAGACTTAGGGATCAAAGGGATCAGCAATACACTGAATATATTTTTTTTCTTGCAGAAAAAAAGATAGAATGTGCTTTTTTTGCCACCTTTTTTAGATTTCATTACCTCTAGAACTAGAAATCATTCTTTCTTGTTTTACATCAGAAAGACAAGATCCCATATTTTCTTCCTTTCTCTTGCACACACACACCCCCTGCCAGCAATCTTTGTCATGTTATACATACATGGTGATTTTATCCCAGGCAGCAGCTGTGCACACAACTGCTCTTCCACTCCCATCCCCAGCAAGATGGGTGGAGAAAACAGGAAGTGTAAATGCAAGAAAACTCAAGGGTTGAGACAAGGGCAGTTCAATATATGAAAAGAGAGGGATGGAATAAAGAACCAAAACCAAATGGCAAAAGCCAAAAAACAAGCAAAGCAAATCAAATTGCTCCCCACTCCCCACAGGCAAATCTCTACTTAGCCACCGTTTGATCAGCCAGCCTTGTTCAAACCCACGCTCTCTGTTCTCCACTACAGCTTTTACTGTCAATCACAAAGTCTTATGGCATCAAATACCTTACAGTTACTACAGATTTAACTCCATCCCAGTCAGGCCCAGTACAAGGCGACCACCCCTGGCCAGTCTGTGAGACAACAGGCATTATAGCTGGTCTGTGTCATATAGATGTCATATCACATTATATGAACCATTTAATGACTTTCAGGATACTTCTAGCAGATTTATCTTTATAAGCAGTAATAATGTAGTTTACATTATGGTTTCTAGGCAACAAACATGAAAATGAAAAGATGCATTGAAACCATCTACAAAACATCTACAAAAGTTATCTTTTTTCATTTCATTATCCAATATTGGCTAATTATTTTACTCCTACTCTTACAACTTCATTGGTCAAGTAGAAAATACACCATCTATATGTAAGCAATGAAGTAAAATGATGTGAATTAGTTTCCATAATGTTGGTAAGAGCTCAAAGCTGTCTTCAGAAACCACAATATCTTGTGGATTGCAGGGAGACAGATGACAAAATAGAATTACCAAATCTTCAGAGTGCATCAACATCACCTCCCCCTGAATGCGAAGCAGCTCTCAGTGGGGTGCAGAACGCTGGTGGGGAAAGAGTTTCCAAACTTCTTCCTCAAAATAATTTCATAATGTGAATGAGCCTGTAAGTCTAACCGATTCCCCTTAATAAATTCTGGACTTAATAAATAACTCTATGAAATTCTAGGGCTTTTCCCATGCAGGTGTTTAGATTAGATGCTCTAATAATTCTTTGTACTCTAAAGAGGATTCCAGGCATAAGCCATGTTGTTAAAAATTTTTGCTGTGAACTCAGCCCCCTCCACACTGCTTCAGCAAAACACAGACCGTAAAACCAGCTTCAACTGTTTCTGCTGACCAGCCCATCATTTTATTTGCTTTTGAACACATGTACAGAGGAAAAGCTTTGTAGAGATAGTATGGAGTTCCCTTGCAACTAAAACATATTGAACATTGTCAATGAAGATCACAAGGAAAAAAATCCAATTAGTTCTCTGTTATGGTGAAAGCTTATTAAGTTTCAGAATAGAGCTTTCTTTTTCTGATTGACCCTGAAATGCTTTTAAATAGCCTAACTGGAACATATGACAACAGCATAAGTAATTTTTCTCAAAAAATTTTTTCCCAGTTAGAGTCATACCAAAATCTATCATTAGTTGCACTGATTAGAAGGCTAAACTAATGCCTACAAAGTTAAAAAATTTCCTGTACTCATTGCAGTGAGATATGTCTGCATTATTTGGAATAAGTAGAATAGTAAAAATCATTAGAAATTCTTTTTTGGCCTGAATACTGAATTGTATTACTTATAATTGATTCTATAATGTATTCCTAATTGTGCTTTAACTATTAATAAATATTTTTAATTTACCCATATGTCTTAGTGGACTGTTGGCTTATATTAAAACCTATTTTGTGTACCCAGTTGAGAAGTGAGTTTCTGTGACTGTTAACGCCTGCTTCATATTTGAAGGGATCTGAAGCTTTTATTTTCCTTATTATACTGTATGACTTCTTTGAAGACTCTCAGTATTAGTTCTGTTCTTTGGTTTGATGATCTAAGCTTCATTTCTCTGTAAATTATCCATAAACACTGAAGCTGTTTGAAGATTCTGTCCCCCAAAATGTGAAAACAACATTTTAAAGTGGCTGAATACAGAGCCCTTCTGTCAATACTCCTGTCTTACATCAGCCTTTTTGTCTTGCGACAAGGCCTAGATTCTCCCCACTAACAAAGAATAAAGCATGTCTGCTGAATGAATTAGAAAAATTTAGTACCGTGGCTGTCATACATGTTTCCTCAGTAGTCATACTGATGTCAGTAAGAATCTAGAACACATTTGCCTTGTTGTTTGTTCATCAACATGGTAGCTGTTTTGCCTTGTTGCAAGATTTCAGGCTCCCTTTTCTAAAACTGGTTTGCTTTTAAAGCTAGAGAAGGCAATGCAAAGAACAATTGTCCTCTCATTGTTCTATTAAGCTGATGAGTAACAAACATCTGTTGTGACTCCTGCAGACGAGTGACCTGGAGCAGCAAAGCATGAGCTCTCTCTATTGCTGAAGGGTGTGCTTGTGACAGTTGTTCCAAAATAACATACCCTTGCTGTTTCCCCTGCTGTGAGAGCACTTCAAGCACAGTTGCCTTGCTGACTTTCTAGATGATGATAATATGTAGCCACTCAATCGCATGTTGGCTAGAACATCTTTAATCAAGAATACAGAGTTTTAACTTGAAGATACACACCTATTATGACAGCTGTCTCAGGACCTCAACCAGTTAACATTTCATATTCCCTTAATAAACCAATCTTGACCAAAAAATAAAGTTGGGGCTGGGGAATTTTGGCAGGGTGATGTCAGGGGTGCTTCGCTATCATTTTAGATTGTTGATTTTTTGTAGAAAAATAATTTTTCAGTAACTTCTAAGGTCCAAAGAAAGTGCAGGTGGAGGTCATACCAGTGATAACAAGGTATCCCTGCTATGCAGCATCCTGAACTCGTATTATCTAGATGAGACACCCCTATAAACATGAAAGAAATTAATCTTTTAGCCTGGCCCATGTACCCTGCCTTTCTCCTGAAGAAAACAGTGTGTGTACACATAGAAGTCTGATCCTGACACACAAGCCAGAAACAGCAAGTGTGCAGATCCAGTCTGAGAACAGCAAAGTGCTCCTGGGTTCTTCAATTTACACACACCCATGGTGTGCCAAATAAAGTCTGTTCACATGAGGGCACTTTGTCAGCAGGGGTAAAGTTGTATTTCACTCTACTGTCTTCAAAAGCATTGCGTTTTTCACATTAAAAAAAAAAAAAAAAGGAAGAAAGCTTATCTAGCTTTAGTTCATATCTATGTGTGGTGTTCTTGTTCTGCTGAGTCACCTGGGCGGGGCTTGCGTGGGAGAGCAGCGGGGCGATTTAAAGCGTCCCTAGGGAGCGCGGCGAACAGAAGCGGGCAAACAGGAGCGGGCAAACAGGGGCGTGGCACGTCTCTAGGGGCATGGCAGGGCAGTTTGCACGCAGTTCGTGCAGGCAGGACAAGCAGGCACGGCTGCAGGTTTACTGCTGGTGGGGCTTTTAGTTGTTAGTTGTTGTGCTTTGGAAGTAATGGTCTTTACACGATCAAAACCTGGGAATGCTGCAAGTGTATGTAGCCAAATAGAGCCCTCCAAAAAGGATGTGTCTGTCCAGACCCATTCCTGTGCGGAGTGTTTGAGCCTATCGGCGGTACCAGGGGACGTTGCACAAGAAGGATGCTTGCGGTGTGAACAGGTGAACAACTTGCTTTCACTGGTGGCTGAGCTCAGGGAGGAGGTAGAAAGACTAAGGAGTATTAGGGAAAGTGAAAGGGAAATAGACTGGTGGAGCTCTACCCTTCCATCCTTGAGGGAGGCTCACCAGGAGTCAGAGGACTCCTATGCCTCTCCCTGTCAGGCAATAGGAGGACACCTGGCAGATGAAGGGGAGTGGAAATGGGTCCCCACTCGAGGAGGTGGTAGAAATTCCTCCCTACCCCCCTCACCTACCCTGGTGCCACTTCGGAATAGGTATGAGGCCCTGGATCTAGAAGATCAGCTAGAGAACACAGAGGAGAATGATCTGTTCAGTGATCCTCCCAGTTGTGAGTCACCTGTCAGGCGGATCACCACCTCTAACTTTAAAAAGAAAAGAAGGGTAGTGGTAGTGGGTGACTCTCTTCTTAGGGGAACAGAGGGCCCCATATGTCGACCGGACCCATCCCACAGGGAGATCTGCTGCCTCGCTGGGGCTCGGGTACGGGATATTGCCAAGAGTCTACCTGGCCTGATTCGGCCCTCTGATTACTACCCACTGCTGATACTCCAGGCTGGCAGTGAAGAGATTGAGAGGAGGAGCATCAAGGCAGTTAAAAGGGACTTTAGGGTACTGGGTCAAGTGGTGAATAGGGCAGGAACTCAGGTAGTGTTCTGCTCAGTCCTCTTGGTGGCAGAGAAAAATGACAAAAGAAATAGGAGAGCCCACATTATCAACAAGTGGCTCAAGGGTTGGTGCCATCAGTAGAATTTTGGGTTTTTTGATCATGGGGAAACTTTAACAGCACCTGGTCTGCTAGAACCAGATGGGCTCCATCTCTCTGTTAAGGGCAGAAGGTTTTTAGGTCATGAACTGGCTGAACTCATTGAAAGGGCTTTAAACTAGGTTCGAAGGGGGAAGGGGATACAGCTGTCCTCTCTGGAAACAGTCCCAAGGATGGTAAGCCTGAGTTAGGGGTGAAAACAGTAGCCCAGCTGAAGTGCATGTATACTAATGCACGCAGCATGGGTAACAAACAAGAGGAGCTGGAAGCCATGGTACAACAGCAAAGCTATGATGTGATTGCCATCACGGAAACATGGGGAATGACTCACATAGCTGGAGCACCGCATTGGATGGCTACAAGCTCTTCAGAAGAGACAGGAAAGGGAGAAGAGGTGGAGGTGTGGCCCTTTACATTAGGGAGGTTTTTGATGCTATGGACATTGAAACTGATGATGATGAAGTTGAATGCCTATGGGTAAAGATTAAAGGGAAGGCCAACAAGGCTGATATCCTACTAGGAGTCTGTTACAGACCGCCCAACCAGGATGAAGAAGTGGACAACTTATTCTATAAGCAGCTAGAGAATGTTTCAGGGTCACCAGCCCTTGTTCTCGTAGGTGACTTTAACCTACCGGACATCTGCTGGGAACTTAATACAGCAGAAAAGAAGCAGTCCAGGAAGTTCTTGGAGTGGGTGGAGGACAATTTTCTGTTGCAGCTGGTGAGTGAGCCCACCAGGGGAGAGGCTATACTAGATTTATTGTTGACAAATAGAGACGGGCTGGTGGGAGATATTGTGGTTGGAGGACAACTGGGGCATAGTGACCATGGAATTATTGAGTTTTCAATAATTGGTGAAAGGAGGGGGAACATCAATAAGACTTTTACATTGGACTTCAGGAGGGCAGACTTTAACCTATTTAGGAGACTTATCCAGAGAGTTCCTTGGGAAGCAGCCCTTAAAAACAAAGGAGTACAGGAAGGATGGGCATACTTCAAAAGAGAGATCTTGAGGGCACAGGAACAGACTGTTCCAGTGTGACGAAAGATGAGTGGGCGAGGTAAATGTCCATCCTGGGTGGACAACGAGGTTTTGAAGGAACTTAGGAACAAAAAGAGGATATATCATCTTTGGAAGGAGGGTCAGGTCTCTCAGGAAGTATTTAAGGAGGCTGCTAGGGCATGCAGGAAAAAAATTAGGGAGGCCAAAGCTCCATTTGAACTCAATTTGGCAACCCTTGTAAAGGAAATAAAAAAGGCTTTTACAAATATATTAATGAAAAAAGGAAGGGCAAGACCGACCTTTGTTGTCTATTGGATGCGGAAGGGAATTTAGTAACTGCAGATGAGAAGAAAGTGGAAGTACTTAATGACTTCTTGCCTCGGTCTTTACTGAAAAGACACATGGTGCTCAGGACAACTGTCTTCCTAGGTTGGTAGATAGTGTCAGGGAGCAGAACAGTCCCCCTGTTATCCAAGAGGAGGCAGTCAGGGAACTGCTGAGCTGCCTGGATATCCATAAATCTATGGGACCGGAGGGGATCCATCCCAGGGTGATGAGGGAGCTGGCAGATGAGCTTGCAAAGCCACTCTCCATCATCTACCAGCAGTCCTGGCTCACTGGCGAGGTTCCAGATGACTGGAAGCTGGCCAATGTGACACCCATTCACAAAAAGGGTAAGAAGGAGGATCCTGGTAATTACAGGCCAGTTAGCCTGACCTCGGTACCAGGGAAAGTCATGGAACAGTTTATACTGAGTGCTATTACACAGCACCTACAGGATGGACAGAGGATTGGACCCAGCCAGCATGGGTTTAGAAGGGGTAGGTCATGTTTGACCAACCTGGTCTCCTTTTATGACCAGGTAACCCGCCTGGTAGATACAGGAAAGGCTGTAGATGTTGTTTATTTAGACCTTAGTAAGGCCTTTGACACTGTCTCCCACAGCATATTCCTGGAAAAGCTGGCAGCCCACAGCTTGGACAGGTGCACTCTTTGCTGGGTTAAGAACTGGCTGGATGGTCGGGCCCAGAGAGTGGTGGTGAATGGTGCTGCATCCAGCTGGCGGCCAGTCACCAGTGGTGTCCCTCAGGGGTCTGTGCTGGGACAGCTCTGTTTAATATTTTTATTGATGACATGGATGAGGGTATTGAGTCTTTCATTAGTAAATTTGCAGATGACACTAAGCTGGGAGCGTGTGTCAATCTGTTGGGAGGGTAGGAGGGCTCTGCAGAGAGACCTGGAATGGTTGGATAGATGGGCTGAGTCCAATAGGATGAAGTTTAACCAGTCCAAGTGCCGAGTCCTGCATTTTGGCCGCAATAACCCCCTGCAACGCTATAGGCTGGGGACAGAGTGGTTGGAGAGTGCCCAGGCAGAAAGAGACTTGGGAGTACTCGTTGACAGCCGACTCAACATGAGTCAGCAGTGTGCCCAGGTGGCCAAAAAGGCCAATGGTATCCTGGCCTGTATCAGGAATAGTGTGGCCAGCTGGAGCAGGGAAGTCATCCTTCCCCTATACTCAGCACTGGTGAGGCTGCACCTCGAGTACTGTGTCCAGTTCTGGGCCCCTCAGTTCAGGAAGGACGTGGAGACACTTGAGCGTGTCCAGAGGAGGGCAACAAGGCTGGTGAGGGGCTTGGAACACAAGCCCTATGAGGAACGGCTGAGGGAGCTGGGGTTGTTTAGCCTGGAGAAAAGGAGACTCAGAGGTGACCTTATCACTCTCTACAACCACCTGAAAGGTGGTTGTAGTGAGGTGGGGGTTGGTCTCTTTTTCCAGGCAACAACTGACAGAACAAGAGGACACAGTCTTAAGCTGCGCCAAGGGAAATATAGGTTAGATATTAGGAGAAACTTTTTACAGAAAGAGTGATAAAATATTGGAATGGTCTACCTGGGGAGGTGGTGGAATCACCATCCCTGGACGTGTTTAAAAAGAGATTGGATGTGGCACTCAGTGCCATGGTTTAGTTTAGTTGAGGTGTTAGGACAGAGGTTGGGACTCGATGATCTTGAAGGTCTCTTCCAACCTGGTAATTCTGTGATTCTGTGATTCTGTTCTTTGGATAAACATTTTTCATCACACAATGCCACTCCTCAGTTTTCCTTTACTAAAGGTTCTGTACCCAATGGCACTTTCCTGTTTCTAGAAAGGTCTTTTCAGGCACAGCAGAATCTTGGTTTATTTTTAACGATTTAGGGAGGCTGGAAATCTTTTGGGGGCTGAACATGTAATGGAAATACTTGTTCTTGCTCAGGGACACACTGGTAGTCACGGGTAAATAAGTATGATTCTATTTTGAAGCAACAGCACTTTTAGTGTCCAACGGAGTAAGTCACAAGGGAAGATCAGTGGCACAGACATATTGCTCCTACACCATCATGCCAAGACGAGTAAAGCAAGGTCTTTCTATGCATACTGGATTATAATTCACAGTGCAATCGTGTTCTTACTCTGCACATCTTTATGTCTTTATCACAGTGACCTCAGCTGAGAGAGTTACTGAGATTTGTATGCTAACTGCAGGAAGGAACCTTGGTTAGGTAGGTGAAGAGCCGTAGCTCTTCTTCATATCTCTCTTCATCTCTTCTTCATATCTTTCTTGCAAAGCAAAGGTAGATCTAACATCTGAGCCCAGTTCCACACCAAAAACAGAAATTAATTTTCTCTCTACTAGATCTTTAATATCTACCCTTTCACAGACTCTAAACTATGTATCAGCTGTCCTTCTCTGTCAAAGATCAGACTGAGGAGTTCTGACATACTTATTTCCCCTAGTGTTGTGGGATTCTCCAGTATATATCTAGTTACATCACCTTTCAGTAGGTCCAAGAAGCTGAAGACCCAGAAAAATGTAAAATACCACATAAATGAAATGTGACTACTCAATTTTATCTGTGAACTCAATGGGTTGATCCTTGCTTTCCTCTGCAGTTCAGTGCGGCTAGGATCCTAAATGTCAAAGAAGCTAAGGAAATGCTGAAACCACCCAGGCAGAGGGCAGAGGCATCTCCAATGCCCAGGCACTGTGCAGAGGGATGGCTGTTAGAAGCATTCAAACCGTGCCTGAATGCAAAATGCCATTTAAGCCACATGAAGAAGGAATCACTTCCAGTAAAGTACATATTTATTTCAGCTCTGTGAGCTTGTAGACTTTCGGCCATCAAAAGGGGATCAACAGAAGCCACTTATGATAAGTGTTTCCTTTAGTCTTTGGAGGCTTACTATTTTTCTGCCTATGTGAATCTATTTTTGCCTCCTGAATAATGCTTTCACTCTCAAGCATGGTTCCTGTTTGTCATCATCCTTCACTGTTCTGTGTGTGGAAGGGTCTGGAAACAGTATATCTATCCTCCTAAAAGTGTAAAGAATTAAACTGCATGATGGGCATAGAGGTATCTCTTCAACTTTTTTCATCCAGACTGCTGCAATATCTGCACCTCAGCCACGAAACAGCAGAAAATGCAGAAGAAAATAGTTATGCTGTACCCAAGGATGTGCTGACTCTTCATGTGCAGAGATTCTCAGCTGTCTCTCTGAACAAAACTACAGTCTTGCCCCAAATTTATATATGAATTATTTTCCATTAGCACCATACATACAAATAATTTTAAGCTTCAGTGAAATGTTTTCAACATGTGAATAGCAATTTCATTTCTTACGCACAACTGTGTTACCACCAGCTCTGTACAAATGAAACCAGAGAGGCTTAGAAGCATGGTACAGATATGCAAGGTGTGAGAGACTGGAGAAAATGATTGCTGGCTCAAAACAACTAAAGTGGGGGGGAAGAAGAGAGGTAACTTCTGATAAAGCAGGATGGTCACTGCTCCAGCCTCCAAGCCCTGGAGCCTTTAGTCCAGCCCAGAACAAGTCAAGCCACTGGCACACCCAAAGCCCCATCTGGATGGGAGAGTCCCAGGAGACCAGAGCAGATAAAAGCAGTTGCACAAACACACATGGGCTCAATGTTTTTAATTGTACAGTAGTTGGTATTGCACTACAATTCAAGTGGCAAATTATTGCTGCCCTCTGCTATGAAGGCATGGCGACCTGGTTCAAAGGTATCAGCACGGCAGCACGGCCTACCCCGTTGCCACTCGGGCCAGGACACACAGACACTAATGTGGTGGATGGTCAAATGGCCTTTATTATCTTATCTCATGAGGTTATATAGTCTAGGGGCTTCTCTAGTCAGGAAAGGGGGATTGTGGGATGGCCAGGGTTAGCAAGGAGTGGAAAACTACTGGAGTTAGGAGGACTACATTCCTAAGGTGATGCTTATCAGTGGGATGAAGGGGGAGGGAGATTCCATGCTGTCCCTGCTTCCCGTCACATCGCGTATCTCTTCCGTCCGCCTGTCCCTTACACTTCCCCCCCTCTTATCATAAATGAATGAGGTAGTCATAGGTATAGGCACTGAAGTGAGGTACGAGGTAGTAACTTAACAAGGGAAAAAAGGGGTTTGGTATACCAGAGTAAATTTCGCAAGGCGAGTTAAAAAAGTCTTGCGATTGACAGTGTTTACAGTTTGGTTTACAGCATTTGTTGGTGGCCTAAAAACAGAATGTTGGCCTGTTCCAGACGGGTCTGGATAAAAGAAACCAGTTTGCTTAGCAGGCACGGTCCAGAGGTAAAAACTAAAAGCAACATTGCCAATGGACCTATCAAGGTGGAAATTAGTGTGGTGAGCCATGGTGATTGATTGAACCAGGACTCAAACCAGCTCTGCTAAGCTTCCCTGTCTTTCTGTCTCTGAGCCAGTCTATCTCGGAGTTCTGCCATGGAGTCTCTGACAACTCCTGTGTGATCTGCGTAAAAGCAGCATTCCTCTTTCAAGGCAGCACACAAACCTCCTTGTTGCATGAACAAGAGGTCCAGACCTCGCCTGTTCTGCAGGACCACTTCTGAGAGTGAGGAAACTGATTTCTCTAGAAAGGAGATGGATTTCTTGATCCTCTGCAAGTCCTCATCGATAGTCATTTGTAGCTGAGACAGTCCTTGATGTTGGGTCGCAAGAGCTGAGATACCTGTGGCCGTTCCAGCTGCTCCTAGGCCGAGAAGCATTGCAATTGTTACCCCTGTTATCAGTTCTCTTTTGTGGAGCCGGCCGGGTTTCTCAAAAAGGTTGTACACCTCTTCATCTGAGTGGTACATGACCCTAGGAACAATTAGAACTTGAACACAGAAGTCAGTGGAATCATTGAATTTGGCAAGAGACACACAAGGACTCACTCCAGATCGCTGACAAACCCACATCCCAGATGCAGACGGAACCACCCACTTATTCTTTCTGTTGGGCTTGGCAACTTTGGTGCAGATGTTGCCTTTCTTTGCTAAGGTCGCATTGCCAAAACATCTGCCTTTGCCCATGACTTGACTCAGGGTGATTCCTCTGCGGGGAGTATCCCACCTGCACTAGTGAGGGGCGTCGGCTGTGGAGTAGCTGAAAGGGATATCTACAGCAACTCCTTCATAAAAGGGAGGTTTGACATCATAGCAAAGCCAGCAGGAATTAGTTAGGTTTGGGTTGGATTCATTCAGGGATAGAAAGGTAGCTTCTAACATACGAAAGACTGGATCTGGATCAGATCCGGTTAAACTTATCTGGGGAGCATCTGCGTGACCGATCAGAGTATCAGTGACCTTTGCGGGCAAGGCTTTGGAGTGGGTTGTGTTTTTCCCTTTCAGCACATCTTTAATAACTTTGTTGGGCCCGATTGCCCTGGATGCTCGTGGCTGAAGCTTGATAATTCTCACATTCACCCACTCTTTTGACCCTTGAATGACTACTGTCCACATCCTGCCTGGTTTTTCTTGCGGCCCCGGCCCCGCTCCTCCCCCTGGGGGTGGTGCCGATCCCGCCCCCCGGGCTGGCCCTGCCCCCCGCAAGGGGAGGTCTCTCCCTTAGATGGAAACAGCATTGAGCACGGCTCTTGGCTGGGCATGCGCCCTCTGCTGCTCTCCCGCGCAAGCGCGTTTGCAGCTCCCCCTTCCCACGCCTGCGCAGCAGCGAACACCCCCACTCTTTGTTCGTTCCCGCCGGTCAGACCCTGGCCCCGCCCATCTCTTTGCTCGCCCGCGCCATTTTGTGTATAGGGCGGGGGAGTGGCCGCCCTCACCCCTCCCCTATCTCTTTTCTTGTTTTCCCTCGCTTCGTTTGTTAATTCCTCCCAAAAAGATCTCGCATATTGCTGCACCTCCAGCATGGATTCGCTGGCCAGCGGCGGAGAGACGGATGAGGAAACCGCGGACGTTTGGGAAGGTTCCGCAGGGGGGGATGGACCCGGCGCGCTCGGCAGAAGGGTCGGAAAGTTCTCTGGGGGCCCCAGGCCATTCGGATTCGGGTTCGGGGAGGAGGGAAATGCGCCCAGTCCCCGCAGACCCCCGCTCTCTGATGGATCGCTCTCGGGATCTGTCTGTGTCACTGCCCCCACCCCTAGCTTAGGGGTAGCTAATAAACATGCACGCGCGGCATTCCAGGTCTCTTGTTCCTCCATCGCTTGGCGTAAAGCCGTTTCTACTTTTCCCCACGCTTTAAGACTTTTACCGCTGCCTGAGGATTTTGTATATTCCGCTAGAACGTTAGTACATTTCTCCCACACCTCCGGGTGCAAAATTTCTACGGGGCGTTCAATCGCCCCAAGCTCTAGGAGTTTCGCAATAGCAAGATAAAAATCTTTAAGCTTACACCTAATTCCCCATTGTTTATAGAGTGAACTCACGACCGTAGCTAATGCTTCCATGGTGACCGTGGGTCCTCTTGGGAGCGTCCTCCCAGCCGGAGAACAACTTCGTTGCCTCGGCCGCAGATTTTGTCCAGGTGATCCCCGCTGCCCGAGCTTTTCTTCTTCCTTTTTCCTCCTTTTTTCCCGGGTTTCGGCACCATATATTGCTGCCCTCTGCTATGAAGGCATGGCGACCTGGTTCAAAGGTATCAGCACGGCAGCACGGCCTACCCCGTTGCCACTCGGGCCAGGACACAGACACCAATGTGGTGGATGGTCAAATGGCCTTTATTATCTTATCTCATGAGGTTATATAGTCTAGGGGCTTCTCTAGTCAGGAAAGGGGGATTGTGGGATGGCCAGGGTTAGCAAGGAGTGGAAAACTACTGGAGTTAGGAGGACTACATTCCTAAGGTGATGCTTATCAGTGGGATGAAGGGGGAGGGAGATTCCATGCTGTCCCTGCTTCCCGTCACATCGCGTATCTCTTCCGTCCGCCTGTCCCTTACAGCAAATACTAATCTTTCGCTGTCATTTTCTTTCTTTCCTTCTCTCCCTCTCTCTCCTCCAAAGTTCCTCTTCTTGAAATCTGGGTATCTTAAAATTGGATGACTTAGAGTTTCCTCAGTCAGTGCTTTGTGAAATGCCTTATTTTAACTGAATGTTGCTTTAAAATTTGCCACGTACCTTATTAATACTGTAATCACCTCAGCTCAGTGGGGACCCACGTGCCCCCACGGGTGCCTGGACAAGTTCAGTATTAAGTCAGTGACAAAGAGTCAGGAAGGGTATATGCTTGCATTTCCAGCAGGAGGATTTTATTGCATCTTCACTGTCGAAGGGTGTAGAGGCAAATACCAACAGCATGGCTAACTCAGGCCAGGGGAAAGGTGGGACCAGGGAGCAGGGACCAATGGGAGAGCTCTGTGGGAGTTACCAGGCTGACAAACAACCGTGGAATTCAAACCGGGATAGATCAGCCCAACACAATATATGTTCACCGGCCACCACACCTTATTATACCTTGATGCTCTAAAATTTGCAAGTAAAGGTTTGTTGTTCAGCCTCCTGAGAAGGGTTCTCCTTTGTGCCTCCTCAGGGAATAAAAGTACCTTAAGCCCCTTTGAAAAGCTCACTGAGACAGTTCAGGGCTTTTCCTGAGGCAGCCTGCATGGCAGTCGCTTTGGTGGAAATGCAAAATGAGCTGGATCAGTGTGAGCATCACTGGAGAACTAGGCTGTGAGGACAGTGAAGAACTAGGCCAGCGCTACTGCACCCACGTTTCGCAGGACTGTGACTATAGTACTTCCGGTCTTGAGGTGCTGTGACCAGTCGCGCTCGCTCTGCCGGACCTCGATAGCCCAATGGGGGCTCAGGAGAGCGGCCGAGGTCCACACCCTGGACTGCAGACCTGGTAGCTGCCCGAGTGTATCTGCGGGCTGGCTGCTCCCAAAGCGTGGGAGGCTTAGTCCGAGAGCACCCACGGTGTGGGTATCGGAGACCCAAGGCGAAGGGAGCAGAAGGAAGGAGAGAGCCAGCTGGAGGGTAACCGGGATTTATTGAAGCAGGACGAAGGACGAGGGAAACTGGGGAGCTCTCTCTCCTCCAGGCTGACAGGCACGGGGTTTTAAGGGGGGCAAAAACAGGGTGGAGAAAGGGAAAACAACCAATGGGGACAGGTCATAAGGGCGTGAACAAGGTTAAAAGGCGAACGGGGTACAACTTCGGGGTGACAGGCACAAACAGCAACCAATCTGTAACTGAACCTCCAAGAACCTTCCAGAACCGGGGGTGGTGCGCTCAGCCAGCCTCCTCCCCTATCGACGCCCCTTCAGATTCTGATTCGTCCAGCCACTTGATGGCCAGTGCTTGATGGACAGGGGCAGGCCAGAGATGGTCAGCAGGTTCAGGCTGGTGCACCACCACATCTCCCCCGTTCCTGTTTATTAGAAGAAGCTTGGGGAGTAAGTGTTTGAAGCAGGCTAAAAGTAAAACAACCACAAAAAAGATTTCAAAAAAGGATTTGAGCACTGATGATGTCCATTTCGAAATTCCCCAGTTGTTGAAGAGATTTTCAAACCAGTCATTGCTTTCTCTCTTGAGGTCTTGTACCTGAGACTTAAGCAGCTGAATGTTTTTATAGATGCTCTCTTTATTCGATGTCAAATTAAAACAGCACATGCCCTCGAATTCCTCACACCCATGTCCGTGGACCAAGAGGAGGAAGTCGATGGCAGCCCGATTTTGCAGGGTCGCATGCTTGGTAGTTTCCTCGTCAGCAAGGAGGCCGCTCAGGGCACGCGAAGTATAGTTGGCCTGCTTCCCGAGCTAACATTCGATGTGGCTGATTTGGCCAAGTGCTCTAGCGGCTGCAACCCAGGGTAGGAAGATTGAAACTGCAACCGTTTTAGAATATGGCCAATCAATGATTTCGTGGTTGCAGTTTTCGGGAAGCTGCTCTACATTTCTTTTGGTCCTCAATGGGGACATAGTCCAATCAAGGAGATGTTTTTTGTCCGGTGTTAGAAGGGCCAATTGTCCCAGGGTGCAGGGTCCTCCGCGAAGACGGGAGGGGATCCCAGCCCAGGCTCGGTCTCCACAAATCAGGAAGACCCCGGTGGGCAAAACTCTGGGAAGTTTGAAGGAGTGCACAGGATTTGGCGCGATGGATTTGCACCAGGGTTTGTTTTTGTATACCGAATTGTGTGGCTTCACATCAAGCCAGTATTGATTTCTACGGTTAGCCAATTCATGAGACTCGGGATTCACCCATTCCCTTCCCTTAAGTTTGTAATCAAAATTAACACAGTATGACGCTTTGGAAGAGCCAAGTAGTTCCAATTCTTGTGGCTCTTGTGTTGCATGCGGGAAAATGGCAGTCCATTGTTCCCAGGACTGAGCTGGATCTGGCTTTTTGCCGGTAAAAGGGTATTCATTTGGTTTCAGGGGAACCCCTACCAAGCACGTTGACATCGGGTCTTCCGTGCTGCTAAGGCTCAGGCACAGGCCCGACTGGTTCAGGGCTTTGGCGAGGGTCGTCCATATATTCGCTTTTGGTTGTGGGACGATCCAGCTGTGGGACATCATCAGTGCCGTGAGGTAAATGAAGGTGAATTTCAATATCATGGATCTGGAAGCAAACAGAAGAAAGGTGATGTAACTGTAGGGAGCAGGAACACAGGTAATTATAACTTGGTAAGGTAAAGTAGGGTAGTTTTGTTTTGAGAGTCACTTTATGTGACTCCTTTGTCTTCTTCGGAGTCTTTGTCAGGGTTGTGGGACCCGAGGTACGGGCGGATCCATTTCCCAGGGATCCATTTGGGTCCTCGTGGGGTGGAAACACATCCGTAGCCACGGCCCCAGGTGATAAGTTTGAATGGCCCTTCAATCTGGAAGGTCTCTGGGTCCTTTACAAGCACTGGGGGCCTGTCCTTCCAGGCCATTTTTTCCGCGTGGTTGAAGTGTCTTGTAACTGGCGGATTGGGGTTTTCAAAAGAGCAGTTTAAAAAATTAACAGTAAACATCGCCCGTGCAAGCCGCGCCGTTGGAGTATCAATTTCTTCTCCTCCGCGTTGCTGTTCAAGGACCCTCTTCAGTGTCCCGTGAGCCCTTTCCACCACACTTTGTCCTGTGGGAGAATGGGGAATGCCAGTGGTATGTGTGATCCCCCACCTTTGGAAAAATGTTTTAAGGGTAGAAGAGATGTAAGCTGGGCCGTTGTCCGTCTTGATATTTTTTGGAATGCCCAAAACTGAAAATGCTTGTAAGTAATGATTCATTACATCTCTCGCTTTCTCACCTGCATGGGCTGAAGCATACATCGCGCCTGAAAATGTATCGATGGAAACGTACGTATTTTTGGCGCCCGAAGGATGGTACATGTGTGATGTCTGTTTGCCACAGCTCGCAGCTGCCAAAACCTCTGGGGTTAACTCCGGTACCAAGCGTTGGCAGCTGCTGCTTTTGGCAGTTTGGACATGTCGCCACTATGGCCCGAGCTTGGTCCCTTGTGAGATGGAACATCCTGACCAAAGCTGGGACATTCTGGTGGAACAGAGCATGGCTTAACTTGGCCTGCTGGAACATGTTGGGTAAGGTCGCATTTTGTACTGGCATGGCTAACGAATCGGCCATTCTGTTCCCCTCCATTATAAATCCAGGAAGGTCTGTGTGTGACCTCACATGCATGATGAAGAACGGGTGCTCTCGGTGAGAGATAAGGTTAATGAGTTTTGAGAGCAGTGCGTGGATTTGTTTGTTTTGGATCTCTTTTAGGGCCGCATGGTCTGCCCTAGAGACTACTCCTACCACGTATGCCGAATCAGAGACTAAATTAAAGGGTTCTGGGAACCGTTGGAATGCTCTAACAACCGCAGCCAATTCCACCACTTGGGGTGAGCCTGAAACTTTTTCAATGTCGGCCTCCCACTGCCGCGTTTTAGGGTCTCTCCAAGTGATGACTGATTTGTTTGATTTTCCTGATCCATCTGTAAAGATTGTTAAAGCGTTCAAGGGTTTAGAACTTCGAATTGTCTTTGGGATTAGATGGAAGTTTGTGTTGAACAGTTTATGTTTAGGGTAGTGGACAGAAGTCTGTCCTGAGTAAGAATCTAGGGCATATTGTATGTTTGGATTAGATGTCAATAGGAATTCGAAAGCTTCCTTGGTAAGCGGGAAGTACATGCATATGAAGTCACACCCTGCAAGAGTACGCAAACGTGACCTCGCCTTCATTGCTAGTTTAGCCATGAGCTCTTGTGGTGTACTGATGCTTTTGGACGCTTGGAACGGTAGGAAGACCCACTCATTAATGATTAAGGGATCTCTTCCGTCTGCGTCCCATTGGAAAATGAGCCCATGCAGGTGAGGCATTCTCCCCAGGATAGCGAAGTGGAAAGGAAGAGCAGGTGAGTATCTATGTATTTGCTTTTCTGATAGGGCTTTTTGTACTTTCTGGATGGCACTTTTGGCTTCTGATGTGAGCGTGCGGGGCGAATTGAGCTCTTCTGGTCCTTTTAATAGGTTAAAAAGCGGAGCTAGGTCCTCTGATGAGAGGCCTAGCATAGGTCGGACCCAATTGATAGAGCCACAAAGCTGCTGGAGGTCATGCAGCGTTCGTGGGTTGTCTTTTATTTCTAGTTTCTGTGATGTGATAGTTCGGTCAGAGACTAGGAGACCGAGGTACTTTAGCGGTGTGGATTTCTGTACCTTTTCTTCCTGAATCTCAAAGTCATGTTGCTGTAATGTTTGTATTACTTTGTGAAGTGTCCAATCTAAGTATTCCTGTGTGGATGCACATATCAAGATGTCATCCATATAGTGCAGGATCAGGGCGCGGGATGCTAGACTCCGGAGTGGCGATAGGATGCGCGCTAGGTACCACTGGCAGATTGTAGGGCTGTTTTTCATCCCTTGCGGGAGGACCTTCCAGTGGTACCTGCGCATGGGAGCCTCTCTGTTGACGGATGGAACAGAAAATGCAAACCGAGGGGCGTCGGTCGGGTCTAGGGGGATCTTAAAGAAACAATCTTTTAAATCAATAGTAGCCAATTTCCAGTCCCGTGGGAGCATTGAAGGGGATGGCATTCCGGGTTGCAGGGCTCCCATGTCCTCTATCACCTCGTTAATATGCCGCAAATCGTGGAGGGGCCGCCATTTGTCTTTCCCTGGTTTTTTGATAACAAATATTGGGGAATTCCAGGGACTGTTGGTTGGTTCAATTGTTCCCTGTTTTAGCTGCTCATCCACGAGAGCATTGAGCGCACTTAATTTGTCTTTCGGTAACGGCCACTGATCTACCCAGATAGCAGTATCTGTTTTCCAATTCAGCTTTTGGGTAGGGCGCTCCACAGTGGCCATATCTAAAAATTTTGCTGGTGATAGATGGGCATGACAATGTTCGCCCCCCATTGGGTCATGAGGTCCCTGCCCCAGAGGGTAAATCCGGAGTTCAATACGAATGGTCGGATTGAAGCAACTCGACCCTCCGGCCCTTCAATTTGAATAACCTGTTTGCTCCTCTGGGCTGGTGTTGATCCTCCTACTCCCAAAACGAGGCTCCCCTCACGTGAGAGTTCCCATCCTTCTGGCCAATCCTTGGTGTCAATGATGGTCACATCGGCTCCGGTGTCTAGCATGCCTAGAATAGAGTAAATAGAATTATTATGTGAGAGAGTGCAGGTGGTCATGGGTCGTTCTGCCCCAAGGACTTGTGCCCAGAAAACCTTTGGTGGTTTTCTTGTGGCCTTGGGTGACATGGGCATGCTCACCACTCGAGCCACAAAAGTATCTGCAGGGATAAAAAAAGGTGGAAAAGAACATTTGATTAATAATTGGAAATGTCCAGTCCGGTCTGTTACAGTCATAATAGGAATAATCTCAGTTTCAGATGCCATGGCTCTCGAGTCTGCAAACACACATATACGTTGGCATGGCATTAAAGGGCGTGTATACGCCGTGACAGAGTAAATTTGTGTGAGTTCTAAATGCGCAGGTGATGACAGTACTGCGTAGCCGTAGGTCGCAGCGCGTGTATTTATGTCCTCGCGCGGCGCTGCAAGTCCGCGCTCCTGTCTCAGTTTCCCTGAGGCTCTTTTGGTGCATCCTGGGATTTCACAGGCCCCTTGGGTGCTGGTGGCCACTGGTGGATAGGAGCTGGAGCTCTACAATATTTTGCTGAGTGGCCTTTCTTGCCGCAGCGGGAGCAGATCCACTCCTGTGGGTTGGTAGTAGAGCGTGGAGTAGAGGCTGCTGCTGCGGTGGCACCATCAGGAGCTTCGGGCGGCAGGGCTGCGGTCACGGCTGCACTTGGTCTCTTTTGTTTTCCTGTCCCTGTGTCTGAGTTGGTGTTGGTGGCTCGGGTGCAGGCTTCTACCATTTCTCTCAGCGATGGAGGAGGAGTGAAAGGTAGAGAATTAATAATGTGTTTACACATTTCATTAGCATTAGCTTTGGCTAATTCTTGAAGCATTTGTTCTCTTAAGATTGTATTTTCAATTTGTCGAGAGACTGCTGCTTGCAGCCTGTCAACAAAGTCCATAAATGTCTCATTCGGGTACTGCTTAATAGCGGTATAATTCGGGGTAACAACAGATTTCAGAGGCATTGTGAATAAGACCTTTTCAGCAATGTCTCGTAGAGCAATTAGAACAGGAGTAGGAATGAGTTGTGCCTGATCTTGGGGTTTCGTGTAATCCCCCTCGCCAAAAACATGATTTAGAGTCAGATTGACATTGTCGGGGTCGGTAACCCAACTGGGAAATTCAGCTTGGACCTGTCTTTTCCACATGCTTTCCCACAAGAGGTATTCAGCATGTGAGAGAAGACAGGTCATGATTTTTTTAATGTCGAATGGAACAAGGAGGGCAGCAGAAACGACAGATGCAAATAAACTTTTGAAGTAGGGGCTGTCCCTTCCTTGTTCTTTTTGTGTTTGGCAAAGATCTTTGAGGTTTTTATAATTAAAAGGTTCCCAGTGTGGGTTCCGGCCATGCCTATTGGTAAAAACTGGGGCAGCAAAGGGATTACATAAAACCTCATTGTGGTGACCTTGATCAGTATTGGGTTCAATACGATTTGTGTTAGCATCAATAGGGTTTGCATTAGAACTGAAGGGATTTGAATGGGAAGGAAGGGCGTGGGAAAATTTGGGAGCGTGGGAAAGTTTGGGAGCGTGGGAAAGTTTGGGAGCGTGGGAATCAAAGATGGCGTCGGTTCCGGTTCCCGGGTCATGTGATAAGGGAGGAACTTCCGGGAAGGTGACATCATGGGGAGGAGCTGGAAGGAAAGGGTTGACCCGCCTACTAGAGGTGGGACGATAGGAGGGGTTAGGGAAATTAGGGTTCTGCCTCTTCAGGGCGGAGTTAGGGGAGGAGTTAGGAGAGGCGGGAAAAGGGGAGCTTAGGCGGGAAAATTGCAAGGGATCATGGGAAGAAGAGGGGGTTCTGGTGGGCTCTGCCATGTGGCAGCCGCCATTTTGAGGGACTGATTTTAGGGATAGGAGAGGGGAAGAAGCAAGGGAAATGGAGGTTTGGGTGCTAGAACTAAACTTACAATTTTTCTTAGGCTTAACAACTGGGGTAGAGGGAGAGGAATGAGGGGAAAAGGAGTCTGCAGCAGCATGGCCAGTGCTGTTACAGGAGGGTTGCTGAGAAGCCCGAGAGGAGCTCAGAGGCAGGTGGCTCTCTGAGGTGCTGCTGCAAGCTGCTCCTATCGGGTTTCTCTGCTGCAGGATAGAGGATTTGGGAAAGTGGGGTTTGGAACGAGGGATTCGGGGTGAACTGGGAGAACAAACTGCTTTTACTTTCCCCAGATAGCTTAATGCTTCTTTTATAATTAAGAGTAATGGCAAAAACTTGTCTGCATTTTGTTTTTTGCAGCCTCTGAGGGCTGTGATCTTTTCTTCTACTAGCAGCCAAAACCGGACTTTTAAAACATCATTTTTGTTAGTGTGGGGAAAGTAAAAGTAGATCCAATGAATAAACTGTTTTAGCAGACCCTTAGAAAACTTAAAACCGCCCCCCCCTTAAGGAGACCCACAACTTGGAAATAAACTTCCTTCTGGGGTGCTGACAACTTAGAGCCCATTTTTAAACTTAAAAGCACCCACTGACTACCACCCTTCTCTGTGGTAAAAGGAAGAACAAAAGGAGAAAACCGAGGACCCCCCCCCCCGTGTAAACTGTAAAATGAGGGAATATACTTGCCTAACTTTGAAAAGAGGGGTCTCAGGTAACAAAATCCACAGAGAAGGTCCCTGGGCGCGCAGAGGCTGTCGTCTGTGTTAAGCAGTGGAGAGGCTTCAGGCGGAGCCTCTCCTCCGGAGCACTGCTCGGCCGTGCCGGCGCGCTCGACGGAGGGAGTGGTGTCCGAAGGTGCTGCAGTCCAGTGACCGCTGCTGTGGGCGATCACGTCGGGGGTTACCACCCTGACCAGTCGCGCTCGCTCTGCCGGACCTCGATAGCCCGATGGGGGCTCAGGAGAGCGGCCGAGGTCCACACCCTGGACTGCAGACCTGGTAGCTGCCCGAGTGTATCTGCGGGCTGGCTGCTCCCAAAGCATGGGAGGCTTAGTCCGAGAGCACCCACGGTGTGGGTATCGGAGACCCAAGGCGAAGGGAGCAGAAGGAAGGAGAGAGCCAGCTGGAGGGTAACCGGGATTTATTGAAGCAGGACGAAGGACGAGGGAAACTGGGGAGCTCTCTCTCCTCCAGGCTGACAGGCACGGGGTTTTAAGGGGGGCAAAAACAGGGTGGAGAAAGGGAAAACAACCAATGGGGACAGGTCATAAGGGCGTGAACAAGGTTAAAAGGCGAACGGGGTACAACTTCGGGGTGACAGGCACAAACAGCAACCAATCTGTAACTGAACCTCCAAGAACCTTCCAGAACCGGGGGTGGTGCGCTCAGCCAGCCTCCTCCCCTATCGACGCCCCTTCAGATTCTGATTCGTCCAACCACTTGATGGCCAGTGCTTGATGGACAGGGGCAGGCCAGAGATGGTCAGCAGGTTCAGGCTGGTGCACCACCACAGTGCTGCCTACATCAAACACCGTAAGAACACTTCTTGTGGCACTCGGATATTTCAACAGTACATGGCAAGAAATAGAGAGGCCCGTAGGTTCTCCTAGGAGCACGTCTGTTTCTGTGCAGCCTCTCAGCTAATTGCTCCTTTGCTTCATGAAAGACAATATGGCTGCAACATCATAACCAGGCACCCAATTTTTTTCCAGGAAATTCTCTTACACTGGTACCTTGTGAAATCCCAACTTATTGCAGTACAGAGGATTTTTGCTTTGAGTGATTAGGCCTGTCTATCAAGCTGTTTTCTTTTGTTTTCTTGTACAAGCATGTATTTAGGAAGGATGGCCTCTTACTTATCTGTGCATGCACTTGCTGTGTGCGTCTGCAACTGGAAAAGATTACCTGCCGCAGTGCCTCAGCCCACTAGTGGGCTATTGCAGGCAAATGTCCATCAGATCCTCGCCCTCCAATAGGTGAGGGACTCGGAGTCCAAGAGGACGTCTGGGGGTGGCACTGCAGTATAAGCCGCACCTTTCTATCTAGAAAATTCTCCCCAGGTTACCTTCTTATTGGTTGCTGTGTTATATTCCCTCCTATGCTCTGTAGTGATTTATTGTCATGTCTGTCACAAATTGTTACATTGTGATCCTATTGGTTTTTACCCCTTTGCTCCTCCCCAACTTATGCCAGTACAAAACCTGTTGCACGAGCCTGATTTGAGCAGTTAATAGAGTTGAGTTGTTAGTTAACAGTTATCCGTTATCAGTTAAGAGTTATCCATGAGTTCTGTAGTTCCACCCCTTTTCATCCGTGGAATAAACCTGCGGATTTTTTTATACAGAAACTATCTCTCGCCTCCTTTACTCTCGGGGACTTTGGGGGTCTGAGACAGCTAGTCTCTGGGGGCAGCAGCCTGCACCGTAACCAGCGACAATGCGAAGATCGGTGGCTGTGAGCGGTGAGAGACACTGCCTGGCATGTTCGCTGTCAATTACACGCGGCCTCACAGCTCCAGAGGCAGCCCCCCAGTGGCGAGAAGCCGCGTGTGGCGCCCAGAACACGGACGGGGAATCTCAGCTGCGAAGACACGGCCGCGAGAAAAACTGCTCCGTGGTGGGTCGTTCCCATGACAAACGCGATTCCCTTGGAACAGACCTCCCTGGCAGCTCTGCTGGGAGTCGAAATGGCGGCTGCCGCTTTTCCCTCACCGAAGCACACTCTGTTCTAAGAGCGCAGCTCCGAGGAGTGGACTGACATCCTCTACACTGTTTCCTGCATTTTCATCTTGAAGAGGACCAGTCCGGACTCCGGGGGACCTGTGCCATGGATTTTATTTCCAGAGACCAGTTTTTGTGAGCTCTTTGAGCCTTTTGCCGGCAAACTTTTGCAGTTTCTGCGCTTTGTGAGGGTAAGTAGCCACTCCGGTGTTCTTATCCCTTTCTTTCTGGTCTCTGGGCATTTTTCTTTACTTTTCTCCTTTTTACCACAGCGCGGGGTGGAGTTTTGTGGTGCTTTTTGTATTTTAAAATGGGAAACAAACTCTCAGCACCACAGCGAGAGATCTATCTCCAAGTTGGGGAATCCCTGAGGAGGGGTGGATTTAAACTTCCAAAGGGTTTGTTAAAAAAGTTTTTACACTGGATTTTCTTCTACTTTCCTCAAACTACGCCCAATGCATTAAATGTTAAATGTTAAATGCCTAATGTATTGCCTATTTAGGCAAATGCATTTAACATTTGCCTAAATGCAAATGTTAAATGCATTTCTTTTTGGAAAATAGTAGAGGAAAAACTGCTTCTACTGCAGGGCTGTGGAGATAATTCAGCAAGGAAGTTTTTTCCTCTTTTGATGTTAATTAAAGAAGCCCTTGAAACAGAGAGGAAAGTAAAAGAAAAGACTTCAATTGTTCCCAGTTCTACCTGTTCCCCTGATCCTGTTCCCTCCTCTCCTAAACCCCTGTCCCCTTTGCCGGGAAAACCGATGGGAGAAAAATGCCTACAGGCACGGGATTACCATCCGCCTCCTGTCCCCCCTCGGGTCTCTCTGCTCCCCAGTCGTGACAGCACTGGCCATGCTGCCCGAACTCTTACCCAAACCCATTCTCCCGTCCCTCTTCCCGAGTTGAACATCCCAAGTTTCAAGATGGCGCCGACCACATGGTCAACATAGCCACTTCTAAGCTGCAAAATGGCGCCAACCACGTGCGCAAGCGCACCATTTTTAAGCTACAAAATGGCGGCAGCCACATGGCCGAGCGCACCAAAATCCCTTCTTCTTCCCACAATCCCTTTCACTGTCCTTCCCGGAATCCATTTTTTTCCTCCCCGGAACATACCGATCCGAACCCCTCCTACCCTCCAGACCCCTCCTCCGTGACGTGTTGTAGGCATGACCGTGATGCCTCCTTTTCTCCTCCCTCATGTGACCTCACCTTTGATTGTGGTTCCCATGGTCAGGAGACCGGAAGTGAACCAGGTTCCCACAACTCCCCTTCAGGTTCCCATGGTGTGGAGACCGGATGGGAAGCTATCCTTGATTCCTACCCACAGTGTAAACAAAACCTTTGTGTTGCTCCCATGCAGTACAACAGGCAGGTCAAAACCCACAATAGAAACCCCTGGATTTTTCAATCCTAAAAGATTTATGTAAGGTACAAAAGCAGCATGGAAGGGACCATGACTATTTCAAAAGTCTTTTTAATGCCACATTTACTACTAATATTCTAGTCCCCCATGACATAAAGAAAATAATGTCATGCCTCCTTTCCTCATCAGAATTTCTTCTATGGGAACTGATGTGGAAAAGGCACTTGACAGAGGAATTTCCATTGCTGATGCATGATCCAAATAACACACACCTAACGCTGGATCACCTTTTGGTGAAAATCAATTAGAGAAACCACAAGAACAAGCACAGCAAATCCCACAGCCTGTCCTGGATGTTGTGCAGGGTGCAGCAGAGAAGGCAATGCTCATGCTACCATCAAAATCCGTTGCTACCATCAATTATACTAATATCAAACAGGCTCCTAATGAGACCTTTATGGATTTTTTTGATTGGCCAAAGGTGGCAATTGTTAAACAAATTGATGACCTAAATTTACAAAACCAAATGTTAAGGGAATTGGCTAGGTCCGATGCAAATAATGCTTGTAAAGGAGTTATTAATACACTCCCATTTAATCCACCTCCAACCATTCAGGAAATGATAGAAGCTTGTGTGAGGCAGATACCTGTGGAGCCGGATACCTTTAAAAAGAGAGGGGGAACCCTGGTGGGGGCAATGGAGGAAGAGAAAAGCAAACCAGCTTTTACACCTAAACCGGAACTCATTTGCCAGAGATGCGGCAAAAAAGGTCATACCACTAAATATTGCCATGCACCTGCACCTATTCACAGTGTCCCTAAGCATTTTTCTGCAGAGAAACACCGGAGCTCAGGACCAACCGCTGTGGATGGGAGGCAGGGAAACTGAGATCTCAGCGCGTGAAAGAAAAAGAAAAATACAAAGCAGCTGCGTGCAAAGACATAAATACTGGAGCTGTAAAGAGACTACAAGTAAAGAACATTGAAGCAGTTTACATGGACAGATCTCAGGTTTATTGTATTCCAGCAACTGTTCCTGGTGACTGTATAAAAAAGACTATTCTTGTAATTAGTGACCCAAGCTTGACTCCACCAGAGGTGGAAGTCATCCCAGCTATTACCAAAACTGACAAAGACAGGAAATTTCGTGTTATGATAAAATGTTGTTTTCCTCCATTCTTTATTCCCAGACAAGGCTGTATAGCGCAAGCTATAGTCATGCCAGACAAGGTGCCGGCTTCTCCAAAAGTGTTCTGGGCACAGGTACTGGGAGATGACCGGCCTATGGTGAATTGCAACCCAAGAAACAAAAATACCAACGTCCAGGTAACAGGTATGCTGGACACAGGGGCAGATGTAATGATCATCTCTGCCACTGCATGGCTGTTACAATGGCAATTGCAAACCAATGATGGCCTTGTTTCAGGTATAGGTGGATCTGTACCAGCCCAGAGGAGCAAGGATGTCATTCAAATAGAGGGTCCAGAAGGTCGGGTAGCCTGTATCCATCCTTTTGTTGTTAATTCCAGTTTCACCTTGTGGGGCAGAGATCTCATGTCGCAATGGGGTACCCAGATGGTAGTCACATCAAACTCCCCGGGATTTTCCGGGATTAGCGGCCACTGCGGAGCACTCCATCCAATGCTTAAATTGGAAAACTGATACCCCTGTCTGGATAGATCAATGGCCTTTACACAAAGGAAAATTGAGTGCGCTCCACGTTTTAGTAGAGGAGCAGTTACAGAAGGGCAACATCAAACCTTCTAACAGCCCCTGGAATTCTCCGGTCTTTGTAATAAAGAAAACCAGGAGAAACAGTTGGCAGCTTCTTCAGGATTTGAGAAAGATTAATGATGTTATTGAGGACATGGGACCCCTGCAACCAGGCATGCCATCTGCCTCTATGCTCCCTAGGGGCTGGAAATTAGCTGTGATAGAAATCAAAGATTGTTTCTTTCAGATCCCCCTACATCCGGCCAATGCACCAAGGTTTGCCTTCTATGTTCCTTCTTTGAACAGAGAAGCCCCTATGCAATGATACCACTGGAAAGTACTACCACAGGGCATGAAAAGCAGCCCGACAATATGTCACTGGTACGTTGCCCAAGTCCTGTCCCCGATTTGAAAGGTAGCAGAGAATTCAATCCTTCTGCAGTATATGGATGACATTTTAATTTGCTCCTTGAATCAAAATTACCTGGGCTGGACGTTGGAAAATGTTGTGGGTGCTTTGCAATCTAAGGGTTTTGAAATACAGAGAGAAAAGGTTCAAAGAACCAGTCCTTGGAAATATTTGGGACTGTTGGTTTCAGAAAGAACAATTACACCCCAACAACTAAAAATCATTTCTCTTCCTAAGACTTTGCAGGAGCTTCATCAGCTGTGTGGTTCCATAAATTGGGTGAGGCCCCTGCTCAGAGTAACTACTGAGGATTTAGCACCACTTTTCAACCTTCTGAAAGGTAATGACAACCTCAACTCTCCTTGAGAGCTGACACCAGAGGCAAGACACTCCATCATCAAAGTACAAGATGCATTATCAGCGAGGCAAGCTCACCGTTACGACCCTAATCTCCCATTTCAGTTTATCATTTTAGGGTCAATGCCCCATGTGTATGGGTTGATTTTTCAGTGGGATGAGGTACAGAGGGATCCCCTATTAATAATAGAGTGGGTCTTCCTCTCGCACCAGCCATCCAAAAGCATTACCACACCACAAGAGCTCATGACTCGGCTCATTATAAAGGCAAGGTCCAGAATTCGTACCCCAGGCAGATGTGAATTATCATGCATCCATCTTCCTTTAACAAACGAAGCCCTGGAAAATTTGATGCAAAATAATGTGCACTTGCAATACGCTCCAGACAGCTACCCAGGTCAAATATCAATTCATCAATCGAAACACAAATTATTTAATTTGGCCTTCAAATTGGTTCCAAAAGCAAATCAAAGTAACAAGCCTTTAGACGCCTTGACAGTTTTTACCGATGGCTCAGGACACTCTCATAAGTCAGTAATGACTTGGAGGGATTCCTGTACCCAGAAGTGGGAATCTGATGTACAGATTGTCCAAGGCTCGCCACAAGTGGCGGAACTTGCAGCTGCTGTTAGAGCGTTTGAAAGGTTCCCAGACCCATTTAATTTAGTTTCTGATTCGGCATATGTTGCAGGAGTTGTCTCCAGAGCAGAGCATTCGATGTTAAGGGAAGTCAACAATCCTTCAATTTACCACTTGCTTTCAAAACTTGTACAGTTCCTTTCCCACTGAAAGCAACCATTTTATGTGATGCATGTGAGGTCACACACTGACCTATCAGGCTTTATAGCAGAGGGCAACAAAAAACCAGACCAATTGGCTTTGCCCATCCAAAAAGTAAATTTGCTAGACCTTTTCCAATAGGCTAAAATTAGCCACACCATGTTCCACCAAAATGGAACTTTGGAATGGAATTTTTTATACAGAAACTATCTCTCGCCTCCTTTACTCCCAGGGACTTTGGGAGTCTGAGACAGCTAGTCTCTGGGGGCAGCAGCCTGCACCGTAACCAGTGACGACCCGAAGATCGGTGGCTGTGAGCGGTGAGAGACACTGCCCGGCAGGTTCGCTGTCGCTTACACGCGGCTCCGCAGCTCCAGAGGCGACCCCCCAGTGGCGAGAAGCCCCGATTACCCTTTCACGGACATTGCAATGCCACACTGATTGAACTCGACTTCACATACATCAGAAAACCTTTTTATTGTAATGGATCACATAAAAAAATCAGAAGCAGAAAAAGTTCACTTCTGTTAACTGATCAAACAGTGTTCAGCTTTACATATATATGTCACTTAATCACTTTGCAGTCTTTGGTCAGCAAGAGGTATCATGTCATGGAAAAAATTAGTCTATTCAGGAAAGCCAGCTACTGCTGATCGTGAGCTTTTCATGCTGTATAGTACATTTCTTTTAGAAGCATTTTAGTGCTGTGAAATCTCTTTGAAAATTAAACTTGGGAAGACTGCTATTTGCCCTCAATCCCTCCAGAAGGAGAAGAGGAAAATCTGCACTATCTGTATTTCAAATCCTTGTAGCAACACATTTTCTTTAGTGTTTTTTTTCATAATCACCTTTTTCGAAGTTTGGAGATTTTCATTTTTCAGTTTAAAATTTTTAAAAAATTTTAAAAAGTAGGAAAATCTTTATTTTTCAGTTAATATAGGAAACCATTTTCCAACAAGAGAAAATATTTATTAGTATCTTATAATCATTTAGGTTGGAAAAGACCCTTAAGATCATCTCGTCCAACCAAAAACCCAACATTATCACAGCCACCCAAGGTTTCTTGAGATCACAAGAACAGAGGCCCAAATTCATATTGTAAAGCCCTTTCAGATAATTAGCTGACAAGCATTCCAACCCAGAAAATGCTGTTTATTAAAATGTAATTTGATAACGGAATAGGTTACAATACTTAAACTAAAAACTTTTGCCGAGTTTGTCCCTAAAGCTGAAATCAGAGCTTCTCTAAGAGGTTTTGCTCTCATGGGGTCACGCAGCAGCACAAATGTCTTTCTGTGAGACTTTAAGTCCAAGTAACTGGACAGATGTAAAGTAAAAACCTCTTTTCTCATCATTTTAACACAAAATTAACTAACCTACAATGGGCAGGCCACCAAAGGTAGAGACAAATCTAGAAACTGGTGTGGTAACAGGAACAGCTTCAGGAAAACATTTTCAAATTCTCCTTTCAGTTTGAATCAGTGAACTAAATGATACTGATGCCTTTCTTAGTCTTAAAAATTAAGAGGCGAACACGGTTAGAAGGGGAAAAAGGGTTTTACCTTGGTATTTATTATAAGGATTCTTAGGTGCACCACGAACAGGTCGAATATACTTCTGTGCACCCCACCATTACCACCGCCTAGTCCCTCTCTCTTAGATTTGGTATTAATGTCGCAGTTTCGGACACGAACATGCGGACTCAGCAGGCTAGGCAGCAGGTCACATCACCGGGCAGAGCGAAAAGGGGCCCTGCCTTCCTTTACTATCCACTTTTATACCTTTTCTAAGACAATCATGCATTGGTAGATGAGGTTAACACCTCTAGCATTTTACAGGATAGGAATACAGTCTATCACCTTTCTCCGCCTTGGAGAAAGAATGAACACTATCAGAAAGTTCTGTAAACATTCTTGGCCGGTTAGGAAAACAAGAGCTATGTTTATAGAAAGTGCATGAGAACTTGTACTACAATAGTAAAAACATGGAGCACTGTGAAAACCAGGGCGACATCTCACCCTTTTTACCTTTAAAAAAGAAAAAGAAAAAAGAAAAATGAACCATGTTCAATTTCTGCTTGTAGAAGGACCATCAGAGTGAACACTCACATCATCTGCATCTGAGCTATCACTCGATGTTCCACCCACTTGATCACTTTCATTCTGGTACCTGCCACTCAGATCCATCCCTCCAAGTAACAACGGCCTTCCCGGTTCTGCCTGAACCGTCAGTAAAGACGGTGGGTCCGTGCACGGGCTCCTGACTGTGTTTGGGTCTCAGAGAAATCTCTGTGAGTTTCGCCACTTGCAGCAACCTGTGGCTAGACAGATGATACGCAATCTGCCCTGAAAAATTCTCTAGAGTACTTTGCAGCGAAATGCTGTTTGCAAAGCTCCAGTCAAAGCCCTCCCGCTGTACCGGCAGTACAATATGTGCGGGGTCTGCACCCATCAATTGCAGTTGCCGTCTTCTGCGGCTGATGGGGCAAGAAGACCCATTCCAGGATGTGCAAAGGATCGGACCATTCGTCACGCCATTGGCCAATGATACCTGTGGGATGCAAATCTGGTGTGGTAATGAAAACAGTGACATCAACGGAGGGATCAATGCGATAAACCTGTCGAGCAGAAACAGCTCGCTGCACCTCCTCCAGCACCTGACGTGCCTCTGGGGTCAATGTGCGAGGTGACTTCAAATCAGGGCCTCCCTTCAACAAATCAAATAAAGGAGACAACTGTGCCGTGGTCAGTCCCAAATACGGACGTAACCAAGCAATGACACCCACCAATGTCCGGGCATCATTCAGCATCTTCACTGATTGCACCAATTGCACCTCTTGGTGTTGAACTGTATGTTCCAAAATTTTGACTCCCAAATAGTTCCAAGGAGGCTGTTGCCACATACATCTGGCCTATGGCCGGTGAATTCCGCATCCCTTGGGGAAGCGTCCTCCATTGATATCTCTGTGCCGGTCCAGCATCGTTAATTGCTGGCACTGTGAAAACAATATCAGAGGCATAAGACACTGCACCTTTCACCGCAGTGGCCTCTAGTAAAATCCGTCCCAATGCGCACCCCCCATGCAGCCAGAACATCCCTCCCCCAGAGGTTTGTAACAGTCCCAGTAACATGAGGCCTAATCACGGCCGTCTGTCCCTCTGAGTTCGTGATCATCACAGGCTTCTGGCTCATGTAGCAGCGCTTCGTCCTGCAGCACTGTCGAGAAGCCCACGGAGAGGTATCTGGCAGCGTAGCATCAGGGATGGACAGGGTGCACCGCATCACAGGACGTGTTCTGGTCAAGACAGCAGTCCAATGAACCTAAGGGGGCCCAGTGGAACCCAAAGCAGCCATCTTCTCGTGACCTCGATTCTGTCCTGAGAGCAGAGGACTTAAAAGGAACAAGTTGAGAAATGCGAGTCTTTACAGGAATTGTAACCAGGAGGTGGGGGGGTGGGTGTGAGAAGAGTCTCTGATGCACCATGATATCATGAACGGTGGCACCAGACCTGCCCAGGAGGAAAACATTCAGGCCACCGCCCAAGGGACCAAAAGTATCCAGGAGGACCTTGTGCACTCTGCAAGAGTCTAAGACGACCGTCTCTGCTGTGCAGACAAGGCCGACCAGTAACAGAAACTGCAGCTTTGCAGTGCCTGGCAATATGATTTGGCAACCCACACCGAAAGCAGAAACACGGGACAGCCGTGCCTTTCTGCACCTGTCTTCCTGGTTTCCTGCTAGCCTGCCCCCACTGCCTGCCCCGCAGAACAGGAGAATGTTTAGGCAGTGCCTCAGGTTTTGCTTTCACATCACCCCAGAACCTCGCCTTTTCACGAGGGCGAACCGTCGCTTTACACTGGGGAATATTGCAAAGGCTGCTAGAAGCAGGCTTGCTATCAGGATCAGCAGCCTTAGCGGTTTTTGTACGTTTCCGACGTCTCACGGACGATACCGGTGAGACTGAGCTGGCGTTATCGGAGAAATCAGAGTCCGAAATCCCTGCGGCCCCGGCCCCTGCGGCCGCAGCCGCAGCACGGACCGGGGCTCGGCGGCGCTTCCCCCTCCGCTCCCGCGCGGGGGGGGGCCGAGCCGCCCGGAGCTGCTGCTCCCGCGGCTCCGCGGCGCTGCCCTGTTGCGCAACCAAAGACACCGCGGGCTCCGGGCGCGCCCCCGCGAGCCGCTCAGACTGGGGGGGGGACGAAACTGCGCCCAGCAGGGTCCCGCCGCCAGCGCGGAGACCGAGCGCAGGCCGTGCGGGCTCGGGGGGAAGGGCGGCAGCCCCCACGCTGCCCGGAGCCGGACTCGCCGGCCTCGCCGGCCTCGCCGGAGCTTCAGCGCCCCCGGGCCGGCACCCGGCATCGGAGCCCGCGTCCCCAGCAGGCTCGGGCCGTGCGCCCCCCGAGCCACTCAGCGCAGGGAAGGCGCGGAGAGGGGGGCGCGTCTCGCTGCCCTGCCTCTCCCGCCGCGCGGCGGGGGGCGAAGCCCCCAGCGCCTTTCCAGAACGGCGCCGGGGCGGGGAGACCGACCACGCCATCCCCCCCGAGCGGCGCCGGGGGGCCGAAACGCACTGCACCCCCCGCCCGGAGCCGAGCCGAGGTGGGCGGGGGGGCTCAGACGCTGTTTGCCTGCCCTGTTCTCTGTCCCGCTCTAACTCGGGTGGCTCAGAGAGCGTCCTGACAGGGGTAATACCGCCTGGAGAACCCTTCTGGGCTTGAACCGCAGCATTCACCCGTCTCCAGGACAGTAATAACTTAACCACATCTCTGTCATCAGCCTCTGCGAAAACGGAAAACAAGGCTCTCCCAACTGACAGCCATGTGGATTTATCAAGAATATAACAGTCTTCTGGGAAAAATCCATTATCTTTGGCCCAAAAATATAAATTTTGTAAGTCTACCTTGCGAATAGCCATGTTCTCGCCTTCTAAACACATATCGAGAACCACTAACGCCTTAAAGTCATAAAAGGATCTCTCCCTAGAGACGCCCATATTTTCTAAAAAAATTTTTTTTACCTGCTAGTTTTACCTATACCTGCAGTTCCCCGTACGGGCCACCAGGTGTCGCAGTTTCGGACACGAACATGCGGACTCAGCAGGCTAGGCAGCAGGTCACATCACCGGGCAGAGCGAAAGGGGCCCTGCCTTCCTTTATTATCCACTTTTATACCTTTTCTAAGACAATCATACATTGGTGGATGAGGTTAACACCTCTAGCATTTTACAGGATAGGAATACAGTCTATCACCTTTCTCCGCCTTGGAGAAAGAATGAACACTATCAGAAAGTTCTGTAAACATTCTTGGCCGGTTAGGAAAACAAGAGCTATGTTTATAGAAAGTGCATGAGAACTTGTACTACAATAGTAAAAACATGGAGCACTTGAAAACCAGGGCGACAGTATTACATTTCAGGTCTTACTAATTAGCATATTTATTAAATATTCCCCAATGAGAGGCTCAAATGAGCCCCCCCCTCCCAAGGAACCTTCCCCTGGATGGTTTTATCTTAGTTTACAAAACGTGTTCTGGAGAGGACCTTGGGGTTTGGGCACCCTGGCACCTTAACTACGAAGCTTCTAAAATGTTTAGTCTCTTGGCTTAACAAACAAGTCTAAGAATGTAGGCAAAAAGCATCGAAAATACAGAAGTTGCAGAAAGGTATAACAGGGGTATAAAAGAAAAGACAAAAATTGTCATGGCATCAATACCTAAATTCCTTTACCTGCAGAGCTGTGCTAGAAGCCATTTATGCATATAATATAGAGATATGAGTTTCTTTTAGGGTATGTTAATGTAATCACCTCTGAACTTGACATTAATCATGAAATATAAGTGCTACAAAACATTTCAATGGAAAGATTTTCTTAAAGCATTTTTTTCCCCCATTTCTGTTTCTTAAATGGATTGTTTGCCCTCAGTCAACCAGCATAAGTATAGAAATATAGGTCACAGAATCTGTGGACTACAGAATACTGCATCGCCAGGCATAATTAAAACCATATAGAGGGTTAGAGATATACAAAAGAGAAATGAGATGTGTTTTTTTATAGAAAATAATTTTTTTCTATGTCATCCTATTTAATGACATTTATCATTTCCCACAAAGGCACCAGCATACGCATTTTATAAGGTTTTTTAGGTAAAAAGTTGCACCTCTCTGCATTGTAATATCCCATAATCACATTGTCCAATGCAAAAATTTTGAATAGATATCAATAACTATTGATATTATGGATTGTTCACATAATAAGAGACCATCTATTTGCATAACATTCTTTGATTTTCACTTCAGTAAAGGAAAGGGTTATAATTGGCCTCTGGAAGAAATTTTGGAAACAGCTGCTGTTGAAACTGGCAGATGAAAAGAAATACATTCACTCCCCTAGTTAGACTCAGGAGGTAAAAAAGACACCTGTGAGACCTTCTTACACAGGTTTAACTTAAGAGAGAAGCAAAGGGAAAAAAAAGGTTAGGGAAAGAATAAGAGAATAGCTTGAATACTGAGAGTATGAATTACTGAGCCTAAAAAGAATCTGTGTTTCGAAGGAAGTCAAAGTCATTGAAAAAAGCCCTCGTGTAAGTGTCTTGGTTACTTTTAATTCTTGATGACTATTAATTCTTCCACAGGGTACAGGATAACAAAAAAATATTTTGTACAATACAAGGATTTAGATATTAAGGATGTTAGGTGATTTAAAAAATAAAATTTAAAAAAAAACTAGAAAGAAAAACAAAAACCAACCAACCAACCAACCAAAAAAAACCCCATTGAACAATCCCCCCACAACAGAAAATAAAAGCCACAAAAACAAACAAACAGGAAAAAAAATTTTTAAAAAACCCAACAAACCAAAAAAAACTCCCACAACCAAAAGCCAACTCGCTTTCCAATGGCTGTAAGCCCTACTAAAATTTGGAACACAAATTTAACTGCAAAGATAATTTCTTTGCCAAGTAGATACTTTCAGTGTAAATGGTACTATTTTTGTATCAGATAGATAGAGAAGTACTGGCTGAAGAGTTGAAGCCCATTCTGGTATCACATGTTCTCAGGTTGATTTGCAGGACAGAGTTCTAAGTCACAAGCATAATGTACCAAAGACCAGTCCCTGTAAAAGGATCAAAGCAACCTGACCTTGAAAAGGAAGTGCAGCGTTGTTGAATAATGATTAGAAGAGTACAAGATCACCTTAACAGCAGTGAGGCTGGATATCTACTGAAGAAGGTATGGTAGTATCATAAAAGACAAGACAATCCAAACATGAAATAAAGGCAGATAACAAAAAAATGGGTTCAGAGATTCTGGTAGAAATTCTTGTTAAAATGTAGCAAAAAAATGGTTTTGACAAGACAAAAACTCAAAGAATCCTTTCGTTCGACCTTGTTATTGTGAGGACTTAAAGAATGCACTTACATGTCTCAGAACACTGTTCCTGTAAGATACTCTACTTAAAATCTTCAAAGAATCTGTATCATACAAATTTCAAGTATGCATATCTAGACCCATAAAAAATGATGGAAATTTATTGCTTCAAAGGCATGAATCCATAGGAAGTGTACAGATATGTATGCCCCTACTGGATCATGTCAATAGTTCTTCTGATCTAGTTCCCTGTCTCCAGTGTTTGGGATTACTAGATTACTCAATAGAATTGCCAGAAAATTAAACCAGAGAAAGATAAAGTTTATACCTACACTAAAAAGCAGTATTGTAACCTTGACAAGTAACCAGGTTGGCATAATGAGAGAAATACTTGCGGATCCTCCAAAAATCTTTGCTTGGATGTCTTTTTTTTTTCTTGCATTACTAATTCTGAATATGCTTGCTAGGTGAATATTTTCTCCTCACTAGAAAAACACAATTGTACCTTCTCTTTACATTAAAAGTCACTGGTATAAAGTGTTAGAAACATGCAGTAGTTTGACCTGTTGCTCCCATAATGTAGCAGAATGCTGAAATAGTGGTCTACACAGGCCTTTCTTTTTTTTCTCAGAGAGGTATGTATCTATTTCCCTATTCATTCTGTAACCAGCATCAGACTAAAGAGTTAAACACATTATTAGCATTGATCCTAGACAAAGTGAAACAAATCTAAATTAGAACAGAAACAAATTTAACACAGGTCAGTGTGGATAGCACACACAAGCACGTACATTCATCTTCTACTCCAGGGATCACCACCACAACATTTGACCTGATGACAGAGTTATTACTTCAACCTTTGCATCTGCTGTCCCAATTAAACAAATCTTTACTTTGTTTAATTGTGTTATTTGAAGTTAACCTACAATAAAATTATAATGATTTTATAAAAGAAAAGACATGCCATCAAGATCATTGTTATTCCGTGGTTATTCATGTGGTTATTCCGACTGTCCGAAGGAAATAGTCTTATATATATGAATCATGATTTTAGCCCAAGATCTTTGGAAAGAGTGTTAGAAGAACAAGGGAGCATTCTTGAAAATAAGGAGTCTGGCCTTAAAGAGGAGAAAAACGTTTAATATTTCCCATGGAAGATATATTTGTGTGATGCTTTCCCTCCCAGAGTACTGCTGATATCAAACTTTAGGAACGCAGAGTCATAGATCACTTCTCATTTGATGTGCAAAAAAATAAGGTTAATATGGTGAGGTAGAAAGTTTTTATTTGTTATTTGTAACTGTCAGGGAGTTGTAGTGCTTGCATCTGCAAAATCATGTTAAGTGTGTGTAAAGTCACCCCAAGACATTGTGTTTCTTAATTCCAGGTAATCCCCTACAAAGAACCTGCCAGATTTATGGAAAGGCAGCAAACAGTTCTGTTCGTGGTCTGTCTGTTCGAGCCCAGATCATTATTTGGTGCAACAAAGATATTGTGTTCCCACTTGAAGAAGGTTTTATACAGCCTCATTGCAAAGCACTTAAACTCAGAGAGGGGATCACATGGTGCCATACTCCTGCTAGATTTCATGATTCTTTTTCATGGTTTACCAATAAAGAAAGAAGGTGTTAGCTAGAGACAGTAACTTGTATAATAGCAGCAGGAAGAAAAGCTAGCTGAAGACTTTCAAAATCATTTGAATGCAGAAAAACTTTGATCCAATGGGTGAGAAGGGAAGAACTGTTTTTCGTATGACAATAAAAAGAATAATGTATTACTCTTAAACTGAGACATCATCTTATATTTTCTTTATGCATAGAAATAATTCTCCAGTGCTGTCACCTGGACATCAGTCAATAAAATATTTCTTTTAACTTTGCTCCACAGGACTGTTTACAACTAATGAGTTCCAAATTATTCAAGATGTAATAATTAGCTGAATGTCTACGCTGTCATTTTTAAGCACTGCACGGTTATTTATTATGAATAGCAGTATCTGGTCCTCTGTGAGAAAAGACTTAGAGAAAAAGAAAAGTATCATAGATTTAAAAGACAATATTGTAAAAGTAATGTATGCCCACAAAACCCCTGGGATTTACTGATATTCTGTTATGTTGCAGCTCTTGTACTGTAAAATGAAAATACATGACAGGTACTGCATTAAAACTGCAGTAAACCAAGCTTTAAGTACTAAAAGGAATAATCTACTGGTTTTTCAGTATAACTCTTCCTTTAAAAATTCTATAGCCACAACTAGGAACAAGATCCTTAGGGCTTGATTTAAACTTTGATTTCTTAATGTAAAGAACTTGAGACATTCTGGAGCTTTTAATTCTGCATTAATCTCCAGCACATGCCTGTTTTGGAATCCTCTGGGTGATTTAGAAAATGTATACAGTGTTATCTTTTAAAGGCAAGATTGTCTCTTGTCCTCCAGGGACACTGGGGAGTAAAGAAATATAGAAGGCTTTTAATTCCTTGCTGGTTTGGTTATCTGCAAGGCCCAATATAGGACAGAAGATATGTAGAGAAATCTCTTTGGAGTCACTCCCTTTGCACTGGAGGGAAATAAAGAAATGACACTGAGAAACATGCAAAAAATTACTTTCCTTGTATTGTGTCAGATACCAGAAATGAATAAGCATGGAGGGAGAAATCATTTGCTACTAGAAGTAATGCTCTCTGTGGAGTAAATAGGCACTAAGTAAATGTACTGTGACTTACATTGCTGTGTTTTTCACTGATTTTCTCCCAAGGCAGTACAGCAATATGCTACCCCTGGCTAATGAGGTATTCTGAAATATCTCTCTCACTATTTCTAAATGAGCATGTTTCAACAGCCAAAGGATATTTCCTGAGTTTGGGTGGGGCAAGCTGAAGGGAGGCAAACAATCAAACAAGTACATAAATGTTGTTATAAACATTAGAAGGTAGAATTTTCACTCAACTCACCTAAACTCCATAGAAGAACACAGATCTTATAATAAAAAAAACGAATTTATTTACTGTGTTTTCTCTCTCTTGAATATCACAACCATGAGGATATAAGCCTTAGCAAATGCAGTCCTCATTCTCCGCATGAGCAAATTCTCACTTTTTTCCTTAAATTAGGAAATAAAATGATGATATGCAATTTTAATTTTAAGTAGCTCCAAATATTATTTTTTATTCTTCTAATGCTAGGTTCAAGATGCTGCATTGAATTTCGTGTTAAATACCTATTCATTTGCAAGGCAGACTTAACCACCTGAACATATATTTATCTCTCAAGTATCACTGTAAATAGCTGAGCTTTGATCTGTTACATTGGTCAAAGAAATTTTCTTTACCAATTTTTCTTTAACGTTGAGGTTTTGTTGGACATTGTTGAATTTCACTATGCTCCAGTCTAAGCAGTTTAGGCAAAGTGTGAATACCTGTGAGAGTACAGCTTTCAGCTGCATGGATTTGGCCTGAAGCCATTAATTTCCTCCCTGTCCTCCCTCAAGAAACATAATGACCAAAAAATGTATTTGGCATGAAGTGAACTGTAATTTTTCAAAATGCTGGAATGGGAGTCAACAGCAAAAGAGAGGCTTTGAGTTTCTACCTACCAGATATAATCAAATCCAATTCATTCTACTTAATGTTTTATGTGGATCTGCCCCTGAATGACTAACCAGTCTGAATTACCGAGAGATTTCTCACTTGCATTCTTAGCACAGGACAAAATCCTTATCACATTGAAGAGAACAGGGGCAGTTTCAAAGGACTGTGATTTCACAATATCTGTTGGCACTAAACCCCCAAAATCATTGTTGAAGGTGCACAAAAATCATCATTCTCTATCCATAATCACTAGTAAAAAGACAAAGGATAAATTCAGAAAGTATAGTAGAACTATTTGTCAGCAATGTTAATAAAAATATAGCAATGCCATTCTTTTAGAGAATCTTGCTGAGTTTTTCAATGCAGATCAACACCATGATGCATCATAATGGCTTTCATAAAATTGTTATGGCACTACTGAAACTTCATTCCTGTCCATCACTTACTGACTGCCCATACTAATGCCTGTCTGGATTACTTGTCATCTTCTATGCTAGTGCTAGAAACCATTTCCTGGAGAGTATGGCCATTTTTCTTTGTTATGCCAGCTACTACCAGGCTAGACTGGAAAATGACCCACTTCATCTTGCAAGTGACACACACTACTGTGTGTGTTAGAGTGGTGCCCAGGTGTCCTAATGGGATCAGAGGTGAATTCTGTTCAGCATCAGAGAGTCACAGTATGAGCCATAAGCAGCTTGCTGACTGTATAAACAAGAAGGAAAGAGGACAAAATTAGGGTCTATTTCCTCTATTAGGAAATAGATGTACAAGGAGATTGAGAGTCTGGACCATGGCCACATAACATCTAAGAAGCATTGAAAAGGCTGTAAATCAATCTTATTTGCATTCTGTTTGCTGCTAGACCTCTATTTCTCAGTCACTGCTCCATGAACTGCTCTTAACCTAAGACATTGGCAGGAAATCCACAAAATCAAGCTAAAAAGAGTACAGGCGAAGGATGTTTCGCTCCAGCCGCACCTAGCCCGATACCCGAAAGGGTGAGTAGTGTCTAGAAAGCAAGGGGGGTGACTCGAAATTCCCGTGAATTGTACATTCCCAAAAGTTGGCACCCCAAACTCGATTGAGGGCTCTGTCTTCCGAAATCCACAAAATTATCTCCTAGTGCAAAAGGGGGACTGTTGTGTTGTTGTTTTTCCTGAAGAGAGTGTGTAGGAGTTTTGGTCTGCTTGGTGTAGCGAAGAGGCGACTGTTGGTAACTAAGTAGAACCTCACAGGCAGATTTTGGCCTCTTCACCCTCTCAGGGAAGTGAAGGGAAACACAGCCCAGTGCTGGGTGGTGCAGTGTGTAATCAAGTTTTAACTCCCTGTAGTGGTTTCCTGGTCCCTTCACAAAAATGACTTCAAACTTTGGTGCAGATGATAAAGCTGTTTATGCTCTATTAGCAAAACTCGATGCCAAACCCTCTCCAGGAGGGGAGGAATGGGCACAAAATAACTGGTTCAACCTAGGAAGTGTAGCTGATAGAATTTGTTCTCTGCAACACGAAGCGAGATTCAAACCTGGCCGTAATAAATCCATAACCTGCTCCGTACTGGGAGCCTGTCTTGCGGCTGCCACAGATCATCGCCTTAAGCGCCACAATGAAGAAAAAGCAATAATAGATTCCCTTCAAAATTAAGTAGAAATTCTGCAAAAACAATTGGATGAAAAAACGCATGAGAATCATTTGCTGAAGGCTGCGTTAAGGGAAGAATATCTTAAAAACTCAAATAATACTGATTCGCCAAAAGAAACAGAAGAAAAAGAAACCCCACAAATTAGCCAAATTTACCCCCAAAAAGAACTACTGTTCGTGAAAAATTGTGGGGAAAATTGTTGTCCTCATATGAGACCCTTAACTAAAACTGAATACTTTTATACCAATAATGAGGATTTTGACCCGCATATTACCACTAAACAAATACCATTCACTGCTACTGAATTGGCCAAATTGAAAAAAGAGTACGGACGTCTTCCCCATGAATCTGGAACGGAATATGTTTTCCGAGTGTCCCTTACTGGGGGAGACCAAATTCAGCTAACTGAAAAAGAAGCCAGTGGATACTGCAGACACAGAGTTTTCTTAACAACTGGAGACAAACGTTCCCCATGGTCTCTAACTCAGCGTGCTGCTTACTGGGCTGGGGGACTCAACCCTCTAGAAAGGGGAGACTAGCTATAGTTGGTACTCCCGACCAACTTCTAGAAAGCGTCCACAAAGCCACTTGCTTGCAAATGATACATGAAAAGAAATTAACTCCTGGATTTGAATCCCTGATGCAATTACCTGTGAGGCCTGAAATAATAACCCCTTTAATTCAAGGCCTTCCCAAATCACTTAAACCTACAGCAATTCTCCTTTAGAAAACCATAGCGGCTGTAGGTCCCGTAGAAAAGCTGGATAAATTCCTTGGAAACCCGAGCAACCGAACTGGATCTACTGATCCCGGGTTTACTCCATATTCAACACCCTCCCAGCCACCGGGTTCACAACTGAATTTACCTGCCGGTGATCGCAAAGTTTGGACATGGAGTGAGGTTGCAGAGGATTTGATTCTACCGAATCCACCTGTACAACCTAGTGCACCCCTCCTCCCTCAGAACCTGGGCAGTGAGCCAAACCCAACTCTACCTCAACATTCAGGCAATGAACCAAAAACCTCTTTAGATCAGATTAAAATGCCTGAATCCAGGAAAGATCACCAACATGCTTTAGGATTGTTAATGTTCTGGAGAAAACACATCCCAGATTTTTCCATACTTGCCAGACCTCTTTATAACTTGCTGAGAAAAGGAGTAAAATGGGAATGGACTGCTTCTCAAGAAGCATTGCAATTGCTGATTTTTGAAGCAACGGCCTACCAAGCCCTGGGTCCTATTCACCCTACAGATCCTTTTCAGGTGGAAGGGGGTTTACCGGTACTTCCCCACCTGACAGGGTGGCCCCGAGGGCCTCAGTAAGAAAGTGGTATGCTCAAATTGAACATCATTGTCATACTTTTTCAATAACTGAAGGAGCTGTAAAAAATTTGGCAATGCAAGAAACTGAAGGCTTGGGTAGCAGCCAAGACAAACCTGACTCAGTCAACAAAGTAGCCCCTCCTTTTTCGCCCCAACAATCAGCAAATTCTTAGTTTACCGATGCTTCTGCCAAACAAGAAGGAAAGGTGTGAAATACAAGGCTGTAGCCCTCCACACTTCCTCCGGGGAACAAATTATTACAGGGGAGGAAGGCAGTGCCCAAGTTTGCAAGCTGATAGCTGTTTGGAGTGTTTTCCAACATGAGACACAGAACACTTCTCTTGTTTGTATCTACACCGATTCCTATGCTGTGTTTCAAGAAATTGACAATACCATCATATTAATTCTCTGCCTCTCGGCGGCAGATTCTGTTGTGTTTGCTTTTCACAGAAGAATTCCGTGGGACATGAGGACCACGTAAACCATGATAATGTTGTAGCACCTACCACCCAACCACCGGTTATGCTAAGCCTGACAATTTTTTAAAATTGGACCCTATATAATCGAGAAAACAGGCTAATCTGACATGGTCTCTTAAACAAATTAAATTGCTGATTCAGCCAGCTTGTTCACCTTTCCTGCAAGCTTCTTTCGAAGGGTGGACAACCTGGTTGCGGAAGCGAAACTCTTTTAAGAAATGAATGCCAAGAGACATAACCGGTCTTCTGCGAACAAAATTAAGAGTTTTGAATAGCATTGATTCTGATGAATTCTGATGAATAAATTGGATACCAAAACCAGAGATTTGACCAAATTACCATATTACCAAATTGGGAAAAGGTAAACAATATGGCTTTGGCTCTCAGCTGCATCCAGGCCCAACTGTGGATGCTGTCAGTTGCTGCCTCAATCATAAGAGAAGGCGAAGAAGGCACTTCTCCCACTGAAATTCGGAAAATAATTTGGGACAGTGCTACTAATTTTGAAAAGGATTTTCAATCGTGGTGGAACTTAGTGAATTTTACCTACAACCCCACCACAAACACAGCTACAGCCTTTGTGCTGACCATACGCAATGCTTCAGTGTATTCAATATTCCCTATAATTGCATAAGGGCTGAATCATGATGGAGCTATTCTCTATCCTTCCGAGCATAGAGAAGGGGCCCATCAAATTGATGAAAAATGGAAAACTGTTAATTTGGAAACTTGCATTGTCTGAGAGCAACAAGGGTTCATCTGTGAAAGTAATACAATCAGAGCTCAAGACATTTGCTTAGGCACGGAGCAAAATAACTGTCATTTTGAAATTCATCTTAACGAGAATCCTGAAACAGTGCTTGTGTACATAGGTAATGGTTGTGCATGTTTAAGAACTGCTTGTGATAAGATATTCATAGACCAATTAGTAGTTGATACTAAAAATCACTCCAATTTTTGTGTGTGTAACTTTACCAAAACTGTAGTATGTGATTTTTTCTATTTAGCTCCAGTTACTTCTTATCACCTTTTGCAATCCAATTACACACTGATTGATCAACTTTTGCCTACCCCCATTGGAATGAATCTCACTTTGGTAAAGCAATTGCTGTTTCACCAAGATCTAATTGGAATCCTAGAAAAGATCAAGAAAAATGGACAGAACACTTTGATAACTGTTCACCACGATGTACAAGAAATACATCGTGTCTTGGAAAGAGTAAAGAAGGACGCTGAACCCTGTTGGTGGGACACTCTTTTTGGGTGGTCCCCCACTGCTACAGGTGTCCTGAATAAGTTGTGTCATCCTATCATTGTTCTCTTGATTTTGATTTTGATTGGCTTTATCTTATCTGCTGTTTTGTTTATCTTGAATTGAAAAATCATGAAACGAGTAACGCACTTGGCATCTGTAATGAATGTACACAATTTAGTTGATGTCCCATTCACCAGGGGCACTCCTAAAGCTATTGACACTAGACGAACTACACATATATTCAAATGAAAAATTGATTGCGTGCCTTGATTAACATTGTTGATTTTCCCTTGTACCCCTCCTTTCCCCCTTTTTTTCCCCTCCCTTATCCCTGCCTCCTGGGTTTTGCTGCCAACGTTAGTGAGTCCTGAAGACTTCGACAGAAGACCTCGAGAGTTCCTGACAACGATTGTGAGCCACGGGGTGGTGTAAGAGACGGTCCGAAGACCCTTCATCTGTCTCACGACCATCTACAGAGAGCGAGACGCTGAGCCTGGGCCTGCCCGAGGTGGAGAGCTGGCCAAGCACAACGTGCCAGTGGTGCACCTGTTTGCAGTGAGCCATGTTGGTCCTGATGTGACAGCAGCGGGCACAGGACATGCTGCCCGCCACCTGTTCTGTGCCATTAACCAAAGACAGTGGACATTGTTCTCGCACCTGTGGGCATTGTTCTCGCACCTGTTTGGCCGTTTGCCTCTCGCTCCCGAAAAGGGTACAAAAGGACTCTCTAAGAAGACCCCAACAGAGATCTCCCCACGGAAGAAGACGGAAGACCACAAGGACTTTGCTGGCCATTGGTAGCTATAACCCTCCCCTTCCCCTCTTTCTCTCCTTCTCTCTCTCCCTCTCTATAGTGATTACACAGCGTTGGTACACAATAAAGTTCCTTGTGCTGATTAAAATTAATATTTTCCCTGTTCGTGTTTCTTTTGCACTTTGAGATTCGGTTAATGAACCATCACGACCCCCGCTTGTCTTAAGCGGATCGTGACAGAGGGTGGGGAGACACTGAACTGAATGAGGCATTAAGCAACCTGATCTAGTGGAAGGTGTCCATGCCCATGGCAGAGGAGTTGGAACAGAATGATATTTAAGCTCCTTTCCATGACTGCGTAACGAAACCCATTTCATCTATAACCACCTGTGTGTTGTGGGTGCGTTGTCCCTACCTCATGACAGAGAAATTCAGCTTCAAAAGGAGAGCACAGCCCATTGGCAAGTGTTTTGTAATGTCTGTGAGGCAGCACAGCACTTCAGACAAGCACATTTCAATGTCATACCAAACAGAAGTCATACACTACTGAATATATTTTCTGAATGTTTCTCTTCACTAAGATCGTTGCCTTCCTCCCGTATTTTTTATTTCTCTGGGTAAAGAATGCAGACCACTATTTCCATGCCAGACTTCTCTTTTGTGCACCAGAGATATGAACTGGTCTTTCAGCTCACTTAAATATATCTTTTTAAAATATATAGGCATACCGTTTTTAAGGCTTTTCTTCTCAAAAAGCAAAATCCGTAAATGAGAAAGCTATTCTCTCAGGACTTTTAAATTGTACTGTTGATGACTAGCCCTAGATATTTTGCACTATCTGTAAGTTTGCCTTTTAAGTCACTTCCAAGACAGCAAATTTGACTCCTGACACATGTTGGATGATTGCGTGTCAGAAGGAACAGCTGCAGAAGGACCATGGAAATAATTGCGTTGAACCTGAGCAAAACATGACATGTCTCAAGAGACTGGTGCATTTCTTGTGGGATGAAGTAGATCACATAGTCAAAGCCTTCCTCATTGCAGAAAAGGTAGAGAATAGTTTATTTTAGTTTATTTTTAGCTTGTTTGTCTATCTGTAGGAAACTGGGAGTGGCACAAATGCTCTCATCTGATTCATGAATCAGTCTTTTCTGATTATATTATATATATTATTATTATAACTATAATATAGTTATATTTCATAGTCATAGTTAGACTGCAACCAGAAGAGAAATTGGCCAGTTGAAGGTTTTCTTCACTATCTCAATCCCATATTTCAGTAATTTCTGTGAGGAAACAGATAAACAAACTAACTAACAAAAAACCCAACCAAACAACAACAATACCAGCAACCCAACAAAGCCAACCCCAGACTACAAAAACAGCAAACCAACAGCCTTATTTTTGTGGTACCACCATCTGTCATTTTCTGTTACTTTCCTACACATGACTAATCCAGTAATTATTTTATGTTGCCAGAAAATAAGTAACATGTTTACATTTTTCTATACTCTAGTATTGAAAATTACAGCATGAAAAAAGGCAGAAATTAAGACGGAGAATGACACCCTTGGGATGCAGTACAAGCAGGAACCCAAAACGTGATTGAATCAAGATAAAAGCAAGATTTGACCATTTTGGATGGATCATGGTCTGTTGTACTTTAATCTATATGTAGATTAGCTGTAATTTCAACATTGAAATGGGTAGAGAAGGTTTTGAGCTATTCTTATAAAATATTTAGGAAACATTTACCTCACTGAACAGCAAGAAGAGACTGGAGAAGAAAAACTCAGCAAACATAACTAAGAGTTTTATCAGGAATTTAGAGTTCAGCCACTTAGAGAATAAACTGAAGTCTCATTTCAAACTTTGTAGCTCTCATCTTTACCTGTTGAAGCTTTGCCTCAAAGTGTTATAAGCACTTCTGAAGGTTATTTGTGATTGTTCACAATATCCTCAGTTGTACTTTTTAATAGGATTTTTTTTCCTCCCTTACACTGTAGGGAAAATTTCCTAGTAATATCTAAAAAAATTTTTTTTCTCAAATTGAACACTTTGAAAACCTTTACACATGAAATTTTCAACACCTACTCAATGCATATTAATGAAAAATAAAAATCTATATATTGCAAATCTTTGCAGGCATTTCAACCCTTTGTAACAGCAGACGATAGTAGCTAGATTAATTTTAAAAACCTTGCTAAAAATACCACTCTTAAATCTGTGTTGGTTTGAAAGACAGGTGTCTACCAAGGAAGGCAGGAACCTCCCTTGGAATGGAGAACATAACCCCATTCCCTCCAAATTATAACTTTGATATTAAGGGGCTTTCAAGCTAAGAGATGGGAAAAGGAACAGCAGTTCTTCACTAGTATGTGTGTGGATAACAAGGTAAACAAACAACAACAACGGCAGCAACAACAAACAAAAATCGGAGACCCAACCACAGCCTACTCTTGGTCTCTGGGCACTTTCCCCTTCAGTGCAGTTACGGTCACAGCTGGCAGGGGCGCTGGGCAGGGCGGGTGCGATGATTCCTCCACCGCCTCTCTCACATGGTAATGGTGGCAGAGCTGGAGGAAGGGATGGAAAAGGCGCTTCCTTTACAAATGCCTGGAGGTAGTCGATCCCGGTGCCCCGTCTGGACAGCAAAAGGAGCTGTAGCAGGGACCTTGGAAGCAGCAAACTGGAATGGCAGGGACGAGCAAAAATCCCAAAGAGGTAGACAAGATGTACCAGAAACTCAGCAGCTGTAGCTGGACCAGCGGGGCGTCCTGGCAGGCAGGGGGTGCAGGGCTACAGCGTAGCAAAAAAGCCAGCAAAGAAACAGCAGGAGCTGGGCAGTGGCAGGGAGAGGCTGCCTTGGAGGGGGAAGGGGTTCAGGGATCCCAGAGTTTCCCCTGAGGCACCCGAGCAGATGGTGAAGGGTCCTTTGGTGAGGTAGGGTGTTAATAAGGTCCCAGTGCAATGGCCACTCTTACGAGCAGAGCTCCACTCACAGTACGAGAAAGCAACAGGAGGCAGAACCCCGCAGTGATGGTGAATTCTTCCCACAGCGTCTTTCCCCTCCAAATTCCAAGAGAGCAAGAAAGAGCAAGGAGCAGCGCCCAACCCATTCCCCCAGCCCAAATCACAATATCTCTGCCCTTCCCAGGAAAATGTCCCTCAGCTATGATAGTAAAGCCAGCTTCATTTCTCCCCTTTCTCTGTGGTTACTTCTTTGTGTCTCTCAAGCACCAGTCGTTATTGTTTCTCAGCAACAAAATGAGAGAAAATTCCCAAAGAGAAAGAAACAAAAGGAAAAATCCTAAACCCCAAGACTCTTACATTTTAGAACACTTTCAGGTTTTTTGCTTGAGTGAGGGTATGGGTATTGCTAAATTCACTACAGATACCTAACAATATTTTACAGAGAAATAGTCTATGAACCAGTACGTCCTTTACTGAGGTAAAAAGGCACAAAGAACATTTCAAATGAAACTTAATTTCAGACCTTGTACTGAATTTCTTAGGAGTGAACAGAGAATTCTTGGTGGTAGGCATGTTAACACTGTTCTGGGTTCCTATTTCAGATACCACAGGTTCAATAGATGGAGTAATTCAACAATCACAGTAGTATAAATATTGAACAGGAGCTGTTTCCAGAAATTACCTTCCTCTCCCTGTAGTACAAAATAATTCTCGTAGATACACTATTTCATAGCTTATGAAAACACATTTGAAATAAACTTCACAATTCGAGTATGCTTTGAGAAAGTCCAACTAGATTCTAGTCAGGAAGCAAAGCGAAATGAGAGCAAGCTACAAAAGAAAAGAACTTTTAATCTTTTCTATTATTGAAAGCACATCACTTTTCCCATACAAGTTCAATGGGGAAAATAGAAAGCTACAAAAGAGAGGGACTTTTAATCTTTTCCATTATTGGAAGCACATCACTTTTTCCAGTCAAATTCAGTGGGAAAGTACACCTATGTTTTAGCATATTCCTTACTCATATTTATTTGGTTGGCTGGTTGCTTCCTTTTTCTTCTTGATGTGGTCCCCTCTCAGTGTTCTCAAGCCTGAACAATCCCAGCTCCCTCAGCCTTTCCTTACAAGAGAGATGCTCCACACCCTTCATCATCTCTGTAACCTCCACTGGAGCCACTCCAGGAGCTCCATGTCTTTCTTGTCCTGAGGAGCCTAAAACTGGACACAGCACTCCAGGTGTGCCTCACCAGGGCTGAGCAGAGGGACAGGTTCATCTCCCTTAACCTGCTGGCAATACCCTTCAGAGTCTTTCCAGAAGAGCCAGAGAAGTTCCCCCCTTTTTCTAGACTAAAAGCAGACCTTAATTATTATATTCCCCCAAGATCACCAGGTAGGAAATATAGAGAACAAGTCATAAGTGTAGATGTTGCTTTACTCTCCATCATTGCTTGCTGTTAGTAAGTTCCAAAATTGGACAGAGATACTTTTGAAATACCTCAACGAAGAAGCAATGTACATATAGCACAATATATCCAGAAGATCTACATCTGCAGTGCGAATACTTCACAGACAGACTGAGAGTAGAGAAAAATATGGAAACTTGAGGTTATATCAACATACCCCAGTTACAGGTTTCCTGACATGGAGATCTAAGTTTTTATAGAAAAAATTCTCCTTGAATGCATGTATTTATTTTGATCCAAATGCCCAGGGACAATACATGAGGCCCTTTAAATATAGTAAGAATCTTTGATTTGCAGACATTTATGAGAGATAAGGGACCAAATGCTTCATCCATTCTTCCTGCCCACAGCTTCAATTATAACAGCTACCAGCTATCTCAGCAAGGAGCAATTGCAGGAGTGCTTATTTTCATCAAATGACCTAGCAGAGCAATAAACAAGGTTATCAAGGGGTTTTGCGGCACAAGAATGTGCTGTTCACTCCAAGTAAAGAGATATGCATAAATGTGCAGAGTTTCATTCCAATTTCTCTGTGGTATTTTATTTGTAGAGATTGGATCCATCTCAAATATCAAATTCTAAAATAGCTCTAGACAGTTATATATACAATTCTTCATCCTATTTACTAACAAAACTAGAAGCAGTGCTGTGTTCAAGCTACAGTAAATTTCAAATATGTACCATGCAAAAGTTTTCTGACCATTTTCTCTGTTATGCAATACAGGATTACTTGTATAAATATTAAGTACACATAAATATGACTACTTGAATTTTAAAGGTCTTGTGCTGAGCTGTCTGGCCATAGGTGCCCTAGCAAACAGTTTCAGCTGGGCTTACTCCTTTTGCTTGGATGTTTTCTGTTGCCAAAAAAAGAGAGAATAAAGGCAAGATTCTCACTTAAGGTCCATAGGGTTGGCTTAAAAATAGAGTGAAAAAGATATACTTATGTTCAAAGTCGATTAGTTTCTGTCAAGAGCTCCATGCAAAGAAACAACCTGGTTAACTCTGTTTCATTTCAATGACCTAAAATCTCAGCTCTTTCTGAATATGATTAGACTCTACTATAGTTTTGATAGCATAGGGTTAAAATGTTTCTAAAAATCGTGGTAGTTAAAGTAGGCCTTGGGAATGGGAGTGGGCATTGTCTTTGCTAAAATCATGTGAACCTGCACCTGGTGTACCCACCTGTATGGTAGATGATGAAGTTAAATGCAATGATTGCTTAGTAAATATACTTAAAAATAATTATTTAATTACAACAAGAATCACGAGAAAGGAACAACAATCATGAGAAACATCGTGGGGAGGGGGCTTAAACTCATGCTTGGGTGAAAACAATATACACAATAGAACAATATCAAGTTGATGATTAACATATGATTATACAACAGGTATGTAAGGAAAGGGTATAAAATGTATCCATCCCGAATCCATGTCGGAATCATGATTTGGGTCTGTCTGATTCCTGAGCTCTCAATAAAAGCACCTGCACATAATCATTCAGTGATGATGTGTTTCTGCGCTAACATTTTGGCGACGCCAGATGGGACCCTGTGAGCGCTGCTGAGGACCCCATGACCTGATCACGCTCTGGCTGGCACCGGGGGATTCTCAGGGAGCCCACTGGCGCCGTGACCCTCTGCCGCTCACAACGTCCCCTGGAGAGGTAAGGTGCTTTTCCTTCTGGTCTGGTTGCCTGCCAGTAAGACGCAGTGAAAGCTACACTTGGTTGGGCTAAGGAATTCCTGGTAAATGCCTAGGCGCCATCCGTAAGACAATTGCGAAAGCATTGCAGGGTCGGCAGTAGCGGTAACATGGAGAAGATTAAAGGGATTTTGGGTGGCAATGCCCCCATACCACATACTTTTCCTTTGGGGTGCTTATTAGCACATTGGAAACAAGGTAATTTTGACCAAGGATTATGCAAGGATATGCTGATTATTATTGTAACACTCAGTGGCTGAAATATGTTTTGCAGAATGGGAAACAGTGGCCTGAAAACGGGTCTTTGCAGTCTGACTTGGATTTCTCACTTATTGTCGTTTTGTAAGCATGAGGGAAGATTAGATGAAGTTCCGTATGTTGATTAATTTTTCTATTTACAGAGTGGCTGACTGAGGGTGGCTTAATGATTATTACGGTACCAAACAACAACAAGTGTGTGGCCTATGTCCAAGGGAAACATTGTTTAGAACATCTGGCGTTGAATGAGAGTCTATATCGGAAAGATGATATGGAGGGTGACTTACTGATAGCCCCCACAACATCAAGGGAATCTAACCCTACTTCATCTGGCCTTATTTCACATGATCCACTTACTCCTCCTACTGAAACTGATCTACTTACCCCTCCTACTCAAAGACACCCTCCCCCCCACACCTACACCTGCCCCAGGATACCCTCCCCCCGCATCTACGCCTGCCCCAAGATACCCTCCCCCCCCCACCTACACCTGCCCAAGAACACCCCCCTTTCCCACCTACGCCTCCCCAGGGATATCCTCCCCTTCTACCTACGCCCTTTTCACCTGCTCATGGCACCCTTTCACTGCCTTCTCCCAGAAATAACCAAGGTTTTGTTACGATACAGAGACATGGGGGAGGGGGTGCAGAAGGAGTGGATAGCAGTGAAAGTGATGAGGATGGACCAATATCTCACCACACAAGATCCAAATTGGCCCCAACTTGGCCTAAGACAGGAAAGGGTTAGTTAAGAACAGGTAAACAAAACCGTAATTGCCCCTTTGAGACAAGGTGTGGGGGTGGATGGACCGGTTTTTGTAAAAGTACTCTTTTCCCTGGGAGATTTAGTAATATGGAAGCAGTCAGCTGGGACCTATAGAGAAAATCCTGATAAAGTAGCCAGGGTGGTGAAAATGATTATGAAAACTCAGAATCCAGACTGGGATGACATCCAAGTGATATTAGACACTTTAGTGGACTCTACTGAGAAGGAGATGGTACTTAGAGCGGCTAGGGAACGAGCAAGGGAAGATATTTGTCAGGGACTGGTAACAGGAACTGTGGACTATAATTTTCCCACCGAGGATCCACTGTGGGACCCTAACGACCCAACTGGAGTAGACATGATGAGGTTAAAGAAATATCAAGAGTGGGTTCAGATAGGAGTTCAAAATGCTATACCTAAAACTATGAATTAGGCAAAATTGTGTGAAATAAGACAAGAGAAGAAAGAGTCTCCCACTGCATTTTTAGAGAGACTTAAAGAAGCGGCGAGGAAATATACTGACCTCCAAATAGACACAGAACAAGCAAAAGTTCAGCTTGCTCTTATCTTTCTTGGTCAGTCACAGGATGATATTAGGAAAAAGTTACAGAAAGTTGAAGGGTGGGAATTAAGAAATCTGGGCAAACTACTTGAAGTGGCTTGGAAAGTTATAATAATAGAGAAAAAGAAATTAACAAAAAACAAGGGCAGCTCTTGGCAGTATTACAAGGGAATTCATGGGGAGGTAATAGAGGTGGCCGAGGCAGAGGTACAGGGAGGGGCGGGTTTGGAAAGGGCCACGGAAGACCATTAGCTTTCAATGAATGCACCTATTGTCATCTCCCCAGGCATTGGAAGCGCAAATGCCCAAACCGGTTCGACCAACGCAATCAGTTCCAGCAGGAAGAGGTTGCCAAGGTAATGGTGTTATATGCTGGGAGGGAAAAATCTATACCCCAGGAACCTTTGGTAACTTTACAGTTAGGAGATAAAGCTGTGAAATTCTTAATTGATACAGGAGCCACTCATTCAGTTTTAAATGATCTGGAAGGGCAGATCAGGAACAAATCCACCACAACAGTTGGGGCCACAGGGAAGGAGGAAAATCGGCCATTCCTGCAACCCCTAGACTTGTGTTTTGGGAACAAAGTGTTAACTGATGAATTCTTGTATGTGCCTGAATGCCCCATTCCACTCCTAGGTCGAGATCTATTGGCAAAGCTTGATCCAGTAATAACTTTTGAGAATGGGGAACTGTTAATGAAAATACTGGAGTCAAAGACAGGAAAAATCTTAATGATAAAAGAGAAAACGATCCCTACAATCCTTAAGGAAGTAGATGATGCCATAATTCCCTCAGTGTGGGAAGCAAATATTCCTGGGAAATCTAAGTTAGCACAGCCAGTACATGTAGAGTTAAAAGAGGAAGCAAAAACCGTACAAGTCAAACAATATCCTATAAAACCAGAGGCACAGCAGGAAATAGCAAAAGACTATTGATAAATTCCTAAAATAATGAATTCTAGAAGAATGCAAATCAGAATATAATACACCAATATTCCCGGTAAAGAAACCCAATGGGGATTATAGGCTAGCACAGGATCTAAGAGCAATAAATGAAATAACCAAAGACATTTATCCAGTAGTTGCCAACCCCTACACATTGTTTACATCCATAAAAGAGATATATAAGTGGTTTACTGTAATCGATCTAAAAGATGCCTTTTTCTGCATACCCCTTGACAAAGAAAGTAGAAAGCTGTTTGCCTTTGAATGGGAAAATCCAGAAAACGGAAGGAAGACCCAGCTCACATGGACTCGGCTTCCCATGGGGTATAAGAACTCCCCCACCTTATTTGGAAACCAACTGGCAAAGGAGCTGGAGATCTGGACCAAAGAGGGGCAAGTACCAATACCTTTTGCTGCAGTATGTTGATGATATACTGATAGCAACAGAAGAAAAGGCAACCTGCATAAAGGTAACAATTGAGATTTTAAACTCACTGGGCATGGGAGGATACAAAGTATCTAAGGAAAAAGCACAAATTGCCCAACGGACTGTAATTTACCTGGGATGTGAAATCTCACAAGGACAGAGAAAATTAGGTACTAACCGTATCCAAGCCATTTGTGCTATTCCAGAGCCCCAGAATCTCCACGAGCTGTGAGTCTTCCTGGGAATGGCAGGATGGTGCTGCCTGTGGATCATGGACTATGGGCTAGTTGCCAAACCCCTGTATGAAGCTCAGAAGATGCAGCTGTTCAGATGGGGCAAGACACAGAAAGAAGCCTTCCTGAAACTGAAAGAAGCATTGACAACCACCCCGGCATTGGGATTACCTGATCTGTCTAAAGACTTTCAGCTGTTTGTGCATGAAAGGCTGCACCTGACACTGGGAGTCCTGACCCAATGTTTGGGGAGCTGGAAAAGGCCAGTAGGCTATTTCTCCAAACAGCTTGACAATGTAAGTGCCGGATGGCCTGCATGTCTGAGGGCAGTCAAAGCCACTGTAATATTGATACAAGAAGCCAGGAAGCTCATGATGGGAAGACACATAGATGTTTATGTGCCACACATGGTAACCACTGTTTTAGAGCAAAAGGGGGGCCATTGGCTATCTCCAAGTAGGATGATAAAATTCCAGGTAATCCTGACCTAGCAGGATGATCTCACTAAAGACAACTAACCTTTTGAATCCAGCCTTGTTCCTAGGTACCACAACCAGGGATGGCCCACTAGAGCATGCCTGTGTAGAAGTAATAGAATACACCTACTCAGCCAGAGAAGACCTGAAAGATGTCCCGCTAGAGCAACCAGAGTGGGAGCTATTCACAGATGGAAGCAGCTTCGTAGAGAATGGAACCAGACACGCTGGATATGCGGTAACAACAATCAGTACAGTAGTGGAAGTAAAAGCATTACCACCGAATACATCTGCCCAGAGGGCAGAACTGGTTGCCTTAACCCTAGCACTAGAATTAGGTGAAGGGAAAAAGGTAAACATTTGGACTGATTCAAAATATGCCTTTGGAGTAGGGCATGTACATGAGGCACTGTGGAAAGAAAGAGGATTACTGTCTTCCCAGGGTACACACAATTAAACATCAAGATGCAATCCTGCGATTGATAAAGCAGTACAAAAACCCGAACAAGTGGCAATTATACATTGTAAAGTGCACCAATCAGGAAGCTCCAAAATCTGTGAGGGAAATCGAAAGGCAGACTGGGCAGCCTGACAGGTTGCTTGGAAGGTGCAAATAGCAATGGCATTGATACCTACAAAATTTAATGTATCTCAATTCAATTTACCTTCAGAACCAAAATATTCAACAGAAGATGAGAAATTGGGACATTTGCTGAACGCACAGAAGAATTCAGAAGGGTGGTATGTAACTACACGAGGGCAAATAGTGCTACTCCCCTTGATAATGAGAGAAGTTCTACGAATTAAACATAACGAATGTCATTGGGGTGCAGAAGCATTGGTGAAATTGCTAAGACGAAATGTAATCTCAGTATGAATTTTAACAATGGCAAAATCAATAATGTCGAAATGTGAGATTTGCTTGAGAAACAACCCAGTGGTTAGACGGCAGGCACAGCTAGGAAGAATTCGAGTAGGGATAGAACCGGGAGATTATTGGCAGGTAGATTTTGTAGAGTTACCAAGAACTCGAGGATACAAAATCTGTTGGTGGGGGTTGACACATTTTCAGGATGGCCAGAAGCACTTCCCTGTCGCACAAACCAAGCAAAAAACCAGTCAAGTGGCTACGACAAGAGATCATTCCCAGATTTGGAGTGCCTCTAGGAATATCATCAGATAGGGGCCCACATTTTATAGCTGCAGTGGTAAGAGAAGTGGGCAGGCTACTGGGAATAGCTTGGGACCTCCACACACCATGGACACCACAATGGAGTGGATAGGTAGAGAGGATGAATCAGAGACTAAAGAGACAAATCAGTAAAATATGCCAGGAAGCCAAATTGCAGTGGCCACAAGCTCTACCAATAGCACTTTGGAGGATTCGGGTAAAGCCTAGGAGTGGGATGTCAGTCAGTCCTTATGAAATAGTATATGGAAAACCATATGAATCTCCCAAACCTAAACCAAACATAACTGCAGATGTAGAACATGATATCAATCAGTTAAAACAAACAGAGCATGAGGCACAAGACGAACAAAAGGACTTGACTACAAGCTGGTAAGATAAAATCTTTAAGGGGTTGGGGTGGAATGTTCATGGATTAAATTTATCACTGAAAATTTGATAATCTTACTAATTATGTTCCTAGCGATCTGGTTAGTCTACAGCATCCTAAGAGGAGAAATACAGAAAAAGACATCCTGGAACAGGAGAATAATGAGGGCACTGACAGAGAACAAGATTCCACATCCATCATCTTCAGATTCCTCGGTTCACGGCAACATCCATAACAATACTTAGGACAACCCTGAATTCGAAGAGGAACATCGAGTATAAACTCAGAAAAAACCAAAAGGACTATATCAAGTGAAAGCATTTACACATATAAAGTGAAAATACTTTCAAAGGGGGGAATGATAGCATAGGGTTAAAATGTTTCTAAAAATCGTGGTAGTTAAAGTAGGCCTTGGGAACAGGAGTACGCATTGTCTTTGCTAAAATCATGTGAACCTGCACCTGGTGTACCTACCTGTATGGTAGATGATGAAGTTAAATGCGATGATTGCTTAGTAAATATAGTTAAAAACAATTATTTAATTACAACAAGAATCACGAGAAAGGAACAACAATCATGAGAAACGATGTGGGGAGGGGGCTTGTAGTGGTTTAAGGGTTAACTTGTGCACTAGCCCCCCCGATGTCTTTTCTGTGAGATAAACATTAGGAGGAAAGCAAAGCAGGCACAAAACTTGAAGAAAATAGAGAAATTTATTAACACCCATCTGTAAAAACAACAGAAGAAACTTTCAGAGCCTCCCCCACTTTTTCCCTTCCCCAAAAATCAGGATCACAGTCCTAGGAAAGGGGGAGAAAGGGGGTTTCCCTCCTGCTTCACGTGGTTTTACAAACGGCTTCCCCTTTTGCAGGTTTGCTTACAATTAACAATCTCTGCTGCGGCGTAACACATCTCTTTTCCATGAGCCCTTTTACAGCTCTTGCGACTGCTAAAAACACAGGCCTTCACGTGGGGCTATTTGCTAATTTAAGAATGAACCATTTTCCTTTTGGGCTTGAACATAAGGCTTTCTCTCGCCACCAAGCTATTAAAAGCCTCTCCCTGCTTTTATGTATACAGCCTGCCATGGGCACTCCAGCCATTTTACAAGCCACTCTGGAAAAAGAAAATGCTCATCCCCCCACGCACTTTAACATGGATTAAAGAGACAAACAGTTTGCAGTATTACAGTCCATACCACGGCAAGGCAGGGAGATTTTTAAGCTTCCCGCGCGAGTCCACGCAGCTCCGTCCCACGTGACCTCGCCTCCTCCTTCTCTCTGGCTCTGAAGCTGCCATGTTGTAGAGTGTTACCCGGGCTCTATGGCGGAGAAAGCCCTCTCTGCTCTCTCTCTCTCTGCACTGCCACGTGCACAAGGTGGAATAAGGGGTGTTCTTCTCCGTTCGCCGCAAGATACACTGATGGCCATGGAGGCTCCACCGGCACTTCGCTCAGACGACCTCAGCCCTGGGGCCGGCCAAAGCTACTTGTGGCTCAGGGGAATAGCTCCCCTCCCAGCAATTTAAGTCCGTGCTGCAGCAGAAATCCCCAGGGGGCAGAAGGCAGAGTGACAGGGGCAGGGGAAGAGGTGCTCCCCCCAGCCTTATGGGCCGGGCGATGGGGCGCCACCCCTCCCCCTCTCCCGTCCCTGCTTTGAGCAGGGATGGGAGCTGCCCAAAAATCCCCCCTTCTCACTGGGAAAAGGGGGCAGGAGGCCGAGAGGGGGGCAGGGGCGGCCGTCCCTGGCCCCACGGGCTGCACGACCGCATGCCACCCCTCCACCTCCTGTTCCTCTCCTCTCCCTGGAACAGGAACTCCAAATGTAAAATTTAGGGAAGCGTGATTTGTTTAGAGGGCTGTCTGTCAATTTCTGACCAATCCATGACTGGGCTTAAACTCATGCTTGGGTGAAAACAATATACACAAGAGAACTATATCAAGTTGATGATTAACATATGATTATACAACAGTTATGTAAGGAAGGGGTATAAAATGTATCCATCCCGAATCCATGTCAGAATCATGATTTGGGTCTGTCTATATCCCTGATTCCCGAGCTCTCAATAAAAGCACCTGCATAATCATTCAGTGATTATGTGTTTCTGCGCTAACAGTTTTGACTAACAAAAAAGAATAAAAGGAATGAATCCTTTTAAATTTCAAAATGTCTGCAAGATTGTAGTAGGTTACCTCTGAGACTGACCAAGATTTAAAGCAGATATCATTTAGGTATCATGGGAAAAGCGTTACCTTTTAGAAAGTGTAAGTCTAGCCAACACTAAGAAGCTGTGGTATGCTGATCAAGCTTCTTGTTAAGAGACTTAATTTGGTCTTGACTCTGGCTAAAACTGAGTGTTCAGTACCACTGAATCAAGGAGCTTTATCTGAGTTGGCCAGGAGGTTTTAGGCCAAACAATTTCTCTTTAAAAAATGACATTATTAAAATGAACATTTTTATATTAAATTATGAGAGATATTTTGTTTTATTGAGTGCAAATTTATTGGAAGAAAAGTTTCAGCTGAAATTCAACATGTAAATCAAATTCTTATGGGTAAATGCTTTTCATTTTGAAGCTACGTTTAGTAAAAATTATTGAAGAAAGACAATGTTGACATAAAAAAATGTAGGTTTGTGATTATCTAAGTAAAATAATTTTATCTGCTCCCAACCAAAAATTCTGTCTCTATAATTTCCTATCATTTTTTACTCTTACCCTGTTTTAATGAGGGCATATAATGTACAGGAGATAAAACTTTGTTTTCCTACTTTGTATATTACTGAATCTTATCCGCTATCCCTAGTTAATTGATTAATACTTAGATAGTAAACCAATACTCATTTGAAGTTTGGTTGTGCACCAAACACATGGGAACAACAACTGCTGCAATTCATTTTTATACTTGTTACATCCCAGGTCAATATTTTGGTCTATAGTTCATGTTTACTATTCTTTCTAGTTGGAGGTCTTTATGTGCTCTTCATATCTATTATTTTCTGTCTGGATCCTTATAATTTAATTTTGCCCGCTTTCAATTTATTAGCTGCTAACCTGGATGACATGCAGAGCTGTGGAGATACAGCTAGAAAGCAGAAGTGAGAGCACTACTAAACTCATGTCAGAAGTGGACGCGCTAACACTGCTAGGCCGCAGACCATGGCAGGCAGTACGGCCTACCACGAAATAGTTATGGCATGCTCGGTATGTACCTGTGCCAGTTAGTGCTAGCTTTTAGCTTTGCAATGTTATTAAAAAACATAGATATGTTTGTTATAGTGATTGCTGCTTATGTAAGAATCAATTTTCAATTACTGCTGAAAAGGTAAAAAATATTCAGCTCCATATCAATAAAGTTGGCTCATTGCATCCAAGCAATCTGCCCTGTCTTGTGGTAGATAGGGACAGGCGAATGGAAGATCTCGCGATGTGACGGAAAGCAGAAGCAGCATGGAATCTTCCTCCCTCCTTCATTCCTTTGTGATAAGAAATCACCCGAAGTATGCAACCCCCTCCTAACCCCAGTAGTTTTCCACTCCTTACTAACCCTAGCTATTCCACCGTCCCCTTTCTGATGTAGTGAAGCCCCCTTGACTATTTAACCTCATGAGATAAGATAATAAACACCATTTGACCATCCACCATACTGGTGTCTGTGTGTCTATGGACCGAGTGGCCTCGGGTTAGGCCGGGCTGCTGTGCTAGCTTCTTGAACCAGGTCGTATTGTCTTCCTAACAGAAGGCAACATACTGGTGCCGAAAGCCCGGGAAAAGCTCGGGTAACGGGGTTCACCTGGACAAGAAATAGCAGCCGAAGCGGCGAAGCTGACTTCAGGCGGGGAAGACGTTCCCAGAAGGACCCATGGTCACCATGGAGGCCGTCGCAAAGCTCGTGAGTTCACTTTATAAACAGTGGGGAATTAAGTGTAAGCTCAAGGATTTTTATCTTGCTATCGCAAGACTCCTGGAGCTCGGGGCAATTGAACGCCACGTAGAAATATTACATCCGGAGGTGTGGGAGAAATGCACCACCGTTTTAGCAGAGGACACTAAATCCTCGGGCAGTGGCAAAAGTCTCAAGGCGTGGGGGAAAGTAGAAACAGCTTTACGCCAAGCGCTGGAACAACAAGAGACTTGGAATGCCGCACGTGTGCGTTTATTAGCCACTCCCAAACTGGGGGTAGGGGCGACAACACAGATGAACCCCGAGAGCAGTTTATCTGAGAGCGAGGACTCGCGGGGACCGGGTGCGCTTTCCTCCTCCCCGAGCCCGAATCCAAACGCCCCGGGGCCCCCAGAAAACGCCCCGACCCTCCCGCCGAGCCTGCCGGGTCCACCCCCCCCCGCAGAAACTTCCCAAACATCTGCGGTTTCCCCATCCGTCTCTCCGCCGCCGGCCGGCAGACCGACACTGGAAACGCAACAGCACATGCGATTATTTTGGGAGAAATTAACAGAGGAGGCCAGGGAAACTGAAAGAGCTGCTAGATAGGGGGCGCAGGTGGCTCCTCCGCCTTACCCAACTCAACATGGCGACGGGGACCAAGGAGATGGGCGGGGCCAGGGTTTCAGCAGCGGGAACGAACAAAGACCGCGAGTGTTCGCTGATGCGCATGCGTGGGAAGAAGGGGAACTGCGCAAACTCAGACGAGAGCTGCGGGTGTTCGCTGCTGCGCATGCGCGGGAAGAAGGGGAACTGCGCAAACTCAGACGAGAGCTGCGGGTGTTCGCTGCTGCGCATGCGCGGGAAGAGGGAGCTGCAAACCCGCGTGCGCGGGAGAGCGGCAGAGAGCGTATGCCCAGTCAAGAGCCGCGCTCAATGCTGCTACCATCTAAGGGAGAGACCTCCCCTTGCGGGAGGCAGGGCAAGCCCAGGGGGTGGGATCGGCACCACCCCCGAGGGGAGGAGCGGGGCCAAAGCCGCACAAAAAGGCACAGAATCCCGTAAGTGCTCTGGCAGTCGACTTCCGGCTCTGAGTCCGACAGCAGCTCTGTGAGCTCCACTGAGTTCTCGGACACTGACTGGGACTCGGAAATGGAAGAAGCAGACCTAACGCAATCTAAAGCGAAAACAAATAAAGCTTTAAATTACGCTGGAAAGCAACCACAATACAAATTCACCGACTGGGGAAAGATAAAAATAGCTTGCGCCGAATGGGTGCCCTCGGCTACAGTCCATGCTTTCCCGGTGAGGGTCACCGGGCCAGACGGAAACCAACAACAGGTTTATAATCCGTTAAACCCCAAAGATGTACAAGCGATTGTCAAGGCAATTTCAGAGAAAGGGATGGATTCTGCCATCGTCTCCACTCTCATCGACGGTCTTTTTTGCAATGATAACCTGCTCCCCTTTGACATTATGCAAATAGGTTGCATGATTTTTGATGGTGCAGGAATGATTGTTTTTAAACAGGAATGGAGAGACCACTGCACAAATCTCTTGGCCCAGGCTTCTGGGGCAGGGCAACCACTGCACGGTTCGAGCTTATCCAGGCTGACAGGAAAACATGATGAGATGATTTCACCTCAGCAACAAGCCGCACAGCTGCGGGCTGAGGAAGTCAGGGCCACAACTCGAGCTGCTAGAGAAGCCATCTGTGCTGCATCTCGAGTGGTAGCTAAGCCATCACTGTGGTCCACCATAAAGCAAACAGAGAGTGAAAGCTTCACGCATTTTGTAGACCGCCTGCAGGCGGCAGTAGACGCCTCTACCCTGCCTGCAGCGGCAAAAGGCCCCGTTGTGGCCAATTGTCTGCGGCAACAGAGTAACACTACTACCAAGGAAATTTTACGCTCCGTTCCGATCAGAGCCAGCCTGGCCGATATGATCAAACATGTAGTACGAGAAGAACAGCTGACACCCATTCAGGCAGCCGTACGTGATCTAACCAGTGCAATGGCATGCTTTAAATGTGGTCAGGCAGGCCACATCGCAACGGGCTGTCCCCAGCCGACACAGCCTTCCCCGGCGGTGCCTCCACTCCAAGCGCTCTCGAGAGGGCCCTGTTGGGGCTGCGGGAAGAAGGGACACCTCGCTAAAGAATGCAGGTCCTGACCCCGGGGAAACGGAAGAGGGAGGGGGTGTGCAGGCCGCACCCAGCCTCCTCCTGCTGCGAATGCAAGGCGGCCCATCTATGCCAACCCCCAGTGGGGCGGGGGGCCCTTATTCCCCATGCCCCCACAGGTGACAGCCAGTCCCGCACCCCCATGAACGGTGCAATTGCAGAGTTTCGCAGCACCGCCAGTAGCACCCTCGCATCCACCGCAGCCACAAGCCGGCTTGTACCACAGGGCCAGCAGGGGACGCCCCAGAGCAGAACCCCTGGGTGGCCCTGGCCATGAAAATAGGGAAGGAGCCCCTGATAGTGTGGGGGACATGCCGCCTTTATGGCAGTCAGGATCCCCACGTCATAGGGCTTCAGTTTTGGGCAGATACGGGATCAGACTGCACAATTATTCCCCAAGTGCATTGGCCCCAGCACTGGCAATTTAAAGAAGTCCCCCCAGTGAACGGTGTGGGAGGGCCGTCCCGAGCGTGGAAAAGCACCCAGTTAGTAGCTATAACACTTCACACAAAAAAGGGACCAGAACAGACAGTGGCAATCTACCCCTACATTCTACAAAACTCTCCACCTTTGATAGGAAGGGACATCCTTGCTATGTTAGGAGTCAGGATCACAAATTTATCATGAGGGCCACTGCAATCCATCCACCGCTGCCAATCAAACTGATATGGAAATCATCAGAACCCGTTTATGTGGAGCAGTGGCCTCTGTCAGAGCCTCGAATGGCAGCTTTGTTAGAATTAGTTGACTGCGAGCTACAAAAGGGTCATATAGAACCCTCCATCAGCCCGTGGAACACCCCTGTGTTTGTAATCCCCAAAAAGTCTGGAGAAAGTTACCGCCTCATCCATGACCTGAGAGAAGTGAACAAGACAGTACGACCCATGAGTCCAGTTCAGACACTGCTGCCCATGAACTCAGCCATCCCAGAAGGACAGCCATGCGCAGTGCTGGACATCAAAGCTGTTTCTTTTCGATACCCCTGCACCCTGAGGACAAGGAACGTTTCGCTTTTTCTGTCGTGTCCCCAAATGGCAATAGATCTAACCTTCGCTTTCAGTGGAAGGTGTTACCACAAGGTTTTGTAGACAGCCCAACCATATGCCAGATCACCGTAGACAAAGCACTGATGCCAGTCCGACACTCCTACCCTGCTGCAACCATCATCCAATACATGGATGACATCCTCGTCGCTGCACCATCGGCAAGCCAAGTGGATCACTTGGTGTCCACAATCACGGAAACTCTCCAGGCAAACGGCTTCGAGATTGCGAGCGCGAAGATCAAGAAAGGACCCTGCGTGACTTTTCTGGGAGTGGGGATCACAAACTCCTATGTGACACCCCCCAAGGTGAAGGTCCGCCGAGATATCAAGACACTTCATGACATGCAGCGCCTTGTGGGATCCCTGCAGTGGCTCTGCAACATCGTCCTGATTCCTCCCGAGGTCATGGACCCCTTATATGACCTCCTGAAAGGAAAGCACCCCTGGGAACCCAAACAACTAACGCCGCAAGCAGTGAGCTCCCTTGATTTCATCGAAGATCAGATGTCCACTGGCACCCTTGCCAGGTGGAACCCAAGCATGCCGCTTGATCTATACGTCCACTTTACACCAAAGGGAGGAGTGGGAGCACTAGCCCAAGGACCTTCTGACAAGTCCCGACCGAACCAATGGATAGTCCTTGGAAGACCGGCTTGTGCTTTTCCCCCAGGAATCGAATGCATCGCTAACCCATTATGAAAGGCAGGAAATTCGCTTTGAGACACCTGGGAACTGAGCCGACAAGAATCCACCTTCCCTTCCGCAAGCAGCCAACCACAGAATCAACCACGATACTGGAGTACCTAGCCCTTGCTCTCACTGGCTTTGGGGGAGAAATCTCATACGCCACCAGACCACCCTGGACTCAGCTACTGACCATTGTTGACATAGACTTGCCACCAAAAGTCACGGACTGACCGCTGCCAGGACCGACGGCCTTCACAGACACTTCCTCCACAACTTCTACAGCAGCGACGGTGTGGCAGGCAGGAGAACAATGGCATTGCGTCAAAACGTGTGACCCCACACTGTCAGTGCAACAGCTGGAAGCAGCAGCAGTGGTCTTGGCGTGCGGACTCTTCCAGGAGGAACACCTCAACATCGTAACAGACTCTATATTCGTGGCAAGGCTCTGCCTAGCCATGTCAGGACCAGGTGTGTCAACATCTGCAGCAGCCCTAATGCTAGAAGAAGCACTCTCCTCGTGACAGGGCACCTTGTCTGTCATTCACGTCAACAGCCACAACCCAGTTAAAGGTTATTTCCAGACCGGCAACGACAAGGCGGACGCTGCAGCAAAGGGAGTGTGGACATTGCAAGAAGCTCGTCAACTACATGAATCGCTCCACATCGTAGCCATAGCACTGGCAAAGAGATGCGGGATCTCGACAGTGGATGCAAAACATGTAGTGGCCACTTGCCCTCATTGCCAGAAGTCACCCCTATGGTCCAGTGGGATCAACCCAAGAGGTCTCAAGCCCTCAGAAATCTGGCAGTCGGACTTCACTCTATGTCAACTGCTGAAGCCTCGAACATGGCTTGCAGTGACAGTGGACACTTACAGCGGAGTGATTGTGGCCACCCAGCACCCCAAAACTAACTCTAAAGCCACAATTCAGCACTGGCTGACAGCTATGGCATGGCTTGGCATCCCCAAACAAATTAAAACTGACAACAGCTCCAATTTCATCTCCAAACCAGTGCAAGAATTCGCCTCGAAATGGGGCATCACTCTGGTGCAAGGTATTCCGTATAATAGCACCGGGCAAGCCATTGTTGAGCGAGCAAATCAGACCCTGAAAGCCAAGTTAGAAGTACTAGCAAAAGCAGAAGGTTTTGACAATTCCATTCCCTCAGGGGATCAAGCACATATACTGGCAGCCACTTTGCTAGCACTGAATCAGTTCCCTAGGGGAGACGAAACAAACAGTCCCGCTCAAAGACATTGGGCCACCCGAGCATTAGAGGAGGGCCCGCAGGTTATAATTAAAAATGAGCTAGGTGAATGGGAACGGGGCTGGAGGTTGGTGCTCACGGGGCGAGGGTACGCAGCTGTCAAAAGGGAAGGCAGAATCAAGTGGTGTCCACTGAAGTCGATAAAGCCAGACCTTCAGAATGAGCAGAATAAGACTAATGAAAACTGTGAGTTTCTGTTTGCAGGACATGCTCGTGGGACGCCCTCGTAACGCGTACACCCCTGTTCCAGAAGAAAGTGACAGACCCCCAAGCCGTCAAGCAGCACCCAAGAATTCCGTATCGGTGAGACCCAGACGTCAACAGTGTTTTTGTGTGATTTTGCTGTTGGGGCTTGTTGCCAGAGGACAAGCCAGTTCAAATCATTACCCCCATCAGCCATTTAGGTGGGTCATGCAACACCTGTCAAATGACAAGGTGCTCAAAGAAACCACCACACCAAACACGCCATCTTTTGTGATCCGCATTACTGATCTGTTCCCTGGAAAACCAAAAATAAACCCCTATTCCCCTCATGTTACACATATGCATCTATCCTACTGGTGCCCAGCCTCAAACCCAGGAAAAAAGTACTGCAATTACCCGGGGTGGGGGTATTGTGGGTACTGGGGCTGTGAAACCATTGTTACAGATGCCAGACCATCAGGACCTGGGTGGGAGCCTCAAAAGCCCGATGAATTTTTACAGTTCACCTGGGCACCCACCGGCTGTAAACAACCTGTCCTCCTTCAGGAAAAATTCTATCGAAACTATTATAAAATCCCTAAATCTCGGAGGTGCACTGACTATAACATGACCGTTTTGCAGCCAAATCACCCTAGTTGGGCAGAACGTGGACAGTAGTAATTCAAGGGTCAAAAGAGTGGGTGAATGTGCGAATTATCAAGCTCCAACCGCCTGCATCCAGGACGACTGGGCCTAACAAAGTTATTAAAGATGTGCTGAAAGGGAAAAACACAACCCACTCCAAAGCCTTGCCCACAAAGGTCACTGATACCCCGATCGGTCATGCAGATGCCTCCCAGATAAGTCATTTAGCCGGGTCTGACTCTGACCCAGTCTTTCGCATGTTAGAAGCTACCTTTCTATCCCTGAACGAATCCAACCTGAACCTAACTGATTCCTGCTGGCTTTGCTATGATGTTAAACCCCCCTTCTACGAAGGAGTTGCTTTAAACACCCCCTTCAGTTACTCCACAGCCGACGCCCCTCACCAGTGCAGGTGGGATACCCCCCGCAGAGGAATCACCCTGAGTCAAGTCACGGGCAAGGGCAGATATTTTGGCAATGCGACCTTAGCAAAGAAAGGCAACATCTGCACCAAAGTTGTCAAGCCCAACAGAAAGCTCCATAAGTGGGTGGTTCCATCCGCATCTGGGATGTGGGTTTGTCAGCGATCTGGAGTGAGTCCTTGTGTGTCTCTTGCCAAATTCAATGATTCTACTAACCTTTGTGTCCAAGTTCCAATTGTTCCTAGGGTCCTGTACCACATGGATGAAGAGGTGTACAACCTTTTTGAGAAACCCGGCCGGCTCCACAAAAGAGAACTGATAACAGGTGTAACTATTGCAATGCTGCTCGGCCTGGGAGCAGCCGGAACGGCCACGGGTGTCTCAGCTCTTGCGACCCGACACCAAGGACTGTCTCAGCTACAAATGACCATCGACGAGGACTTACAGAGGATTGAGAAATCCATCTCTTTTCTAGAGAAATCAGTTTCCTCACTCTCAGAAGTGGTCTTGCAGAACAGGCGAGGACTGGACCTCTTGTTCATGCAACAAGGAGGCGTGTGTGCCGCCTTGAAAGAGGAATGCTGCTTTTATGCAGACCACACAGGAGTCGTCAGAGACTCCATGGCAGAACTCCGAGATAGACTGGCTCAGAGACAGAGAGATAAGGAAGCCCAACAGAGTTGGTTTGAGTCCTGGTTCAATCAATCGCCATGGCTCACCACACTAATTTCCACTTTTGCCTCGTCCCCTCAGCCCCTCGTCCGGATAGCTGCAGATGTGTGAGGGAGCTGCGGCGACTCAGCTGTGAGACTGCTGCCACAGTCCACAAGTGGCCGCTTGTCAGTGCTCACTCCCCTGGGGCAGTCCTCCCGAGAGGTTGCCTGGTGGAGCGGCGAGCCGAGGTGCAGAGACAAAGAAGCAGGGAGAGGCTTTCCGTATGGTATCCAGGAACAGGTTTATTGCCAGGACGGGACAGGGACGGATAAGCCCCGAATCAGGCTTCGGGAACAACTTTTAAGGGAAGGAGGTGTGGCTAACAGTGCCGGCTGGGGACCAACGGGAAGGCAAGGGACCGGGGACAGACAACTGCGATATCCAAGAACAGAGTTTAGGGGGTAGGAACAAAGAGCCTTAGCTAATAAAATTACAGAACTGGGAGAATTTTCTAGAGAGAGAGGCGGTGGCTCTATATCTCGTCCTCGCCCCCGATACACCCTCAGAGGATGGCTCGTCCACCCATTGGATAGCGAGAAACTGATGGGCATCAGGAGAGAGCAGCCCGGGGCTGCACTGAGCCACCGCAGCACACTTTGATAGGTCCATTGGCAATGTTGCTTTTAACTTTTACCTTTGGACCATGCCTGCTGAACAAACTAGTCTCTTTTATCCGGACCCGTCTGGAACGGGCCAACATTCTGTTTTTAGGCCACCAACAAATGCTGTAAACCAAACTGTAAACACTGCCAGTCGCAAGACTTTTCTAACTCGCCTTGCGAAACCTACTCAGGTGTACCAAACCCCTTTTCCCTTGTCAAGTTACTACCTCGTACCTCATTTCAATGCCTATATCTATGACTACCTCATTCATTTATAAAAAAAGGGGGGGGGAAGTGTGGTAGATAGGGACAGGCGAATGGAAGATCTCGCGATGTGACGGAAAGCAGAAGCAGCATGGAATCTTCCTCCCTCCTTCATTCCTTTGTGATAAGAAATCACCCGAAGTATGCAACCCCCTCCTAACTCCAGTAGTTTTTCACTCCTTACTAACCCTAGCTATTCCACCGTCCCCTTTCTGACGTAGTGAAGTTCCCTTGACTATTTAACCTCATGAGATAAGATAATAAACGCCATCTGACCATCCACCATACTGGTGTCTGTGTGTCTGTGGACCGAGTGGCCTTGGGTTAGGCCGGGCTGCTGTGCTAGCTTCTTGAACCAGGTCGTATTGTCTTCCTAACAGAAGGCAACACTGTCTCTTCCATCGCTGACTGGCACACAACACAGAGCCATGATTTTTCTTTTATTTTCTTTCTTTTATTTCAACCTCAAGGCTATATCTATCGTCCTTGTTAGAATGGTTGAGGGACATTTCCCTGCATCTGGAGCCATAAGACTCCATAAGGCATAGCACAGCTCACATCCATATAATTGAAGTCTCTTTTCTTCCTATCAAAGGCAGACTGTCAGAATTGACTGTTGGGATGGTCATTAACCTATATATTCTATGACCAGAAATTGAATAGAATAGAATAGAATAGAACAGAATAGAACAATTTCACTTGCAAGAACCCTACAGCAGTCACCCAGCCCAACTGCCTGACCACCTCAGGACTGACCTAAAGTTAAAACATGTTATTAATTTATATTATATATATAATTTATATTATATATATAATATTAATATTTATACAATGCCTCTTTTAAACACTGACAGGCTTGGGGCATTGACCACCTCTCCAGGAAATCTGCTTCAGTATTTGACCAGTCTCTCAGTGAAGAAATGCTTCCTAATGTCCAGTCTGAACCTTCCTTGGAGCATCTTTGAACCATTATCACATCCCGTCACTGGATCTCAGGGCAAAGAACTCCGCACTTTCCTTCACTTCCCTCCTCAGGAAGCTGTAGAGAGCAATGAGGTCACCCCTCAGCCTCTTTCTCTCCAAACTGGACATGCCCAGAGTCCTCAGATGTTCTTTGCAGGATGCAGTTCCTTCCAGCTCTTTCACCAGTTTTGTTGCCCTCCTCTGGATGCATTCAAGGAATTCCACATCCCTCTTAAATTGCAGGGCCCAGAACTGCACATGTACTCAAGGTAAAGCCACACCAAGGCTGAATACAGCCGGATAATCACCTCCTTTGACAGCTGGTGATGCCGTGTTTCATGTCCCCAGAATGGGGTTCGCCCTCTGGGCTGCCTGGGCACACATGGCTGGCTCAGACTGAGCCTGCTGCCAACCAGCACTCCCAGATCCCTTTCTGCAGGGTTGCCCTCCAGCCACTCCTCCTGCAGTTTGTAATTGCACCTGGCAGTACTCTATGATGCATTCTATGATGATCTGCATCTACTTCCCAGATCCAGAATTTGGCATTTTGTCTTGTTAAACTTCATCCCATTAATGTTTGCTGAATGCTCAAATCTATCTTGACCTTTCTGCAAGGCCTCTGGTCTCCCAGGAGACCCAAGAGCACCTCCCAGGTTTGTATCAACAGCAAACCTGCTAATGGTGAATTCAACTCCAGCACTGAGATAATTGATAAATACATTGAACAGAACTGGCCCTAGAATTTGAGTCTGCCTATCATCACACATCAAATGTGCCAAGGGAAGCACTCTTCATTTCTCAGAAGGGATAATTGAGTTAGCACTCAGGTCCAAGACCTCAGTCCACAAGTCCAAGGTTATGTCTAAGGAGATACATAGAGTTGGTCAGTAAAGCAAAACTACCATCAAGGGACTTTTATTTGTTATACAAGCATTCCAGAAAAAGTGGACAGGCAAGAATCAATTCCCAAAAGCTTGTAAACCAGGAGCAACTTGGCATGTCAGTTAGTAGGATGGACATGTTACTTTTGTGGAGTACCTTCCTGAGCTGCTTCCTAGATCCTGTCACTCTCTGACCCTGAGAGTATCCCCTGAACAGGGAAAGTATTAGTGACCATAACTCCAGTGCAGCACTTGCTCATTGTCAGGTATAAATGAGCAGGTGGCTGCACCCTGTGCTTTTAATCTGTGAAGATAATGCATACAGTATAAATATATATGTTTGATAAGATTTTAAATTAAAAATCTTGTAATTTAAAAGCAATAAACAGAAATAAATGGGCAGATGTAACCTAACAGGTGTTACAATCCAGTTTAAACTCAAAAGACCAAAGAAAGCTAGTTCTCTGTGTATAAAATGGAAAGAACTTTGAAGGTTCCAAATATTCCCAAAAACGAGATTCAAACCCAATGAGATTAAATGTTGATGCCAAAAAATTGATGTATTTTTATTTAGCGGTAAGAGAGGCAAAGAGAAATAAAGAGAAAAGTAGAGAAAAGTTAGAAAAAAGTTTACTTTAAAAAGCATAGGCTAGGTCACCATCACACTGTGCTACCTTTGTTGCTGCTGAGACAGGGTGGGGGGAATGGAGCAGTTTTTTAGGGTTTTTTTCTGCTGTTTGAAGTGTCTTATCTGCCTCTTCCAATGTCTGGAGTAGTTTGGTTGGAATGCGGGGGCCCCTCCTTCGTGATTCACGCGCGGTGCCCGGTCACTGCAGCCGAACCTCAGTCCACTCACGGTGCTCTTGCCACGGGACGCAGGAGCAGGGGTGGGGGTTCCACAACTCACTCAGGGTTTCGGTCCAGGGGTGCAGGTTCAGGGGGGTTCTCCCCAGGCAGGCGGCATCAGCTCCTGGAGGTCTCAGACTGTGTCACGGCAGGCGGTGGTGGTGGCGGGGGTGGGGGGGTGGAAGGCAAAGGTCAGGGATTCTGCCCTTCACTTTCCCCTCCACCTTTAGCATCGATTTTTCATTCCTTTTTACGGGCCTCAAGGCGGGCTGCTCACGACCCATACCACATGTAGTTTTCAGGTGTTCAAGAGTGATTATGATAAGCAGACATAATGATGAAGCACTTTTGAAGCCTTTCAAGTGTTGAACAGTCATAATGTCGAAGCACTTTTGAAGCTTTCCTCTTATTATTAGGCTTTTACAACAGGGATACCAATAAGCCTCTAAAATCCTTCAAGCCTGACACATTTTGTGCCATAATTAGGCCTCTCCTGATAGGAGAGGATTTTAGAGTCCTTGCCAGAAACCCAGGAGACAAAAGGGACAGACCAGCACTGACTGCTTTTCTTCAGATGGTTGTTTATTTAAGTCTTATCAGCTACCAGCAAAACGTAGACATAGCAAAAGCAGAGAATGCTAAAATGACCTAGTATCAAGATTTTACAGCTCTTTTAAAGGTAAATTACCCAATAGAAGCTTGAAACGACAGATATTTTTAGTTTTCCACCAATGTCCAGTAAATCACTTTGTCACATAGACAGGAACTGTGGCATTTTCTATCCAATCATCCTAAACTATTTTACTGCAGAAGATGGAGGACTGAAGAAGGAGAAAGGAGACTTAGAAACTACAACTATCCTCCATCTTGGAGTCCTTACTATTTATCTATTTACTATATTAACAAACCCAAACCCTCTAAATTCTTCACCCTGTGACATTCTTACATAATATTCTATCACCTAGTTCACACTAGTGTAGATTTTAATTCTTCCAACAGTGTAGGCAGTTTTCTCCATGGATAAAGGTCAAAAACTGTATTGTTCAGGGGGGTTAAGTTCTTCAAAACAGGCAGAGGAATATTCTCTGCACTCTGGATTCCCACAAAGCCAAAGACATGATCCACTTTTCAACCATCAATTCCACCACTGTGCAAAGTTCCAGTGCCCAAACAGTTATTTAAACAATAAACCCCAAACAGTCTTAAATGCTCTGATGCAAATTACCCTGTCCATAGAAGACCCTCACTTTTACTGCTAAAATCACACCTAAGATACTTACAGTAGAAGCAAAAATGTTTAACATGGGTAATTTATATTGATTTTAGGAGCAACTATTCACTTGAATGTGCAAGAGGCAAACAGCAGCAGGAAGAAGTTGCTTTTTTCCTTAATGACTCTTCCGATTTGTGGAACGTCCAGTTAATAGGGCAGGCAATACAATAACTTTTATTCTATTTCCTTTGTGAAAGAGAATGCTTTCTAGAAGCAATCACATTGAAAAGGTTGTGACTTTTAACATTTTGGAAGTACATTACCATTACACAGGAGAAGATTCCTATCTGTATTTATGTTCTTGAACCTCCCTGAGTGCCCCAGATGTCCTTGTCTGCATTGCATGCACCACAAATGCTTGAGGATACACTAGGAATAGCACATAGCTCAGTACTGGCTTGGAGCTTTGCCACAAGGTGTAGGCTTGCAATTCCTGCAGCTGGAGAGATACAAAGAGCAAATGGGATATTACAGCCCTTGCACAAATGTGCATTCTTATTCCATGAAGGACTGTATGGAACTTACACAAAGATAAACCAGCCTGATCTGACTGTAGATGCTTAGTGGAATGTCTGAAAAATACGTTCTGTCAGCGTTACAAATGAGAGGGGAGCTTGGACAAGTCCTGCCTTTGACTCAGATTTCTGGCAGTAGCTCTGTTTGAGGTGCCCTGCACCCCAGATGGCTCTCGCTCGCAAGTTCTTAATAATGGCCAATTAGGTCTATTACAAAAGGAATTGTTTATTGAATAGACACAAAATTAACAGATGTAAGACTTTAAACAGACTACTTACTACACAGGATAAACCAAAAAGAACTACTACTAGATAAAATACAGTACACAATAAAAAGGTACATATATTACATCTAGCAAAGAAATAGTGTTGATTAGGATTCAATGTAAGTTACCACCAAATTGATAATGGAGTTCATTCAGTTCCCAGGGAAAGTGGGAGAAGTCCTACACATTTCCAGGGTGTGTCTAGGAGGCCTCTGCCTCCATGAAAGTTTATGTAGCTCTTATAGTTTGTGAAGTAGTGTCTCTCAGTCAGGAATTCCAGTTTGTCTCCCCACATCTGTTAGCACATCCAGTTGTTTATTGGGAATTCTACCCCTGGCACAAGAGACAGAAATAACTAACTAGCCAGTGACAACTTACTAGTCAAATAAGCTGGCCTGGGTTATCTCATCAATTCATGTGGGGGAAAGAATGTCTGGAGCTATTGCACCAGCTGATGGACAGAGCAGATAAACTCTTATGTGGCAGGGGGGATGTCCTGTCACACTCAGAATAGGTAAAATTTTTTAGAATATTTATGGCTAGATTTATTTTATTCACCAACATTTCTCACTGGAATAAGATTTAAAAAATTTGGAGGACATTTGCAGAGCTACATTTCTACCTTTTGTTCAGTCTTTTCACCAGCTGCTGCTACCAGGACATGCTCCTGGAAGAAATCCTGTGAATGCTCCAGCATGTGTTGCACAAGAAGGCACTCCATATCCCTGAGACTACAAATCTGAAATCTGCAGGCTAGAAGCATGCATGGGGATTTGTCATTAATCATTCTAATTTGGAGCTCCTCCTCAAATGTATACATACACTTGAAGATTATTTGCTGTAGAAGAATAACCACTCTGACAGTCAAACTCAACTTTTGTATGGTATAAGTAATAAGCCAAGGTGTAAGTACCTCACTTATAGGAAAAAAACAACTTAATCAAGACTAGTGATATGTATATTGATATATATAGCTGATGTTTTTAAAGAACTGTTAGTCTCATTTGCAAGCATTTTTTTAATTACTGGAGTAGGTGTGGGATTAAATATTTAATCGGCACAAAAAACGTAGGTAAGTCTGAAATTATTTCAACCACTGTTAGGAAGAAAGGAAGAGTCTTATTAAATCTTTGTCCTCTATTTTGTAGAAAGGATACAACTGTACACTGCAAAGAACAAGAAACAGATTTGTTTAAAAATTACTTCTGCATGTAAGGAAACACACCATACGAGCTCCCCATGGAGCCATGAATAGATGTCCTTTCTTCCTTTCTCTTCTTCAATCTCTTCCTTTTTGTCATGCTTTCTCAATCCACATAAATATAGTTGTATATCCTCTTAACACCAACTTGAGGAAAGGAAACATTGTTTCAATTCTTCAGAGACCCCAAAGAGTAAATGTGAAACCCTGGGTCACAGAGCAAGTCTGTGACTGACCGGGGTAATGCAAATTATTTTTCAGAGTTTCAGATCAGGCCTTTATTAACAAAGTATTTCAGCCTTCTAATAAAGACTCATCACCAATAAATAAATCACCAATAAATATGTTCTTTTTCTTCACTTTACGGATGGCAGAAGGAGTCTTAAAAAGTTTTAGGGACATGCAGATGAAAGCTTGATAATTACAATTTACAGAATAATATAAACCTATAAGCCACCAAGCAAGACAGTGGATAAAAAGAACCGTGAGGGAAGTCATATGGGTTCCATTAAAACATTACATTAAGCATAAAATACGTTATCTGCCCAACTTCTTGACAAGATCTCGACTCCTTTATAGCCATTTATACAGGACAGCAGATACGCTTTATATACCATGGTGGCAGAAAACAGCTTGGGCAGCAGGCAGCTTAAGCTACAGTGATGTTGGGCCATGTTTGTCAGACACCAGCTGGAGAGCACTGCAATACACTGCAGCTCAGGCTTATTCCAGCAACAGCACATCAAGGACCTTGGCACTGAGTACGCTTCAGAGGAACAGAAAAGAGTCACAAATGTCTAGTAGTTATTATTTATGTGAAAGTGGGAATTGGGAAAAAGTTGGTGTGTGCTAAGGCTTATTCGTGTTTGGAAAGCAGAGAGCTTTGCCCAGAGGGCTGGCTAGCGATCCGAACATTCCAGCTCCAGGGACCAGCAAAAATAAGCAAGGAGAAACATGCAGAAGAAAACTAACATGCACTTTGCATAGGAAAAAGAACAGTTAATGCACTTTGAAGTTTTTTCACATACAAACTCAAATCTTCCCTCCCTGTACAGGACACTAGAATTATTGTCAGCAACAAAGGATGTAAGAAGTACAGAAAACCACAATATGTCCTATTTTTGTCCTGTATTAATACTAGTCAATTTAGGCTTACTTTGTATTCTAAAGCAGCAGGATTTAAGAATGGTAAGCGCCTGCTTTCTTAACTGCCTTCAAGGGGAGTTGTAAGTGGTGCCAAAATCTGTTGGAACTTACTACTGTAGCTAAATAAAGAAAATTAATCCTGTTCTGTATTCATTTGCTCTGTATAGGGAGCAGAGAGTTTAGGAGCATATAAGGGACAGAGTAAAAACCCCAGTAGTATCATTTTAGAGTAAATCAATTAAGTTTTCAAAATGTCTTCCAGAACCCAAGATGGGTCCTCCTCTGTCTTTTCAGTCAGAGTATTCCTCTTCTCTTTCTGCTTATAAATATAAACTAATTGAGACAAAACTGACCTAAATTAAATGCCTTGGAGTGCAGGTAGAGATTAGGAGGGCTACACCATGAGCTTCTGAGGTGTAATTTCCAGCATTAAAATTGCTACTTTAAAGCTCCTGGATCATATGTAACATAGTAGTAAATTTTAGTCATTAAGATTTTTCAGTTCTGGGGTCAGATCTCTTTATCTAGGTCTTCCGAAGGGCATTCAACTTTACAAGCAGCTTTTTGTCCCTCTCCTGCTCCTGGGTTGGCAGAAGAAAAGATCTTCTGTTAAATCTTGTTAATATTTATGTAACAATCAGAAATTTATTTCTAAATGCTTTTTAATTTAGGTGATGTTAGAATTTCCTCAGTTCCAGCACAAACCAATTCATCAAATTTGTCTTTAATCAGAGAAGTAGAGCAGGATACAGAGTTTATATGTCATCCATGCAAGTTCATTTGTTCTATTAAACATGCCCTACTTGTAAGTCGTATCATATAATTCCTTTCTCTGTCAGCCAAACCACTGACGTGTCTATGATTTGTTATGTCAGTAACTAGAAAGCCTTCAGCACAAATAAGGACAAGAGAAATCTGTTAGTTGAGAAACTGAGATTATTCAGTTGTTGTTTCACCTTGATAGTTTCATTTTGAACAAAAACTGTATTCTCTCCTCTCCTCGCTCATCAAAATATTCGTGCAGAATGTACAAAAGTAGAGCATAAATCTATATCTACAGCTAAAGCAAAAAGAGAAGATGGAGATAACAGGGTCCTAATCATGTATGGCTTGTTTTAATGACCATATGGTATAGTTAGAGATGAACATGTAAAATAAAAAAGTATATGTCCACATTATACGAATCAGAGAAGCACCAAAAACTAGCCAAGATAATTGGGTTTCCTGAGGACAATTAAAACTGCTTGCTAACAATATTTTATCCAGAAACAAAAGAAAAAAAAGGAGTAGAAGGACTCTTTGGGAAGTGTTTTGTTTTGCTTTTTTTTTAATTCTAAAGAAAATATAAGAAAATTTTGAATGGTGAGTTAATTAAACTTTAAATCTTTTTTGTCAATAGAAATCACAGTACTGTGGAAAAGCATACCCAGAAATTCTTACTATGTTCATTATGCACAGATACTGGTTGAAACTTCATTTCGGAAAACAGAGGCAGTATCCTTGTTTCACCTATGAACTGAGACAAATCTCTTGGGTCCTTCAGCTTTCTTATCTGCAGAGACGTGATTATGATGTTTTATGAGGTGGCTGAGGCAGTAGTGAAAGTAATACACGAAGGCAAAGTGTTATTTTAAACATAAAAAAATATGTGTAAAATATGAAAATGTATTTGTCACTACGGACCTCGTTGGGCTTTATGATTCACATCCAGTAAGCTTATTTATAGTGTCATAGAATGGTTTGAGTTGGAAGGGACCTTTAAGATCACCTGGTTCCAACCACCCTCCTATGGGCAGGGACTCCTAATGAGCTACATGGCAAGAGAAATTTGACTCAATACAAAAATATTTGTAGGCAGCTACAAATATATGGATAATATGGAAAAAGCAAATTTTCTATCCAATACTACTTTGGTCAATTAATTGTAAATTGCTTATTAGAACTATTTAGAAATATGCTTATTTTCATTTTAAAATTATTAGAAAATTGAGGGTTAAGGAGAAGAATAGGATTTCACAATGATCTATTCAGTTTCTGGTAATATTCAGATTTTCATTTCTGAATGAAAAGTAGAGAATAAGCTTACTAAATTAACAAGGTTCTCCAAGATACAGTAATGCATCTACACAGGAGCTCAGGATAATAATTCAAATTGTTTCAGTTGGAGCTCCAGACTGCAAAGTGGGGAATGCAATTCAGAATACTTTGAAGGATAGATAGAATTGTAGAACTATAGAATCACTATGGATACATTTAGGTTGGCAAATACCTTTATCCCTTCTGAAGGGTTTATAACCATCCAGTGCAGCACTCCAGTTGTGCAAGCCATTCCACCACATTTCTGTGACCATCCAGGTCTTGTCAGACACTGTCTCATGAACTTCAGGGTCCTGGCATTTCCCTCAGCTCCTCCTGAGCTTTCCCTGGTTTGCTAAACTTTTTTTTTATCTGCTGTTTCTTGAAGAAGTCTGGGTTTAGATGTTGCTTTTTAGGAAGATATGGATCAACTGTAGAGAGCGCAAAGATGAGTACTGAGAAATAGCAGAGGTCTGGAAAATCTGATTGATGACGACATGTCAAAAACATTGAGGCAGGAGACACTGATCTGCAAATATCGATTGTTTAGTTATAAAGAAGAAGAGAATAAACCCGTTGTCTTGTCATTTGCGGGAAGAACAGTGAATAGGCAGCTGAAATGGAGGCAGGGAAATTGAGATTAGGCTCAACAAGGCACAGAACGACTGGAAATCAATGCCAAGGAAATATATTAGATTTCAAGCCTTGCAACTTTAAAAAAAAAAAAAAAAAAAAAGCACAGAAAGTGTCTCTGATTTGATGCAACAGATCACAATTCTGTGTGGGTAATGGTCATCATGACATCTTGAGGTATTTACCACACCTATCATCTGTGATTCCTACGTTCATAATAATTGGAGAGAACTGTACTTTTGTATTAACTCCAGTGAAGTCACTATGGTTTCATACTGATGAACCTGAAAGGAGAAACTGGCTTAAAATGGCCAAAAACTCCTAGACCTTTTTCTTCTTAATTTCAAATGGATGTTCATCTCTCTTGAGTCCACTGTTATCTTTGCTACAAATCTGTCCTTCCAGCAGTTCTGTGCTATTGCCCCTAGTTTCAAACAAACAGCAAGAATTTGTAGGTATATACTGGGCACTCAGGGAGAAACTTTTTGGGGCTTTGACTGCACTGTGCATCCATGAACAGTAGGAGTCAACAGTTTTGATTTCCCAGAGTTATGTAAGTGGATGACAAATATCAATGACTGTTTCATTGGAAACTTCGACATGCTTCCAGACAAGAAACGGTTGGGAACTGAGTCACTTGGGAGCTCAACTTGCCTTTCACAGGGAAGAGCATGGAGCCTGGTCACCATCACCTAAGAATGCCCAGTGTATTTCTTAAAGGATAACTAAATAGGATGTTCAATGAACAGTGTAACTGTGTAATATTTTTAAGGTGTTAACGACATCTTCTACTTCTTTTAATGTAGAGATTGGTCTGGAGAAGCTGTGATAAGCACCGCAATCTTTTCCTCTCTTCATAACCCTCTCTTGTGAGGTTCAAAAAAACAGTATCATTTCCAATAAAAGCCTGATGGAACAGAAACCTAGTAAAATAATTTCTCTCTTTTTTTTTTTATTGTTTGCTTTCCTCAAGAGCTGGTGCTTCAGCTACTAAACTTTTCAGAAGAGAGTAAAGAATACTAGAAAAATTTGTGCCGTGTAGTGGGTTGATCATAAATTGACAGACAGCCTTTTAGACCAATTACACTTCTCTAAATTTTACATATTTAAACCCTGTGGGAAGGTGGAATTCTGGCGGTTTTTCTGTTCTGGCTCAGTGCAGGGACAGGAGGGGGGGGGCCATTGCCCAGCCCATGGGGCTGGGGATGGGTGCCCCTGCCCCCCTTCCCCCCGCCTTTTCTCAATGCTGCAGCACAGACCTTGGGTCGCTGAGAGGGGGAACTATCCCTGAGCTGCAGGTAGCTAGGCCAGCCACACAGCTGAGGCCATCCAATGCGGTATCCTGAGACAGTGGGAGCCGGCGGCGCCTCCAGTGCAGCCAGCATACTTTGCGCTGCACAGAAGACACCCCTTTTCCACCACGCACCCGGCAGCACAGAGGGAGCAGGGCAGCCCTCTCCACCCCTCAAGCCTGAATGGTAACACCCTACAACATGGCAACTTTCAGAGCCAGAGAGAAAGAGAAAGTGAGATCATGTGGGATGCAGCTACAAGGGCAGTGCCACGCTTCTCATGCGCAGCTTAAAAACCTTCTGGCCTCGCCATGGTATGAAAATGTAATATCACAAACTGTTTGTCTCTTTAATCCATCTTAAAGTACATGGGGGGATGACAATTTTTTTCCCGAGTGGCTTTGAAAAAGGTTGTAAGGAATGGCCATGCCAGGCTATATCTGAAAAGCAGTGAGAAGCTTTTAAAACCTGGTGGTGAAGAAAAGCCTTGTGCTCAAGCCAAAAATAATTCATCCTTAAAAGAGTAATAACCCCATGTGATGGCCTTTGTTTTACAGTTGAAGGAACTGTGAAAGGGCTCATGGAAGAGATGTGTTACACCTTAGCAGATTGTTTTATTTCTAAGCAAACCTGCAAATGGTAGCAGTTTGTAAAACCACGTAAAGCAGGAGGAAAAACCCTTTTTTCCCTTTTCAAGAACTGTAACACTGATTGATTGAGAGGGGAGAAAAGTGGGGGAGAGAAAGAGTTCTAAAATTTTGTTCAGATTGTTTTCTTTCTTTTTTTCTTTTAGGTCTGTTAATAAACTTCTTTATAGTCTTTAAGCTTTGTGCCTGCTTTTGCTTTTCTCCTAATGCTTATCTCACAGAAAGGACATCACGGGGGTAATGCATAATTTGACCTAAAACCACTACATGCCGCTAGATATTTTTATGTGCTTTAAGTAAATTTCAGTTGAAATTTCTAATGAAAATATTGAAAATATGATCTGTTGCTGATAAAGCACTGTAAAATCATCTGAGAGTTGCTCAGATAGAAAATAATTTACTATATTAACAAAAAGTCTACACTCATTCAACTTCTACTGTCTGAATAAATCAGTCACAGGGAAGTGTAGGAGGATCTTGCTGAAATGACAGCCATGTCACATAACCTCAAATTTAATTACTTCAATACAAAACTTCTTTGGTCCAACTGTTAATTGACTTCCTCTGATGATAGCAAGGTAAATAATCTTTTCTATTATTATCATATTTTTGTAGCTTCTTATTTGGTGTCTTGAATGGGGCAATTTTTAGTGAAGCAATCTTACAAGCTTCTAAAATGCCAATGTTGATAGAATGTCCAGTGTACGCCCCTGTTGAAAGGCAGATGAGTGTGCATTATTATTGCTATATAGACAAAAATATGTATGCCACAATTGACCTGCTATAGTCAATAAATATGTTTTTAAGATATCAAATTATTGCCTCTTATCAGCAATATACTACCAGTTTGAAATTTGAGAAGGATAACCAATTGAAGAATATAATATTCTGGATCCTATTGTTACTATGAAAACAGGACGTGGCTTTTGTTATTGTTATACTGGCTTTGAAAATCCTTTCGCCCAGAAATTTTATTTGTATATTTGTCTTTTTCTAAAACTCAGCTAGCTAGACTGACACCTCATTTAACAAATTGTTGCGTGTATTCACTTCAGAGCAATCTGCTGTTAACATACCATCTTAAGCGTTGCCATTTTTCATATAAAATTTTTGAAGAAGTTTAGGAAGAATCATCCATTTTTAAGACACACTGACAGTAAAATCAAGTTTGCTGGCCAAAAGAAAACAACATGGTTTTAATACTTCTCCGTTTTCTCCTAGAATAAACCTCCCATTAAAGTTTTACGTGCTATTATCTAAAGTTTGCTTTCTTTGTTAAAAATCTTGGAACAATTTCTGAATGCTGCATTACTGTTATTCTCCATACAGATGCTCTAGGAGAATTCAAATCTCATGACCAAGAGCTTGTCACAGAGAATAGCTGAGTTAATCTTGTGGTAGAAAGAATAAGCTGACTGAACTATTTTCTGTATTTATAGTATTTGTTAATGGAAAAGACTCACATAGATGTATATTATCCTGATAGTCCCTTTTATCTAATTAAAAATTACTACAGCCATCCAATGGAAGTGAAAACATTTCTCACTATTAAAGCAGACCAATATTTTTCAATACTAGGTCAATCTTTCCATCACTCACAACTTCATTAAAGTGTCAAGATAAGACTTTCTGTATTAATGATCTCTATTAGAATCACAGAACCATAGAATAGTTCAGGTTGGAAAAGACCTCTAAGATCATCGAGTCCAACCATTAACCCAGCATTGCCATGTTCACCAGTAAACTGTGTCCCTAAGTGCCATATACACACATTTTTTGAACATTTCTAGGGATGGCAACTCCATCATTTCCCCATGCAGCCTGTTCCAGTGCTTGAAAAGCCTTTTGGTGGAGAAATGCTTCCTGATATCCAGTGTAAACCACCCCTGGCACAACCTCAGGTAATTTCCTCTTGTATTGTCACTTGTTACCTGGGAACAGGTCCTGACTCCACCTGGCTCCACCCTCCTTTCAGGAAATTGTAGAGAGTGATATGGTTGCTCCTGAGCCTTCTTTTCTCCAGGATAAACACCTCCAGCTCTCTCAGCTGCTCCCCACCAGACTTGTACTCCAGACCCTTCCCCATCTCTGTTCCCTTCCCTGGACATGCTCCAGCACCTCAATGTCTTTCTTGAAGCGAGGGCCCAAAACTGAACACAAGGACTTGAGGTATGGCCTCACCACTACCCAGTAGAGGGGGACAAACACTGCTCTGGTCCTGCTGGCCACACTATTGATGAAATTATTCCAGGATACCCCCTATTTTTTGCCTAAAGAAGTGGTGCTCTAGATATTAGGCCAGTTTTTATTGTATTTTGTGAAGAATTTTAGTCATATTAGAGAGTAAGGCCAAGGAAAATATATTGCAATTTCCTTATTGAAAAGCAAGTATGTGCTTGCCACAACCAGGACCAGAACTAAGAGTCTTACTTTTTTCTTTTCTTACTTTATTTTCCAAAAGTTTCATCCTCTCATGAAGGACAAGAAAGAATTAAAACCAACTTTATCAGCTACTGTGTTTTCTCAGGTGATAGAAATTTATATGGGAGATCAAAAATTTCAACAGTGCTGATGATTCACATGGATGTTACCATAATCAAGTTTATTTTTAAAAATAAAATAAAATAAAATAAAATAAAATAAAATAAAATAAAATAAAATAAAATAACAAATAGCAGAAAGCAAAACTGAAGAAATTCCACACATGCATGCATACATGCATAAGATTTGTATTTAAAGAATATTCTAAAACAGGTAAAATAGAATTATTCACATGTTGGAAAAGCCAGAATCATGACTCTATTTGTAAACTTAATTCAGCCTCTTTTGTACATTAAAACCATGTATTTGGGGAAATATTTTCACTGAGTCCCATGAAAATAACCTGGTCATACAGAAGGGATCAAGTCTAGAGATGAAACATGGAATGAAACAAGGTCTCCAAGTACATTAATGGAAGGAAGCAGCAAACACGTATTGAGTACTGCTGGTGAAGCTCAATCTGATTATATATTCCTTATTTGCTGAGTGTTTGACTTAAGACATCTGCAGCCTAAGTTGCAGAGTTGCTGTAAACTGATGGCTGCACATTAAGTCAGTGGGAACCATGTGGAAATATGTGAATCCTATCCAATGTTCTAGTCAGACAGGAAAAATCTCAAATGCTCTAAGTTACACAACATAAAAGCAGTAGTTCTTTAGACAATAACCTCTCTGCCTATCAGTTCCCATCTGTTTAGATAAGATTAAAAAATGCCTTTTATCATAGTGGTGTCAGAACACTGACATTACTGTTTATGAACCATTCATCTGTGAATATGATAAGTCCCAAAGAAAAATGCATGAGGAAAATCAGTTTGGCCTCTGTGGAGGTAGAGGTTGTTGAGCCAAATGCTATAAAGCCATGCTCATTAGGGCAGCATTGTACATTCTGCGTAAAACCTGTGCTACAGAAAACAGGGAAAATGACAAAATTAGAATGGGATTAGAAAGAAAAATGGAGAAAAATGAAGACAACCTCTACTTTGATTCCAGCATTTCCTAAGTAGTAAGTTATTTAATTTACAATGTATTGGTGTTATTCTAATGTGGATTTATTTTCTATGTACCACCTATAATGCTATACATCAAAAATGTTCCTTATTTTTAAAACTATTTTTAAGGACAGACTACTGTTGAAAGAAATTTGTATTTCATTATGTTATGGCTCTGCAATGCATGAATCCTTCATGTATTTATAGAGTTAATATGTGTCTCAGAGTCAGAGAACCAGAGAAATTCTTAATTGTTAAATTCATCTAAATTATTCTGCTATTAGATGCTGATTCTTGTAATTTCACCAACCTTAATAATTTCAATGGGTATTTCTTATTCCATGTACTTGCATTTTCTCATGAGGTCCAAGCAATTTCACTTATTTTCCTGGTTAAAAGGAGTTGAAGCATCTGCTCTACTCTTAGTGTCTAAATAAAAAGAAATTTTTTACGAGAGAGATAAAGGCCCACTATAGCCCAAGCTGAATAGCTGCATACTTGTGTCAAAGAACATGTACTCTGATTTTAGGCTTTTAGGTATTTTCCTTCATATTTATGTGAATTTCACATAAATAAGACCTGTGTAAAGAATGAACATAATACGGATTGTCCTGTCTAGCAAGACAGTATTTTCTACAGAATCTTTAGTTCAACAGAGAATGCCCAAAATAATTTTGGTAAAACAGTTTGTTTGGTTCCTTCTTCCCTGTTTTTGCTCTCTTTTTTGTTCTCTGCTATTTCATTGAGTATGATTTAGCAAAAACAAGTTAACAACAATCAGCAGTCCCAAGGACAAGGATCAGGCATTTGCAAAGAAACATGGGTTTTTATGTTATCAGACCAGTTTTAGGTCTCCTGTAAAGTGTGTGCTATAAAAAAAAAATCTCGTAAGCGTTTACAACTACTGAATACTCAGAAACAGTATGAAGATGGAGAGACACAATCTATGTTCATCAAAATGCATCTATAAATCATGCAGATAATCAAATGAGCACTGCTGTGAGTCTGAATTACATAATTCCCACAACAGCTTTTCTAGTTAAACAAACAACACATTTAACAAAGTATTTACATTGTGCTCTGAATCTTAGGAGTGTAAAAGTTATCCTGTTCTTTTTATGGCTCTTGTGGGGAGCAGTTATCTGGTAAGTATATGTTTTAATGCAGTTTTTACAAATGATATTCACTAAATCACTGTGGTTTCAATACACATTATTTTGATACAATGACAAATTTTCTGTGTATTTTAACTTATCCAGTAGCCAGTGGTTGTGGAAATTCCTAACCTAGCCTGAAGTGTTGCAGGGTGCAGTAATGACCCCTTCTTTTGGCTCATTCAAAATTCCTTTTTTGGTATCCTAAGATGTGTTGCAAGTAGGCTGAAATGGACTAATAAATTACCATCCCTCTCACCCTCACTTCTGCCACTTCTTCTGTTCTATTTTTAGACACTAACACTATTGCATTATCTCAAAATTCAAGTGGAAGTTCTTGCAGGAATAGGTCATGACTTCCTGCAAAATGCAGTTCCCTTCTTCCCCTAAAAATAGTAATAAAAAATGTACCAAGAAAAGGAAAAATTGTCTTTGCCATACATGGCCTCCAAACATCTGCAGTAACCTGAATTTCAAAGAAATTAGTTTTAATTGGTTAAGATAAAGAGGAGACATACTCTGGATAATAACAAAAATCTTTTGAGCTCAAAGTGAAGACAGAAGTGAAGAGGGGAGAAACTCAGCAACACCTCACCAAGGGCTGGACCCCAGAGCAATAGTCAAGTTCCTGTTTGCTAAAAAAACAAGTATATATTACTCTTAGAGGTAAGACAGAGCAACAGATGGACCGAGAAGTCAACCCATCACTGCTGCTTTCTTACTCCAATAAGTTGCAGTTCTTCTGCCACAAATCCTGTGATCAAATTTCAATACAATTATCTAGCACAGGAAACCTTGAGCTCTTTAAAAGTTCTGTTCTAAAATCAGTTAAATGTAGGAAAGGTCAACATGAACAAAGCAGAAACAATAAAATCCAAACCCATTAAGTGAAGACATTTAATAGAAAAAGGAATCTACACGTTTCTTCATACTGTAAAACAAGAAATCATGCCCTGTGCTTTAAAACAATGAAGCAGCAAAGGTACTACAGAATACAGCTGCTAAAGAAAATTCAATTTTTATCAAGTGATAAAGAGCAGAACTTTATGGCTGCAATTCAACATACTGATGATTGGGGCATTAAAAACTTAAAATGAAAGAGATAGGCAGTTTATGTTCAGGAAGGCAAAGGAGACTCCTGACACTTCTTCATTTATTGTAAATGTATTAGGAGCTAATTCAGTGGGCCAGAATTTCAAACAGTATTAAAATAATGTGCAATGAAATGACTATAAAACATAGATTCAAAGAGAATCAAAGGTAAAGTAAAATAAATATGCATAGTTGCAGTGGTTTAAGGGTTAACGTGGGCACTAGCCACACTAGCCCCCCGCGATGTCCTTTCTGTGAGATAAATATTAGGAGGAAAGCAAAGCAGGCACAAAACTTGAAAGATATAAAGAAGTTTAATTAACACCCAGATGTCAAAAACAACAGAACAAACTTTCAGAGCCTCCCCCATTTTTCCCCTTCCCCAAAAATCAGGATCACAGTCCTAGGAAAGGGGGAGAAAGGGGGTTTCCCTCCTGCTTCGCGTGGTTTACAAACTGCCACCATTTTGCAGGTTTGCTTACAATTAACAATCTCTGCTGCGGCGTAACACATCTCTTTTCCATGAGCCCTTTTACAGCTCTTGCGACTGCTAAAAACACAGGCCTTCACGTGGGGCTATTTGCTAATTTAAGAATGAACCATTTTCCTTTTGGGCTTGAACATAAGGCTTTCTCTCGCCACCAAGCTATTAAAAGCCTCTCCCTGCTTTTATGTATATAGCCTGCCATGGGCACTCCAGCCATTTTACAAGCCACTCTGGAAAAAGAAAATGCCCATCCCCCCACGCACTTTAACATGGATTAAAGAGACAAACAGTTTGCAGTATTACAGTCCATACCACGGCAAGGCAGGGAGATTTTTAAGCTTCCCGCGCGAGTCCACGCAGCTCCGTCCCACGTGACCTCGCCTTCTCCTTCTCCCTGGCTCTGAAGCCGCCATGTTGTAGAGTGTTACCCGGGCTCTATGGTGGAGAGAGCCCTCTCCACTCTTCTCTGCGCTGCTGGGTGCACAATGTAGAAAAGGGATGTCTTCTGCCACAAGATACACTGATGGCCGTGGAGGCTTCACCAGCATTTTGCGTCGGACGACCTCAGCCCTGGGGCTGGCCAAAGCTACTCGTGGCTCAGGGGAGTAGCTCCCCTCCCAGCAAATCTGAGTCCGTGCTGCAGCAGAAATCCCCAGGGGGCAGAAGGCAGAGCAGCAGGGGCAGGGGCAGGGGTGCCCCCCAGCCTCTAAGGCCGGGCGATGGGGCACCACCCCTCCCCCTCTCCTGTCCCTGCTTTGAGCTGGGATGGGAGCTGCCCCAAAATCCCCCCTTCTCACTGGGAAAAGGGGGCAGGAGGCCAAGAGGTGGGGCAGGGAAGGCCATCCCTGGCTCCACAGGCCACGCGACTGCACGCCACCCCCCCACCTCCCGTTCCTCTCCTCTCCCCAGAATGGGAACTCCAAACGTAAAATTTAGGGAAGTGTGATTCATTTAGAGGGCTGTCTGTCAATTTCTGACCAACCCACGACAATCATTTATTCAGTTTTTCTGCTAATAAACAGCTGTTGCACAATTTCAAAAGCTTAGTTCAGTTTAATTTTATATGTCTGGACAGAGAGAAACTCAATCTATTTTCCTGAGATTGTAATCCACTTCCTTACAAACTGATGAGAATGTTACTTTGACATTCAACCCGCATCTCAGAACAGAGCAATGAAGCCTTGTCTTTTGACTCTTCCCTTCATCTACCCTTAATGCCCTGTAACTGTTTATCCTAAGACAAAAGAGCCACCTATAAGGAGGCTTCTAAAACAAAGGGAAAAGGAAACAAAAGTCTTGATTCTAGAAAATCAATTATCTTATTTTAGTATTTTGATTTTCAGTGAAATCATAACATTTGATTTGAAAAGCAATGCTTTGTGGTAAATGGGGACCCATTATGCTCTTTCATTGATGGGAAATTTAAGAACCAAAATAGAGTGATTTTGTTGAACTACGTAAAACTCAGGGATGGATCTTCATCTCATATAAACCTCTCTGTATGCATTAACTTGAGTGGAGTTCAGACGTGTTATGGTCAGACCATTAAGTTTAATATAGTTTTTTTGTATGGGGCAATCACCATTGATGAAACATTATCATTTGTAGTATATGAATGCCTCTGAATGTGATTTTTACTGGACTTTCCTTAGTATCTTCTAATGATTTTCACTATGAAAGGAACATTTTTAGATGAAAGTGTACAACAATGATAAATATGTATTTGCTCATGCTGACATAAATATTTTGACAACATGTTTCTGGATAAAGCTCATAAGTGTGTGAGGATCATTACAATCCTTTCTGCATAATTGCCAGTCTCAAGTTCGGACATTAAATTCCCTGCAATACATCAGTCTGAGAATATTCCCGAGAGATCACAGAAGTAACATTTATAATTTAGGATTCTTAGAGAACCTGAGAACAAAATATAATTTTCAACCAGTTAGAATTTAGGGGCAGTATAAATAGTTATAGAGACTAAATATCTCAGGCCTGAAGCTTCTGGATCTCTTGACATCTCTTAGATCAGGTGGTGAAGATAAGTCCATGAGCAATGGACCAACCCACAATCCCTTTCTACTTTAATTTACTGAGCATTCACCTTCCATCAACACATCCCACATGTGCAAATAAGTCAACCAGATAAAAACAAAAGAATTCACATCTGTGTCACATATCTTTCTTACTTGAATATCTCAGCAGCAATCAAAAGTCACTGGCCATGTGTCTCATGGGGCTGGTGTGACAGAGAATTTTCTGACTGAGCCTATAAATCAGCTATTGCTGTCAATGTAAGAAATGAGCTAGATGTAAACTTTACAGGAGTAATGTTTCCTTGATAAAGCTGTTTGTATTCCAGAGTTTTTGGCAATATGATATTACATAATTCTTCCTTCTTGTGTCTGAAGCCCACCATATAATACAGGCAATGCAGTACAGTTTTTATGGTCCATAACACATTAAAATAGCAAAACAAAGCAGCACCATCTGCTTAACCTAATGCAGGACCAGTAGTCCCGAGGATTTCAGAAAGACGACTTGATATAGGTCTAGCAAAAGCACAAGTCTTTTCCATATGGGAGAGTAATAGTGGGAAAACATCCGGTCAAGCTTCTGAGCTCCAATACAGTCTACTAGCAATAGCAGCAACCATGAGCAGTAATTTCCAATTACTCTAAGGACTACCCATCATGGATCAGTTAAACCAATTCAAGTCCTGTTTTCATGGCTAGTGGGGTACAAGCAGCTTCACTGTGAAAAAACAAAAAGCAAATGGTAAGAGAATGGACCAGGCCCTGCTCAGTGGTGCCCAGCAATAGGACAAGAGGCAACAGGCAGCAACACATGCACAGGAAGTTCCACCTGAACATAAAGAAGAATTTCCTTCCTGAGCAGTGACAGAGCACTGGAACAGATCATCCAGAGAATGTGGAGTCTCGCTCACCAGCAATATTCTATAACCATCTGGACACAATCCTGTGCCATGTGCTCTGGGATGACCCTGCTTGAGCAAGGAGAGGGGACCAGATTATCCACTGTAGTCCCTTCTAACCTGACCCATTCTGGGATTCTGTGAAAATGGACAATTTCTCTCTAATAATTAGAGGAGGGCAGCTTTTCCAAGCTTTCAATATATTGATAACCTCTTTAGTTAGAAATAGGCCAGATGACATTTGAAATTACTCCTAAGTTACCATGTCAAAAAAATTAATTAATTAGCATGTGACCTATGGGCTCCCTGAGTTATGATCTACTTGAAATGTTGCTTTTGAGCATATCACAACCTTTTTTTGTTATCAACTCTCTCTCACATGCCAAAAATCTCCAGCCATCTCTCTTAAATCATTAATATCAAAGTATTCCAACAGTTCTAACAATAGGACTGCTCTTAGTGTCTACTGTGTACTTTTGTAAACAGCAATGCCTGCGAAAATGATACTTCTGAAAACTAAAAATGAAATTGTTTATTTTCATAGTCCTCAGTAGTAATGGTGCAGTTCACATGCATTTTACACTAGAATTCAAGGGCAACTAAAGCAGTTTAAAGCAGTTACTGTAGTAACAGTTTATGACCCAAGGGAGAGTTATGCTGTTAAATCAGGTTGTTCTTTTTATGTACTTATAAGTTGTCTTGATAACCAGAAATCTCTAATTTTCACAGATTTTAGATTTACTCCTGCATGCCTTTTGTGGCGGCCTGTGAACTTACATGGTGTTGGAGTGACCGGAGGGTCTCCCCCCCGAGGTGCACTGCTCCTTGGGATGGCCTGTCCCGGTTTGGATTCCACGGTTGTCTGTCAGCCTGGTCACTCCCCCAGAGCTCTCCCATTGGTCCCTGCTCCCTGGTCCCACCTTTCCCCTGGCCTGTGTTAGCCATGTTCTGTGTATTTGCCTCTGCAGCCTTCGGCAGTGAGCATGCAATAAAATGCTCTTGCTGGAATTTCAATCAAATACCCTTCCTGTCTCTTTGCCACTGACTGAATACTGATTTAAATCAGTATTAGCCTTTAATTGTTATTTCCCAGGTCCTTGAAAATCTGTATTTCAATCAAACATCAGCACCTACTAGATTAACCAACATGGCATTAGTGATAAGGAGTTCAAATAAACCACCCAGCTTTAGTATGACTTGGTTAGTAAGCAATTCCTAAGAAAACACAAAAAAATAACTGCAATGACTTCAAGTTGTCCCAGTGTGTAATGGAGCAAAAATTGCAGTTTTTTGCTGATTGTACTGATCAGAACTCTGGGTGAATGGACAATTCTGAAAATATCTCAGCAGGGGTTTAGTCTGTGTGTAGCCTTAACCTTAGTATGTGCCTTCTTCAGCTGATGCTAATATTGAGAGGCTGTCAACATCAAGATGCAACTGAAGGAGGAAAAAGGAAAAAACGTCAGAAGTAGAGCAGTGTCTGAAAACTTTCAATTTTCACTAAATAATTGACAAAAACAGAACTACTTGCCTTAAAGTAAATCGGTACTAAGACTCCAAGATCAGTTAAGCCTCACTCAACTTTCTTAAACAACCAGCACATATCCTGTATTTTTTTACATACCTGACATCTACTTGCACTTTCTTGTCCCATCAAACTGACCTTATTAACTTACTGAGATGGCAATCAGGACAGAAAGCACATAGATTAATGAAAAAATTTCGTTTCCTTTCAAAAAAAGACCAGTTGGTAAGGAAGCTGCATTGAGACAATTGTGCAACACAGAAGGACTGAGAGTGGAGTCTGTCTGGTTGTGCTGATCAGCCACTTAGATTTTCATCCTATTATTTCCCCCAAGGAAAAGATAAATATGTACCATGATATTTTACCTGTTTTGCAAAGGACAGAAAGCTTATCATAATAACAGAGCATGATTTTCAGAAAAAAATCAATTTAATTTAAGAACAGTCTAGTTTTTTGAACATGATACCCAGTTTACCAGAGCAACTTCATACTCATTAGAGTACACATTTTGTTAGACTGGTGCCTAAACTAATATTAAGAATGTGATTTCAAGCAAATGTAGATAGAAATAAGTGAAAAGCCATTGCCTTTCACTTCCTGTGTCTTTTTGAAACACTGTTTAATTTTTAATTTAAAACTGCATATTATAGTGTAAATATTCGAAGAATATTTTTGATCATAAATTCTTCAGGTTAACAGTGCTGATACTAACCTTCACTATAACAGGTTAGCTTGTCATCCTGGAGGAAGTGATGTATATGCTTAATTTCAACCATACGGACAGCAAATTTATAAGCTCCTAGGATACATAAAAGAAGTACCTGTATACAGTTTACTCAGTTAAAAGGAGCATTAAGAAATTTTAAGAAAAAATATACATCCCAGTTATAGCAAAAATATACTCTTGCATTTTTACCCACTTAAATGCGCATCTTATGACGTATGGGTGGGTTTAACTTGTTGGGGTTTTTTTTTAACTTAGAGACTTGGTCCAATCTCATTTCCTGAGGTAACTCATTTCCCTTTCAGGCTCATCTTCATTCATCACGTGTTTTCTCAGTAGAAATTCACAAGAAAATCCACATCATTTTATAATATTTAGCAGCTAAAAAATAATTCTTTTTTAAAATAGAATATAGTATTTTTGTGGTTAATGCTTCAGCATTTTGCTTACAGCTGAACATGAAATATTTTAATATTAGCCACAAAAGGAGGCATGGAACATTTAAGCTGAACTTTATTGTGGTTAGTGGACCATGTTATTAAATACATATTATTAAAGAGACATATTTTCAAATTCCACTGACTTTCAGGTTGCAAGGAACACAATGAATATAGATTTAATGCCATACTGTAGGTTTGACCCAGGCTAAAACTCATTACCTGGAGTAACTAAATACAAAGCTATAACACAAATACCATATACACAACTCAAAATAGTGAAAAAAAAATTAATGGCATAGGGAACTTTTTCTTAGTAGGCAATACCCAGTCCCCTGCCCACCATTCACCACCCTTCACCAGCTGCAGAAAACCTGCTTTGGACTACACTCATATACCTGGTATGTTTTCTGCTCTGTTAGGCAGTTGGCTGAGGACAGTGGTTTGAGGTAGAGCACCTGCCCTTGCTTTTTGACAGCTGGATGCATCACTGCTTGGAAATTAATGTGAATAATCTCATCTCTAGGAAGCTTGGGAGCTTCAAGTAGCTAATTTTTTGTCAAATACATGGTCTGAATTTCTAGCTTTCTCTGAAGAAAACTCAAGAATTATTTTTAGGCATGGTAAAAGACAAAGAAGCTGGAGTTTGCCTTAGCTTATAATGTTTAAAGCTTACAGCTTTATATGAAGCTTCTAAGGAACTTCATATAAAGGACAATTTGCATTATATAGTTCTGCACTTACATATTCCTTCTATGCATAATTTTTTTTTCACCTTCCCTAAAACGTGGGTGTAAAAGTTTATCTAGGTGAATGTGTCTCCTTCAAATTCTTTGGTGATTACAGAAAAAGTCAATCCATATTCTGACCATCTGAGAAGAACATGCATTTATTCTCATATAAATGGGAATGAAATGTTTGGATATCCTAAATTTGTATCTTGTTAACTTCAGTTTGATTTGAAAATGGGTGAGAATCACATTGTGAATTTCACTACAGTATGACAACATCTTGTATTTCAGAGCCTTTTCATTGAAAATTTGTCACAACTAGTGTTTGGTCTAGATTAGGTTTGCTGACAGATAAAGTTGTCTTACAAAATTAGTCAGCCAAATGAAATGTTAACCATTCCTTATTATTCTATGGAACTCCTCCATGTGGATCTTCAGGATGCACTTAATTGAGAAATAGCCTATTTATTTATTTAAATATTACATTTTGCACAATATACTTACAGAGTAAACAAAGATCAGTTCAGGAAATCACATGAATTAGCATAAGAAATTATCTCTAGAAATAAATGCATAATCACAATCTGAATAGCTTTACTGGGGTTATAGAAAGAGTAACTATCAGGCACAGTTCCTATAATTAAAAAAGTTTCTCTGTGGATTCAAAGTGATAGATTTCCATTTTTAAACACCACATTTTCTCATTATTAAAAACATTTTTTAGTCTTCATCAATTTTATTTTCTTAACTTTTTTTTACTATAGCACAGGAAAAATACTTGAAGAATCTGATTGCTACTTTTTCAACACTTGGCTAAAATAGAATAATTGTGAAACAGGATCAAAATAGAGCAAGAATATATTATAAGAAGATAAATCAGTTTGCATTTCCCAGACTGCAGAAAAAACTCAGATACTACACTACAGACTTTTGACACTAAGGAATTTTCCTGGGGACAGAATATGATAAAATTACCCATATACAAAGAAAATGATGATATTAAGTACACTCTGCAATGTCTTCTTGTTATGACCATGATAAAAGTCTTTTGTTTAAAGAAATATTTCCTTATGGTCTAATCTTAAAAACCCTGGTTAGATAACTACTTCACATTGAAATCTGAAAGTCTAAAGCCTCATGATCTTCAAGTCTTTTCACAAAGTATGGAATTCTAATATTGTAAGACATGAATCCTCATTTTTACTTATCCATTACATCAGATTACATCTGGACTGCTTTGCCTATAACTTTAAAGGAAAATCTTTAAACTGTCATAAAAAAACCCCAAAAAACAACAAAGCCCAGACAAGGGAAGAGCAATAATACAGGTGATTCTGCCATTGCACAAACATGATACACAACTATATCAGAGCCCTTGCTATTCCAATCTATTCTGTGGTAAACACCACTTTTTCCTGAAACTCTGAATGTCTGTATCACTTGTTCCTACAATGCAGAGAAATGTAAACCGTATAGGTAAAATTTCTACACCACTGTAGCTTTGGGAAAAAGTCATATTAACTTCTAAGAGTCCAAGACTAAAACCGAAGGACAGGAGAACATATATGTATTAGAAGGAGGGTAAAGGATCATATGCTGTGTCATTATGAAATCCTTCACCCTCATATCTTTTATATATTCCTCTAAATAGAACACTTTTGAACTCTGAATTTATCATTTATTTCTTGTCTTCTCTCAATTTCAGCACAATGAGAAATCGCTGATTTTCTCCTATCAAGCACATGATTAACTTCTAAAAGGAGATTCATAACAAACCAACCTTATTGAGTTGAAGGGCACAGGAATTGAAAAACATCTAATAGTGGCCCTTTACTTGAAGAAAGCAAACAAAAATTCAGCAGCAGAGTAATGAATTTTGGACTGACCATGAGCTGCTAAATGAACACAGGTGGCTGTTTCCACAAGAAAGCTACTTGTAATAGACTTCAAATTAGCAGGAGGGAATTATAAGCTTCAAATATTTTTGAAATCTCACAAGTGTGAAAGACTTCATACATCATAACTGACATAAAGAAAGGTGATTAATGATTGTTCTTTTCCTAAATGAGTTACCAGATGCACTTACTCACAAGTGCAAAAAAAAAAAAAATTAAAAAAAGTAAGAAAATTACTCTGGAAAAATTAGGTATTCTTGACGCAAAATGGCTCAGAATTCTTTGTGTTAGCCTACCGAGTTACAAGTGAGTAATTCTTCAAAGACATTGTATTAAGAACACTAGCAAGGAGTCACAGACCCAATTATGGAACTTCAGCTTGTCCTGTATAACTTTTTTTTTTATCCCTAGGAGATGTCAGATACATGATCTATCCAAGCAAAGGAGCTACATAGCTACCATGGTCAAGGAAAGCTTTCATGAGTATAGTAGACTGATTTCTGTTTTACTTGATCTTTCCTTGTTTTTAATGTTCACAGATCATAGACTTAAAATCATAGAGTCATGGAATGGCCTGGGTTGGAAGGAACCTTAAAGATCATTTCATTCCACCCCTTTGCAATGGGCAGGGACGCCTTCCACTAGACCAGGTTGCTCAAAGCCCCATCCAGCCTTGCCTTGGACACATCCAGGGATGGGGCAGCCACAACTTTCTGGGAAATATCTTCCACTGCAAAGTAAGGAATATTTTCCTAAAATCAGATCTAATAATTTCTCTTCTGCGAGGAAAAGCCTAGACAAAAAATAATTGCCAAAGTTAAGAAGCAGACAGGTACTTTTAATCACTTCAGAATAAGATTTAAGATCTTTTATAACCTAGATTATTTGTCTAGCCAGCTCAAGACATTTAGTCAGAAAGATGTTGTTTGAATATGTAAGTGTTTATTTTGGCCAAAGTAGTTTTGCCCTTGGTATCACATTTTTTTGTTCAGAGTAATACCAGTATTCAATTAATTCTTTACTGGGTTGATTAAATTACTGGTCACCATGTTATTGACTTGTTCACAGTAATTGAGTGATTTATATTAGAACTTGACTACCGTGCATTTAGGTGGATTATCATGAAAGAGGCATAAATCACTCTTCATCCAGAATGAGAGTGTTCATTCACTGAGTCATCACAAAACTACTGCATTTACATTTACTCCTTATCTTAATCCAAGTTCAGCCTTAGGTGTTGACAAACGATTCAAAACATTCTGGATGTGAGTTGTCATTGTCTAAATATGTGCTTTTTGTGTGTTTATTGAAGCCAAATACCTCTGCATGCTTTAACACGTGCATGAGAAAAAAAAATCACTTTCCATAAGGTCTGTGCATTCCATTAAGAACATAAAAAATACACCAGAATGAAAATACAAAAAGGAAAAATGCAGAAATCCATTTGTCCCACAAGCAAACCAGGGCACTCAGAGCACAGAAATTATTCAAAATCACCCTTATAACTTCACATTTCCAGCTGTATAAACATTAAAAATTCAACTTCTGATTACGAGAGATATATCTTCACATGCTTCAATAGCAGCTGAGACCCAGCTAAAGATTGCTTGATTAGGAAAGTGAGGAGATAGATGGTGTGAGAGAAGATGAGAACATGAGAACATTGAGGTGAGTATCAGTTTCCTCCAGATAGTAACTTCAGAGCAGGAAAAACCTAATTAGAAGGAAAAAATGAGAACAAGACTACTACGTTTTTTCTGTTGATTAGAACATTTGACCAAAGTCATAGAACAGATTCTTAAAAAATTGTATTAATCATACACTGAAAATTTTGAAGACTTCAATCTCAAGTTTGTGAGTGAATTAGTTAATTACATTGTCCACCTTGGACTGGGGTCAGGGTGAGGGCAACAAAAGTATTAACATTTTCTTCCCTCCAAACTGATTGACGGAACAAAACTATGAGGATAAAATACATAGCAACTGCTTTGGCTTTGTCACTACTTTTATTGGCTTTAAAATAAGGAAGAAAACATGACTCACTGAAAGTGTTTTGGTGTTTAACCCATATCTTATTTCTCACAATTCTGAGTATTTTTTAATGGAAAAAAATTTTAGCATTCCAGACCAAAACTGATCTTCTGTGCCCATCAAGATTTTGACTGATTTTTATATAACTTTATGCAATTCACAAGCCTGATGTAACTGGTCCAAAAAAGTAATTAATTGAATTTACAGGAGGACAACAGTAATGTAAGAAAATTGGCCCTGGTCTCAACTGATAGCTCAGGAACAAATTTCTCCCTCATATCAGAATTCATCCTTTATTCATGAGAATTCCCAGTTAAGGAAAATGTAATGAGAAAAGCAACATGGGTTATTCCTATGTGGCACAAAATCACAGAGATAGGGCCTCAAAAATTATATTCAGTGCTACAATCTTTGATCCCTGTACAAGGAAAAGAAAAAGATATGAGGGAGGCGCTACTAACTTACTATATAAGTATATGCTTAACACTGTAAATCAATAGTCAGTCAGTGGCAAAGAGGCAGGAAGGGTATTTGCTTGCAATTCTGGCAGGAGGACTTTATTGCATCTTCACTGTCGAAGGCTGCAGAGGCAAATACACAGAACATGGCTAACTCTGGCCAGGGGAAAGGTGGGACCAGGGAGCGGGGACCAATGGGAGAGCTCTGGGGGAGTGACCAGGCTGACAGACAGCCGGGGAATTCAAAGCAAGATAGATCACCCCAACACAATACATGTTCACCGGCCACCACAATATGGTTGTGTCTGATTTTTGTTGATGTCAATTATCTACTTTCCTGCCGTTATTAAATACTGACTGCTTATGGATGGGGTGTCACAGATGTAAAATGACAGGGCATGGACAAAATCTTGAAACTAAAATAAAACACAGAAGACAGACAAGATGGGTGAGACACTGGCAGTAACTACATCCAGCAAGGTTTATGTACAAATAAGTCTTTGGGAAAGCTTTAGAGAAATAATAGCACCAGCAGCTGGCATTATCAGGATTGTTAATCTTACATTTCTCTAAACAAGAAATGTGGCCTGTACTGCAAATCACTGAATTATCCATTTAATTTGACAGGTACTTTTTTTCTTTTTTTCTGATTCTCAAAGTCTTGCAAACACACACATATCCATAATTTAACTTTAAATCATTGTTCCTGTCAGATGATTAACACCTGATCTAAAAGTCACCCTTTCCAATATTTCATCCATTCACAAAAACTTTTAAAATTTTTCTCTGTGAAAACTCAAGCTTGACTTCTTTAATTTCCCTCCTTGGTACTTCTCTGTTTCATCCTGGCTGGTTTTGAAACAGACAGCAGTCCCATACACTGGCCAGGATCCACCTATCCCAGTGAGAGCATGCCATCAGCTAGACTGGTGTACATAACTTCGCCTATCTTTTAATTAAAACTAATTCTCCTAAAGATTTTCCTGGTCAATAGGGCCCTGCAAATGCTCACTTCATGTGGTCAGGTACAGCAAGATGTTCTGATCAGTCTTTCTTTACCTCTGGGAAAGCACATGAAAGGGACAGTGTTGCCCAGCAGTGAAAAGTCACAGCAGTCAAAAGCAAGAATGTCAGCACTGACAGCTGTAGTTGTGAAAGTCTGTTATATAGTGTTTAATTGCAACACTTACCACTGTTATATCTTTATTAGGTCTACTTCAATCTTTGGCATGACCAAAAACATGATCTCAATCATATTTGGTGAGGGCAAAATTTAGACTAATTTTTTTTTCAAGACAAAAACCTCTCAGAAATATATTTTATATCTGGTTTTTGATTATTTAATGATTGGTGAACATTTATAAATAGCTTACTGATGTTCTGACATTCCGTTCTTCATCTAGTTAAATATTAACCGTAGCTCAACTCTGAGGATGTATTTTCTTGATATTTCTTAACTACTTTAGTAAGTTCCAACATATTGCATAAAATAACACAAATATTCAATAGCACAAGATTTTAAAAACTTGTGAGAACCTGGGGAGATACAGGCAGATGACTCAAGAAACCTAGATTTATCAGGGCTTTTTGTAGGATGATTAATAAATAAAGTATTAAGGTTAGGTTTTAAATAATAGTTGACAATATAAGAAAAATCAGGCAAAATTATCATAGACAAGAGAAGGGTGAAAGAATTAACTTTTAACTTGTTCTTTCCCAACTGGAAATAAGATCAGGCAAGTTTGAACAATTATATAAAGAAAAAATGGCCAAAGTTTTGACAAAAAAGAGGTTTCTTATCATCTTCCTTTTGTGGATCAGTAGTAGCAATTGGATAATCAAAATGGCTGTTCTGGAACATCTTGTCACTTAGCCTTACCATTACTTCTTACAATACCACCTATTCCAAGTGTGCCATTTTTAAACAAGCATATCTTATCCTACTTTGCAAGTACCTCACTTATTTCACAGAATCACAGAATAACTAGGTTGAAAAAGACCTTTGAGTTCATCAAGTCCAACTTATGACCTAACACCTCCTCATCAACTAAACCATGGCAATGAGTGCCACATCCAGTCTTTTTTTAAAGACTTCGATGAATGGTGTCTCCACCGCCTCCCTGGGTGCCTAATCACTCTTTCAGTGAAGAATTTTTTTCCTGATGTAATACTGACTTAAATCAGTATTCAGTCAGTGGCAAAGAGGCAGGAAGGAAGGGTATTTGCTTGCAATTCCGGCAAGAGCATTTTATTGCATGCTTCCAGTCGAAGGCTGCAGAGGCAAATACACAGAACATGGCTGGCTCAGGCCAGGGGAAAGGTGGGACCAGGGAGCAGGGACCAATGGGAGAGCTCTGGGGGAGTGTCCAGGCTGACAGACAGCCGTGGAATCCAAACCGGGACAGGCCATCCCAAGGAGCAGTGCACCTCGGGGAGGGAGACCCTCCGGTCACTCCAACACAATGTAAGTTCACGGGCCACCACAACTCCTCCTTTCTGTATTAAACTAAGAGGCCTCCCCCAGGGGTCCCAAAACCCAGCATCCCAAAAACTTAACATATACAGAACAACAGCAATTATCAGAAGCACCCAAAGCTCAATGTCCCAACAACCCAAATATACATAATCAGAAACACCCCCAACCCAGTGTCCCAACAAGTCCCCAAATCTTTCAGATTATTTTCTTTCTGGATGCTGGAATGGATGCTCTCACAGGCAGAGGTAAGGTTGAAGCAGCACAGCTTTTTCTGGGATGTGGCAGAGTTCAAGCATTCACTGGAGGTGGTACCAGGAGCATTCAGAGGACAGCAGGGTGATAGGTGTTGGGTACTGGACACAATAATGGTGCGTGCGGGCACAGGCTCTGGCAGTTGCTTCTGTTTGGATTCAAACAGAGTTAAAATTTTGCAATTTCAAATGGAGGGGGAAATGGCATAAGGGTTACAGGGATGTGGAAACCCGAGGCTAGGGAAAAGCCTCGGGAAAAAGTAGGGAATATTAACTGTTTGGGAAGTAACAGAATGGGGTAGGATATGGGGAGACACCACCGGTGTCCAACTTATCCGTTCACAGTCTTGTTTGCAGTTCTGGTTCTTGGAACTGCGTGTGTCTGTTTCTAAGGTGGTCATCGATGTTGGCTTGCGTCGTCTTCGCTTCCAGGCAACAGATGTTTCGTCTTTTGACTGCATCTTGTTCTTCTTGGTTGGTGTTATGTCTACAGCAACGATGTTTGCTGGGCTAGTGCAGTTCTTCTCTGGCAGCTTCTTGATGTCATCTGTTGCTTTTGGTTTTCTCACTCCAGTCCTTTGGTCCTTACACTCAGTAACAGAATCTGAAAAGTCACTGTTTTGCTCCTTTGGTTGCTGTTTTGCATCTTCTGGCCATGCCTGCCAGCTGCTCAGGTTTACTGCTTTTGGGAACAGTCTGAGTCCTACAGCCTGGCTCCTGCGACCCCCCCTCTTTTTCTGCTTTTCTTGCAGCACAGGAGCAGGGAATGCAGGCAGGGCCGGGGCCGAGGTGAAAGGCAGCACTTGGGCGGGGTTCTCGCAGCTGGAGGAACAGGGCGACATCAGCCGAGACTCGGCAGCCTCAGGGCATTTACGAAGCCGCGGCGGAGCAGGCAGAGGCCGGGCGTGACCCCGCAGTGAGCGGCGACGGGGGAGAAACGTGAATTTGCTGGGGCTCCCGATGGAGAGACGGGCGCTCTGTCGGAGCTGCCGCGGGGGAGGAGAGGTCTGCAGTCGGTCAGTAGCCCGAAAGGTTCGATCAGCAGCTTTTTGTCTGGGCTGGCCACGCTGTGTGCTGCTCGGGAGACTGAGAGTGGCGGGGCCAGGCTTCATCACCTGCCACACTCACTGCCGCTTTTTCAGTCCGTGTTCTAAAGGCACTATATCCCCTCTGTTTCTAGTATTGTCAGGCTGTTTCAAGCCTCTTAGGGAGTCTTTGAATTCCGCTTTTTTCTGCGGCTGTAGGTCCTCGGGGCTTATATCCAAGCTCCTGTGAGGCTGTTGGGGAAAGTTTGGAATACAGGAGGGAGAGACAGGGTCTCTGGCTGGCAGGGGACTCCCGATGGAGGGAGAGGGACCCGACGTGATCATGCAAGCAGGAACCGATGCCAGAGGGGAAGGCGGGGGGCAGGGGACAGACGCAGAGAGGGGGCAGGGCGCTGTAACGCGATCGGGCAGGAGAGGTGGGGGGAACAGGGATCGGAGCCGGGGCTGGGCGCGGGCACAAAGCCCGCCAGTGCCAGCACGTGGCTTTTGTCCTGCTGGTGGGGGAGGGGAGAAGCGGCAGAATCGAAAGTGAGTTCTGCAGCTGGCTTTGTAAGAGCGGCCACACTGCTGCTGCCTTGGGGCAAATTTAAACTGGGAAAAAACAGGGAATTAGGTTCGGGAAAGAGGTTTTGGGTAGGACCGGGGACGGCTTGGCCTTCACCACCCCTGGCAGAGGACAAAGGAGACCGGAAGGGGGCAGGGAGACAGTAGTAGCCCTGTGCACTTTGGCAGACTCCATCTCCCAGTTTCCTTTGAATTAGGGCAGAGGGAATAGGAATACAGGGGGAGGAAAGCGGCAGAGGGTTTTTTAAACTGGGGTTAACATTTTTGAACCGTTTTACAAAATTATCAATGGCTTTTGCTAACTTATAAAGCAGATATCCTCTTCCAGACATAAACAACCATCTTACAAAGCGTTTTAAATATTCGATTAGCCATTGCTTGAGTAACCATTGAATAAAATGTTTTAAACCTTCCCTGGTATAACAAAAATTCTCATGAACATGGGCTCTCAAAACTGGGAAAAAAGCTTCCCGCAGGAGATGAGAAAATTCTGTTCCCATCTCCCTTCTCTTCCCAGCCCTCAAGATAAAAGGAATTAAAAGAAAAGGATACAAAGGTGACCCATTTTACCTTTGAGGTCAAATAAAATTCTCGAGGATGGTCCACTGACTTAGACCAGTCTTCTCTTTCTGTAGAAGGTTGTTGATCTTCCCCACCGAGCCTCTGATAAAACTCAGAGGTTTCTTTGGGGTAATGGCTGCTAGAAAAGCGACTTTAATTCCAGCAATGAGGCTCTGCTGGAGACGCTCTCCAGGGACGGTTCGAGGTCATCCCACGTTCATGCGCCATTTAATACTGACTTAAATCAGTATTCAGTCAGTGGCAAAGAGGCAGGAAGGGTATTTGCTTGCAATTCCGGCAAGAGCATTTTATTGCATGCTTCCAGTCGAAGGCTGCAGAGGCAAATACACAGAACATGGCTGGCTCAGGCCAGGGGAAAGGTGGGACCAGGGAGCAGGGACCAATGGGAGAGCTCTGGGGGAGTGTCCAGGCTGACAGACAGCCGTGGAATCCAAACCGGGACAGGCCATCCCGAGGAGCAGTGCAGCTAGGGAGGGGAGACCCTCCGGTCACTCCAACACAATATAAGTTCACGGGCCACCACACTAATGTCTAACCAGAATTTCCCGTGGTGCAGCTTACGACTGTGTCCACTCGTTCTGTCAGTGCTTGCCTGGGAGAAGAGATCAACCCTCACCTGGCTACAACCACCTTTCAGGGAGTTTTAGAGAGTGATAAGGTCTCCCCTGAGCCTCCTTTTTTCCAGACTAAACAACTCCAGCTCCCTCAGCTGTTCTTCATAGGACTTGTGTTCCAGGCCCTTCGCCAGCCTTGTTGCCCTTCTCTGGACATGCTTCAGCATCTCAACATCCTTCCTAAACTGAGGGGCCCAGAACTGGACACAGTACTCAAGGTGTGGTCTAACCAGTGCTGAGTACAGGGGAAGAATGACTTCTGTTGTCCTGCTGACCACACTATTCCTGATACAGGCCAGGATGCCATTGGTCTTCTTGGCCACCTTGGCACACTGCTGGCTCATGTTCAGTCAGCTCATGAATAAAAATAGTACTTTATCTTTAAACATCAGAAACCATACACTATGTCTTCTCTCACTTCAACATGTATTGCTTTTCCTTTATATATGCCATTACAAATCCCAGATTTTCATGCTCCGTTTCAGGTTTTTACACACGCAAAATACTTATACATAAATCTGCCCAGCTGAAACAGTAAAAACTCTTATAAAGTATATAGCTAATGAACAACTCTTGACCCTCTCATAAACTTGAAGTTCTGAGAAATTTGCAAAAGAGGAATGAGGAAAAACATTAGGGAGGAAAAATAAAAATTTTCACTTACTTAAAATAGTAATTTCCATTCACAGATTCTTATGAAATATGTAGGTTTCCTAACATTCTTCAACGGAGCAAAATATCAAAATTGAGGTGCTTGTTCATTTTTCTCTCATTACTACAGACTTCTATAATTACCTCATAAAATTCTCAATAATTTATGGCACCACATTTCTAAGTACGTCTGAAGAGAGTAAAGGAATCTTCATTGAATAACCTTTCATGCATTTTCCCACATACATAAGAAAAGCTTTATTTTTATAATGGCACTGTTAAACATGGTTTTAGTGATATGTGGAACTTTCAATTAGACCAGTGTGAAACCATCATATCAGAGAAGGATAAATTTTAATGCTAATTTTCTACAGCTGAGAGAAGCTTCAGTTTCATTTTGAATTTTAAAATCTTAAAATGTCAAGTGAAGTAAGCCAAGATATGAGCACTGAGAATTCTGAAGTCAGAAATTTCCCTAATTCTTGAAAAGGATTGAATTTGCCATTATTTTTGATATAAGAACTTGTATCAGTATTAAAAGAAGGTTGGAAAAGCTCTCTGAGATCTTTGAGTCCAACCATTAAACCAGCACCACAAATTCACCACAAAAGCATAATCCCAAGTGCCACACCCAAATACCTTTTGCATATTTCCAGGGATGGGGATTCTACTGTTTCCCTGGACAGGCCATTCCAATGCTTGACCACCACTTCAGTGAAAAAAATGTTTCCTAATTTCCAATCTAAACATCTTCTGGCAAAATTTGATGCCATTTCCTCTAGCCCCATTGCTTGTTACCTGGAAAAAGAGCCAGACTCCACCTGGCTACACCCTCCTGTCTCCCCATAAAATGTGTGCTCTAGAGGACAACAATAATATTTTTGACACAAAGGATCAAATGATGGTATGTATATTCTCCCCTTCTGGTATTTCTGATAAATATGGGGATAAAAAAAGACTTAATCTTGTAAATACAGAGACATTTATGAGATGTTTTCTTCTTTTGCACAGTACTGTTTGGGTTCATATGTGCAAATAACTGTATAAAACAGATTTCTTGGACTGGCCTGTAAGATGCTGATAAGCATCTGTACTGAAGAGAAGATACAAGAACATAAAAAGACTGCTATCATCTAAAAGTTTTAATTATGCTTTTAAAACATCTGAGATAAAAAAGTTTAGGTGGGGAAGGCACTTGATTTACTTTTGAAAGATGATTTAAATAATTCCTACAGTAGTTTAATGCTGGGATAGGGGTACATATCCTAAGAAATACCTACCATGATCCTTGCTCCAGTGGAAAATGAGAAAATCTACCTCCAAAATATGATCACAATTGTCCATAGGAAATGAAATAGCAGGAAATCAGCAGCAGTCCTGAAAGGATTTAGGGAGTCAGTTTATTTGGCTTTATAATACAGGTTTTCATTTTGACTAAAAATACAAAGAATCTGTCTAATATGCTTATGAAATAACAAAAGCTAAATTCTGCTCAAGGGAACATCTTTTGCCATAACAATATTTCACACATGCTTAAATATATCTGTAATATCTATAAGGTAATTCATTTGAGTTTGCAACTGAAACATGAACAGAGCAGGAAAGTTTTTTTCTTTTTAGAGGCTTAAAGAAATAAACTCACTTTTCTGTTTCTCATATCAGGGGTAACTGCACTGGATCAGCACAATAAAATCCTCACATTCAAAAACTAGAGCAAATAAAAGAAGGAAGATATTACTGTCAGGCAAAAGAAGACGTTTAAGAGCCAGAGTTAAAAAGCGGTATATTTTTCCAGTCATGGGAGCTAACAAAGTAAATAAAAGGCCACATTCAGAAAGAAAATATGCATCATAGAATCATAGAATCACAGAATGGTAAGGGGATAAACCTTAAATATAATCTAGGTGCAGTAATCACGGAAGGGCATGGACTCTGCACACACCGAGTGTCTAAGTGCAAAGCCAATTTATTGTGCAGTCAAGAATTCCCTAAATACCAGCATACACAGGATATAACATCATATATAAACAGGAAAGATGTTCATCACAGTGTCCCCCAATCACCTGGCATAGTACACAGATATTTCCTAAAATGGTCGTAGATAAACAATACCCTGTAAGGCCACAAAGTACAATTATCACTTCCCATAGGTCCAACACTGTCCACAAGCCCACAGTCCTCTCTCAGCCCATCCCCGGTGACCTGGATGCACTCCCACGGTCACCTCTGGGCCCAGGAAAGAGGCTCTCTCTCCGATCCTCAGGGCCTATCTCTCTATCACCACACATAATGTACTACTACTACATCTAGGCCCAACCCTCTTGACATGGGCAGGGACACCTTCCACTAGACCAGGTTGCTCAGGGCCCCATCCAACCTGGCTTTGAACACTTCCAGGGATGGGGCATCCACAACTTCCCTGGAAAACCTGTGCCAGTGCCTCAGCACCCTCACAATAACGAATTTCTTCCTAATATTTAGTCTAGATTTCCTCTCTTTCCATTTGTATAGTGTTGGATACAAGTGTCACTAGAGTTCCTGATAAAAGTCCCTCTCCAGCTTCCCTTTAAGGCCCCTTCAGATACGAGAATGTTGCTATGAGTTTTCCACACAACCTTCTCTTCTCCAGACTGAATAGACCCAATTCTCTCAGTCTGTGTTCCTAGGGTAGGTGCTCCAGTGCTCTTATCAACTTCATGGCCTCCTTTGGACTGGCTCCAACAGACCCCTGTCCTTCCTGTGCTGGGATGCCAGAGCTGGATGCAGCACTGCAGGTGGGGTCAGCAGAGCAGAGTAGAGGGGCAGAATCCCCTCCCTGCCGTGCTGCCCATGGGACTTTGGATGCAGCTCAGGATTTGTTTGGCTTTCTGAGCTATGAGCACTGGCTTATTTTGGGTTTTCATCAACCAACATCCCCAAGTCCCCCTCCTCAGTGCTGCTTCCAATCACTCACCCACACAATCTTTTGGTGTGCCTGGAATTGCCTCATGGCAGGTGGAGGATTTTGCACTTGGCCTTGTTGAACTTCATAGGGTTCCCTCCTGTCCAGCTAGTCCCAGTCCCTCTGTATCCACCTCTTCCCTCCAGTGTGTGACTGCACCACAGAGCTCAGTGTCATCAGCAGCCCCACTGTCCATGGCACCAACAAAGCTGTTGAAGCAAACCAGCCCCAGTACTGACCCTGAGAGACCCCACTCATCAGTGGTCTCTACATGGACAATGAGCCATTGGCCACAACTCTTTGTGTGGGGTTATCCAGCCAGTTTCTTACCCACTGAGTGGTCCATCCATCAAATCCATGTCTCTCCAAGTTAAATCCTGGTTGTTGATTTGAAATGCTTTTTGGTTTAAAATGCTTTTTGTTTTGTACAAGAAAAAAAAAAGAAAAAAAAAAACCCAAAAAAATCCAGCTATGAAAGTGTGGCATAGTGCCTCTGTCAGGCAGGAAAAGGAAGGACCATGAACTTGTATGCCAAGCCATTATGCAGCAACTTTTATCTCCTACATTCCATAACAAGTACACACACACCAAGACTTTCAGAAACAGATTTCAAGACTGACTCAGGTTCAAAACAGCTCTTGCAAACAGCTCTGCCTCAGCACCTCACTCCTTTAATGTACTGATGAGGAAGAAAGGTTTTACAAAGCATTTGCAGTGTCCTAGAGAACAAGCCAGACAATGTATAGAAAATAAAGGACTATAGAAGACATTGAAAAGCATATGTTAAAAAAAGAAAAGAAAAAAGATTAAAAGCTTCCAGTGTAGGAGAAAGAATGTGCACAGGTGAGAAGTATGATACACTAGGGAAAGAAAGAAAATAATTTTACCATTCTAAATAGCTGCCTTTCCACTTTATTTTAATCTTTATCTGTAGATAGTGCAGTAAAAAGGTCATGACCCTATAAAATTATTCGTTCCTCCTATTACCTCACCAGGTAATACCTCAACTACAGTGAAAGAAAGCCACTTGAACACGTCAATGGTTCCCTCCAGTCAACACCTAGCTATAAATTTAGTTAACTGCACAATAAGCTGAAAGTTACCTTTCTGTAGAAAAGAATCTGTTCTTCCCAAAGCTTCTTCATTGCCATTAAGTATTGGTGTTCAGGGGAAAAAATATCTAGGTTGTTTTTATAGCAGCTTTGACAACATGTTTGGATGATAAACAGATCCAAATTTTTTTTTCAAATTTAATGTTCTTTTCTCTACATTTCTGTCTGCAGGAGGCACAATAGCAGCTAAGAAATAAGAAAATTAAAAGTGTTAGCTCAATTTGCAGAGATAGTGTGGCAATCACCTAAGATAAACATTTCGTTGCAGGTTTATTTGTAATGATAAATTTTATTTCAGAACAAATTAAACTTTTTACCTACCAAATTGAATATTTTGCTTTTTGTTTTATAATCTAATCTCTCTAAAAAAGAAAATAAACAAACACTGAAAAAAACACAACCAAACACTACCACCCAGCGCTTATAAAGTATAGGCTAATTTCAGATGATAACATCACTTTGAAACAAAATGTTTTGACTTTCCAGAAATCATAATTAGGAAAATTTCAACCAAACTAACACTGTGGGTTATGATAGATGATTAATTTTTTGAGGAAAGGGTTGGCCATTGTCAGATCTTTAACACAGTCAGCAAAGCTCTGAAATTCTTATGGCAAACCATTTATCAATCTGAGATTCATCTCTGCATAGGAAACATAGTCACAGTGTTCTAGAAATGACTCAATAATACCTGTGATTCATAAGCACATTGGTAAGTTTTCTATTTATTGTGGGAAAACCACACTACTACTTCTTTATTTTGAGTTAATTACAATCATATGTAAACTTCTATATGGGGCTAATCATATTTGGAGATGGAATTTTTTTCTTTCTCAAAATCTATTTCATTATTTATGCAAAATCTCTTGTATTAACTTTGTTATTTGGATTACCACCATGTATGGACAGACACACACACAAAAAAAAAAGGAACTGAGACAAAAAAATGGTTTACCCTCTGAGAGGTCACAGCCTGATAGTCTTTCAAGCCTTTTTTTTTTCCCTTCTTCTTACTTTTGCAATATACAAAAGGTGATTTTCAGAAGTATTTAAGAATCTTTTTTCAATTGTGGTTGTATTTTAAACTAAGCAAATAAATTAATTTTTCAGTCTTTTCAATATGAAATAAAAAGCAAAATCAAGGCAATATTGCCTCCCTGGTAGCCTATGGTATTAGGATTGAAATCCTCATGAAACCTGATTTTCAAAAAGTGAAGTATTCTCTCTGAAAACCTTTTCATTTTAGGGTTCACTGAGATTAGATGCTCACAATCACTGTTTAGTAAAGACTTCCCAGTTTTATCCTGAACAGGGGGACATAATTTTTTTTTAAATGAATTAATCATTTGAACTCGTGTCAACACCTGAGATTTCTTTTTTTGCTGATTAATTACTGATCTTCATGGTGCCTTCATAACCAAAAATTTGTCCGATGTCAATAGTAAGACCTCACATAAGCTGCTGAAGCAAATTGAGGAAATGTTATGAATTATTCATAGTGACCATCTATTTCATTTGGTCCTATTTGAGTTGTCTTAGACCATTACACACAGGCAGCTCAGTGATCTCAGGCTACCATGTAAAATAGACACAAAAATTGAGATTAAAGAATGGTTTCATAAAAGGGATGAAACCAACCCCCTCCTTGAGCAACAAACCTGTCATAAAAGCAGCATGGCTAATGGGTTTGTAATGTAGGTGGACGGTTTTAGTCAAACTGAGACAAAGATGTGATTGACAAGAACAATTGTACCTTTTAGCGATATTCTCAGAGCTGAAGAAATGTAATGGAAACAGTTATTTTGCTAGTCCTGCCTCCTATTGTCTGCCTCTTTTCATCATTCTGCAGCAAAGGCTATATTTATCTAAATGGGTAATTTATCTTTACTACTATTTCAGTATTTTGCATGTTTTGACAGCTATGGAATGTTCCAGAAACACATTTTGCTGCAAGAATGCTGGAGCTGAAGGATGAGGTATAAAGTAGCCACTTAATTTTTCCACTGCCATTCAAGTCCAGCAAGGGTAGAACTGGGAGATGTCAGTTATGGTCACTGTTGTGGGTTAGATTTCTCAAATTAACTTCTTCCCATTTGTTGCATGTTGGAGAAGCAGAAAGGTGGTGGTTTACAAAGTAAACGCTTTGTAACAAGGAGAAACAAAAGGGTTAGCCAAGAACTCTCATATACTACTGTAATAGCTTGGCCAGGAGAATGAGAGTTTGGGAGTATTGCCTGGGGAATGGGCTCTCCCGCTGGGGATTTTCAGGACATGGTATAATACCGCAAGAGGCATTGTGACTGAGTCCAAGACTTTTGCCTGGGGGGTGGGAAGCTGGTTTTGGGCCCCTTTTCTCGGCTCAGCAGCCAAGGATAATGGTCTGGTATGTTACAGAGGGCATTTGGCTGTTTGCAGGGATAGCGCTACAGTTTAGCTTGCCGCTGGGAGTTGTACCAAATCAGCTGCTGCCTGTGAGTTTTGCAAAAGGAGCCACCTCCCGTCCTCCCCCTCGACCAAGCTCCCATGCCACCTCAGGGGGTTGCTGAGCTTGCACCAGAGAGCCCCTGAGGCTAGGGGGGAACCATCCAGCCCCTTGGCCTCGCTGGGAGCCAACAGCGTCCCCTGCCAGTTGTGGTCATAAGTACACCAAAGGGAAAAATTTACTTAACAGGTGGAAGAACTTGGGTTATTGTTTCTGTTTCTTCCTAATTTAGCATAAGAGTCTTGCTGTGGAGGCTGGGGACAGGCAGCTCACCACAATGGCTGCCTGGTCAAAACTTATCCTCAGAAGCTTTGTGGGCCAGGACTCCTCCCTTCTCACTGCATTTCCATTACCATCACACTGAATGCAAATACTATCTCCAGGGATTTGGAAAGTGGTGGTTCCTAAATCTGTTTTCTTTGGATGTACCATTAAGAAATAGTACATGTATGGAATGTTCTTAAGTATTGAGGATATAATTGGTATACCATTTTAATGTATAGAATAAGCTATAATAAACCTTAGAATCTTGATCTACTGAGTCTAGTATAGTGTATGGACTACTGAAGATTTTCCACCTTAATTAGAGATTATTCATATGAAATACATCCAGAGAAGCTGCTTAGCAAAATAAGTATATGGTTCTTCATGTAACTTCAGTTGATTTTTAAAGTGTACTGCTTCCATATTTCTGAATAAACCAGAGCTTCAAGGAGACTTGAAAAATATTTCTACTAGAAGCCCAATAGTTATGTCAACCTTCAGAAAAAAAAAAAAATCTTAACTTAAAAAGAATCAAATCAACTTTATACTTAACATTAGCACACATTTAACTCACTGTTAAATTTTGTTTACAAGGAGGAAGCTGGATTAACTTTACTGATTTTAAAGCAATCTTAACCAAGTGCTGTGAGAGTTTTCATGTTTGTTTCAAAATAGCTGAAAGCCCATTGAAAGCAATGAGAAAACTGCCTAAAGTTCAGCTGGTTAAACGCTTTCCTAAACAATGCTGAAGCTGTCTAGACTTCACTCTTAGACTTTGTAAGATCTAAAACCACGTAAACATTTCATCAACCTGGGATGTGCTCAGGATCTCTGATGAGAACACTTTACCTTACTGTGAAGATGCAACATTGTAATCACTTCATGCTACTTTAGAATATACTCATACTTGTTCTTTGTGTCTCAGTTGGAAAAAAACTGATTTTACCTAGGATTTTGTTATTAGTACAACTTAGTATCAGTCATGCCTGTGGTCTATTTAACTCCTATATTTTAAGCTTTTCCCAAGTACCCTGCACATCTTCAAAAGACATAAGTGAACCTCTAAATGCAAGTGAGTGTATGAAATTCTAATTTTGCATTGGAAGACAATGAAATCTCATTCATGAGATTAAATACTCCTTTCTTACAGGCATTTCCTAGAGGAAGTTTCATCACACAAGGTTCAGTTTTCACAAGCTGACCAAAATTTTGCAGCTAAGCAGTGGTGGGTTTATTATGTGTTGGAGTTCAAGATAACATAAAGCCTAACTCCTTTATCCTTATCCTGCCTTTACCATGACCCCACAGCTGTACTTGGTCCTTCTTTTAAAGTTTCCAGGTTACAAGGATTCCAGCTCTATCTATTTCTCTTAGTAGGTGTTAAATGAAAGACAGGTAAACAAGAACCTGTTCTTGCTGTTTCTCCCAAGGCACATTCCTGGAAGCCTTTCTCCATGCCTTTCACTTCCTCGCTTACATGTAGTCATGCTGCCAAAATGGTTTTGTGCATCACCATTGTGATCATTGTGAGCTGGAATGGGTAGGAACAGAATTCCAGCATCAGTACCCTAGAGGCATTTCATCAAGCTAACAATGCACTAAGGGTGCATTATCAACAAAATAATAAAAACCATTCATATGTTTATTCATCAGTAATTCACTAATAAAATGCATTGAAACCTGCTAGTTAAATAGCAAACTGTTAATTATGAAGTGACAGCAGCTGAGCTACTGCATGTGTAATGTTAAGATGGTTTCCTATATTAGAAATTATTCACTCCATGTAGAATGAACAATTTCATTACATAAAACTTTTTTTTTTTTTTTTTGAGTAGTAAGTAATTTTAAAGTATTAAAGTCCCTATAACAATCTCTGCTGATGCCACCTGTGGCAGCTCAGAGAGTACCTGTCACTCCAACAGAGTAAAGGATCCATCTAAACCTTACTAGAAATATCCTTAACACCAATTTATTTCTGAGAATTTGCCATGTTAAATGCTTAAATTTCATTTTAAGTTGTATGTCCAACTTAATTCTGTTATCTTGTGCACAGTGTGTCACATGCTCCTTAACTGTATGAAGATAACTATTTCATATCCCTTAAGATCACAGACCACACACCAAAATGTGCATGGATTTCTAATAACAAGGCATTTTTTACCTTTTCTCACCAATCTGTTCTCCAGTGTTTCAGGAGGATCATTTCTTCCATAAAGAAAATTAAGAAGGATCAGTATTAATACTGGAACTTGGAGAAGCTCATAGTAGCCCATAGGGTTAAAAGGACTGGATGGAGGGAGGATTTCTGTCAACATCAACAAGGACAGTGACTACAGAGGGAGTGAGGGGAACTGGAAGGTTTCATGGGAACATCCAATTTGCTTGAGAGGTTGAGAAGATCCTGTCTGAAATCACGAAGTTCTCAGGAGGAACGAAACCATTCAGACTGTGATACAGCTAAAGGTGTCTTTCCTCTCTCTCTCTCCCGTCTTTAACCACTATCTATCTTGTTCCAGCTGAAGAATTGAATGATGGTTTTGGAGTTTTATTCTACAAGGTCTGTGCAGTCATTTGCTACAGCTATCAAACATCTCTGACTAGTGACAGAAAGCCATAGTGTCCACAAAGGGAGACTGGACAGTCTAATTTACATGTGTAAGTTAATGAGCTGAGAATTAGTCCTTGCTTCTTAAAGCAGAGAAGTCCCATTTCAGTTTAGCAGCAGCCTTCAAATCATGAATGCTGAAGGTCTGTAGTAAATCCAGTCAGGCCCAGGGAAATGTCAAATGTACCTGGATTACACATTTTGGAAAGCAACACAGCCGTGCATGCAGATGTGACACCGCAACCCATAGCTGTGTAACAGTCTGGTTCTCCAGGTGGTACTGCTGCCTATTTCTTGTACCACTGGCTAATATTAGAGTCATGAGGTGCTAATAATTCTTTTTCTCTTACTTACAGTACTACAAATGATGTAGTATTTCACATCTATATTCAAATGAATTAATCACATTTGAATACAGATATAACACAAATGTTCTTCTTAACAATAAGTCATGAAAACTAATAAAGCATTTATTGTATGTACTGCAGAAGCACATTAGATCAGCCAGTTCCTACAATTGCTCCAGAAATTAAATAAGGTATTATTGAATTATTGAAATACACTGTAAACATATATTTGCCTGATCTGTGCGTCAATTCTCATTGATTACTGTACAGGGGCAAAGCCTTGGGAATTGAGACTAACAACTAGTCTTCACCGCTATGTATTTTCTAAGAAAGTAGAGGATTTTCTTCATCAAAGAGAAAATAAAGTGTCATCTGTAACAGTGGCTTATGTGCTGAGTTTCTGTAAATTTATTTTATCACAGAAATTAAGAAAACTGAGACACCTCGCTCACAGGGTGGCAATTAGATTTCATTTTTCCAAATTGGTTAGAGAAATAGAGGCAATATAACAGTTAAATGTAATAGAGAAAAAGTCATATTAGACTTTACAGGGTGGAGTACAGTGCCCAGCACTTGGACTGACCCACTCAAATCCAGAGGTAGTGCTTTAATTTCAAGGTGGCAAGGCTAGCTACGCTAATGATATCCCTTCTGGACCGAGCACATCCTAGCTTGCGATGGACCCTTTGCTGGAGCTGGGTTGCACAGCTCTTCTCTGAGTCAGAGACACAAATTCACAACAGAGACTATCCAGGAAAATCCCATCAGACTTTTTTACTTTCACTTCTTACCTCACACTGTGAGTGAAAGTGAATCTCATGACTTCATACAGCATTAAAACAAGCATGACATTTTTCCCAGTAGAAAATTTTGGGTTTAGAGCAGAAGGGAATTCCCTTCTGGTAAATGATTTCCATAAGGATCCAGGGCTGGAAAATGCCAAGTTAGCTCTGCATGTGCAGTCAGAGAGTCTGGTACAACCTTTGCACTTCCTGCACATTTCCTGGAGTTGCACATTTGAGTGTACACTGGAGACACATGGTATGTATAAGGAATTGACTGGATCATAGAATCATGGTTTATGCTGAGTTTGAAGGGACCGATCAGGATCATCAAGTTGATGGCCATACTCAGAGTTGTGGTCAACCACTTGATATCCCAGTGGAAATCAGTGGTGAATGATGTCCATGAGGAGGTGCTGTTGGGACCAGCACTGTTTAACATCTTGGAGACAAGGACAGTGAGATCAAGTGCATTCTCAGGATTGCGGATGACACTGAGCTCTGTGGTGCAGTCACACGCTGGAGGGAAGGGATAGATCCAGAGGGACCTGGACAGGTTGGAGAGGTGGGTCTGTATGAACCTCATGAAGTTCAACAAGGCCAAGTGGAAGGTTCTGCACCTGGGTGAAGGAAGTCCCAAGCACAAGTACAGGCTGGACAGAGAATGGATTGGGACAGCCCTGAGGAGAAGGATGTTGGTGGATGAGATGCTCAACATGACCCGTCACGTGCACTCACAGCTGAGAAAGCCAACCACATCCTGGGCTACATCACAAGAAGCATAGGCAGCAAACCGAAGGAAGAGATTCTGCCCTTCTTCTCCAACCTTGTGAGACCCACCTGCAGCACTGCATCCACCTCTGGGGTTTTCAGCATGGGGCACTGACCTGTTGAAGTGAGTCCAGAGGAAGCCACAGAGATGATCAGAGTGCTGGAACACCTCTTGTTAAGACACACTGAGAGAGAAAGATGGGGTTGTTAAGCCTGGGGAAGAAAAGAGTTCTGGGACACCTTACTGTGGCCTTCCAGCATGTAAAGGGGGCCTACAAAAAAGCTGAATGGGTACTTTTTTCAAAGGAAATTAGTGACAGGAAAAGGGGGAATGGCTTCCATGTGGAAGAGTAGGTTTAGATGAGATAGCAGGAAGAAATTCTTCCCTGAAAGGATGGGGAGGCCTCACAGGTTGCCCAGTGAAGCTGTGGCTGCCCCATCCCTGGATGTGTCCAAGGTCAGGTTGGATGAGGCTCTGAGCAACCTGGTCTAGCAGAAGGTTCCCTGCCTATGGCAAGGGGTTAGAACAACATGATCTTTAAGGTCCCTTCCAACCCAGACCATTCTATGATACAATGACATAACCCTATACATGAATAAATGACTGTAGGGGGCCACAGGGGAGAGTTGCACAGTCATAGAAAACAAATTAAAAAGTCTTAGAGGAAATGTGTTTACTTGAACAACTAGAAAAAAAGTCAAAATAACCCTAGAAACCCACCAATTAAAATGAACATTTTGAAATATAGTGAGTAAAATATTTAATGAAAAAGGCATGTCTGGCATGTAATGACTTTACCCAAATTTTAAAGAATAGCTAACAAAACAACCCGCTCTTGAAGGGTCATACACCTCCCATTTGATGCAAAAATAATTAGCACTAGGTTGCCCATGATTCTCTCCTATCTGATAATATGTGCTATTAGCCTGTTGTTGCTAAGGAATGTTGCTAAGCAAGACAAGGCATAGAGGAGGTCAGCCATCTCCTCTCTGACAACTTCTAGCATCAATTATTTTTGTAAACTAAAGATTTCATTTTTTTCTGAGTGTTCTGCATATTTGTTTGAGAGAAAAGATTCATCACTATAGAACAATCCAAACGTAAAGACTGAAGTGTTCTGATGGAATTGTCTCTTTTTCATTAAAATATAATTTGTGTTTCTTAGCATTGCTGTGCAGATGGTCATGGTAAAAACCATAGTCTGACCTAGTTTTTTACAGTTCTGAACAAATTACATGAGAAATTTGAGTATTCTTGGTACAGAAACATTTTTCCTGTTGATTTAAGCTATATTAGCAGTCACAAATATTTTTATTTAAAGGATGATAGTTAATTTGAAATGGAAAAAGTAACAGAAGAAAAGCCAATTATTGCCTTTTAACAAAACAGAATATCAAGAGTAATTAAACAGTTGTAAAATGAAAACATACACAAAATAACATTACATTGAAAGTCTAAAGAGTTTCTTAAATTTCATCTATTCTTAAACTATTGCTTATTGGATTCTTAGTTCAAAATGGAAGTTTTTATGTTATATCATTTCAAATTAGTATCTCAGGGAGCAGGATATATCACTGTGTACCCAAAATGAGATAATACTGTTTTTAACTACATAGCATTAATACAGACACTTGTTTCCCTGTAAGTTTTTTAATGGTGACTGGAATGTTTTGTGCTGCCAATTCCTATTTCATGAATGGAAGTCAAAAGGATAGAGGCCCCCAAATAATTTTAAAAAGAGGAAAAATCCACATTCTAAAATTCTCCTGGCTTTTGTTGTTGTTGTTATTGATTGCTATGCGTCATTTGAAGCTTGATATGAAGTGTCACTTCATTATTATTAAAGTGCTTTTTTAGCAGTCCCCTAAACAACCACTTTCCCACATCATTATGAGCATTCCTGTTCTGTGAAAGGTAGATGAGTTTAATGCACACCAGTCCCCATCAAGTACTGAAACTTCTTTTTTCTCTCTTTTAGTTTTAAATAAAACTATTTGAATAACAACTTCCCAATCTTTTTTCAAATCAAAGTCTATCTTGTCTATTTCAAACTGTTCTTGGTAGCTTCTCTCTTGGTCTAAAGGAGAAATGGTAGTTTGGGTCACCTTGCAGTGAAGACACTGTCCAAGACACCAGGAAGAGTTTTGCCTTGTTGAAAGCAGGAAATACTAAATAAGCAATAACACCTTTTTTTATTTTTAGTGGTTTAACTGATGCATGGAAAATATGTATGGAAAAATTTTATTTCTATGGGTTGTGATTAGGAAAAATTACTTAGAATGGGTCATTAGTTTGCTAAGTGGTTCAGGTGAACAGTTAGGTGTTTACAGCCTGAAAGGCTCAATACACTTAATCCTTTAGGAGAGCAAGTGAGAAAATTCCTCTCTCATATTCCTATGACAAGATTTTTTAGGTGACATTTCTGAAATACTGTAAATACAATTTCATCTGTCACCTTTTTAACTCTCAATTTTTCATACATGGAAACAGGCATGATGCTGAGACTTCTGTTAGCACTACTACTGTTACATTCATATTCACAGTAGTGTTAACTTTCCTACCTAAATAACACCACTAGTTGATTTTGATCAGGTAGAACATGTCCGGAATCCAAATGGTATCACCCAAATATCGAAGTATTTGAACTGCACTACAACATGCCCCAGAGAGCATTTGTTATTAGTTTTATCCAAAGCAGAAATTCTAATGATGGTTACCTATGAAGGTGATGATATACCAGTCTTTACAAGGTTTCATGGTTTTAGAGTTTTATATATCTTAAATTCATATTAACTTTGTATAGGATGAATTGCATGTCATCAGAAAGATTAACACATATGTACCATTTAAGAATTACCCTGTTCTCAAGGATTAAATGGGACCTTTTTCTTTGGTTTTACTATGTGAACCTTTCTATTTTTGACAGATCATTATATTTTTTAGTGCTTATAGTAGTGTGCATGTTAATAGCCTGAAGTGCCATGGGATAAAATCATAGAGTCATAATCAGTGTGCAGTGAAGTTATAGATCCAATCCAAATTATAAGCGACAGGTTGTCTCTCTCTTTCTAAAAAATATTCTAATATATTAATAGCAAACATTTTACTGGAGACAAGGATGGGTGGGCAAAATATATTCTTCCCTTGGAAAAATAAATATATTTTCTTTAATCTTACACAAACTAATGATGCCCCAAAAGTATTTACATTACATTGTTTACTTTGCATTTAAAATATGGATATTTCAGAGGAAAATCAAGACAGAAGGAAATAATGGCAAGCAACCTACAGCAGAATGAGTTGCAAAGAGCAGAAACATGCACTTAGGTAAGAAGTTTCTAGAGCAATCCCTCACACTGTACTTCTTCACAGAAAAACAAAACAAGGTAAAGCAAGATTTTAGCCTTTGTGACAAATTACTCAGGAAGGGAACCCACTGTCCACTGAGGAAAGAAATAAAGTCCTATGTGAATTGAGAAGTAAAGTGGCACCCAAAGAATTAACTGATACTCTGTGATCTGTACATTGTGTTATGCATAAACCCTTTTAAGACTTTCGCATCACCTTTCCTCAAATATCAAAGCTGCTAACTAATTACTAATTAAAGAGTATTTTTATGAAATATTATTTTAACTAAAATACGGAATTAACAAACTCCTTTATTTTAGATAGTTATGAAAATGTTTTAAGGGTGTTTAAGTAGTTTTAAGAGCTGTAGTTTGGTGTTATTCGTTTTGTACCTTGTAAAAGTGAACATGGGATCCTGGGTTTTGCAGCCAGTTTTCTCAGAGCATGTTTCCAGATAAAATCAATTCCCGAGGCAGACAATGGGCTGCAGCAACCCTAAAAACTCACAAGCCATTGGCTAAGAACTGCTTGGAGAATGCATGACCAATCACCGTGGGACAAGTAAGCAGAACTGGGAGTGAAGAGGGGCGGAGACTCCCCTTTATCCCAAACCGAAATTTCCAACTCTTCCTCTTTTTCGTCTGGACAAGCCACGGAGAGCCTCAGTCGTGGGTATCAGGCCATAGAACAACTTTTTCTGCCTTTTTCAGGCAGCTCCGCGCCGAGAAAAAGCTATGCTTGGGTTTGTAATAGTCTAACTGGCTGAAAAAAGTGTCTCTGCTTGAAGGGATCTCGGACTTTAATTTTTATCTAAATTTTCGGGGTTTTTTAGGTTCCAGTTTTTTAATTGTTAAATAAACCGGTTTTATTTGATTTAACATCCGAAACTATCCTATTTTTATAACAATTTTCTGGGGGCTCGTCCCGGGATCCACATTCTTGGATTCACAACCCAGATTGTGATTTTTTGAACTTTTTTCCTGGATTGTGCACCCAAAATCCTGTGGATCAATCCTTCGCAGAGGAGAACACCCAGCATAAAGCCTTTTGGTAAGGCCTGTTCCCTTTTCTAGGGCAAATTTGTTAGGGATTTGTTATTTTTAATTTTTATTTTAAAATCTTTATTTTTGGTGACCCTTCAGTGGAACTTACTGTGTGCATGTGTGTATGTGTGTGCCTGTGTGTGCCTGAGTATGCCTGCGTTAGTGAAGTAAGGTCAAAATAAGTAAAAACTAAGGCAAAAAACTTCTCCCATGGGGCATAGGGGGAGAAGCAAAAAGCCGGGAGTTTTGAAAATTGGAAGGGAACAGCTACATAGGGGAGTTCTGAGTAACTTCTAAAATTTCTATTACTGACTGCCCCAAATATCTCTGTGTTTGTTCTGGAATATTATGCTTACATTTTGTATTTTTGTGCTTGTATCTGTTACATGGTATGTGTGAGTTACTCGCAGTTTGTATTTTGTGGTCTGTTTTATCTTCTACTTTTATTCTTAGTGTTGCTGCAGATTGTCTGTATATGTGGATTATTTTAACATTTTTCCTAGTAGTGCTGTGTGCTGGAATCCCTGCTTGGTGTTTTGCAAGTGTGATTGTGGTTATTTTCTTAATTTTTACCACTAATTAAGGCTCTAAGCAGTTTTTTTTCTCTCAGCACATGCAGCCTCCATTTTAAATCGGCCGCCACGTGTTTCTCCTATCTCCACGTGGCCGAGGCAGAGGGCGTCGCCATTTTGCTCGCTTGTCTCTTCCGGCTCGCTCACCGGAAGGGACACACCCCGCCTCTCTCTCCGAGTTTCTTTCCTAGTGACTAAAACGGAAGGAGTTCTTCTCCTTTCCGGCTAGTCCTCAATTTTTTTTTGTTTTTGTTTTTGTTTCAGTTCCCACGCTAAACTCCATTAACATTACAGCTCTCACTATTAATTATTATTGTAATTAAAATGCATTACAACTTATTAATATAACATTGCTAATTAAATCTAAAGATTAACATTACAGCTCTCACTATTAATTATTATTGTAATTAAAAGGCATTACAACTTACTAATATAATACTGTGATTGATTTAAAATGGGACAATATTGTAGCAAGAAACAGAATCCTATTAAGAAATACGGCATATTCCCAGACAGTCCTTTAGGACAAATGTTAACAAACTGGGAAAACAATACATTAACATCAGAAAAAGATCAACGTAAAATGATACATTATTGTGTGTTTAAATGGCCAAAGCGAAAAATTCGTAGAGATAAAGGAGGTCTTTTCTGGCCAAAACACGCCTCCTCCGAGCTGTGCATATGCAAATCTCTTTATAGCTATGTGCAGTATAAATTCTCTCAAAATTCAGAAGAACTGCAATATTGAGAATTGGTTAGCTGAGAAGGGTCACGTAGACATATTGGAGATGACCCAAGGGAATTTTTCTAGCTCTTGCATTTAGCTTGTATGATTGCTGAAGCAAGCAAGCAAGCAAGGACACTTTGTGGGGGTAGTTAAACAATAGCGGATTCTTGTAGTTAGCAAAGCATGGGAAAAGAACAGAATAAGACTAGAAGTTGGCAGCTAGCATGAGAAAATAAGGTGTGGCTAACAGTTAGTGCTTTAGCCTATGATATTAGTGGATTACAGAATATGCATGAGCTTATTAAGAACTGTATAAAATTGTAACTCATTGATCAATAAATCGAAGCTTGCTGATAACTCATATTGAGTGATCCGAGTCTTCCCTCGCCGCGACAAAATGGCGCCCGAAAAGCAGGGACTTACAGCAAAGAAGGCTGTGACCCTTTAAGCCACGCCACGGTCCGGTGTAGTATCGGGTCAGTCCCGAAGCAGCACGGGAGGTGAAAAGAGCTGGTCTCCGCACCCTGAACGACCGTACAGACGGGTTTCAGCTGACAACACCGCCGACGCCTCGCAAGGGCTGCAACAGTGCTAGCTAGCAACTTAAAAAGAAGTATGGAGAGGCAAGCGGTGCAAGATTTGCTCCGTTGCTTTTTAGAAAAGCGGGGAGTGCAGGGTATAGATACCCAAAAGGAATTAGAGGCCTTAGTAACATATGGTCTAAACAAGGTGTGTTTTGTAGATCCTAACACTATTTTTGAAAGGGAAGAATGGCGTAGACTGGGGGATAAAATTTGGGAAGCTACTATAGATGATGATAAAATGGCTAAAAAATTAGGTAAACCATGGAAAGTGATAATGAACGCTTTAGATCAGCATTATGCAGAGCAAAAAGCAGCCAAAGCAGCTTCTGAGCATTTGGGAGCCTCTGCTAGAGAAAGTTTAGATAGTGGTCTTCAATATCCTTTACCTCCTACCACAAATACAGTTTATGTGCCTCCTCAAGGGTCCGCGGGGCAGGGAACTGCAGTACCTATTCCGTCAGCACCCTTGCCACCTGTCACGATCCGCTTAAGATAAGCAGGGTTCGTGATGGTTCGTTAACCGAATCTCAAAGTGCAAAAGAAACACAAATGGGGAAAATGTTAATTTTAGTCAGCACAAGAAACTTTATTGCGTACCAACGCTGTGTAATTGCGATAGAGAGGGAGAGAGAAGGAAAGAAAGAGGGGGAGGGGAGGGTTATATAGCTACCAACGGCCGGCGGAGTCCTCGTGGTCTTCCGTCTTCTTCCGTGGGGGGATCCCAACTGGGGTCTTCTTAGAGAGTCTTTTTGTACCCTTTTCGGGAGCGAGGGGCAAGCGGCCAAACAGGTGTGAGAACAATACCCATAGGTGTGAAAACAATGCCCACTGTCTTTGGTTAATGGCACAGAACAGGTAGCGGGCAGCACGTCCCGTGCTGTCCCCGCTGCAGTCACAGCAGGACCAACACGGCTCACTGCAAACAGGTGCACCACCGGCACATTGTGCTTGGTTAGTTCTCCACCTCGGGCAGGCCCAGGCTCAGCGTCTCGCTTTCTGTAGATGGTTGTGAGACAGATGAAGGGTCTTCGGACCATCTCTTACACCACCCCGTGGCTCACGATCGTCGTCAGGAACGCGCGAGGTCTTCTGTCGAAGTCTTCAGGACTCGCCACCGTCGGCAGCAAAACCCAGGAGGCAGGGATGAGGGAAGGGAAGGAAAGGGGAGTATGAGGGATACAAGGGGAAAATCAACAATGTTAATCAAGGCACGCAATCAATTTTTCATTTGAATATGAGTAGTTCGTCTAGTGTCAATGGCTTTAGGAGTGCCCCTGGTGAATGGGACATCTACTAAATTGTATACATTCGTTACAGATGCCAAGTGTGTTATTTGTTTCATGATTCTCCAATTCAAGATAAACAAAACAGCAGACAAGATAAAGCCAATCAAAGTTAAAATCAAGAGAACAATGATAGGATGACACAACTTATTCAGGACACCTGTAGCAGTGGGGGACCACCCAAAAAGAGTGTCCCACCAACGGGATTCAGCGTCCTTCTTTACCCTTTCTAAGACACGATGTATTTCTTGTACATCGTGGTGAACAGTTATCAAAGTGTTCTGTCCATTTTTCTTGATCTTTTCTAGGATTCTAATTAGATCTTGGTGAAGCAACAATTGCTTTACCAAAGTGAGATTCATTCCAATGGGGGTAGGCAAAAGTTGATCAATTAGTGTATAATTGGATTGCAAAAGGTAGAAGTAACTGGAGCTAAATAGGAAAAATCACATCCTCCAATTTTGGTAAAGTTACACACACAGAAATTTGAGTGATTTTTAGTATCAACTACTAATTGGTCTACAAAGATTCTATCACAAGCAGCTCTTAAACATGCACAACCGTTACCTATGTATACAAGCACTGTCTCAGAGTTCTCATTAGGATGAATTTCGAAGTGACAGATATTTTGCTCCGTGTCTAAGCAAATGTCTTGAGCTTTGATCACATTACTTTCACAGATGAACCCTTGTTCTCGAACAATGCAAGCTTCCAAATTAACAGTTTGCCATTTTTCATTGATTTGACGGGCCCATTCTCTATGCTCGGAAGGATAGAGAATAGTTCCATTGTGATTCAGCCCTAATGCAATGATAGGGAATATTGAATACACTGAAGCATTGCGTATGGTCAGTACGAAGGCAGTAGCTGTGTTTGTGGTGGGGTTGTAGGTAAAATTCACTAAATTCCACCACGATTGAAAATCCTTTTCAAAATTAGTAGCACTGTCCCAAACTATTTTACGGATTTCAGTGGGGAAAGTGCCTTCTTCGCCTTCTCTTATGATTGCGGCAGCAACTGACTGCATCCACAATTGGGCTTGGACGCAGCTAAGTGCCAAAGAAATGTTGTTCTGGGTAGAATTGAGTGCATTAATTATCAATTTGTGGTCATTTATATTTACCCTTTCCCAATTTGGTAATATGTTTGATAACAACCACTGTTGGGCTCCAAGAGCTGATAAGGACTACTGTAGTGGTCGTTGTAATTTGGTCAAATCTCTAGTTGTAGCAGCCAATTTGTTCATTAGTACTTCTGAATCAATGCTATTCAAAACTCCCAATCCTGCTCCCACAGCACCGGTTATGTCTCTTGGCATTCGTTTCTTAAAAGAATTTCGGTTTCGCAACCAGGTTGTCCACCCTTCAAAAGAAGTTTGTAAGAAAGGTGAACAAGCCGGCTGAACTTCCGAGACATTGGTTTGCATCAGCAGTTTTACTTGTTTGAGAGACCAGGCCGGATTGAACAATATTTGTTGTTGGCCCGTTTTCCTGATTATATATGGTCCAATTTCAAAAACCTTTGGGCTCAGCACAACCGGTGGTTGGGTAGTAGGTGTTATGACATTAATTTCAAGTTCCCCCCAATACTTTGTGTTGGTATTGCCACACATTACTTTATGCGTGTTATTGTGAAAGGAGGGAAAACGTTATTTTTGTTTAACCTGAGGGGGGTATTTTTACCATGGTGTGTGATTATTATACTCAATATGGACTTCTCTACAGTGTTAACCTTGAATTTATATACTAAACCTTTGAATGACTGGTTTGCTGGCTTGTTTTGCCAATTACAAATAACATAAGTTGGCTTGACTAAAGTGAAGTTATGCCAACAATCAGTCAAATTGTTGCAAAGTTTTGTGATTTCAACATTATTGGTGCTGGGATTCAAGCTATAGTTATCAATATGTTTTTGTCGACAGCAAATTATAAAGGGCATTTGTCTATCACATGTCCATTCTGCCGTAGGGCAGAGTCTTGCTGAGATGTTGGGGTGCAAACTGCTTGTTACATCTGACTTCAGGAGATTTCCAGCAATTGCGATGGAGGAAGCTTTCTCGTAACGGGACCCTTCTACTTTTCTGCATCCCACACTCAGTTTTTCACCAGTTGTTCCATTTAGGGCCCTAATCCATTCGTTTCGGTCCCATCCCCATTCACTCAGGCGAAATACCTCAGAGTCATGCAGCACCACAGTTGCTAGGTTGGGACGACGATCTCCGGGATAGGATCCTAAAACACCCGTATACTTGAGGGTAGCTTCAGACCACGGCCACTCAATAGAATCTTGGCCATGGTATTGTGGTAGGATGCAGAAAAGTACTATTAGTTTTATCATGGTTCATCTGGTTTCACGTCCCTTGGAGTTCTCCTGTGAAAAGCAAACACAACAGAGCCTGCCACTAAAAGGCAGAACAAGTTAGAAAGATGGGATTATCCAGCGTGTGTTTATCCGATGCTCCTTTCCGAGAGCATCAGAAGCAACCCACGCATATTTGTTTATAGGGGTTTTTAGTACTAGAGGCACTTGACCCACAGTAGGAAGATCAACTAGCACAGGCTGCCCTGGATAATGTGAAGGATTACTAGGATCATTCGGTCCCTGTAGTGAGGGAATTATTGTTGGAGGTGCTGGGCAAAAAGCAGTGATTTTGGGACACCCGTTAACTCCCCATCTGTCATTTACACCTTTGACAGCTTCCCACAACCGGAGGTCCCAATTTCCTTCATGTGGTTTTAAAAGTCGTTTTAGAAGGCCATTAGTCCTCTCCACAATTCCGTTGGCTTGGGGGTAGTAAGGGGTGTGGAAAGTCCATTTAATCCCTTCAGCTTTTGCCCACTCTTGCACAACCTTGGTGGTAAAATGACTCCCATTGTCAGATTGGATTTCTTGTGGTTTGGGAAAAGTTCCAAACCAGTCCTGCAGTGCCTTTACAGTATTTTCTCCTGTAGCTCTTTTGAAGGCTTCAGCTTGAACTAGCCCGGATATAATCTCTACTCCTACTAACACAAAATGTTTCCCTCCTGACTTCTTAAAAGGACCAATGTAATCTACCTGCCATGCGTCCCACAAGCCTTTGCCCTTTCGCAGATGCAGAGGGTCATCTTCCAGAGGGTGCCTTTCCAGCCGTTTGAGACATTGTTCGCAGGCTGAAATGCATGTTCTACACATTTCTCTGGTAACAGGCCAGCCACGGGCAAGTGCTTCCTTGTACAAATCTTTTGCTCCTGTGTGTTGTCTTTTTACATGTAGCCATTCCAGCAAGTGCTCCCAATCCTCTGCAATTTGATCCTTTTTTACAGGACATAGTCTCGCTAGTTCATCAGCTTTATTGTTCCAATCCCCTGCCAAATTACCATCTACTTGATGAGAGGCCACCCATCCCACAGCAAAATTCCCCTGATTTGCAATGCTGAGGATCTCTTGCCACTTCTCCTTTTGCCACACTGGGACTTTGTTAACTTCCCAATCATTTTGCTGCCAGAAAGAGAGCCACTCAGTGCATCCCTTAAACACAGCATAGGAATCAGTGTAGATGCAGACGGGAGAAGTATTTTGTGCCTCACGCTGGAAAACACTCCAAACAGCTATCAGCTCTCCTACCTGAGCACTCCCTTCCCCCTCTGTAATGATTTGTTCACCGGAGGAGGTATGGAGGGCTACAGCTCTGTATTTCCACACTTTCCCTTCCCGCTTGGCAGAGGCATCTGTAAACCAAGAGTTTGCTGACTGTTCTGGGGAGAAAGGAGGGGCTATCTTGATAACTGAAGTAGGTTTGTCTTGGCTATCATTCAAGCTGTCTTGTATTGCCAAATTTTTTACAGCACCTTCAGTGACTGAGAAAATATTACAATAGTGTTCAATTTGGGCATACCACTTCCTTACTGAGGCTCTCTGGGCCACCCCGTGAGGGGGGGGAGTCCCGGTAGAAACTGTTTTAATGACTTTAAAAGGGCCTCTTAGAACAATTGGTTGTTGCCGTGTGATCTTTTCTACTTCTATGAAAGCCAAGCTGACCACAAACAATCCCTTTTCCCAGGTAGTCTATCTTTTCTCAGCATCTTTGAAGCCACGGGAATAGAAGCCGACAGGCTTTGTCGGACCCTCAGGGCCCCCTGCCAAATGTGTATTGACAGCCCTGAGGTGGCAAATCCCCATTCCACCTGGAAAGGATCAGTAGGGTGGATAGGACCCAGAGCTTGGTAGGCTGTTGCTTCAAAAATCAACAATTGCAATGCTTCTTCTTGAGAAGCAGTCCATTCCCATTTTGCCCCTTCTCTCAGTAAGCTGTAAAGAGGTCGGGTGATTATAGAAAAATCGGGAATGCGTTTTCTCCAAAACACCAGTAATCCTAAAGTCTTTTGAAGCTCCTTTTGTGATCCAGACATTTTAATTTGATCCAAGGAGGTTAGGGTGTCTGGTGGGATACATGTCATACCTCCTTTCCACCAAATTCCCAGGAACTTTACTTCATGTGAGGGTTTTTGGACCTTTTCTGAGGGAATTTGTAAATTGAGGCTTTCTAGGTGGGAGATTATTTTCTGTTGGGTATCTCCCACTTCCTCTATTACATCTCCTCCCACCAGAATATCATCAATGTATTGATATACTGCAACATTATCTGTTTTGGGTATTTTCTCTAACTCTTGGGCTAAAGCATGGTGAGCTAGAGTGGGAGAATGTTTATACCCCTGGGCAAGTCTGGTGAAAGTGTACTGCTGTCCCTCCCATGTAAAGGCAAATCGTTCTGTGTCTTCTGGTTGCAAAGGTATCATGAAAAACATGTCCTTGACGTCTATTGTTGCCATGATGGGGTGTGCCTTTTCTTGAATCAATGTTATTAGTTCAGCTAGGTTTGGGACCGCTGCTGTAAGAGGGTCTGTGTTAGCATTTAGCCTGCGGTAATCTACTGTCAGCCTCCACTTGCTGTTGGGCTTACGCACTGGCCACACCGGAGAGTTGAAAGGAGAGTGAGTGTTAATTATTACTCCTTGTTCTCGCAACTCTTGTATAACTGGTTTGATACCTTCTTTGGCACCTAGTGGAAGGGGGTATTGTTTCACATTAGTTACCTTACTAAATGGTAGGGAGGGTGCTGTTTGAAACAGTCTGATGTCAAAACGTGGCGTGCCAAACGACCACAGGAAACCCTCCGAATCCTCCCACTGTCTCCCAACCAGGGCATTCATTCCCAGTAGATTGACAGGGATATCACCAATCACCATATTAATAGTGAGCTGGTCATCTTCTCCAGGCAGAGTGAGCTTGACTAAAGCCACTCTCATTGATTCTGTTGTTCCCAAGGCATTTAAGATACAGTATCGATTTTTGGTCGGGACAACCCCACATCTTCGGGCATCAGTTTTTGTTAATGCTGAAATTTGTGCCCCAGTGTCAGCTAGATAGGTGACAAGTGCCCTTTTGGGGCCTGTGATGGCTGTAATCAGTAAATCTCCAGTTTTGTTGTGTCTAGTGAGCATTCTAAGATATATCCATGTCCCATCCTTCCGCCCACTGTAGAAAGATGGCTTTACAAGTTTTTTGACTCCTCACCTGAGTTTGGTTTACTACCCAGGTTTTGAGGAAGGGAATGCTTTGGCTCATCGCCCGGACTTAGGGAGATTGAGTTGGCTCACTGCCCGAATTCTTAGGTGGGGGGGGGCACTGGGGGTTAGTGGTTTTCGGTAGTACCAGTTAGACACTACTTTACTCAGTTTGTCAAGGGGCATTCCATCCATTACATCTCTGGGAATCCCCTTCTTAATGCCCAATAGCCACCATCGCTGGCGGGTATTAGTTGATTTTTTGGTTTCGGGGTCATTGCTATGGGGGGTCTCAATGTGTCTGACTCCTCTTGGTCTCTCTGGAATTTGTACAGACCCATATTTTCTGCTGTAATTAATCAAATCCTCTGCAACCTCACTCCATGTCCAAATTTTGTGATCGCCGGCAGGTAAACCTGACGGCTGGGAGGGGGTTGAGTAAGGGGTGAACCCGGGATCAGTAGATCCAGATTGTTCGCTCGGGTTCCCAAGGAATCGGTTCAACCTTTCAACTGGACTTACGGCAGCAATGGTTTATTGGAGAACAATGGCCGTGGATTTAAGAGATTCTGGAAGTCCCTGAATTAAAGGAGTCATCATTTCAGGCTTTACAGGTAACTGCATTGGAGATTCACATTTAGGAATTAATTTTCTCTCATGAATCATTTGCAAGCAGGCAGCTTTGTGAACGCTCTCTAAGAGCTGATCAGGGGTGCTGATTATCGCTATGGGGTCTCCCCTTTCTAGAGGGTTGAGTCCCCCAGCCCAGTAAGCAGCACGCTGGGTTAGAGACCATGGGGAACGTTTGTCTCCAGCTGTTAAGAAAACTCCGTGTCCCCAGTATCCGCTGGCTTCTTGTTCTGTTAACTGTATTTGGTCTCCCCCTGTAAGGGACACTCGGAAAACATATTCCGTTTCTGATTTGTGGGAGAGCCGTCCATACTCCTTTTTCAATTTGGCCAATTCAGTAGCAGTAAATGGTATTTGTTTAGTGGTAATGTGCGGGTCAAAATCCTCATCATTTGTATAAAAGTATTCGGTTTTAATTAAAGGTCTCATGTGAGAACAACAATTTTCCCCGCAATTTTTCGCAAACAATAGTTCTTTTTGGGGGTAAATTTGGCTAATTTGTGGGGTTTCTTTTTCTTCTGTATCTTTTGACGAATCAGAATTATTTGAGTTTTTAAGATATTCTTCCCTTAATGCAGCCTGCAGCAAATGCATCTCATGCGTTCTTTCATCCAATTGTTTTTGCAGAATTTCTACTAAATTTTGAAGGGAATCTATTATTGTTTGTTCTTCATTGCGGCGCTTAAAGCGGTGATCTGCAGCAGCCGCAAGACAGGCTCCCAGTACAGAGCACGTTATGGTTTTATTACGGCCAGGTTTGAATCTTGCTTCGTGTTGCAGAGAACAAATTCTATCAGCTACACTTTCCAGGTTGAACCAGTTATTTTGCGCCCATTCCTCCCCTCCTGGGGAGGGTTTGGCATTGAGTTTTGCTAATATTGCATAAAGAACAGCTTTATCATCAGCAACTATATTTGTAGTCATTTTTGTGAAGGGATCGGGAACCACTACAGGGAGTTTAAAACTTGATTACACTCTGCACTACTCAGCACTGGGATGTGTTTCCCTTCGCTTCCCTGAGTGGGTGAAGAGGCCAAAATATGCCTGGGAGGTTCTACTTAGTTACCAACAGTTGCCTCTTCGCTACACCAAGCAGACCAAAACTCCTACACACTCTCTTTAGAAAAACAACAACACAACAGTCCCCCTTTTGCACTAGGAGATAATTTTGTGGATTTCCGAAGACAGAGCCCTCAATCGAGTTTGGGGTGCTAGCTTTTGGGAATGTACAATTTGCGGGAAATTCGAGTCACCCCCCTTGCTTTCTAGACACCACTCACCCTTTTGGGTGTTGGGCTAGGTGCGGCTGGAGTGAAACGTCCTTCCCCTGTTACAGATTGCACAGAACCCTGCAGCCCCTTCTGTCTGTCAGGAATCTTTGTCCGTGACGCCAATTAATGTCACAATCCGCTTAAGACAAGCGGGGTTCGTGATGGTTCGTTAACCGAATCTCAAAGTGCAAAAGAAACACAAATGGGGAAAATGTTAATTTTAGTCAGCACAAGAAACTTTATTGCGTACCAACGCTGTGTAATTGCGATAGAGAGGGAGAGAGAAGGAAAGAAAGAGGGGGAGGGGAGGGTTATATAGCTACCAACGGCCGGCGGAGTCCTCGTGGTCTTCCGTCTTCTTCCGTGGGGGGATCCCAACTGGGGTCTTCTTAGAGAGTCTTTTTGTACCCTTTTCGGGAGCGAGGGGCAAGCGGCCAAACAGGTGTGAGAACAATACCCATAGGTGTGAAAACAATGCCCACTGTCTTTGGTTAATGGCACAGAACAGGTAGCGGGCAGCACGTCCCGTGCTGTCCCCGCTGCAGTCACAGCAGGACCAACACGGCTCACTGCAAACAGGTGCACCACCAGCACGTTGTGCTTGGTTAGCTCTCCACCTCAGGCAGGCCCAGGCTCAGCATCTCGCTTTCTGTAGATGATTGTGAGACAGATGAAGGGTCTTCGGACCGTCTCTTACACCACCTTCCCCTCCACAACAGGAGGAGGAATACCCCTCTCAATCTCGATCTCTGGGTAATCCGTTCAGGGAGCCTTTAAATCATTCATTAGAAGACTCTAGTTTGTCATCAAGCAGTAATAACTTAATGGCTCAGCGAATTGTTGCTGAGAGGCGAAAAATGTGGCAGAATATTACTGAGCAGGCACTAGCAGCTGGAGATAAGGAGGCGATAGAAGCTTTGCAAGCTTTCCCTGTAACATATTCTCCCGCAGAAGGAGAAGGTTTGAATGCAACAATTTCTTCTCTTGATTGGAAATTATTGACACAATTACGTGCTACAGTTAATGAGTCAGGTGTTCATGGGGAACCAGCTAAGCAAATGATTGATTATATTTGGGGAAGTGGTTTGCTATTACCTGCAGATATTAAGAGCATTATGCGATTAGTTTTGACTCAGCATCAGCAACTTTTGTTTAATGCTCACTGGCAGGCTTTTGCTCAGGAGTCAGTAGCTGCACAAAGGCAAGCTGGGGATCCGCTTCATGGTATCACATTAGATGAATTGATGGGAATGGGTGCTTATCTTCGGGTAGAAGCTCAGGCACTCATAGGTCCAGATAGGATACGGGAAGCAATGAGAGTGGCTCGTCAGGCACTTGATAGGATAAAAGCCCCGGGAGGCATTCCGATGTATATGGGAATTAAACAAGGCAGAGAGGAGCCACTGGGAACCTTCATAGACCGAGTGGCTAATGCTATTCATAATGGTGGAGTCCCTGAGTTTATGCACGGTGCTCTGTTAAAGCAATGCACACTACAAAATTGCAATAATGCTACTCGCAGCTTAATTGCTACAATGCCAGGAAATTGGACTATTGAGGAGCTGCTAGAGCATGCAGCACAAATGCCCGTAGGGCCACAGGCTTTTTTAGTAAATGCTATTAAGGAGCTAGGAGCTAGCTTAAAGGAACAGGCACAAATAACACAAGCAAGCTTAAAAGAACAGGCACAAACACAAGGTCAGGTACTAGCCGCTCTTGCCCCCTTGCGAGTGCCAGCGTTAAGTCATCAGGAGGAGGACAAGCCAGGATCCGGTGTTAGCGATGTGGTCGTGGTGGACATATGAGAAAGGATTGTAATGCTGGTTCGGTATGGTGTCCACACTGCTGATCAGACACCCATGCAGCTTCAGCATGCTTGCGGGGTCCGGGAAACGGAAAATTCAGCGCGAAGGGCCCCCGCGTGAGGAAACAAATAGTGGCTCCGCATCCCACTGCATTCCCGATGACAGCGCCTCAGCTCTCCGACCAGCCACAAGAGGGAGTCTCGGCCTGGACTTGGCAACCTCAGTAGATTGTACGCTGTTGGATAATAGACCTCAACGACTTCCAACGGGAGTTAAAGGACCTCTTGTAATAAATGGACAAAATGTTGGAGCTTTATTAATTGGCAGATCATCAGCAAGTATGGCAGGACTTACTGTTATTGTTGGACTAATTGATGCTGATTATGAAGGTGAAATACAAATTATGGCACAGACTGCATTTCCACCACTGCATATTCCTGCAGGGCAGCGGATTGCACAATTAGTGTCTTTGCCTCATCTTTCAGCAGGACTTGGACAAGGTGGCTCACCTCGTGGTGAGGGCGGATTTGGATCCACAGGTGCCATGAACTTGATAACTATTGATATGAAACAACGACCGCACCAACAAATTAAGGTACAATTTAAAGAACAAGCTATTCTGTTAATTGCTCTTTTGGATACAGGTGCTGATGTGAGTGTCATATCTCAGCACAAATGGCCTTCAAGGTGGCCTACAGTTTCTACAGGTGCAACTATTACAGGAGTTGGAGGACTTACAGTTGCGAAAAAATCACCTTTGCTAAAAATCACGCTTGGAGACAGGACTGTGAGCTGTGTTGTATCCATCATCCCACTTCCTTTGGGGGTGGATGCACTAATAGGCCGTGATGTGTTAGCTCAAATGGGGATGGTTCTGACAACAAACCCTCCTTTTTAGGAGCGGCCATTGCATGGACTTTCCCAATTCCCCTGTGGTGGAAAACAGATGAACCAAAGTGGGTTGAGCAATGGCCTTTAAAAAGGGGAAGTCTCATTCAAGCACATCAGTTGGTGCATGAACAATTTCAACAAGGACATTTAAGGCTGTCCACAAGCCCATGGAATACACCGATTTTTGTTATTAAAAAGAAATCAGGCAAATACAGACTATTGCACGATCTGCGTGCAGTAAATGATCAAATGCATGCCATGGGAGCATTGCAACCTGGACTACCTAATCCTGCTATGCTCCCTGAAGCTTGGCATTTGCTGGTTATCGATCTTAAGGACTGCTTTTTTACAATTGCGCTTCACGAAAATGACAAGCAGCGTTTTGCTTTCACTTTGCCAGCAATCAACCGGGAAGCACCAGCTCAGCGATTTGAATGGACTGTTTTGCCACAAGGAATGCGTAATTCGCCTACATTGTGTCAATTGTATGTTGATGCTGCATTGCAGCCAATTCGGAAGGCCTGGTCAAATGTTATTATTTATCACTACATGGACGATATACTTTTGGCTCAGGCTCAGCCATTCACATCACAACAAAAACAGCTTCTCACATCACAGTTGCAAGTTCAGGGACTAAGGATTGCTGAAGAAAAAGTTCAAGAATCAAGCCCCTGGAAATACCTGGGGTGGAAAATTACTGATCAGTATATTCAGCCACAAAAAATCACTATTGATATGGAAGTTAAAACACTTCACGATGCACAGCGATTACTGGGTGATTTACAATGGCTGAGACCAGTGGTGGGCATACCCAATGAGTTACTGGACTGCTTGCGACCCCTCCTTAAGGGGACAGATCCAGCAACAAAGGTGTTTGTAACACCGCAACAGCGACTCACACTTCAACAAATTGCCAGCATGGTTGCCACACATGTCACTCATCGTCGACAAGAGGGCATGCCTCTTAACATCACAATCCTTTTGGGACAACAACATCTCCTGGGAGCAATTACACAGCATAAAATGAAACCAGGGGAGCCAGGAAAAGAGGATCAGATTGTACTGGAATGGATTCCTCCTCCCCTACAACCTCGAAGGACAGTACAAGAACAAATAAAAACTTTAGCCGACCTGATCAGAAAAGGAAGGCTTAGAATTCTGCAGATTACAGGAGAAACTCCAGGAGAGATTCATGTTCCTATTCAACAGGAAGCCTTGGACTGGTATTTGCTTCATTCACCTGAATTACAGGCAGCACTGCTGGAGGATGGACCTACTGTTAAAATTCAACCATTAAAATCATCTGTTCTGTCCTGGATGACAAATCAGAAATGGTTATCAGTACCAAAGCGATCTAATGAACCATTGCCAGAAGCAGTTACAGTTTTCACTGATGCTGGAAAGCGTTCTCGTGCAGCTGCTGCTACTTGGAAGGAGAAAGATGAGTGGCATCACCACATCCTACCTGCTAAACCTGAGGACTCATTACAAACATTAGAACTGATGGCAGTGGTTTGGGCCTTACTGCGATGGATGCATGAGCCACTTAATGTTGTTACTGATTCTTTATAAGTAGCTGGAGTTGCAAACCACATTGAAGAAGCCAGCATTAAGGATGTTAAAAATCAGAGACTGGCAGAACTGCTTATGCAAATGAAGCGGGCCATCATGCAGCGCACAGCCAGCTATGCAGTGCTTCACATTAGAAGCCACCAATGGGATCAAGGCCTAGGAGAAGGCAATGCCAGAGCAGATCGTTTGGTGGCCACAGCGGAAGCTCCGCTTTCACCGCACTGCAGAGCACAACAGGCACATGCAATATACCATCAGAATGCTCGAGGCCTTCATAGGGCCTATGCTATACCGTTAGCAGAGGCCAGAGCTATTGTAAAAGCTTGTCCTATATGCAGCCACCACAATCAGGGGGTAGGACTTGGTTTGGGGGTGAACCCCAGAGGTCTTCAGGCTAATGAGCTGTGGCAGATGGATGTTACTCATGAAAATAGTCTAGGAAGGTTAAAATATTTACATGTGACCATTGACACCTATAGTCACATGATTTGGGCTACTCCTCAACCTGGAGAAAAAGTCAGAGATGTAAAACGGCATCTGACTGGTTGTTTTGCAGTCATGGGGGTACCACGAACCATTAAAACAGACAATGGGCCTGCTTATAGTAGCAAAAGCATTGCACAATTTATGAAAATGTGGGACATTAAGCACATCAGGGGTATTGCTCATTCACCTACTGGGCAGGCTGTTGTTGAACGGGCAAATGGGACAATAAAACGGTATTTGGATAAGTTTCAGGAAATAAGGGATCCACGGGAAAAAGTTGAAAAGGCATTGTTTGTGTTAATTCATTTGTGTGTATTTGGAGATAGTACAGAACCTCCTGCTGTTAGACACTATATTGGACCCAAAAAGAACAAGTTGCCCTCTATGTGGGTTCAATATAAAAACCCAAAAACAGGTATTTGGGAGGGCCCTGCTGAAGTCATTTATGTGGGTCGCGGTTATCTTTGTGTCTCTACCACAGCAGGACACCTGTGGGTTCCCAGTCGCTGGACAAGGCCTGCACTCAGTCACCCAGGCATCCAGAACGACGAGCGATTGGGACGAGGCACGACAGAGGGAGAACCTTCGGCTGCATCTAGCGATTGATCCTATTACTGCACCAGTCAAACATCTCTTTGATCCTCGGGTAGCAAATTGGACAGATATTTTTGGTTTAACACAATTTTTTACTGCTTTAGATAATTATAACTTAGGTAATTTGTCACTGAAAGTCTGTATTAATTGTTGGAGACAGAATTGTCAGTCATGGGTACAGCTTCATTGTGGGGGATGTAACCATATTTGCTGGACTCACCAAAGCCGCATAATTAACTTATGTTGTGGGTTTTGTAATAATAGAAGGGTAGCTGAGACAAATGCAGGAGATCGGCTTGCTGTAGAAGCCTTACAAATAGAGACAGGATTACCTGGCCTTCAAGGGCTTGAATTGTATGAAAGCACTGAGCAAAGAGCCATAGCGTACTTCAGATTTGAAGCAAAGCGCTTGGTAAGACGAATTCAGGAGCAATTGGGTACTGAAATTCTACTATCACAGTGTGACAGACATATCCGCATTCCTAAAGGGTGGACAATATTAGATGGGGACTGGCATAGGCAGTGTCGAAAGATGGGTAGGTTGGGTGACTCTAATCGCACTCATGGTCAACGCCGCAGAGCAGTCACTCCACCTGCCTCCGCGACAGAACGTGTGGGTAACAATAGCCAACATAACTAATCAGACATCACTGTGCTTGGCTCTTGGCTCTGTGTCATCTCCCTTTAGAACATGCCTTATTGGAGTACCCACTTGGTCAGAACAAAAATTCAAGGGATGGATACAAAATGATACACTGCTTAATAGTACTGTGATCTATCGGGAGGTCAACAAAACAGGCTTTACTCGAGCACAATTAGACGGAGGTTGGCAGTGTCGTATTATAACAGCTCTCAAAGTTGTACTTAAAAATGACCCTGAAGAGTTAGATCTTTTTGGCAGCATGAATACGACTAATGTTACAAAAGGAGGCTGGCTATCATTCTTGCCCAAAAATAGCAAAAACGCTAATCAGCAGTTCTCAAGTCAGACTACTTTAAGCTCTTCGTTGCAAGCCCGAGATGTGTTTATGAGTTTGTTTAGCAATTGCAGTGCTTCTAGCATTACTCAGCCTAAGGCTTTACCTCAAGGCATTTTTCTTATTTGCAGAGATAGAGCTTGGAATGGAATCCCTCGTAATCCACAAGGAGGACCATGCTATTTGGGTCAATTGGCACTGTTCCATCCTAATATAAGTCAATTGATGAGGTGGTCATCATCTAGGCAAAAACGTAGCATGCATGACTTAAATTGTGACAACATAGGACCGCCTATCTTTTGGTCAAAATTTCGAAGAGTTATAACATCCACATTGCTGCCAGGGGCATCAGCCAATAAGGCTCTCAATTTGGTCAAGCAACTAGGTTGCTGGGCAAAGGATGAAATAAATCGCACATCAGATGTAATGGATATGCTGTCACAAGATGTTGTCACTGTTAGGCATGCTGTATTGGAAAATAGAGCTGCAATTGATTATTTACTGTTAGCACAGGGTCATGGATGTGAGGAATTTGAAGGAATGTGTTGTATGAACCTTTCTGATCACTCTCAATTGATTCACAAGAGCATTGCTAATATTAAGGCAAGTCTTCACAACCTTCAGGAACAAGAAGGATTCGGATTAGATGAATGGCTTAAATCACTGGGTTTAAGAAGTTGGTTAATTAACTGTATCAAGGAGGGACTACGATGGTTCGGAATAATTCTGTTAATGATTATAGTTGCTCGCATTGCTTTTGGATGTGTTATGAAAAAGACCAAACAGCTAACCAATGAAATATTGCTTGCGCAAAACAGAAACGGGGGAATTATTGAGAATTGGTTAGCTGAGAAGGGTCACGTAGACATATTGGAGATGACCCAAGGGAATTTTTCTAGCTCTTGCATTTAGCTTGTATGATTGCTGAAGCAAGCAAGCAAGCAAGGACACTTTGTGGGGGTAGTTAAACAATAGCGGATTCTTGTAGTTAGCAAAGCATGGGAAAAGAACAGAATAAGACTAGAAGTTGGCAGCTAGCATGAGAAAATAAGGTGTGGCTAACAGTTAGTGCTTTAGCCTATGATATTAGTGGATTACAGAATATGCATGAGCTTATTAAGAACTGTATAAAATTGTAACTCATTGATCAATAAATCGAAGCTTGCTGATAACTCATATTGAGTGATCCGAGTCTTCCCTCGCCGCGACACTGCAATATGCTGAAATATGGCTTAAATATTGGATAACTGAAAAAGAACAAAAAACCCAAATTTTACCTTTACAAAAAACAAATACTCTAAAAGAAAAAGAAAATAATAAAGTCATGCAGAAGTCTCTTTTAAATCACTCAAAGTGGGACCCATTAGAGATTCTACCTGTTCCAGCTACTATTAAACCTCCAAGAAACCAAGCTGTGGAGGATGGTACATCTTCAGACGAGGATAATTCAGTGCAAATTAACCAAGCAATTGCAATTAATCCTAATAACCAGATATCTCCTCTCCCATCAGCACCCCCGGAAATTCCTTCTAGTGCAGAAGGCCCAGCTTTCCACACTAGAAAGAAAGGTATCCAAATTCCAGAATGTACAACCTGTGCCTGTGCTCCAAAATTATTGCCTTTAAGAGAAGTTCCAATGAGAGGAGCTCAGGGTGATATTGGTTATGTTTCTGTTCCTCTAACTTCTATAGAAGTAAGAGACTTTAAAAAAGAGATGAAAAATCTATTAACAGATCCAATTGGCCTCTCTGAGCAAATTGACCAATTCTTAGGCCCGAATATTTACACATGGAAAGAACTGCATGCTATTATGCAAACCCTCTTCTCCCCTGAAGAGAGGCAAATGATAAGAACAGCAGGTGTAAATATCTGGGACCGTGAAAACAATGCAGGGCCAATAGGGGAGCACAAGATTCCCCTAATTGATCCGAACTGGGATTCAAATACAAACGAAGGGAGAAGGAACGTGTCTGATTATTGGGCGTTAATTATAAGAGGAATAAGAGAGGCAGTGCCTCGAGTTAATAATATGAAAAAGGCATTCTGTGGGGAGCAGGAAAAGGATGAGTCCCCCACAGCCTGGATTACCCGTCTGAGAAATAACATCCGCTTGTATTCTGAAATCGATTTAGAAAGCGAAGGAGGTCAAACTATGTTAAAAGTGCACTTTGTGCTACATTCCTGGCCTGACATAAGAAAGAAATTAGAGAAATTGGAAAAATGGCCTGAAAGGAACATTGGGGAGTTACTAGAAGAGGCACAGAAAGTTTATGTTCGTAGAGATGAGGAAAAATTAAAAGCAAAAGCAAAAATGATGAGAGCTGAAATAATTGGAGAATAAAAAGAAACCCCTGTTGGAAAACAGCCAAATAATCCAACTGAAACAGACCAACAGAGGCCCCCTCGCCCACAATGTGTATACTGTGGGAAAGAAGGGCACAGACAATTACATTGTTTAAAACGCTTAAAAGACATCGGAGTTTTTGAGATGGAAGGGGTCCGCCCTATGAACGAATAGGGACGTCGAGGGCTCTTCCTCCTGGGAAAGCAAAACCACCCCAGAGAGCCCTTGGTAAACCTTAAAGTAGGTCCCCAGGAGGAATCCATAGAATTTCTTGTAGATACAGGCGCTGAAAGGACCTGTGTTTTTAAGAAACCTATGGGATGCAAATTGAGCAATGATTTTATTAACATTACAGGGGCAAAAGGGGAAACCTTTTCAGTCCCTGTTTTAAAAAATATCACTATTATTGGAAATGGAAAAACAATCACAGGAGATGTATTATTTGTTCCACAAGCTGGATGCAATCTGTTGGGGAGAGATTTTCAAATTCCTTTGAAAATTGGTGTTGTACCATCTAAAGATCACATGAAAGTTAAACTTTTCCCTCTTTCTCTTACTGATAAGCAGGACATTAACCCTATCGTTTGGGCAAAACCAGGGAACCGAGGAAAGCTTAACATCACACCAATTACAGTCGAGCTGCTTCCCTCTGCTAAACCAGTAAAGCTACCTCAATACCCTCTGACCAAACAGCGTCGAGAAGGGCTCCAACCGGTAATCCAAGAGCTGCTGAGAGATAATATCCTGGAGGCATGTAAGTCTGCATATAACACACCTATTCTGGCAATTCCAAAGCCAGATAAAACTTACAGATTAGTACAAGATTTGAGAGAAATTAACAAACTGGTACAAGCTAAGTATCCCATTGTTCAAAATCCGTACAATCTGTTAAGTAAATTATCTCCTAAACATGCCTGGTTTTCTGTTATAGACCTAAAAGATGCCTTTTGGGCATGCCCTTTGAACACTAATTCTAGAGATCTTTTTGCTTTCACATGGGAAGACCCTAACACAGGGAGGAAACAGCAACTCCGGTGGACAAGACTTCCCCGAGGCTACACAGAATCACCTACACTCTTTGGACAGGCCCTTGAGGAACTCCTGACTTCCTTCTCTCCACCACCTGGAATCCAGGTAATTCAGTATGTGGATGACCTGCTTCTAGCAGGGGAACAAGAGTCCACAGTCAGATTGGCTACCATAAAATTACTGAATTTTCTAGGGGAGAAAGGCTTAAGAGTGTCAAAATCTAAATTACAATTTGTACAGCCAGAGGTGAAATATTTAGGCCATCTAATCAAACAAGGAACAAAGAGCTTGTGTCCTGAAAGGATACAAGGAATTCTAAATTTAAAAGCACCAAAAACAAAAAAGGAGGTTAGACAAATTCTAGGGTTAATTGGCTATTGCCGTATGTGGATTGATCAATACATGCAAAATGCAAAATTTTTATATGAAAAACTAGTAGAACCAGTAAACTGGACACAAGAAGATGACACTAAGCTAGCAGAACTAAAATCCAAACTAATCAGAGCACCTGTCTTAAGCCTTCCCTCCTTAGAAAAACCTTTTGATCTATATGTCAATGTGGAGAGAGGAACTGCTTACGGAGTCCTGGCCCAGGAGTGGGGAGGAATTCGAAAACCAGTAGCCTTTTTGTCCAAAATGCTAGATCCAGTGTCCAAAGGGTGGCCAAATTGCATCCAGGCTATTGCCGCAGCAGCTCTATTAGTACAGGAAACCCAGAAACTTACATTTGGGGGAAAACTTACCATACATACACCACATTCCATCAAAACTATCCTAACCAACAAAGCCTCTAATTGGATCTCTGACCCACGCCTAATTCAGTATGAATCTATCCTAATGAATACAGAAAATCTAACACTAACCACAAACTCCAGCATTAACCCAGCACAATTCTTATATGGAATACATACTGATGAGATTGTGCACGACTGTGTAAATATCATTGATTTGCAAACAAAAGTTCGGGAAGACCTGCAAGACTGCCCTCTTGGAGCCGGAGAAATTCTATTTGTTGACGGCTCTTCAAGATTTCTAGGAGGGAAACGCTGTTCTGGCTATGCTACAGTAGACGGACACAGCATGCAGTCGAGCAAGGGAAGCTTCCCTCAAAATGGTCAGCACAAGTGTGTGAGTTATATGCTCTGGAAAAAGCCCTAATAAGGCTAGCTGGGAAAGTTGGGACGATTTTTACTGATTCTAGGTATGCCTTTGGTGTAGTACACACCTTTGGTAAAATATGGGCAGAGAGAGGCTTTCTAAACACCAAAGGAAAAGATCTGATCCACAAAGAACTTATTTTAAATATTCTGAAAGCCCTAAAACTACCTCAAGAAATTTCTGTGGTACACATTAGAGGACATCAGAAAGGAAACACTATAGAAGCCAGAGGAAATAATCTAGCTGACCTGGCAGCAAAGGAAGCTGCACAGAGTGGAAAAGAGGTTAAAATTACGGAAATTAAAGCAGACACTGAACAATCACTACCAATTCCCATGTTCACTCCACGAGATGAAGAAAAAATAAGATCACTAGGGGGAAAACAAAATCCAAATGGAAAGTGGTACTTACCTGATGGACGTCAAATTCTAAATAAGAATCTGACCCGAGAAATTCTGTTAAAAATACACCAGAATACCCATTGGGGCTCGAAAGCCCTAGTGGACCACTTCCTCCGGACCTTTGGATGCCTAGGGGTATATGAATTAGCAAACCAAATTACTCGTGACTGCATAATTTGTCAAAAAGTTAACAAAAAGACTATGAGAAAATCTGTACATGGGGGAATCGATCTAGCTATCAGACCATTCCAAAGCGTGCAAATAGATTTCACTGAACTGCCCCCAGTGCAAAGGTGGAAATATTTACTGGTTATAGTAGATCATTTTACTCACTGGGTGGAAGCCATTCCCACAGTCAATTGTACAGCTCACACAGTGAGTAAAGCACTTTTAGAACAAATTATCCCTAGGTATGGCAAAGTACACAGAATTGATTCTGATAGAGGCACGCACTTTTCATCTCTTGTTTTGCAAAACCTAGTGCATCAATTAGGTATAAATTGGAAACTTCATACGCCGTGGCACCCCCAGAGCTCCGGAAAAGTAGAAAGAATGAATCAAACATTGAAAAACACGCTTACAAAACTGATGTTAGAAACTAAATGGAATTGGGTTAAATGCTTACCTTTAGCACTCCATCGCATTCGAACACAACCACGATCGGACCTCAATCTATCCCCCTATGAAATGCTATGTGGGATGCCTTATTTAATAACACAGCAGGAGATTGATGCAAAGGAATGTGGAAATTTAAATGTCCAAAATTACATTCAAATTATCTCAAATAATCTAAAAGATATAAGAGAGAGAGGTCTGTTGCCACAAACATCACCCCTCGACTTTTATATCCACAAAATCTCATCTGGGGACTGGGTATTAATTAAAAGCTGGAAAGGACAGTCACTAACACCGAAATGGGAAGGTCCTTTTCAAGTCCAGATAACAACGGAGACAGCTGTGAGGACGCTAGAAAAAGGATGGACTCACGCCAGCCGGGTCAAGGGACCAGTGAAGGCACCAGAAGACATCGAGAAAGATCAACAATCATCTCCACCTTAAGGACTTTTTCCCACAATCTGTATTTCTAAGACTGTGTTAAAAGTTTAATGCTGTTATTTTTCAGGTTAAACCAGTGAAGTTGTAAATAATGTTCTTTAAGGTTAAGAATAGTATTGTAATAGTATTTATTTAAGTACATACCTCAAGTTCCAGTATCTTAAATCCTTATCCAACATATCTCTCATCCCGGATAAATGTTTAGGGAAAACAAATTTAGAATTGGCAAATTCTATCGAGCACCAAGGCCACCATTAGGGAAGCCTTTCACTAGGATTCATATTCCAGTTTGACCACAAAGCAAGGGCCCTCAGAAGAAGGACCAAAGTCGTCAAGGAAGATGACAGCCGGAGAAGGGGCAGGTAACCAGCCTGTAACTTGCAGCATGAGATCTGCAGAATACACCAGGCAGAAGAAACCCCCCTTGGAAACTGGATCCTGTCACTGCTGTTTATACTTTGGATCCTGAGGGTGCCCTCTGCAGCAGCGAAAGAACCCAGGTGCAACAAGTGTTACCGGACAGTATATGAATCCCAGGGAAAAACTTTCAGATTAAAACACTCCTTCCGAGCACACATGTATGTTAATCCCTTTTACTACAACATTTCCACACTAGCTGTGTGCTCAGAACGAGGAACAAAATATTGGATTGGAGAAAATATATGAATTCACACACAAAGAACACAGGGAGAATGTCCTAACCAACCCATTATTTTCTAACCAAAATTTGTTTATTAATCTGACAGAGAAAATTAATAAACAACTAAATTTAACCAATTACTAGGTCTGTGGAGGAACCCTTAAATCAGAAACATGGCCTTAGCGAGGAGTCAGTGTGGAGCCCCTCGAGCTTTTAAAATTAAATTATCTAGACTCCCAGACCCGAAAGGACAATGATGAATGGATTTTAAGCAATACCATTATCGGAGATGAGTGTATATGGAGGAGGGGCAAAAAGTACCTCACACCTGTAAGTAATACATATCAAAAACAAATACCTCGTCAAGAGGAAGTGAGTACATTTCTTTGATGCGAAAGTCTTCTCTGCTGCACAAATAAGAAAAGGGGGGATTTTGTTATGCATAAACCCTTTTAAGACTTTCGCATCACCTTTCCTCAAATATCAAAGCTGCTAACTAATTACTAATTAAAGAGTATTTTTATGAAATATTATTTTAACTAAAATACGGAATTAACAAACTCCTTTATTTTAGATAGTTATGAAAATGTTTTAAGGGTGTTTAAGTAGTTTTAAGAGCTGTAGTTTGGTGTTATTCGTTTTGTACCTTGTAAAAGTGAACATGGGATCCTGGGTTTTGCAGCCAGTTTTCTTAGAGCATGTTTCCAGATAAAATCAATTCCCGAGGCAGACAATGGGCTGCAGCAACCCTAAAAACTCACAAGCCATTGGCTAAGAACTGCTTGGAGAATGCATGACCAATCACCGTGGGACAAGTAAGCAGAACTGGGAGTGAAGAGGGGCGGAGACTCCCCTTTATCCCAAACCGAAATTTCCAACTCTTCCTCTTTTTCGTCTGGACAAGCCATGGAGAGCCTCGGTCGTGGGTATCAGGCCATAGAACAACTTTTTCTGCCTTTTTCAGGCAGCTCCGCGCTGAGAAAAAGCTATGCTTGGGTTTGTAATAGTCTAACTGGCTGAAAAAAGTGTCTCTGCTTGAAGGGATCTCGGACTTTAATTTTTATCTAAATTTTCGGGGTTTTTTAGGTTCCAGTTTTTTAATTGTTAAATAAACCGGTTTTATTTGATTTAACATCCGAAACTATCCTATTTTTATAACAATTGTAACTTTGGAACTCTAATTGACAGGGTGAGGCATCACTATTTCATCCAAAGAAGAGCTTTGCTGACAAAGCTGGGACAACAGTCCCATCTATAATAATTATCAGATAATTTTATGTACAATCTAGTTGAAAGAAAAATCAGTTTATACTGAATATCTTTTCAAAACTAGATTTCATAGGAAATATATTTTTTGCTGAACACTCTCAAATGAAAAATAAATATCACTTCAAATCTACAGTAGTCACAAATGAATGTGCTACTTTTCACTTATGTCTAATCCCTATTTCCTTCCAGTTTGGAGTCTTCGTCCAAACTACCTCTCACCTAGTTCGCTACAAACAGAAAACCAACCACAACACACTGTCCTTCTGAAAGGTGTGAGAAACATGTTCTGAACAATAGTTTTACTTGCAAGAAGAAGAAACATTTAAAGAACCCATATTTAATTCTCCAAATACAGTGAAAGAAGAGTGTTTCATTACTTAAATATCTACCTATCTTATTCTTGCCCATTTAATGCAATATTCTGGAATGGCTTTATTTTTGTTGTTTGAAAAAAAAGTATCCCCTTTCAGTAGCCAAACCCTTCTCTTTTTTTTCCCCTCATGATTCTCATTCTTGCACTTCATTTTTTTCATGCAAATTATATGAGTTTTTTCTTTCAGTTCCAGAAGTAGTAGATGCTGGTTTTTTACTACATTTAAGAGACTGGAGAGTATGACAAAACGCTAATAAAGATGTATGCATTTACATTTTCTTACTATAAAATAAGAATGATGTTACTAATGGAGAAGGGAAAGAAAAAGGTTTGCAATTGTCAAAGTGTATTACTGCTAGTAGGGCTTACACCTCTGTGTAGAGCAGACGACTACAGTTACCTCACAGAAGCTGACACACTGAAGAAAAATTGCGAATGCAGTAGTCACACTTCTGACATATCTGTGAACAAAGAGAACTGTCTGTGCTTAACAGAGACCAAAAAAAGTGGCATAAGAGGCGTTAGAAAGAAAAACAGAAAATTCTACACACCTATACCAAATTCCACACACATCCCCCACCCCCCAACCCCCACCCACCCCACCCCCTTCACCCCCCAAAAAAACCAAACCAAAACCCAGTAACAAAAAGAAATAGTGAAGTCTGGAAAAGGTAAAAACTGTGTTTTGCTTTTTCCAAAGAAAAAAATTAAGATACAAAACACCTGAAGCATTTGATAGTGTGTCTTCCTTCTGATTTGTTTTGAAAAGCTTTTCTTTTGTGATACAAACATACCCTAGAACAGGCTTCCAGACAAGCAGCCCCCATAAAAACCTCCCCTAGAACAACTGACTTTGCAGTTCCTAACCGCAGATACATCTTCTGAGATAATTACCTGTAGGAGATGGGACTATTCAAAATCTCATTTTAGGGGTTCAGTTGCTAGCCTACATTTTAAAAGAAATAATGGTAATCCTGCGTTCTTAAGAGGTTTTCTCATCTAATGAAATCATTTTGGATACAATCTCAGGATTTATAAATGTAAGAAAATTTTGCCATAGGTGGTGTTGTTAACTTTGCTAAGATGGCATCTTCTTTAACATTCTAGGATGCATATTCTTCTGATATTTTAGAAGTGCCCCTTTGAGTTAATGCTTTCCAATTACATTTATAAAAGCATGTTTTAAAAATTATCTTTAAAAGTTTTTCAGCATTTGGTTTTTTAGGGTTTTGGCAGAGAAGCTTAGATCAATTCTCTGTCACTCAGCATTTTTATACTTAAGTAATGAATATATTTTTCCTAAGATTTTGGCTATTTGATTATCAAGTTTCTACTTGAAAACATACTTGCATGCTCTTTTAAGAACTACTTATTTCTTGTAATAGGTCTAAAATACCTACTTTTTATGTTAATCTTTTTTAAAAGTCTTTCTGTATTGTTAGTGTTCTTCCTCAAATTCCAACCAGATATAAGTTTGGATGTGGTTCTGTTCCACAAAAAAACCCAGCATTTATTTAAAATAATTTCTTCCCTGCAAGTTCACCAGAATTTGAGAGTAGAATGAATTTGAAGCACAACCTTTGAAGCACTACCTTGAAAGCATAGTCCAGGGAACACTGTGGGAGAGATGCACACTGGAGCAGTGGAAGTGTTCTTCATGAGGAACTACAGCTTGTGGGAAGGACACACATTGGAGAAATTTGTGAAGGACTACATCCCCTGGGAGGGACCCCACACTGCAGCAGGAGTAGAGTGTGAGGAGGGAAGGGTGGGAGAGAGAACAGGTTATGAACTGATGGCGACTCCCACTCAATATACCACCAGGGTGGAGGTGGTACAGAAGTAGATGAGCTGAGGGCAATTAAGCCTGGAAAGAAGGGAGGTAGCGGGAAGGTGTTTCTAGATTGACTTTTATTTCTTACTACTTATTAATTGAACTCTGTTATTTATTGACAATAAATTAATCTAATTTCCTCAAACTGAGTCTGTTTGGCCCATGACGGTAACTGGTGAGTAATCTGACCCTGTCCTTGTCTCAACCCATGAATTTATTTTTGTATTTTGTCCCCCTGTCCTGCTGAGGAGGGGAAATCAGAGAGCAGTTTGGTCTATCCACCACAATTGTTGTTTATATTTGTTTGAATAATAAAAATACAATTTCTAAAGCACTAGCACTAGGATGGGATTCTTGTCCCAATGAATTTGCAATACAAAGCACAAAACAATTACACAGACCTCGTCAAAAGACAATGCAAAGAAGATTAATTAAGGGCGGGGGGTGTGGGTGTATGTGTGATTTGTTCTAGTTTTGCCTCCCAACAGGAGACAAATCTAACCACATACAACACAGCCAAAAAAGGTTGTGAATGACAGTGCTTAAGACAAAAGCCAAAAGACCAAAGCCTGGAGATAAAATTTTATAGTACAGTCATTTGAAACAGTGAATCTACCTGCTTCCTACACAGAAAGGAACAGAGTATCTGCCCAATCATTCCAGAACTGGACATCCTCCAGGGCCAGAAGGAGCTTCACCATGCAGCAGAGAGGCCACTGTCTGAGTGCTCTCCAGCCTACAGGATGCAGTAGGAGGAGCTCTGTCAGGGATGAGCATGTATAACCTCCCTGCTAGACTAAGACATTGAGAGGTGCATCATCCTCTGTGGCATCATGGTGAAAAAAACCAAGGATGTGATGTCTGTGACTCAGTGACTCGCTAGAACAGGCTCACCTGGTGCAGTGTCTCCAAATAACACAAGGTATTACTGGTCCATGTGGTAAGTCCACACTTCCCTTGCAAAACTATTTAAATCTTGATGAAAATTTACTGATTTTAAATGTATAATTCCATAACAATTCTTTCCAAACATTTGTATATACCCTATGGAGAGCTACAATTATGAACAACTCTTGCCTCGAATTAAGAGTTTCCCTGGCAAACCTGCCAGACACCTTTTTATCATCAGGGTTTGTGCCTATTGTTTAGGTTTCTATGAGTTACTGGTTGGATTTCTGCTACATAAAGTGCCAAATATTTTTAATGAGATAGTACTATGCACATACTTCACGAGGAAAGGCAAAGAAATGCCTGCATATTTCTAGCTGGGATTAAAAAAACTTGATTGTGTCATAATATCATGACACCTGTTTTCAGTACCAACACTATCCATCTTGGAATAAATATTAACCCAACCATAACAAGCCGGTTTTAACTCCCAGAAGATGAGTGAAATTATTTCTCTAAATAGGACCCACATATTCTATAAATTAGGACCAGTTATCATTTAAATTACACTCTTACTCAGTTCTTTTCCCAAGGAACAAGTAGAAGTAAATTCCTGCCAAGGCAATCAGAACTAATTTTAAAGAACCAGTCATTTTTCCCCCTCAAATTGGTTCAATTTCAGACTGCCTTTCATTTTATCATTGCACCATAAAGAATTCATATAAGTTACAGCATATGTGAGAAAATCCTCTTCATATTCAACGTCTACTGCATAGATTAAAATACAATATCATATCTGCCCAATTTTCAACCACATGAACAGTTACTGTGATTCATATCTAATATTTTCTAACATCTTTACTCTTTTTATATGGTACTTTCAAAGCACACAAAAGGCTGATGGTGGTATGTAATATATGGGTGAAATCAAGTGCTTTATGTGTATCTGTATCACAGCAGTTGGTTAAATACATTGTACTACAGTCCACAATATGACTGTCATAAATGTAATGCATGCATAGTTATACTGTTTGTTAACTAAAATGTCTGTTTATCTGAGGCTTTCATTTTGAAATATTCAATATACACTGCAGTGGGACAATAATTTATTCCTATGCTAAGCCAAAGATTGAACAGTCTAGTTCCCTTTGTTCTCTTACAGTAATTAGCAGAGTGAGATGTTTAAAAGAAAAAAAAATTGAAAAAGAAGAAATACTTCTCTGACTTTGTTTGGATGTATTTTACCTGATAAGTCAAAATGTCTAAAGCAGATGATTAAAACTATTGTATTGCTATGGACCATGACAAAAATAAAGAATAACCTCTGAGAATATATTCTTTCATTCACAAAACTTTAATAATATGCTGAATTTCTGTAATGGCAATTATAATCAGACTTTGAAAAAGCACAATTAAAGTTCACTTCAATTTAGGATACACATAAGCTCTCATCAAAGGTGCTTTTTACAAGATGATCAAACAGAGGAAAAATATAGAAATAAAACCCAGTGACAGAGAAATTAATATATCAAAGAGTACAGGTATGTAACATATTAATGTCTTGTATTATATATCAAACTGTAAGTCCTGTTCCCAGTTTCATGTGGGCAGATATTCTCCATGCATGAAGCCAAACCTTACAATCCACTGATGACACAATTAGGCTACTTGAGCTGCATAATAGACAATCTGGCATAAGAATATTTAAATATATGGTTAAAAATCAAGTTTGTGTCCTCAATGAAAACAATTTTAGTTGAAATATGGTGATGATCACAACACGTTCCTGCAGATTATGGTGTGCATGAGTGTCTGAAACAAAGCCCACCAGAGGCAGTGATGCTGCTCCGTTATTCAAAGTTAAAGACATTTTGAAGTGCTTAGTGTAAGTTACAAGCTGAAAGAGAAAGAGCAACTTATAAATATATGCCTTTCCAGGTAACAGCTCCTTACAGAACATTGCTCATTTTGTTCAGATTGTTAGAATCCTGTGTTTTCAGCAGGACGGAATGGTCAATATTGTCAGAAGTGACCATTTCCACTGACACTGTGATTACATTCAGTTTTTAAGGAAATATTCTGGAACAGTAAAAATTAGTAAAACTATGTGTTTACTTATGCACATGCATATAAAGTAAAGATTAAAATGGGGCATCTCCTCCTCTGACCTTGGTATTCCCTAAGTCATTCCCCTTTTCCCTTTTGTCTTTCCTTACCCACTATCATGGCTGCAGAGCTCAGAGACCACCCAGCAGCCTCTTGCAGCTCTTGGGCACCTGCACCTATAAGTATAAAAACTATACATGTGTCTTTTTACTGTTCTTTGACATACATAGATATAGAGAGTCTTTTCTTCACAGAAATATATGCAATAAAAAAATAAATAAAATGAAAAGAAATGAGCACAAAATGCACACATCAGGAGACTTATCTTACAGAAATACAGAGAAATTTACAACTTGGAACCAAAATTGTGAAAAAGATGTCTATTCACTGAACCTGTTCCATGTCATAGCCTGAGCAGTGAGACCTGTGAGCCAAACTGACATAATTTTATCTTTTAATAGTCTGATTCTGTATCCTACTTATTTGTACACAGCAATAGTTTAGGTGCCTTGGCAGAAAAAGTTGCAGTTCACTGTCAACAACATGCCTTTAGTAAAGGTTTATTTCAAAATGAACAAGGTGTGAAATTAAGAGTTCTGTTGAAAGAGATCACTCCAGGTGATTACCTCCATAAATTCCCCTTTTAACAGATGTCTTGGTTTGAAAGACAGGTGTCAGACAAGAAAGGCAGGAGCCTCCCCTGAAATGGAAAATGCAACCCCCTTCCCTCCGAATTATTATAAATCTGAAAATAAGGGGCTTTCAGGCAAAGATATAAGGGATAGGAATAACAGTTCTTTACTAATAAATATATATGTATAACAACACAAACAAACAGCAATAGCTGTGGCAGTCACAGCAAACAGCAGCCCAAACCCAGCGCCGGCCTCGGGCCCTTTCCCCTGGGTGCAGTTCCTGCGGGGCGGCTCCCGGTGAGCAGGGCGGGTGCGATGGTTCCCCCGCGGCTGCAGGGGGCGCTCCGCAGCGAGCTCGGGCAGCACCGGGAATGGCAGCGCGGGGTCCCGGGAAGGGATGTATGAGAAAAACCTCACAAAACTCTTGGGCGTCCGGCCGGATCCTCAGGAACAGCAGGCTGGAACAGCAGGGCGAGCGCAGATCTCGGGTGGCAGTGAGAGGTATCAAACTGCGGAGCTGTGGCAGGGAAACCCGGCAGGTCTCTCAGTCGGCAGAGCGTAGGAGCTCCGTTTCCAGACGGGACAAGGAGAAGAGCAGGCTTAGGAACCCCGGGGGTTTGCCCGCAGAAAGCAAAACAGCCAAAGAAGCAGAAACCCGCAGTGGTGACTGAGACGTCCACACCGACGGGAGCCAGCTTCCCCACTAAACCTTGAGCACCCAGGCAGCCCCCCCCCCGGGTGTCCCAACCCCCAGGTGACAAAAGGGTGGCCAGTCCCACCCCGCCTCTGTGGCCAGGTCTTTTGTTTCTTTTAAGTACCCAGCGGTTTGTCCCCTGGCAACTAGTATGGGTAAAATTCTTTAAGAGAAAAAACAGGCTAAAATCCTAAACCCCAACATTATCCACCCCGAATTTTCCCATACTAACATGTTACATCAAACTTAACTTTTTTTAAACTATATACACACATGCATTACCATAATTATATACATATGTACATGCAGATATGATACAAGTACAATGCCGTGGGCAGTTCACCCTAAAACAAGGTCCCCTTGCGGTACACATCGGGTCTCTACATCCTTCTGCATCACCCACCAGGTGCAACCTGGTCCCTGAGCGAAGACCACCCCACGGATAGGTTGATCTTTGCTCGAGGCAGAATTGACCCACACAGTTTTTCCAAGCATACCTCTCATGTGCACCACTGGAACCTTATCCCCATCTGTTGTTTGTAGCAGTTCAGATTGAGCAGGGCCTGCTCGATTGGTAGATCCTCGGGTGTTAACTAACCAGGTGGCTTTTGCTAGATGCTGTTCCCAGTTTTTGAAAGTTCCCCCGCCCAATGCTTTCAAGGTGGTTTTAAGCAATCCATTACACCTCTCAACCTTCCCAGCCGCTGGTGCATGGTAAGGGATGTGGTACACCCACTCAATGCCATGTTCCCTAGCCCAGGTGTTTATAAGGCTGTTCTTGAAATGAGTCCCATTGTCAGATTCAATTCTCTCGGGGGTACCATGTCTCCACAGGACTTGCTTTTCAAGGCCCAGGATGGTGTTCCGGGCTGTAGCATGAGGCACAGGGTGGGTCTCCAGCCATCCAGTGGTGGCCTCTACCATTGTGAGCAAATAACGCTTGCCTTGGCGTGTTTGAGGCAGTGTGATGTAGTCGATCTGCCAGGCCTCCCCATACTTGTATTTGGACCACCGCCCACCATACCACAGGGGTTTCACTCGCTTGGCCTGCTTGATTGCAGCGCATGTCTCACAATCATGGATCACCTGGGAGATACTGTCCATGGTTAGGTCCACCCCTCGGTCTCGTGCCCACTTATAGGTGGCATCTCTGCCCTGATGACCTGAGGCATCATGGGCCCATCGAGCTAGGAACAACTCTCCCTTGTGTTTCCAATCTAAGTCTATCTGGGACACCTCTATTTTTGCAGCCTGATCTACCTGTTTGTTGTTCTGATGTTCTTCATTAGCCCAGCTCTTGGGAACATGAGCATCCACATGGCGGACTCTCACGGGTAGGTTCTCTACCCGAGTGGCAATGCCTTTCCACTCATCAGCAGCCCAGATTGGTTTTCCTCTACGTTGCCAGTTAGCCTTCTTCCACCTTTCCAACCAACCCCACAGAGCTTTGGCTACCATCCATGAGTCAGTGTAGAGGTAGAGCTTTGGCCACTTCTCTCTTTCAGCTATGTCCAGAGCTAATTGGACAGCTTTGAGTTCAGCAAACTGGCTCGATCCACCTTCTCCCTCTGTAGCTTGTGCAACTTGCCGTGTGGGACTCCATACTGCAGCTTTTCATTTCCGGCTAGCCCCTACAATTCGGCAGGAACCATCAGTGAAGAGGGCATATTGTCTTTCACTCTCCGGCAGCTCATTATATGGCGGGGCTTCTTCTGCACGGGTTACTTGCTCGTCCTCTTCTTCAGAAGATAACCCAAAAGTTTCACCTTCTGGCCAGTTTGTAATTATTTCCAAGATCCCAGGGCGATTTTGGTTTCCAATTCGGGCGCGCTGAGTGATGAGGGCAATCCATTTGCTCCAAGTTGCATCAGTAGCATGATGGGTGGAAGGAACCTTTCCCTTGAACATCCACCCCAGCACTGGTAGTCGGGGTGCCAGGAGGAGTTGTGCTTCTGTGCCAATTACTTCTGAGGCAGCTTGGACTCCTTCGTAGGCGGCCAAGATTTCTTTCTCGGTTGGGGTGTAATTGGCTTCGGACCCCCTGTAGCTCCGGCTCCAGAATCCCAGTGGTCGGCCACGAGTCTCACCAGGCACCTTCTGCCAAAGGCTCCAGGACAGACCATTGTTCCCGGCTGCAGAGTAGAGCACGTTCTTCACCTCGGGTCCTGTCCTGACTGGACCAAGGGCTACTGCGTGAGCGATTTCCTGCTTGATCTGGGCAAAGGCTTGCTGCTGTTCAGGGCCCCAGTGGAAATCGTTCTTCTTGCGGGTGACCAGGTAGAGAGGACTCACGATCTGGCTGTATTCAGGAATGTGCATTCTCCCGAAACCTATGGCGCCTAGGAAAGCTTGTGTTTCCTTCTTGTTAGTCGGTGGAGACATAGCAGTGATCTTATTGATAACCTCAGTGGGAATCTGACGCCGTCCATCTTGCCATTTCACTCCCAGGAACTGGATCTCTCGAGCAGGTCCCTTGACTTTGCTCTTCTTGATGGCAAAACCGGCCTCCAGGAGAATCTGGATGATTTTCTCCCCTTTCTCAAACACTTCTGCTGCGGTGTTTCCCCACACAATGAGGTCATCGATGTACTGCAGATGTTCTGGAGCCTCACCCTTTTCCAGTGCAGTCTGGATCAGTCCGTGGCAGATGGTGGGACTGTGCTTCCACCCCTGGGGCAGTCTGTTCCAGGTGTATTGCACACCCCTCCAGGTGAAGGCAAACTGAGGCCTGCACTCTGGTGCCAAAGGAATGGAGAAAATGCATTAGCAATGTCAATAGTGGCATACCACTTCGCTGCTTTGGACTCCAGCTCGTACTGGAGCTCCAACATGTCCGGCACAGCAGCACTCAGTGGTGGAGTCACTTCATTCAAGCCACGATAATCCACAGTCAATCTCCATTCCCCGTCAGACTTGCGCACAGGCCAGATGGGGCTGTTGAAGGGTTAGTGGGTCTTGCTGACCACCCCTTGGCTCTCCAGCTCACGGATCATTTTGTGGATGGGGATCACAGCATCTCGATTTGTCCGATACTGCCGGCGATGCACAGTCGAGGTGGCAATAGGCACTTGTTGCTCTTCCACTTTCAGAAGCCCAACTGCAGAGGGATTCTCAGATAGTCCAGGCAGGGTGCTCAGTTGCTTAATGTCCTCTGCCTCCACAGCAGCTATTCCAAATGCCCACTTGAGCCCTTTTGGGTCTTTATAATAGCCATTCCGGAGGAAATCTATTCCCAGAATACACGGGGCCTCTGGGCCAGTCACAATCGGATGCTTTTGCCACTCCTTCCCAGTCAGGCTCACCTCAGCTTCCAACAGTGTCAAATCCTGTGATCCCCCAGTCACCCCAGCAATAGAAACAGGTTCTGCCCCCACATGTCCCGATGGCATCAAAGTACATTGTGCACCAGTATCAACCAAGGCTTCATATTTCTGTGGCTCTGATGTGCCAGGCCATCGAATCCACACTGTCCAAAAAACCCGATTCTCCCGTGCCTCTTCCTGGCCAGAGGCAGGGCCCCTCTAGCACTGGTTATCACTTCCTCCCTGGGCATACATGCTTGAGGTTCCTTCAAGGGGATCTGACATATCATCCTCCCTTCTGTAATACCTGGCAGCTTGGTCACGGGAGGCTGAGGCTACTTTCACCCTAGCAGAACCCCCTCGGTTAGCATTTCTCTCCTTGAGTTCACGCACCCGTGCTTCCAGGACAGAAGTGGGTTTCCTATCCCACCTGCTCATGTCTTCTCCATGGTCGCACAGGAAAAACCACAGCTCATCTCGTGATGGGTACCCTCTCTCTCTAGCTGGGGGAGGTCGGGCTCTGATTTGGGGCCGTGTGACTCGCACTGGTGCCACATTGATCCTTCTCAACTCTTCCCTCCCCCCCCTGATCTCCTCTTTGAACTCCTCTTTGAGGTCCTTAACCACAGCAGAGACCTGAGCTTTCAGCGGGCCATTGACCATACTTTCATAATTTCTGAGCTTGTTGGCGACAGAACCCACTGTTTCTCGGTTGTCCTCGGCATTAATGGTTGCAATGAAGGTGGTGTATTGCTGTGGCCCTAGCTTTGCCAGGTTCCATAACATCTGTGCTGTGCACCTGACCTTGTCGGGGTCATTATCATGCTGTCCATCCCTCCCAAAGAGTACTTCTAATACTGCCACCTCTCTTAGCTGCTGGATCCCTTCCTCAAGTGTCTTCCACTGCATTCTATGATGGTACTCCTGCATTCTCTCTTTGTTGACAAACCTCTCTCTCACACTCATTATAAGTCGCTCCCAGAGAGAAAGGGGCCCTGGCTCCCTCACAAATATTTGATCCACACCTGGGTCCTGGGTCAAAGATCCCAAATATCTTGCCTCACCACTATCCAGCTGCACACCTGTACCCATAAGGTCCCAAACCCGAAGTAACCAGGTTGTATAAGCCTCACGTCCCCTCCGCACAATGTCTTTTCGCATATTACGGAGACTCTCATACGACAGGGACTCGGTGATGATTTCAGGCTCTGGCTCCCCTGCTGGTTGTGAGGGCCCTGGTTCCCCATCATCATTAACTGGGCGCACTGATTTGGCCTTGTATTTCCTCCTCTGCACAGGGGCGACTGCTGCTGGCTGTGATTGCCCTTGTGGTTCAGCTGGAGCCTGGACAGTTGTAACATCCACAGGTTCCACTGCTGCACTATCAGACTCTCCCTCACTGGGGCAGGGAGAGGGTTTCCCAACAGCTGAGAAAATGCACTCTTTCAGCATCTGGCCCATCTCACGTATCTCCTTTCCCAGTGCCCCCACTAAATCTGGGTAATTTATTTCTGAGGTGGGCTGTTGGGCAGGATTTCTAGTCTCTGGGGCAGGATCTCTAGTCTCTGGGGTCCTGTCAGGCTCTGGGGCAGGATCTCTAGTCTCTGGGGTCCTGTCAGGCTCTGGGACAGGATCTCTAGTCTCTGGGGCCCTGTCAGGTTCTGCAACAGGATCTCTAGTCTCTGGGGCCCTGTCAGGTTCTGGGACAGGATTTCTAGTCTCTGCGGCAGGGTCTCTTGTCTCTGGGACAGGATCCCTAGTCTTTGGGGCCCTGTCAGGTTCTGTGGCAGCATCCCTAGCCCCCGGGGTAGGTATCAGGGTGGTTATCCAAGTCAATCTCCCTTTATCTCTGAGTACTAAGCAGAATAGGCACATCAGCAACACCACCCACTGTACAATATCATTAGCATTTAGGGAAGATCTGAATCCTTCGAAAACTGGTGGAGTGGACCCAAAGAGGTGGGTTAAGGGTTGGGAGAAGGTTTCCCCCGGTGTCATCTCCTCACAGTAGGTCCCATTATTAAAGTAACCCCAAAAGCATACCGTTAGTGTGCGATAGCCCTGTATCCATGTGCCCACATTCCAGAGGAAGTTAAAAACCCATGAATTCCTCAGCTTATCAACCCATAGGGCAAACTGGATAACAGCAACAGTGGCCTTAGTCAGAGGACCCATGTTCAGAAAAGGAGCTGCAAAAGGGAGAAATACAGCCACGACCACATGCCACCCGAACCAGGGCAAACTGGACCACATAGTGCTGCCTAGCAAGGTTTCTATATTCAGCACTCAGAACTGAGTTATCCAAGAACTGTTATTCCTTTTTTAGCCTTTTCTCTCAATGCCCTCAGGCCGCACGTTGGGCGCCAAGATCTGTCTCGGTTTGAAAGACAGGTGTCAGACAAGAAAGGCAGGAGCCTCCCCTGAAATGGAAAATGCAACCCCCTTCCCTCCGATTTATTATAAATCTGAAAATAAGGGGCTTTCAGGCAAAGATATAAGGGATAGGAATAACAGTTCTTTACTAATAAATATATATGTATAACAACACAAACAAACAGCAATATCTGTGGCAGTCACAGCAAACAGCAGCCCGAACCCAGCGCCGGCCTCGGGCACTTTCCCCTGGGTGCAGTTCCTCCTCCCGCTGAGCAGGGCGGGTGCGAGGTTCCCCCGCGGCTGCAGGGGGCGCTCCGCAGCGAGCTCGGGAGCACCGGGAATGGCAGCGCGGGGTCCCGGGAAGGGATGTATGAGAAAAACCTCACAAAACTCTTGGGCGTCCTGCCGGATCCTCAGGAACAGCAGGCTGGAACAGCAGGGGCGAGCGCAGATCTCGGGTGGCAGTGAGAGGTATCAAACTGCGGAGCTGTGGCAGGGAAACCCGGCAGGTCTCTCAGTCGGCAGAGCGCAGGAGCTCCGTTTCCAGACGGGACAAGGAGGAGAGCGGGCTTAGGAACCCCGGGGGTTTGCCCGCAGAAAGCAAAACAGCCAAAGAAGCAGAAACCCGTAGTGGTGACCGAGACGTCCACACCGACGGGAGCCAGCTTCCAGACTAAACCTTGAGCACCCAGGCAGCCCCCCCGGGTGTCCCAACCCCCAGGTGACAAAAGGGTGGCCAGTCCCACCCCGCCTCTGTGGCCAGGTCTTTTGTTTCTTTTAAGTATCCAGCAGTTTGTCCCCTAGCAACTAGTATGGGTAAAATTCTTTAAGAGAAAAAACAGGCTAAAATCCTAAACCCCAACACAGGAACATATTGCATTGCACCCAAAGTCAGAACTAAGCTAAAATGTCCTACCAAAATGCCTCACTGGTATTTTACACTTTATGAACTGTCAGTGTGATATAATGTAAAATCAGAAATACATTGTAGCTATATCACAATCCAGTGGGATGGAAAATCTGCAGAGAAAGCACTGGAAAAATTTAGAGAGAATGACAGGAAATGTAAAATTGAATGAAGTATGTTACTAGTAATTTTTGCTTTTGCCCCAAACCTATTTCTGCTGGCTTTCTCTCCCGTCCTCTAAAATTACAAGTATGTTCTTGATAATAATTTCCCATTCCACATAGCTCATTTCTAGATGCTAAAAACCATCATGAGACAACATACCTGAGCTCTCTGGAAGTCAGAGCACTGACAGCAGAGAGCCAGGAATCTTCTCCCTCTCTCCATTGATGACTCCTCATGGACCAAGGGCTTTACATCCCAGTAAAACCAGATGTAAAAGGCTCTCCAGGCATTGTGCTGGGTACATTTCAGTGTATTGGCAAAGCACCACCTGCGTATTCTGGGAGATGGCTCCTGCTCATGCACCGCATTCCTGGCCTTAAACTCTGCCAAGCCCAAGGTCACTGGAACACAGGCCATGAAATCTCTCCATAACTTACTCCTCCACATTCCTGCACTTCTGCACCCACCAAGTATCAGGTGAAGTAAAAAGTCTGTCCCCCAGATTTAGGAAACATAATTTTCTTGTCAGTAAACTGAAAGATTTACTAAAATACAGTAACCTTTTTATTCTTATGGCAGGGCTAAACATACTCCTGCACAAAATCCTGAAATAAAATTTCATATAGCCTTCTCTCTTAAAAAAAAAAAAAAAAAAAAAAACAAACCAAAAAAACCCCCAAAAAATTAAACCTAAGTATCTTAGGTTTAAGAAAATTTAAAGGGTTCATTTTGTCCTTGGAAAAAAAGTATCAATCTGTTATTAAGCAATGTTTTAAAAAATCCTTTTTTCAGGATTTCCAACTTGACATATTAGTATTATAATAACTAAAACAGATATTTTAATATGAGAAGACTTCCACAAAATTTCCTAAATTTGCCAAAAAAGCATGGTTACAGAAAAGTGTCACTAAAAAATCTCCAAACTTAAAATTGTCACGAGTTTTAGCTGAAACTCTGAAAAATTACTTATCTCTCTAATTTACATACAAATGTAGAAAACAGATTTTATAGTCATAAAACTTATGAAAGCAGTTTCCAAATCCTTACTTGTATTTTAGAAAAGTCAAATGAGAACCAAACCTCAAATGTGTTTTATAATGTAACTGTATAATGTAACTGTAGTTTTACACATCAAACTAAATTATATCATGAAGAAAGCACATCTTATTTCTCTAACTGACACCTGATCCAATCTGGCACCAGTGTCAACATTCCTATATATTTAGATATCATGTGTAAGAGTTCACTTTTTTATTGTGTAGCCCTGATTTCAATCCAGAACTAATATTTATGGAGAACTTCAATAAACATGAACATATTCCCAACTCTAATTTATTATTTTCTTTCATTGGATTTTTTTCCTCCCACATGACTCAAAATCAAACACTTTACATGTGTTTAAATCAAAGCTAGGTCTATTTTTAAGCTTTTGTGACATGCAGCAAACAAAGAACTATTATATGTCCAGACACCAAAGCAAGCTGGGTTCCCTTCTGAAAAAAAAAAAAAAAAGATAGAATCTTCTAGAAGTTACCTGCAGTGCATGGCTTTAATCCACAAGCTCACTTCAATACAACTTTACCTGAAATGATAAGTGTCTGGATCCAAGAGAAATTCCAAAGCCTTCATATGAACTTGAAAGTCTTTGTACTTCTTATCCGAAGTGGGGGAAACACCAATGACTCACTAATCCTTGCGTTTAAGGTCTGGAAATGAGCAAAACATCTTGATTCCATTAGAAAACAGCATGGAAGCAGGAAAACAGCAGGGAATACTAGCTGAAAACCTGAGTTTTGCTAGCAAAAGAACATTTTATCATTTCTTTTCTTTCAGATTCCTTTTTTCTACTTTGAACATGCAGAGAGCTGAATTTAATCTCCTGTACATAGTAATGCTTGAGAAGCAATTGTAGAATAACATTGAAAATTAACAGCATTCTCAGATACAAGCACTAAAAATAGGAATGAATCATGGGGAGAAATCTACTGAAATGGTTTGTATACATAAAGTGACATTATTAAATACCCTGCTCTACTTCCAGAAGTCCCTTCTCTGTTTCCCAGGGTCAGCTGTCTTGAGTTGCAGATTTTTTAGCTCTGCACACCTCCTTAATTCCTTTTTAGCTTCATCTGTTCCCTCTCTTGTTGGGACCTGGCATTTTTATAACCTTAATATTATTTCCTGTGGTGGGTGATTAACCTGTGGTATAAGAGACAGAGAGTGTTTTTGATAAGACAGTCTCTGGTGCCAAAGATATATTGGTTATGATAGAGAGAAGCCTCTCCCAGGATGCCTGTTCGGTGGTGGTGATGCACCTCAGTTCTGATTCCCTGGTTGGCTCTTGCTGTTAGCCGCTCCCCTATACTTAAGATCGCCCCGTCATGTGTTTGGGGTCATTTGCCTCTGGACACCTTCAGGAGTTGTAGCAATAAATTGCTCTCTTGGAACTCTATGCAAGTGCCCTTCTCAGCTTCTTGCCGTCGGATTCACATTACTGAAGTCATCTCTGGATCTGTGGGTTCATGCATCTGAGCCCACAGAACCACAAGGGACTCTGTAATATTTGGCACCCAACGTGGACTCCCTCAGACCTCCACGACAGCGTCTCCAGAGTCTCTGGATTCAAGCCGCATTTGGATCTGCCAATCCCCTCGAAAAAGCCTCTGAGTTTTATCAGAAGTTTTAGAGAGGGAGACCGATAATTTCCTTAGAAGAGGAGACCGGTCTGCAGCCGACTGGACCACCCCGAGAACATTATTTGACCCTCTGGTGAGATACAGGTCACCTCTTATCCTTTTATTTTTTCTCTTTTGTCTCGGGGCTGGGAGGAGAGGGAGATGGAGGGTGACATACTCCATCTCCTACGAGAAGTTTTTCCCCAAGTTCTAAAAACCCTTATTTGTGGGAATTTTCATTTTTCAAGGGATGATTTAATGCATTTTCTTACTTTGTTGCTTAACAACTTTAAAGGGAATTTAAAACGGCTTGTCCCTTGGCTGTTTCTGTTAGGAAAAATTTATTTGTTCTACCAGCTGGTTAAAAAGCTCTTAAAAATGTTAGAAACAGTTCGAAAAAACTCCCCCTATCTTCTCCTGTCCCCCTGTATCCCTGCTCCCTCTGCCCTGACTCAAGGGAGATCGAGAGAAGGACCCTGCCCCATGGCACAGGTTTGCCACCGTCTGCCTGCCTTGTCTCTGTCTCCTTTGTCCCCTGCCAGGGGTGGTGAAGGATAAGCCATCCCCGGTCCTACCCAAAACCTCTTTCCTGAACCTAATTCCCCATTTTTCCCCAGTTTAAATTTGCTCCAAGACGACTGCAGCGTGGCTGCTCTTACAAAACCAGATGCGGAGTTCACTTTCGATTCTGCCGCTTCTCCCCTCCCCCCCCAGCAGGACAAAAGCCACTTGCTGGCCCTGGCGGGCTTTGTGCCCGCGCCCAGCCCCGGCTCCGATCCCTGTTCCCCACCTCTGCTGCCCGATCGCGTTACAGCGCCCTGCCCCCTCTCTGCGTCTGTCCCATGCCCTCCGCCTCTCTCCCCCGGGACACCCCTGCTAGCCCCTGCTCCTGCAGCTCCCTCCTGTGTCCCTGTCCCCTCCATCGCTGGCCCTGCCTGTGACACCCAACCTACCCCAGACTCCCAGGCTGCTAAAACCGAGCTTGGGGGGGAGGGATGCCGGAGAGATGCCGTCCCGGCTGCACTGCACAGGGTAGCCCCGGCTCACCACAAGTCGCGCACCCCTGCCAGGCTCTCTGCCTCCAGTTCAGAAGAGGAGAGCAGCGATTTCTCAGATTCAGACGCTGAATCTAGGGATTATTGGGCTAAAGTGAAAAAACAGGCTGCCAGAGATGGCAATTGGGACATAGCAAATAAGATCATGCCATTTGTTGCCCCAGTCACATATACAAGAGGAGGCAGGAATGCTAACTGGGAACCCATACCTTACCAGCTGTTAAAGGAGTTGTGCAAAGCCAGCAAGGACTATGGGCGGGGGTCACCCTACTTTAAAAACCTGCTCCAGGTTTCTCTCTCCACTGTCGCCCTAGTGCCTCACGATATCAAAAATATTGTATCATGCCAGCTGTCTCCCGCAGAAAATATGCTGCGGGAAAGAACATGGAAAAAACAGTTAAAAGGGCTCCTACAAAAATATCAAGGAGACTGCACTAAGGCTCATTTAACTATTGAACATCTATGTGGAGAGGGTGACTTTGAGCGGCCCCAAGACCAAGCCCAAGACATACCTGAGGTTGTCCTCGGAGATATTAAAAAGGCAGCAGAGGCAGCCCTGCTTCAAAACCCAGATGATGCCACACCCACTTTGAACTTTACAGATATTAGACGAGGTATAGAAGAGTCGTTTATTAAATTTATAGATCATTTAAAGAGCTCTATAGAAAGGCAGGTTGAGAGTGCAGAAGCCCGCAAAGAGATTTTACTCAGTTTGGCGATATCCAATTCAAATCCAGACTGTAAAAAAATTCTAAGGGCCCTGCCTCTCGACCCTGAGCCCACAATAGATCAGATGGTTGAAGCCTGTACCAAACTGACATCCACAGAACACACTATAGCAGCAGCAGTTTCAAAAGGGGTGGCTGAAGCCTTGGTGGCATCATCCAAAGAACAGCAAAGATGCTTTAATTGTGGGGAATTTGGGCATTTTCTTAAAGACTGCCAGGAATATCAGGCAGCCAAGGACTTTCATCGACCTGTGGGATGCCCACAATCGAACTCTCCAATCTGTCAATTCCACCACCAACGCCACTCAAAAAATGGGGAGCCAAGCGCCATGCTTCGGGGCGCTACGATATCAAATGCCAAGCCGCCTTGCCCTGCCTTGCCTGCTATCCCGAGGCTGGAGAAATAACTCCTGACTACGCCTACGCGGGCCGCGAGCTCCAAGTCTCCGAGGCATCCCAACAGGTCCAGGTGGGCACCCAACAGCAGCTGGTGAGTGCCCTTTCTATTCAGTTTGATAATGAGGGCATGTATAAAATCCCCACAGGACAATTTGGGCCCTCAGATGGCCCAAGAGACATTCTAATTACAGGAAATGGACTTTATGGGCCAGACGAACTTTATGTTACTCCAGAAGTCCTAACCGTTGGCCCTCAAGACGAAGTTTTTGTGACTGTTTCATGCAATAAGCCCCCTTGGTTTTTATACAAAGGAATGGCTATTGCACAATTCTTTCTGCTACCACATCATAGAGACCGGATCCCGGAGAACCCGATGGCATGTTGGGTTGAAGTTGTGGGCCCAGATAAACCTATGACAGAGCGTGGTCTGCTTAACAGAGGTTCTAAGTTATATCTTCCAGGTATGGCAGATACAGGAGCTGATGTCACCATTATAGCCCGCACCAAGTGGCCACGAGACTGGAAGTTGACTCCAGCCAACAGAGTCATTTCGGGAATTGGAGGTGCTGCAGTCTCTATGCACAGCAAAGATAATATCATCGTGGAGGGACCCGAAGGTCAGGTTGCCACCATCAGGCCCTTTGTGGTCAGGTCAGGTATTACCTTGTGGGGCAGGGACCTGTTGTCTCAGTGGGGAGCTAGACCAGAAATCCCCAAGCCACCTCAGGATTTTTAGTTGGGATCACTGAAGAGCGCGCCACCCCACCGTTGACGTGGAAAACTGATAGCGCGGTATGGGTCGATCAGTGGTCCCTATCAGCTGAAAAGCTGCGCGCTTTAGAAGTCCTTGTGGAAGAGCAATTTTCCAAAGGCAATATAGTACCGACCAACAGCCCTTGAAACTCTCCTGTCTTTGTTATTAAAAAACCTGGCAAAGACAGATGGAGATTGCTCCATGATCTTCGGAAACTAAACGAAGTTATCGAAGATATGGGCCCCTTGCAGCCTGGCCTGCCTTCACCCTCCATGCTGCCACGTGAATGGAGACTCGCAGTCATCGATATCAAAGACTACTTTTTTAATATCCCCCTCCATCCTCGAGATGCACCCCGGTTTGCCTTCTCAGTCCCATCTATAAATAGGCAGGCCCCTCTGAAAAGGTACCACTGGGGAGTCCTCCCCCAGGGGATGAAAAACTCGCCTTCAATCTGCCAGTGGTACATGGCCCACATCCTCTCGCCTATCAGAAAGACTTTTCCAGATGCCATCATCCTGCATTACATGGACGATATACTAGTTTGTTCCTGAGATCAGTCCTATTTGGACACTGTTCTAGCCAGGACAATAAAGGCGATTGAAGAAGCCGGATTTGAAATCCGCGAAGACAAGATCCAGTGGACCTGCCCTTGGACCTACCTGGGACTCCGGATCGGTGAGCGGACTGTTGTACCCCAGCATCTCTCCATCAAAGATAACCCAAAGACCCTCCGCGACCTTCACCAGCTCTGCAGGTCCATCAACTGGGTGCGTCCGCTGTTGGGGATCACAACAGAGGACCTTGCACCACTCTTCAATCTCCTCCGAGGCAGCGACGACCTCGACTCACCCCGTGCCATCACTCCCGAAGCCCAGGAATCCGTCATGAAAGTCCAGGAAGCCCTATCTTCCCGGCAGGTGCATAGGACTGACCCCACTCTCCCGTTCCAGCTCATCATCCTGGGTAAGTCACCCAGGTTCAATGCGTTAATTTTTCAGTGGGACACTGCGCAAAAAGATCCACTCCTTATCATCGAGTGGGTCTTCTTACACCATCAGCCTATCAAGACCATTACAAAGCCTCAAGAGCTGATGGCTCAGCTCATTATAAAAGCTAGGGCTCGCCTCCGCACCCTTGCGGGGTGTGATTTCACATGCATTTACCTCCCATTGACTACTGGGGTTCTGGACCATTTGCTCCAGCACAATGAGCACCTCCAGTTTGCCCTTGATAGCTACACAGGCCAAGTTTCCATTCATCAACCCAGTCATAAACTGTTCAATTCAGCTTTCCATTTGGCCCCAAAATCACTCCAAAGTCAAACACCTCTAAAGGCCCTAACCATTTTCACAGATGGATCACATAAGTCAGTGATGACATGGAAAGATTCAAAAACGCAAAAGTGGGAATCTGATGTCCAAATCGTTGAAGGATCCTCTCAGATCGCAGAATTATCAGCTATTGTTAGGGCTTTTGAGAGATTCAAAGAGCCAATTAATCTGGTCACCGATTCAGCATACGTGGCAGGCATAGTTGCCAGAGCAGAACATTCCTTGCTAAAAGAGGTGTCAAACTCAAATTTACACAAATTGCTTTCAAAGTTAATCTACCTCCTCTCTCATCGAAAGCAACCATTTCATATAATGCATGTGAGGTGACACACTGACCTCCCAGGGCCCATTGCAGAGGGCAACAGAAGAGCAGATGCCCTGGCCATGCCTGTGCAGACTGCCAGCATACCTGACATCTTTGCACAGGCTAAAATGAGCCACAGCTTCTACCATCAGAATGTGCCAGCCCTCATGTGCATGTTCCACCTACCGCGTGACCAGGCAAGGGCGATAGTGGCCACATGCCCCAACTGCCAGCAGCACCAAGTTCCGTCGTTGGGCTCCGGGGTTAACCCCCGAGGACTCAACAGCTGTCAGTTGTGGCAGACAGATGTGACCCACTATCCAGCATTTGGCAGGCAAAAATACATGCATGTGTCCATTGACACATTTTCAGGAGCAGTGTTTGCTTCGGGTCACGCAGGAGAAAAGGCCAAAGATGTCACAAGGCATTTCCTCCTGGCATTTGCCACCTTGGGCATCCCAGAACAAATTAAAATGGACAATGGCCCTGCCTATACCTCCCACAAACTCAGGGATTTCTTCAATCAGTGGGGGGTGAAGCACAGCACAGGCATACCACACTCCCCTACAGGACAGTCAATTGTTGAAAGAGCCCATTGCACCATTAAGCGGGTCCTCGATCAGCAGAGAGGAGGAACAGAGACCAGTTCTCCTATTGAGAGGCTCTGAAAAGCCCTTTTCACGATAAATTTCCTAAACTGCTCATCCACAGAGCCAAACCCCCCTGTGTTCCGGCATTTCTCGAATTCGGCCTGAGCTAAGCTCGATGAAAAGCCACCGGTGCTGATAAAAGATCCTGAGAGCCAACAAATACTGGGCCCTTTTCCCTTAATAACCTGGGGGAGGGGGTATGCCTGTGTGTCAACACCTTCTGGCCCAAGGTGGCTTCCAGGCAAGAACATAAAGCCCTACATCGGCCCAGCTAACAATGCTCCTGAAGACACAGCTGTGCCTAGAGGTGATGCAGAACAACCCAAGGACCAAAGAAGCGCAGCCTGGAGATGAAGACGACGTAAATCTTCACCGCAGACACTGGCCTGCCATCCCACAACCAGAGCTGCGACCGGATAAGTTTACACCACTGTTGTGTTCCCATACCCCTGTCACCATTCCCCCTTTTTCCAGCTTCCTAGTTAATAAAGAAAAGGGAATGTAAAGAGGGAGAGAATGGAAGGTTCCTTTGAAATTGCAAATTTGTAACTCTGTTTTAAACTCTAGCAGAAACACCTGCCAGCCTACACTCCATTAAGAAACCCAGCATTTTTCCACCGCCACCCTCTGAACGTTCCTGATACCACTGACAGCGGAGGCTTGAATTGTACTGCAGCCAAAAAGAGATCCTGACAAAGATTACCCCCTCTGCGAGAGTATCCATACCAGTGTCCAGAGAAAAAAATCCCCTGAAGGATTTGAGGACTTGTTGGGATGATGGGTTGTGGGTGTTTCTGATTGTTGTTCTATGGATGTTTGTTTAGTTTGGGGCATTTGGTTCAGGGATCTCTGGGAGAGGCCTCTTTAATTAATACAGAAAAGAGGAGTTGTGGTGGGTGATTAACCTGTGGTATAAGGGACAGAGTGTTCTTGATAAGATAGTCTCTGGTGCCAAAGAATTATTGGTTATGATAGAGAGAAGCCTCTCCCAGGATGCCTGTTCGGTGGTGGTGATGTACCCCAATTCTGATTCCCTGGTTGGCTCTTGCTGTTAGCCACTCCCCTATACTTAAGATCGCCCCGTCACGTGGTTGGGGCCATTTGCCACTGGAAACCTTCAGGAGTTGTAGCAATAAACTGCTCTCTTGGAACTCTATGCCAGTGCCCTTCTCAGCTCCTTGCCATCGGATTCATATTACTGAAGTCACCTCTGGACCTGTGTGTTCATGCATCTGAGCCCACAGAATCGCAAGGGACTTTGTAATACCTTCTCATTCGTAAGAAATACCTTTCAGGAAGGAAAATCTTAATCAGCTGCTACAAAATAATTGAGTCACCAAAATGTAGCAGAAATCACCACCAAAAACCTCACATTTTGCAAGCAACAACTACTAAATGAACCAGCTTAGGGATGTTTCCATGGTTATCTCAAGGTTGATACTGTGTCTAGGACCATAATGAGAACCATAAAAAAAGAAAGGGATAATTTTTCAAGGATTTGATTTTTATCTCAATGGGATACAGATGATTATGTAGAATTCCAAGTGACATAGGCTACATAAAGCTGATCGAGCAGAATTCAAGAAAAAAATGTGGTTTAAGGTGGATTTTGAGGGAAGAAATTAGCAAGAATATGGCAGGGAGAAATGCAAAAGTGATGCTTTTGGACATTAATATTTTAAAGCTGGACAGGTATCACAACTAATGTAAAATTAGACAAGATTAGCACAAGTGAAAAATGAATGAAATAGAACATTAAGACAATAATTATAATTAAATGCAAAAGTGGAATTTAACTAAAATATCAACTATGTAGAAGGGAAAAGGTGTTTTTACATTTTTTATTAGAAGAAACCCTTGTTTAATGCTGCATGAAGCCAGCTAGCACTTGAAAGCAGCACGCTGGCAATTTTAGTAGTGTCAGGTCACTTATTTCTGCTGAGCAATTCTGTTTTGTTGTTGTTTTAAGCATCTCTCTTCTTCTCTGTTGCCTGAGCATTGCCTGACAGTATTAGAATTTCTTTATTCTTGAACTGAATGGAAAGTGTCACATGGAAAGTGGTGAAGAAGCTCTGAATTTATAAAAAGACATCATCATAGATTTTGCTTTCTATTTTGCTTTGAGATAGCTAAGACAGAGCAATCATATTAAAAACAAAGAAAAAAACATTTCACCAAGAACAGAAAAAAACACTGGTCGATAAAGAGAACTCCTATACATATCACATGCCCCTGAGTGCCCTGTGCAGCTGTGCTCATTATACTTAGAAAACAAAGACTCAGTCATACCAGCAAGAAGAAAGGGAAAACTCAGCCCTAAACTGAAACTTTCCAAGCTCCCAAGTCTCCAGCACCATCTACATAAACAGTGCAGATTTTCCAGGTGACAAGACATGGAGGGGATGCACCAGCTCACTCCATGCAACAGGGCTAATTATGATCTTTGAAGAAGACACCTCTGTGGAAATTATCCCCTGGCTGAAGATCTATGGCCTCTCTCATCATGACTTTCTCTCAGTCAGCTACAGACCCGCTCTAGGACCAGCTGAGTTTACCAAGGAGCAGAAAAGATGTGTGTGATGAATAGCCTGGATTATGGAAAGGATAGATGAATTAATAGCTAATTAAGCATCTCTGCAACATCAGTGTCAATGAATCAGGGATCCTATGGGGTGACTTAACATACAGACCTGGAGTTTATGACATTTTTGTAAGCTTTGGGTCAGAGCATTTCCCAAGCAGGAAAAGTCCTTGGCTGGTAAATAACATATTTCAACAAACCAACACTGCTCTTCAGAGCGTTAAAGAACAGGTGTTTCATTTACTGTGTCAAGAAATCATGAAAGAAGCTGTAGAAAAAGATGAAGACCACTTCTTTTTTATATTTTTAAAAATTATATAAAAATCAGTTGCTTTATGCTGGGAACAGATAATTCATTATTTACTTGTACATCTGGAAGATAAAATTCCATTAAAAAAAAGAAATGAAGCTGTGCAAGTCTAATTCTTAAATACAATATAGGTGGAAACAATATCTCCACCCTTCTTTCCAGCAGTTGGATCATCAGAGGTATTAATGACAAATTGCAGAGCATGAGCATGTTTGATCTCAAGGGCATAACTTGTCCTTGGTCTGGAAGAGGAAAGTGATATTTATGCACATTTCAAAATGATAATAGAAGTAGTAACATGAAGGAGCACTGCTAAAAATGGCAAAGGTTTTGGGAAAACTTCATGAGAGAGAAGTCCTACTTTATTAACATGATTTCCTTTTATGACAGAGTAATCCATTTAATTGATCAAGGGAAGACAGATTTTTTCAGTAAAGCTTTTGATACTGTCTGTTGCAGGATCCTTCTGGACAAAATGTCCAGCACACAACTGGATAAACTCATCATGGGATGGGTGAGCGACTGGCTCACGGGCCAGGCACAAAGGGTTACAGTGAATGGGATGACATCAGACTGATGACCTGTCACTAGTGGGGTTTCACAGGGCTCCATCCTTGACCCTGTGCTCTTCAACATCTTCATAAATGACCTGGACACTGGACTGGAAGGGAGACTAAGCAAGTTCAGAGATGATACAAAACTGGGAGTTGATGTCAACTCCCTCAAAGGCAGGGAGCCTCTGCAGAGACACCTCAACAAGTTAAAAAGATGGGCAATTACCAACCATGTGAAGTTCAACAAGGTAAAGTGCTGGATTCTGCACCTGAGACAGGGCTATCCTGATTCTTGTATGGACTGGGGAATGAGAGGCTGGAGAACAGTGCTGCAGAAAGGGGCCTGGGGGTCCTGATCCATGGCCATGGAAACATGAGTCAGCAGTGCCCTGGCAGCCAGGAGGGCCAATCATGTCTTGTGGGGGCATCAGGTGCAGCATTGCTGGCCGGGCAAAGGAGGGGATTGTCCCACTCTGCTCTGCACAGGTGCAGGCACACTGCAAGTGCTGGGGGCAGTTTTGGGAACCACAACATAAAAAAAAAAAATATAATCTTATTAGAGAGCGTCCAATGTAGGGCAATGAAGATGGTGAAGGACCTTGAGGGGCCATATGAGGAGCAGCTGAGGTCACTAGGTCTGTTCAGCCTGGAGCAGAGGAGACTGAGGGGAGACCTCACTGCAGTTAGAATTTCCTTACAAGGGGGAAGAGGACAGACAGACACTGATCTCTTCTCTGTGGTGACCAGTGACAGGGCCCAAGGCAATAGCCTGAAGTTGTGTCAGGGGAGGATTAATTTGGATATCAGGAAAAGGTTCCTCACCCAGAGAATGGTTGGGCAGTGGAATGGGCTCCCCAGGGAAGCACCAAGCCTGACAAAGTTCAAGGAGCATTTGGACAATGCTCTCAGGCACATGATGGGATCCTTGGAGATGGTCCTGTGCAGGCCCAGGAGTTGGACTCAATGATCTTTTGTGAAAATAGGAATAGTTTTTTCCACAAAGTCTTACATTTTATAAGTTCTTTGAACATTTTCAAAACTTTAAATATGTAATTTTCAGAGCCCAAGCATATTCAGTCTTAAAAAGAAAACTTCAGTTTTATTCTACAGACAAACTGAACAATGCACATTCTTGTCAGCTCTGAAATTTTCAGTCTATTTTGGCTTTAGACAAAATATGTTGCTTGAAGATCAGAAAACAATAAACTTTTTTTACCCTTGACACCGACCTATAGATATTAGCTTCAGTCCTGGTTCAGTGACAAGAACTAGATCAACAGAACACTCTTAATGTACTGTGATTTGATCACAAAACTTATAGACAGTAGTTTCAGACTTAAAATTTTCTTGTGAAAAGAGCAAACTTTTCTTTGTGTTGGGCAATTGTCCCTTAGAATAAGCTCTTCTAAACATTATTTTAAAGGAATATGCATACTATGAGCATATATCATTCTTACCTGAGATCTCCTAAAATTATACCAGAATAAATTCCTGTTTACTTTGCCAAAAAACCTGCTCAGTGAAAACCATTTCATAACAAACTTTTGTAAAGCAAATACTTCCAATTATTGTGAATTTGCCATTCAACTCACATGCTAATATAATTCCTGCCATTTCATGAGCTAGAACCTTTTTATTTCTTTCACTATTATATAGAGAAATGAGAACCAAAGTAGTATTAAAATAAAATTTTTAAAAATATTAATCAGAGACCCAGGCCCCATGAAGCCTTGCATATTCCGCCAAGCTCACAGGAAAAAAAACCTCATTGAACTATTTTGAGGCGATGATTAGTTCCTTTAAGCTATTTCCATTTACAGAAGTCATATGTAAGAAGGTTTGAAAAGCCAAAGTCAATCCTGTGTTACTAGGATGCCATGTTGGACTAAGCACTTTTAAGAAGAATTGAATCTAAATTGAATATTGAGTTTTGAGAAGAAGAGCTGGAACACAGCTTCATCTGGATTTGAATAATGAACCAGTTACTTTACTGTTGAGCCTACACACGAGAGGAAGAACAGAGATCGCTTTTCTACCCTTGTACCATATCAACTCTGTGGTCCGTTTACGTAGATGGAAGTTAAATTTGCTTCACGTATGTTGTGGTTTTAAGAGTTGTCCTGTTTTCTTTTTCTCTTAAAGAATTTTTCCCATATATGTTGCCCAGGCAACAAATTACTGAGTGCTTAAGGAAAACAAAAGAGCTGGCCACAGAGGGAGAGGTCCAAGGGACTACTCTCTTTCACCTGGGGGTTGGGTACACCTGGGGCTGGCTGGTGTTCTCGGCATCCAGACAGAGAGCTGCCATCGTGGCGGAAGGTTTTTGTCAGCACTGCAAGCTTCTGCTTTTTCGGCTGCCTTCTTTCTACAGGAGAACCCCCAGGATTCCCAAGCCCACCTTTCCCTGCCCTGCTGGGAGCTGGGCTGCAGCCGCTCTGCCCGTGTCATTGCCTGGAGCCTTTGCTACATCATAGCCAGCACGCCCTGCCGGCCGAGACCTGACGAGGTTCCTGCTGCAGCTCCGGAGCTTGAGATACCTCCTCTGCCACCCAGGATCTCTGCCCATCTCTGCTGTTCCAGCCTCCTGTTCCCGAGGGTCCGGCTGGACACCGGGATTTGGCTGCCCAGGGGTTTGTGAATTTTTTGTCCATCCCTCCTGGGACCCCAAGCTGCCATTACCGCGTCTTCCCTGAGCTCTCTCTGGAGCACCCCCTGCAGCCGCGGGGAAACCTGCCCTGCTCCCTGGAAGCCGCCAGTGCCCCTGCCGGCTGTGAGCAGAACTGCACCAAAGGGGAAAGTGCCCGACAGCCGAGATGGCCGGCACTGGGTTTGTGGTTCTGTTTGCTGTTAGCTGCCACAGCTATTGTTGTTTGTTTGCCTTGTTATACATATATATGTATATATATTAGTAAAGAACTGTTATTCCTATCCCTCATGTCTTTGCCTGAAAGCCCCTTAACTTCAAAATTATAATAATTCAGAGGGAAGGGGGTTGCATTTTCCATTTCAGGGGAGGCTCCTGCCTTCCTTGATAGACACCTGTCTTTCAAACCGAGACAATGTACACATGCATGGCACTGCAAAGGTCCATCAAGGTTTTGCCTTCTGTTAACAAACCATGTCCCCTGTGCAAGTATATAAATCCTAAAACACAATGGAAAGCATCTCAAAGACCAACTGAAATACTGAAACAGACAAATGTAAATGTCTTCTGTCAATGAATATTGGTAGGAAACATCCAAAACGTTGCAGGGTACAAAATATGTATCTCACCATTTCTCTTCTACATTTACAAAGGAAGTCCTCAAGGCCAAGCATTTTCTTATGACTCCATTTGAATTGGGCTGGCCCTTTCTTTCCACTTTGGGAGCTTTCTGCAGTTTTTCTTCATTTTAAAAATCCTACAACTCTTTTTCTCTAGAGTCTTGCCATCCATCCCTTCCCTTCCAAGTTTGTGTTTGCTCAGCAATGTTCTACAGTAGAAGCCTTTTGCTGGAAAAGTGGCTCATCCCACACCACAGGACTCTGCTGAGTAATTCATCCTGTCTCAGTGCCACCTGCTCAGCAGAGACTGACACCTTATTCCTCATCTGAGAGGAGAAGTACAGGAGTGCCTCCAACAACAACTTTTGCAGGCCAGCCCTGCCAAACATTACTGTGCCTGATGGTGGACCCAACAATGACTGTATCTTCTGTGTTCCACAGCCAAGGGGAACTCACAAACCTATCTACAGCCTTGCCAGTAAAAGTAGGAAGCAACCAGAGCTCGTTTAAATGTGAATTATAGTTTATATAGACCACAAAACTGGTAGTTCTCCATAACCTTATGCTTACCATAACCTTCCCCATAACCTAACAGCTTACAAATGATGAATCCCCTTTATGCTCTCTGCTCTAGCCAGTTCATCAGAAACACTGTGCCATTAACAAAATTCTTGGAGTGAGACTCACAGGAGAGACATCCCACAACATTTACCTAATAACGAACTTTAAACTGAACCTGTGATCAAGCAGGTTTCATCTATGCCGTATATTCAGCACATACTTTTCACAGGAAATGGCTTTCAGCACATATTTATTGATTTCTCCAGCAAGGCCTTTCTTCTTGTTACTAGATGTCAGATTCATAAACCCAGAATACATCGACTGCTCAGACTTACAACATTTTCAGATGATCCACAATGCTGTAGTGATCCCTAGTGATTTTTGTCTTTTTTCTTTTATATATTCTCTGTATTCTTGACACATAAACTTGTAGCTTTGTAGTCTATTATTGTAACTTAGATTCAGTATTTTTATAGGCAGAAAGACAAAACACGTTCCAAAGCCCCTATCCTGTCTTGGTTCTTTCTGGGAACCAAGGCCAAAAACCAGCTCTTCAAGACACATTTTCATCAACAAAGTTTAGGCCTATCTGAGGGGTAGGATTTAGAAGAGGCTTGGACTGGTGGGGGGGGAGTGCATCACCACTTGTGCTTCTAATTGGTACTTTTTGTCAATTATGCTTATTTACTAAACTGTATAGTAAAATGGTAAAACTGTGTTCACCCCCATGTGGAGTGGGCTTTTGTGGACATTTTCCATATTTGCTCCTTGAGGCCTCCAAAAAAAACCCAGGCTTTATATTACCTCCTATACAAATATTATCTCCAAAGTGTGTGTTGTTTCATTTACAGGTTCATTAAGGCATCAGTAGGACCTAGGAAGCATTACCAGCATGCTGGAACAACTCCAGTAAAAAAAAAAAAGTATAAATATAGATAGAGATGTACAAATTTATTTATGTACTTGTGTAAGAAATTGAACATAAAACTAGAATTTTAAATATGCTATTTTAGGTGAGAATGGGTTGCTTAGAAAAAACCCAAACAAAATACACACTAATCCTTTTCACTCTATTACTCCACTTTCATCTTTGTAAATATTTATAAATCCTAAAGGGAAGCTGTCTTTCTTTAATGTTTCCTTTTAAATTCAATGAAGCTTAGAACCTTAGTTATGAAATTCTTGTGTTTTTTTAAGACAACCACTCAAAGTGTGAAAGTATTGCAATATAACATCTGTAAAACAGCATTTATTATCAATTAAACAATATAAAATTTTTCTAGCATGGCACATAGAATGCAGAGTAGAGAAGAGACAGAGCACAGCTGAGGAGAGTCAAATTAAAGCTGTGGTTTTTTCCCATCTCATAAATTTTTTAATACAGCAGACTACAGCAGTTTTTTTGTTGAAATGTTTAAAAACTTTTGACAGGTTTAAAATTCATGAAGCAGAACAAAATCTCAGTGTGAGATGGAAAACCATGACAAACTATTTTTATTGTTCATCAGTCTTTTACCGCTAGGAACAGTAATGAAACACAAGCCTTATGTGAGCACAGGAACACATACCCTCGAAACCTCAGTAGGCAAACTAATTACTCCTGTATCAACCCATTATGTCATTTTAAACTAATCAAAGAACAAAAAGCCTTCAAAAAGGATTTTCAACTGATTCATTGTGGAAAAAAATATTTTCACTGGTTCTCTGCTTTCTTAATGACTTTCACTATGTGCTACCCTTTATACAGGGAAGAAATACTCAAAAAGCACATCAAGACATTAGTCAAGCAACATCTTTGTCCATAGATAAAGCAAACCCAGCTGATGCTGAAAGGCTGAGAAAATTGGAATTGTTGAGCCTGGATAAAAGAAAGCTTTGGAGTGACCTAATTGCAGCCTTCCAGTACCTGAAGGGAGCCAACAAGATGGAGAGAGACTAATTACAGGACAAGGGGGAATGGCTTCAAACTGACAGAGGGTAGGTTTGGATCAGATATTAGAAAACAATTCTTTACTGTGAGGGTGGTGAGGCACTGCCACAGGTTTCCCAGAGAAGTTGTGGATGCCCAAGCCCTGGAAGTGTTCAAGGCCAGTGGATGGGGCTTGGGGCAACCCAAATGGTCTAGTCGAAGGTGTCCCTTCCCGTGGCGGGAACTAGATGATCCTTAAGGTCCGTTCTATGATTCTGTGATACCCAACATTCTTTTCTTTCTTCTAGGTCTTCTTTATCATCACCCCTGTCTCTTCACTGCTCTGCTCTGCTTTACTGGTTCGGGCATATGTCAGAGTCACCCTGAACACTTAGCCCATGCCCAGGCTTAGGCACATGCAGGGTCCCTCAGCAGTCAGAATATATTCAGAGTTCTCTGTTATGTGGTGCACAGTATTTTACAAATAAAACCCCCACATTTCTTTCCTCCAGTAAAGGCCAGATGAGTGAATCCCACCATGGGCAGAACTCTGTCTGCAAATGAGTTCTGGCCATCGTTCCTTGTGCAGCCATAGCCTCCTTAAAATTCACCTTTTACTGCTAGTATTCTAACTTTAGTATTGTCATTTTGCATAACCCTATGCAGCATGCCAGAATAAACATCAGATACAATTTTATTGCACACATACATATAATACAAAAACTGTGTCATTGATGTAACTAAAAGTCAAAAAACTTTAAAATCTGGGTTTTGCCAGTGTTACTGTCTTTTTCTGAAATAAAGCACTATGGAAATCTGCAGCCAGGTACACTGAACACCAAATCAAACCTTTGCAGCTGATTCATAAAAGCTGTCATAAATTAATATTTTAATCTGCTTATACACTCCTAAAAAATTAGTTCAGAGGTAATCTCTTGCTACCAGAAATAATAATCTGACAGACATCCATTAGCAAAAAACAGATAAATCTGTAGTATTGCTATCTCAAGCTCCATGGGCTCTACAGCTTCTGTGCCAGAGCATGAAGTGTTGTGATCTCTAAAAAGGGTCTCCAAAGCAAAACTGCTCAGCAGGATCAGCTACATACACACACACGCAGGCATGCCCAAAAGCACGGATAGCTTCGGTAATATGGCTTGACGACAAAGAGGCAGGAAAGGTCTTTGCATAAATTTCCACATGAGCAGTTTATTGCTTCCACACTGTACAGGATACCAGACACAAAGACAAAAGCAATGGAAATCTCAGGTTTAAGTACAGGAGTTGAGCGAGAGCCAGAAACCAATGATCTCATGGCACAGGGGCGGTACAAAGGTGGGACTAGGGAATGGAGACCAATGAGGAAGCTCTGGGGGAGTGGTGAGGGGCAAAGGCTAATGCGGGGAACATAGAGCGGAGATCTTTCTAGGACATGAAGCACATAAGGTAGCAAGGGGGCGGAGTGACCAACAGCCAACCAGGGAAGCAGAACTGGGGTAGATTACCATAACAGAACAAAGCAGTCTGGGAGAGGCTTCTTTTCTCACTGTGACCAGACATAAGTCTCTGGTACCAGGGGCTGTCTTACCGAGAACTCTCTTTGTCCCTTGTACCACAGGCTGACCAGCCACTACACTGTAGCATAACAGTTTCCCCGTAATTTCCTAAAGCCTCCTTTCAACAGTGTTTAACTTAATCAAAACCAACACCACAAGAGACTCACTGCTGAAGAGGAGATTGACTCTTAGATGAGAAAGCAACAGCTTTCAGATAACCTAGTGACATTTGACACAACAGAACTTTTTTTGAAACGTGGCATCTTAATTCTTCTCAAATGGCAGTAAACAGTACTCGGCATCTCAAAATAAAAAAACTATTTCATAAGAATGATGAAAAATAATTTGTTATAATTGATACACTGATTTGTTTAAACATTAAGGTTTAGAATCCACAGACAAACCTCCCTTTTAGTCCAATGACAATGACAGCAACAAAAATTAGGTAAGACTAAAACTAAATATATATATATGCTTTGAAAAAAAACCCTCTTTTTTTTTAATTTAGATTTTCTATGACAGCATATTATGGATGCTGAAGAAGCCTCAGCAGAGGATTTCTTCAGCTCTCTGCAGTAGTTCGTGAAAGCTCTGCCTTTCTCATGCTGAACTATGCAAAACATGATAAGGTTTCTGTAAATCGAGTTTGCTATCTTGCACCTGCAGATATAATTAGAATTGTTATGATCTTGACTAGGAGAATGAACGATGTGAGAACTGACCAATCACTCTGGTAGTTAGTTAGCAAGAGGTCCAATAACCTCTTGCCATCTAGGTAGACAGTAAGAGAACTAAACGCATAAAAACCCGTCCTTTATTAATTAAATAATTCCATCTATTCGCTGGACTGTGAGTCTCTGAGTCTTTCTTTACTCTCCAGCTGGCAGCTGCGTCAGCATAAGACAGCTTTTAAAAACAATTCACCTAGAGAAAAAAAAGCTGAACATTTTGTTTGAACCTTATTCAATGTGATTGTCTATTTTATAAATTTTTTTCCCAAAATAACCCAATTTCTGAACCAATTTTAATGGAAAAAAGTTTTCCAGTCGCAACAATGGAGGTGAGAAATCACGTGGGATGAAAAGTTTCTTAATGGTAAATCACCATTAAATCAAATGGAAAATTCTTTCCCTGCCTTGTTTTAATATATTTGCTCATTAGCACAACATAAGAAGGAATACTTCTCTTCTTCTCAGTTGAGCTAACTATTGTTTGCGTTACTCCAGTAAGCAACTGATTGTGTAAATGTCATTGATAGAGAAAAACATCACCACCTGGTAGAACATGAAACTATGTGTAGATGCTAAAAAATTAAAAGTAGAGAAATTCTTCAGCTTTTTCTCAATATTCTGTAAGAACATGGCTTTCATACACAGACTAGATGAAAACAGCGAAGGTGGTTTTGTAAACTGTCTTTGTGTACCTGGGTTCTGTTTTGCAGAATTGTTATGGTACACATTGAAGAAATACTTTGAAGTAGGTGTTGTGAGCTTTGGCCAACAGGACAAGGGGTGGCTGTTCAAAGAACCAATGGTTTTCCTGTCATCTTGCGAACCAAGCTATAAAAGCATTTAATAAACAACTCTCTCGCCATTCTCTTCCTGAACCTGGATCATGTTGTTTCTTGCTGTTCTCAGTACAACAGTGAAAACTATGGATGAGTGTGCTGACTTAAGCCTACCAGTCATTTTTGTTAAGGAAACTGACATTATACTCAGGTTAGAAATACTTAGACCTAAAGTACAGAGTAAAAAAGTGTAAAAGAAAATCCTACACACACCCTTCCTTTCCAGTCTTTACCACATCATTCTTTCTTACAGATGAAAATTTGTCCTTTATGTTTTTTATGAAATTATTGGAGTTCAGCTAATGCAGTTTTCCATCACAGTCTACATATATTTAACTTACTATAATAAAGTAACCCTTACAAATTTTGGCTATTTGTCACTATATGCTGAGCTGTTCTACCTCTAGCAGAAGAAAGAACCTCATTTAGCCAACCCACCCACATTTCTCACACAAAATTTCTCATGAAATGTTGTCAAGTACCATCTTATACAGTGGGGGAGTCACCACTGAAGACAGAATTGTGGGATTAAGTCTGATCTATTTTCTAAATAACCCATATTTATGAAACTCCCAATTAACTGATGTACATGTTTGCTAATGACAGCTTATCTGCATACAACTGAAGCTTCAAATCAGTTGTCAAGTTCAAAAGTTAGCATTCTGCCCTTTGTTAAGTTATCTGATGAAGAAAAATGTTCTGGCAGATAAAGTAGTCCCAAATCCAATGTTTTCTTTTATCTGAAATCCTGTAGGATGAGAAATGGAAATTGGGATGATGCTGTACCTGTAATAAAACAGATTTTAATTGTTAAATTTTCATAACCTCTCTTTGGCCAATGTATGCAGTGGTTTGTTTAAACCTAAACTAATATTTATTATATTTGAGAAGTCAAGGCAGTCTGGTGAACGCCATCATTTGATTTATATCAAAGAGCCATGTGTGCATTTTCCTTTCCTTATGGAATTCCTGAAACACAAAGGTATGTAAACAATTATGTACTTGAGGTATGCCAAAATTAGTGCTAGCACACTAAGATAATATAAAGGGACTTTGAAAGATATGCAATGATAATATTGCATCTCATATATCGTTCAGTAAATTACTTATCTACAATAGTGAGAGTGCAATTTTAGAATGGTATTGTTCTAGCCATGAAAAGTCCTTCTTGATTGTTTTAATGAATCAAAGGTCTTAGGGGAGTACTGCAAGCAGCTTATTAAATTAAACTCTTTCTCAAATAAATGCCTCAAGACAAAAATATATGATTGATTACAGAATAAACAGGTGTACTAGTTTGAAAGCAAACCAGTGGGAGATTCCAAATCAGAACTACAATTTAATAGGAAAATTAAAATACAGGCAATAGTACAAAAACACTAGCTTAAATTGACAGAGTCAGAGTACAACCTGACACCCTGTCAGTCAGGGTGGTGGTAGCAGTCCAGTTAAATGGTGGCTACAGTCCTGTTGCGATGGATGTGGTTCTGTCAAAGTGGTGATCCTGTAGAAAGGTCTGGTCCTTCTCTTGAGGTCCAGTGGTAGTTATGGAACTCTTGTACTCTGGGAATCCAGTGGGTAGTCCTGCCCATGGTCTTCCAAGCCTCAGATTATATACAGGTAGGAATGTAGGATGCTCCCCTGGGTGGAGCATCTCACAATGGGATGATGTAATTCTATGAGTCATACTGGGAGACCTTGATGGCACATTAGCAGAGATAGCCCTCCGAAGGGAGTTACCAGACCTGACTCATGGAGAAGATGAAGAACACTGCTCCTTTATCTTAACAACTTACACAGATGGTAATAGAATACATACTTTTGGTTACATCTTATATTGTAACCTAAGACAACAGGTTTTAAATTGTAGCGTTTGTTTCTATTATAAGCTGTGAAATAGTAAAAGGATACTGCTGATTTGAGCATCAATACAGAAGCAAAAATCTTTTCCAGGACCATATAATTCCATAATTTCCATCATAATGCAAAATATTCCTTCTTTCGTATAATTACACATTCAAAATAGAATGTCTCTCAGGATACTTTAATCATATTATCAAAAATACCTTTAGTGCAGCAGGTTTTCTGAAGAACACCAGCAGCCACTGAATAACAATACTCTTACTTATCTGCCATCATAATCTCATAAGTCTTTGATGCTTCCACCACATAGTATGCAAAATGTAATATCTGAGTAGAGAGACTGGGTTGGTACCAAAACTTTCACAAAACATCATGTTGATGCCTTGAAGTGGCTACCTGAAAACAGACACTAGACAACATTAAGACAATAAAAGTAGGTATTTATTTGAAGGGCCTTCAAAGGTACACCCTGGGAATGTAAAGCCTATGAGGGCCTCCAACCAAGATGGACGCTGGGTCATGGCTTCTTCACACTTTTATAAGTTTGGTCCATTTGCATATCAGGCACCAGTGTAGAAAAGGAGACAGATAAATACTGGATTGATATAAAGTTTTAACCTTTATATTGTTCAAATCCTGTACTGCCTAATGTGTAACTCTGAAGTTTCATGTGGCCTGTTAGCTACTGTTCTCTCATGCTGGTTAGATATAAGAAACCTTTTCTAGGTTTGCACTTCAAGGACACCTTGCTGTATCAGGCCCCAAAATGTGCAAACTAAAAGCCTTTGAGAGGAGGGGCAAACTTGGGGTAATCACATCATTAACTGAAATTATAATTGGAGAATTAACCCTGATGTGCAAATGGACCAAACTTATAAGAAGAAGCCGTGATCCAGCGTCCGTCTTGGGTGGAGGCTTTTGACTGCCCAGGGTGTACTTTTGAAAGCCCTTCAAATGAATACCTACTTTTATTCTCTTATTCTTGTCTAGCATCTGTTTTCAGGTAGCCACTTCGAGGCATCAGGATGACCAAGAAGCATCTAAATTATTGTCTCATCAATTCAAGAAATCCTGCTGCTATGGCTGCTGTCGATGTCCAAATTCTTAAGAATAAATCAGTGTCATTTTTCCCATACCAATACTACTTTCAAAGGCAGATTTTCAGAATTAGCAGCTGGAATCAGCTTTCTTATCCTTTGGAAGTTTGTTTTTGGTCTTGGAAAATATCTGAAATCTCAAAGTGACATTTAGCTTTGATGTTAGGTATTTACTAGTCTACAGCTGATGTCTGAATGTGTAAATGTTGCAGAAGAAGAATAACCATGGAAGGAGAAAATTACTAATCAACATATGGCCAAGAGATCCAAATTCTAAAACCCATTTTCCAGTCCTTTCTTAAAGTTCCGTAGGAAGAGCAGTGATTTATGAGAAGTGATGGACCTGTTGAATTATATTTAAATGGAATTTATGGTACAGAAGGGAAACAGATACTGAAGCAGTATGAAGACAGATATATTGATATCACCACTCAATAAATCTCCACACAAACACCCATGTAAAGTTGATGGAGAGGATCAGCAAAAGAATTATCGTAGGCAGGATGATCTGCTAGTTGTACCAAAGATATTCAACTTACAGCATGATCTTGTTAGGAGAAAGACAATTTCAATTATAGATTTGATGCAAGAAGCTTTAAATTAAACCATCAGATGTGTACCTAACACAAAACCAATTTCTGAGGTTGATTTTTAAGTTATTAAGCCATTGTATCATTAGATTTGGAACACACTTACAAGTGGTACTTGATAGTTAAACCCACCGTAGCAGCTTTCTGCAGCACTGAAGTGAAATTGTGCCATGTGATTTGTCTGATGTGATTTTTAAACAAGCAATGAGGCACAGAAGGGAACAAAGGAAGAAAAGTGCTAGGCAATACTTTTTTCTACTTTTCTGCCAGAAAAATGTTTCCCACATGGATTGAGAGGGGAAGGAGGTTAGGAATCTTGGTGATATTTTAACATGAAATCATTATCAAAATTATTAACTCCAAATTTTTCTTTGAAAAATATTCAATTTCAACTGCATTTCCAAGTAATGATCATATCATTTAATAAAGTTATCCCATTATGAAGTTTTCCAATACAATACATAACTTTCTGAATTAACTGATTATATTTTACCTCATATGTAACTTCATAAAAGAGAAATGAAAACATTTTATAGCCAGAGGAGCAAAAGCAAGCACAGCAGGACTTATGCACTGATGTAAGTGTAGATGCACTTTAAAATATGGCATTGTCTTACAAAATGTCCTATATGCTAGAAATTATTCTCTCTGTCCTGAAAGGAGATGACCATTTATAATTCCAGTTTTCTACTTCTGATTCTTGAATGAAAAGAAAAAAAAAAAAACCAAAGGAAAGAATGGGGGTTTTTTTTGCTTAACAGCTATAGAAAGCTGGAACTTTTCACCTGACTTATTAATATATTTATGATGCATGAGACAGACAGCAATATCAAAGCAATTAGGTGGTAAAGCTCCCCTGTAGATATTTCTCTCTTTTTCTTCAAAAATGTTAAACTCCCTCTCTTAAAGGAATGCCTGTCAGTTCCTTGTGCATCTATCCAGTCCCACTGCTGATTTTTGTTCAGCCTTTTTTACCTGTTGGACCAGAAACTCACAAAGAGGGAGAAAGAGAGGAACTTTCCCTTTACGTCCAGCTTTATTATAAACTGATGGCAAGAGTTGTTTACACTGTAATATAGTTAAAGAAAATGGGTTTTTTCTACTTCAGTTGAAATTGGATAATAATTACATCATAGCTCATTGGTCTGTTTTTATTTAAAATGTCATTATCTGTGATAAACATCCTAAGAAAAAAGTATCATCTAACCTAACAATGAACATTGGCAAAAAAGGAAGATCTAAATACTGATAATGAATGTTGCAAATGCACAAGCTCTCTTTTTAAGTGTTGGGAATTGTTGACTTCAGATATTGCTATGCATACATAAGTATTTTGCTGAACTAGTCTAACTGTGCAGAAATACTATATCTGCATATTTTACAGAAATTAGATTTGGAAACACTTTTGTTTTTTCTGCACTAGAAATTGGTAGTTTATTGCCATTATGTAAATGATATGTGGTAGGACTAGTCTCTTTTTTTCCCCCTGAGAAATTTTAAAAACTCTGAAAAAAATCAATGAAGTCCTGAGTATGTATGTTTCCACAAACTGTAGCAAGAAAATATTTAAGACACTATTTTTCTTCTTTCCACATTAGAAAAGAATTATCATGGTTAATTAAATTCCTCACAACAATTTTTGTCAAGGCCAAAGGCTGAATCCAGAGTTACAGAGAGCAATTGTGCTTATAAGGCAATTTCTTCTTGAGTGAATGGCAATAAAATTCTCCTAAGTGGATGCATGGTTTTAGAATCCAAAAGAAGGCTTATGGACTTGCAGTGCTCTGACTGAAGTCACAACCATTTTAGCATCTCTGTAATTGCCACAAGTTTAAGGAAAATGGGAAATGTTCACTTTAACTGTAAATTAAAGATCCGTTGATACACTGAATTATTAGTATGTATGACTCCCTGTACCTAAATATATTAACAACTGAAATTATTACTTTCATAGTCCTCATGAGTTCAGATAACATCTTAAAAAGCCACCTTTTGGAATTTTCTGCATCATCCAATAATTATTGAGAGACATCCTGGACAAGTACACATATTAAAATTTGGTTGGCTAAAAGCAGATAAAATAAATCCACATCCTGGAGATTGGTAGACACCTCTCAAATTCAAACATGAGCTTTTTTAATCACCACGTTCAAGCTAAGATAAACACAATAGATAAACTCATAGTCAACAGATAAATGGTGAAGAACAGAGAAAACTCTCAAGAGGTGTAAGTGGGGAAACAAAAAAATCAAAATTTCAGTATCTTGTCTGATTTGCACCACTTTTTCTGCCTCTGTCTATAGTAACTTGTCAACTAGATCTGTTAGACTTCTGTGTGTTTATAGTGCAGCTTTATAGCACATTCAGTAATTCGAAAATTACCAATGCATAACTTACATTTTGTTCCTTTTCAGAGACTTTTCTTCAAGGAAAAAGAAAACTATTCATAAAAATAAAACAAGAAAATTTAAGCTGGAATGAGTCAACCCCCTTAACCAGGCATGGCTATATGCAAATGTATATTTGTAAGAATAAACAATTTAGAAAGTAAAGTAATCTTAATTCCCACAAGTTTTCCCACCAAAACCAAAACACACACTCTTAAAAAAATTCTTAATCTAACATGGATTATTTGGTTTAACAAAGCAATGGGAAGATGCAAGTCAAAGACTTGTTTTATACATTCAAACTCAAGTGATCTAGTTTGAACTAGTTCGTTCATTGGTAGTTAGGTTTTCAGAGAGTGCTGTTACAGAACAAGGTGCAGGATAGTTTTCCTAACTGAATTACCTTACTCCATGTCTTCACAAAAAACACATCAGCATCCCCTTCTACTAAATTTCAAAAAGAAGAGGTATGCAGAGACATGCTGCGCAATTTTGTAATGTTTTAACCCAAACTGGCAACTCAGCACTGCACAGCTGCTCACTCATCCTTTCCCCCAGTGGAATGTGGAGGAAAATTAGAAAAACAAAAATAAAATACATTGAGATAAGAACAATATAATAATGGAAAGAAAATATATTAATTTTAATAATATCATAATTTTAATATTATTTTCATTGATTTTATGTACCTTTGACAAATGTCTACAGACATTCCTATTTATAACATTGGAGTTGAAGGAGGAATTACTGGATTAAATATTCGGCCCATTAAGCACTAGATGAACAGGTTCTACCCTTCTGTATTTAATGTATGAACATACCTCGACTCCCTCAAAGGCAGAGAGACCTCAACAAATTAGAGGGCTGGGCAATCACCAACCATGTGAAGTTCCAACAAAGGAAGGTGCCAGACTCTGCACCTGGGATGGGGCAACCCTGGATGTGTGCATAGACTGGGGAATGAAATGCTGGAGAGCAGTGCTGCAAAAAGCGACCCGGGGGTCCTGGTCTATGACCAGTTGAGTCAGTAGTGCCCTGGCAGCCAGGAGGGACATGCATGTCCTGCGGGGCATCAGGCACAGCATTGCCAGCCCAGGCAAGGGAGGAGATTGTCCTGCTCTGCTCTGCTCTGCACTGGTGCAGGCACACTGAAAGTGCTGGGGGCAGTTTTGGGCACCGCAACAAATAAAAGACATAAAGTTAGTAGAGAGCATCCAAAAGAGGGCAACAAAGATGTTGAAGAGACTTGAGGGGCCATATGAGGAGCAGCTGAGGTCACTAGGTCTGTTCAGCCTGGAGCAGAGGAGACTGAGGGGAGACCTCACTGCAGTTAGAATTTCCTCACAAGGGGGAAGAGGACAGACAGACACTGATCTCTTCTCTGTGGTGACCAGTGACAGGGCCCAAGGCAATAGCCTGAAGTTGTGTCAGGGGAGGATTAGTTTGGATATCAGGAAAAGGTTCTTCACCCAGAGAATGGTTGGGCAGTGGAACAGGCTCCCCAGGGAAGCGATCACAGCACCAAGCCTGACAAAGTTTAAGGAGCATCTGGACAATGCTCTCAGGCACATGATGGGATTTTGGGGGGCTGTTCTATGCGGGGCCAGGAGTTGCACTTGATGATTCTTATCAGTCCCTTCCAATTCAGAATATTCCGTGATTCTGAGAATCAATGGAGCTCATGTTGTTAAGGGTGTAACTCTACTGAGAGGAAAACATCTTTTACAAGGCTGCCAACTATAGTAAGATGGCATGGAGTTCTACTTCATGTATAATGGATTGTTTCATAACTAATCTGTTGAGGAAAAAAAAAGACCATTAAAGCAGATCAAAAAATAGCACTCCTTGCCATAGAAATTCTGACACATTGAAATTTGCTATGAGACCAAGCTGAGGAAAAGTTCAGAATTTCTAAACAGAAATTAAGAAGAACACTTACAAATATAAATACAATTTTAATGAAATAGATCATGTTCTATAAAGCAAAAAATATATTAAATACTGTCTGCATTCAAAATTAAAGCACTAAAGTTGAAATTAACAGTGTAGGTCTAAGTGCTTTGAATTTTTGCTGCTAAAAATTTGTCAGAATCAGCACTTTATCAGTGTTTAGATTTGAGGGAAAGGCACAATATCACAGGGAAAGCACTTTCATGTCGGCTGTCACAGCCTTTCCTATAAGCTATACCACCTGAGGCAGTGTTAAAGAAATCATTACATTTGGAAAATCAAATCTCTCCAGCTCAGAATCCATTCTAAGAACAGTTAAAATAAAACAAAAAGGCTTTCAAAATAATCTTTCAGTGTCAGCTATTACCACTGGAGGTAAAGGTTCAAGATGATCCTTTGCATTGCTTTTCTTAACCTCTTAAGTTCAACTTAGTATAAAACATCAGATACTGCTGCTCTGTTTGAAATCCAGCTTTGTCAAAACTCATCTGCTCTATATTAAGTTATCAAAGAGTCTATTGTATCTGAGTCTTAACTTGTCTCAAAGAAAAATTTTATAAGGTCTTCTGACAGTTATTAATTTCATTATTGAGGAGACAGTGCTGTTACAACTTTGTATTTAAAAACATGGCAATAATTTAACAGGAAAAGCTTTAAAGACATTAATTCTTGGTGTGACTTGGGAACATAAGAATAGCTAATTGTGCATGCCACCAAAGGTCCATGCCCAGCCCTTTGTCCAGTTTCCAAAACAGACTGGTTTGTGAAACACCACTAATGGCTGGGGAAGGGCCAGGACACAAGGAGCTGAAGATGACACCTCTCTTCCTGTCTCAAAGCTTTTTTAGTTCTGGGGCAGCCTTAGTGGGATATGATTCCTGAGAAGTAACTTCCTAGAAATTTCCCTTTGATAAGTTTTCCCACTGTGAACTTTATTCAGATGAAGAAAATCTTGCTTTTTCAGAAAATATTTTCATGGATTTTAGGGTTTTTTTCAAACTTTCTCCACATGTAAACCTGTACGCATCAAGTTTAGCAGTATTAACAGTTTAATTGGAGCTATGCCACAGGCTGAGGGATTATGGAACAGTGTGTAAACCCCAGAGTTTATGTGACAAAAACAACCCTAAAACTCCTGGTTGAAATGTTATTACAGTATGTTGTTCCAGCCAAGTTCTTTTGAGAAGATAAATGCACTCAATTCTCACAAACTTCATGATTCCAAGAAGCTGCCTATTATTAGAAACAGGGCTCATATAATCACACAAGTAATATGTATTTGGGACCTGTCATGGGTTCTGTTTGTAACCGGGCAGAAACACCAATTAAGTGTAGTGGTTTTAAGTCAAATTATGCCTTACCCCCCGATGTCCTTTCTGTGAGATAAGCATTAAGAGAAAAGCAAAGCAGGCACAAAGCTTAAAGACTATAAAGAAGTTTATTAACAGACCTAAAAGAAAAAAAGAAAGAAAACAATCTGAACAAAATTTTAGAACTCTTTCTCTCCCCCACTTTCCTCCCCTCTCTCAATCAGTGTTACAGTTCTTGAAAAGGAAAACGAGGGTTTTTCCTCCTGCTTTACATGGTTTTACAAACTGCTACCATTTGCAGGTTTGCTTAGAAATAAACAATCTGCTAAGGTGTAACACATCTCTTCCATGAACCCTTTCACAGTTCCTTCAACTGTAAAACACAGGCCATCACATGGGGTTATTACTCTTTTAAGGATTAATTATTTTTGGCTGAGCACAAGGCTTTTCTTCGCCACCAGGTTTTAAAAGCCTCTCACTGCTTTTCACTGGCATGGGCATTCTTCACAAACTTTACAAGCCACATGAAAAAAATTGTCATCCTCCCATGTACTTCAAATGGATTAAAGAGACAAACAGTTTGGGATATTACCGTTTTCATACCACAGCAAGGCAAGAAGATTTTTAAGCTGCGCCCGAGAAACGCGGCACCGCCCTTTTCTCTCCTGGTGTCATTGTAGCTTCATCCCACGTGATCTTGCTTTCTCTTTCTCTGTCTCTGAAAGTGGCCATGTTGTAGGGTGTTACCGTTCAGGCTTCATGGTGGAGAGAGCCCCCCCATTCCCTCTGCACTGCTGGGTGCATGGTGGAAAAGGGGTGTCGTCTTCTGTTCAGCGCAAAGCATGCTGGCTGCACTGGAGGCGCCACCGGCTCCCGCTGTCTCAGGATACCGCATTGGACGGCCTCAGCTGTGTGGCTGGCCTAGCTACCTGCAGCTCAGGGATAATCCTCCCTCCCAGCAACCCAAGGTCCGTGCTGTGGTGTTTGGAAAAAGGGCGGGGGGGGGGGGGGAGCAGGGGCGCCCAGCCTGGCCCAGCGGGGCTCCGAGGCCCCTGCCTCTGTCCCATCCCACCACCCAGGTGGAACAGAAAAACCCCCAAAAATCCCGCCTTCCATGGGGTTTAAATATATAAAATTGAGAGAAGCATGATTGGTCCAAAAAGCTGTCTGTCAGTTTAGGATCAATGCACTACAGCCCTAACACAAAGACAATTGAAATCAATGACTTTTGTTCTATTGACTTCAGCTTGGTTTGGTTTAAATCCTTAGACTCTGTTCCAGCTGCCAATTCATCTCCAGAAGTGAACTTAAGCATGTGCTTTAGTGATTTAGCTTTCCTGAAGAGGGATGCATTTAAGTATGTAGTTAAATGATTTGTTGAATTGGGATTTTATAAGCTCAATTGGAGCAAATTTCCTAATATGCCATAATAAATTCTGTGTATTTGGGCATGTAAATTTAGACAGGAGTTAAAACAATGAGGGATGATAATGACTCTCTTATGATACATTGGATAATTCAACACACACTTTTCTCTTTTTAGAAAGTAATTTTTTGAGAACAACAATGCAAAGTTTAGTGGTCAAGAACAACACACTAACAGTTACAGTATAAAATAACCCCTCACATTGTTTTTAAGCAATTCATGCAACAGGGCAAGTCACTATAATAAAGTATCTTTAATTGCAAGAGTGGGTGATAATCCATAGCTAATCAGCTTTCACTATACAAACCTGCCATCATTTTTAATTTTGGATGGAAATTGTTTTCATATATCTTTAAAGGACTCAAAGTCCCGAAATAGAAGTAGCAGTATGATTGTTCAGATGATCCACTTTCATCCAACCACCACTACCTGAAAATTCAGGGATTATAAAACAATTTCTGGTGCATAAGAAGTAAGGCCAATAGCTGATAGCACACAATTTAAAAAACATATGTACATAACTGTTAGCAAATCTCTGAATAAAAAAAAAATTGGTCTATGAGTTATTGTGTAGCTTATTTGCAATGCGATTTTAACATTAAATAGAGGCAGATATTTTAATTTGTGGTTGAATCTAACATGTCTAAGCTTGAGCCAGTAAATTCGAGCACTAAATGAACATTAATTCAGTATTTTTCTGCTCTGACAATATCCAGGTGCTCCAGGTCTGAATGAAAACTGTGTTATGCTATAAACCAAGAAGTAGTACCTATTCCAAATGACTAAATGTGTACCTTCACTTCTCATTACTGTCTAAGAATGCAATCTTTCAGGTTTTAGGAGAATTAAATAATGGATATACTCAGCTCTGGAGAGCTACACCATCTGTCCTTCCTTAATGGCATGCTTTGACCTAGTCCCAGCTTACATATGGGGAAAAGGTTAAAAGTATATAATTTGTGAGTACATATATTGACTGATACTGATGACAACAATCCAAAACATCATTTCAGTTACCAATACATGACTTAGATTTTGAAACTATTTTTAACTGCTCAGTATGTCTGCACCTCTGATAGACAGTTTATTCTTTGTGGATCAAATTCTGCTCTTGATTACCATGGTGTTAATGAGTTATTCCCATTGTCTTTCAGGGATTCCCCTGAAAGATGGGTGAAGGTCATAATTAGGCTTTATATTGCCTGAAAAATACAATTCTGTAGAAATGATCAAGAAAGTCTTCAAATTTGAGGTATGTTACTTAAAGGTAAAAATTATTTTGGAAGTTGCATCTTAAGGGATCTGTTGTGCCCTCAAATCAAGAACATATTTTTTTTCTTCTGATTAGGTTATGCAAAAATGGATCTTGCTATTTAGAAATGTGTTCTATTCTACCACTTCAAATGGTTCTATTAATTCTCTCTGCAAAGGTGTTTCAGCCTATGGAGGTCTGCTGGATATTGCCTAGAATAACCTTTCAGAGTACACACAGTCCAGGCTGGACTACCAGTGCCTGCTAAGTTCTGCTCAGATCTTAACCAAAATAGTTTCTCCATTTCAAAGACATAAACCTCTATTTCTCTTTCCACATCCAGATCTTGCCTTCACAGTATGCTGTCTTTTTTAATGCTGCATATTCTCCTGAGACTCCCCCCTGAATACACATGGACACTTAACACTTTCACATGCACCACTTTCCTACTGTGCAAGTGATGAATGTCTGGGCCTTTGTTGCCAATGACACTGCTCCATTTTCCAAAAGGGAAATGACCTATGAGGTCTCTTCTGTTACCACATTCAACATATCTCTCTTTCATCACCATTGGTATTTCAATTTTTATTAAAGGTGAACTCCAGGACTATTTCTCCTTGCTCTTCCCCTGTCACTCTGATACTCCCACACTTGTCTGATTCAGTTTATTGCTTGCTAAACTGTGACAGGGCAAGTTTGAGACTTTACACAACCCCATTCAAGCCCTTTTTGAATGCAGACTGCTGTCATGCTTATCAATCCTGTCAACATACAAAACTCTGGTGTTTTCCTTCCACCCTTAGAATGTTGACTCTGAGGTCAGGAAATACATTCCTGCCCCAAAGTCAATGCTGCTGAAAATAAACAGCTGCAAAAAGTACAGCTCTTATAGAATTGCTCAAACAAACATCTACCCATAGAAGTAATTCTGGAGACATAAACAACCATAGATTGTTGTCTGATTCACAGGTACCAACCTAATGGATTGATTTAGCATTAGGGGCACTGTATTTTCACATAGAATCCCTACTAGTTTCACCAGAGAAAACAGTATCAGCTTTTCTTTTACAGCTATCAAAATAATTCAATTTAGAATAGCATAAGTGCCATCTAATTTACCAATCTCAAAGCCCCTAAGTACCTCTGTGAAACCAATAGAATTATTGGTTTTCTTTTATGCTAAACACATTTATGTGCTGAACTGGTCACAATAAGAGTTCAGAAGTTTTTGTGCTATTATAAACTTAAATTAAACTATGTTATTTTTATTGAGGAATGTATTTTGAGTAGGTACTTCAGATTGTCCTTGAACCAACATATGAAATAAAAGGGTAGATTAGAAAAGTAACTGCTGAATATGAATTTTTCATGGGATTTAGAAGTCCATCATAGACATTAAGAGATGACAAACAGTAAGTGTTCAAAAGCAACTCTTTCCTATTTTGTAAACAAGCAAAGTCAGATACCAAAGTATTTAAGTTTTGTACACCATCCATAGGACCAGTGAAGATACAGTCAAGGTGTTTTGTTCAATCAGAAACATTTTTTCGTAACAGAGCCTTCAGAATTATGAGGGCTACACTAAAAAGGGAACACTGGGTGTAATAGATCACATGGCCCTTCACCACCATTCATCAGATGTAAATAAGCTCCTAAGGGGCTCTTAACTCCACCACATACAAAGTTTTGAAGTGTGTGTGTGGTTTATCAATAAAACTGAATGCCTTTTAGCAGCCCAGCAGTACAAGTGTAACATCTGAATTTAATTCACCATTTTGCTATGTAAGGAAGTTTTCAGGGCACAATTTAGTGTCTGTTTTGGGTTTGGCTTTTTCAGTGAATTTTTCTCCCATCTGCTATCTGGAAGAAGGACAATGTGAGGGGACGATGTTGCCTGAGAGACAAATGGGAGCAATTAGGAAACAAAAGATGTAGCTGGGTGTCACAACATTCCATTGAAATACCCCTGCCTTCTGGGGGCGGGGGGGGGGGGGGGGTGTTGCAGGTGATAACTCTGGACAAAAAGGTGAGGGTGCTAGGTTTCTGGGTTTTGCTTGGTCCTGTTTCCAGGTTCAGGAGATGAAGGACGTGTTTGTCTATTTCCCTGCCACTTGGCTGCTCGGAGCTCAGAACCAGTCCATGTGGTGCTGAAACATTGGGATCGGCTCCCGCTGGACCCTCTGCCCGCAGCATGTTGCCGCAGCCACTCCTGTATGTTGGACTCCGATATCCCTGTCTGCTGTGGTTTTCCTGCACTGCAAGTCTGCATAATTCTTTTTTTGTTTCCCAGCTGTTTGCGGGGGGTGGTCTGGAACCAACCTGTGGGGTGTCCCAGTAGGGGCCACCTCTGAGTGGTGGCATAGCAATTGTGACCAACTGCCACCCATGACTTCCTAGCTTGGCCAAGCCGCCATTACTGCATGGTCTCCAAGAGAGCCTCCTGCAGCCACAGGAAAATCATTGCATGTGCCCTGCCTGGCCAGGAGCCAACAGTGCCCCTTCTGGCTGTGACTGTAACTGCACCAAAGGGGAAATGGCTTAAAGAGCAGGAAGGGACTGTTTATTGGGTTTTGGTTTGTTGTTGCTGCCGTTTTTGTTTGTTTGTCTTAATAAATATATATAAATATATATATATTAGTAAGGAACTGTTACTCCTTTTCCCATATCTTTGCCTGAAAGCCCCATAATTTCAAAGTTATAATAATTTATAGGGAAGGGGGTCACATTTACATTCCAAGGGAGGTTCCCACCTTCCTTGGCAGACGCCTGTCTTTCAAACCAAGACAGCATCATAAGAGGCCTCTTCTTGGAAGTGTTGTTCATTATGTAAATTGCGTATTTTAGTGAAATCATGAAAACGTTCCTGGTGGTTTCAGTCAGAATATGGTCTTCACTGTTTTCTGTGTGTTTTTCATAGAATCACAGAATATGCTGAATTGAAGGGACCCATCAGGGTCATCAAGTCCAACTCTTTTCACACACTCACCTTTAATCTCGTTTTTCTGTGGTAGGGTATGACTTCAGCACTGCTACTAACTTTCAGGAATATAGCAAAGAAAATACTCAGAAGTTAAATAAGATTTACCAGCCTTGAAGATAGTTGGAAAATATAATTTGATACATTTTTACTACATCATGACAACATCCCACTTCTCCCAGTACTAATAACACTGAGGCTGAATATTGTCATTTGACACATTGTGAGGAGCCAATTTAGTTTTGATTTAGCCAATTTAGTTTGCCTCAACCCTGGTTGTCAGGGTTGTCAGAGGCATGTGGGGGGAGGAAGTGTACAGGTGCCACTTGCAAGAGGCAGCCAGGAGTGGGGGAAGCCTTGTCTCTGGGGGGACTTTGCCAGGCAACACCTCACATGAAGCGTCAGTGGGAGACACTGTGGAGGAGCTCTCCAATCAGGTCTTGAAAGGTCTCCACCAATGGACGGCAAAGAAAAGTTCGACTGGACCAATGGTCTCCTGTCACTGGGCGGACTTTGCGAGGCACCAGGGGGTATGAAAACTAACTGCATCACAGGCTTGCTGCTGCTTGCTGGGGCTCACTGCTCACTGCTGTTCGTTGGCTCACTTGGTCCCTCCTTTGACCCAGCCCCAGCCTGCCTTCTGGCTCTCCTGCCCTCACTGGCTCTTGCTCGCCCTTGCACTTGTCCCTCCTCCCTGTGTCCCTGACCGCTGCCCTGCTACTTCACCCCCACATCCCTGCCTAAGATACCTGCATTTCAACCCTGCCAATCCAGCCCATCCTGCTGCCCCAATCCAGCAATCCTCACCGCAACCCTGTCCAGGGTCCTGGTCCTCCCATCCAAGTGCCCACTCACCATGTGTCCAGTGCCGTTGCCACAGGAGCTGTGCCTGTGATATGAAATGAAATCACGCCTCTCTGAGAGCTCTCTGAGAGCTCTCTGAGAGCTGTGCAGGGTCATTAAGACCCAGCCCATCCACAGGCAGGTAGCATGCACAAACACCGCCCCCCCCCCCCCCCGCCACCTGGACACAGACAGCACTTTCCTGACTCACTGGTGGTAACACCTTCTTGTTCTCTCTCTCTCTCCCCCATTCCTTTTCCATTTTCCCTCCTTCTTTTCTGTCTTTTCTAGCCCTCTTTCATTTGGGCAACTCCTTGTTCTTTGTTATCAATAAATGGTTTTGAGATACAAGCTTTGTCTCATTTGGCTTAATTTAGTTCCTGACCATCTAATTCTAAAAGAACTCTTTGCAGTTTCCCTCAGTGGAACGCGACATATGTTGACCTTCCTGGGCCTTTCTCTTGCTGCAGAAAGGTTTTTTAACTGCATCTGCCAAAACTGGCCAGTCAGTGTTAGAGGGAATTATGGCTGTGCCCCACAGCTCACACTGAAGAAAATACACTTGGGATAAAAGCCATCAAAACCATACATGATGCCGAGATCCTTTTATAGGTGTTTTTCATATCACATGAAAGTTCTAGCCACATATGATTTCTCTAAAACTTAGAATTAAAGCTTTCCATTGATTTCTGTCTGTACAGAAATCTGTGCCAAATTTTCAGGTGTAAATAAGCGATGGCCTACTAAATGTCAAATGCCATGGAACATAGTTGTTCATTAGAGATATACAGTCTGTAAAGGAACATGAAGTGCCAAGGATTTTCTTGCAACTTCCTTACCCATCAATCGAAGTTTGGACAAGGCAATAAATCAATCTTACGGCATCCATCAATTTAATCAGGCACCTACTTAGAAAAGTTCTGAGGTTCTGAAGCCTGTGAAATGCATTTTTCTACATTTTAGTCTGTTCTCAGTCATGGATAGTGTTACCTTAAAAGTTTGCTTTAGTGACAGAAGGAAGAAAATAAATATTAAGAATTAAAAAAGGGGTCAATATTCTTACAGTCATACTGTGAGGAAAGAGGACGCTAAATTAAACAGGAATTGTTGTAGTCTACTGGATAATGTAAATGTCTAAAGCTACAAATATACAATATATTTTGGGTGGCCTTGAAGTAGGATTTACTGCATTCTGATAGTTCCCCTGAGTATTCTTATAACATATAATGCAAAGCTTTTTTCATCAACAGGCATTCAGGGTAGCTTCATAAGTGTCAAGAATGCTTAAACATCACTGATACTTGACAATACAAGGTAGAAACGCAGCCCTTATGTGTGAAAGGAATGTTATAAAACACCAGCAAATATAAAAAGCACAGGACAGAAGCTATGTTGTCATTAAGTTCTGTTAATTGTGACATAAAAAAGGCTACTTTGCTTACAGAATTTATTAAAAAATACAGATCTCACACAAAATCTGCTTTCATCAAAATCCACAATTTCATAGGATTGCACTGATCTGAATGAAATTTTCAGCAGAAACAATTTAAATGTTCGTTACTATTTTTTTTCTGATGCATGATTTAATCTTTTAGTGTCTTTTTTCTTTTTGTCTATTTCCTATTTAAATAAATTATAATTTGGATACCACATAAACATCCTGTTGTTACCAAATGAATATTACAGATATTTTATTTTGGAAAATACAGGTAACCTGCTAAAATATAAAAAGAAAATTTTGCAAACCCATAATATTCCAAACAAATAGAAACCTGACCTCCATTTCCTATTGGCATCTGTGTACATTCATAACAAGATTAATTTGTGAAAAGAACATTCTCTCCCACCATTTTATTGGAAGGTTTAGAAGCAACCTTTCTGACCACTTTAATGTGCAAGGAATATACAATAAGGAGGATGGAGACAGTACTATAGTGCCTAAGAGTGTCTTCCAAAAGAAAATCTCTTATTCAGAGACTACACAAAAAAAGGATAAAAAGACATTCTATTTTTCAAAATTGTGTTTAATCTGAAGTAGGAGGCAGACTGATAAAGAGAGAAGATAGAAAGGAATAAAAGTGAACAGTGATACAGCATTCATCAGGCAGGTAGAAAGGCTTTGTGTGTAATGAATCACATAAACAGAAAACTGAAAGGCTAAACTCAAAGACAGCTACACTTGTGGTTTCACATACAGTTCAGGAAAGTTCTTTTCCAACAATAAGGACAGGCAGGAGGATAATGCAGAAATATTTGACTGAAAATTAACGCATTGATGGTTGAGTCTCTAGGTGACTCGTCAGTCCAGAGACCATAAAAAATGAATAAATTAAGCCTTGAAAACAAAAGTAAGTGACTGAGATATGGCATGAGAGAGCTGAAAGACAGAGCAATGCTTACAGGGTCAAATTCAGCAATGAGACATTGTCTGGCTTGTGTTCTTTAACCCTCAGATACAGCTGGTAAATTACTAATGGAACTAAAGTAGTATTATTTATCTCCTGTTGGCATAGAACCAGTATCAGCGGAATTAATAATTACTTATTTACTGAAGAAAAAAAGTCCTTATCTTTCTCTGATACTGTAGCCATACAAACTTCAAATGTACCCAAAAATAACAAATTCAGGAGCTAAGCAAATTTAATTAGGGAAAGTAAGGTCTACTTTGAGTTAATTTGGTTAGCTTCTCAAATCGAAACCATAATTTAGAAGAAACTTAATCATAGAATCATAGAGTATCAGTGGTAGTGCACTGCGACCCCCGAGGAGGACACTGACAATAAACTGTGGTGGTCAGGCACAGAGGTTTAATATCACACTCTCCAGTTACGGCGAGAGCCCATAATTCCCCTCTTCTGATAGTTGCATGTTTTCTTGTGATTGATTTGTACTTTCCCCTCCCTATTTTATATGTAAGCTTAATGTATATTCATTCCCCTGGTTTAATATGCATAAGTTCTAGAAAGCTCTGAGTTGCTCGACACCCCATTGGTCCTTTCTTTAAGTCTCACCTTTGTTAAATCCACTTTGGCTCTCTTTCTGCCTGTTGCCCTGAGCCCTATTGGTTGTGATCCCTGTCCCTGACTTCTTGGTCCTTAGTATAAAACCCCTGGCGACCCTCAGATCTCTGGCTTTTCCGCCCCGGAACCTTCACCTAATAAACTCTTTTTCACTGAACCCACACGCAAAGTTCCTCCTGCTTCTTTGCTTCCACCAACGCCGCCTACACCTGAGCCTGAGGTTAGCTCCCAGTGTGAGGAGTTCGCCTTTATACTGCTGTGACCCACCTGCCAAGGACTGTCATCAGTGAGATGCTGTGCCATCCTCCTGAGCTATCCCAAGGCTCAGCATCTCAAATATCCCAAGTTGGAAGGGTGCCACAAGGGTCATCAAATTCCAAGGGCGTTAAGAACTGTAAAACTGAAGAAATAACACCTGTTTGTATCAAACAACAGGAAATACAGTTTCTGCTACAACTACAGGGATAAATAGGAGAAAAACTCAGTAGGTTGCTAACACATTCTGATTTGAAATAGCAGATGAACTGATCTCATGATGCCTTATGTCAAGAATAAAAACTGCCCATGAGTAAAAGGGTGATATGGTGAGGCATGACGAGTGGAAGATTATAAATTTAGTTATTTTTTCATCATCCTCTCATAATACAGCTACAATAGCATCACTTCATTGTCTATATTTATACTATTGGAAGATTTCCATCATGTCATGGACTTTCTGTATTTGACGGGGGGACAGCAGAACAGAAGAGATTGGGAACTACTGAATTGACAATGAAAGTCACTAATTGCTCCTGTATTCAGGGAATGTAGACATAGAAAATGTAGAATTATAACTAATTTCTGCTCAGCTCAGACAAGCCTATCAGACACTATATTTCCTACTGCCATTCAGTTCCTGCTTCATGTTACTCAGTATTCATCATAACACTGCTTATGAACTTGGCAATTGTACTTCATCTGATATCACGGAGAAAATGACATGTCCCTCAAAATAAAACTGTTGGGGTCACTGGGCCAGCTGGTGAGCCAGGGAAAAGGGCTGAGACTGGCTGGTGGAAAAACCTAGGCATTTGACAATGTATCTTCTGACCTCTAAAGGAAAAGCCTCTCCCACAAGTCCTCACAGTTGGAATGTAACCTTACCCCCAGACCCTGTGAATGTAAAACTACCTCTCCCAGCAGCCTGTGTGGCTGCTTCCTGCTCTGGTCCCGTACCCTGCTCCTTCCCTCTGTCCATTGGCTCTGTTCCTCGGCCCTACGTTTTGTATTGCCCTTGTGCCCTCAGAACACTATGTAAGCGGCTGTCCGGCCATGTGCTCGCTCTCTTTGCCTGCTCACGCCTGTGGATGAAATAAACCAGCTCCGTGGAATTCCTGGGTGGCATGGGGCTCTCCTTGACTCCTTGTCTCTGGTAATATTGAGCTATCCGGCATAAGGTGTGGGGTTGAATACCACCAGCACTTCCAGCTGTGCAGGGTAAACGAGGGGTTGCCAGTACCCTGACTACACCCATTCTGCCCCTCTCACGAGGTGGTTTGGGGAACACGGCAGCCCTTTCGATAAGCCCTATTATCTCCAACAACCTTTATTTAAATTAATATAAAATTACAGCTTTCATGAATGATCAGTCAAGCACATCTCTTGCTTGAATGAATGCACTCTACCTGTATAGTTCTCTCGTGACAGAGCCATTTAATTTTGAAATGATGTGTTTATAGTACATACTGGAGGGCAGAGATTGTGAAGCTAGTGATGGTTAAATGGAGGCAGAACAGGGCTTTTTAGACTGGCACAGTGTGAATGCAATTGTCTAGGGTCGTGCTCTGTTTGCTGGAGTCACTTGGGCAAAGACATACTGAAGGACATCAGACTGGAATGCAAGACTGTTGCAGGATAATACCTTGCAATAGTGCAAGATATTTTTATTTATATCACTATGCCATTATAGCATCATTAGCTTCTACCTACCTCATAGCAGGTAAGCCTCAGTCACAGCTGAAATACTCCATGAATTTTGTGAAGTTTTAGAGATCTATTAGCATAAGCTGATAATAATTCTTTCAACAAGTTATTAATTTTGAAAGTATCACAAAAGTTTTTCAGACAGAAGGATTGGAAAAAGGAGGAAATGAGATGAAGAAATGAAGACATATAAGAAATATATGTAAAGCAAGAAAAGAAATGTAGGATAATTTTATATAGCCCATGAACCAATAAAATATGACAGTCTATTTTGAAGAAATACTGTATTGGTTTGAAAGCAAACCAGTGGGAGATCGCAAGTCAGGATTAAAATTTAATAGGAAAAAAAATTAAAACTAAGTGAAATAATACAAGGAAAAAGCACTGAAAAAGTCAGATACAACCTGACACCCTGTTAGGGTGGTGGTAGCAGTCCAGATGAAGTAGTTCAGTTGAAGCGGTGATCCTATGGAAGGCCTGGTCTCCAGGTGAAGGTCCAGTAGTAGCTCTTGTCCTCTGGGAACCCAATAGACAGGGCTAACTTAGGCAGTTCCAAGACCAGTTTATATCCACGTGGGAATGCTTGGCTCCTCCCTCCTGGGTGGAGCATCTCACAACAGGATGAGATAAGTCCATGAATCATGCAGTGGTTTCTTGATGGTCTGTTATCAGGGGTGGGTCATAGCAGAAGATAACAGCTAACGGCCTACAGCTGGTGGTAATAGAATACATCTATCTTGTAACCTAGGACAACTACCAAAACAAGTAACTATTGTAATCTGTTTTAAGGTTTGGAAGAACTAAAATAGTATATTTTTGGAACCCAAGGCACGCCTCTGGCTGCCCTGGGAGGTCAGGAGCCCCGGCAAGGGGGTCCCGGACCCTGGCAAGAAGCCCAGAATGACACAGTCTTTGATCTTAGCCCATGGGAAAAATTGCCGACTCAGCGCGAGGCATTGCAGAACAAGAGAAGTTTAAGATGAGTAGTGGTTTAGTATTTTACAAGGTAAAAAGTAGATTTTAGGATTTTTAATATGAGGATGAAGGGTCTAAGATGGAGGATTTTGGGCATTGCCCTGTTCTTCTTCTTCTTCTCCTTCTCCTCCATCTTCTCTCGTAGTGTTGGCATAAAATGACTGATAGAATGAAAAAGAGGAAGAAATTACGTGTCTAGAATAGGTGCAAATTAATTGGTATAGAATAGTAAATAATAAATACATTGTGAAGAATGGTTGGATCATAGAAAGGGTACAAAAAGGACGGGACGGCCCAGGACTGGGCAGTTCCCACTCGGATTCGGCTGGCATCAGATGTATGGCTGGAGCTGAGAGCTAGCGAGAGATAAGAAGAAATAAACAACTGAAACAACACCTGCAGGCTTTTCTCATCTGTTCAGGCTCAAGGTAAAGCATCCCAGAGGTGAAGATAAGAACCAGCATTTGTGTGGAGTACCTAACTCCCACAGCATATCTTAATCACACTACAGCAGGATTCCTTCTCTTATGTTGGTCATAAATAACACAAAGACTTTTTGCCAGTGCTTCAATTTACATGAAACCTTGCAGGATTAGTCTTTCACATATGAAAATTACTAGAAATCTGGGGGGAATTGATGAAAACTTTGATTAGAGAAAAATTCTCCTTGAGAGTGTAGCAGGTCTGGACAATGACTCAAGCAAAGGAATATTTTGAACTGTGATTTTCTCAGGTGAGTAAAATTCAAAGCTTTGAGATATGCTCTCCAACTGCTCACCATCCCGGAGGTGTTCAAGCAATGACTGAACTTGTCATTTAGTGCTATGCTGTAGTTGACAAGGTGGTATTGGTCAAAGGTTAAACTCAGTGATCTTGGAGGTCTTTCCCAATCCTACTGATTCTATGGTTCCTACTCTGCATGGAAAGGTTTGGGTTTTACCTGAGAGGAGATAGGAAATACAGGAAAGTAAAACTCTTATGAGATGAAAAGTATTTTCCATCCAGTTCATTAGTAGCACATTGGAGACATCTGTGACATCTGGAAGTGACAAATCTCTCATTGCCTTTATAAAACCAGTTGGTTCCTCTCCTGGGAACCTCTATTTCATAAGGGTGGAGAATCTGCAACAGATTTTAGTGGAAAGTTTTACCTCAAGAAAATAAATGCAGTATTTCCTGATGGGTTATAATATTAATCCTCCTCTTGTAAGTACAAAAAACCCCAAACAACTAAAACTAAAACCAAACCACCAAAAAAACTACCAAAATCAAATGCCAAACCAGACAAAGATGTGGCAACAGAGATGTAATTAAATTTTCACCCCCCAAAAAATCACAGAAGATAGCATATTCTATTTCACAAAAGAAAGTTAAAATACCTCTGTGATTATTCAGGGAAAGACCACATTTTTGAAACTTCAGTGACTTCAGTGAGCCCCAGTGACTTCAACACTTAAAAAGGTGCATAATTATTCACAACAATTAGAAACTGTTCGATTAAAGGAAAAGAAATCTTTTCTTTGAAGAGCAAGAAAAGACAGAATTACTTTGAGCAAGTTGTGGATAATGTATCTATTCATTCTTGGCCTAACCTACCATACTTTATGTTCATGAAAAGGAAGCAAATATAGGAAGCTCTTACTCATGACATTACAGAACTATGGACAACACACCAGAGAATTACAATCTTAGAACGTAAAAGATCTTACCCAGGGAAAGACTCCTGCTCCTCTTAGCATGAATCCAGTGTCTATATTAGTGACAAAAAACCACTTGAATAAGAATTATGATTAGCATTGTTCAAAAATTTAGAGGACAGAATGAAAGTGGACAGAAAATAATTTATATTTGATGACTGCCTGTCATTATCTCCAAGAAAAGAAAAGAGTGGAAAAGAATCCAGGGGACTCTCCTTCAAGCTGTTGATCCAGCTTTTAGGAATGGGTTAGGTCTGCCACTTATAGATGTAGATGAAGTATACAGAATAAACACCTGGAACTGTTTGAAATAATTTACCTTCAGTTTAAGAAGGGTATCTCCTATCACACCATCAGAAGTTTTCAGTGTCTCTAAACTGGGAGAAGAACCAGTTATTCATTTTTATTGGACTGTAAACTTTTACCCTCTAAATATCTTTCTTTTAACAAAAAAATATAAACATTGTACAAAACACAAGACAGCTTAGCTCGATGATGCTCAGTGAAGCATTAGTGCTGCATAATCTGATTCGTTTGATGCTTTAATAATTCAAAATATAGTTTCTGCTTTATTACATAGCTGTTAATGCAGAAATTACATGCTTACAAAAGACTTACTGTATTACTATTTGCACATAGGTTTCCTTAATAGATGAGAGTGTTTACTGCTCCTTTGAAATCAAAATATTTAGGCATTCTAGACTGAATAAAGATTGCCATCTTCTGCCGCAACTGCAGTGGATAGAGGTACCCAGGTTAGCCTCATGACATGACCATATGTTATACTAGCCTTTATCCAGTAGGGAGTATCTCCTTTCCCAGAAGTGTAATAAGAAATATGACTAGAGATATTTACAAAATATTTGGGCATTTTACAACATGCTTTTTAGAGCTACATATCTTTGTGCTTTTGTTCCCTTTCTGAAGAACAGAGAGGGAGCAATCTGACAAAGGGCTTAATTGAGCCATAGATTATCCTGAGTTGGAAGGAACCCATAAGGATCATTGAGGCCAACTCGTGGCACTGGACACAACCGTGTGCCACAGTGTGTCCAAACACTTCTTGAGCTCTGTAAGGCTTGGTGACAACTTCCCTGGGGAGCCTGTTACAGTGCTTGACTACCCTCTGACTGAAATTTTTTTTCCTGATATCCAACTGATACCTCCCCCGACAAAACTTCATGCCATTCCCTCGGATCCTTTTACTGGCCATCAGATTTAATGGACTAAAGAATACATTAACCCATCCAATTATGAAGAACTAAAGCAGATTACAACTTCACTGCCAGTCTTCATTCTCTATCCTGGCAGCATTACTGCCATTAGTGATGCCCATTCAACATTAAAATTGTTTAACTTAGCAACAGTTAATTTGTGTGTGGTTCAAAAGCTTGTGTTGAGTTTACTCAACTTTCACATACTCCAGGCATGACATGTGGAAGAGCTGGCCAGAACCCAAAGGGACCATTTAGAATTCTGAGAAAATTGTTTCTGCTTCAGCCCATAATTTATCAGGTAGCCTCTGAACTCCAGGTAATTTTAAAAAAATAATAATAATTAAAAAAAAATAGGCCAAAGAAATAAGATCCCAAACTAAAAGAAGTTTCAACATTAATTTGTCATCTAATACAAAAGAAAACAGAAAGTATTCCATGTGTCAGGGATACAGCTGATGAACTTTTCTGAAGAAATCTTTTGTTAGAAAATATTCCTTTGTTCACACAGAAATCATTCCAATGAATGTATGACCTAGTTTCAGAAGGATAGGTTGTTCTTAAAATCAGATATTGGGGTGTACACGAGTCCTGGTTCAAACAGGCAAGGGGAGAAAACAGGTGAACATATCTCTGTCCCATGGTGCAAAAATTCACAACACAGCTGCTGGTGATATCTTCTCCATGCTAATCATGTCTGTAGCCAACTATAAGTGAGGTACAACCTAAGACACCCTCCTCCAGGAAGGACTTTCATAGATTGAGAGTAAGAACTTAAATAGACTTTACATGTCTAAATCCAGACTCTGACTTATTTTTTTTTATTTCATTTAGTGAGTGATTTACCTTTTACAAAACAGTACAGCTCCAGTGAGAAGCAAAAACATATTCACTACAGAACAACTATTTATTTAAGGTGTAAATTCAGAGCCCAAGGAGATGCAATAAAGCAAATTCCCTGTTACAGATTAGGTAGAATAGCAACTTGAAACAACCTAGAGTGTTGCTTGGTCACGCCTCAGGAACACAATTCCAGTGAGAGAGACTTCAGTGACCTTCCTGCAGACACGACACAAAAGTGCTCAGTCCATTCTCGGCTGCCACTGTCTGGGCCGCACTGGCTCGATGCACAGGCAGTGAGCCCTGAGGAGGTGAGATGTAACAGTCCCAAGCTCCCAGGAATAACGGAGGCAGGAGAGGGCCTTCCGTATGAGTTCTGAAGCTTTACTTCTCCAAAGGGGTCAGGGATGGAAAGACCAAGGGACAGGGTCATGCAAGCCATTTTATACAGAAGACAAACAGAGGCGCAAGTGAGACCAACCAATAGGGAAACACTTCACCAATGAATGACAACTTAGTCAACCAACAATTTTAAAACTGGGGTGGGAATACAAACAAGGGTCCAATGAGGGATCAACCCAGGGAGAACTTTCAAGAACAAGGGGCTGCGGCCTTAAACCTCCGCCTCGCCCACAGGTGTCCCATCTGACTTGGAATCTTCAGCCCATTCAATGGCTAAAGTTTGATGGGCATTTGACTGCCACAGCCCACTAATGGGCTGAGCCACCGCAGCACTAGAGGTTTATAGCTGGAACATGGGTCCCTGATGTCAGAAGCAAGTGCCCTGATAAAAAACGCTACTGGATATTCTGGGAGTGGGAAAAGGTGATGAATATTGTTCTTTGCCTTCTCTTTTTTTTTCTTCACTTTAACTGGATAGAAAGGAAAAGACTTTTGAAAAACCTCAAAGCTTCCACAGAACAAACTTTATATGTAGAGAGAGCTAACATTACTGACCTCTGTGATCTTTGGATACAAGTGATACAAGGAGGGCTGGAGATGACATCAAAATCAGGGAGAGAGGAAACAAAAGAATAACACTGACATGAAGGAAGCAGGAGGGCACAAAGAAAGAAAATTTCCTTTCCAGAGCTGGAACAAAACACAGGAGGGAAAAACAGAAGCAACAAGAGCAACAAAAAAATCACTATCACTTATTTGAGGCAGTAAAAATTTCACCTCAAAGGCACTCATAACTTCACTGACATTCCTAACATTTGTCCCCCTGTTTACCTTGAGAGGCAGGTAAGTTGCACTCCAGAGGAAAAAAAACAAACCCACCAAGCAGACTAAATGAGCTGTTTGCTTTGTCCTTAAGAATGTCCACAGTCAATATCTATTCATCTGACCATCTCTGCTCATTTTTCTCACCATATCATGGCCAGTGCAACACCATATAACAGGGCTTTTCTTCACTAGATAACCACATTCTTGCAATTAAGCAAGTAATAAATATCTGGCTCAAGAAGAAAGCATCACAGCCTTAAGAAACAGGCAAAGGACATGGCAATCAAACTAACACTGATGTACAATGTCCATTTCATTTGCTGGATTAACATGCAAAGCAACAGGCAATACTATAAGGTGTTTTTACCTTGAGAATACTGAACCCACCAATATTGTTCCTTCCAAGTGGCAAAAAAGAGAAGAAGCTGGGACCTACAGAACATGTGCTTCCTCTCTTGTCACAGTCCAGTTGTAAGCACCGAATTTATTCCACAACTTTTCTTTGAATTCCTCTAGCCAATTATTACCAAAAGAGGATCATTTGAGAAAGAGTAAGGTTTCTATTGGTTTTCGTTTGTTCTTTAATTTTATTCATCAGAACTACCTGCATGGAAGACACTTCATCTAAACATAACCATATCTAAGCCTTCCTTAAAATGATCCCATGTTATCATGATTACAACATAACACCAAATCTGCATAAAGTAGGCTGCTTTTAATATGCTGTTTATAATAATCCGATTCTTGCCTGACATTGCCTTTTCTCCTCTTCCTTATCACAGGACACAAATCAAAAGAATCCTGTTTTGATTGCACAGTTTGATATGCTGAGTATGTGGTCTTTGCAGAGTGGTTTCTTCTGTTCTTAGGATTCTAAAATTATTCCTGCATCTCTAACAGTACACTTCTCTTCAAACAGCATGTATGCTGTGTGCCCAAGTCATCTTTGATAACGTTGCTTGGCCTGAAGAATAATGTAAGAGTAGCAGGCACAGCTACATAAATAATAATGATAAATGGGAGCTGAAAATGAGGTCATGGCAACAGTACGAAATATGTAACTATAATTATATAATTATATTTAAAAAAAGATATTTTCATCCTGAAAATGCCAGAATTTTCCACGAGACAGAAATTCTATATTTGCTAATCCCAGTTTTAGTCTCACTTAAAACAATAAACTACTCTTCACATACTTCACTTCCTTGCTATTAATTCATGACCTCCTGGGGAAAAAGAAAAACAAAGGAGGCGTTCTAGATCTGGTAACCCAGTATCCTTTCAAATTGAAGTGTTTTATAAATTTCATCAAAAATGCATATGGAACTTGATTAAGCATTCTCATTTAGTGAATAAAAACAGACAATAAGTAGAAGAGTAGAAGTAGTAATACTAGATTATGCTCTGAGTTTCAAGAGTAATACTCCAGAAATCAAGTGAAATATGTAATTACTGTGCACTACCACAGCAGGTCTGGGTTTTTTGAGCTACACTGACTAAACTTGTTGTTAACTTTCTGTCTTCCACTGGCTGAAAAACTTCAGCAGTTGTCAGATACTGGTAAAGAAAAACATGGTGTCAAAGCCAAAAGTGATTTAACTCGGAACTACTACTCAGGAAAAACCAAAACCATCAGTGTTTTATGGACATTATTCTCATCCTAAATCCAAAACACAGAACTGTACCAGCTACTTGGAATAAAATTAACTCTATACCGATGAAACCAGGTCAGGATGCCTTCTAAATAATTATTATTTCAAAAAGCAGCAATGATGCAAATAATGATTACAAGCATCAATGGGTTATTTGGAATATTTTTTATGTGGCTTAGTCTTTCCGTGAAAAACTGAATTTTCATGTTAGTAATTATTTCTTTCTGATTTTCTTTTTCCAGTTCTGTTAAGGCTAGCGTTGATCAGTAGTGTTTAAAAAATTACAAAGGAAAATCAACGTTTTAAATTAGTTCCTTTAGTGGAACAAAGTTGCGTAGTATTACTTTATTTTTAAAGGAACCTACCCTTGTAAATAAAAATGTGGTTTAGCATTATTTATTTGTAGAAATTACATTTTAAAGAAGATATTGAAGAAGAATGAAACAAGGAATAAAATTTCACACAAAAGGCAATGTTTCTGCCTAAAAAAGAAAATGATAAGGTGAAGGAGAGTGAGCAGAGCACATTGTTTAGTTCAAATGGCATGGAAAAATGTATATACTCTCTTTAGGGACACATCCAAAAAAACCCTGATGTTTTCAAATACTCAAAAGTTTCTGGAAATCTGATCTATTTTCCCTACTATTCACACTAGTGACAATAAATAGGTCTTTACAAAGACTTTTTGGTTCCTTCATTCCTAAGGAATAATTCTGCAAAGCCTTTATGCAAGACAAATCAGAACTCCAAATCCAAACACTATAGTTCCACATAGAAATGTAAAACTATTCCTAAAAATACTTCCAAAAAATTATTTAGGTAAAGGTCTCTCCATATTACTAAGAAAATGAAGACTATTCAGAGATATTTTTAGACAGTATGATAACTTTAATTATCTAGTAGAAAAAAAGAAACACTTCTGTAGTTTTATACTGAGATTATACATACAGTTTCACAAAGCTCTTTTCTCTCATTGCTTGTGAAGAGCAGTTTTCATGAAAATTGATTAACTGCACTTATAAAAAGATAATAATTGCACTTGGTGAGTAAAACTTAAAATTTCTGAAGTTACATTACATTATATGACAGTAAATCTCCTCATCCCAAAAGTGCCAGCTCACCTGCCTTACCCATAGGATCACCAGATTTCCTCTGTTCTCTCACTGAAGTGTCCATGTTCAGTGCTTATCTACTGATCAAAAAGCACCATGTAAATGCAGCACAGCAGGTGCTAATAAGCAGTCAAATAAAAACATTGTTCAAATAAAGGGACCTAAGGCTACGCAAGAATAATTTTCTAATGACAAACTCTGGTTGTGTCATTTTGCCTAATTTTAAACACAGCAAAACTCCAGTTCAGTAGACTTAACACCACATAATTGTATGGATTTCAGAGGTACTACAGATTGTTTTAGACAAATCACATGCCTTAAAAACTCAAAAAGTTTCCAATTCCTTGTGAATCAAGAAGAGACTCCTCTCACATCTATAGTCTTTCTATAATACTACCCTCTGCATTGCAATCAATATTAAAGAGAAAAGTAAAAGAAATTCTATTTATGAAAAATACAAAATAAAACAAAAATTAAGGTCTTCTGTCCCTGTTAAAAGATCATTTAAATTTCTATATTTAAATACCAGGCTAAACCTGAAGCACTAGGATTATATCTCCTGTTAAATTTATTATCAGAATCACAGAATCATACATTGACTCTCATCTCCAGAGATGTTCTTGGGAATAACTTTCACAATTTAGCTAAACATTAATAAAAAGTTGACTAATAATATTTAATAGCTCTTTCCAGTTTTTGTAGCAGTTGAAAATAGAACGTTTGATGCCAGAAAACAAACTCTGTTTTCAGTTAGTAGTGGCTTCAAAATGGTTGAAGATCTTATCTGCAACAGAGATATGATGGAGATGGAGATGCTAAAAGTGCTACTTTATATCCTTAAATTATCAGCTTTATTCTTAGCATCACCCGAGTTAGTCATAGAATATCTTGAGTTAGAAGGCGCTCACAAGGATCACAAGAATCACAACATGTGCCTGAGAGTGTTGTATTCAAGTTTCTATTTATGTATTAAAAAAACCCAACAACTTGTTTTATTACTTATTGAAATAGCCCCATTTCAATCTGAACTATTCGCTTTGGATTTTGTATAGTTTCATAATGATAAAAAATATTAACTTCCAACTAAAGACAATTATTAGGCATCTTTTCTTCAGTGATAGACAAGATGATTCTCCTGTCAAGGGACACTCTTCACCTTGCACAATTGGTATATTTCTTTTCAGTGCTGCCAACAGCTTCCTACATCCTAGCAGAAGTCACTATAAACCAGGGCCACACTTCCTGTCTTTGGCCACTTATTTCATAACCAATATTTGCAAATAGTCTTTGAAAATTACTTTGGATAAAACTTAAAACTAGCTACCCTGTGCCTAAGGATAGACAGAAAGCATAAATGAAAGCAATATATTTCTGCAATGACACTTTTCTGTAATGATAAAACTATGTACAATGAAAATGTTCCTGAATTTATCAGCACTTATTATTTCATTGAAATATTCATACAATGAATGAAAAGAATCATCAGGCCCACAATATGTTATTTTATGACATCTCATTTTTTTGCAGGAATGCCTTTAATTGTAATATTTCTTTGCAATAGTATGCTTTCTCTGGGAAAAAAAAATTAACAATTGCTAGGCTGTCAAGAAGTCATAATAATAATACCACAATCTCAGAATTATATTATTCCTATGCAAAGGACTATTCCAAAGCTTATGCATGAGTCAAGAATAAAAGACTTCAAAAAACCCAAACCTCAGTATATTAAGGTAAGTGGCAGTTAGAATTCCTGGAGGAATTTTTTGCCTCTTTTCTTAAGAGTTGAAAAATAACAGAATAATTGATGGTTACTGGAAAACATAGTACTAAAAGGGAAGCTATCCCAACATGCAGGAGAAGTAAGAAGCAGTAAGAGAATAGTAGGACTACAAGAAATATGACAAAGAATCTAAAATATCATAAACAGGAAAATTAGGATTAATTATATAATTTAGCATGAGTTCAAAGAGCCAGCACAAATACTGAATAAAATAAGCAAAGCAAACACAAGACCAGTTCTAACTGCCAAGGGATATAAAGGAACAAGAAAATATTTTACTAATAACTTAGAAGAAAGCAGGAGAAGAAAATTAAAATCTGCTGTTTAAATATGAACCAAAAATAACAAGCAGTAGAAGGTACACTAAAAGCTGATGCTTTCTTTTTTATTTGTTTTTTCAACCGCTTTTCAGAGAGAAGTCAATTTGAGTGGGATTTGGAACATTGTTTCAAAATTGTTTGGCCTGTTTTTTTAAGGATGCTCCAGACAAATCCAGTGGATCTTTGGGAACATTTTAAAGTATATAAATACTGTGCAATCTATTCCCCTTTTCTTTACAGAAAATTCATAGCTATCTTGAAGCACAAACCAGAGGATAAGGCTAAAAAATAATATATAGTATTTTACCTTATCTTCTACTGGATCAGAAAAGACAGAGATGTGCAAAGAAACACTAATCAGTCTATATTCGGAAAATGAAACAATGATGACTGAAGTTATTAAACATTTTATTAACACTTAGAAAATATGACTGTGGCATAGATTTGTCAAGGACAAAAATATCAAACCAGTTGTTTTCTTTCTATCTAAACATATGGCCAAGTTAACACGATACATATTTACAAAGATTTTGATGTTTTCCATACACAAGCACCTCATAAATTAAGGAAACTCTCTAAATAAACAATCAAGAAATAAATGAAAAACTCTCAAAGCAATGTGGACAAGTGTATACATAATTACACTCTCAAGGCACTGCAGGAGGTTTCCAACTGAGAGAGATATAGACAATTTAATAAAGCAAAGAAGGGCCACGTGCAGAAGCAAAGGGGAAAAAAAGAACTTTTTCTCTTCTTGTCATCAGCAGGCAATGTCCAGTCACTGCCTTCAGAAGACAAACACCTTAATAACAGATGTCCTCTTCTTCCTCCTTTCTCTTAGTTTTTATTCCTGCATGGTATGGAATAGCCTTTTGGAAAGTTTAGGTCAGTTCTCCTGGCTATATCCCTTCCCAAGGTCTTCCCTATCCCAGCCATCTGGCCTTTTGGGGGCAGGGGCAGGAGGGCTGCTGAGACAGCCTTGATGCTGTGCAAGTGCTACTGAGCAGCAGCCAAAGCACTGGTGCGTTAACAACATTGTTCTAGCTAGAAGTACAAAGCCCAACAGGACTAGAGCTGCTGTGGGGAAATCTAACTCCATCCCAGTCAGACCCAATTCAGCTTGTGTCCAGTGCCTCTTGTCTTCTACTGTGACTTTTGAGAAAACTTGACCCCAAGCTCTCTATACCATTCTGTTAGGTAATTCAATACCGGTAAGATCTCCCCTATGTCTTCTCTCCTGGTGCATTGTGGTTTAATAAAAGCCTGTATCATTTTCAGTTGTTTCTTCTTGTCTTACCAAATGATTCTGCACATGCAGATTCTGCTCATGCAGAGTAATTTCACTTCTTTTGCAGTGGCATCACTGAAAATAAAGACAATTTAGTGCATGACAACTTCATCCTAGAGCACTGGGAGTGCTTCACATTGTGTGCACTCAATTTAACGAAACATGATACTATTCGTACTATTGGTAAGAGAGTAAAATGTCATGGTTTGCCACTGGCCAAACACCAGGGACCCATGAAAGTCGCTCACTCACCCTCCCCTGCCACAGCTGGGCAGAGGAGAGAAAAATTTTATGAAGGCTTCATGAGTTGAGATAAGGACTGGGAGAAAACACTCCAAGGGCAAAACAGGCTCAACTTAAAGATACAAAGTGAATTTATTACTAACACCATCAGAGGAGGATAATAAGAAGTAAAATAAGCCCTTAAAAACACATTTTCCCCCAACTCCTCCCTCCTTCCCACTGACAGCACAGGGAGACAAGGCGTGGGGGTTTTGGTCAGTTCATCACCCGAGTTCTTCCTCTGCTCAAGGAGAGGAGTCCTTCCCTGTCTCAGTGTCTGGACACGAACACGCGGACTCAAACAGCAGGTTAGGCAGCAGGTTGTCAGGACCACGGAGCAGAGGCCGAAAAGGGGAGCCACGGAGCAGAGCCAAAAGGGGACCACGGAGCAGAGCCAAAAGGGGGAGCCACGGAGCAGAGCCAAAAAGGCCACGGAGCAGCGCCAAAAAGGGGCTGCCCACCTTTATTATCACACTTTTATACCTCTTCTAAAACAATCATACATTGGTGGATGAGGTTAACACCTCTAGCATTTTACAGGATAGGAACACAGTCTATCACCTTTCTCCGCCTTGGAGAAAGGAATGAACAACTATCTAAAAGTTCAGTAAACATCCTTAGCCGGTTAGAAAAACAAGAGCTATGTTTATAGAAAGAGCATGAGAACTTCTACTACAAAAGTAAAAACATGGAGCACTGTGAAAACCAGGGCGACACTTCCCCTGCTAAGCCATGGAGTCCCTTCCCATGGGAGACAATTCTCTGTGAACTTCTCCAGCATGGTTCCAATCTCAGAAAGAAGCAATCTTCCCAAAACTGCTGCAACATGAATTCCTCCCATGGGCAAACAGTCCTTCTAAAACTGCTGTGGCGTGGGTCACTCTTTCGTGAGGACAGGCTGCTCCAGCCTGGAAGCAGGGGCTCCCTCTCTCCACTGGGTCTTTTGCTGGATCACAGCCTCCTCCAGGCACCCACCCCTTCCAGCATGGGCACCTCCCCCAGGGGTTGTGCGTGGATCTCTGCATCCCCCGTGGACCCTGCCATAGGCTGCAGGGGAACAACCTGCTTCACCATGATCATCACCATGGCCTACAGAGGAACCTCAGCTCTGGAAGCTGGAGCACCTCCTCCCCCTCCTTCTTCACTGATCTTGATGTCTCCATGTTGTTTCCCTCACATGTTCTCACCTCTTCCTCTGGCTAGAAAAGAACTGTGCCCCACTTTGTTTTGATTTTCTTCTTAAATATGTTATCACAGAGATGTTACCAACCTCTCTAATTGGCCCAGCCTTGGCCAGCGGCATGTCCATCTTCAGAGCCATCAGGGACTGGCTCTGCTGGACATGGTGGAAGCTTCCAGCAGCTTTTCAAGGAAGGTCTGTACCCTGCCCCACTTCCAAAACCAGGCCTTGCCAAACCAACACAAATGTTTATTTAGTTTTAACACAAATGTTTGCATACATCTGTGCGGTAAAGTGTAATCAATTGTGTAAGGTGGGATAACTAGAAAATCCACAGAAGAGGATCCAAGTGTCTCTCTCAGGTTTACCTTTGTTACAGAGAACCTTTTGCCAAAGCCAGATATTTTTATTTGATTGAAGAAAAACTCTGTTGATGTCATTACGGAGACTTGGGTCAGTTAAATAAAGAATACTAGCAACTACTTTTTGTCAAGATTTTTTCAAAGAAATTAGCCTTGTGAAAATCTACTTTTTTATCACTCTGGAAGCAGGGAGCAGATCTGCAGTGATGGCAGGGAGCAGGGCAGTGACGGCAGGGGAAAGAGGCAAACATCGAGGACTGCCAGAGTGCCAGAGGAGGCAGAGATTGGCCATCCCAGAACAGCAGCCAATACAACTGGCACGGTTTCTGCCACAAATGAGCATCTCTCTCCCATCCAGTCCCACCTTGTTCTCTCCTTTCCCTACACTAAAAGGAGGTCTCAACTCTTATCCCTTCCCAATGGTCCATGAGACACAGTGCTTGTAGCAGGGAAAAATGACATGAGAAAAGGAGATATCTCATACCCCCAGGTGAAACTAAATACCCAAGTACATATATTCTTCAGCACTACTGCACTACCTCTGGATTAAAAATAAAACATGAGGTTTTTTTGTTATCGAGTAATAAAGTGATGCACAGAAAGAGTGACCTCCCTGCTACTAAAAAGATTTCCTTTCCAAATATCTTTTCTCTGTATTTCTGATTCTTAGTTGATATTTTTATACTGCTTTTAGATTTCAAAGTGTGTAGTGCTGAAAGACCATTTTAGCACTGACAGATAAAACAAAAGATGATTGATGTGTTGTCCTCCCAAACAATAAAAGACAGCTTGCTTTCCTGAGGCGCTACACTTGTAAAATAAAGGTAGTTGTATTTCCCTCAGCTTGTTTGCTTCCAAGGAGAACCAGATTCCTAAGTAACCACCAACTCCCTCCTTGCCATCCAAGAGTCCAATCACCAGCAACCATCCAGTCTTGCCCCTTGACTCAGGGAGGCAGCTTCTTTGCTGATACAGGTGTCATAAATGTACACCCAACAAATTAATCTAATCCACTAACAGGAAATTGCAGAGGGGAAGAAGCCCTGAAACTCCTACCACCATGCATTTATTTCATCTGTTTACTCACAGTAGTAGCTAAACAGAAAGGGCTGTAAGGCTTTGCCACACATAATATTTCTCTTCTCTAAGGGAGATGGAAACATAACCTATAATTCTAAATAATGGGAGATTTTAATGGCATGAAGTAATGGATGATTTGTTTATAAAAACAAGCTTATTTCCCCTCCAGTTTTAAAATATCAATCTGTTACTTTCTTCTTGAGATTGAAAAGCTCCCAGCCTGGATTGCATGCATCCTTATGAGTTTCAATACCTCTTGTGTAAAGGTTTAGCCTTACAGCATGTCTATCTATAAATTAACATAAATTGCCATGTAGAAAGTCACTAAAGCAGTTGTTCTGCTTAGTTAAGATTGATAATTGGACTCTGAGCTATTCAGAAATTCATGAGTGAAGTGTATCGAGCTAATCCCAAACATTATACAAAGACCAGAAATCAAAATTTGACTTTTCCATGTTAACTACTCATCACATATTTTGAATTAAACTGTCACCTTTTCTAAAAATACCTATTACTGTGCTGAAAGAAATGTTAAGTCTCATGAGACTTTACAGAAACCACATTTTTTCAATAAAAAATGTATATGCTGTTTAAAAGTAATTTTCAGTCTTGAAAAACAGGCACGCACCTTTTCCAACCATTCTTTTCCATTCAGAGAAGGCTTAACTCTTCTGTCTATGTAGAACAAAAGGCAGTACTAAGTGTCATCTGGGAAATCACATCTACACAACACCCTAACAAACAAACTTGTCTATAAGAAACCATCTGTGTTTTGACAGATAAAAAAATAATCTTGGAAAACTGATATCTTAGTTCATAGCAATACAGAGTATTCTGGTTTTCCCTCAAAGTTTTAACTCACCTTTCTTTGCAGAAAATATATCATATTTATTCATTCATATGACTATCTTGTGGTCTTATATTGAACTTGGGATCAACCAAGATCACACATAGAACAGAAGAGGTGGGGAATGTTTTTGCAAGATCACATATTTTGGAGTCTCTAGATACTGATGGAAATAGCTGAGTTAGCAAAGTTATTATTCAGGAAAAAGTCCCCAGGTTATTTACAAAAATTGCTGCTATCTCTAACCTATCACTATTTCATAAGATATTCACATACAAAGTGACTTTTGAGCTCTGCTCTTCTTTTCTGCTTGTGAAAAATGCAGGATCTTCTTTTTGCTCCTTTCCTTGTAAGCCAGAAGCAGCGAATACAAGAAGTGTGTGTTCACATCTGAGAGTTCATGTCACTCAGGGAACTGGTGAACAGAAAAATCAACTAAGGGTCCTTAGAAAGCTGAACTGCCAAAACCCGTATGAGAAGCAAGAAAACCATCAATTGTTGGAGTCAAAGACAAATGTTGCAATGGATGAGGACAATTAAAACATTCATTTTTCAAGGATCAGAATAACTGGAAGCTGCAGTTTCAGACAAGAAAACTGAATGTTCTGCGTGAACAGTGAAGTGAAGAGATGAAAAAAGTATATTATGAGAAAATAATGTTTTGATAACATTGCAATAGCACGACAGGAGACTTCAGGAGGCAGTACACCTAAAAGTGGAGACAAAGACAAATTATTTTTTTCTTATGCAATAATCTGATACATTTTATGTCTTGGTTATGCACTTTGAGCTTTGAGATCCTGAGATTATCAACACTGAGTGTTCACAGTGCTTTCCTTATAGATCAGCTCTCTAAATGCAAGTTCCAGTCAGCTTGTTGACATTCTGCTCACTCTCTCCAGAAGAGAAAAAAAACACCAGTCAGAGGAAACAGGAGTGAGGAGAAAACTAAATGGTATTACAGGAGCTGGTGGGATCAATTTCTACAAGTTTTTCTTAAAAAATTTTTGAACCAGTGTGCCTACAAGCAAACCAACAAAAAGATGGATAAAGAAATAAAGCATTCTCTGATTTTTGCCCTTTTTTGAAGTCAGACACGGCAGAAGGAGTGAAAATTACAGTCACCAAAAAGGCTTTAAGGAAAGAAAGCAGAATATGTGTTTTGGTTTGGGGTTCTTTTTTGCTTGGTTGTTTTTTTCATTTTCTCACTACATGTCAGTTTGAGTAACACTGTGACATGACGTCTAGGACATTATAATCTAATACTTAGTGATGCTCTGTAACTTAAGATTGCTCTGCTTTTACAAACAGAATGAAAGATTTTACTGTACTTCCCACTACTTACAGTGTAAAACCAAGAAAAGATAAATACATATGCAACACTCCTAGTCAAACAAGCCTTATTTTTTTACTCATCTAACATTTGACTTGGGAATCAGAAAGAGAGAGCTAGCAAGGTCTTGCACACAAGCACCATTTAGGGTTTCCAGCAGTGTCAGAACCCTTTTCAGAGTGCAGCTGCACCTATGAGTGAGCTAGTTGCTTCAAAATGTGTTATTGGGACTTAATAGTTGTACCTAATCTACATTCCTTCTCATAGTGTATTTCAAAAGGGTGACTCTGCCGTGGAAAGAGGGCCGATTATTGTGAGAACAAACAGAATAAAAAGGGATTATGTCATTCAGCATTCGAAATAAAGGTTTGATTTAGAATGCTAAGCCTTTTAGACTTTTCATTCCAAAATGTGACCCTGTCTTTTCTGTCAATCTACCAGATGCAGAGTTGAAATAGATGGTGAAACATTTGAAAAATGACAGGTTTAAAGATTCTCAAGGCTGTCAACAAAACATCCGTTTTCCACATGAAGGCAAACTGTGCACAATAGCAGTATTATCAAGAAGAAAGCTCAACCATCAAAACAGGAAGAAAAGCAGCAGGTCTGGGTTCAGAAACTGTTCATTAATTTCTTCCAAAATCTTCCTCATTATGAGAAAAGGGACAACAAGACTCCTGAAGGGGAAATAAACACAAACAGAAACCCTATTATGTAAGAAATACATACCATACTATGTAAGAAATGTGTACCAAAGCAATTCTTCCCAGAGGAAATAGCTTCATCACATAATTCAGCTAAATACAGATGATAATTTATCAGTATTGACATATATTCTGAAGAGAGCAAGAAAAACCAAACTTAGTGCTTTGGGACATGGAATGACATATTCCTCCCTTTCAGCGTTGATTCTTTCCTGCCAAGTTTCAACCACTGCAAAAAAGCTTTGAAAACAACACTCATTTAGACAAAGTAATTTAGCAAGAATGCACTGTACCACACTGCCTTTCCACTCTGAAACACATCTTTTTCTGGGAATTTACAAGTAAATAAGTTTAGTCATGGAAAGGGTAATTTTTTTATAAATATGTATTATTTGCTGAAGAAGCAGTTTTAAAACTGTATTCTGTGAATTTTTAAAGTAGAAAAATAATATCACAAATATTGAAGTGCCACAGTGGTTTGTTCCAAGAGGAGACCAAAAGAACTTCTCTCCTCCTATCTAATAAAGTGCAGCCTGGTAAGAAAGAGCACAAGTCTCCATAAATGTACAAGGGAGGAAAACACAAATCCCAACTAAAGTGTATAGACACTGGAAGCTAGTACTTTAAACCTCAGTAGAAGTTCAGGAGGAAAACAATCACTTTAATCTTATGTTATTATAACACTTAAAGTATGGGGAGCCTTCCAAAGGACAAATACATTACTCTCTTTTCAGCAAAACTTAGTGGATTTAATGCCTGTGATGCTTCTGGAAAGAAAAGACAGAATGGTGTGAGCCAAGAAAACCCTTACAACCTGCTTGGCAATATCTAGCTTTGCTATTCTAAGAAATTCTGTTTTGGGAGTGTAATACAATTTATTTTGACCCCAAAATTTTGGTCTCCCCAAAAAGTGTTTTCTCTATGTACCTACAGAGAATGGGTTTTCCTCCATGTTCTCTCTCCAGCTGTACAATTTCTCCTCAAAAAATAAAGTATTGCGACAACTTGGGGTAAAAATATAGGGGTACATATCCTTTAAAGAATTCTTTAATTCCCAATAACAAAACTCATCTGAGATGAGGGGAAAGATAAATTTCCCACTTGTGTTCCCAAGGAATTCTGAATGCTTCTTTAAATCACCATTATTTTTTCCTAAGGAAAAAAAAAAGTAAACATAACAAAATAAACCAAAGTAATTCATTTCCTTTCTTACATATCTTGGTAACCAAAAACTACTGTTCTTTTCCCACACACATTTTAAACACAACAAAAATGTTGTTGTCACTAGTTTGATTTACAGACAGATTTATGAACTACTTGTGCATGCTGTACTACAGAATTAAAATTTCTGGCAAAAATATTTAAATTTCCGTGCAGACAACCTTGGTCAAGCTACAAATGAGGTTTCAGGGGTTTCCTAAATATGTTTTCTGACCCCAAATTTCTGTCTTTCTTTTAATTATAAATAGTAACAAATGTATTTTTGTCTTTCATGAAACTATTAAAAAACTGCTGGGGCTAATGTTGATAAAGATTTTTCCATATTATTTTAGGATATACACTAAGGTCAAGTTCCCATGCATCCCCAACCTCCTTGCCAGAGTGGCAGTACAAAAAGCAGAAAAGGCATTGGATCTGTGCAGTCCCTGCTCAGCAATACCAAAAACACCTCTGTATCATTAACCCTGTGTTCAGCACAAATCCAAAATACAGCTTCACACCAGCCACTACGAAAAAATCAACTCTACCCCAACCAAAACCAGCACAATCAACATGCACATTGTTAAAACACCTGCTACTTCAATAAAACAACATTTTCTCAATTGCAGCTCACTGTTCCCTTTGCTAGTAATACTCAGTTTCCTTTCTGTCAGATATTATTCATGGTCAATCTTATTTCAGAAATAGGAAACTCACAGGGGGAAGTTGTAACTGTGGATATTATGTTTTCCCTCTCCTTCATTCCTCCATTATCAGAAAATATAAAAGACCTGTATTTTTATGTGGACATTTATTTCAACAGACTAAGATAATATCCATGACTTTGCTCTAAACTTGACTTGATTTACAGATTTTTCATATATATATATATATATGTAAGATTTATGTAAAAGCATGCATGTTGTGCATATATATTCACAGGGAGAGCTATAACAAAGCAGCAGAACTCCTTTTAAATACCTGAATTCTGCAACTGCATTTGGCAAAGTAGATAAAAGTTACAGTCAGCACAAACCACTTTTATTTCACAAGCCATGTCATATCGTCAATTCAACTATTCTTTCATGGGTTGTTTTATTGTGCCTATGGTATATAATACAGCCCATTCCAGTTTCACATTAAGTAGGCAATATACAACAAGCTCAACCAAATTATTAGCTCTCATAAAAGAAATCATGAATGACATGTCTTTATATATCCCATTATATTACTAAAAATGCAAATAAAGAACATTAAACATCATGAATTTTCATTGTACAGAAATCATGATATACTCTCCCAAGGAAAGTAAATACTAGGAATTGTTTGCACTTTAACTGATTCAATATTTGCAGAAATATCTATTGTGTAATTTTAGCATCATTCTGGATGCACTTCAGGGTTTAACAGAGCAGGCTGTTCTTTCTGTGCAACTGCTGATATAATATGACCACTGTTACATTTTTTACTGCTGTACACTAATTTAAATTTCTTTAATAAGCTTTAAAAATGGGAATTTCATTGAATGTACTACACTATGAATTTACACTTGAGACAGAGTATAAATCCAGAAATCATACTAACTGGCTTTCCAAAAACATCATCTGTGCAATCCTGTCTAGATACCTGCTCTCATGATACACACAATTTCAGAGTTGCAAAAATGCAGCAAAACAGTGAAAGAATTACAGGTGTAGAACACTATTTATTCCATAAGACATCCTCTTCCATGTGAGGGAGTTGATAAAATAGACAGTAGAGGTTAGAGCCTTGTCTTGGGGTGATTTTATGATCAGTCTATTCCCTGGTCATCTGCTTTATGCCCAAAAATGGTTGCTGTATCTTTAAGGTGGGTCCAGGAGAGGGAGAAGCCTTGGGGCTCTACGGCAGGCTTTTTCTGAGCCTCACTCCCCAGGTATCCAGCGTGCCGTGTGGTCTGGGGTGTGGTGGTTTTTGGGGTTTTTTTCCTCGGCTAGCTTGTTTGGTTTTTATTTTGTTAACCCAGGCAGAAGGGTTTTTTCTTTCCATGGACTTGGAGAGGCTGCAGCAGCAATCCTTCAGCAGTTTTTTGAAGTGAACTGGACAGTTTGGTTTTAGTCTGAGGTCAGAGACCAGCGGGAAAGGCAAGAGGCTGCTCCCTTTAGGCCCCATGTCTCGGAAGAAAGTCGAGCCAGCGAAAGAAAGCCCAACTGCTGCATCTGCTGTGAAGAGGGGACTAACGCTAGAGATTCGCCAGGTTTAAATCTGTTTGCCTGAACTGCTGCTTGAATCTACTGTAAGGGTTTTTGTTTGTTTGTTTGTTTTTCCTTGAAAACCCATTTTCTCCCCACCACGTGGCAAACCACTGCTGGCTTTTTTCTTCCCCTTGCATTTTGGATTTTTGTTCCCGTGTGTGTTTGTGCATGGAGGGATAAGGTCTGACAGTTCAATATTTGTTTACCTTTTCCCATGCCATGTGGGCACTCTGTTGGTCAATAAACGGTTGTTTGGGTTTTTTTCCACTTTCATCTACTAGTATTCATTTCTTATCGGCAGAAAGGGATTGTTTGACCATTTTTTTTAGAGGAAACACTCATTCCAGAGTGTTTTTCTCCTAAACTTGTCTCCAAACAGAGGCAAACCTATGAAACCAGTTAAAGGTGTGAAGAAATAAAGGCAGAACATCTGAGCCAGCAAAACTGTAATTAGAGAGTAATATTGTTTAGAAAGCCCCGTATCACAATCTGGTATCACATTACTACCCTGACCTTGCTAGTGCCTTCATACCCACCAAAGAGCAGCCAGGATTGTTTTACTGGGAGAAGAAAGAAGAGTCTGGGTGAGGCTGTGGCAATTATTTCCCCTGCAGAAAGCTATTGACTGACCTGGCAGTGTGGATCACATTTTTGAGGTCCCCATTTCATAATCACACTAATGCAAATGAAGGAGGTCATAAGCTACTCATAATGCCACAGACCTAAAAACATGAAGAGAGAACTTTGTATGCTTCTCGAGCACCTGCTTTTAAGTCCACCCATGTAGCTGAACTTATCAGAGAATCATAGAAGGGTTTGGATTGGAAGAGACCTTAGAAATAATCCCGTTTCAACCCCCCTGCCATGTGCAGGGACACCTTTCACTAGACCAGGTTGCTTAGAGCTCCATCCAGCCTGGTCTTGGACATTTCCAGTGATGGTGTGTTCACAGCTTCTCTGGGGCAACTTGGTCCAGTGCCTCACCACTCTCACAGAGCAGAATTTCTTCCTAATATCCAGTCTAAACCTGTCCTCTTTCAGTATGAAGCCATTCTCCCTTGTCCTGTCACTCCAGACTCTTTTAAATAGTCTCTCTCCATGTTTCTTGTAATCTCCCTTCAGGTACTGGAAGGCTGCAATTATGTCACCCCAGAGCCTTCTCTTTCCCAGGTTTAACAATCCCAGTTCTCTCAACCTTTCCTCATAGCAGAGGTGCTCCATCCCTCTGATCATCCTGGTGCCTCCTCTGGACTGGCTCCAGCAGGTCCATGTCCCTCTTGTGCTGGGACCCCAGAGCTGGATGCAGCACTGCAGGTGGGGTAATATTGTAATTGCCTGGCCCCATGGGGTCCCGCATGCCCCCACAGCTGTCTGGGCAGGTTCAGTATTACAGTCCGTGCCAAAGAGTCGGGAAGGGTATCTGCTTGCATTCCGGCAGGAGGATTTATTGCATCTTCATTGTTGAAGGGTGTAGGGGCAAATACGAACAGAATGGCTAACTCAGGGTTTTTCCTGGGGCTGGGGGAAAGGTGGGACCAGGGAGCAGGGACCAATGGGAGAGCTCTGGGGGAGTGACCCAAACCGGGACAGGTCATCCCAAAGAGCAAGGCACCTCACGGGGAGCCCCTCCGGTCACCCCAACACAATATATGTTCAATGGCCACCACAACTCCTCCTTTCTGTATTAAACTAAGAGGCCTCCCCTGGGGATCCCAAAACCCAACATCCTGAAAACCTAACATATACAGAACAACAAAAATTATCAGAAGCACCCAAAACTCAATGTCCCAACAAACCAAACATACATAGAACAACAATAACAATCAGAAACATCCCCAACCCAGTGTCTCAACAAGTCCTCAAATCTTCCAGAGGATTTTCTCTCTGGATGCTGGAATGGATGCTCTCACAGGCAGAGGTGAGGTTGAAGCAGCACAGTTCCCTTTGGGCTGCGGCAGAGTTCAATCATTCACTGCTGGTGGTACCAGGAGCATTCAGAGGACAGCAGGGTGATAGGTGTTCGGTGCTGGACTTCATGATGGTGAGTGCGGGCACAGGCTCTGGCAGTTGCTGCTGTTGGGATTTCAGAGTTAAAATTTTGCAATTTTAAATGGAGGGGGGCTTTTCCCTTCCCCCCTTCTCTTAAAGGTTTGGGGAAAGGGGAATGATATAAAGGTTGTAGGGATATGGGAACCCATGGCTAGGGAAAAGCCTAGCAGAGGAGTGGTGGTAGGGAGAATTAACTGTTTGGGAAGTAACAGAATGGGGTAGGATATGGGGAGACACCACAGGTGTCCAACTTACCCGTTTGCAGTCTTGTTTGCAGTCCTGGGATGGTGTTTGTATTTTTGTAGTGGTCATCAATGCTGATTTGCATCGTCTTTGCTTCCAGGTGACAGATGTTTCATCTTTTGACCGTGCCTTGTTCTTCTTGGTTGGTGTTATGTCCGCAGCGATGGTGTTTGCTGGGCTGGTGCAGTTTTCCTCTGGCAGCTTCCAGGTGTCATCTGTGGCTTTTGGCTTTCTCACTTCAGTCTTTTGGTCTTTACATTCAGAAGGAGAATCTGAGAAGTCACTGTTTTGCTTCCTTGGCTGCTGTTTTGCATTCTCTGGCCGCACCTGCAAGCTGCTCAGGTCAATTGCTTTCCCTACTATGTTTTCGCAGCTTTCTGGGAAAAGTCTGAGTCCTTCAGCTTGGCTCCTGCAATCCCCCCTCTTTTTCTGCTTCTCTTGCAGCACAGGAGCAGGGAATGTGGGCAGGGGCGGGGCTGAGGTGAAAGGCAGCACTTGGGCAAGGTTCTCACAGCCGGGGGAGCAGAGCAGCAGCTTGGCAGCCTCAGGGCATTTACGGATCGGCGGTGGAGGGAACCCGGGCCAGCCGCATGGCTGGCTTGGGGATGTTCCCGTTCTGGGGGAGAGCAGCAGCCAGGCACGAGCCGGCAGGGGGTCGCGGGTGGACACGGCCGCAGGGGCGACGGGGGAGCAACGCGGCTTTGCCAGGGCTCTCGGGAGTGGCAGGGCTACATGTTTTGAGCACCTGCCACTGCCTTTTCAGGCTGTGTTTAAAGGGCACTACATTCTCCCTGTTATTAGCATTTCTAGGCTGTCTCAAGCCTTCTAGGGAGTCCCCAAATGCCACTTTTTTCTGCGATTGCAGGTCCTCGGGGCTTATGTTGAAGCTCCTGCGAGGCTGCTGTGGAAGGTCTGACTCAGGGTTGCAGCCGCAACTGGGGACTAGCTGAGCTAGAGGGGGGCGGCCAGTCTGGTTCAGGGCTAGGAGAGGGCGGATGCAAACGCCCTGCAAGCCCCCTTCAGAAGGCAGGCCCGGACACCGCATTCTTGCAGCAGCACTCGTGGTTGGCAGGGGACGCCCGCGAAAGGGGAAAGAGGGACCCAACACAACACGAATCGATGCGTGGGAGGGGCCCGGGACAGAGCAGGGGCCGCGTGTGGTAACAGGAGCAAGAGCAGGTGGGGGAGGGGGAGCACACGTGGGCGACAAGCCCGCCACTGTGGCCGCGGGTGCCACGTGGTGTTCGCCATTTTGGATGAATGGAGCAGAGCCAGGAAAAATAAATTAAAAGTAGCAGCTGCTATTGCGGGTTAGGCCATGCAGCCACTACGATCTTGGAGCAAATTTGAAGTAACAAGAGCCGGGAAAGTGAATACAGGAAGGGGGGTTGGGATAGAACTTGGGGTGGCGTGGCCATCACCAGTCCGGGCAGGGAACAAAGGAGAACAGGAGAGAGCAGGGAGACGGTAGCAGCCCTGTGCACTAGGGCAGGATCTCTCTCCCTGTCTCCCTTGAGTCAGGGCAGGGAGGATAGGAGTACATGGGTAGGGAGACGGTAAAGGGTTTTTTAAACTGGGGTTAACATTTTTAAACCGTTTTACAAAAGTATCAATAGCTTTTGCTAACTTATAAAGCAAATACCCTTTTCCTGACATAAACAACCATCGCACAAAGCGTTTTAAATACTCAATTAACCACTGTTTAAATAGCCACTGAATAAAATGTTTTAAATCTTCCCTGGTATAACGAAAATTCTCACGAGCGAGGGCTCTTAGAACTGGGGAAAGGCTTCCTGCAGGAGACGAGAAGATTCTCCCCCCATCTCCCTCTCTTCCCAACCCTCGAGATAAAAGGAAATTAAAAGAAAAGGATACAAAGGTGACCCATATTACCTTCAGGGGTCAAATAAAAGTCTCGAGGGCGGTCCACTGACTTGAACTAGTCTTCTCTTTCTCTAGAAGACTGTTGGTCTTACCTGACGAGCTTCCGATAGAACTCAAGAGGTTTCTTTGGGGTAATGGCTGCTCAGAAAGGTAACTTTCATTCCAGCAACGAAGCTTTGCTGGAGACGCTCTCCAGGGATGATCCGAGGCCGCCCCACATTGGGTGCCATTTAATACTGTAATTGCCTGGCCTCGTGGGGTCCCGGGTGCCCCCACAGGTGCCTGGGCAGGTTCAGTATTAAGTCCGTGCCAAAGAGTCAGGAAGGGTATCTGCTTGCATTCTGGCAGGAGAATTTATTGCATCTTCACTGTCAAAGGGTGTAGAGGCAAATACGAACAGAATGGCTAACTCAGGGTTTTTCCTGGGGCCGGAGGAAAGGTGGGACCAGGGAGCAGGGACCAATGGGAGAGCTCTGGGGGAGTGACCCAAACCGGGACAGGTCATCCCAAAGAGGAATGCACCGCGCGGGGAGCCTCTCCCATCACCCCAACATAATATATGTTCACCAGCCACCACAACGGGGTCTCACCAGAGCAGGGCAGAGGGGCAGAATCCCCTCCCTGCCCTGCTTTGCATCCCATGGTGCTTTGGATGCAGCCTAGCACACGCGGGTTTCTGAGCAGCCAGCACATATTTCTTGTTTCCTGCACTACAAAACCTCTCATCCACCTCTTCCCTTCACCCTGCATCTCCCCCTACCCCTGCCAAGAAGAGGATGCGATGGTTTCTTTTAATTCAATCCATTTGAGGAAGTCTTAAGAACATGGTGATATCTGCTCCACCTCCAGATCAGGATCACCAAAGAGCTGAGTGATTAGCATGAAAACAGAAGCTGTTTGTGGTTTTCAGCATAATTAACAAGATTTCAGAATTCAGAAATCCCAACCATAGTAGTAAAAATGGTTATTATTTTTAAAAAACACAGAACTAGGTCTACAGTTGTAGATCATGTAATCAGCTGGTCCTATTCTAGCTTAAAAGTATAATATGATCCTATGAAAATTTTCATCAAAAATACTAATGCTACAAGAAAAACCCCATCAGACAGCAGAGCCACCCTATAAATCAAGCTCCATTCAAAATTGCTTAGTTAAACCACCTTCAAGGATAACCTCTCTGCCATTCCTCTCTTTATCGTCCTGGAGAAATGATTGAAATAGCAAGAATTTTTATGTAATCACACTTCGGAACCACATCAGACTTGTGTTCTTTTTCCCAATTAAGGCATTGCAAATTATTAATGATGTAAAACGTCTGGTGCATTATATGATTCAACAATCCACTTTACAAAGTATTAAAATGAGTAAGAATACTTATGGTAAAATTTAATTCCTTAGATGTACATTACTGTGAAATGTTACACAAATTATTGTGTATGATTCTCCTGTATAAGAAGTCTAGAGTTTCACTCTCATGGTGGGTTGCCAGCTGCATGGTAGGTATATTCTGAGGAGTTAAAACTGATTTGAGATGCCTCTATGCTAAGGCACATGTGAACCATTTATTTTAAAAAGATAGGATTTTCAGATCTTTGAATGTAAAGAATCAGACTCAGAATATATTTCAACTTCAGCCTCAAAATTATTCTGCTGGTTCAAAAAGAAAAGACAGAATCAACCTATCATGCATTTAAAATACAACTTTTCACAGGAACAAATGAAGTGGCACCAAATTTTTCCAAAGACTCTGATGACAAAAAGATAAAAAGAAAATATTACATGTAAAAACCCATCTTTTTTTCCCAAGAACATGCTAGGGGAGAATCAAACACCACAAATAGCTAAAATATAAATCCTAGTAAAGGCAAATAAATTCAGTGGGTTATTTATTTTAGATAGAGTGTTTTGGGTATGAAACTAGCATGTTAGACAAAATTCCATACTTTCTAGCTATCCTCAAAACAATGAAAAGTCAACTTTCCCCTCTGCCTTGTGCTGCACAGACGTAGTCCTTTCCAATGAACAGTGTATTATGAAATTAGAACATTCATTTTCAAAGCAAAGAACACGACCACTGGGGAAAAGCAAGCGTATCCTGACAGTATTTGAGCAACGAGTGTTGAATTAACCGCATTCACCACAAATTAATATCTTGACCTTCTACTGATGTGAGAAGCTCAAGTATAAGAGTAAAAGAGGAAGTCAACCTGTATTCATTCTCCTCCAAACATTTGTGTCTCGGTTTGAAAGACAGGTGTCAGACAAGAAAGGCAGGAGCCTCCCCTGAAATGGAAAATGCAACCCCCTTTCCCTCCGAATTATTATAAATTTGAAAATAAGGGGCTTTCAGGCAAAGACATGAGGGATAGGAATAACAGTTCTTCACTAATAAATATATATGTATAACAACACAAACAAACAGCAATAGCTGTGGCAGTCACAGCAAACAGCAGCACAAACTCAGTGCCAGCCTCTCTCGGCCTCAGGCACTTTTCCCCTGGGTGCCGTTCCTCAGGGGCGGCTCCCGGTGAGCAGGGTGGGTGCGATGGTTCCCCCGCGGCTGCAGGGGGCGCTCCGCAGCGAGCTCGGGGAGCACCGGCAATGGCGGGGTCCCGGGAAGGGATGTATGAAAAGCCTCACAAAACCCCTGGGCGTCTGGCTGGATCCTCAGGAACAGCAGGCTGGAACAGCAGGGGCGAGCGCAGATCTCGGGTGGCAGTGAGAGGTATCAAACCGCGGAGCTGTGGCAGGGAAACCCGGCAGGTCTCTCAGTCGGCAGGGCGCACGAGTTACAGAGTAGCGAAAGCTCCGAGCCGCGGCGGAGCCGCACGGCAACAGCTCCGTTTCCAGACGGGACAAGGAGAAGAGCAGGCTTAGAAATCCCGGGGTTTGCCCGCAGAAAAGCAAAACAGCCAAAGAAGCAGGAACCCGCAGTGGTGACCGAGACGTCCACACCGAAGGCAGGCAGCTCCCAGACTGAACGCTGAGCACACCAGGCAGCCCCCCAGGTGTCCCAACCCCCCAGGTGACAAAAGGGTGGCCAGTCCCACCCCGCCCCTGTGGCCAGCTCTTTTGTTTTCCTTTAAGTATCCAGCGGTTTGTCCCCTAGCAACTAGTATGGGTAAAATTCTTTAAGAGAAAAAACAGGCTAAAATCCTAAACCCCAACAATTTGAAACACTTATTCTTAAGAAATTGTCTAAATCCTGTCATACCATTCATACACAGACAGAATTTGTCACTGACACTGTTGTGGAAATACCACACTAAGGTGTGGTAAGAATACTAAGGAAATACCTCACTAATAGATACCTGGCATTCAACACAATCTGAACTCATTGAAGCAAGAGCCTACAATCTAATGTAATTATTTAAGAGGAATCATTTCCAAATGTTCCTGCAATTTTAAGCAAAAATATTCATGTACATATAATCTGGTAACTACTCCTTCCACATTATATGCTGTTGAAATGCCAATCCGAACGACCTGGATATTTGTGCACCAGTTCCAACGGCCACATCATCCTTGGCAGCTCCCACTACCTGAACACCTCTTGAACCCTGCAAATTAGCATATCTGACAAAGATCCTCCAATGAGAGGCTTAAATGTATGGCATGACATCTCCCTATTTTAAAGTATTCCTCCCCAGATGGGAGGAATTCTTACTTAATCTTAGTTTACAGAATATGTTCCAGGGAGAACCTTTGTTTCTCAAGATAGCGTAAGGCTTTCAGGCCTCTAGCTGTGAGGCCTTTAGGATGTCTGGTCTTCTGGCTTAGCAGAATACCAGGACTGTGTTAAGGTATCAGGCTAAAGAATTACAAGTACGTATGTTAAGAATGCTGAGAATACATAAAGGTATATAAAAAGAAAAGGCAAAAAATCATTGTGACATCAAAGGGATTCCTTGATTTTGAGTAAGAGTGTCATTCATCTTTAACATATCAATCTGGGAACACAATTAAATTCCAATATGCTAAAGGATTGACACAACACCTGCCGCTGTTGTGCAGAGGATGGAGAGGAAGAAACATAGACATGATCCAGGAAGGAATGGCACCATTTATTAATATACAAACTCGTTTATATATCTTAGTGGTATAAAGTTATTGGTTCCTTGTTCATCCACCCCTCAGAGGGATTGGCTGAACCTTATGACATTTACTTCAAAATATTTCTTCAGTCAGTACCATAACAATACTGCATAACAATCTGCACCTGCAAGATAAAGGGATTGGTTTACAGAAACCTCTAACTGTTCTCGGCCAGCACCCGTGTGAAAGCAAGATTTTAACATGTACGCTGGCCGAAAGCTGGAAAATCTCTCCGTAGCCAAGCTTTCAGCATCCACACAATGGCCACTGCAAAGATTTATCCAGCACTTTATATTACATTAATTTATACATACATACATACATACATATACATATATATATATATACACACACACCCCCCCACAGTTCAGAAAAGTGACATTTAATTTTCTGATGCCAGAAGCTGAGACTTCCAGAAATTATATTAAAAATTATATTAATGAATTTAACATTAATACCTCTATCAGCCATTTGCTCTGTGCGTAGGAAGAGTTGGCTATTGCCTGCACAGCCCATAGCACTGTCTCTCCGCTACCAGGTACATGAAAGTTCTGTAAGGTTCCTGTACTAGTTTGAAAACAAACCAGTGGGAGGCACCTAGTCAGAATGACACTGCTAGTGCCATAAATCAGCCTCTCTTGCTGGAAGAGGCCCTTTAAAGTTCTTAAAGTCCTTGCAAGGAGCTTGATAGACGGACGAGGCAAACTCGCAGTAACTGCTTCTTCGATAGTTGTTTATTCTAGTGTTATCAGCTTAGAAAGACACAGTAGAACAGAACACTACAAGAGAAGGCGAGAAAATGGCGAGAGAAAAGGCTGCTTATCAAGATTCCAAGGCCTTTTTATAGGTAAATTATCCAATTAAAAATTGAAACGACAGATATTTTTACTTTTCATCCAATGTTCAGTAAATCACTCCGACACGCAGGCCGGAACTGCGGCATTTTTCATCCAATCATCCTAAAGTACTTTTACTGCAGAATATGGAGGACTAGAAGAAGAGGGAAAGAAACATAAACTACAAGGGTTCCTCCATTTTGGAACTTTTACTATTTATCTATTTACTACATTAACAAACCTAAAACTTCTAAATTCTTCACCCTGTGACATCCTTACATCATATTCTATCACCTAGTTCACATCTGTGTAGATTTTAACTCCTCCCAGATGGTAGGGAGTTTTCTCCATGGATAAAGGTCAAAAACCATGCTGTCCAGGGGGGTTTTTCTCTCCAAAACAGGCAGAGAAATATTCCCTGCACTCTGGGTTCCCACATCAGAATAACAATTTAATAGGGAAATCAAAAATAAAAGTAAAGGCAAAAAACCAGCGGGTTAAACTGACAGACGCAGGATACAACCTGATACCCTGTTAGTCAGGGTGGCGGTAGCAGTCCAATACAATGGTGGCTGCTGTCCTCCTGAAGTGATGGCTTCTGTCGAAGTAGTGGTCCAGTAGAAGGGTCTGCTCTTCCTCAGAAGGTCCAGTGGTGACTATGTAGCTCCTGTCCTCTGGGAACCCAGTAGAAAAGTTGTCTGTGGTGTTCAGAATCTCAGATTTTATCCAGGATGGAATGCTTGGTTCCTCCTTCTGGGTGGAGCATCTCACAATGGGATGATGAGTCATGAGGCCAGGTGTTGATGGGCTCATTAACAGAAGACAATCCGGAGGGAGTTATCTCTGAGTCATGCAGAGCATTGATGGGCCATTAATAGAAAGATAGTCTGGAGGGAGGAGGCAAGGAAACACGGCCCCACCTGGTTTCAACAGCTCATGAGGATAGTAATAGAATACACTGCAAACCAGGACAGTTCCCTTTTAAGTTCACAGAACAAGAGATTTCTCTGGCAATCAGACTAAGTCCCATGCTCTGGAAGGCAACCAGGTCATGTAGCTCTATTCAGAAATATATCAAGCTTAAAATCAATTACATTGTTTGCCCCAATACTTTAATGGAAAGACAGTTCCAGCACATAAATTGGAATTATTTAGAAACTCCAAGACAATGAGCCACAAGAAACAAGGAAAACATGAGATTCATCCTTGTGATAGAAGTCATGATAAAGACAGCTAACAGTACAAACTCATGTTCCTTCTCTCCAGTACACACCTGTACTACCAGCACCTCTTGAATAAATGGTGTTCATCAGACAACAGAGACAAAAACATTTTGGAGAACAGAATGGAAAAGAATAGTCACATGACTTCAGGAAGAGACTAATTAGTTAAAAAAACCCCACACAAACCACAGGGTGCTATCAACTTTCTGAATAATTATTTTAAGTTTGACACATGTCAGTGGAATACATGTCAAAAATGGCAGAATCATTCTGATTCAAGCAGAATTTCCTCAAAAATCATTTTCTCTAGGTAAGGGTTTCAGGATCTAGTATCATTTAAATAAACACCATACTCTGTTTACATGTGTTCGTAAGTGTATGCCACTAATAGAAGCAATTATTCATTAAAATATTGGTGAGAAGGGGAAGAAATCACAAGCATGTCTGAAGGCAAGTTTCAACACTAGCAAGGGTTCAGTGGAGTTACTGGTCCCATCCATTCCTCCCACCACAGCTGGGGCACAGCACACTCTCCCACTGGTGGAGAGCAGCAGAGTCACTGGGCAGCCCTGTTGCAAATGTCAGATCAAACACTGATCCATCAAAGGGGGAAAGAAATCCCACTATTTCCTCCTTAATTTTCAAAAGCATTTGTCCCCAAACTTGCTTCATACCACAGTTACGTCAGCACAACAGAGGAGACAAATGGGGCACAAGCAAGAAACAGAGGAAGGAAGCCCTTCAGCTGATGCTGCAGCCAGGCAAGGCCACAGGCTCACTGTATGGGCACTGTGATCATTATATAAATGAAATGCAGTGTCCTATGCTATTGACCTCTTATCCATGTCCAGCATCATGTTTCTTAAAGACATTCATGGTGTCCTACTATCTGGGCCTGATCTTTAGATAATGTAAATCCACTGAAATCAGAATCCTGTGTTGCTTCACATCATGTCATCAATACTTTCACCAGCCTGAAGTACGTCAGAATAGATGCATACCATCAGGATCTCTAACATGCTGCAATAGGTCCATTATGTTTATTTCATCATGCCTAAATATATTTCAGACAGCTGCATTTTCTCCAGAGAATAGTTTTCTTCTGTGCTTGGAAGGTAAATTTAAATATATTAAAAGCTTTGCCTCCACCAAAGATGCTTTCAGAACAAGAATACTCATCATTCAAATAAATGATAATGTTTTTTTCCATCAACCTCTTCATTTATCCATGCCACTATTTTTATTGATGCATTTCTCCTTCTAAGCAAGACAGAAAGTTGAGTAGAAATCTACATTATAATTAACATTTTTATATGACTGTGCTCTGATTAACACTAAATGACAACAGAGATTTCCATTGATCACTCAAAACAAAGGTGTAATTGCTCTACAGTGATTCGGAAAGGCTTTACATTTGGGTTTCTTTAACAACGGTTATATCTACTGAATAAAAGAAGGTTTCGTTCCGGAAAGGCTATTCCTTTTTAAATATTTTAATCTGGTAAGAATTTACAAACCTAGAGTGGTATTGTCTGGCATTCACTGCCTTGAATATATTATCTCTTTCGTTTTGTTGTTTTGTTTAGTTGTATGAGAAATATTTGTAATTCCTCATCATGTCCCAGTAGAAGATTCGTACCTCATGTCCTGACCCTTGACATATGAGAGAGGGGTTCCTATCAATCTAGCTGGGCAAAGCAGTTCCAACAGCATTTGACCTTCTCAGCTATATGCACTCAGTTAAAAGTCCAACTCACCAGTAGGAATGATGGATATGCACTACGATGGCTCAGAGAAGTGCTAGTTACCAATGCAATTGCTTCTTGTCCAAAGGAATTTAACTTTGAGGAGGAAAGGTAATCCATTAACGCTGTCTTTCCTACAGCAAAGAAATGTCATCCATCCTAGATTTTACTTCCAGAGCAGGCATGCTGCAATACACAGTTTACATCAAGGCTTATGCTGGCCAAATCCAGAGTAAATCCTAAGAGTCCTGATTTTTTGAGTTATGCTGAGAATCTAGAACAAGGACGCAAGAAATAGGACAGTGTTTTGTAGTAACTACTTGTTGGGGTTTAGGATTTTAGCCTGTTTTTTCTCTTAAAGAATTTTACCCATACAAGTTGCTAGGGGACAAACCGCTGGATACTTAAAAGAAACAAAAGACCTGGCCACAGAGGCGGGGTGGGACTGGCCACCCTTTTGTCACCTGGGGGTTGGGACACCCGGGGGGCTGCCTGGGTGCTCAGCGTTTAGTCTGGAAGCTGCCTGCCTTCGGTGTGGACGTCTCGGTCACACTGCGGGTTCCTGCTTCTTTGGCTGTTTTGCTTTCTGCGGGCAAACCCCGGGATTTCTAAGCCTGCTCTTCTCCTTGTCCCGTCTGGAAACGGAGCTCCTACGCTCTGCCGACTGAGAGACCTGCCGGATTTTCCCTGCCACAGCTCCGCAGTTTGATACCTCTCACTGCCACCTGGGATCTGCGCTCGCCCCTGCCGTTCCAGCCTGCTGTTCCTGAGGATCCAGCCAGACGCCCAGGGGGTTTGTGAGGTTTTCTCACCCATCCCTGCCCGGGACCCTGCGCCGCCATGCCCGGTGCTCCCGAGCTCGCTGCGGAGCGCCCCCTGCAGCCGCGGGGGAACCATCGCACCCGCCCTGCTCAGCGGGAGCTGCCCCGGAGGAACGGCACCCAGGGGAAAGCGCCCGAGGCCGAGTGAGGCTGCACTGAGTTTGTGCTGCTGTTTGCTGTGACTGCCACAGCTATTGCTGTTTGTTTGTGTTGTTATACATATATATTTATTAGTAAAGAACTGTTATTCCTATCCCTCATATCTTTGCCTGAAAAGCCCCTTATTTTCAAATCTATAATAATTCGGAGGGAAGGGGGTTGCATTTTCCACTTCAGGGGAGGCTCCTGCCTTTCCTTTCTGACACCTGTCTTTCAAACCAAGACACTACTGGACCATGTTCCTTTAAGAAGTGATTGCTATACCTCTTAAGATTACAGTAATAATGTGATCGACTAGGATATCTAATCTTTTGAGCATGAACAGTCTCAGTACCATACAATATTACTTGATTGTTTTGTATTTGAAATGCTGGTTTCTGACAAGGTATTTATGATGTACTACCATCAATCTATTTTATTATTTGCTGAAGTGGGTGTTCATAAGAGTAACTATGAGTACATCCATATTAATATATTCGTTTGGGTCAGGAGTGTACTTTTGGAAGGAACCACCTGATCATCCCAGCTTCTAACATTTCTGTTCACATTGTGATGTTGTCTTTGAGCACACAAACTGTGTAACTTTCAGATGAAACTGTACCAGAAGCTCATCTATGTCAAACGAAAGACATTCAGTCCACAGGGTCATACTAAAACAAATGTAAATTAAAATACCTGAATCAGTATAGAATTGTCTGATCCTTACCACCACCTGCATCCTCTATAGATCTGCTCCTATTTCACAGTGGTAAAATGTGCTGAGACAGTGGTGTAACTAGTCTAATTGTCCTTCACTTTTGCTGCTTCAGTGAAGGAGTAAAGTTGGCAGAGTAATAAAAATTTATCCGTGTTGGAACATTCCATTGGTTGAATAAGTAAGTTAAAATGACAGAAATGGAAATATTTCCCCAACAGAAATGCACACAACTCACCAGAACTGGATAAGCAAGGGTATTAACTCACTGGATATTTTGAAAGGATTCTAAGATAATTCAGATTGAAAAGGAATCCAGGAGGTCTGTAGTCCAACCTCTGGATCAAATCAAGGTCAGCTGTGAGCTCAGGCAAGGTTTCCAAGGGTTTACCCAGTCTAGTCCCAAAATCCTCCAAGGATAAAAACTGCAGAACCTCTCTGGACAACCTACTCTGCTGCTTGCCTGTCCTCCTGTATAAGAAGTGTTCTTGTAGTCAGACTGAAACTCTTTTGTTTCAGTTTAAGCCCATTGTGAGACATTTTCCCACCATGTACTGATGTGAAAAGCCAGTTCTGTTTTCTTAATAACCTCCTTGCAGGTACAGGAAGGAGGCTATTGAGTCTTTCTCCAGGCTGAACAAGCTCAGATCCCTGAGCCTCTTCTCCCAGGGAAAATACTCCAGCATGACCAGCTTGGCTACCTTCTGCTAAGAGGGATGATCTGTATATGCTTTTCTTGTGCTGGATGGCCCAAAGCAGGGCAGTGTGGTCTCCATGCTGTCTGATGAGTGCAGAGTAAAGAGGGATAATTACTTCCCTCAGTCTACTGGCTGTGCTGCTGTTAATAGAGCTCAGGATGCTCTTGGCCTCTATCACTGCCAAGCAACACTGCAGGATTCGGCTCAGCTAGCCATCATCCCAGGGCCTTCCACAGAGATGTTCATTCCCGTCATGTCAGTCCCCAGCCTGTACCACTGCCGGGGGTTGTTCCATTCCATGGACAGGACTCTGTTTTTTTCTGTTGAATTTAATATTGACACTGAATATTGCAAGCAGAGGAAACACTTCTTCTGCATGAAGAGGGCAGGAAGGTTTCTCAAGCAGTCATTACTTTTGTCATTGCCTTTGTACTTTAGAAAGGATCGTCTTTATCTTTGGGAAACAAGTCGTAGCAACTGGCCTTGCCTAGCACTGAAAAAAGAAACAGGGACACAAGCCCTTGGAATGAAACTCTCACTTTTCTCATACTGTTTGCAATTTAGAATGCTATTCTGACTGTACAAACAGACCCAGTGATAAAGAGGACATTACACATACTTCTTCCTCAAAGATCAGAAGTAGTTTAAAAAACCATCGTGGAATGGTTGTCCCAGGTAAACAGGGGTTTAGAAAGCAAATAAAAATGGCTTTTATGTTTAGCCATGCCAGGCCCTCAAATGCATCTACATAAACAGGTGTTTGCACAGATCCTGAAACTCAACCACCCAGCCTTGGTTTTGGTGTGATTTTTGTATGCTTCCAGAAAAAGCCAAATTGTTTTGATTCCCCATTTATACAGACGGCAATGCCCTAGCAAAGATGGATAAGCCAGATCTGATAGCTGCAATGATGATTAGACAGGCAAATACGCAATAAACACCTCTTGATACAAAATGTAAAGCATTGTTCAGTGCAAGTTCAATTGCTGCTTATGTTGTAGGTCACTTACTCTTGTAAAATGTTTCTGTTTGAGAAGCTTCTACCTTTCCACATCTCATTCCTTTGCTGTCTATTTATCATTTGAAAGTCATAATATTTTGACAAACTAGTGTGCAGTCACTGGGCATCTTTGAAGACCCAATATTTTAGAAAGCATGGAAAGGTCCAAGCAGACCCACAACTCCTCTGGACAACTGAAACTGGGCCTTTGCTTTTAATTCCTTAGTGGACAGACGGCCATAACTCTGCTAGGACTGTGAAGGGATTGTACTACTTGAAGTGAAGTACATGCTAAATGCTACTAGATGAACTTAAACAGCTGATAAATGTTATCCACACATTATCCTAACAACCACAATAGACTAATATCTCATACTTCTTAGCCTCTTCTACCCAGGATATAGTAAGGAACATCTCCAATGGGCTACAGCCACCAATGGGATTCAGTTCTAGGTCTCTGACAAATTCTTCCATTGTGAGCACCAAAACACAGAATCACTCAGAGTCACACTGAATCATTTAGACTGAAAAAGACCGCCAAGACCGCTGAGTCCAACCTTGGATTGAACACCACCTTGTCAACTAGACCATGACACCGCCTTAGGCAACGATTAAATCCATTCAAAAGTTTAACTACTCTTTCTGTGAAGAAATTCTTCCTAAAGTCCAACCTGAACCTCCCCTGGCACAGCTAGATGCTGTGTCCTTTAATCCTATCACTAGTTGCCTGGGAGAAGAGCCTGGGATACACTCTCCTTTCAGGGAGTTGTAGGGAGAGAGAAGGTTCCCCCTGAGCCTCCTTTGCTCCAGGCTAAACACCCCCAGATGCCTCAGCCACTCCTCTTAGGCGTTACCCTCTAGACCTTGCCCCAGCTCCGTTCCCTTCTCTGGACATGCTCCAGCACCTCAATGTCTTTCTTGCAGTGAGGGGCCCAGAACACAGGACTCAAGGTGTGGCCTCACCAGTGCCCAGTACAGGGAGACAATCACTGCCCTGGTCCTGCTGGCTGCACTATTGCTGATACAGGCCAGGTGCCTTCTTGGCCACCTGGGTGAAATGAACAGTCAGTCACTGAACAGGTTTAACTGATTTATTAAACAAAAACACAAACAACAACTGGAAGCAAGGACCCAGGATAGGCCCAGGACCCCAACAACAAAGCAGAAAGGATCAGCACTCTTGAGAGTGCTGGGTGCTCCCCTTACGCAAAGGTAACAGTAGGAGGATGTGGGGCAAAACCCTGCAAGAGTTCTTATAGTCTCTATAGGTTCACCATGATTGGTTTGTTTTTCAATCTGCTTTCCCATTGGTCCTTTTAGGGTCTTCTCACTGGCTCATTTCAGAAAGCGTTCCTGTCCAATCATTTCCTCCATTCTCCTTCCCATTGGTTCTTTGAGTCCACCAAGCATGTCCCAAGATGTTAGGATGATGTAAGACACCTCACAGGCTATTGGCATCTAGTGGTTGCATGGGAGCGTTACACCTGTACATTTCGAGCGCCAACATTAATTAACCTTAACTCCTATAATTAACCGGTCACAAAATCCAGCCCCAACCTAACCAATTAACAGTGTAACATTTAACAACTACAAACGCGTTTATAACATGGGCACACGCAGGCTCCTGTTCAGCTGTAAGGAGCACTCCAGGTCCTTTTCCTCTGGGCAGTTTGCCAGGCACTCTTCCCCCACCCTGTTACCCTACATGAGGAGCATGGGAAATGCTTTTGAATCCTGCCAATGAACATGAATTTTTAAACAATGAAATTGTCACTCTGTTTGTGTAAAGATAAGTGATCATTCATGTAGCTTGGCTTACAAAATACCATACTTTCGTGAGTTACTCTCCAAAGCAATAAAGTGACCCATTTATGACTAAAACTTTCATGCAAAATGAACTATTAGTCCCTAGTCAACCTCTGAATTCTTGTTCATCAATTTGTTATATTGCCTTCAATCTAGATAGAGTAAGTTAGCATCATCAGCATTTTTAGGCCATATTTGAAGCTGCTGTATGAAACAAAGCAAACAAGAAAGGCTTTGAGAGGCATCCTTTTTTTGTCCTCAGCCATCATAAATAAAAAATTTAAATTCACTGATCTTTGCTCTCATACACATCCCATGCTGTACCTATCTCAAAACTTTAATTAAACTGCATAGGAAATCATTTCACATGATTAAAAAATCCAGATGAGCTAGCACAACAGCAGCTGCACTGAGATAAACTGTCAATATTGTTCACATCTAGATTTTCTAAGAAGTAAAATGCACTTGTTTGCAGAGACTTGTGACTAAAACCTTTAAGAATAATGTGAATTATGTATAACTAGGAACATGTGAATGACAGCACAAGAAGCAATGTCACAATTAAGGAACAAAGAAAGAACAGGTGTCAGATGGTGCTAAAATCACCAGGCCATCATACACTATGGCACATCTCTACATACAACTTAAAGACGCTCAGAGCAGGAAAACAAAAGGAAGACTACAACCAGAGAGGGAAACAATGCCTTTGAGCAGATCAGCAAAATTCCCTAACAAAGGGACAGGAGGAAAGGGAAAAAGATAAAAATAGCCGTCAGCTACTTGAAGGCATAAGAAGCTGTGCGAAGAACAGGCACATGATTGCTAAATGAAGACAGTGTGGCAGGTATGAGACAGATCCTTCATGGTCAGTGACCCTTTTTCTCTGTGCTATCACAAGTAATCCTACCCAGACTCCCTAGACAAACATTGTCTTACTAGTAAGGACGAAGAAAGGAGCATAGATATGAGTCAACAACCCCAGTTCTGTTTAAATAAAGAAATTAAAACTTTTCCTTCTTGTGCAGCCTGCAATGAGAATTGTTACACGAACTGTAATGCTTCTTTGCCTCTTAAACACCCAGAGCTGTTGGAAAGGTATTGTATATTGTGTAGCAGCAAGTATTTGACAAAAGTCATCAATTAACATTTCTCTGCCTTGCTACCATTTATGATTATTTTGTACACAGTTGAAAATTCAGAAAGTGACAATATATTTTCCTTTGATTCTGTAAGTAAACACAATCAAAAGCTTGTATTTCCATCAGAAAACTTTCCAAAATAGTCACACTTTTAATGATCTCTCTCTTACAGTGCAAACTCCTGTCCTTTTCTACAAGAAGCAGTAATGTTCACAGAGCAAACTATAAAACTCTCTTGAGTTAAATTGCATATAAAAGCACTATAAGCAATTGAATAAAAGTGCTTGCATTTGTATTTCCGAAATTTAATGATATTACAGGGCATTTTCATGGACAGTTTTTTTTGGGGATTTTTTTTTGACAGTTCTTCAATTTCAATATTAAAGAGACATCAAGTGCCATTAAAAGTTTCAAAGCTTTTCTTTTTAAGGTGAGGAAGCATGCAAACAACCTCTTCCCACTATTCATCTCTCTTGTGTTGCTCAATTGAAAAAAACTTGAAAGCAATATATTTGACAGAGGAATATAGGTTAAAGATGCAACTGAAGTAATGCATCTGAAATAAGAAGAAAAAGTCTTTGTTCTGATTTAACTCCAGCTAGCAGTTAAGTACCACACAGCTACTCACTCACACCCCTCCCTTCCCTTGTTGTATGGGACAAAAAAAAAAAAAAAAAGGTTTATTTGAAACAAATTAAAATATTATAATAATGAGACTCCTACTATTAATATTATTATTTAAAAAGGAGAGGGGAATAGAGAGAAAGAGAAAACTCAAGAAAGACAAATGATGCACAATACGGTTTCTCACCACCTGCTTATCATGCCCAGTCCATCCCCCAGCACAGACTGGCTCCTCCTGGCCAACTGTCCCCATTTTTATATTGGGAGTGACATTCTATGGTGTGGAATATCCCTTGTGTTACAATCCGGTTTAAACACAGAGAAGCGAAGAAAGCTAAGTCTCTGAGCATAAATGGGAAAGAACTTAGAAGGTTCTAAATATTCCCAGAAATGAGATTAAAACCAAATTAGGTTAGATGTTGGTGCCAAAAAATGGATGTATTTTATTTAATAGTAGAAAGGCAAAGAGAAGGAAAGAGAAAAGAAAGAAAGAGAGAAGGAAGCGTGCGTGGGGGGTGGGGGGACAGAGAGGGGTGACAGGGGTTAGGTGGAAGCATATCACCCATCCGAGGGTCCCAACGACATCTCGTTGCTCCCCTCCATCTGGTCTGCTGGTGGTGAGGGTCCCCTGTCGCCACCGTGGCCACGCTGCCACACACTGCCACACGCTGCCACACAGCACCACACGCCGAAGAGTACAGAATCCTGTGCATTAATATATGCTGTGGGCCAGGTGGGAATGGCCCCGTGTTGCCCTTGCAGGGGCTAGCTTGACACACTGTCCCTTGCAACACTGAGGGTCTGTTGCATCACCTCTCGTGCTCTGGTGCAGGGTCTGGGGACCCCTTTGAGGGGGGCCCCTTTGGTGGGCTATGTCACCCCCTTCTGCTGCGGATAAGCTTCCCCTCCCTGGGTGAGGGCCCCTCAGCTGGGCTTTTCTGCACAGTGGAGGATGGGCAGCCACTGTGCCTCTGACCAGATGCTTTTCCAACACACACCCAAAGCCTCTCTCTCTCTCCACGCTTTCTGGTGCGAGGGTCTGCGTGAGCCTGGCAGCTGAGGCAGTGGACTCCACCCTGGAGGTGTTAAGCATATGCTCCGTGAATGTCCCCAGCCCTGAGCTGTTACTTTATCTTATCTTCATTGATTTTTTAAAATATGGATATGGATTGTGATAAATAGATACTATAATATTAGCTTTCTGCAAATGTTAAAATAAGTGATGTTAAAAGTAGCTTTTGTAACAGTGGTTTTGTCACAAATAAATGTTATATATATATTAGCTTTATTACAAAACAGATGCTACTTAAGGTAGCTGTGTTGTGAAGATGTGGTTTTTTAATACTTTTTTTATTCAACCAAAAACTTAGAAATAGCTATGCTTATGAACTATTTGCTTGGACTCCCGCTACAGCATATCAGCAGCAACGGCATATCAGCACCAAGTAAGATAATATGCGTTGCTAAGAGGCTTATCCCCACAGTGATCTGCTACATTCCATCTTGAACTATTCCCGGAAAAGGATTTTGAATATGTATAATTGTTTATGAATATGTAATAAGTCGATGTGTATGTAAAGGGAGTCCCCAAGACAGCAGGTGTGCTCTTGGCTGAGCGCCAAACACCCAGCACTGTGACTTTTGCTTTATTATCTTTGTCCCTTATTGTCCTTTATTAAACTTTTCAAACTTTATTAAACTTTTTCAAACTTTTCCTTTTAAACAGGAGAGTGAACGTCATTTTTCGCATAGATCTAATATCAATATCCAACTGGAAAGGACAAGGCTCTCTAACCCATTTGGGTTAGAAAGGGTTTGTTTATTCCAGCACCAGGAAGCTGTGAGGATCCCTCCAAAAGCACAGCTCCAAGATTACAAAGCAATCCAAAGTCTATTTATCTACGAAAGTTCTAAATATTCAAAATACAAATACCTATTTATAACATAGACACCTCCTATTCCCCGCTTCATATGGAAATTAGTTAAAAAGTCATTAAGCATGCATAGTTCACTCCATGAAATGGGTCAGTGGTCTCATAATTATGGGAGGGGTCCCTCATTGGATGAAGTAACTCTTCTTCCTCGCTATGACCTTTTTACCTTCTTAGTTCTTTAACAATACATATGGCCTTGGAGAACTCCCAGTTCCTTTCCCTAAACAAGTTTTGAATGGGATCATCAATAACTGTCTGGCCCTTCCTTTGCAGATTCTTGTTACAGCCCGGCTGAACAAGATCAGATAACCAATACTCAGTTCCCAGACCTGAGAAGTTTATTCCAGCTTCAGTTTCTTCGGTTAATCATCAATTTCTTTGTTTAAATTCTGCTGTGTTTGCTTTCTAAACCTATTCTAACTAATCTAGTTTTTTAACTAAAATCTTAATGTTTAAATGTTTAAGAAAAACTCAGTTTAAATGCTTAAGAGAAACTTAGTTTAAATGTTTCAAAGAGACTCAATGTCTCATCATCAGCAAGCGGTGTAAGGCCTCAAGCAGGGCGCCATTCTTCTCTGCAGCTTTTGTAATACAGTTTTAAAAAGTCCTTCAAGAAAATGTTTAAGTCATAAACTATAATATTTGAGTCTCTGTCAATCCACTCCGTGATTTAAACATTTCTTCTGATGTTTCTTCAGTTTATGGGTTGCCCACTGTGGGTGATATGTAGAGTGGTTAGTAAGAGAATAGATAGAAGTAATAATACAAGTAATACAATAGTTATTCTAATCATTAAAATGGTAAATTCAATTGCAATCATTAATCCAATGCTTATTAGTAAGTGCCTCCCACCCCATGAACCCAAAGATCACTTTTCTTTATTGGATAGTGGGTGTGAGGAATTCCCCAATATGATATTTCCTGGATGTTGACTTAATATGTTTTGAAATTGATCATAGAGTTACACAGCAGGTTTTAATTTTTAAATTCCTATGGGGGGCATATCCCCACTACTAACTTGTAGCAATCAGTTGAGTTTCCAGGGGATCTTCAGCTCTAGTAATATAATTGCACCCTGGAACAAATGTGAATGTGTTTGTTGAAGGTGTGTGCTTTTGCATACTTCAGGGCTGAAAAATAGGGGGTTTTTTCTTAACTGCATTGACATATAGTTGGAAGAATTTCACTGGTAGTATTCCTGTTCCACTGGGTAAGTCTATGAAAAAAATTGACTTTTATCATATTAAATTCACAAAATATAAAAACATTTTCTTACAAAAGATTTTAATGCAAACACATTTTTACATCAGGGTTATGTTCCATTGTTTTCAGGGAATATATTATAGTGCTATTGTAATTTAGTTTTGACACAAAAGAGAAACTCTAGTTTTGTTATTGGTGCGATTAAAAAAAACCCCAAAACAAAAGGGAAAGAAAATAAAAAAAGAAAATTATTCTCCTTTAGATTTAGCTGTACAACTCTAAGGAATTTTTTTTTCTTTTGAACTTTAAAAGCATGATTAAAAGAAGTGAGGTAGAATTAAGATGTTCTTGGGCATAGGAAACAACAGTACATTAAAGATGTTTAAGTGGTTTTGAGAGTTGGTAGAAGATTGTTTTTAACTTTATCTTATATTATGTTAGGATTCTTTAGTTCACTAATAGATAACTCTTGAAGAAAGGAGAGAAAAAAATTAGCCAAATTATATGATTCTTAGGTAGAATTGGGAAAGTCAATACACATGTCTGATTTCATAGATGTATATATTCTTGTACCAACTTTCAAGATAAAATAAACAAAATTAGACATTCATAAGACTTTTTGCCACACTACCTTGGCAAAAGAACTCAAACTTAACAATATATAAAATGCTTTGACTAATATTTGACTTCTTTGCAATGCAAACACCAACAAATTACAAACATTAACAAATTAATTGACAATGCAAGCAGTCATGGTGACAATTTAAAAGTTCCATTGGTTCTTACACAGCTCTATCTCATCTGTTGGTAGGTTCCTATAAAAGAAAAGTAAAATTTTGGCCTACTGCAGACTGGTATTAAAAGAAAACAAAAACTTATTGTAGTTATTACAAAGTCACAGAGTTTAAAGTGAAGAGATGGTTATCAAATCTAGGCGTGAATCTGCTGCTTGCAGTTTTGCTGTTCCCAAATTCATTCTCTTTTTCTTCAGTGCCAGGATGTTTGGAATTCCTAGAAATAGAAAAGAATCTTCCCAGGCAAAATATGCCTGTGTAAAGTAAGTTGTTAATTGCATCAAATTATTATTATTATTTACGTAGGGTTTTAGTTTTCATGTTCTGTCCCACAGTTTTTCAGTGGGGTCTCCTCCAATTGATTTGATGTTCCCAGAGAGAGTGGTTTAGGCATTGGAGCTGCATTTTTTTTTTTTTTGCCTTTTTTTTTTTCAGGGCATTTTTGCCTGGAGCAATTAGTCTTATCAGTTTTGCAGATAACATTTGCTCCTTTTACTCAGTTTTGCTGTTCACCCAGTCTTTTTAGTGTTGCACTTCATTTTATTGACTAGATTCTAATTTTGCTGGGTTTAAGGCCAAATTTTGATTTTTCAGTAGCCATACTGGTACTGTTCTGATAGTAGTTTTCTGACCCTTGCCAGTTTTAATTCAGGGTCTACATGTTACTTAATACTACATTTCAGAGAATGTTACATGTCATACACAAAACAACATGTTTGGCTTTCGCATTCATGGAATGATAAGTAATTAATTTAAAATATGAATGTTGTTAAGAGTTAATTAAGTTGTTAATTGATTTAGAGGGTTCGTAGTTCATGTTTCTTAATGTGTTAAGTGTTAAGTAATATTTCTAAGTTCCAAGCAAAGTTCCAGAGTTTAAATTACATTGAAAAATCCCATGATATGTTCTAAAATAATCTCCAAGTTTAGCTGTGTTCTGTCTTCAGAAATGACCAGTAACCTGTCACCAAGTTCCACAGTAACCGTGAATTTTAATGAGAAAGTTCCCTCCAAAAATTCAGATGGCACCACCCAGAGACTTACACCCAACAAGTGTAAGTAGCGAGCCATTGTAGTAACCAGCGAGCCATTGGCCGAAAGGCCTTACATGCATCTCCTGAACCAGGACCAATGAACTGAACTTTAAAAGAAGTCCACCAATCATCTCCTACTTTGGAGGCAGGACAGTGGGCGGTGATGAGAGGAGCCAGGAAAAGTATAAGTATCAAAACGCAGCGGGGAGGGTTGCTCTTTTTGCGTGCTTTGGTTGCTGCATTCTTGTCTGTGGAACACCTTGCTCGGGATTAGCCTAGGCAGAGCCCAGTGCTGGGGATCCTGGGCCTGCCTGTTAAACTGCCTTTCCTTGGGGCTAGCCCAAGCAAAGACCCAGCACTGTAGGTCTTTGTTTTGGGTTTATAGCCTTTTTGGCTGTGTCCCCAATCACTGCGGATGCGGATAAGGTTTTTTTGTTAAGGAATTTGGCCGTTGTTGTTTAATAAATCAGTTTTAAACTCTAAAAAGAGTGTGGCCTCATTCCTGACATTACAGGTTCAAAACTTAACAGTTTTTCCCCCATAAAATTCTCTCTCATTTGCATTCCAAAGCTTTATTTGGACATGACAGTCAAGTTCGGCAGCTGGCAATGGCTCTGCCTGCAGCGTCTTCTAACTCTCGCCCTGCCAGCGGAGTAGAGAATTGAACAACAATCATTGCTTGGATGTTACAGCAACTATTTCAGTGCGCAGACCATCCCTGCAGAAGATGACCTGGTACCAAATTCATTCAACAAAGGAAACAAAGCTTGTGCACTATATTTCGTTACCACAAATGTCGGAGTGATCATTCCCAGAGGGTGCCCTGCGTAAAGCTAATCTTCAAAAGTCTCACTCTTCTCTCAGGGAAGGTGGCTCTTATACCAAAACCAAACTAAACCAAAGTTATTACAAAGGTCAGAGTGATCATATCCAGAGGGTGCCCTGCGTAAAGGAAATTTACAAAAGTCTCACTCTTCTCTCTGGGAAGGTGCTTTTTAAACAAAAACCAAACAAAGTTACAAACACCAGAGTAGTCTCTCTCGCGGGGCACCACTTAAAAAAGATTTTCCAAGGTCCTACTCCTTACACCTCGAGAACACCTAGTGTTTATCAAACTCACAATTCGCAAAATTAGAAATTTCAATCACAAGTCGCAAAATTACTTTCCAATCTCCCAGGTCTTTCACCTCGGGAGTACCAATTTCCCAGACCTTGGGCCTCGGGAGCACCGTTTTAGCTCAGGTACACGTGCAAACATTAAAGTGAGCAAGTAAACAAACAAACGAGTCAGAAAGGTAGAGAGGTGTTAAGAAAGGTGGAAAACCTTGTTTTGTTTCTCTAAAATGATTGATCATAAGAATTAGCAAGTCATTAATTTTTTGGAAACAACACTCTCGTTTTAAGGGAATCCTGTCATTCTGTGACACCAAAAAATGTTGCAATCCGGTTTAAACCCAGAGAAATGAAGAAAGCTAAGTGTCTGAGCATAAACGGGAAAGAACTTAGAAGGTTCTAAGTATTCCCAGAAATGAGATTAAAACCAAACGAGGTTAGATGTTGGTGCCAAAAAATGGATGTATTTTATTTAATAGTAGAGAGGCAAAGAGAAGGAAAGAGAAAAGAAAGAAAGAGAGAAGGAAGCGTGCATGGGGGGTGGGGGGACAGAGAGGGGTGACAGGGGTTAGGTGGAAGCATATCACCCATCCGAGGGTCCCAACGACATCTCGTTGCTCCCCTCCATCTGGTCTGCTGGTGGTGAGGGTCCCCTGTCGCCACCGTGGCCACGCTGCCACACATTGCCACACGCTGCCACACAGCACCACACACCGAAGAGTACAGAATCCTGTGGATTAATATATGCTGTGGGCCAGGTGGGAATGGCCCCGTGTTGCCCTTGCAGGGGCTAGCTTGACACACTGTCCCTTGCAACACTGAGGGTCTGTTGCATCACCTCTCGTGCTCTGGTGTAGGGTCTGGGGACACCTTTGGGGGGGGGGGGGGGGCGCTGCCCTTTGATGGGCCATGTCACCCCCTTCTGCTGCAAATAAGCTTCCCCTCCCCAGGTGAGGGCCCCTCAGCTGGGCTCCTCTGCACAGTGGAGGATGGGCAGTCTCTACGCCTCTGACCAAATGCTTTTCCAACACACACCCAAAGCCTCTCTCCCTCCACCCTTTCTGGTTCGAGGGTCTGTGTGAGCCTGGCAGCTGATAGCCCTGAGACAGTGGTCTCCACCCTGGAGGTGTTAAGCATATGCTCCGTGAATGTCCCCAGCCCTGAGTTGTTACTTTATCTTATCTTTTTATCAGCAAGCAGTGTAAGGCCTCAAGCAGGGCCCCATTCTTCTCTGCAGCTTTTGGAATACAGTTTTAAAAAGTCCTTCAAGAAAATGTTTAAGTCATAAACTATAATATTTTAGTCTGACACCTTGGTCCAGTTCAAATCAGCTGTCCCACCTGTGCTCCCGCCCAGCTTCTTGTGCACCTGCCCACTGGCAGACCATGAAGTCCTTGACTTAGGGTAAAAACTTCTTAGCAACATCCAAAACACCTGTGTATTATCAACATCACTGTCATACTGAATCCTAAACAAAGCACTGTACAGCTACCAAGAAGAAAATCAACTCTATCCCAGCCAAAATCAGGACACTGGTGGGTTTTTTTAAAAATCAAAATCATTTTTATATGCTTTTAAGGTTTATCTGAACTGCCATCAAAAAGCAGTCTGTTATTTTCAAACCAAAAAAAAATATTCATGGCAATCAAAAATAAGTGAAGGTATGTAATTTCAGTTTAAAACCACCACTGGCACACATCTGAAAATTTAGCAATGTATGGCAGTGTTTTATTTTCCTGAAGGGGGAGTAAAAAAATGAAGGGGGGGGGAAACCAAAATGAAAACCAAAATGAAAACCAAAACAACAAAACCCCAACCAACCTTTCCAGTGTTTGACATGTTTAGAAATAATTTTAAAGGTTTATTCAGCCCATTGAAACAGGCCAAGTATTGTCCATTATTTCAGTTCACATAAAATAAGAAATACACAAAGTACAGTAATTTATCTGCTTTCCATTCAAATTCTACAGGCCCAAGAGCAATGAGCTGATTGGCACTTCAGTGAAAAGGCTTCATGCTGATTGTCATGCAGAAAGGCTGCTGGAATACTTTTGTCAGAGACAGCTATAAACTGCCAAAGATAAACAATCGTGGCAAAATATTACAGTTCCCAGTCACAGACATTGTGACTTCTTTGACAAATGGGACTTAATTCAGTTTTAAATGACACTGAAGCACTGAAAACTTTTAATCTTTGATTGCACCTTAATGTAGAAACAGCAGAGTTCTTTTATCTTATTGAAATTAATTTCAATTTAATAATTCCTAATTTTAGTATTTTAATAGATTTCATGTTTTAGAGCCTACCCAAGCAAACTGTAAAACCACAGGGTATAGAAGCATCCTCACTACAATACAACAGCAAAAAAGGTTTCATAGTTTCCTTAGCGCTGAAGGCTTGCCTCAGTAAAAATTTATGTACCCTTTACCCTCACATATTAGGGAATTTGTATCAAGTAGCTATTCATTACATACCCAGAGACTTTGTACCAGTGTAGCTTTGTATTCTTCTCTCTGGAGTTTCTAAATGCTTAAAGCTACATGAAAATGTAAATATTTGTCAGTGAACAATGAGTAATAAAGCCTTGGTCTAAAAAATGTAGGCGGCAACAAGAAAATTAATCACAGTAGGGAAATCCAGTGTATTAAATAGGTAACTAATTAAATAAAATGTACAGTTCTAATTTATTTAGGAGAAAATATTTTTGGTAGAAATGTACAGAGTCATTGAAGTTAGCATAGTTGCTTACATGGGATTGCAATATAGATTGCCAAGGATAGGCTTTGTAGTGATGACGTAAAACAGATGTGTCCCTACATGTGTCCAGAAGTATAATGTAGCCAAAGGCATGGTGATTTTATTTTCAGGATCTCCTGTCTGCATGATGACAGAGGTCCAAAGTTTACAGCCAGGCCTACACTTTCAGCTTCAAGTTTTTACACCAGCATATGCTCCAGTTCACCACTTCTGTTACAAGAGTGCTAACCACTGGCAGATCTGAACTCAGGTGATTCAACAAGATCATCTAGGTTCACCTGGAAAACTCCTTATAAAATGATACTGATTATAGAACATTCTCTGGAGATGCAGAGAAAGTCACAGAAAGTTTTGATATGTTCAACACCCTAATGACAAAGCTACAGGCAGTTCTGGATTTTCAAAGTGTTTCAGTTCTATCCTAATTCAGGACTTTGCAGCTGTTCTTTAAGAATTTTTCTGTGATCTCTTGTGGTGGTGTCCCCGCCCAGTGAGCTGTGGCTGGTGCCTGTCCATCATGCCTTGACCATCAGATGGGCGGACGAATCGGAGTCGGAGGGCGCGTCCGTGGGTGGAGGCGCTGAGTAGGGACACCACCCAGGCTTCTAGAGAATTCGTTTGTATTCGGTTGTTAATTGGTTCTATGTGTAACCCCTCCTCCTTGGCTGTAGGTAATTGGATGCTGAGATCAGTATCCTCCCCTTTGTTCTCCTCCCATTGGTCGTTTGCCCTAAACCCACCTCCTTTGTATGCCCCTTAAAACCCCCTGTGCCGGGAGAGAGAAGAATTCTCCCCCATCCTAGTTCGTTAATGAATCCTTGTTGGACTTCACCTGGACTCTCCCTCTCTCTGCCTCTTCGCCTTGGGGAGCTTGGCAGCCTGCTCGTCAGGCGCCCTTGTGGCAGGCTTCTCCTGACCAGGAGGCGGCCTTGCCGACTACTCTGGCCAGTTTTGGGACTTTGAGACGGTCCTTATACCGGCCGCTGCTACTCCTGCACCCACCGGCCCATCCAGAAGGGAGATCAAGTGGCAAACTCTCACTCTCTTTTTTCACTCAGCCTTCATCTGTACAAAACAGAATCTCTGGGAGACATTAATCAAAAAGTCCCTTCTGGTATTTCTCTTCTTATTTGTAGCAGGAAATTCAGAACCAACTTGCTCCTGAGTGAATTAATAAAGTGGAAAGAAAGCAGGTACAAAGTGAAGAAGGGAAAAAGCACTGGGTATCAAATAAAAGAGTTGTAGCTGACAAAGTTTAACTCATTTAATTTTTACTATGGTACTAGAGTCTAACAAACCAAGAACTTTCTGGTTTTCTTTGTTTAGTGCTTTTCACACATAAATATGTATTCTATTCACTTTTAGTCTTTTTAAGTGGGTTTTAGAATTTATTCTGGAAAGACATTATAAAAAAACATGTAAAGCTTTGTAAAGCATTCAGGCTTTACTAAGAAGACAATGTTACTGTCAAGAACATACACCAGTAGACATACGTGTCCCAAGAACGGAAAATCCAAGTGGTTTTTAGTTTGCAAAAATATTCTAATATCTGTACCTCAGCAAAACTAAAATTTGTTGTTCTTCCATTTTGTCAGATGAGGTATTGGGAAAATAGGTCTGCTTGTTCTTAGACATCAAATAGCACTTTTTCTTGTGAACATTTCAAAGAGTTTAGTAAAATTGTTTCATTTACCCAAATCAAATAACAAGGTAGAACAGGGTGGAAGGATGATCAGCAGCGTGAGATCATGCATTCAGCATATATTACAGCAATTTGCCTCCTATAAATCTCTAGGTACATAGGAACAAACTTAAGAACCTGAAGAAATAAGTCTACTTACAAAGGAATATTTTAGGCTTGATCTGAAGTTTCTAAATCTCTGGAATTTATTTTTAAGTTTTGATAGAATAATGGTGGCAATAAAAGAAATTTTTTTTGGAAGATGCATTTATGGAGAGGTTCTAGGACATAACTGCTATTAGGTAAAAAATGACTGTTTTTCAACTCGGAGTATCTCTTACAGTCCTCTTTCCTAGATCTTTGACTATACTTTATGGATTGAAAGAACTATTAACTTTTTTATTTCCTACAGTGAAAATATGGCAGAAGCAATATACAAAAGCCTGTTTACAGTCTAAAGAAAGGAAAAGTTCTATCAATAAACTTGAATGTAAAGGTTTCCATTTCCAGTAGATTTGCAACTTATTGCAAGAGTTTTGATTACTTGTTATATGGACAGTATTTTCTTTTGCAGTCATGCCATTCACAGAATTTCTATGGCACCAACGCAGAAATGATACAAGAACTGTAAATACCATTTGGGTACTGTAGTGGGTTGAAACTGAGTTGATAGACGAGTTCCTAAGCCAGTAGCACTTCTAGAGATTTTGTATATTTAAAGGCAGCACAAGCGCGGGAATTTCCTTTTGTTTCCAGCTCTCCTGCTGGGAGGTGAAAGGAGGCCTCCAGGCCTCTGGCCTGGGCCGAACCCTTTACCTCCCTTCCCCCTCCCCTCCCCCAGCGCAGCGGCACGGACCCTGAGTCGCTGCGAAGAAACCACCTTGGAGCCGCAGGCAGCTAAACAGCCATGGACTGCCACAGAGCTAAAACCACCTAGTGTGGCTTCTGGGGACCGGTGGAGCTTCCCCTTCCCTCCACGCAGAGCCAGCAGAGCCAGTGTGAGCCCCCTCCCCCGGCCGGCACACCTCGCGCCGAATCAAAAGGAACATCGTATGTAGCTGGTAAGGACACTTTCTCTCCGAAGACACCAAGGAAGAAAAGTAAAGCAAGTCACGTGACAGAGAAGAACATGGCGGCTTCAAGGTCAGGAGAAAGGGAAAGTAGGTCACATGGGGAAAAAGAGGTGGAGGCGCTTTTTTTTTTTCTCGCGTAGCTTAAAAATGCTTTCTGCGGGCCGTGGTAAAAAACTGTAATATCACAAACTGTATTCTCTCTTTAACCTTTAACTCTTTAGCCAGGCTGTATAAAAGCAGTGAAAGGCTTTTAGACATTGTGAAGAAGAGAGCCTTTGTTTTCAGGTCATAATAGCTCATCCTTAAAAGATTAAAACCCTATGTCTATGGGTCCATGACTGCAGTATGAATGAACTGTGAGATTTTCATGGGAGGGATGTTTTTCACTGCAGCAGATTTGTTTCAGGCAGGACTGTTGCTGGTAACAGTTTGGAAACCAGAAGAAAACTCTCTTTCTTAAATATTGGAGAGACTTTTAAGAACCGCAACGCTGACCAAATCCCATGTTTTGTTTTTTTACCCTTGTGTGGTTTTGGTGGGAAGGAGGGGGTGCTGGAAGAGAGTTTTGCTTTAATCTCTCTTTTTTTTTTTTCCACTTTTAATTCTGTTAACAATAAACTTCTTTATACAGCAACTGTTTAAGCCTGAACCTGTTTTGCCTTGCAGTTTTCTAGTTTTCTTCAATATTCTTTATTTCCCCTTATGCAAAATAACAGATTTCGTGGGGCTGGGCGCTTAGCCAGCTAGAACCACGACAGGTACCAACATTCAAATCAAGTCAGAAATAAGCAGAAGGGCAATGCTTCACATCTGCACAGCTGTAACTGTGCTGCAGAAAAAGAAGCACATATGAAGGCCCTGTCCCAGCTCACTCCTTTGGCAAGTCTGTACCTGACTGTGGCCTCCAACCGGGGAGAGGAGGTCTAAGTGTTTAAGTTGCAAAACACTCTCCAAGTATAGAGGCTTTATTAATATCCAGCTTAATAAACATGCAGGGAAGCACATCATTAAGCAAGTACTTCAATAAGCACTATCAACAAAGACTAGTTTTACACTAGATTTCTATTCAATTTTGAAAGAAACATAGGAAGACCTTAGTGTGAACTCACACACTAAAAAACATCAAAGAAGTAACACAAGAGATGTTTTGAGTGCCATAAAAGCTTCACATACATTTATAATCTCTCCTATTGCAAAATGTTATATTTATAGTGGAGTGATTTTTTTCAGTAGCTAACCATGGCTCATAACTTGCATCTGACCATTTCCATGACATTCCATAAGTTCTGGAAATTTTTGCTGCTGTCTTTTCATTTGAAAATAATAAAAAAGTTCAGTTCAGAGGAAAGGGAAGAAAGGAAGAGAGAAAGAACTCACAAACTCAGTATAACCATACTGATTGTCCATTATTTTTCAAGGAAGATTTTCTCAGGAGACAATCCATCTGAATTAAAAAAAAAAAAAAAAAAAAAAAAGGAGAGAGAAAAAGAAAAAAATAAGTAACCAAAAAACTATTTCAAATTATGTCGCACAGGATTAGTATATTGCAGCTACAGACAGTTTTACAGTTTTTACATCTTACATATCTTTCAATACAGGAGGAATAGAGAACTGTCACTGTATGACCTTAGAACACACTCCTGTTTGACATGGTCTCATTGACCACATAACTTTGGCGTGGGAGTCACTGCCCAGCAACTCTCAAGGTTCTCATCAGGGTGTTCTCACTGGTCAAAATCCCTTGAGACTCTAGGTTAGTCATCCAAGGCCACTTTGGAGAAAGAGTAAAAAGGAAGGGCAAGGTTTTTAATATAAGAGTGAAGTGATAGTTATAACCGTAGGAAGTTCTTCTGAAGTTTTATTATCATATCAAGGATAAGAACAAGCATTTCTGCCTGATGTCAGGCTGCTGCAGCCATTCCTCCTTTGTATCAAGGATCACCTCCTTCACCAAGCATAGCCATATCTAAGACAGTGCTGCCTTAGGCCATTTCACTTGTACCACAAGTGTTCCATCCTTTCCCTTCAGTAAACATCTCCTGGTAGTGTAGACGCTTGTGAAGGTTTCCATTCAAGAGAAATACAGCTGAGATTCAGACTAAAGGGCCCAGATTTCCTCTTGATTAAGGCCCAATGACTTCGTATCATAAGGCAGGCACTTCCTTTTCTTGGTACATTCAGCAATGCATTTTGCTGCCTGGCTAAAGTCTGGGTGCACATTCAACTTGTAGCACCAAACTTGAAAACTAATGGTTTGTGACACCATTAGTTTTCAAGAATAATTTGCCTAAAATGTTAAGAGGCAATGTTGGGGTTTAGGAGTTACCCTGTTTTTCTTTTTCTCTTAAAGAATTTCCCCCATATTTGTTGCCAGGGAACAAATTACTGAGTGCTGAAGAGAAACAAAAGACCTGGCCACAGGGGCGGGGTCCAACTGGCCACCCTTTTGTTACCTGGGGGTTGGGTACACCTGGGCGGCTGGCTGGTGTTCTCGGAGGGCAGACAGGGAGCTGCCTGCCATTGCAGTGGACAGTCTTCATCAGCACTGCAAAGCTGCTGATTTTTCGGCTGCTTGCTTTCTACGGGAGAACCCCTGGGATTCCCAAGCCCACCTTTCCCTGCCCCGCTAGGAGCTGGGCCACTGCACCTCTGTGCTGCGGCTGCTCAGAGCTTTCGCTACATCGTAGCCTGCACACTCCGCTGGCTGAGACTTGTCAGGGTCCTGCTGCAGCACCAGAGTTTGATACATCTCGCCTGCCACTCAGGATCTGTGCTTGCCCCTGCTGTCCCAGCCTGCTGTTCCCGAGGATCTGGCCGGACACTGGGAACAGCTGCCCAGGGGTTTGTGAAGCTTTTTGTCCATCCCTCCCGGGACCCTGAGCCGCCATTGCCGTGTGCTCCCCGAGCTTGCTCTGGAGCGCCCCCTGCAGCCGCGGGGGAACCATCGCACCCGCCCTGCTCACCGGGAGCTGCCAGCGCCCCTGCCGGCTGTGAGCGGAACTGCACCCAAGGGAAAGGGCCCGGCAGCCAAGAAGGCTGGCACTGGCTTTGTGGCTCTGTTTGCTGTTACTGCCACAGTTATTGTTGTTTGTTTGTGTTGTTGTACATATATATATATTAGTAAAGAACTGTTATTCCTGTCCATCACATCTTTGCCTGAAAGCCCCTTAATTTCAAAATTATAATTGGGTAGGAAGGGGGTTACATTTTCCATTTCAGGGGAGGCTCCTGCCTATTTTGACAGACACCTGTCTCTCAAAACCAAGACAGGCAATTATCTTTCAGTTCAAAAGCAGAATGTCATGAAGCACATATTTAAATAATTCTGTCATATGCAACTTCATGCCAGTCTTGAAACGGAATAATTTAGGCATTCTTCTACTAGTCATTCTGCTTTAATTTTATTGTCATGATCTCTGAATGCATTTTTAAATTGATTAACATATATTTTACATTAGTTCCCTTTCTAAAAATCTTGGACTGAAATGAGAATACTACCTTTCTGTTAACAAGCTCTTAGACTGTTAGAATTCTCTCTTACTTAAGAGTTTATTAGTTTATAAGGGCCTTTTTTATTTAAACTATTTAAATTTATTTAAATATGTGATCAATGTGCATGAAAATATACTAGTCTTCTGAGCATTTTAATAGTGTTGCAGTTAGATTTTAAAAATACATGCAGATTGGATCCAAAATATTTGTGTTATTTTATCACAGTTCTTTGAGCATCTCTGCTGTCCAGGTTTCAATTTTGAAGCGTTTACAGATTATTCTGAAGAGACACAGAAGAAAAAGTATATCACAAAAAAAAAGTGCCATAACACAGGATTATATCAAATGTGTAGATTTCATTATCTTAATGGTACCTCTGATTTTCTCATCATGAAACAACGAAGGATATACTTCCAGTAGACTGAAGGGATCCTTACTGGTGCTCTTTCTGAGAGGCTCTGCTTAATTCATCCTAATGAAAAAGGCGTATTCTCTTCAAAAGAGAAGTAGCATAATACCAAGGAACTGGAAGTTATGATTTACCCTCATGAGAGCCTATGGGAAGCTCATGCTGGACTCACATTGGAGAAGTCCATGGAGGACTGTCTCCTGTAGTTGGGACCCAATGCTGGAGCAGGGGAAGGGTGTGAGGAGTCCTAGCACTGAGGAGAAAGGAGTGGTAGAGACAACACATGATGAACTGACTGCAGTCCCTGTTCCCCATCTCCCTGTGCTCCTAGGAAGAGGTAAAAAAAACCCAGGAATGAAACTGAGCCCAGAGAGGAGTCAGGTATAAGGGGAAGGCATTTTAAGTTTTGGGTTTTTTCTTATTATTCTACTCTGATTTGATTGGTAATAAATTAAACTCTTTTCCGTAAGTCAAATCTGTTTTGCCTATGTCAGTGACTGGTAAGGAACTTCTCCCTGTCCTGATCTCAACCCACAAACCTTTTGCTGTATTTACTCTCCCTGTCCAATTGAGGAGGGAAGTAATAGAGCAGCATTGGTGATACCTGGCATCCAGCCAGGATTCACCCACCACAGGCCCATCCATTATCTGACAGTCCTAGAAATCTTTGAATTACTCAAAAATAGCAAAGACAGAACCTTGTCCTAAAGATTCATAGCCTAAGTGCACAATCTAACAAAGGTCTATTTTTTGTTTTCTAATGAATGAATGGTATCTATTGAAGCATCCAGTGAAATTAGACGCATACACAGCTAAAAAAATTACCTGGAAGGAGGAAAATTATTAGTGCTTCAAACTCTGCTTAATGCTTCACAGAAGGACTCTGGCAAGAGTTTTTGGAAGTAGAGAGCACCTATTTACAAATCCATTCTTTTAACATACAGTCTTTCAAAACCCCTGGCTCCATAATGCCATGTGAATACAAAATCTATTTAATAAACTGTAATGGAATTCTGCATAAATAGAGGGTTAATGTTGTTGCTGGCCTATTTCCTAATCTCAGTTCAGTGTTTCACGCAGCTCGGTTATCAAAGGTTGCAAATATTGTTCCTTATCCTAAACTTTTCATGCCCTGTACACTTCTGACAGAACTGGTCTACATATGTTTGGATACTAATTCAAGTTTATATCCTTATTTGTTTACATAGACATACAAAGGGAAATAGCTAAGAAAACATCTCTTTTTTTGTTAAAATATTCATAGGAATGAAAGCTGATGAACTTGAAAATCAATCCACATATGCATTTTGAGGTAATCAGTTGTGTAAATTAAATGCATAGACAGAAAAATACATCGTGAAGAAGGAACATGTAAATCTATAGAGAGATGAAAACAGTGAATTTGAAAACAAAAAATTCCTACTACAAAAAAAAAGTTCCTTAACAGAATACTTAGAGTAAAATCACCTATACGTACTACTTCAATGTCAGAAAATATTAACTCTGTATGTGAGAAAAATCTTAGCTTTTTTCCAAACTTAAAAATGCAAATCAAACTAACTTAGAAAATTCAGAGAAGTAAAACAAAAGATGTGCTCCCCTCACCTGCTAAAGCAACAGAAATACAATTTGTTTATAGTAATATGAACCAAAATCCATTTCTGAAACCTTCTTTTTTAAATGAAGTTATTAGCCAGAAGTGAAGAACTGTCAGAATCAGAAGTCATGGGTGTTTATATTCATTCATGATTTTCTGATACTTCTCATGAAAGATTCAGAGATAACTCAGTGTCCAGCGCAAATTTCAGTAATTACATTCTGCCTGTTTAGGTTGCCAAGTACCACTGGCTGCAGCTGAGCTCCTGTTATGTCATGAGTGTGTCAATACGGCTGCAGTAAATGATACGGCATGAATTTATATTTTAATCTAGCAAAAGCCACTGGGAGGCACAGCATTGTTTAACAAGGTTCTGTCAATACAGTACTTCGAGAATCAAGTTTCCGTAAGACAAAACCATAATCGGAACTGGTTGCTTGCAAGATAGTGCAAGAATGTTGTGGTAGAGAAAGAAAAATTAAGAAAAGGTAGAAGCGAATGTGTCACCTTGGATGAAAAGGAAAAGATGGGGGTAGAATATTGAGCAATTCTTACATCTGCCTGCAGAGAGAGGGATTTATTAACTTCCTTTCCGTAGAGGTTTCAAAAAAAGGAGCAAACAGAAAAACAGTACTGTGTAGAACAATAGTTCTGCCCAGACAAATATATATTTTATATCACATGTGGCTGATGAGACAGCAAGCTTCAAGTCATTACACATTCGGAATAAAGAATGCCACGGGGAAAAAAGCTTTTTAAGTACATCATATAGGACTGCATAACTTCTGAGTCACTCATCTTCCACCAAATGAAAGCTATAATAACCATAAAGTACAAGTCCCCTTTCCATCATTTGTTGTTTTTCTCCTCTGCTTCTGTTAAATGCAGTTTTCATTTGTCTAAACACATTTCAAGAGAACTTGGTTTTGTTTGTGAAGGGGGACAGGAGATTATAAGAGCAAAATTTCAGGCATTCTGATGCCTGAAGAGGCCACCTAAAAACAGAGACTAGAAAGAATAAGGGAATAAAGGTAGGTGTTTATTTGAAGGGCCTTCAAAGGTACACCCTGGGGAGTCCAGAGGCTACTGCCAGAAGTGGACCCCAGATGGATGACAGGTCACGAGTTCTTCACACTTTTATAAGTTTGGTTCATTTGCATATCAGGGTTAATTCTCCAATTAAAGCTTCAGTTAATGATGTAATTTCCTCAAGCTTGCCCCCCCTTTAGAGGCTTTTGGTTTATACTTTTTGGGCCTAGGGTGGTCTGAGTGTCCTTGCAGAACAGGCCTGGAGAGGCTTTGTTATGTCTACCTACCATGAGAGAGCAGAAGTTAATAGGCTACAAGAAACTTCAGAGTTACACAGTAGGCAGTACAGGATTTGAAAAATATAGAAGTTAAAACCTAAGGCATCATTTTGTTTTGAATTGTTTTGGTATCAAGGATACAGTATTAACTACTGCAGTGATTTTTAGCTCTTATTTTACTCTCTAAGACAAGAAAATAACTATCACCTCCATTTAGATGCATGTAGCTATAATACAAGATTTGCTGAACATCAGATATCTCCACTATGACATAAATCTGGATAGTAAATATTCCTCATGCAGGAACATGCATGACAAAATTTTTAGCGATGTTTAATTGCATGTCCTACAGTGACTGATCATATCAAAAGTGTACTGGAAACACAAAGTTTGCAATAAATTCCTGTTTCTAATGTGCCCTCCACAGTTCTATCCTCACAGACCACTGTAATGGTCCTGAACTGCCAACAGATTGAGACTCAATGAGGAAGTATCAATCTGTTGCCCTGGTTTTTGCAGTGTTCTGTTTTTACTTCTGTAGTAGAATTTCTCATGCATTTTCTATAAACATAGTCCTTGTTTTCCTAACTGGCCTAGATTGTTTTGAACTTCTGGATTGTTTTTCATTCCTTTCTCCTAAGGCGAAGATGATAGACTGTGTCCGTATCCAGTGGAATTGGAGAGGTGTAACCTCATCTACCAATCTATGGTTGTCTTAAGAAAGATATAAAAATGAGAGAATAAAGAAGGGCAGGGCTCTTGCTCTTGGCCCTGCATGGTGGTCCTAACCTGCTGCTTTAGTCTGCGTGCTTCTTTCATGTCCAACAGTGCGACATCAATCCATCAGAAATTCCCCAGGATAAGCAGAACCTGCCAACACTACTTTTGGATACCTACATCTTCAAAAGAGTATTCCTCTTGTCATTTTATCAGAAGTCAAGGAAAGTTGAAGCTTCTTATAAGGAAAGAGAGCAAAAGAATATCCTAACTGGTTCTACAAGATTTTTTCCTTTCCTATTTTGTAAATAAATACAGCCGTCTACCTATGTATGCATGTGCACACATACACATTCTCATATATTTATGTACATTTTTTATTGATTTTAGAGAGAACTATTGCAGATGTGTACAAAAAATATCCTTCAAAGGTTGTTCAGCTGAACCCTCAGCCATCCAATGTAATTACAGTACTATTTTCTAGTAAGTAAAATAACAAAAGTATATACTATAAATGTTTGAAGAATCCTTCAAAAGCATTTTGACCAACAGCAAGTTATTACCTCTGAAGTTACAGACAGGCATGATCTGAAACATATTTCTACCAGCTACATTTGTTGGTAGAAGGTTTGAATCACAAAATAGATTCTCAGTTGATGTAAACTATAAGGAAAAACAAAAAAATACATCAAACAAGTCTTCCCCCAAAATCACCCCCCAAGACCTTTTTCAAACAGTGAAGTTACAAGTCCACTAGATGTGGAGGAAAACTATGTCGTATATGTGGACATATAGTGAGCAATTCAAACTCGTTAGATGAGAAATAAGCCTTTGCATTTAGGTAAGAAATAGGCCTCTGCATTGCTTTTCCAAGGCCACTCGTAAAACATCTGTGAGAAAGGGAGCTTAACTTCCAGGTGTCTGAGAAAGAGCTTGGCAGATGAAATTATTATTGTAGCCTTCTGATACTGGACTTAGTGCACTAATTAGGATAGAGAAAACTATGTGAAACTTTGTGTGGGAGAAGGCACTGTGTGAAAACTTATAACTTTATTTTTAGCACTGTCACTTAAAGTATAAAAATACCTGCAGCTTTCCTAATAAACAGCTTCACTTAGATCATATTGATCATGCGTGTTGTCCCATTATTTATCTGCAACTAGATGAAGGAATGGCTCCTTAATTTTGAATTTGAGAAAAATTGTAAATCGAACCGTAACAGCTTGAAAGAAGTTAGCATAGTTTGTTCACATGTGCTTAACTAAATTCAAACTATTACCCAGTGCAAAGTTCTTGCAAGATTGTAGGTGAAACATCTTCCCCTTTTAAATTAATTGCCAATTAAAAACATTGTGAGTAAAACCAATGTTATAGCTAAGTTCAACAGCTAACTTAGCTGTGTAAATATATAGGCCATGCTCAGCAACATGGCCAAGTTCCCGGATTAAAAAGAAGTGGTTAAATCTCAAATTATCTTGTAAGGACCTTGGCCTTTCACAATTAAGTGAATTTAGATAATTTCACCTCTATCAATCAGAAAAAGTAAACAGACTTTCTCATACCCTAATTCAATTTACTGTTTGACTTCTATTTCATCTCCCTCAAAGTGTCTTTTCAGAAAGATTTTGTACAGTAAAAAGTCTTTCAAATCTGCATGTAGGGGTACAGCTTTCATTAGCGATAACTGAACTTGTCTGCATAACTGTGTAAACTATTCTCAGGTCGAATTCCCTATCAAAGCTGCACCACTTTTGGAGGGCTCTTTGTGAAGAAGATTCCCCAACAAGCTGCCAGCCAAGTCACTGGAGTTGTTTCCACTCACTCCCCCTCTTTCTTACTTCCAGAAACTCTAAAAGATTGATTAATTTGGGTTACTTTCAAATGTCTGAATTCCAGGAAACTCTACTTAATCTAATTATTAAAAGGACTGCCAGTGTTCATCCTTAGTGATCTCATGATCATGTAGTAGACTGACAAAGCCATAACATGAATATGAAGGCAGTTAGATTCCAGATGGCTGGAGAAAAATATCTCAAAAGAGCAGAAACTAATTTTTCATCAATTAGTTCTACTCAGAGAAGGGAACTCACATGTATTCAACAGGTTTAATCCTGTTAAATCAATGATTTATCACAGATTTATCACAGAATCACAAAATATTCTGAGTTGGAAGGGACCCACAAGGATCATCAAGTCCAACTCTTAAGTAAATGGCCTACACTTGAATCAAACTCACAACTTTGGTGTTATTAGCACTATGCTCTGACCATCAGAGCTGATCTCTGTTCAACAATATCTGACCAAATCTCATTTGAGCCATGCAGAAATTTTATAAAGGATTCAGAGGAATACAAATTACACAGGTTACTAGTGATGTGGTTACTGCACATGCAAGTGCTTTTGTGCTGTAATGTGAAATAATTTGAACAGCTTACTTATTAAAGAAAACGTACTTTGCCACCTCACAGAAAGAAGCATTCTTAGTAATAGCAGATTCTATATATAGAGACCTTCAGTGACCTTTCAAATCCCTGAAGGATGAGGAAAAGAGTTTTAACTTATGGTTAAATATCATAAATGACCTACTGATCTGAGCAGATAATTAGGAATAAAAAGAATGAGAGTCAGTGCCTGTGATGTACAAAATCTTGATGCACAGGAGAATGTCTTCAGTGTCAGGCTAATCATCAATATGAGTATTGGAAACTCCACCCAACTAGTTAGAAATTCAGGATGATGAAGAAAAAAAACCTCTCTAGCCACATGACCAGAAAGTCCGTGATTCTTAACATCAATCAGCAGTGTATTCCTTCCTATTAAGGAAAAAATGGGTTCTGGTCCTAAAACTATTAGAAGGTTTTATCAAAGTGTCATTGCAGAAAAGCTGTCTAGCTTTTGAACTGGAGAATGGAGGCTCAGGGAAGAAGAACAGAATCAGTCTCCCAAGCAACAAGCAATAGGACAAAATAAAATAGCCTGTAAACCACAAGAGGTTTAGATTGAATATTAGGAAATATTTCCTCACTGAAAGAGTGGTCAAGCATTGGAACAGGCCAACCAGGGAAGTGTTTGAGTCACTGAATGTGGAGGTATTTAAAATGTGCAGATGAGGCACTTAGGAACTTGGTTTATTGATGGACTTGGCAGTGTTAGGTCAAAAGTTGGTCTCAATGATCTCAAAGGTCCTTTCCAACCTAAATAAACTCATTATTCAATCTCAGAAGAAGTTGGTACTGCTCTTTGTTATACTTCAATGTCTTTTCTTAGTCAATATGTGTGATCTCCATGATATGTGCTTGGCTTAAAATTTGAACACAAAGGTTTTGGGTTTTTCTCAGTGGTTTTGAAAACTATTGGTCAAAGAAACCAGCAAAATTCTGCTCTAACACTCTCAAACACTAGAGTCACTTCTAGTATCAGAGATACTTCACTTATCTCTCTTCTCAGTTAAATTTCAGTTCAAATTTCATTATACAACACCCAAGTGACAGTATAGACTCTGTAATTCTCCAGCAAAATTAATGGCAGCAGTAAAGAAGTTAAGGCTCAAGCCAGCAAACTCCAGCTCTAGACAGAAAGCTTGTGCAAACCTAACCAGAAGCCTGTGTAATCTCACTGAACTGCCACTGGTATTTGTTACACTGACAAGTTCCACCAGCTTGTAACTGGTCCAAATCCATGGTAAAGCCACATTTTAGCTCAGCAGTAGGAGATAAGGGCACTACCCATTGCCTCAGCAACAGTTGTGAAGAGAAACCTCTACACCCCAGTCCTTGTTCATTTCAACAAGGTCATGACTACACTCTTGTCCTGGGTTGCAGTGTATTCTATCACCATCCTCATGAGTTGCTGAAACCAGGTGGGGCAGTGTTAACTTGCCTCCTCCCACTGGGCTGTCTCCCTGATTAATGGTCCATCAATGCTCTGCCACATGACTCAGAGATAACTCTCTTCAGACTATCTTCTGTTAATGAGGCAATCCACGCCTTGCCTCATGACTCATCATCCCATTGTGAGATGCTCCACCCAAAAGGAGGAATCAAGCATTCCATCCTGGATATAATATGGGATTCTGAACACCACAGGCCTCTTTTTCCATTGGATTCCCAGAGGACAGGAGCTACATAGCCACTACTGGATCTTCCGAGGAAGAGCAGACCTTTTTCTCTACAGCATCACAACAGAACCACATCCACCACTGCAGGAGGACTGCAGCCACCGTCTTATTGGACTTCTGCCACCACCCTAACAGGGTGTCAGGTTGTATCCTGACTCTGTCAGTTTGACCCAGTGTTTGTCTGTTTTTTTCATTTTCCCCATTAAATTGTTATTCTGATTTAGTGCCTCCCACTGGTTTGTTTTCAAACTAGTACATATTTAGGCGCCCAGTGTGGGGCCCGAGATACTGAAGAAAAGTCAGAATTACACTTTTGTATTGTAGAAGCCACTTTCTCACTGTGATGCTCAACATGCTTACATGGGTCTTTTACCTATCTCTCTATATTTTTCCGCATGTGGGGAACTACCTGCCAATTGTAATGCCCCTGTGTAAACCAGGGTATGATACAAAATTTGCTTTATTGGTCTGTCATGCCTACAGCATGATAACTTCCGAGGCGATGAACATAATTCGGAATATGTACTCAACTTGGTTTGCTTGTCCTAGTCTAAGCTGCTACATCTGGGGCCTCAACAACCTCACCCAACCCCTGGGGGGAGGATTAAAGAATGTTTTTTTCCAGCCTTTCAGGCCTGACACAGCAGTTTTTGGAAATATTGAGCTGCCTCTGGATGTCAAAGATGGCATAAACTTGCTGTTAGTTCTGCTTTGTCTTCTCTGTACAGCCTGCACCATGTACACCATGCTTAGAAACAGAGCTATGGCACAGCATCCTCAGGATGAGAGGGAAAAAAAAGAGCAGAGCAAGAAACACCATGTCTATACAGACTGCAACAAAGAAGGAAGGGACCAAAAGCAATGCGACAGCATCCATCTCTACGCAGACTGCCACAGAGGAGGAAGGGACCAAAAGCAAAGCAACAGCATCCATGTCTACACAGACTGACACAGAGACTAGAGATCCAGCCCCAGAACCTGATACTGCCCAACAGCCTGCCTCAGAAATGAGCAGGTAAAGGAATGTGCTAGTTTGAAAACAAACTGGTGGCAGGCACTAAGTCAGAATAAAAATTTAATAGGGAAATCAAAAAAAAACCAAAGGTAGAAAAAGAGTGGGTTAAACTGACAGAGTCAGAATACAACCTGATACCCTGTTAGTCAGGGTGGCGGTAGCAGTCCAATACGACGGTGGCTGCAGTCCTCCTGAAATGATGGCTTCTCTCAAAGCAGTGGTCCGGTAGAAGGGTCAGCTCTTCCTCAGGAGGTCCAGTGGTGGCTATGCAGCTCCTGTCCTCTGGGAATCCAGTGGAAAGGCTCCTTGTGGTGTTCAGAAACCCAGATTTTATCTAGGATGGAATGCTTGGTTCCTCCCTCTAGGCAGAGCCTCACAATGGGATGATGAGTCATGAGGCCAGGTGTTGATGGGCTCATTAAAAGATAGTCCGGAGGGAGTTATCTCTGACTCATGCGGCAGAACATTAATGGGCCATTAACAGGACAATAGTCAGAAGGAGGAGGCAAGGAAACACTGCCCCACCTAGTTTCAACTAGTTTCAACAGCTCATGAGGATGGTAATAGAACACACTGCAACCCAGGACAAGGAGGTGCGCAAGATGTGCCAGGTCCTGAAGGAATACACCTCCCCAGCCAGTGGGAAACCCTCTCCCTGCCCCAATGGAGGAGAATCTGCTGGTGCAGCAGTGGGACCCACAGATGTTACAACTATCCAGGTTCCAGCTGAACCAGAAGGGCAATCACAGCCAGCAGCAGTTGCCCCTGTGCAGAGGAGAAAGTATAAGACCAAATCGGTACGCCCAGTTAATGATGATGGGGAACCAGGGCCCTCACAACCAGCAGGGGAGCCAGAGCCTGAAATCATCACCGAGTCCCTGTCGTATGACAGTCTCTGTAATATGCGAAAAGACATCGTGCGGCGGGGATGCAAAGCTTATACAACCTGGTTACTTTGGGTTTGGGACCTTATGGGTACAGGCGTGCAACTGGATAGTGGTGAGGCAAGGTATCTGGGATCCTTGACCCAGGACCCGGGTGTGGATCAGATATTCATGAGAGAGCCAGGGCCCCTTTCTCTCTGGGAGCAGCTTTTAATGAGTGTGAGAGAAAGGTTCATTCATAAAGAGAGAATGCAGGAGTACCATCATAAAATGCAATGGAAGACACTTGAGGAAGGGATTCAACAGCTAAGAGAAGTGGCAGTATTAGAGGTACTCTTTGGGAGGGATAGACATCATGATAATGACCCTGACAAGGTCAAGTGCACAGGGCAGATGTTGTGGAACCTGGCAAAGCTAGGGGCACAGCAATACACCTCCTTCATTGCAACGATTAATCAATCAAGAAATTGGCTCAGAAATTATGACAGTATGGTCAATGGCCTGCTGAAAGCTCATGTCTCTGCTGTGGTTAAGGACCTCAAAGAGGATTTTAAAGAGGAGATTAGGGGGGTGAGGGAGGAGTTGAGGGAGGAGTTAAGGAAGATCAGTGTGGCACCAGTGCGAGTCATAGACCCCCAAGTCAGAGCCTGACGTCCCCCGGCTAGAGAGAGAGAGTACACCCCACGAGCTGATTTGTGGTTCTTCCTGTGTGACCATGGGGAAGACATGAGAGGGTGGGATAGGAAGCCCATTTCTGTCCTGGCAGCATGGGTGCATGAACTCAAGGACAGAGACACTAACCAAGGGGGTTCCACTAAGGTGAAAGTAGCCTCAGCCTCCCGTAACCGAGCTGCCAGGTATTACAGATATGTCAGATGCCCTTGAAGGAACCTCTAGCATGTATGCCCAGGCAGGGAATGATAACCAGGGCTAGAGAGGCCCTGCCTCTAGCTAGGGAGAGGCATGGGAGAACCGGGTTTTTTGGACAGTGTGGATCCGATGGCCTGGCACATCAGAGCCACAGAAATATGACGCGTTAGTTGATACTGGTGCACAATGTACTTTAATGCCATCGGGACACGTGGGGGCAGAACCTGTTTCTATTGACAGGGTGACTGGGGGATCACAGGATTTGACCCTGTTGGAAGCTGAGGTGAGCCTGACTGGGAAGGACTGGCAAAAGCATCCGATTGTGACCGGCCCAGAGGCCCCATGTATTCTGGGCATAGACTTCCTACGGAACGGCTATTACAAAGACCCAAAAGGACTCAGGTGGGCGTTTGGAATAGCTGCTGTGAAGGCGGAGGGTATTAGGCAATTGAGCACCCTTCCTGGACTATCAGAAAATCCTTGTGCAGTTGGGCTCCTGAAAGTGGAAGAGCAACGTGTGCCAATTGCCACCTCGACAGTGCATCGCCAGCAGTATCAGACAAATCGAGATGCTGTGATCCCCATCCATGCGATGATCCACGAACTGGAGAACCAAGGGGTGGTCAGTAAGACCCACTCACCCTTCAACAGTCCCACGTGGCCTGTGCGCAAGTCTGATGGAGAATGGAGATTGGCTGTGGACTATCGTGCCTTGAATGAGGTGACTCCACCGCTGAGCGCTGCTGTGCCAGACATGTTGGAGCTCCAGTACGAGCTGGAGTCCAAAGCAGTGAAGTGGTACGCCACCATTGACATCGCAAATGTGTTTTTCTCCACTCCTCTGGCACCAGAGTGCAGACCCCAGTTTGCCTTCACCTGGAGGGGAGTGCAGTACACCTGGAACCAACTGCCCCAGGGGTGGAAACATAGCCCCACCATCTGCCATGGACTGATCCAGACTGCACTGGAAAAGGGTGAGGCTCCAGAACATCTGCACTATATTCATGACATCATTGTGTGGGGGAACAGGGCAATGGAGGTATTTGAGAAAGGAGAGAAAATCATCCAGATTCTCCTGGAAGCCAGTTTTGCCATCAAGAAGAGCAAAGTCAAGGGACCTGCCCGGGAGATCCAGTTCCTGGGAGTAAAGTGGCAAGATGGATGGCGTCAGATTCCCACCGAGGTCATCAATAAGATCACTGTGATGTCTCCACTGACCAACAAAAAGGAAATGCAAGCTTTCCTAGGCCATAGGCTTTTGGAGGATGCACATTCCCAAGTACAGCCAGATCGCGAGCCCTCTCTACCTGGTTACCCGCAAGAAGAACGATTTCCACTGGGGCCCTGAACAGCAGCAAGCCTTCGCCCAGATCAAGCAGGAAATCGCTCACGCAGTAGCCCTGGGCCCAGTCAGGACAGGACACGAGGTGAAGAACGTGCTGTAGTCTGCAGCTGGGAACAATGGTCTGTCCTGGAGCCTTTGGCAGAAGGTGCCTGGTGAGACTCAGGGTCAACCACTGGGATTCTGGAGCCGAAGCTACAGAAGCCAACTACACTCCCACAGAGAAGGAAATCTTGGCCGCCTATGAAGGAGTCCAAGCTGCCTCAAAAGTTGTCAGCACAGAGGCACAACTCCTCCTGGCACCCCGACTACTGGTATTGGGGTGGATGTTCAAGGGAAAGGTCCCTTCCACACATCACGCCACCGACGCTACTTGGAGCAAGTGGATTGCCCTCATCACACAGCACGCCCGAATTGGAAACCCAAGTTGCCCTGGGATCCTGGAAATAATTAAAAATTAGCCAGAAGGTGAGACTTTTGCGTCATCTTCTGAAGAAGAAGAGGAGCAAGTGACATACGCCAAAGAAGCCACACCATACAACGAGCTACGAGAAAGACAATATGCCCTCTTCACTGATGGTTCCTGCTGAATTGTAGGCGCTAGCCGGAAATGGAAAGCTGCTGTATGGAGCCCCACTCAACAAGCTGCACAAGCTACCAAAGGAGAAGATGGATCAAGCCAACTTGCTGAACTCAAAGCTGTCCAATTAGCTTTGGACATAGCTGAAAGAGAGAAGTGGCCAGGGCTCTACCTCTTCATTGATTCGTGGATGGTAGCCAGTGCTCTGCGGGGGTGGCTGGAAAGGTGGAAAAAGGCCAGTTGGCAGCATAGAGGAAAACCAGTTTGGGCTGCTGATGAGTGGAAAGGCATTGCCTCTCGGGTAGAGAAGCTACCTGTGAAAGTCCGTCATGTAGATGCTCATGTCCCCAAGAGTCGGGCTAATGAAGGACATCGTAACAACAAACAGGTAGATCAGGCTGCAAAAATAGAGGTGTCCCAGGTAGACTTGGATTGGCAACATAAAGGAGAGTTGTCCTTAGCTTGATGGGCCCATGATGCCTCAGGCCATCAGGGCAGAGATGGCCACCTATAAGTGGGTACAAGACCGAGGGGTGCATCTGATCATGGACAGTATCTCCCAGGTTATCCATGATTGTGAGACGTGCACTGCAATCAAACAGGCCAAGCGGGTAAAACCCCTGTGGTATGGTGGGCGGTGGTCCAAATACGAGTATGGGAAGGCCTGGCAAATTGATTACATCCCACTGGCTCGAACACGCCAAGGCAAGTGTTATGTGCTCACAATGGTAAAAGCCACCACTGGATGGCTGGAGACCTATCCTGTGCCTCATGCTACAGCCCCGAACACCATCCTGGGCCTTGAAAAGCAGATCCTTTGGAGGCATGAGACAGAGAATCGAGTCTGACAATGGGACTCATTTCAAGAACAGCCTTATAATCACCTGGGCTAAAGAACACGGCATTGAATGGGTGTACCACATCCCTTACCATGCACCAGCAGCTGGGAAGATTGAGCAGTGTAATGGATTGCTTAAAACTACCTTGAAGGCACTGGGTGGGGGGACTTTCAAAAACTGGGAAATGCATTTAGCAAAGGCCACCTGGTTATTTAACACCTGAGGCCCCACCAACCGAGCAGGCCCTGCCCAATCTTAACCCCTACAAACAACAGACGGGGATAAGGTTCTAGTGGTACACATGAAAGGTATGCTTGGAAAAACTGTTTGGGTTAATTCTGCCTTGAGCAAAGACAAATCCATCCGTGGGGTTGTCTTCACTCAGGGACCCAGCTATACTTGGTGGGTAATGCAGAAAGATGGGGAAGCCCGTTGTGTACCACAAGGAGACCTAATCTTAAGGGAGAACTGTGTGTAGGGTTTCATTGTACATACATACATATATACATACATATATATATACATATTTATATATACATATATACATATATATATACACACACACATATATATATATATACATATATACATATATCTATGTGTGTATAGAGCTTAAGGAAGATACTGATTTGGGATCATGTAGAGGGTAATAGAATAAGGGGTGGATTATGTCTTGGGTTGCAGTGTATTCTATCACCATCCTCATGAGTTGCTGAAACCAGGTGGGGCAGTGTTAACTTGCCTCCTCCCTCTGGACTATCTCCCTGATTAATGGTCCATCAATGCTCTGCTACATGACTCAGAGATAACTCTCTTCGGACTATCTTCTGTTAATGAGGCAATCCATGCCTTGCCTCATGACTCATCTTCCTGGATCTTCCGAGGAAGAGCAGACCTTTTTCTCTACAGGATCACTGCCTCAACAGAACCACATCCACCACTGCAGGAGGACTGCAGCCACCGTCTTATTGGACTGCTACCACCACCCTAACAGGGTGTCAGGTTGTATCCTGACTCTGTCAGTTTAACCCAGTGTTTGTCTGTTTTTTTCATTTTCCCCATTAAATTGTTATTCTGACTTGGTGCCTCCCACTGGTTTGTTTTCAAACTAGTACAACTCCTTAGAGTTACTATCGTTCTCTTCCCTGAGGTATAAACCATATTTAATCCCAAGTATAAAGCCGGTAATATTCATGCACAGAAAATGCAGAAGTCACACCTTCATAAAGAAGCCATCAATCAACATTGCCTTAGTTAGATGCTTCAGATAGATTGACAATCTCTACCATTTCTTGGAGTTAATTATCCTTCACTGACACGATGGGGGGAGGGGGGTGGGAGGGGGTTGGAAAGAGCATCACATCCGTCCCGATCATGTTCTTGTCAGAGCAGCTCCAGGGATGCCACACAAATGCACTCGGACACATTCTGACACACGGTAGGTGGTGGATACTCGCAGCCACTCACACACACAGAGTCAGACAGCTCCTGCAGCGTTGCCAGGAACAAAGAGGAGGGAGGGGTCCTTTGTATAGAGTTCCAAGGAGTTTATTGGGGTCCCCACTCAAAAGGGATCCAGGGACAAAAACACGGAACACCAAGGGGCCTGGAGTTTTATCTGGGGCAGCACCGGAGGCGGGCAGAACATCAGGGACCAATCTTCTGGGGACCAAGGGGTGGAGAGGACATGGGGTGACAGAACAGTGACCAGTGGGGAAGGTGAGGGGTGGAACAAGGGGACCGGGAACCAGTGGGGTATTAAGGAAAGGAGAACTATCTAGAACATGGACTTAAAAGGGGTAAAGGGGCTGGTCTTAGACCTCTGAGCCTGCCCACCAGCGGGCCTCCACTCTTTTGGGGTTCTGTGCCTCCTTGGTGACTCCTGCGGTGGACTCAACCACTGCAACACTTCATGACCTTTTGAGGTCTTACAATGTCATGAAACTTTTGACCCTTCTCAGTCTTCTCACCTATGTCTGCAAATGAGTAAGGTTAGAATTAGTGATTAAAATCTGCTAATTATAATTCTTTATATAAAAAGGCAAATGCCTCTCCTGAATGGTTAAACCAGAGATGGTTCTTAAAGCATGAGTATCTATGTTCCTAAGGCATTCTCATAAACCTTTATGAAACAGAGATGGTTGGAAATAATGTTTATGAGAAAGGTCTCTCTTAGGAAGATGACGTAGAAAGTACCTTCTACTCTTTCTACTGGGTTTTGTTTGTTTTCTGTGATATATCTTATGGTTATCTTTACAATGTGCCTCTTGGAAGCGGTTTTAGGTTTCTACCTTCATTACCTGTGACTGAAGAGAATTTCGCATCTCATAGCAGTAACAGACAGAAATAAACCTCAGTCAGAAAGTAAACAAACCACTGTTTAAGCCCTTCTTTGCTTTCTATCCATTACTGTTTTCCAGTTTTGCTTTTACTTTTTGCACAGACAAGAGTCATAGTTCCATTTTGGCTTACATTACACTGCAAGCTAACCTCTAACAACACAAACACTCAATTTTCCTTGTAAGTGCTTCTCTGTAACTATTATTATTTTATCACTATTATCTTTAAGTGTGACTAACCAAAATAACATACAGTACACAGGTAAAGTTTACACAGGTCATTAGTCATCCTATAATTCCCCTTGACTGTTTCAAACTGCTGAGATCCTGAACTTCTAGGTGATTACATTGGTTGGAGCAGAGTAGACAGCCTGTGTAAGCTCAAACAAGGCTGTGAATGTCAGTAAACATTTGGTTTACAAGGTTTAACACATTTTGTTTACACCAAAAGACCCGTCCTACCTCCTGATGATATTAAGAGTTCACTGACAGCAGGGAAGATACATCACTGTAAATAAGTACACAACTCTATTTTAAGCATTCTTGTGAAAAGCTTATATTACATGAAATCTTCAACAATAAATTGAACACAACACTTGTAACAATACTAAAAATACTAAAAATAATTTCTGGCAGTTGATGCATCTCTTTTGGCCTACAAACTGCCTGAAAACCTCAATAATAATTTCTTTTCTACTAGCTAATACCATCTTGTGATCAAACTTTCAGTGACTGATCATGAACATCAGAGCTCGTCTCCTATGAAGAAAGTCAGAGGGAATTGGGATTGTTCAGCCTGGAAGAGAAGGGGCTTTGGGGTGACCTTATTGTGGCTTTCCAGTAACTGAAGGGAGCCTACAGGAGAGATGGAGAGAAACTATTTACAAGGGCCTGGAGTGACAGGACAAGGGGGAACGGCTTCAAACTGACTAAGAGTAGGGTTCAGTTAGATATTAGGAAGAAATTCTTCCCTGTGAGGATGGTGAGGTGCTTGAACAGGTTGCCCAGGGAAGTTATGGATTCCCCAGCACTGGAAGTGTTCAAGAACAGGTTGGATGGGGCTCTGAGCACCCTTGTCTAGTGGAAGGTGTTCCTGCCCACAGCAGAGAGGTTGCAAGTAGATAGTCTTCAAGATCCCTTCCAACCCAGGTTATTCTAGGATTCTGGGATCTCAGATCCTCTAGGCCCCTTAGGACATCTCTTCTCTACTGTTAAGTGAGTAGAGAAGGATTTAAAAATTCGACACAAGCATATGTATATTTCCTTCAAGAAATCAGTTTTGTTCTGAACCACTCCAGCCTTTGCAATAATTTCTGCTATAGTTTTCCTGTAAGTAGAAACAAAGCACTGGCAAAGCTTGTTAGACCATGATCCCAGATACAGACAGAAACAAAGACAAATTCAAACTGTCATCAGAATAGTTTAGGACAGTGAAAGGCAGTTTTTAAACATGGTTAGATAAATAGTTTTTTCCATTCTAACTTTCTTACTTGCTCTAGAAATTTAGGTCTGTACAGAACAAGACTCTAAGTATTAAAATAACTTATTAGATAAAAACATCACATAAAGCTTTTACACAAATTAAACTGCCAGAACTGAGCTGTAGATGTGACCCACTTACTCTTTTCTCCTGTTTGTTAGTTAGAAGTCACTGGGATTTTGTTCAACCCTAAGAAACACCTGATTGTTGGTTTTGTCTTCAGGTTTCTTCTCCAAATTTGCAATTAAATTCTGGGATTTAAAGTGCTTTTTGAGTTAGATTTCACTTTCGACTTGGACTTAATCTGCATCTCAACTCAAATATTGAATTTATCCAGTAAAATGAAATGAGTTTGTTGTTTTTTTTTTTTAATGATAGATCCCCTAGTTATCTTTAAAGAGAACTTGATGTCCCCAAGGGATCAGCTTTCAAAATTATATGTCTGGCATTCAAAATAGTTTGCTTTGTTGATATTCTGAATGTCACTGTGCAGACTCATGATACCAGGCTCTAATTAACTTCACCATTTCTCTTCTTTGATAAATAACTGGTTTCTATCACCTTACAGGGTTGAGGAAGCTTTTGGCAGGATGCTGGCCAGCATTACACAAATGTGTGCTTGACTGAATTCTTTCCAGTTTAATTGTAGTTTAGCTGCCAAATGCTAACGAGATTGCTACAGGAGGTTGCTAGAGGAGCCCACAGAACAAGAGTGGTTCAGGGTCCTGGAGCTCACAAAACTGCCACATCACATTGTTGTGATGTCACCTCTAAGTGCAAAATGATGCTGCAAGATAAGGATAGAAAAGAATGGCTAAAACTTTATCAAAACTAGTCTTGTTAGAACAAGAAATACAATGATCCTTTGTGCTGTTATTTCAATAGTAACAGATTTTTACAGCAGCATGCATGAAGTAACAGGCATTCACTGCCCGTTGCAAATTAAACCTGACAGCTCTGCACCAAGGTGTTTTAACACCAGCAGGAGAGAGTGTTCGAGACGAATGTCTGCTTTGCAGCTTTTAAGATTCTTACATCATAAAGTGCTTGGAACTGTTCAATTATCTTTCCACAGTTTATTCTTTTGTTGCTGCTGTTGCTGTTTACAGGGTGTGATTTTGGTTGCATACCCTTTCCCCTCCCCTGCCATGCAAAATGACACAAAACCACATCTGTCTGCATATAGTTGCTGTAAATTCCTGATGCAATGTTGAATAATTAGTCTAGTGAATGCATAAAATTATGTATTTTCAATGTCATCTTTCCTGGCATTTTTATAAGATTTAACTAATATACAGAACTCTTTTTAATCCACAGATAAGTAATATTACAAAATAAAAGCATATGTAAATACTTCTCCGTGTAGAGAGATGGAGACAGAAAACTACTTCCTCAAGTTCACACACTGAGAATACAAACCTGTTTTTTTAAATTCCCATTCTTTTTTACAAATCCACACAAACTCTTTCAAAAATGTCAACTTTCATGACCTCATTCTTCTACCTACTGTCACATGAGCACTGCTAAAAAGTGGGGAAAGAGAGCTTAAGATTAATTTTCTGGTATCTCTCTGAGGGGAAGAATTCCTGTGCTTACTCTTAATGGAGTCTAGAGATAATATCTCAAAATTGCTTAGTGTGTTCTGGAATGGATTATCCCTCCAACAGTTTTAATTTAGAAAACTGATATTTATCTATCAGCAGGAAGGAATCTTCCTTAAACATTAGCAGTGCCAAATGTATGGATGTATTGGCATTAACAGAGATGGTATAGGAGACTATATCACAGCATTGAGGCCAGATTATAGAGATGTGATGTTATAAAACACATAGCAAGGGTACTACAGGCAAGGTCAAGTCTGTTCCAAGGACTTTTCATGAAGTGATGTCCCCATTAATACATAGGGGACAATGGTTCCTACAGAAATCAGCAAACTAAAATCTAGAACATGTTCTCTGCCCAGCACCAGAAATTATCCAGAAATACTATAGTGTACTATATACTTGCTGCAGAACAGCAAGTTCCACAGGCAGGACCCAAATTTGCCTAGCGAACAGTCACACCCCAGCCAGGATGTCTAAAACTTTGTTTTGTGTATGCCAGACAGTATCTCTTTCACAGTCAGCAACTAGTGTTCTATGTAGGATCAAAGAATCCTTGAAAACTTGAGTTGGGAAGCTTACTCTGTAGGTCACCCAGTTTAACTTCCTGCTCAAAGCAACCTTCAGAGGTTGTGTATGAGTCTCAGATCCTGGTCCAGACAAGTCCTGAGTATTGCCAAGGACAATGATTATTCATCTGCCCTGCACAACCAGTGTCAAGGTGTCGTGACACTGACCAAACTCCAGGCACCCACGAAAGTTGTTCGCTCACCCTCTCCTGCTGTCATTGGGCAGAAGAGAGAGGAAAAAAAGTAACAAAGGGCCCATGAGTTGCAATAAGGACTGGGAGAAAATACTTTAAGGGCAAAACAAGTTCAAATTTATTATTATTAACAGAATCAGAGGAGGATGATGAGAAGTAAAACAAGCCTTCAAAACACATTCTTTTCCCCCCAGCCCCTCCCTCTTTCTCACTGGCAGCACAGGGAGACAGGCCATGGGGGGTTTTGGTCAGTTCGTCACCTGAGATCTTCTTGTGTTTATTCAGGGAGAGGAGTCTTTCCTGTGCTATGCCATGGGGTCCCTTCCCATGGGAGACAGTTCTCCGTGAACTTCTCCAGCGTGGCTCCAATTTCACAAGCAGCAGTTCTGCCAAAACTGTTGCAATGTGAGTCCCTCCCAAGATCAAACTGTCTTCTCAAAACTGTTGTGGCGTGGGTCATTTGTCCACAGGGTGCAGACTTCTAAGGATAGGCTGCTCTAGTTTGGAAGCAAGGGCCCTCTCTATCTCTAGAAGCAGGGGCCCTCTCTCTCTATTAGGGTCTCCCACTGGATAACAGGCCCTTCATCATTCTGGCATGAGCACTTTTCCCACAGGCTGCAAGTGGATGTCTGCATCTCCCATGGACTTCATGGATTGCAGGGGGCAGTTTGTTTCAACATGGTCCTCACCACGGCTTGCAGAGGAATTTTGGGTCCGGTGCTTGGAGAACCTCTTCCCCCTTTTTCTCCACTGACCTTGGTGCCATCATATTGTTTTCTCTGACATGGCCTCATTTCCTCCTCTTCTCTGTCTACGAGAAAAATTGTTGCCCATAGGTACCATTGCCAAGAAGTTCCACCAATTCAAAAATTCTTGCAGCATCCCTCAGCGCCAAGAGGTTGAGTTTGTCTAGGTTCCACACTGGGGAGTCACTCGCCATATTTCCACTGCTGGCCAGGTGGCCCCACCGCTGTCACACAGGCAGTGGTGGCTGCCATGGCACTGGCATTATTTAATGCCTCTTTTCATGCGGGGCTTTGGGAAGGAGAAGCCACCCCTGCCACCCCTGCCACCCCCGCCCCTGCCCTTCTGCCCACAGCGCAGCTGGCTAGGGGCAGCTAGGCAGGCAAGGCTCACCGCAGGCTGCACTGAGATGGCAGCAGCCGTGGCGCATCACCGCATGGTGCCAGGATAGCCCCACTGACAGCTCGCCACCCCTGGAAAAAACTACCCGTGTGCTGTTTGATTTCCATCTTAAATATGTCATCACAGAGGCACTACCAACCTCTCTAATTGGGCCAGCAGCATGTCCATCTTCAGAGCCATCAGAGAATGGCTCCATCGGACATGGTGGAAGTTTCTAGCAGCTTCCCACAGAAGCTACTTCTGTGGCCCTCCCCCGCTACCAAAAAACCAGACCATGCCAAATCAGCGCACAAGGCTTAGATGCTTTTGTTGCAAAGATTTCCAGCACTATTTCCTCAGTTGAAATCTATGACCACTGCCTTTTGCCTTTTTACTGTTCACTTCTAGGAAGTCTTCTATCTCCCTGTCTTGGTTTGAAAGACAGGTGTCTGTCAAGGAAGGCAGGAGCCTCCCCTGAAACAGAAAATAAAACCCCCTTCCCTCCGAATTATTCTAGTTTTGAAATTAAGGGGCTTTCAGACAAAGATATGAGGGATAGGAACAACAGTTCTTTACTAATATATATATATATGTATAACAAGGCAAACAAACAACAATAGATGTGGCAGTAACAGCAAACAGAACCACAAACCCAGTGCCGGCCTTCTCAGCTGTCGGGCACTTTCCCCTTGGGTGCAGTTCCACTCACAGCCGGCAGGGGCGCTGGGGAACACGCGGTAATGGTGGCTTGGGGTCCCAGGAGGGACAGACAAAAAGCTTCACAAACCCGTGGGCAGCCAAATCCCGGTGTCCAGCCAGACCCTCGAGAACAGCAGGCTGGGACAGCAGAGACAAGCACAGATCCCAGGTGGCAGGCGAGATGTATCAAACTCCGGTGCTGCAGCAGGAACCCCATCAAGTCTCAGCCGGCAGAGTGTGCGAGCTACAGAGTAGCGAAAGCTCTGAGCAGTGGTGGGGCAGAGTGGCTGCAGCCCAGCTCCTAGTGGGGCAGGGAAAGGCAGGCTTGGGAATCCCAGGTGTTCTCCCATAGAAAGCAAGCAGCCGAAAAAGCAGCAGCTTTGCAGTGCTGATGAAGACCGTCCACTACGATGGCAGGCAGCTCTCTGTCTGAATGCTGAGAACACCAGCCAGCCCCACCCCAGGATGTACCCAACCCCCAGGTGACAAAAGGGTGGCCAGTTGTGACGCCTTAGGTTTTAACTTCTATATTTTTCAAATCCTGTACTGCTTAGAGTGCAACTCTGAAGTTCCTTGTAGCCTGTAATTCCTGCTCTCTCGTACTAGGTAGACATAACAAAGCCTCTCCAGGCTTTGCCATCAAGGACAGCCAGGCTGTTCTAGGCCCAAAATGTGTAAGCCAAAGACTCAAAGTGGGGGGGGGGGGGGAAGCTGAGGGGAATTACATCATTAAACTGGGGCTTTAATTGGAGAATTGATATGCAAATGAACCAAATCTATAAAAGTGTGAAGAACTCGTGACCGGTTGTCCATCTTGGGGTCCATTTTTTGGAAGCAGCCTCTGGCTCCCCCAGGGTGTACCTTGAAGGCCCTTCAAATAAATACCTACCTTTATTCCCTTACTCTTGTCTAGTCTCTGTTCCTAGGTGGCTGGAGAAGGCATCAGTTCTTTGGCACCCCCAGAAGGAGCAACGAGGCTTCCGAAAATCCTCTGGGACTTAGGAAGGTCCAGCTCAGCTCCCCCCACCCTGCTGGCACCCAGGGAGGGGGGCAGTTGCTACAGTCCAGGAGGCAGAAGAGAAGCTCCAAGAGCCCAGGAAACTCTCCAGACCCCATTCAGTGAGTAACTGAATAAAGGTGGTATTCTGTTAGCACCTGGGTTGGTCTTAAGGGATCTCTTACAGTTTGTTTAGGGACTCAGAAGAGTCCGGGGAGGTTCCTTTGGTGTTTCCTCCTTTTGTTAGCTTGGCAGCTCATGAGAGCTTGTCAAGGAACTCATGTGAGTTCCAGGGAATTTAATTTTCCCTCCATTGGTTCATTGCTAGCTAGTGTCCAGCCACCACCCTTTGGCACAGAGGCTTGGAGGCTTGGAACATACTTCAAGCCACAGTTTGAATTCCCGGGGTTTTGGGTTCGAATCCTACTTTTTCTAGTTTTCTCTTTTTGCTTAATAGAGTGTTTTAGATCACTTTGCTTTATTTCTGTGAATTTTCTGCTTAGAAGCATAAAATTTTGGGCTGTAACATCTCTCATATTAGAAGGGAAATACTTCCCAGCTCGGCTCTGAATTTTGTGTTAGAGAACTGGGAAGAATTGACGGGCAAGAATAAGTTCTTTACAAAAAAAAAAAAAAAGCAGAATTGATTTGGTTTTCTAGGACAATGTGGCCATCGTATGAATTAGATAGCAATCAAACTTGGCATGAATTTGGAAGTTTGGACAGAAAATTAATACTGAGTTTACTATCATATCTTCGAAAAGATCGCTGTTTCTTTGAACTAGAGTATGCCAAGCTCTTCTTAGCTGCATTCATGATACGAGAAACCAAACAGAAGCGTATACTGCTTTTAAAGACAAAAGATAAGAAGCCTACAATAAATCCAGCGGGGGGTAGAGAGGAGGTGGAAACAGATTTAATAGCCCCTGCCTTGAGGCCAGCGCCCTCCGCAGCCCCAGTACCTCCTCCCCCTCCTCCTCTGCCACCTTCCCAGCCAGGAGGGACGCCGGCGGGGGCCCCGGCAATCCTCCCGTCTGCACCCACGGCCCTACAGCCGCTGCCATGGGTGGGGGCGGGTGGGGGGGCTGGGGCAGCCCGGCTGCCCCCGCCGCCTCCCAGGGGCCCGGGCTCCCATCCCCCGACCATGGCTTCTGCACAGGCACTGATACAAGAGGGGGCCGGGATGTGGCCCTGGCCATGGCACTCCTCATGGTTAGCTCAGACGTCCCCGGCCACTGCCGGGTGGGTGACGCCCCTGTCCTTCCCCGCCTCATCCCCTCCGGTCTCTCCGACGGGAGGAGGGGAGGCGGCCCTGGAGGGGTACTTGCCCATAAAAAAGGACGGGGTGGGGCAGCTTGCTCTTGTCCCCTCTCCACCCCCTGATAAGTTGGCTAGGCCACAGGGGAAAGGAGGAGAAGGGGGTGGACATGCGCCCTCCCCAACTCCCGAGGCAACACCCCCTCCGGCCTGGGGCGGGGACCCGGCCTCAGAGAGCCCATATCTGATGGAGGGGGAAGACTGGCCGTGGCGGCTCAGGGAGGCGATTGCGTCTGCATTAACTTCTGTCCAGAAGCCGGGCCTGTTCACTCCTGACAGGGAGGGAGCGGGGAGAAGAGGCAACCAGCCGGTACAGCCCACAGCACTGCCCCCAGAGGGGGACCCGGGGGGCAGGGCTTTCCACCAGGACAGCGGGGAGGGAACCTCCCATAGGGGGTGTGACACTCCTGCCTCTCCCCGGCCTCTGAGTCTCCATGACAATGCCACGCGCCGCCGGGGAGCTGGCTCAGGAGATGATGCCATAAGAGTGCGGGGCCGCAGCCAGGACGCTGCCCAGCTCCTTAAACGGAATAAGTCCTGGTCAGTGATACCAGGTACCAGGGCTGGCCAGGGCAGAACTGATATCACCGATTCCTCACATTCAGAGAGCTTCCTTCAGGTAGCTCCTCTGAGGAGGAAGAGGAGATAGCAGCTATTTTAAACAGACAAAGAAGGGGAAAGATAGCAAGAAGAGCTATAAGAGAACGAAGTCCAATTTCTAGGCGGACCAGAGCAAAGAAAGAGCCAGTTTTACAAACGCCTCTGAGACAGGCTGTTGGTAATCAGGGGTCGATCTATGTGAAGGTTCCATACTCCCTCACAGAGTTAGAACAGTGGAAGTGTACAGTAGGAAAATATAAAGAAAATCCAGACAAGGTGGCTACTTTGGTACAAAGAGCAATTAGCACACAAGAACCCTGACTGGACCGATTTGTCAGCTATGCTGGACATGTTGCTTGATCCCACTGAGAGACAGATGGTAAATAAAGCTATTGTAAGCACTGTGGAAGCAGGCATAGCTAACAGGACATTACATGGTACAGTGCCAGAAATTTTTCCGACAGAGGATCCAAAGTTGGACCCAAATCTACCAGCACACATGGAAAGATTGAAACGGTACCAAAATCTCTTAGTGTATGGGTTAATGTATGGTGTCCCTAAAGCTCTTAACTGGTCAAAGCTTTATGAAGTAAAGCAAGACTTTACTGAAACTCCTACTGATTTTTTGAATAGGTTGAGGGAAGCTGCTACCAAATATACAAATCTGGATCCTGATTCAGCTGAGGGGAAAGCACACCTTTCTCTTCTGTTTATGGGCCAGGCTGCTAATGATATAAGAAGAAAGTTGCAAAAATTAGAAGAGACTCAGGACATAAGCAGATTGCTGGAAGCAGCCTGGAGGATGTACTGAAACAGAGACCCAAGTGACAGAGAGAAACTCCGTCCTAGTAAGAAGGGTAGTCAAGAGAAGCCACCTAAGAAAGCTTCCTCCCCTGCAGACAAAGATACGTGCTCATATTGCAAAAAGAAAGGGCACTGGAAAAAGGATTGTCCAGCATTGAAGAAGCAAACCCCAACTCCCCAGCTCCCATTAGAACAAGACTCAGAATGATGGGGACCAAAGGATTCTCCCCCAGCAGAGCCTTCGGTTATAGCTAAGCTGGGGAAAGATAATATTGAATTTTTGGTAGACACTGGCACGGCGTATCCTGTGTTAAATACTTTAGAAGGGAAACTGAGTCACGAAACTCTGCATGTTATTGGGGCAACAGGGGTAACTGAGATATGGCCTTTCTTCCGACCTTTGAAATTCAAACTAGGGAAGCACTGGGTAACTCATCAATTCCTTTATATGCCTAACTCCCCTAAACCATTGCTGGGGAGAGATTTGTTAGAGAAATTAGAAGCTGAAATCAAATTCCAAAAAGGGAAAGGTATGGATGCTGAAAAAGCCTCAGCAGAGAATTTCTTTAGCTCTCTGCTGTAGTTCATGAGAGCTCTGTCTTTCTCATGCTGAACTATGCAAAATATGATAAGGTTTCTGTAAACCGAGTTTGCTATCTTGCACCTGCAAATATAATTAGAATTGTTATGATTTCAACTAGGAGAATGAATGATGTGAGAATTGACCAGTCACTCTAGTAAGTAGCTAGCAAGAGGTCCAATAATCTTTTGCCATTTAGGTAGACACTAAGAGAAGTAAACACATAAAAACCCGTCCTTTGTTAATTAAATAATTCCATCCATTCTCTTGACTGCATTCCTGTCTCTGAGTCTTTCTTAACCCTCCGGCCGGCAGTTGCGACATCTGGTGACCCCCAACTTGTACTACGGACGTGCCCTTGAACGGCTCTGAGAGCACCTTGCTTTGGAGAGGTAACTACCTTTCCCTCCCCCTTCCCCCGAGGCTGTGGGGACTGAGTTTTGCTCCCGAGACCTAGGCTTTCTGAAAGGCCGGGACGATGGACATTTGGGCTCAACACAGAGCATGGCTTTTCATGCTTGGAAGTCTGTGTTGAATTTAATAGAGGCGGATATGTCCGATGAGGATTTGAGCTCCCTATTACTCTGGGCTGCAAATTATGGCTTTAAAGCACAGGCTCCCGGTGACGTTTTTAATCTGGAAGCCTGGCAGTCACTCCGGGACGCATTGACACTTGAGCACACTTATGGGACAGAGGATGTAGTCGATTTGCTCCATGTTTGGCGTTTTTTGTACGATGTATTACTACGAATGCAATCCAACAACGACAGCAAGACGCTGTCCGACTCAGAGGGTTCTCAGGCTGATGCAGCCTCCCAGGGGTCACCCAGCTCCTATGCCAGTGCAGAGACTTGCAGCAGTGTTGGTGCCAGTTCTCCACCGCTGTCTCCACTGCCCTCCTCGCTGCCACAGGAGGCGAAAATACCTCCCGCGGCACCTGCGGGGCAGGAGGGGATCGTGGGGCACCCCCTGCCTTTTGCTCTGGGGTTTTTCCCCCCTCTGCGACACAGACTCTGGTCCCTACAGCCCCTACCCTGTTGCAAGTGCTCCCAACAGCTCTGCTTGTGTTGGGGGCGGCTGTTCCACCACTGCTTCCACAGAATCTGTTTTCGGACATGGGTGTATCGCCACAGCCCCTCGCCTTTCTGGCGTTCGGCTGTATTCCCGTGGACCTGTCCGCCCTGCCTGTGCCCTACGGCACCTCCCTGCCTCCGGGTACCCTCTACCACAAACGCACACTGGCGTCCCGCAGCAAGCAGCGGAACCGTGTCTTTCAGTGCAACAGCTGTCGGTGCTACAGGAAGCGATAGGTCTTCTTTCGCAACTGATCGGCTGCTCCGGCGCCCAACCCGGGGGCTCCGATGGAGAAGGTTGCGCAATTAACGCAATCAATGTCAGCCACACCATTCACAGTGCAAGCTGCACTGCCGTCTGCTACTCTGATGGCGCCGGCTACGCAATTCACAGCACCAGCAGTGCCGGCGGCTCCAGCCGCTCCCTCCGCGCCGATCGCCTCCACCCCACCCGGGGTCACTCCCACCTCGCCCGCTCCCTCAGCGGCACCTGCCATGCAGGCTGCGGCGTCAGCCGTTCTTGCAGTCCCGGGCACACAGGTTGCAGTGCCGCCACAAGGAGCAGCGCTGCTGACAGCAGTGCCCACACAAGCCTCCGCCTGCCTCACGCCGCCCTCTGGTGCGGTGCCAGCATCCAGCTCGTCTGCATTGGAGCCGCCGGGAGACACGTCTGCTTCACGGCAGGACACCAAGGCGGCATGGCAGCTGGTGAGTCTGAATCGTTCCTGGACGCTCCCAGCATGTCAGGTGACCATCCGCCCAAGGAACCCAAGGCACTTTTAGGAAGATATCAAACTCCGAGCCCTGGAAGAAGGGGACTGGGATCTGATAGAGAAGATAGGGATACCCAAAGATCCAAGGGGAGATGTGCGAGGTCAGGGCGTCGGTACAGGACCTCAGGAAGGTCTGTCTGTGGATTACGATGGTAGTGGGATTTCACCGGGGGATATCCAAGCCTATCCTGTCTTTAAGGCTGTCCTGAATACGGGGCAGGTTGACAGGCACGCTGTCATAGCCTAGAAAGAGGTCCAGGACTTGCAGTCCAAAGTAGCACAATATGGGCTGGGCTTTCCTGAAGTCATGCAAATTATTAGAGCGATGAATACTGACTTGCTTGCTCCATTTGACATTAAGCATCTAGGCCAGCCTGTGCAATTTACAGTTTTTGAGAGCAACTGGAGAAAGATGGCTGAAAAGTTGGCAGCAGAGAATATGCACTTGCCTCAGGATGACCCCAGATATGCAGTTGGGGTGCATGTTCTTATGGGAACTAATCAATATTTCAATCCTGAACTCCAAGCTACCTGGCACCCTCTGATCCTTGAACAGGCTCAGAAGGTGGGAATGGGAGCCATAGTCAAAAGTATAGACATGGCTGCCCCAAAAACACGATATGTGAAAATATCTCAGGGGCAGACGGAAAATTTTCTGTCCTTCGTCAGAAAAATAGCCGGGGCGCTTGAGAAACAGGTGGAAAATGAGGTGCTAAGACAGGCATTATGCAAGCAATTAGCAAGGGATAATGCTAATGAGGAGTGCAGAAGGATCATAGATGCTTTGCCGGGGGACCCTACATTAGCAGACATGGTCGAAGCCTGTTCTAAGGTGGGGTCCGGGAATCTTAAAGTGTCTGCTTTGGCCGCACTTCTACCGCCCACTCGAGTGCAAAAGCAGTCTAAGGCTGGGAACAAACAGAAACAGGCCAAGCAGAAGCAAAAGGAGAACAGAAGTTCTCAGCGCAAGAGATGTGGCAAGCCAGGTCATTGGGCAGAACACTGTAGATCTACGCACCATGCCAACAGTGAGCTTTTAATTTTTTCCGGAAAACGCGAAGAGGGGTGCAAAAAGGGGGAGTTGCACTCCGATGCAAATGTTCCCCCAGGGCATGGTGCCACAACAGGCCTACTCAGCCAGCTTAGAGCCAGTACCCAGGGATCAGCAGGGGTTGATGTGCACACAGCAGCAACAGTCGTCTTAGACTCCTGTTGTGTTTATAAGGTTCCTTTGGATGCATTTGGGCCCCTAGGTCAGGGACTCAGTGCACTTCATTGTGGGAAGGTCTAGTGCCACTCTCCAAGGAATCTTTGTACACCCAGGAGTCATTGATGCTGATTTTATGGGCCAGATTTGTGCCATGGTTTCCACACCCTCTCCCCCTGTTACTATCCCTGAAAAGACTTGCACTGTTCAACTTGTGCCTTTCAAGTCCTGTGTTCCCAGAACGGAACAACACAGTCGTGGAGACGGTGGCTTTGGATCTACGGGGCTTCCAGAGGTCTTCTGGACTGCAGACATCTCCAGCCAGAAGCCACAGATGATGTGTACTCTGATCCTGCCAGACGCTCATCCACTCCAGACGCTCATCCACTCCAGATCCAGCTCAAAGGTTTGATTGATGCGGGTGCTGATGTGACGATCATCTCCTTCTCCACATGGCCTCCTACATAGCCTTTAGCCCCTGTGGGGTCGGCCATCGCGGGGTTAGGGGGAACCACACGGAGCTACATTAGCGAATGGCCTGTGATGGTGAAAAATGCAGAGGGTGAAACAGCTACAGTTCGGCCCTATGTCACTGCAGACCCGGTTAACCTTTGGGGGCAGGATGTGTTGGCAGCTTGGGGGGTACAGATCAGGACAAATTTTTAATGGGGGTCACTGTGCCGAAGGGCGCCCAGTATCCTACACTGCCTTTGCAATGGCTAGTGAACAAGGCTGTCTGGATTCCCCAGTGGCCCCATCAAGAGAAAAGCCATTTGCCCTTCGTCAGTTGGTTCAAGAACAATTAGAACAGGGACATATTGAGCCTTCTACTAGTCCCTGGAATACCCCTGTGTTCGTGATTAAGAAAAAATGTGGGAAATGGAGATTGTTACAGGATCTCCAGAAAGTTAATGCAGTGATGGAAAGTATGGGGGCATTGCAGCCTGGTATGCCCTCACCCACCATGATTCCAACAGGGTGGGAAATCCTGATCATTGACTTGAAGGATTGCTTTTTCACAATTCCCTTGCATCCTAATGACAAACCTAAGTTTGCTTTTACTGTGCCTGCAGTCAACAATGCCGAACCTGTGAAGAGGTATCAATGGAGGGTCCTACTTCAGGGCATGAAGAACAGGCCGACTATCTGTCAATGGTATGTCGCTCAGGCTTTGTCCAGAGTCCGTGTACAGTTTCCTGACGCATATTGCTACCACTATATGGATGATATCCTGGTGGCAGCATCCACCCAGGATGAGCTGCAGAGGATACAGCCCCTGCTGCTCACTGCTCTGCATTCTTATGGATTACAAGTGGCTCCGGAGAAGGTTCAGCAGCAGCCTCCTTGGAAATATCTAGGAGTCAAAATTCTGGATCAAACCATAGAACACCAAGAGGTGCAATTTGCAGATTCTATTAAGACCCTGAATGATGCTCAGAAATTGCTGGGTGTCATCAATTGGTTGCGTCCTTACTTAGGGGCTAACCACAGCACAACTTTCCCCGCTTTTCAATATTTTGAAGAGGGACCCTGATTTGAATTCACCTCGGAAATTGACTCCTGAGGTGCAAAAAGCACTGGAGGAGGTTCAACAGGCTGTCTCTGCCCATCAGGTTTATCGGGTGGATCCCTCCATTGATATCACTGTTTTCATTACCACTCCAGATCTGCATCCTACAGGTATCATTGGCCAGTGGAACAAGCAATGGCCTGACCCTTTGCATATCCTGGAATGGGTCTTTTTGCCTCATCAACCAAAAAAGACAGCACCCACATTGTTTGACTTGATCGCTTGTCTAATAATCAAATGCCGCCAACGGTGCTTGCAATTAATGGCAGCGGATCCTGCAGCAATTATTCTTCCGGTACAGCAGGAACACTTTGAGTGGAGCCTTGCCAACAGTGCTCCTTTGCAAAGTGCACTGCTGAACTTTTCAGGGCAGATTGCTTATCACCTGCCCAGCCATAAATTACTGCAGCTGGCAAAATTGACCAGCCTCACCTTGTGGCCAAAAAACAGTAGGGTGCCTGTGCCAGGACCCACCATCTTCACTGACGGTTCTGGGAGAAGTGGAAAAGCCATTGTTACCTGGAAGGAGGGATCTGAGTGGCAGGTGCTGGAAGGCCACGAGTCAGGCTCTGCCCAGCTGGTTGAATTGAGGGCTGTTGCCATGGCTTTCCAGCGATTCCCTCAGGTACCTCTGAATTTAATCACTGATTCTGCTTATGTAGCAGACATAACCAAACGCTTAGATTGTTAACTTCTGAAAGAAGTCAACAATGCGGCTCTGTTCTCAGTTTTGAAAACTTTGTGGTGTGCAATTCAAGCTCGAGTGCACCCATATTACATTTTGCACATTCGAAGCCACACCAATTTACTAGGTTTCATAACGGAAGGTAATGCCAGGGCTGACATGCTGGCCAACCCCACTGGGTGGCGCCTTAGCCTGACAAAATCATACAAGCCAAGGCATCGCACGGTTTCTTCCATCAAAGTGCGCATACCCTGCAGAAGCAGTTTCACTAAATGCCAACTGAGGCTCATGACATTGCCAGCACTTGTGCTGACTGCCACGGACTCGGTGCACCTCTGCCATCGGGGGTAAACCCTAGAGGCCTAAGAGCCCTGCAGATTTGGCAAACGGATGTAATGCGCATCCCTGAATTTGGCCAGTTTAAGTATGTGCACATGTCAATTGGCACTTTCTCCTCAGCTATGTGGGCGACTGCTCATACTGGAGAGAAAGGATGCGATGTCATTGCACATTGGAAATTGGCTTTTGTCGTCCTGGGCATGCCTTTCTTGGTGAAAACTGATCATGGCCCTGCCTACGTTTCACAAAAGACGCGGCAATTTTTGCAGTTGTGGGGTGTGAACCATACTCTGGATATTCCACATTTTCCTACTGGCCAAGCCATTGTGGAGCACGCTCATGGCACCTTGAAGCATCTTTTGGAGAAACAAAAAGGGGGAATGCAAGGGGAATCCCCACAGAGTCGATTGGAAAAAGCTCCATATACAATTAATCATCTTACAATGCCACCAAATTCAGACAATCCTGTCATTTTGAGCCATTTCCTTTCATTGCAGTCTTCAGGTGAGACGCACCTACCTCAAGCGAAAGTCTGGGTACGGAACCTACTCACTAACAAGTGGGAAGGTCCGTGTGAGCTTATGGCCTGGGGTCGTGGGTATGCTTGCATTTCCACAGATACTGGGGTATGATGGCTACCTGCAAGATGCATTTGCCCTGACCTGAGGCATCAGAAGCAGAACAGGCAACCTCCGAATGATCTCCAGAATGCAGACCATCAACCAAGTGATCCTCCTGATGGTGACCAGGATGTTGACCATCAGTTGGATGGTCCTTCTACAAGCAGACACTGAATTTTAAGTTTCTTTTGTTATGGAGTCAGAACACTATGGAATCTGAATGTTAAAGCCCTTAAGGCAATTATAGAATCGTAATAGCTAATATAGTTAGAACTGTAATACCTGATGTAGAATTGGATTTGTTAGATGTGTTCCCTAGGACACTGCTGGAGAGTTTCTCTGCCTGCTTTACATCAGCATCTGATTCAACTCCTGTTTGGTAACTGGCCACTACCAAATGGACCCCTTTTGCTGTGTTTGTTCTCCTTGCTGCAAGGGATCCCGCAAGGATTACAAACGCTACCTTTTTGATCTTAAAAAATAAAAAAGGGGGAATTATGGATGCTGAAAAAGCCTCAGCAGAGAATTTCTTTAGCTCTCTGCTGTAGTTCATGAGAGCTCTGTCTTTCTCATGCTGAACTATGCAAAACATGATAAGGTTTCTGTAAACCGAGTTTGCTGTCTTGCACCTGCAAATATAATTAGAATTGTTACGATTTCGACTAGGAGAATGAACAATGTGAGAATTGACCAATCACTCTAGTAAGCAGCTAGCAAGAGGTCCAATAATCTTTTGCCATTTAGGTAGACACTAAGAGAAGTAAACACATAAAAACCCATCCTTTGTTAATTAAATAATTCCATCCATTCTCTTGACTGCATTCCTGTCTCTGAGTCTTTCTTAACCCTCCGGCCGGCAGCTGTGACAGAAAGGGGTACGAGTTATAATTCCAGAAACTAAATTTGTCGAAGTTGCTGCACTTTTTATACAGGATAGACCTGGTAAAATCCCCGCTGAAGTTGAATGTTGATGTTGAAATGCTGTCAATCTAATTGTGTAGGCCAGTGATGTTCCAGGAAGATCCAAACAGGCACAACCAGTGAGCATTGCACTCAAACCAGGAGCCACTCCGGTAAGGCAAAAACAATATCCTTTAAAATTAGAAAGTCGTAGAGGATTGGCACCTATAATTGAAAAATTCCTCTATCATGGATTATTAGTGCAATGTGAGTCCAGGTATAACACGCCAATCCTTTCAGTGAAGAAAGCTGATGGTAAGAGTTACAGATTAGTGCGGGATTTAAGATTTGTTAACAAAATTACAGAGGACATCCACTCAGTGGTTGCCAATCCATACACACTTTTGACCACACTGACAGATGAATTAGGGTGGTTCACTGTTGTGGACCTGAAAGATGCCTTTTTCTGCATCCCTGTACATAAAAACAGCCAGGAGCTTTTTGTTTTTGAGTGGGAAAACCCCGAGACAGGGAGGAAGAGCCAGCTGACCTGGACTGTCCTCCCTCAGGGTTTCAAAAACAGCCCGACAATATTTGGAAACCAGCTAGCAAAGGAATTAGAAGACTGGAGGAGACAGGAGCCAGGAGGGGTTATCCTTCAATATGTTGATGACATCTTGATTGCAGCTAAAACCAGAGATGACTGTATTCAATTCACTGTAAGCTTGTTAAACTTTTTGGGACAGAGTGGATACAGAGTTTCCAAAGACAAAGCACAGATCGCCAAAGAAGCAGTAGTTTACTTGGGACTTGAGATCTTCCGTGGACATCAACAACTCAGCAGAGAATAGAAGGAAGCCATCTGCCGACTTCCAGAGCCCCACACCATAAGAGAGATGCAAGCTTTTCTGGGGATAGTAGGTTGGTGTCGGTTGTGGATAGCAAATTATGGGTTGTTGGTGAAACCCTTGTATGGAGCAATAAAAGCAGCTGAAAATAGCATTATAATTTGGACTGAAAGCACAAGGGCTGCATTTAAACAGCTGAAACACTCTCTAATGTCAGCTCCAGCACTGGGCACTTGACTAAGCCTTTTGAACTTTTTACACATGAGAGACTTAATGTGGCACTGGGCGTACTAGCACAGCCCCTCGGAAGCCAACGGAAGGCTGTGGCCTGTTTTTCCAAACAGCTAGACAATGTTAGCCAAGGGTGGCCTGGGTGTTTGAAGGCCGTAGGGGCTACTGTCATCCTGGTTCAAGAGGCCAGGAAACTCACCCTTGGACAACACATTGTAGTGTATGTGCCACATGCAGTAGCAGCAGTACTGGAACAGAAAGGAGGACGTTGGCTGTCTGGCAATCAAATGCTTAGATATCAGTCCCTGCTGTTAGAAGGGGATGATGTTACCCTGAAAACAACTTCTGTTATTAACCCAGCCATGTTTCTGTCCTCTACCTTAACTGACGATGTGCCTGAGCATGACTGTTTGCAGACAATCGAGGAGGTCTATTCCTGCAGACCAGACCTGAAGGACGTGGCCCTAGAAAATCCAGATTGGGAGCTGTTTACAGATGGGAGCAGCTTCATAAGAAATGGTAAATGAATGACAGGTTATGCAGTAACCACCCAGGGCAAGGTGATCGAGGCAAAGGCCCTGCCAGCAAATGTGTCATCACAGAAGGCTGAACTGATTGCCCTGACGAGGGCCCTAGACCTGAGTGAAGGAAAGAAGGTAAACATATGGACTGACTCTAAATATGCATTTAGTGTTGTCCACGCCCATGGAGCCATCTGGAAGGAGAGGGGACCGTTGAACGTTCAACGTAGCCAGATCAAACATGCTGAACAAATCCTTGCCCTCTTAGAGAGCATCAGAAAACCCACAGAAGTGGTATCATGCATTGTAAGGGTCACCAGAAAGGGAAAACCACTCCAGAACTGGGAAATTGCTTTGCTGATGAAACAGCAAGAAGGGCTGCAGAAAAAGGTATTCTTGCAGTAGTTCCACAGAAAGAAGTTGATTTGTCAGGGTTCACCCCAAAATATGATCAGGCAGACCACAAGTTAATCAAGTTTCTTAAGGCTGAGATTACAGATAATGGATGGGCTGTTACACCTGCAAATCAGGCTGTAGTGCCACCTCAGATTCTTTGAGAGCTAGCTCGAAGAGAACATGAAAGCACACATTTTGGAGCTGAAAACCTTTTAAAACATCTAAAAAAGGTAGCAATAGGAAAGGGAATGGCAGATATTGTACAATCAGTAGTGAGCAAGTGTGAAATCTGCTGCAAAAACAATCCTGATACGAGGAAAAGAGTCGTGTTAGGAGTAACAAAAGCAGGGGATCTTCCTGGAGATTACTGGCAAATAGACTTTGCTGAGTTACCACGCACAGAGGGATACAGGTACATCCTGGTATTGGTTGATGCCTTCAGTGGATGGCCTGAAGCGTTCCCCTGTTGCACCAACACAGCCAAAGAGGTGGTGAAAGTTTTGCTTAATCATATAATACCAAGGTTTGGGGTTCCTTTAGGTATGTCCTCGGATAGAGGACCACATTTTGTTGCAAATGTGATTCAAGAAGTTAGCCGGATTTTAGGAATTGCTTGGGACCTGCACACACCTTACAGACCCCAAGCAAGTGGTAAGGTGGAACGCATGAATGGGACCCTTAAAGCACAAATCAGCAAAATTTGTCAAGAAACATCCATGACATGGGTTCAGGCCTTGCCTATAGCTTTACTGAGGATCCGCATACAACCTAGGCGGAGGGATAACATCAGTCCCTATGAAATACTGTATGGCAGGCCATACCAAGTTCCACATGTTCCAGGAGAAATTCATATGAGGGGGAAACTTGATTTACAGAGGTATCTAATGGCTTTAGGTTCTACTTTGCAGAAGCTCCAGAATTACATCGTGTTATCCAGACCCATAGGACTGGACACCCCTGCACATCCCTTCCAGCCTGGGGACTGGGTCTATGTCAAGTGGTGGGACAGTGATCCTCTACAGGCCAAGTGGAGAGGACCATTCCAGATTTTGCTGACCACCCTCACCACAGTCAAGGTGGCTGGCAAAGGACCCTGGATTCACTACTCCAGAGTTAAGAAGGCTTCTGCTCCTGAAACAACTGAGAAAACAGAGACTGCAACAAATGAAGTTGATGTAGTTTAAATTATTTTTCCTGTGCTTATTATCTACACAGTTTGTAACCCTGACTCTGGTTTGGAACCAAATTTTGCATATGATTCTACTCCAAATTGTATCCAGAGACATTCATTTGGATACAAAACTAATAATTGATATGTAAACTGAACTGAAAAGACAATTTTAGAGCTAACTTAAATCTTACACTGAATAACATTCAAAGCTGATTGTATCTTCCACACCCTGGTTTCATGGTTACCAAACTGACCCTAGATTTAAAAATATATTATTAGTAGATATTTTGAATATTTAGAATAGAGTCTCGACAAGGTAGAGGCCTTGTCAAGCCTCTAAAGGGGGAAAATGATGCCTTAGGTTTTAACTTTTATATTTTACAATTTCTGTACTGCTTAGAGTGTAACTCTGCAGTTCCTTGTAGCCTGGAATTTCTGCTCTCTCGTGCTGGGCAGACACAACAAAGCCTCTCCAGGCTTTGCCTTCAAGGACAGCCAGGCTCTTCTAGGCCCAAAATGTGTAACCCAAAGCCTCTAAGGGGGGGGCAAGCTGAGGGGAATTACATCATTGAACTGGGGCTTTAATTGGAGAATTAACTGTGGTATGCAAATGAACCAAACCTATAAAGGTGTGAAGAACTCGTGACCTGGGGTCCATCTTGGGGTCCATTTTTTGGAAGCAGCCTCTGGCTCCCCCAGGGTGTACCTTGAAGGCCCTTCAAATAAATACCTATCTTTATTCCCTTACTCTTGTCTAGTCTCTGTTCCTAGGTGGCTGGAGAAGGCATCAGTTGGACCCCGCCCCTGTGGCCAGGTATTTTGTTTCTCTTAAGCACTCAGAAATTTGTTGCCCTGGCAACATATATGGGAAAAATTATTTTAGAGAAAAAGAAAACGGGATAACTCCTAAACCCCAACACTCCCTGTCACCCCCATTAAGCAGTTGACAATAACACTAACAACATTTTTTACTTCCTTTTGGGCTAAGCAAAGTCAGTTCCGTCAGTCTCTCCTTATGGAAAGTACATTCCAGCTCTCCTACTGATTGAACAGCCTTCCCCTAGACTGTCACCACCTCTCTCAAGCCATGGGGCCCAAGATGGAGCATATTCCTTCAGGGGAAGCCCCACAGTTACTGAGTGAAGAGAACAGTCACTTCCCTTGATCTGCAGCCTCATTCCTGCTAACAAAATTAGGATGCTGTTGGCCTTCACCACCTCAAGGGCTCTCTGCAATTTTCCATCCAACAGGACCTCTGGGGCCATTTTGTGTGGAGTTGGTGCCTACCTGAGTCATACCAAAACAAAACAACTTGAAAAAAATTGTGATATCAGGATAAGAACCATAAAAATACCAACCTGGGACCACACTGAAAATCAAGTTCCCCATTCATTCAATCACATCCTACATTAGCTCTACTGACCTGTGCTGCGCTTCAGTCTTTCATCACCTTCAGACAAATAAGAAGTAGCAACTGATTTACTGCTAAATCTAGTGTGTGTTAAGTGGAAGAAAAAGAAAAATCAGGTTCCCAGTGAATATTCATCATAACTTTTGCTTCAAATACCATGTAGTGTATCCAAAGGTTATAGCACTTTTCTAATAAAGAAATAAACTTCTGATATTTACCTTGTTAATCATGAAGGAAAAATTTGTATCATACTTATTATCATATATAACATGGCTGTTATGTATCATATATATGGAATAGAAGTTTCCATAAAAAGAAGTTGCACCGAAATTAAGAGTATGCCATTTTTTGGTTATGCTTGCACTTCATCTTTTATCGTGGGTTAGTGAAATATACAGCCAAAGCCTTGCCTCTTTCAGAAAGCCCTGGACATGGATTTTGCTGCTGTTCGTCACTTACTCTCACCCTGGCTCCTTCAAATTGCAGTATTATTGATTTTGCATAGAACACACAAAGAGGCCCTGAACCTCTGGACTGAAGACCATAGCAAGCCTTAACTGAAGATGAATTCTCAAAGAGTGAATTTTAGAGGGGCTTGTCTTCCACTTCATCCAGAAAAATATCCTCTCTGTAGTGGCTGTCAAGCATTTGAATGGACTGCCCAGGGAAGTGGTGGAGTTACCATTCCTGGAAGGGCTCAAAAAATGACTGGACATGGCTCTTAGTGCTATGCTTTAGTTGACAAATTGGTGTTTGGTCAAAGGTTGGACTCAATGACCTTGAAAGGCTTTTCCAACCTCAGTGATTCTATGATTTTCTGATTCGTGACATGAAGATATCCTAGCTCCTTAATACAATTACATGAGGAAAAAAAGAATACCCAAAATCTTGTGTTGACCGTAGTAATTCTGATATGGGGAGACAAAAAGGCCGAAGACAACAAGAAGTCTTGATTTTGGGTTGGAATAAAGGGAGCAAGGAAAAGTTCCTGTCCTTACATTTTGCTTTATGCATCTGCACAAAGCATCCCCAGGCTGTGTATTCACAGGAGGCAGATTGTGTCTTGACTACACGTCCTAATTTCTGCTTCCTAATTTCAGATATTATGGCATTATTCATTATTACTTCAGTTTTGCTACCACCTTCCCAGTGGATGTTCCAAATAATGGACCTTTTGTCTCAGACACTTCCACAAACACAGGGAAGCCAGGAGACAGGAAGCTTATCTGCTTTTCTACGGGAAAGGGCAGGATATGTTCTTTTGATATCGATCAGCTATGTAAAAGGATGGCACTCTTTGTTAGAAAAGGTTTTAAACTAGGGGGTTATTGTTTGTAATTGTACTACACAAGCACTCCCCTTTATCATGTCTAGCTCTTGGTTGTTCTGCTGAATTCTATGCAAGGTGTACAAGTCTATTGTCTATCATATGTGAAATTCAGAGCCATGCATCTTACTTCTTTTATTTCAATCATTTGACTGCCTACTTTACTTTTCCATACAAAAGAGTCTGTTCCAGCTCTTCATTTTACTGTGTCTTTTTCTTTTCATTGTAGAGCTTTCTTAATCCTAACATGGAAGCTTTTATCTTTGAAGCAAGTAAACACGAAAAAGACAGGTTTCTTTTTAAACCTAAAGACTATAAGGTTTTTTTCAGCTTTTAAGTTTTTAATACTCTAATCCTTTATTCTGCTTTTAATGTAATGTGAATTTACAGTCACAGTTGACAGGGATTTTTTTCTTTTAAAGTATTATGCTGGAGGTTGCACGTATCAAGGAACAGGTAACAGAATGCAGGGAGAGGTCTGGTATGTCTGGCTAATAACTCGTTTAGTAATTTAGTTCAGATAAGTTTCTAGCAGTTATTAGGGTCATTAAAGCACAAAGTAGGTTAGTCAGTCAGTTCCATTCTCAAGCCCCTTAACTCACTGACATCTAGTTTGCCTGAGGTGGAAGAAAGGATCACACATCTGTGCCTTGTAATTGTGAATATATATGATTTCCATTGCAAGCTAGAGCAATTTGCTTCATTTTACCACAATTTGAAGTTTTAACCCCACTTCCCCTCCTCCCCCATTTCATTCTTTCTAGAACTGTGATTGCTGATTGTGCTTTCATTATGCATTCTACTGACAGGCCAGAACATGTTTTTTTTAAAAGCATAATACACTTTTGGTTTGCCTTTTTTGTAAAAAAAAAAAAAGCATTGCACAACGGAAAGAAAGCAGATAAATGGTCATTAGGCATTATTTTTAGTGCAGTTACTGAATGAATGCTATGTGTGAGATCTCTGTGTAGCTACATCATGACTTTGGGTTTATTTCTGAAGGAAAAAATCCTAAACAGTGTTATTTTTCACCTGGAATTGCACACTGACCTGACCCCAAAATAAAAATGGTTTTTTCCACTCTATTTATTTAGTAAATATACTGCTTGGGCAACTGGAGGTCAACATTATTCTGTGCAAATTCTCAGGTTAAGTAGCCCGTTCACAGCAGCTCTCAGCCTCTCTGGCAGTATTCAGAGACATGATGGCTTTAAGGAGGCTGAAGGCCAAGATTTCCTTTGTCACCAGGAAATTAATTTTGTTGTGCAGCACAGTGTAAAGGTGCAGTGAAAACAAACATTTTTATTACATAGGGTAAGTGATAACAGAGGAGAGCTTTGAAGTTTACATCATGTTCATCAAGGTCATTGCCATGGTTTTAGTTAGTTCATTTTAAATAATATGCATCTTTAGATCACGTTTGGGCAGAATTTTGTCCTCCTTAAAAACATGAGCAAATAATTTGTGTGGTCTGGATACACAATGCCAATAATAACAACACATAACATTCACACAGCTCAAACAGTAAAAGTCCTAGATGCTATAGTTCTTCTAAGCCTCAGATAAACTAAGAGGTGAGAGAAGCAAAAAGCAGTACTGGGAGATCCTTCAAAATTTATGGGGAGGAACATAAAGGCAACTTCTGACATAATAAAGTGATAATCCAGATTAACCAGGTCATTGTCTGTGCAAAGGCAGGAAAAGAATAATATATCTCTAAAGGAAATATTCCCATTAGGACCTGTACAATGCCCTGTCTTGTAACTCGAGAGTTTGGAAGCATGTCAGGTCATGTCAGACTAGCCCTAGGTCCTAGGACATGCACACAACTGTAAATGTAACCCACTGGCAAGCTGGCAAGCCTTGCCAGGATAAAAGTGGTAAGAATCCAAAAATTATAGAAGCCTCTTAGGGTAAAATGGCCTTGTACTCAAGAAGAAAAAGGTTATTTGTTTAGTTCTAGAGGTTTCTATATCAAAACCCGAGGTGTTGGTGTGGTGGTGCATTGTTCCACTCCCCCCCACACCCCGACCTGAGAAATGCTCATTAGGCCTCAGCCTTGAAAAACAGGGCCTGGGAACAGCTCCTCTTGAGTTCATCAGAAATGAGGTGTTGGTGTGGTGGTGCATTGTTCCACCCCACCCCGCACCCCAACATGAGAAATGCTCATTAGGCCTCAGCCTTGAAAAACAGGGCCTGGGAACAGCTCCTCTTGAGTTCATCAGAAACACTGTCTACTCCCAGGAACTGCTGCTGTCCAACAAGCACCTGTTTTCTTTATGAATAGCCTTGAAAACTATTTTTCTTGCCTAAATGGCATAGCATCCCTGTTCTCACACTTTCAAGGAAAACGTATCGACCTGAAGTGTGGCCCGAATGAAACATCATTATGACTAAAGCCCACTCTCTTGTGACCCTATAAACAGTGGTCCAAAATGAGACCCTTTGAGCTCTTCTGGACCACAGCAGGCTGTGACAAGCAACCTCCCTCTGAGTGGCACCTCTCAGAGCCAGTGAACCCTCAAGTGTGCTATACTTGGAGGAACGCCAAATGACAACAGATCCTGGGCCAATAACCCCAATCCTCAAGGCCCAACCCTTTCCTCACTGGGGAGGTGCAAAGGCTTCAAAACCTTCAAGGGGAATTTTTCACAAGTATCTTGCACTGACTCTTTATGTCTGTGTGCATACATGTGCACATATGCAACAGCAAATCCAGGAGAAATGCTGCTTTCTTCTTTGTTTAAGTACCTTAGATGTTAGGCCTTAAGTAATGTTAAGTCATAAGTTGTAAGCTAAGTTACATGCTGCTGTGTTGTTCCTTTGCTAAACTGTTAAGTTATAATTTAAGTGCTGTTAAGCTTGAATGCTGTTAAGTTTGTAGGCTGTATTCCTTTTTATCCTTGCCCTTACTATCCTTTTGTCACACACACCTAAACACACATACACACGGAGATAGTTCTCAGTTTATTCTGTCGCTGTTGAGACAGTCACAACACACATACTCTCTGCCCCAAGTAATGGCAAAAAGCACGTTTATTATTTACACAACTTCTTTTATACACTTTTAGCTACATGTTCATTGGCCATTATTTTGCTACAATACAATACTATTGGTTGCCTATAGTGTATACACATTCTTTGCGAAACATCAGCCAGTATCCTCCCTTTTGCAGCTGTTACAATTTCTTTCTGTTGTTTATCTTCTTGCTTCTGCAGTTCTCATGGGAACAAAGTAATTGTATCAAGGGAAATGTCTGCGAGGCCTTCAGACAAGCTGTTGGTTCCCACATATTTCCATTTTGATTGACTAGATCTCATTGCTGCTTTTTTTTCTTTTCCTCAGTGTGCCTTAATCATATAGTGTCGCCCTGGTTTTCACAGTGCTCCATGTTTTTACTTTTGTACTAGAAGTTCTCATGCACTTTCTATAAACATAGCTCTTGTTTTCCTAACCGGCTAAGAATGTTTACTGAACTTTCTGATAGTGTTCATACCTTTCTCCAAGGCGGAGAAAGGTGATAGACTGTGTTCCTATCCTGTAAAATGCTAGAGGTGTTAACCTCATCCACCAATGTATGATTGTCTTAGAAAAGGTATAAAAGTGGATAATAAAGGCAGGCAGCCCCTTTTCTGCCCTTTTGGCTCTACCGGGTGGCTGACCTGCTCCTAGCCTGCTGTTTCAGTCCGCGTGTTCGTGTCCGAAACTGCGACATCTGGTGGCCCGTACGGGGAACTGCAGGTATAGGTAAAAATAGCAGGTAAAATTTTTTTAGAAAATATGGGCGTCTCTAGGGAGAGATCCTTTTATGACTCTAAGGCGTTAGTGGTTCTCGATATGTGTTTAGAAGGCGAGAACATGGCTATTCGCAAGGTAGACTTACAAAATTTATATTTTTGGGCCAAAGATAATGGATTTTTCCCAGAAGACTGTTATATTCTTGATAAATCCAAATGGCTGTCAGTTGGGAGAGCCTTGTTTTCCGTTTTCGCAGAGGCTGATGACAGAGATGTGGTTAAGTTATTACTGTCCTGGAGACGGGTGAATGCTGCGGTTCAAGCCCAGGGGAGTTCTTCAGGCGGTATTACCCCTGTCAGGACGCTCGAATATTTTTCTGAGCCACCCGAGTTAGAGCGGGACAGAGAACAGGGCAGGCAAACAGTGTCTGAGCCCCCCCGCCCACTCCGGCGCGGCTCCGGGCGGGGGGTGCAGGGCGTTTCGGCCCCCCGGCGCTGCTCGGGGGGGATGGCGTGGTCGGTCTCCCCGCCCCGGCGCCGTTCTGGAAAGGCGCTGGGGGCTTCGCCCCCCCCGCGCGGCGGGAGAGGCAGGGCAGCAAGACGCGCCCCCCTCTCCGCGCCTTCCCTGCGCTGAGTGGCTCGGGAGGGGCACGGCCCAAAGCTGCTGGGGACGCGGGCTCCGATGCCGGGTGCCGGCCCGGGGGCGCTGAAGCTCCGGCGAGGCCAGCGAGTCCGGCTCCGGGCAGCGGGGGGGCCGCCCTTCCCCCCGAGCCCGCGCGGTCTGCGCTCGGTCTCCGCGCTGGCGGCGGGACCCAGCTGGGCGCAGTTTCGTCCCCCCCCCGGTCTGAGCGGCTCACGGGGGCGCGCCCGGAGCCCGCGGCGGCTTTGGTTGCGCAACAGGGCAGTGCTGCGGAGCCTCGGAAGCGGCAGCTCTGGGCGGCTCGGCCCCCCCCCACGCAGGGGAGGGGGAAGCGCCGCCGAGCCCAGGTCCGTGCTGCGGCTGCGGCCGCAGGGGCGGGGGCCGTGGGGATTTCGGACTCTGATTTCTCTGATAACGCCAGCTCAGTCTCACCGGTATCGTCCGTGAGACGTCCGAAACGTGCAAAAACCTCTAAGGCTGCTGATCCTGATAGCAAGCCTGCTTCTAGCAGCCTTTGCAATATTCCCCAGTGTAAAGCGCCTCGTGAAAAGGCGAGGTTCTGGGGTGATGTGAAAGCGAAACATTCTCCTGTGCTGCACGGCAGGCAGTGGGGGCTGGCTAGCAGGACACCAGGAAGACAGGTGCGGAAAGGCACGGCTGTCTCATGTTTCTGCTTTCGGTGTGGGTTGCCAAATCATATTGCCAGGCATTGTAAAGCTGCAGTTTCTGTTACTGGTCGGCCTTGTCTGCACAGCAGAGACGGTCGTCTTAGACTCTTGCAGAGTGCACAAGGTCCCCCTGGATGCTTTTGGTCCCTTGGGCTGTGGCCTGAATGTTTTCCTCCTGGGCAGGTCTGGTGCCACCGTTCAGGATATCATAGTGCATCAGTGACTCGATGCAGGTTATAAGGGACGCATTTATGCCATGGTTTTCACACCCACCCCCCCCACCCCCCAGTTACAATTCCTGTAAAGACTCGCATTGCTCAACTTGTTCCTTCTAAGTCCTCTGTTCCCAGGACAGAATCGAGGTCACGAGAAGATGGCTGCTTTGGGTTCCACTGGGCCCCCTCAGGTTCATTGGACTGCTGTCTTGACCAGAAAACGTCCTGTGATGCAGTGCACCCTGTCCATCCCTGATGATACGCTGCCAGAGATATCTCTCCGAGGGCTTCTCGACAGTGCTGCGGGATGAAGCGCTGCTACGTGAGCCAGAAGCCGGTGGTGATAATGAACTCAGAGGGACAGACGGCCGTGATTAGGCCTTACATTACTGAGACTGTTACAGACCTCTGGGGGAGGGATGTTCTGGCTGCATGGGGGGTGCGCATTGGGACGGATTTTACTAGAGGCCACTGCAGTGAAAGGTGCAGTGTCTTACGCCTCTGATATTGTTTTCACAGTGCCAGCAATTAACAATGCTGGACCGACACAGAGATATCAATGGAGGACGCTTCCCCAAGGGATGCGGAATTCACCGGCCATATGCCAGATGTATGTGGCAACAACCTCCTTGGAAATATTTGGGGGTCAAAATTTTGGAACGTACAGTTCAACACCAAGAGGTGCAATTTGTGCAATCAGTGAAGACACTGAATGATGCCCAGAAATTGGTGGGTGTCATTGCTTGGTTACGTCCGTATTTGGGACTGACCACAGCACAGTTGTCTCCTTTATTTGATTTGTTGAAGGGAGACTCTGATTTGAAGTCGCCTCGCACATTGACCCCAGAGGCATGTCAGGTGCTGGAGGAGGTGCAGCGAGCTGTTTCTGCTCGACAGGTTTATCGCATTGATCCCTCCGTTGATGTCACTGTTTTCATTACCACACCAGATTTGCATCCCACAGGTATCATTGGCCAATGGAGTGATGAATGGTCCGATCCTTTGCACGTCCTGGAATGGGTCTTCTTGCCCCATCAGCCGCAGAAGACGGCAACTGCATTGTTTGAGCGGATCGCTCGCTCGATAGTCAAATGCCACGGTGTTTGCAATTGATGGGTGCAGACCCCGCACAGATTGTACTACCGGTACAGCGGGAGGACTTTGACTGGAGCTTTGCAAACAGCGTTTCGCTGCAAAGTGCTCTAGAGAATTTTCAGGGCAGATTGCATATCTTCTGCCTAGCCACAAGTTACTGCAAGTGGCGAAAGACACAGAGATTTCTCTGAGACCCAAACACAGTCAGGAGCCTGTGCACGGACCCACTGTCTTTACTGATGGTTCAGGCAGAACCGGGAAGGCCATTGTCACTTGGAGGGATGGATCTGAGTGGCAGGTACCAGAATGAAAGTGATCAAGTGGATGGAACATCGAGTGATAGCTCAGATGCAGACGATGTGAGTGTTCACTCCGATGATCCTTCCACAAGCAGAAATTGAACATGGTTCATTTTTCTTTTTCCTTTTTTCTTTTTTAAAGGTAAAAAGGGTGAGATGTCGCCCTGGTTTTCACAGTGCTCCATGTTTTTACTTTTGTAGTAGAAGTTCTCATGCACTTTCTATAAACATAGCTCTTGTTTTCCTAACCGGCTAAGAATGTTTACTGAACTTTCTGATAGTGTTCATACCTTTCTCCAAGGCAGAGAAAGGTGATAGACTATGTTCCTATCCTGTAAAATGCTAGAGGTGTTAACCTCATCCACCAATGTATGATTGTCTTAGAAAAGGTATAAAAGTGGATAATAAAGGCAGGCAGCCCCTTTTCTGCCCTTTTGGCTCTACCGGGTGGCTGACCTGCTCCTAGCCTGCTGTTTCAGTCCGCGTGTTCGTGTCCGAAACTGCGACAATATAGTAAGTAGACTTGCCAATGAACTTTGTTGTGCTGTCACTTAATGTTATATCTGATTTTTAAAGATACCCTTGCTGGTGATTTTTACTCAATCTCAAACACATGTTCATAACAGCTGGCCATAACATGGTAACACTGAAGTGATGGCAAGCAGAGGAGCTTCTCCAATACTTTTTGTATAGCAAAGGTGTCAGTGCCCAGCATGCTGGACTGACTTGAGCAATTTCATTTAGACTAACAGCCTTTTGATAGTCTAGGAGATAATTCTAGGATTTCTAGGATTTTCTAATTCTAGAATATTCCAGGAGAATATTATAATAGATACTGAAATTAGACAGGTAATCCATGAGCTACATTGATTCACATATTTATTCCATTCCCAAGTAGCGTACCTCACAAGTACAAAACACAGTTTACTCCAGTTCTGTGCCAAGCACTCAGCTCCATTAAAATAGGTCATGACATTCAAAGTTCAATTTTCTGGTCTGTAAAACATAATGAAGTATGGTGCAGTTTTCTTACCTAAAATTTAACCACCTATATTTTGAAAGATTACTAATAAGTGCAAACTTAACCTAGTTGATACACAAGTTATTCTAAAGTTTAGAAACCCAAAACAGAGATCTAAGGTTATAACTAAACACAAAGCAGATAGACTTTCAAGTATAAATAACCATTTGTTACAAGGTTAAAGCTCTCTTCCATCATACAGATTTCCAGGTAATACCCCTATCATGAACATCTTTCTGAACTTGCCTTTACCAAGTGAGTTTTTACTTGTTTAATTTCCCATACATTTTTTTATAACATCTTTTATAAATACCACTATGCTTATGGTGAAGAAGAATTCAGCTGAGAAGAAATAAAGCAGGACTATTAAAACACAAGTCAACATAGTTCAAAATCTTATTTTGAGATCATTGAGGCATCAAATAAATACATCAAAGCCCATACTTCAATTCTGAAATCCTGTATCATCTACAAAACCTGAACTTCTTTTTTCAGTGGCATCAAAAAAAAAAAAAAGCCAAAACAAAGTGAACCAAAACCCAGAAAAAATATTGTTTAGCTTCAATTACCTTTTTACTGACACAAAATATTTCTGATTTTCCACAGAATGAAATGGGAGTGAATTACAAGCATTTTCAAAGACTATCACAAACTGTTTCTGCTGTTCTTCTAAGGAACTATTGACACCCTCCAGAGTAAACAGGATATCTTACTCAATACCATAGGCATTAACCAAAAAAGTATAGAAGCCCATTTAGTTCGGCATTTTTCTAGCACTGCTTTTGTAGAAGTGCTCTTGCTGCACTTGTACAAACAAATCCCAACTTATTGCCTTCCCAGAAGAAAAATCCTTCTTACTGGTATTGTTCATATCCTGAACCTTATTTTCATGCTGGGCCAAATCCTATTTTGCCTTGTTTGGATCAACAACTCTAGTCACACAAGAGAAGGTACTTAATAAGAGAAACAATTGAGCAGAAAATCATAGTAGTATTCCAAAAGCCAATCCTCAAGGCTTAGAATTTATAGTATGAAAGCAAACAAATGAGCACAAGCAAAAATTAACAATTAAAACTCTGCAAATGGGAGCTAAACCTCCTACTTTCCCAAGGACCTTCTTTCCTTTACCAACAGTTACCTGTGAGGGACATGCTGGAGTTAATTTGAAACTAGTAACAAACATACCAAAGAGAGCATTAGTTAGAACTCTTGGAAAGTACCTCTGACATAGTTTGTCTGTAGCTACAGCCAATAATTTAAATGTAATAGTTTCATTAACTGTGAGAATCTAGTAATATATTCATGACTACCGATTTGCAATATAATATAATATAATATAATATAATATAATATAATATAATATAATATAATGTAATGTAATGTAATGTAATGTAATGTAATGTAATGTAATGTAATGTAATGTAATGTAATATAATATAATATAATATAATATAATATAATATAATTCCCATTTAAATTAATTATTTTCATTCCTTTCAAACATCAGATGTTTTGCAGGTAAAGATTAATTTTGCAAAAACATCTGGCTGGGCATATTAAGTTCCATTACAAACAAGACTAAAAGAAGCAAGTATGTGAATGCTCCTAAGATCAGGAGCCTCTTTGTGAATTTGGGGGCTTCACCCATGAAGGCACAGTATCTCTTCACAAAATAATCTGTCTTAGATGATATGATACCCTGTATTGATGACCCAGTTATCAACTGCATCTTTCATACAATGATGTTCTCAAAGGATTTTTTCAGTGTATAAAGGACTTTAATTAAAATATAGCTATTAGAGACTGTCCAAAGGAGACCTACAAAAATGATGAAGGGCCTGGAGGGGAAGCCATGTGAGGAGTGGCTTAGGGCACTTGGCCTGGTCAGCCTAGAGAAGAGGAGACTGAGGGGAGACCTCACAGCTGTCTCCAACTTCCTCATGAGGGGAAGCAGAGGGGCAGACTCTGTGAGCAGTGACATGTTTCAGTGGAATGGCAAGAGCTGTGTTAGGGGAGGTTTACATTGACTATCAGGAAAAGGTTTTTCACCCAGAGGGTGGTTGGGAACTGGAACAGGCTCCCTAGGGAAGTGGTCACAGCCCCAAGCCTGACAGCTTTCAAGAAGCGTTTGGACAATGCTCTCAGGCACAGGATGGGATTGTTGTGGTGTCCTCTGCAGAGCCAGGAGTTGACTTTGATGATCCTGATGGGTCTCTTCCAACTCAGCATATTCTATGCTTCTATGAATAATACGAACCCACTCCTCCTCCTCCTCCTCCACTAGTATTTGATCTCAGTATGTTGTACTTCAGCCTCATTTCACAGAGACTGAAACTCTGTACAGCTATCATGACTAAATGTGGCTCCTGTCTGAGCTGCGACAAAATGGCAGCTTTTACAGGCCTACGTCCTGACTCAGCAGAAAGTATCTATTTCTCAAAAATTATTATCATCTCCATTTTCTTTTCTGTTTTCCCTGTATACTAATATTTATTTTTTCCTTGAAAGAGCAGGAAATTAGCTTTTCATTTTTGGAACAATGAATAAACAGTGCCATCTTCTGTCTATGTCACTGCAGGAAAACAGGGCAGTTTAGACTCAAATTACAGGATTGAGGTTGCGAAGTTTTATGTGAAATCTCTCTAAGTTTTAGCTCACACAACATAATGCTCCACATGCTTCAAATGCTTAGTGGTACTGAGAGCTTTTTCAAGCAATTGTATTTAGGATACTGACTTGGAATTAATTGCCTGAGAGATGTACTCACCTTTTCTTTTTCGGAAGAGTAAGCAAGGGGTCATTACCAACAATTGCAGATTTTTGAAAATTAATTATTTATCAATGTCTTTATAAGATGTACATGTTTTTTAACACCCTGAAGACTGCATTCCTTTTTTTCTTTGTAGAAATACTTGGCATTTTAGTCATCATTTATCCTTAATATCATTTATAATCTTGTGTGCCAAGGAAACAGAGCCTGGAATACCAAAAATATTTCAGAGTGAGTCACAGAATCATATAATGGTTTGGGGTAAAAGGGATCTTAAAGAACATCCAGTTCCAACCCCCTGCCATGGGCATGAACACCTACCACTAGACCAGGTTACTCAGAGCCCCATCCAACCTGGTCTTGAACATTGCCAGGGATAGGGCAGCCACAGCTTCTTGAGACAACCTGTGCCAGCACTTCATCAACCTCACAGTAAAGAATTTCCTCCTAATATCTAACCTAAGTCTGCTTTCTTTCAATTTGAGTAGAAACACTTGGCATTTTACTAACCATTTATTCTTAATATAATTTATAATCTTAACTCGTATGCCAAGGATGCAGAGACTGTAATGTCTGAAATATTTCAGATTCTGAGTCCTGGCTTTTATAAATGGCATCATATATGTTCTTGGAGATATAAAGCTGCAAATATTCAATATGGTAATGGAGAGAGAAAGCATGATGTTCCACTAATTTCAGGCATTAAAGTAGTGCACGCACACATAATTTTATTTTCTTATCAAGCAGAAAGTAAAAGAAAAACACATTTAAGATAAGAACAAAAAATCAGATCATCCCTTTTGAGTTAATTAAATCTTCTGCCAATCTGCATGAAAACCACCAGTAGTTTTGTGAAGATTCCATCAACTACAGAGCAGTGTATATATAAAAAATACTTTCCTAACAGGCTAATGGAACTGGTGCCTGCTGCTCTCTCTTCTTACTGCAACAGACCACACCTTAATTCTTATGGCCATTAGCCATTTTAGCAGTGGCAGTTTGCTGCAGATTTCTGAGTTTCAGTCTGCTTAAACAGGAACTGGTTATGCTAAGGAAGTCCCTGGAATGGTTGTGAACTGAAGAAATTAAACATCTCTAAACACCATGAACTCATCATATACTGAGGTTCATACTTCACTGTCTCAGAAGGTATAATCATTGAGGATAAGAGTTGCTGAAGAAATAAAATGGTCATGGAAGCAGAGGCCTACTTCTGACATCTGGGAATGGGACAAATTAACATATCAATTAAAATGTTGAGGCATTGATTCACTCTCAGTTCTGCCAAAGATGTACTAAGTGATCCTGAGCAAAATTAATTTATGAAGTCCATTAGATGTCCGGAACAAGATATAGTTGTTAAATGTTCATATGGCTTTTATGATGGTACGGTTATAGAATTTGGTGGGTTTTGTCTTGAACAGGGGATTTGGAAAGCTGAGGAGAAGGCTGGGCATGACTATATTCAATGATTTCAAATACAAAGACTTAAAAGAAATTACACCCAAACCAAATGTTTAAAGAATATTATAGAGGGTAAAAAACAATCAAGTATGTAGAGGCTGTGAAATGACAAAATTAAAGCTGTTACTGCAATATTCAATAATAATAGGATATACATTAAAATACAATTTAATTTCAGGATGATGTATTATTTCCTGCTTCTTAGTATAGTTTTTTCTAGAAACAAAGCCTTTGTAATGGCTAAGGAGACTGTCTATCCACCTTTCAGGCTCTTAGGAAAATATTGACTTTAACTGAATTAAAAATGACAGAGGTTTTCACCTCTTCTTATTAACAACAGTCCTCCTGAACAAAGGTGGCAGTATGGTTATGCTAAAAAAAATAAACAAACTTAAATTAGCCCTTTCACTAGGCATTAATCAACTGGCCCATTTACACACATTCAGTTCTAAATCAATCATACTACAACTGCCATTGTCCAGCCAAATGAGAAGAAAACTTGGAATGAAGCAGGTGGTATTGCACCAGAATTCAGGGATTGTGCCAATCAAAAAGAGGGATTTAGGAGAAGGGGTATAACAGATAGAGGTTGTAAGTGTGGAAAAGATTTCTCATCCCCCTGCTGTTGACAGAAACCTCCACAGCATCATGACAGCTCAGCATAATGTTATTTGTTAAGATTTATGGACCTAAGCTTCCAAATAAGGTCTGACAGTGCACTGTCTCCAGGCACAAACTCTGCCTTGCTCACTACTCAAACTCAGTCCCATTCACCCAGTGTCAATTACTCTTCTTTCCAACACCTTTCTTCTAATTCAAATCATCTTCTTGCTCATCCAGTCTAACAGACCTATCCAGGATCCATTTTTGGCTCTGCACAGCTGTTTCAATCCCCCAAATACTCAACTGACCTAGTTTCCCACCACCTCCTCCCACTAATTCTCCCATTCCCTGTCTCTTTATCTGAGCTTCACTGCTAGTTTTATCCCTGCATCTACCTGATCCCACCTTTTGCTCTCTTTTCCCTCTTAGTTGCTACTCTTCCTGCAGAGGAACAGTTGATTAGTCTTTTAAAATCAATAGTCTTATTTTAACCCTCAAAGGCTGAGAGCAATAAATACTAGAGAAGTTCAGCTTCATTTTCTTACTTTATCAAATATATCAGTCTGAGGAATTTACATGTAAGTAGCCCTGCTGTGTTCAGAAAGTATGAAAGTAAGAACAAATTAAGCATACTCAATTCTTATGTGATTATGACATGATTTGTAGATTTGTTTGTATTTTATTCTGTCTTCTAAAAAGATGGAGTATTACATTAGACATGATGTCTAAAATTATTAGTGAGGCCACAGTCATAGGACCTGCAGATACTTCAGCTAAAAAAAGAAAAAACTTTGTTTTTTCCCTACAAATTGCAACCAGTTTACATTTTTGGTAGTAAATATTAATTTATGTAATTCATGACAACAAAGCCTAAAGAATTTTAAAAATTTCATTAATACGAAAAATTCATAGCTTCACATGAATAACTAAAGGAATGAACCAGGATTTAAAAATTAATTTAAAATAATAATCATTAATTTGAAATATCTGTATTACTTTCTTTGATCCCGGTAGTGTGGAAAGATAGAAGAATATACTCTTTGACTTGAAAAGTACAGCAAACCATGCTTTGGGTCACTCCCATTCTTAAATATTATCATACAATGCCTGTTAAAAATTAACAGTGATATGTTATGCTAAGCATCAGCTTGCAGTGTTTAATGCTAGAAGTATTTATTAACCCGTGATATTATCTACGTAAGAAACACTTCTTGGGTTTTTGGGGAGGGGGAGGAAAATATCGGTACTCAATATTCTGCTGTATTTGGCTTCTGGCTAGACAAGATCCTGTTAGATTTGGCTTCTTGTTTAGATGAGACTCATATTTCATAGCATTAAGTGGAGTAATCACAGCTGTCTCGTTTAGACAAATTCAAGATCTTATTCAATTAACTTTGACTACCTCAGAAGCTTTCTGGTCTAACAACAAAGCTGTATTATATTAAACCAGGATGTAAAAAAGTAACAATATGTATCTTCATTTCAGTGGGAAGAGTTTCCATATGAACTAATAGTAGCCTTCATAACCCATAACAAGAAAACTCAGTTTAAATATTCAGTAGAGTCACCATTTCATTATTTCAGTGTGCCAGCTGGTCATTATGGTATATTATAGGAAATGATGACATGATGTGCAGAATTATAAAATGATGGCTCCCTCTGGCAAGTGGAAGAAGACTTTTTTCTTTGACGGCTTGAATTACTTCACATATTTGTTTTAATTTATACTTTGGTCTCTTTTCAAAGGAACTACACTATCTAAGGACAGCTCTTTCAGTTCTTGAAGCAACTGAAGAAGAAAACTGACAACCAAAACAATCTTCCCTTTTATTAAAAGAATATTTTTCAAAAGGTAATAACAAAGTGAAATAAAAATGTGCATAACACAAAATGATAAAAAAGTAAAATTATACTGTGCCATCTTTGTACAGATAGAGTTCCTACCTAGAATTCTTTTTTACTACATACTAATTAAAGATTGCAAAACAAATTTAAACAAGCCCTTGCCATTTGTACAACAAACAAGTCTGGGTTTCTAATTGATGCAAGCAACTTGACACATTAGCAGTAGCTCAACCAGAATATATTCGCTTTTCCAGGTTACCAAATGTGCAACACTGTAGGTGTTAAGGAACATATACTTTATATTCCAAAGCTTCTTTACAACAACAGATGTTCTTACTGTTACTTGTTTAGGAAAAGATCTTTCTTTCAGTAAACATGTTTATACAGATGATTGGTCTTTCCAATCAGAATAAATTTCTGTTAAAAAAAAAATTCTTATTTGAAAAATCCATGGTGCCCATAAAATACAATTGTTTTTCAGGTAAAGCAAAAAGATAAGGCCACATGTTGCTGTTAGAAGCTCCCAAGAATTCTAACTTTTGCTATACCGCTAAGAAAATCCATTCAAGTGGATATCAGGGATAGACATCAGGAAAACACCAGGTTAGATGAAGACAGCATCTGGCAATCTAACTGTAAAACTTCTGACAGGTAGTCTCTTTCCAACTGAACTCACTGTTTCACATAAAATCCAGAACTTACCAGGATCTCCTACTTGCTAATGCAAGATAAAAACAAACCAGTATTTTTCAAGAGTTTTCCAAAGGGAAATTTGTCATCATGCTTAGCTGTGTGATCATTTGAGCTGCGTCATTGTAGGATTTTCTACTAAGAAAAACAACAAATGAAGAATGGCATGAAAGTTTGAGTGATCCCCAAGGGAGCTTCTGTTAATGTCACTGGAAGAATTGACCCTCGTGCTATAAGTGAGGGTGACACTTTGTGTTTCTCTGGCTCAGAAAGTTTCATGTAGGTCTTAGCAATCTCTGCATATGCTATACCGTCTAGTACTGAGATTATTTTACACAGATTGTTACAGACTGCATCTATATCCTCAATATTATGACTGGCATCAGACAGAATCAAGTGGTCTCTAAGCATTTTCCTGTTCTACGTTGAGGCACATGGAAAGATAAAAATAAATGTCACAGGGGGTCTGATAATGGTCAAGTACCAGTATGCCACAACCTTCCTAGAAAGAGTGTCCTGCAAAGAACAACTCTTCTAGGGGCAAAGACAAGCCTCCCTGGACAGAGAGTGATTTCAGCAAGTGTAGTGAGATATCTCAGCTACAAGTGATTCCAGCTTTTGTGTTTCAGCTCTTTGTGAAATCACCTGAGGCAAACTCGGGGACAGAGAGAGGGGATCTGTGTATGGCAGTTCCACAGAGGTAGCTTTAATTGTTCAGCAGTCCCTGTGAAAGGGAGGCCAGGGATAACGGCTCCCTGGATTTCAAGGCAGACCCAGGGCCTTTTTATGGGAAAGGCAGGGGGTGGGCTAGGAACCAATTTGCCAGCTGGATACAAGGTATTACCATATAGAAATGAGGCATGCTGGGGATAGTTCATTTTCTCACCATAACCTAGAGAGAGGTTTCTTGTCTCTGAGTCCTTTTGCCCTCAGGCTTCTTTCCTCCAAGGGAGCACAGAGGACTCCTGAGCCAAGGGCTCACAGCCCTCCATAAATAAGTATAAATACATAAGCATATATAAGTACATAGACAAGGACATCAACAAGCCAATCTGTTGGGTGCGATTAATAAAAAACTGGAAAGCCAAACTGATGGTAAATGGAGTTCTGATCTGCCAGGGGTGCCACAAAATGTTACCAAAGACATACAATTTTTTACCTGCATTCTTTCAGTCAGTTGACAGAAGTAAAATGAGCAGAAAAAAAGACTGCCAAGGAGAAAGCCTGAGGTGTAGCAGTGAGCAGGGTGGATTTATTGTGACTAACCAGACCGTGTTGATAAACAGAAGATATAGCCATTCCCCTGAAGAGGATATCTGCTTAAGAAAGCACTCTGTGGATGGAAAGAGGACAGAGACTCAAGAGACACCTTAAGGGCAAGAGGATCAAACAAACTGTGCCTCAAGAGCTCAAAATGCTCAGAGGAAAAACAGAATGAAATGCAAAGCTAAAGTAAAATGCATAACAGATCCTGAGTTACCAGCAGTGGCAAAAAAGAAATGAATAAAAAAAATTAATATACATAGTATTTTATTAATTCATTTCTTAATACTGACTGATTCACTCTGATCTAAAACTTGTGTTAATATACATAATTCCATTGCCTTGAGCTATGAAAGACCTAAAATGCTTTCTAGCATGGTTTACCTTATTGCACAAGAGAGGCTAGTATTATTTCTGTATTTCTTCCAATATTTAATGTGAAATATACCCACTGTACTTAAGGAAAGAATATCATCCCACTTTGTATGTGTAATTTTTCACCTGGAGACCACAAAGATCTTTAAAAATAACATCTGTTATTTCCTATTAAAAGTGATATATAGAAACCTTCCAACTTCGAGGTGCCTCCAGGGAAACAACCAAAACTGCACTTTTGAAAAGCAGGGTTTTTTCTTCACAGGTATGTGTGGCTTTTAACATGACTACAAGATTCTTCCACAGTGCTTATAAATCCCCAACATGAAAAAGAACCAAAACCAATTATGACTTGTCTTTATGGTTTCGACTTAGAAAAGTGAATACTATTAAAGATATTCCTCCTAAACTGTCTGTTCTGTGTGTGATTGTACTACTGACAATTGAGAGGAAATTTCATGTTAATTACAATGTAGCAAATGGTCAAAAAGATATCACACAGGTTTTTAAAATAATTTAAATAAATATTTAGACAACTGCTTTACTTGCTAGACAAAATGTAGCTACTGTTTTCTCACTGAATATAACTAATTGAAAAGCTATCAGATAAGGAAAGTAAATTTCAGAAAATAGAAGTCTTAGCTTTCAGTGAAAGTAATCTCTTCCTAAAAACCCTGCATAAGATAAGGGTATTATTTGCTCAGTGGGTAAATTGTGTGCTCGACAACAAGTTAAAATGTAACTGGATGCCATAATGGTCTGATTCAAGATAAAGAAAGATGTAGAGATTTCTTGATACCTGTCATTCTGAACAAAGAAGCCTGACCACAAGAAAATAAGACCAATGCTTTAAAATTACTCTAAAGCAACTGAAGACAAGTTCTTAACAGCAGGTTGTTTGGAACAATGTGTACCTTAAAGGCATAGACTTTGGAATTAAGTGTAAACCATTATGTTTAAAATAGGATGAAAGCACTGGCATTAGGGATCGGTTGCTATTGGCTATTACAGCTAATGGCTACTGTGATAAAATCCAAAACAGTAGAGCTGAACATAAACAACATTTAGACTTCACTGAAGCAGATACTATTTTGCTGATTTTTACCTGAAAATTCAGATCTAAATGCCAGTTCAAAACTTCATATATTTCAATGTCTACCTTTGACAAATGATTTTCTGACTAATGAAACAGCACAAGACAGAAAAACTTACTATTGCACTCTAGAAACCTGCAAAATGTGAAAAGACTATTTCATTTTTACATACTGTAGACAACTATGCTATTTGGAATATTTTTAAACAGAAGTTTTTCTGCATTTACTGCATCTGTCATGTCATCAAAGTCTCTTCAAATCTGAACAGCGGTGGTTTCCTGGCTTCATGCTTCAGCCAGATTAAAGGGAACTTGTCAAAAATTTCTAATGTTTTATTATCAATTTACTTCATCCTTCACTACACAGGTATCACCTCCTATAAGAAGCCTCTGGCTTCAGCCCAGGAAAAGCCAGGGAGGAAGTAGAAATGTGCTAATTCTAATGTTTACACTGGTGGAGATAGAGAAATCACTCAACCTACATGCTCCTTCAATTCCCTCTATCCTTTCAATATTCCTGATACATTCCTTTTCCCCCTTACGTTAATGGGAATTTCTCACTCCATGAAGTCTGGGGATTTTGATGCTTTGCTTTCTTTGCAGAGCAGAGGCATTTAGACGAAAAGCAGTTAGATCAAAGGTCAGCATTGCCTGATATTTTTAAACATTCAAAATTTTAATAGTTTTCTTCTGAAAATACACAAAACTTTAATTTTACCCTACAAATACACTATTCATAAATATAAAATGACATTAGGATTTAAAACCAAAACTAAAACCAAATCAGAGTCAGAACAATGTTTTGCTACAGAAAAAAGAAGAAAGTTGAAGACCTTCACTAAAGACATCAGAACTGTTCACTAAGTACTATTGATAAGGAAAGTATCATCAAAGTCAATAAGCTCTGTGAAAGAAATAAATTTAAGAAAAATGGATTTTTGAGTGAAAAGCTGTTAGACTGAAACTTTCTGGCTAGTCTTTGTAATTAATTGCTCTTAGTGAACCATTTATGTGCTCCACAAGTAAAAGGATATTTACACTTTAGCTTTAAAAATAGCAATGTCATTAAATATGTAAAACTGAAGTGGAAACTAATAAAGCAATGAGGTGCTAAAAAAGTAAGCAACTATGATCCACCCACTTTATTTCAATTGTTCGGAAAAATAAAGTAGCAATTATTTGACCAAAGCCAAGGATAACTCTAACAGTTGATATTCGTCTCTGTCCTTGATGATATAGTGTTCCAAGTTTCTTATTTTGTATAGCTGATTCTTGATTTACTTTGGATCTGTGGGCACCCAGAAAGTGAAGAGAATCAAGCTATTTGAGTTGGTATTCAGATTTGGACCTAAGAACTCGGGTGCTTTTTTGAAATACTTCCACTGAAGTTCATTATTTATTAGTCATGTTTGTACTTCTTAAGAATACAGGTTTTTAGAATTTGTATTCTATCTCATCTGAGGGGAAGTTAGAGTATATCAAACTTCGAAATGTTTTGATTTCACTGAATTCCAGATTTCCATACAAAAGATGAGAGTGTTAATAATATAATTTAGTTATTATTCTTCAGTATGTAAAAACTAGACACAACAGAATACGCATGCAGTTTATTGCCAAACTGCTCAGGAAGAAAATTTTCTCAATTTAATCTCTTAATCTTGCTTAATACTACTGACATAATTAAATAGTGGGAATAACTGCAAGCATAGTGCATGCATATCCTATATAAATAGCATATACTATTTAAATAGTGAATTTATTTTTTGTTTGGAAAAGACAATATAAAATATGTATATTTGTATGTATTTGCAGACAATTATGAGACAGTGAGAACTGAAGTTTTTGTGGGTAGGTGCCATGGAATGACACACTCATGGAAGTTTCTTTTTGTAAGCAACCATTTCAAAATGGTCACCATTGTTGCAACAACTCTTAACAGTATAAAATCAGAGCAGGGGTTTCAAGTCAAGCAGAAACAAAAGTCTAATTTGTTTCTTAGAACTGTAACGGCAGAATGGGAAAGGCCTTTAAAAGAAAAAACCCGCTGCAGCCCATTTTGAAGACATAAAGCCAGAAACACTCAAGGGCCTTGAAAGGAGGCACAGGAGACAGAGCCACCTCAAAGCCAGGAACATCAAAACAAGCTGCATTGGGTCAGACAACCATTTCAGTGTGCTGTCTCCAAAGGGACTGATATCAGATGCCTAGGGAAAGTATGTAAGTGTACTGTCTCAGCTTCCAAGACTCCATAGCTGAGGCATTTCTAGGTGGCAAAAGTAGTTTAGCCAAACTTCTGATAGGTCCAGATCTAGGAAATGACAAAAGTTCTCTAAGTCCTTTAATACTGTAAATTCAGTATTCAGTCAGTGACAATGAGTTGGGAAGGGTACTTGCTTGCAATTCCTGCAGGAGGATTTTATTGCATCTTCACTGTCAAAGGGTGTAGAGGCAAATACGAACAGAATGACTAACTCAGGGTTTTTCCTGGGGCCGGGGAAAAGGCAGGACCAGGGAGAGGGGACCAATGGGAGAGCTCTGGGGAAGTGACCAGGCTGACAGACAACCGTGGAATTCAAAACGGGACAGGTCATCCCAAAGAGCAATGCACCTCTGGGGGAGCCTCTCCAGTCACCTAAACACCATACATGTTCACCGGCCACCACAACTCCTCCTTTCTGTATTAAACTAAGAGGCCTCCCCTGGGGATCCCAAAACCCAACATCCTGAAAACTTAACATACACAGAACAACAAAAATGATCAGAAGCACCCAAAGCTCAATGTCCCAACAAACCAAACATACATAAAACAACAATTACAATCAGAAACACCCTCAACCCAGTATTCCAACAAGTCCTCATATCTTTCAGAGGATTTTTTTCTGGATGTTGGAATGGATGCTCTCACAGGCAGAGGTGAGGTTGAAGCAGCACAGTAATACTGTTTTTAAATCAGTATTCAGTCAGCGGCAAAGAGGCAGGAAGGGTATTTGCTTGCAATTCCGGCAAGAGCATTTTATTGCATGCTCACTGTCAAAGGGTGCAGAGGCAAATACACAGAACATGGCTAACACAGGCCAGGGGAAAGGTGGGATCAGGGGGCAGGGACCAATAGGACAGCTCTGGGGGAGTGACCAGGCTGACAGACAACCGCGGAATCCAAACCGGGACAGACCATCCCAAGAAGCAGTGCACCTTGGGGCGGGAGACCCTCGGATCACTCTAACATAATATATGTTCACCGGCCACCACAACTCCTCCTTTCTGTATTAGACTAAGAGGCCTCCCCAGGAATCCCAAAACCCAGTACCCCAAAACCTTAACATATACAGAACAACAACAATTATCAGAAGCACCCAAAGCTCAATGTCCCAACAACCCAAATACATATAATTAGAAACACCCCCAACCCAGCTTCCCAACGAGTCCTCAAATCTTCCAGATGATTTTCTTTCTGGATGCTGGAATGGATGCCCTCACAGGCAGAGGTGAGGTTGAAGCAGCACAGCTTTTTCTGGGCTGTGGCAGAGTTCAAGCATTCACTGGAGGTGGTACCAGGAGCATTCAGAGGACAGCAGGGTGATAGGTGTTGGGTACTAGACATCATGATGGTGAGTGTGGGCACAGGCTCTGGCAGTTGCTGCTGTTGGGATTCAAACAGAGTTAAAATTTTGCAATTTCAAATGGAGGGGGGCCTTTCCCTTCTCCCCTCTCTTAAAGGTTTGGGGAAAGGGGAATGGCATAAGGGTTGCAGGGATATAGGAACCCATGGCTAGGGAAAAGCCTAGCAGAGGTGTGGTGGTAGGGAATATTAACTGTTTGGGAAGTAACAGAATGGGGTAGGATATGGGGAGACACCACAGGTGTCCAACTTATCCGTTTCGCAGTCTCATTTGCAGTTCTGGTTCTCGGCACTGCGTGTGTCTGTTTCTAAGGTGGTCATCAATGCTGGCTTGTGTCGTCTTCGCTTCCAGGTGACAGATGTTTCATCTTTTGACTGCACCTTGTTCTTCTTGGTTGGTGTTATGCCTGCAGCAATGATGTTTGCTGGGCTGGTGCAGCTTCCAGGTGTCATCTGTGGCTTTTGGTTTTCTTATTCCAGTCCTTTGATCTTCACACTCAGTAGCAGAATCTAAAAGGTCACTGTTTTGCTTCTTTGGCTGCTGTTTTGCATCTTCTGGCCATGCCTGCCAGCTGCTCAGGTTTACTGCTTTTGGGAACAGTCTGAGTCCTACGGCCTGGCTCCTGCAACCCCCCCTCTTTTTCTGCTTTTCTTGCAGCTTGGGGGCAGGGGATGCGGGCAGGGTAGGGGCCGAGGTGAAAGGCAGCACTTGGGCTGGGTTCTTGCAGCTGGAGGAGCAGGGTGGCAGCAGCCGAGACTTGACAGCCTCAGGGCATTTGCGAAGCCGCAGCGGAGCCGGCAGAGGCCGGGCGCGGCCCCGCAGTGCCGTAACAGCGAGGAAGCGGCCGGGGCCGGCCGGTACATTTGGGACAGCGTGTCTCTCTAGGAGCTGGCTCCAGCTCGCTGCCATACCTGGGGGAGCCAAGTCCACGAAGTTAAAAACAAGAATGTACTGTCCTTTTAACTCTCACACCACGTGGCTGGCCAGGGCAACCCGCAGCGAGTGCGGGGTCCGATCTCGGGCCGGCTGCATGGCTGGCCTGGGCATGCCCTTGCCTCGGCAGAGAGCGGCAGCCAGGCACGAACTGCCGGGGGTCGCGGGCGGGTACGGCCGCAGCGGCGATGAAGGAGAAATGCAGCTTTGCTGGGGCTCTCGGGGCTTATATCCAAGCTCCTGCAAGGCTGCTGGGGAAAGTCTGGGATACAGGAGGGAGAGACAGGGTCCACGGCTGGCAGGGGACTCCCGACAAAAGGAGAGGGACCCTACGTGATCTCACGAGCAGGGGCCGGCGCCGGAGGGGAAGGCGGGGGGCAGGGGACAGACGCAGAGAGGGGGCAGGGCGCTGTAATGCAATCGGGCAGGAGAGGTGGGGGGCAGGGATCGGAGCCGGGGCTGGGCACGGGCAAAAAGCCCACCAGTGCCAGCACGTGGCTTTTGTCCTGCTGGGGGGGGATGGGAGAAGTGGCAGAATCGGAAGTGAGCTCTGCAGCTGGCTTTGTAAGAGCAGCCACACTGCCGTCGTCTTGGAGCAAACTTAAACTGGGAAAAAACGGGGAATTAGGTTCGGGAAAGAGGTTTTGGGTAGGATCGGGGACGGCTTGGCCTTCACCACCCCTGGCAGAGGACAAAGGAGACAGAGACAAGGCAGGCAGACGGTGGCAAACCTGTGCCGTGGGGCAGGGTCCTTCTCTCTATCTCCCTTGAATCAGGGCAGAGGGAGCAGGGATACAGGGGGAGGAAAGCGGCAGAGGGTTTTTTAAACTGGGGTTACCATTTTTAAACAGTTTTACAAAATTATCAATGGCTTTTGCTAACTTATAAAGCAAATATCCTTTTCCAGACATAAACAACCATCTTACAAAGCGTTTTAAATATTCAATTAGCCATTGCTTGAATAACCATTGAATAAAATGTTTTAAATCTTCCCTGGTATAACAAAAATTCTCATGAACAAGGGCTCTTAGAACTGGGAGAAAGGCTTCCCACAGGAGACAAGAGAACTCTGCCCCCATCTCCCTCTCCTCCCAACCCTCGAGATAAAAGGAAATTAAAAGAAAAGGATACAAAGGTGACCCAGGGGTCAAATAAAAGTCTCGAGGATGGTCCACTGACTTGGACCAGCCTTCTCTTTCCCTAGAAGACTGTTGGTCTTCCCCGCCGAGCTTCTGATAGAACTCAGAGGTTTCTTTGGGGTAATGGCTGCTCAGAAAGGCAACTTTCATTTCAGCGATGAAGCTTTGCTGGAGACGCTCTCCAGGGACGATCCAAGGCCGCCCCACATTGGGCGCCATTTAATACTGTAATTGCCTGGCCCCATGGGGTCCCGGGTGCCCCCACAGGTGCCTAGGCAGGTTTGGTATTAAGTCCGCAACAAAGAGCCGGGAAGGGTATCTGCTTGCATTCTGGCAGGAGAATTTATTGCATCTTCACTGTCAAAGGGTGTAGAGGTAAATACGAACAGAATGACTAACTCAGGGTTTTTCCTAGGGCTGGGGGAAAGGCGGGACCAGGGAGAGGGGACCAATGGGAGAGCTCTGGGGGAGTAACCAGGCTGACAGACAACCACGGAATTCAAACTGGGTCAGGTCATCCCAAAGAGCAAGGCACCTTGCGGGGAGCCTCTCCGGTCACCCCAACACCATACATGCCACCACAGTCCTTTATGCCCTTCATCATTCAGAAAATACACCCTGACACCAAAACTAGTGCGAGCAATTAATCAAGCAGACTGAAGAAGATGAAGGGTCTGCCAGGGATCAAGCCCTTCTCCAAAAAGATGCATGAACCAGGAAGAGAACCTGAGCATTCCACACAGCCAGTAAAACTTACCCACTGAGTGTTATTGAACATTCTTTTCTGGGTTGGATTATTTCTTGCAAAGAGGAATGATAACTGCTGTCAGTAATAAGAGTACAGAGCACCATTCACGGCACACATATTTACTGAGAGAAGAACAAGGAGCAGGTACAACCCTCAGCCTCTGTGGTGAGCTGTGACATGGCGCTAGCCCCTGTCAGTCAGGAGGAAGCCACCCCTGAACACACCCCAGACTCCTCCTTTGAGGAGGACGACTCCTCCCTTGGGGACGATCCACAGGGTGGCACCACAGTCTAAGGACCCACCCTCCTTCCAGAAAGTTCTGAGGTGATTCGACAGTTCATTGGTTGAGAATTGATTGATGTATGTTTGTACCCCCCACCAAAAATTCTGATTGGAGCCTCTGGTTCTGTACCTCCCACATTTTGCCCCCCTCATGCTTCCCTATTGGACCTCTCCTGCGAACCCCTCCCAGTCTGGTGCTCCTTAAAACCCCCTGCGCGCTGAGCTGTGCCCCGGAGATCTTCCCTGACCCCCTGCGCTTGGACCCCTGCACTACCTCCCTCCCCCCACTTCTTAATAAAGGAGCTCCCGGGAGAGATCCCCTGGCGCAACCCTCTGCCTCTCTGACTCTCCTTCTTTTGTGTCGCTGCTTCCCTTGCCCAGGACCACTCGGCCCCTCAGCAAGCTGGTGCCCGGTGTGAGGTTACCCAAAGCTCCAAGAGCCGCTTCCCCCTTTTACAACAAGCCTCTAATAAGCAGCAACATGGCTTTCAGAGAAGGTAAAGGTGCCCAAAGTTTCTATTTGTGTGACAGCACTGATGCGAAAGCATTAGTTTTTCTTGCCAAATATGCACCTAAAGAAGGGGAAAAAATTCTTAATAGATGTTTCTATTGCAGCTACTTGCCCCCAACATTTGTTATGTGGACATATTTCTTTGCATAAGATTGCCTGCACTTCTCTTAATGCAGCTTGGTAAGTCCTGCATATTTAACTCAAATTACTATTGATCACTTCTGCCACCACTATGCCTGAAAAAGACATTCTGAGTCAGAAAAAAAGTATGGTTCTTGCTCAGTAACAGCAGGTATACTTCACCAAGGTATTAGTTATCATCAGAACAATGTGACACTTAACATAGCACTACTTATTTTGGTATCATCAGCTCACATGGAGCAAAGTATGTAAGGATATGTTTAATTAATGTGAGGTATTTCAGCCCATTAATTACTGGACTTAATATTTTTAAGGAACCATCATTATGATGGCTAGGGCAAATGAATTTTTTGTCCTTATTTATTCCTTGCAGTTTCTTTTGCTCCTAGAAACAGCCATTCCTGGAGAAATGTCTCATTTCCTGCCTAAAAACTGATTTTGCAAGTGTTGCACTGATTTCGGGCCTTAACAACAAAAATAAGAAACATGAACTATGACCTCTCAGGAGAGCTCAATAGGTCTAACATACTACATTTTTGAGGATACCTTTTCTTTGTGTGATTTGGCTTAGCCTGATGAGGCTTAATTCTGTATTCACTGATGGAGGTTTACCACTACCAGGACTTTATTGCTTTGCACACGTGCAAGAAGGGAAAGCAAGCCAGGTTCACTGACTTTGTGTAAGTTACTTAATTTCTCTGTCATTGTCACCTATAGAAAAACTTGCATGCCTTGCTTTGTGGCTCTCTCATTGCATTTTGCTGCTGTTGAATAGTTAAATTGGTATCTACAAAGCGCCTGCCTGTTGGGTTCTGGAGGGTAGGGTTTCGGACAGTCAGGACAAACGGGAGACAGAAGATCTCTGGAGCTGGTCTTAGAGCATGAGATTTATTGATGAGGGCGTGGGTGTAAGAGACCTGCTAGGAGCTGCCAGACACAGCTCGAAGCAGGTCAGAGAAGCAGTGAAGAGATGCAGGGGTGCAGAACTGGTGTAGGAAGAAAAGGGGCAAGGGCAGAAGCAAGAGAGTAAGAGAGTAAAAGCAAGAGAGCAAGGGTAAGAAGGCAGGGCAAGAGAGCAAGAGAGAAGGGCAAGAGGGCAAGAGCAAGAGTTCCCGTTTGCAGCACAATAAATCATCTTTTGTGCTGAATATTCTAATTTCCATTAACCAATCTAGAACTCTGCAGGCTGGCACGAGCTGTGCTGCAGCCAGATCCTGGTGGGGGATATTATTAAAGAGCTTGTTTCCAACTGTGTCTCAGAAATCCTTATTGAAAACAGTGGAGCAGTCTGTGTTTGGAAAATTAACTAAAGTCCATTCTAAGAGGTCTTTTAGCTCCTGTTTTGGTAAGTTACTTGGAGTGGAGCTTAACAGGTGTTTTAGTTGCTTATAGAGATCTCTGTCATGGGCAGAATGTGTTTGTCCCATTATTAGACCAGTTTGCTCACCTTGGTGCCGCAGAAGCAGGGTCCTCAGAGCTCTGTCATGGGACAAAACCAGGCTGTCCAGGCGTGCTCAGGACTGTGCGTTCAGGTCCCTCAGAGCTCCAGTGTCAGGCGTCGCTTGGCAACGGCTTTCCGTGCTCGGGACGTCTCGGGGGTGCACTCAGAGCTCCAGAACGAGCCGTGTTCAGCAGCGTTCGTCTGTGCTCAGTGCCCGTGGGGTTCCATGGCAAACTTCCTCAAAGAGCTCCGGGCAGCTGCCGCACAGCAGCGGCCGCCTGTGCTCGAGGATTACCGGGCGATTTCCTCCAAGAGCTCCAGGAGATCGTTACTTTAGTAGCGTCTCTCTGTGCTCGAGGTGTGCCTCGGCAAAATTATAGAGCTCCGGCGGTTACGCTGCTTAGCAACAGTACGCTGTGCTAGCGACACCGTTCAGGTGGCTATAACTGGTCATTAGTTACTGTCCATGCAGAAGTCCCATACAGGTAGAAGAAGCTGGATCGGCCATTCAACCACGTTCGGGTGCCAGTTGTTGGGTTCTGGAGTGTAGGGTTTCAGACGGTCGGGACAAACGGGAGACAGAAGATCTCTGGAGCTGGTCTTAGAGCATGAGATTTATTGATGAGGGCGTGGGTGTAAGAGACCTGCTAGGAGCTGCCAGACACAGCTCGAAGCAGGTCAGAGAAGCAGTGAAGAGATGCAGGGGTGCAGAACTGGTGTAGGAAGAAAAGGGGCAAGGGCAGAAGCAAGAGAGTAAGAGAGTAAAAGCAAGAGAGCAAGGGTAAGAAGGCAGGGCAAGAGAGCAAGAGAGAGGGGCAAGAGGGCAAGAGCAAGGGTTCCCGTTTGCAGCACAATAAATCATCTTTTGTGCTGAATATTCTAATTTCCATTAACCAATCTAGAACAAGCTACAAATCTTATAACATTTACATACAGCCTTTAGCAATCATTGTATTACCCTATGGGGTTACATTTTAAACTCTAAAAACTACGTTTTGAACCCTCTGCTAAGCTGGGAGGGTCTGCTCTGACCCTTGGACCTTTCTGCAAGCAGAGGGCATTGTTTAATCAAAGGAGATTATCTTCAGCCGGCTACGCCATTGTTTTCCAGTTGTTCAGTAACTGGAGTTGAGTAATTCAAAGTTTGTCTTCATTTCAATCTCGCTTATAGTTTTCATATTCTCAGCATCTTTAGCCAGGCAGTCACATTTATGAGTCTGTTCTCCCATACCTGCCTATAGAAGAATCAGCAATAGGCAGCCTTTGGAAATTGATGCTGGCAACAGAGAGGAAGTCATCTAGTCATGTCATCTCTGATGTCTTCAACTGAAAATGAGGGTCTGTTTTTAACGACTATCATATCCACAGCAGATTATCTGTGTGATATTAACCTGCTAGACTTCTATGAGTTAAATCAAGCTGTTGTGTGGAGGAAAAAAAACAAAGAAAAAACAGAAAATGTAACAGCAACAAAGATGGGCCTTATTCTGTAAAATACTTGCAAGAGTTAAGCGTACAATGGCTGTTGTTCATGTCCATACTATAATGGTTTATTCTACTGGCACAATAATGTGAGGTTAAAGAAAGTTCTAAATAGAGCTGAAAAATTTGGTTGGGATTTTGTGTTGGAATCACAGTAAAGGAAGAGGAGAGGGTGGTAAAATAAGCAAGACATTCACTAGTACTTCAGCATATGTGCAAAATAGTTCAAAACAAATCACCAAAAAAAGTTACTATTTCAGTCAAGGTTCATGAAGAGTTTTGGCAGAAAAAATATTACAACTATTTTTGAGAAAAAGATTGACGTCTTTATGGCTTACTTCAGCACATTCCTTCACTTTGTGACCCTATGTTAATGTAACACTCGAGTTACCTTTTGAGTTTTTTAAGGTTAAGAAAAAAATTAATCTTGGACTGATAGTAACTTTTTAAAGCCAAAAGTCTGTACAACTTAATTTCTAATAGTCTAAAATAACCACCTTAAAAAGACTAGTAACTAGTGCTTGTCAGAAAGCTGGCAGAGATGCAAACATGTTGTGATATGAGAGTTATCTTCGTACTATAAAATTAAAAGTGCCTGAGACCTTTAGCTGGCTCTAAGGCTATCTAGCACAGAAAGAACCGCATCCATACTATTAAAGTCTCCTAATCTCTAAAAACAGAGTGGAATTATCAGTAATTCTGGGCTAATGCAATGCCGGGAACTACTTTATATTGCAAGTGTCAAGGTCTGAGCACCATTTAGTGCCAGGAAACACTTGCTGGCTCCGATTTTTATGTACAGTGTGATATAATCATGGAGAGCAAGGGACCAGAACAAACAGACCAGTTCTCCCACTACAGATGGGAGAATAATATAGGCATAGGCAGAAAGACTGCTGTAGGTAAAGAGCGAGTTTGGGGGTTGTGTTGTTCAGCTACAGGTTTTGCAGTGTTAAACCATTTTCACAGCTACTGTCTTGGAAATCAAATGCTATTTTTCTTTGAAGAAGCTGGTTTAAGTCAATTTTGAACCAGTTTACCAAGTTTTCAGAGGAAACCAACCAAGCATTTTGATGTGTCATATAAACTGAGTTAGTACGAGAGAAATAGAAACCCATACCCATTAGGCAGGACTGATTGGAACCCGGGGTTCCCATTCCCACAAAAGAACAAGAACTGGAAGTTGCTGCAGTGAGCTCTGGCAGGCAGATGTCCATCAGATCCTCGCCCTCCAATAGGCGAGGGACTCAGAGTCCAAGGGGACATCCGGGGGTGGCACTGCAGAATAAGCTGCTCCTTTCTATCTAGAAAATTCTCCCCAGATTACTTTCTCATTGGTTGCTGTGTTATATTCCCTCCTTTGCTCTGTAGTGGTTTATGGTCACGCCTGTCACATATTGTTATATTGTGATCTTATTGGTTATTACCCCTTTGCTCCTCCCCAACTTATGCCAGTACAAAATCTGCTGCACAAGCCTTATTAGTTCAGTTACCAGTTCATTCTGGGGGTTCTGTAGTTCTGTAGTTCTCTCTGTAGTTCTACCCCCTTTCATCTGTGGAATAAACCTGCAGATTTATTATACAGAAACTACCTCTCGCCTCCTTTACTCCTGGGACTTTGGGGGTCTGAGACAGCTAGCCTATATGGGCAATGACCCTGCACCGTAACTGTAAGATTACAGAGCCTGAGAAGCCAATGGAAAATAGCATCATCATAAAATCCTGACTAAACTCACCTTAATCCATATGGCTGGGAGAAAGGAGGGGAGATACAACACTACGGCTCAGACCTGCTCCTATAAGGTAGCAGGGATAGTCTTTACATCCTTGCTTCTCACTTAAATTGATGCTGGAACTTCATTGTACCTTGGCTCAGCAGCCAGCAGCATTGAGCCAGTCCCAGACCTCAGAGTGGACACATATTCTTTCACATTTGCCACAATGATCACTATGGCAGCAGCCTGTGGGCTCTTGCTATAAATCCCGTATGTATCTTATGATTATTGTTCATAATGTATGGAAACAGAGTTCTTTATCATCCTGGAGTATCAATAGGGAGCAACTCAATTTCTCACTGATAGTAACCCTTGAAACTTTGTGGTGGAAATCATCAAGAAGGCATGTCATAAAGAACATGTGACCACAGTCCTTTCATTTTGAAGTACAAGCTACTTGCACTGTGTCTCGAAAGGAAGGGAAAGCTCTGAGTGAATTAAGGAATGTCTGAAGGAAAAATTGACTTGTATCTTCCCAGGGTACAAGAATGGAAAAATAATCAGGGCAGCTTCACAGAACATAAGGGTCTCAAGGCTACCAATGCTGCAATAGATCATCTTTGAATCTATTAGCTTTAAAATGCTGTTAGTTACAATTCGAAATGTTTGCTTTTTCTACAACATAATTTGTAAGGCAATAGAACAGTAAGAAAACTGAAACAAATATTCCTGATAAATAATTTGCTGGTTTGCAGCATTTTAAGGGCAATGATTCTTGGATGGAGAGACTCAGAGTAACCCAAGTGTTGCGTGCCCAGAAAGGATGCAAACAGCAAGCTAGGAGTAGAGCTAGCAGGTCATTCACAGCCCTAACTATTATTATAGGCTAGTATATTCTCCAAATGAAATTTAAGAGTTGCTAAAGCCATAACCACAGCTATTAGAAGGCCTAAGGTTATGTTTGACTGCAATAGGTGCTCAAGATTAACTGGGGCAGGGGCTAACAATCCCACAGGGGCTGGGACACTGTCCTGATCCAGCAGCAGGGTATTGGGAGCCCCAAGGGACTGGACAAGGACAGCCAGGCCCAGGAACAACCTCAGGGCCCATACACAGCTCATTCTAGGTCTGTATCTGAACATAAATGCCAGGTTTTCTACTGCTTTTTATCTTTTCTTTTTTCCTCATCATTCTTTTTCTTATGTGGCATGATTTTATTCCCATACTTCTCTGATCCTTCATGGGTTTTAAAGTACAGAGTAGATAGGAGCATGTTCACATATGCCAGAGTCTATTACTACGTATCCAGAATCCTTCCCAAAATCCTTCCCAAAATTCCCAAATCTTGTATTCCTTTCAATAACATTTCAATGTTACTGAAAAGAATACAAGATCCATGCAATTGTGGCATCAAAACTGACCTCTTTTAACTAAAAATACCACAGTGAGATAGTGGTCATGGTGACTCATGAGCTCAGTCGTAACAGCAATAAGGAGAGATGATGGTCAATATAGCACTGGCCATACATGGTCCATATCAGGGTGCTGGGGGTTAGGATTTTTCTCTTTTTTTTTCTTTCTCTCAGGGAATCTTCTCCCATTTGTTGCCTAAGAGACAGTAATGACGATAGTTAAGAGACAAAAGATGTGGCTGGGAAGAGAAGGAGGAGGAGGAATGGCGCCATTTGCTACTGTCTCTGAGCTGGGGGGGGGGGCTTTCTCTTGGGAAGTGCACCGATACCATGAGATTTTGGCTGGGGGGTGAGGGACTGGGCTGAGCTCTCTCTCTCTTTCTCTGAATCACTCCAAACCGAGCCTAGAGACACTTCAGAGACAGTCAGAGAAGCGGGTATTTACTTTATTTGGCACAGAGTGCATAGGAGATCGCTCCTCCTAATACACACACCACAGCACTCCATACAGCATAGTATTATGGGTAAAATTCATGAATATTTATCACATTTCTTGGGATAGGAGTGGTTATACAAATGACTTCTCAGAAGTCATTAATATCATTAGCATGCATGCCACACATGCGCTGTGTACCCTGGTGGTTGCACTGAGGAAGGCTCCTCTTCTTCCTCAAGAGTTTTTCCAAAGAAAGGTTAGTAGTCTTCATCACAATGCACTTTTCACCTTTCTTTCTGGAGCATGGGCAGTCCTTCATTGAATGATGCAGTGGGTTCTGTGCTGATTTCAAACGGGTTCTGTTCCTCTTATCTTGACAAGATGCATTGTGTTTCTCTTATCTTGACAAGGCTGTTATAAATAAAATGGGTAATTCGTGCTCAAATATAAAATATCAAAATATGTACCAAAGTTAAGATGTAACCAATTGCTGAGGCCTTTGTGGGTGCACTCAGCTTGCAGCCTCTGTATAGAAAACTTTTATGACTGCAAGCACTGGTACGTGCAGCTTCACAAGGGCAGTTCGCCCTTGAAGAAAGTAAGAAGGTAAACAAAGCTATAAATTGCACGAAGGAATGCACAGTTTAGGGAAACTGGACATCTGTGGAGGCCCTCTTCTGATAAGAAAATACCTAGTTCCCTGCGTTATACCTAACCAATCAGGAGTGTTGTAGCATTTACGGGGCTGGGTTTGTAGCTGAATGATCCAATCACGTAGTGTATGGCTTCTGTGTGATTTTGTAGAAAAGTAGCTAAGAAAACGAGGAATAAAGGTTTTCAGTTCCAAATCATATTGATTTGCTGTCTGTCTCCTGCCTCTACCCCCCACATTGTGGTGACCCCGACGTGATACTGTGACCAGAGCGGTGTCGTTTTATGAAGTCGGACGAGGCTAAGAAGAAGAAACCCCGCTGCGGTTGCAACCGGGCGTTCGAGAGTGACGCGTTGTGGCCACGTCGACCGGTGAGTCGAGAGAAAAAGAATAGAGCGGGATGGGGAATGCCGTATCGGCAGTGGAAAAAGCCACCGTGGAAGCCCTTGTTCGTGCAGGGCAGAAACAGGACTCTCCGCTTGACCGTGCTGATTTGACTAGTTTATTATACTGGGCGAAGCGGAGAGGGCTGATTACAGATACAGCGCAAGTTTTTTCAAAGGATGCCTGGGTTCAAGTAGGCACGGAACTGTGGGAAGCTATTCAATCCGGCCATAAAGAGGCTAAAGGTTTAGCAAAAATTTACCGGCGGGTCCGGCATTTAATTGAACATATTCACGCTGAAGCAGATGTGCAAGCTGTAGTAAAAGACATTTTTCGAACGGCAGAAGAGAGAACTGCTGCGGCCGTTCCGCTGCCGGCAAATACTGTTGCTGCCCCAGCACAAGGGCCTTATGGTGATGTACTTATTCCATGGGATGGTATCCCCTCTGACCCTGTTAAAGAACCACCTGAACAATTGGCTCAAGGTGCAGCCGCTTCTCCTTCTGCCTCTCCGTCTGCCCCCCCGGCACCTATGGACGTTGATCCAGCTTCTGTTCCACTGCCGGAGGACGTTGCAGATGCTAAGCTGCGTGAGCTACTGGGTAAACAAACCGCAGCCATGACAGACTTGTTAGATGAAATGCAAAGGTTAGACAGAGGGGCGAAATCAAAGCAAGTGAAAGATGCATATAAAAAGGCTCATCAGGCAGTAGTAGAAGGGCTCAAGAATATTGAGACACAACTTACAGAATTAGAAAGTGATAACAGGCGGCAACAAGAGGTTTGGGTACAAAACACCCGAGAAAAAATTATTCAAGCTGTAAAAGCAGGGGACATGTCCCTAGAATCAGCAGATTTCTTTCTGCGAAGTAGCTATGGCCCTAATGCTGGGATCACTATAGCAGAAAAAGAATCCATACAGAGATGCCACGAACAAAGTCCCGGCAATAATCAGGACACTGTATCAGACTCTCTTAGCGAACGGTTTAAAAGGTGGATACAAGGAGACAAACGCCAAGAACTAGAACAAGGAGGAGTTACATTGCCTCCGACAGATCCTACTTTTGACATGCATAAACGTTGGAAAGGCATTATAACAAATGCAGAAATGACTGGAGATTTTCAATTTGTTGCTGCACCTGCCATTTCCACACCAGCAGGAAATGACTGGGCACCACTAGATTGGACTACAATTGCTAAATTACAAAAGGCTGTAATGGACTATGGTATTGACAATCGCCTTATTCGTAGGCAGGTGGAAGCTGTAATTAAATACCAGAACTTAGTGCCTGCTGATATTAAAAGTATTTTTGAACTGATTTTAGGTCCCACAACTTACATGCTATTCCTTAATAAGTGGCAAGAGCGATTGGAAGCGATGCAGCTGTCTAATTTAGAGCTACCCAGTGGAGATCCTTTGCGGGTAGCATCACTTGATCAGTTAATGGGAAACGGCGCTTTTCGTGATCCACAGCGCCAGGCTGCTATACATCCTCGTGTTCTATCGCAATCTAAGTTAGCAGCCTTAGATGCCTTTTCTGTGCTGCCGCAAGTAGGGAAACCAAAACAGCCCTATTTACACATTAAGCAGAAACAGGATGAGCCTTTCTTAGCCTTCGTGGATCGCATAAGAGAAGGCGTGGAAATTGCCCCTGATGTTCCACATACTCTGAAAGATACTATGGTGAAAGAAATTGCCACACAAAACACAAACTCTCTGTGTAAGCGCCTTATAGCCACATTGCCGTCTGGCTCTACTCTTATTCAAATGATTGAGATTTGTTCTAAAGCTCCCCTTGAGGAGGAGATGGAAAAGGCACGTATTCATGCCACAGCACTTGCTGCTGCTTTGCAGACGCAGCCACAGCAAGGCACGGGAGATCGTGGTCTGAAATGTTATAATTGCGGTCGTCCTGGTCACAGCTGAAAGACCTGCCCCGCCCGCCACCGTGCACCAGGGACCAGCACTTCCGCCTTCGCAGGGACTTGTAAGCGGTGTGATAAATTTGGCCATAGGGCCGCTGAGTGTCGCTCGCGTTACAGAAAAGACGGGACCCCTTTAGGAACCGCGTCTCATCAGAGAAACTTGAAAAGCCGCGAGGGGGGCGCGGCCATACAAAAACCTCCCCGGTACCGGCACTCGGCAATAACGGCTGGTGTCTCGACCATCTCTGCACCGAAACCATTGGAAGTGCAGGGGCCGATCTTACCCTGGCAGAGTCAGTGAACCTGACTGACAGTACCGTTCATACAGTTGCTACAACAACAAAAGGACCGCTTGGTTATGAACTTTCTGCTCTAGTCCTGGGGCGTTCCTCTGCATCACAAGTGGGACTGTTTGTGCTCCCTGGTGTCATTGATAGTGATTATGTTGGTGTGATTTATGTCATGTTAATGACTTTTTTGCCTCCTATGTTTATCCCTGCAGGTAGCAAGGTAGCTCAACTAGTGCCTTTCCATGACAGGATTCCACGGAAAAGAGCATTGTGTAGGGGAGAGAATGCTTTTGGCAGCACCGGTCCACTGGTAGGATTTGTTGAACCTATTTCACACACCCGACCTACCAGAGAGGTAACACTGTCCCTTGTACATGACAATGTTGTTACACCGTCTGAACAAATTACTGCTCGCATGATGCTTGATACAGGCTCCGATATAACCATTGTGCCAAAGGCAGCTTGGCCTGGCAATTGGCCCTTGCAAAACCTTACGGGTGCAGTTTTAGGCGTCTCAGGTACAGCAGCTACAATGCAAAGTACATCTTTGATTTGCATTTGTGATACTGAAGGGAATGTAGCTAAGGTGAAACCTTATGTGATGCAAACTCCCTTATGGATCTTAGGCCGAGATGTCTTATCACAATGGAATCTTGTCCTAGCCTGTCCAAATTTAGGGTGACAGCCACTGAGCATGACCGACCAACTTTGAAACTGACATGGTTAACAGATACACCTGTCTGGATCGCTCAGTGGCCGGTCACTGCAGAAAAGGTCGGTCATATTCAACAGTTAGTGCAAGAACAACTTGAATTAGGCCATATCAAACCTTCACATAGCCCATGGAATACTCCCGTTTTTACTATTCAGAAAAAATCTGGAAAGTGGCGACTTTTACATGATCTGAGGGCTGTTAATCAGCAAATGCAACCTATGGGTGCACTTCAACCAGGGTTGCCTTCCCCAGCTGCTTTACCTAAGGAATGGGTACTTTTTGTAATTGATCTGAAGGATTGTTTTTTCACTATTCCTTTACATCCTGATGACACTGCTCGTTTTGCCTTTAGTGTTCCTGAAATCAATAATCAAGCACCTACAAAAAGGTATGAATGGGTCGTACTCCCACAGGGGATGCGGAATAGCCTTATCATTTGTCAATGGTTTGTAGATTTAGCTCTCGCCCGATGGTGCAAGTGTCACCAGGATAAGATTGTTTATCATTATATGGATGACATTCTTATTGCCTCCAAAGAACCATTGAGCAGCACTGATGAACAAAGTCTGTTAAGTGAATTGAAATCTTGGGGGTTGAATGTAGCTCCTGAGAAAGTGCAGAGAACAGAGCCTTGGTTATATCTTGGTATGCAAGTCACCTTAAGCAGAATACAGCCTCAAAAGTTATCCATCCGAAAGCAGTTACGTACCGTGCAAGAAGTACAACAAGTTGTAGGTGACATTCAGTGGCTTCGCAATTGGGCTGGTATTACTAACACTGAGTTAGAACCACTTCATAAGCTCTTGCGTGCTGCTCACCGTATTGATGAGCAAGTGGATCTCTCCACAGAAGCTACCCAGGCCTTGGCTAATATTGAATTAAAAATAGCAGCTACTCAGGCATATCGCTATGATCCAACTCTCCCAATTGTGTTGTATGTACGGGTTTTGCCTGCTGAAATTTATGCTGTTATAGGCCAGGAAGACCCGAAGCGTAAATTCTTCTTATTAGAATGGATTTTTACTGCTGCACCTTTCTCCAAAACAATTGTTTCCAAATTAGATGCATTAGGAGCTTTATTACTAAAAGCCAGAAACCGTGTTCGACATGTATTTGGAATTGATCCTGTTAAGGTTGTATTACCTATGTTAACTGATCTTGTCATCATGGAATGGCAACAGCTATCAGAATTATTAGCAACAGCATTGTTAGGCCTTGCAATTGAGAATCATTATCCAGCTCACCCTTTTTTCGCAACACAGCTGATGCTGACGATGAAAACTTTTACCAGCCACACTCCCATTTCGGGAGCAGTCACTGCATTTACAGATGCTAGTGGCAAAACACAAAAATATGGCTTTTCTGTTTACCTTGATGGTAAGTGGCAGTCTGTTGTACATAAAGGCCCTTCTGTTTCAGTGCAACTGTTAGAACTTGAAGCTGTTATTTTAGTATTTACTGCATTTACTGATGAACCCGTAAATATTGTAACTGATTCTGCATACGTTGCTTCTGTTGTTACCCGAATGGAAAATTCTTTTCTTGGTCATGTATCTAATGCCTTGTTGTTGAAGAAATTTATTGTATTGCATAATTTGATAGCTAATAGGAAAAATGCCTTTTTCTGTTGCCATGTGAGAAGTCACACCAGTGTAAATAGTCCTTTTACAAAAGGGAATGCAGTTATTGATGCTGCTGTAAGTGCCAGCGCACAGACGACAAAAGACATGTTCGAGACTGCTCTTAAATCACACGAATTTTTCCATCAATCTGCTCGTGCCCTGCAAGCAGAATTCAATTTGTCTCGTGATGATGCACGTTCAATTATTGCTGCTTGCCCTGATTGTGCTAGGTTGCCTGTTCTGCAAGAACATGGCACGAATCCCAGAGGCTTAGCTGCTCGTGAGTGCTTTCAGACAGATATTACTGTGTTTCCTCCCTTTGGCCGTCTGAAGCACATACATGTCACTGTCGACACATTTAGCAAAGCCATTTGGGCTACGGCTTCTGCTAAAGCCTCTTCTCGTGCAACATGTCGCCATTGGTTAGAAGTTTTTGCTGTACTTGGCGTGCCATCCGTTATTAAAACCGATAACGGACCAAATTACACTAGTGCAGTCTCTAAACAGTTTTTGTCTCGCTGGAATGTTACCTTGCAGCATGGTGTTCCGTATAATAGCACGGGACAAGCGATTGTCGAGCGCCGACATCAAGACATCAAACGATTACTTGCTGTTTTGAAAAGAGAGGGGGAACTGTCTCTCACCCCCCCAGAGGTCTTGTCGAAAGCATTACATGTGTTGAATTGGAAGAATCCTGTCTTAGCCAGTAACACCTTGCAAAGCAAATTTCGTACTCCGATACAACAACATTTTATGCAGACCCAGAACATGTCAGGATTTCCTGACGGTGTTATGGTTCAAATTTGGGACCCCACAAGTAATCAATGGATAGGCCCTCAACAATTGCTAACCTGGGGACGCGGGTATGCTTGTGTAATTACAGGTGGAAAGACACCACAGTGGATTCCAGCCAAGTGGGTGAAACCGTGGCTGACAGTCAGCAAGACGCCGCAAGTAGCGAACCACGCAGAAGACGCAACAGGTGGAGACGACGATTAGATCCTGTCCGACAGCTACTGTAGTATGTTTTGCAGCGTGTTATTCCCGAAATACCTGATGTGACAGAACTGTATGAGATAATATGGACACTGTGGTTTGAACGCATTGCAGTAGTCCCAGAGCCCTCCTGTCAATGCAGGGGCTGGGTCGCTGCATATTTGCAGTGTGACTGTTGTTAGTAGACCCTTTTATACTGCTGACATCAAAGGCGGTTTACTTAGGTGTGAAGACTGTAGATATATTCATAATCAGATCAGAAATTTAGATCTACTTCGACAAGTGGCTTCAGCAACCTGAGCTTACATTAGCTCAAGCAACAGCATTATTTGAAGCCACTGATGAATTATAATTAACCTTAGAGACATATTAATTTAGCCTTAAGATATATTAATTGTAACCGTTTGTGTGCTCAAGCTGCTATTATAACGCAGACAGTAGTAATTGAATCTTATTATATGTAGCAGCGTAGTGAACATAGCTATGATGATGATGTGTAGATATTTGCTTCTTTTCATTGTATTCTCCTGTGTTGTAACATTTAAGTTAGATGATCGACGCAATTTCTGGCTCACATGGGCAAACCTCACAGGGACAACCGATTTTTGTTTGCATTTATCCGCAGCCACTGATCCATTTAGAACATGTTTAATTGGCATACCTGGCTTTGATCCAGCTGCTTTTTCCACATACTCCACAGCAAATTGTTTACATGCCAGAAATGTGAGTCACTGTACAGCTTTACTTCTGTACGGGCTAAACAAAGCTTTGCCATGGGATCCGCAAGAATTGACCCTGCTAGGCAGCCGCCGTCTTCAACAATATAAATCTGAGCGTAAGACAGGCTGTGTGGATTTTGGCCACTGGAACCTAACAGGTCGAACATTATTCTATCTTACACCAAAGCGCTCTCCTTATTGGAACAGCTCTTATATGTGCGGTCACAAGCCATATGGCTGGGGAAAAGGACAGCGAGCTATTGTTGTTAACAAAACAGCATGGGCATTACCACCTGGCATTTTCTTAATATGCGGGGACCGAGCATGGCAAGGCATCCCAAGGTATGCTCAAGGTGGTCCTTGCTATTTTGGCTCCTTAACCATGCTTCTGCCTAACAGCACAACAATTAAACAAATACAGAAAAGTAACACTCAGACACGCACTATTAGAGATGTTTCAACATTAAGCTCTACTTGCAATGATGAAGTTGGCTTATGGAGTCATACTGCTCGCTTTCTTGGCTCTCTTGTCCCAATGTTCGGCACAGCACATGCCTTAACAACACTAGAGCATCTTGCTTGCTGGGTAGCAAAGCAAGCCAATGTCACTACAGCCATATTATCACAAATGTCACAAGATCTTGACAGCATACGCCAGGCAGTATTACAAAATAGGGCCGCCATAGACTACCTGTTGTTAGCACAAGGACAAGGGTGCGAGGACATACAAGGCATGTGTTGTTTTAACATTTCCAACCACAGCAATTCTATTCATAAGCAGTTACAATGGCTCAAGGATCATACAAAAAAGATTACAGTCAATCACAATCCATTAGATGACTGGCTTCTGTCCCTGGGACTAACACCAGGGGTAAAAGAAATTGTAAAAACCGTCATGTTAGTTGTTTTTGTTATTGTAGTAGTATGCTTATTTGGACCTTGTCTTTTTAGTATTATTTCCTCCAGAATGACCAAGCTTGCCGAAACTGTTTTTGACAAGAGAGGGGGAGATGCTGAGGCCTTTGTGGGTGCACTCAGCTTGCAGCCTCTGTATAGAAAACTTTTATGACTGCAAGCACTGGTACGTGCAGCTTCACAAGGGCAGTTCGCCCTTGAAGAAAGTAAGAAGGTAAACAAAGCTATAAATTGCACGAAGGAATGCACAGTTTAGGGAAACTGGACATCTGTGGAGGCCCTCTTCTGATAAGAAAATACCTAGTTCCCTGCGTTATACCTAACCAATCAGGAGTGTTGTAGCATTTACGGGGCTGGGTTTGTAGCTGAATGATCCAATCACGTAGTGTATGGCTTCTGTGTGATTTTGTAGAAAAGTAGCTAAGAAAACGAGGAATAAAGGTTTTCAGTTCCAAATCATATTGATTTGCTGTCTGTCTCCTGCCTCTACCCCCCACAACCAATATTAAAAGCGAACAGAACTAGCCCTGGGAGAATTGTAACCTTTACAGGAAATCTGATTTGCATCCCAAAAACTGAGCTACGAGAATAACGACTGATCAGAAAAGGAGTTAAGTTGGCTCCTGATATTTACATTGTCAAGGAGAACTTCTCGGAAGAACTGATTAAAGATCTACGAAAAATCCCCTCCCAAGCTCAGGTGCTAACGACTGGATCTGGAACCAAAGTATGGAACATCATGAGCCATCAGATAACATCCTCTGGTGATGGGGCATTCATCAAGGACAGGATGCGTTTTGTCCTCCCCAGTTTCATGAATAGTGTACTTCATGCATATGCTGATTGGCAGAAATAACATCCAAGATCCGGACTTTATGGGAAAAACTGTATAAAAACAAGCCGCTGGAAGCAGTGGTCGTGAACAGAGGGAGGTCTGATGCGATAGAGGTCAGACCTGTGTTCACCCAGTTCCAGTCCCGGGCTTGGCACTGTCTCCTTGTTCGATCGTGGCTTTGCATGTTTGAACTCTCAAACATGAAATAAATTTTATATTTGTTTTATATTAATTGGACGTATTTTATTTATATCAAGGCTAAGCCTGTTTCTTAGGCTTGTGATTAACATTTGCTGACTCTTAGTAGTTAACTCATGCTTACATGATCAACCCCTCTCAGCTCTGAGGATCGGAGCTAAGACGGTTGTAGTCTTGGTGCCAGGCTGCTGTTGCTGAGGAGAGAATTTGCTGCCACCGTGGAGTTCTGTCCTTCATTGCTTCTCCTATCATGGGTGAAGCAGCCGTTGTACTGGGAATTTTCCAACACCCCATCTCATTGGGAAAGACCCTCACCATCTGCTTGGGTGCCTCAGGGGAAGAACCCGGGACCTCCACCCCTGATCCCCTCCAGAGGGAGCATCTCCCAGCTGCCGCTGCCCAGCCCTGCTGTTTTTCTGCCGCTGCTTCAAGCTTTTTTTTCTCCACTTCCACCTGACAGCCCATGCCCGCCTGGACATCCTGCGGCTCCTGGCACAGCTCCAGAGTTTTTGCTACACTTTGTTTGCCACTCCAGCTGTATTCAGCTGTTCCAGCCTGCTGCTCTGAGATTCCTGCTACAGTCCATTTTGCCATCCCGACGGGCACTGGGATTGGTTGCCCCCTCTGAGTTTGTAAAGGGAGCCTCTTTTCTCTCTCTCCCACTGGCTGAGGTGCCATTACCCACGTGCAGAGAGATGGCTGAACTCGCACCACAGCGCCCCCTGCAGCCCCTGGGGAATCAGCGCACCCGCTTTGCCCAGTCGGGAGCCAACAGCGCCCCTGCTGGCTGTGACCGTAACTGCACAAAGAAGGCTGTCACTGGGCTCCTGGTTCTGTTTGTTGTTACTGCCATAGTTATTGTTGCTTGTTTGCCTTGTTATACATACATACATACATATATATATATATGTGTGTATATATATATATTAGCAAAGAACTGTTATTCCTATTCCTCATATCTTTACCTGAAAGCCCCTTAATTTCAAAATTATTGTAATTTGGAGGGAAGGGGGTTACATTTTCCATTTTGAGGGAGGCTCCTGCCTTCCTTGGAAGACACCTGTCTTTCACACCAAGAAAATTTTTGTAAAGAAACCGAGACAGGAGCAGCTAATTCCATCTAACTAATGAATCCATGGAGTATTGTTTAAACACACGTGAGACTTTTTGTCTGCTTTGGCTTTTGCCAACACTTTACTATATTTTGTTACCAAAGTTAGCCTGCTGTGTCAGTGGCTGTGCAGCACCATTACTGTCAGACCACAGAGTGCTATTAGAGGTAGAGGCAATAGCCTGGACAGTAAATGCAGCTGTTGTAAACTTTCTCTTAACTAATACTTTATATTCATGAGGAAAACCTGACTTCAGACATAATATTAACTTCTTGCCTAAAATCTAAGGAACAGTCTGCCAGAGGCACAGCTCACTCTTTTTTAAAAAAGGTAATGGCAATCAAACAAAATAAAATGCACATCATTAATGACTGACAAAAAATGTCAAAAATTATTGTTCCAACTTAACAGAAAAATGCATATCCCTGTTTTTATGCTAACAAGACTATGTACCTTGGAAAGTATATTTTAATAATTTTTCTCTTTCATATTTATAGTTTTTGTATCTACATTTCAAATAAAGATCTAGAGACACTGAAGACTTTGATGATCCTTCTGAGTCCCTTCCAACTAAGGAAATTCTATGCTTCTGTGAAAAATCTAGGTGTGGAAACAAGATTTACAAAGACAAGACAGTGCATGTAGTCCATATAAACACAAAATTATTTAAGCATATTGCTTTTTCCTTTTTTTCAACCCCATCTATCAGTTACATACGCAAATAATTGCATAACCACTTAGCTCTGGTTCTTCCAAACATTGAAACTTCCAATTGCTACTTACAATCTTTTACTTATCCTTTTTAATTGTCATATGTTTTTTATATCCAAGTCATTAAAACACTACAAATGCAAGGTTTATATACAAAGCTTTCACGCTTAAATGTCTAAGGTATTCAGTTAAACAGCTATAAAACCTTTACTAAACTATCGATGGAATGTGTATAATGTCTGATTAGCTACAATTAGCACGAAAATCCATCTCAAATCCTCTGAATTTCTAGTGCCTGAATGTCTCCACAAAACAAGTAATTTCTAATGAACCCAACAGTAATTATGCTGGGATATGAGCAATTTCAATTTTTCAATTAAAACTTCCTTTTGCATCATAAAAACTGCTACTCTTGAAAATAACCATCTCCCACAGAAAGCACTTGGCTTTTGATGAATGAGCGCACAATTCTAAAATATTTAAGTAACATAAGTGATACATAAGAATAATTTAATTTGGTAATGCAGAAATAACCTGCTGGTACTGCATAATCCTTTCCCTTTCCTAAGTTCATCATTCTTGATTTGCTAATATCACCTGTAGTGTATATCTTGTTCCTTGCCAGTTTAAAGTTTCTGGCCAAATGCATCATGAGGTGTGATGGTGAACCTGGACCACAGAGATAATAAGGACACAGTATATCCCAGAAGCACTGCAAGAGCATTTGAAATCTGAATTTTCATTATTTTTCATCTGAAAACTAAAACCTTTTTGTTTTCCAAACTTTGACATTGTCCATACCCTGAAATCCTATTATTTTCCATTGTTAATGAATAATTTTCATTCACAAAACATTCTCATTTCATTTTCATATATAGCAGTTTAGACACAAACATTTAGACCTGATCTACCTCAGCTGTATCAGTGAACCCACCAGGGAGCATTTATGAATTTAAACATAATTTCTCCAGTTAAAATAAATGCCTTGTCAGCTTCTTATTGAACACTTCCACAGATGTGCATTTGCATTCCAGGGCTGATGCTCTCCCCATACCCTGAAATGTGACCTAAATATCCCAGTCCCATACAACAATACAGAGATAGTCTTCTGGAGAAAATTAAGTGCTCCATATGCAAGGCTTACTTTTA